>OX458316.1:25889598-28402173 GCA_949768715.1 Dascillus cervinus | reverse complement strand
TTTTTTTTGCACTTTTACCGCATTCTGCTTTTTTCACATCAAACAACATTTTTGCACCGTTACCGTATTATGATTTTTTCTTCGCCAGCTATTATAACATCATTTTATTCATTTCCTTTCGATGATAAAAACTTCCTTCGACCATCTGCAATGTGGCACTAATTTACACCATATTTTTTTGTACTTTTATTGCATTCTGCTTTTTTACACTAAACAACTTTTTTGCAACATTTTACTTTATTTTCATTTTCTGTTAAACTACCTTTAACAATGTTATTGTTTAAAACGATTCTTTAAATTTTTTACCACTAACCGTAAATTGTAACATTTTGATGTACATTAGAATGCTGTGAAGTTTAATTTTACTACCGTTTGTTCAGTGACAAGTAATTTTTATTATTAACTTAAGGTCAATAATGAACAAATTTACATTTTTTGGTGAGCCTATTACAATTTTAGCGAGGAAATACTAATAGAACGATTTCCTATAATGGGTAGATACAATTTAATGACATTTTATGCATTGAAATCGTTGTTTAACTAAATCAATGTATTTTAAAAACTGACCTAGATTTGCATGTCAACTATGTCAAAAGTGTTTTAGCAGTTCTTCCGTAAATGGTCCCTTAAATGCCAAAAGTACACAAGGTGGAATTTAACATGTATAATCATACGATACACCACCTGCAGGTATTTCACCTTCGCGACAAATCTTATTTTAGTTAACGATTCTTTATTGTTAAGTAAATGATCTACAATTTCTCAAATTTCTGGCGATATAAATACAATTTATACCTGCATTAATCATTTTTGGAGGGCAGTTTTAAAAAACTTGTAAATAATAATAGCAAATAACTGTCGTGCCAACGAAACTAAAAATTATATTTGTTTTGATAATTTGTAATAAATGATGCTTTAAGTTCAAGTATTACTAGTGGCAGAAGAAATTGTATATACGGTAGAGAAGTATTTTATAACCTTTTATAACCTCAAGATCTAAACGCAGCGCTTAGGTTGTAAAAATACACTTCTCCTCCTAAGTATATAATATACTAATCATTCACAATTCCATATCTCATCGTACCATATTCGGTATAGATCTTTTTGTTTCGCGTTAGCATTCATCTAAATAGTTATAAGGGCCATCTGTTGTCTTTCTTGATTTTTTATTTAAACAAATTATTTGCTTTGTTATTCTTAACTTTGGGAAATGCAAATCCCTTTGTATTTGTCTCAATCGGTTTAATTTTAGTGTCATCAGTTTTCTTGGTGTTTATTTTGATGCTCCGTATTTCATATGCTTGATGCAGTCTTTCAACATAAATTCAAAGTCGTACGCATCGTGGGCTATCAAAACTTGGTTTTACGCGAATCTTACTATAACTAGAGTATAATTATTATTCTGAATTATTCCTGTTAGAGAAAATTGGGCAAATTATGTTGAAACTTCAGATAACTTTAGCAATGATGTTAATTTTGATTTGAAATTGTTCTAGCAATGTCACATTTAATTATGCTAAAAATAAAATAGCATAAGAAAAGAATATTGCTGTTCCTAATACCAAATGTAATAAATATTATCTGTAGCAGAGAAGCAGATGGGTGTATGTCCACTTTTTGCAACCATGAGATTTTGATGTATATTGATTAAAATATGTCCCATCTTCACATTACAGATTGAATTATGTCCAAAGGTAGAATTTGTGTTGCATTATGATGTATCTCCAAGAACTACTTTAAGGTAACACCAAAGATATGAAGTCAATAATTTGCAATTTTGCTTCTCTGGTACAGATATACTTTTTAAACTACCCTTTTAAAGTGTTAAGAATTTTAACAAATCAAATTATTAAAATTACCTAAAATCGAGGATAAAAGGTCGTATTTGCATTGCATGCATTAGCTACTATGAACTACGATACTCGTCTTCGACACATTTTCAAACATTCATCTTCGTGCTCGTTAAATAATGGACTATAATTGATAAAAACCTTCGGCGCTAATTCGTAGTTAATTTTCTGGATTTTCAAACAAAAACACTTTATTCTTTGCACATTATTAAATTTTGATTTTGTTTCAATCCATTTATAATTTATTTTTTCGCGACTATTAATTTGGCATAAAATCCCAGCATCTTTTTTGCACTTTTACAGCAGTTTGTTTTTAAACCGAACGACTTAATTTTTTTTGCACTGTTTTATACCTTTATGGTACTTTGAACTTTTCTTCAACCATTTATTACAATGTCGTTTTCCCAAACGAGTTTATTAATTTTTTTGCCCACAAAAACTTCCTTTGGCAAACTGCAATGGGGTTATAAATTACGGTAACATTCATAACCGCATGATTAATGTACTTAATCAGACGAAAACATTTATATAGGTACGTGATGCGAAATAATGACGTCTAGCCCTTGTATGGGAAATGCGGATTATTGCAGATAAATAAATAGTACGCAGATTAAAATTTCATTGCATCTGCAACCGCTGCGTCAAATATGAAAATTTCATTAAAAAATGATTAACAGTAACGAGTCAACTTGTAACAAATCAAAATTGTTTACAAACACAATGATGCAGCAGTTTGTCAAATGTAGTAAATCATTTCAATGAAAAGTAAATTATTTCAGTCGGAAAAAATCCTACAATTTTCCACTACACACATTAAGAAGGAAGGTCAACTTGCAACAACGAAGCTAATTAAAAAACTGCTTGATTTTTTTTTAGAATCGTCCTTAAGTTTAAAATAATCTCAATCTATCTTGTTAACGTTTTCACGAACAAAATTCCTTTGTTTCCGCTATAATTTCCTGTTTATTTGTTTGCGGCGGTTTCACGTCACAATTTTCCTTCGTGATCGAAGTAATAACGTTAGTTCGAACCTCTTATAAAATCGATGCAGAATGGCAATTTAAACGTTGGAGTTTATATGAAAAAAATATTTGAATAGAGTAAATTCAGCATAAAGACATTTTCAGGTAACGCAAGTGGAAACCACGTTTAGCTCTGTTGTTAAGTGTTGTTGTAATAAACAAAGCGGGTTAATATTATGATAATTTTAAAAATAACCGAAATTTGAGTTTGTACGATATCGATCCACTTAAATATTTACTCTCGCGGATTTGTAAACTTTAAGCAATGTTAATGGCGGCAATCAGTTTCAACTGACATTCAGTTTTTAATTAATGTTATTTAAATTTATAATTTATATAATTTTTCAACGGCATGAAGCAAAGGAATTAATCAGCAGTAAGTATTTTAAGTTCGGTCATAGAAAGTTTTGCCATGTTTTATTACAGTTCATTCTTCCATAATTTTTCAGTTTTTTATTAAAAATGTATTTTTAGTCTTTTTATTCCCTTTGGTTGCGTTTCCAACGCCATTTTAAGCGATAAATATTGCTTCTTAACATTTTTACTGCCAATCAAGTTATACATTTTTGTAATATGGATATTTTGAAACCTGAAACTTGAATTAACTAGGTATGCTATTACCATAATGTAAGTACATCACATAATACAATCCAGTCGAAAGGATGTGTACATAAATACTTTCTTTTATGCTCATAAAATTACACCTACATCTGCAACATTAATGAGTTACATTATACAATATCTCCGCTGTAATCCATTCGGTATCAGCGTCATGTAAATAGGGTACAAGATGTTTTGTAATTAAAACTTAATTCTTTTTTCAATTTTGAAATAACAGTATATAATTTTTTTTTATATAAAACGTAGGTATTATCAAAGGTTAAGTTGCATCATTTACATGTAGTGAGTTATAACATTTTGAAGAAAATAAAATGTGGGGAAATTTTTTGTTGTATAGAGGGTGTTATAAGTTTTACCGCCGGTGTTCAAATATCCCTTCAAAATAGTTTGTCAATTTTAATAAATTGTATGATTAATTTTATATTACTAAAGTACATGGTAAAATTTTGGTTTTCTCTCAATTAATAGTTATTCAGTTTATTCATTTCTTTGACGTACGAACATTAGAATATTTTCACACAATTTAGTGTAATTGAATTAATTTTACCAACTTACTTTTCTTAAATAAAAACATTTTCGTACCACAAAGTATGTTTTATATTATTTTCGAGAAAAAGTGGCCAATTTATCTAACAATTGGATCAACTAAGAGCACTTGACTTATTATTTACGACAGTTGTCGTAAACTAAAGATGTTGAAGAGCACAAGATACATTTTACAGGTATGGAGTAACGGTCGTCAATATTTCTTTAGGAAGTGGCGTTCACGCCTGTTTTCGAAAACGTGTGGAACAAGAGGAGCAACATTTTTATTTCGAAGGTAATTCAAGAATACGGTTCTGGTGAAAACCGAAATGCTGTCCCCCTCCAGTTTGTCACTCTATTCAACGGCAAGCAGCAACGGACTAAACAGTTTTTACAATGCCATAAATTTAAATCGTACTTACCTTTCGGCTAGGTAGTAACGACTATTTAGAGTCATAAATCATTACTTTTATTCTTAAGGTTCCAATGTATAATAATTTTAGACTAATTACAACTTTTGGATTTTTTTTTCAAACCTTGGATATCTTCGTCTCAATCATACTGATCCTGAAAACTGAAATATGACAAAGTTTGGAAATATTATTTTTATAAACAATTAGCTTTTATTTTTTTTCTCGAAATTAAAGTTCAATTTTGGGGATGCCCTTAAGTGACTGGGACACCCTGTACAGTGTGACCCTAAATTAACTGAAAAGTGTTTGTTTTCCGTTTTATAGAAAAATTCTATACTTTATAAAAGGTTTTGCTGGTTTCAAAAGTAACAACGTTGTAGACAAAATCCAGGCTTTGTCGTTTTTTAAATAAAAAATGGGAATTATACAAAAATATTTTATTTTCTTTACCGGTTTTAACACACTTTTCAGCTATGCACAAAAATTCAGGGTTAACACAAATTGGAATTCTTGTTTAACTTTTTGTTATAAATGGCCCTCGGTGGTTGACCACTTACTAAAGGATTTCAGCGATTTTTCTTCATAATAGGGACGGCTCCTTAGCAATTTTAGATTGACATTTGCCTTTTAGTTAAATGCGAGCAAAAAGTTTTCAGAATAGGGTGCGATGTGGAATTATTTGGCCTATTCGTAGTGAAATTTTTGTACCGTTGTTTTACCCTCTTGACTATCTCATCTCAAAACGCCATTTCTACTGTTTATTTAAAAATAAACTTTAAGTTTTTTACGAAAATTATTAATTCTTTCAGTTCAGTAAAGGTTTTACAAGTTTTGTAAAACTGAAACAATAAATTATTATTTCTCATAAAACGGCACCTACTGCAAAATTTTATCCCAAAAGTTACTAATATCTTAGTAATTCTCGTTCAAAATACACCCAACTCTTTTTTTACACGGTAGATACGTTCCTCAGAAATTCGTGTAAAAAAAAAACGTGTAAAAAAGATGTTTCCTATAATGAAATTGGGTATACGTTCCGTGTTATCCGAAAACTGTGTAAGCTGAAATAAAGAACTATATTTAGCTGAAAAACCGTGTAAAAAAAATGTTGAAATAATATTGTGAGTAACTTACACAATTTTATGATGCAGTATGTAATGCACGCGTGCTGTAATGTAAATGTCAAACGAAATGTGTAGGTAACAGTTATCGAATAAAGGGATTCCCCAGTAACTACCACATTAGAGTAGTGCGCAGTGTGGTAAAAACGTGAATTTATTTGACACATTAGTATCAAAGACTGCAATTTGTACTAGATCGTTCATCGTCATGTACTACATAATTATAAGATAATGACTTTGAAATTGTGTTAGATGAAATAAATTTTAAATTCGTGTTAAAAGAAGGCGCGTAAAAAAGGAGTCGGGTGTAGTTAAATTTGTAACTAGCCTCAATTAAGCGATAAAACACATTACATCTCCACAGGTACAGTAACATTAACTTTATTTCAAATACGGTCACATAAAAATGATAACAGCGCTTTCAGTTTTTATTATATCGGTTTTAAAAAGCTCCAACGAATCGAGCTATTTTTTGCTGAACGTTCGGAGGGTGGGTATAACATGTTTCAACCCTTATGTATGCTTTTTGTCAGTAACCGCTGTGTCCGATGGGCTTACTTTGATCAATGCAACATTGGGCTCTGTAAATGTGAACAAAAATCCCTTTTCATTCCCTTTGTCTTCCATGTATCTTCTGCAAACAGTGAAAATTAAGCCATTTAACAAAATGAACCATCATTTCACTTCTAATTTGGAAGCGATGAGTGTAACCGAATTAAAATTTCGAAATAACTTTAATTAACGAAAAGATGAACATGTAAAAAAGTGATTCATTTCCAACTGGTGCAGAATGTAATACGTTAACCCTGAACCTTGTCTTAACAGCAAATCAGTTTTTTAGGGGGAATGATCCACTATAAATTATGGTTCATTTATGGGCGGTACTTGTGGTGGCTCTTGAGACGGTTACACCGTCTCCTTTGTACGAATTTTAAACGATCAGACATATTGTGACCTTTAGATTGCAAAAATTCGGCACGCATTTGCTTCGCGACCGCTCTCGGAACGAAAAGTAATTAAATCTTTTTCCGGTTAGGCGCATGTGACACAGAAAGAAATTAAAAGAACACAATTTAAAATGACCCCTGGAAAATCTGAAATGTTGAAATTTCTGGTTTGCGACATAAATCATCGGGTCGGTCGTCTGTGGGAAAAAAGTTTAATTTGGTAAAGTCTATGTTGTATAAATGTTGGTCTGCACTAGACCCAGACGAGTCTGATATTATTGTTCGAAGAGCCTGCTGTTCTTAAAATATATTCAAATTCAAAATAAATACCGGTCCTTATTATGTGCAGGACAAAAGGTTTACATGTTGGACCAGTTTTATCGAAGGAATGAAGAGAATGTGATTGTTAACAATCTTGTAAGGCATTTCGCAAATATTCACTTCGAACGGTCACGTTCTAAGGTGCGAACCTTTAAGTGTGTGTAAGGTAGTCTAGGAGGCTAATTTGTAGTTATATAGTGATATTGCGTGCATGATTACCCTGGATTGAAATATACGCCCCACATTCAGGCCGCACTGGATAAATTTGGAAATTAAGAAAACTAATTTTACTGTATATCCTTCCTTAACTCATTTTATTTATATTTTTTGACATTGAACCATTTGTTACAAAAGTAGATAACATCTCGAGTTGCTTTTTTGTAGTTTCGAGTAACCGAAACCTGAGTTCATTAATAAATTAAAATAATTAATGCTTTTTAACTGTTTGTCTACTTATTGACTGTTCTGAAAGTCGCGAAATAAGTTTATACATAGATTCTTGCCGCAAAAACAAGCCGATTTATTTTGTTCATGGCACTCGAAAAGTGTCTTACATATAAGCAATATAGAAATTGAACGAAAAATAGCTAAACGGTTATAATTACATCTTATTCAAAATTTTAAAAACAACATGACACGACAGTACAACATACAAGAAAGGTCATAGCAAAGAAGAAGATGCTGTTACAATATTGTCTGTAGCTGAAAATCCAAAATTGCCATTACAGTTTGAAATAAGCAAATCCAATTATTAATTAATCTTAAAAGTAGATTTTTGCATAAGAATTAAGAAATGATGATGGTACAATGCGTTTTGGGCATTTGTTTATGGGTGAGCGAAAAACAGTCATAAAATCTACATTTTTACAAGAATATAGGTAGTTTGTTTTGATAAATTTCTCAGTATACATTTACAGTAAATGAAGCAGTTTTGACACAAAATTATAGATATTGACCAAAAGGATTTTTTTGCTTCTTTATTTGTTCCCAGGGCAAAGCCGATACTTCTCCTTTCGACTGGCGATTTATCTCTTTTAATTTTCAGTATTCTTTCTTCAGTTGGTTTGGTTATGTCTCTGTATCTAAATTTGAGGATAAAAGATCATATTTGACTTGCACATAATGACTACAATGAAGTCAGATGATTACAATACTCGTCTTCGACACGTATTTACAAATATTCGTCTTCGTTAATAATAATCTACGCTATGTGCTTGTTAAGTAATATACTATTAAAAGAATTTAAAACAGCAGAAATTTAAAAAAGAAAAGGAAATTTCTTTCAGTTCTTTTGTTTGTATTTCCATAACTTTTAGTGAATATACCGATTTAAAATTATTTAAAAAGTACCTGTACACATTAACATGTGAATAGAATTAACCATAACGGAAAAATAAAATTCAGTATTTATAGACATAATTAATTTAATTTTTCTTACCATAAACTAAAAATTAAATAGGTTTTTTTAGGACTTTTTAAACGTCTGCATACCTACTTTTGTTGATTAAATAAATTGGCAAAAAATGTAATAACCAAAGGATAAATAAAGCATCTTGGAAGCAGATTGGATAAAAATAAATAAGTTAATAGAGAAATTCAATGCGAAAGGGATTTTAAAACTGTCATGTTTCTTAATTCACTTTTAAATTATTGGTATCAAAACTTTACTTGTCAAATTAACTAAGTACATTGTAATTTCATAATGGCGTAAAAGTACAGCCGAACTCCACTATAGTGACCTCCTCTATAATGATATTTTCTCTATAGTGATGTTTTTGTCAGGATCGTTCAATTTAGCATATTTTGAATATAAAAATACAGTGAAACCCCGTTTTTACATTTTTGAAAGGATCGACTCTACCTGTTCGGTGGACCGACAAGTGCTTTGTTTAAAGTTTTTTACGTCTCCCGAATAAATAAAAAAAGAAAGGACCGACAAAAAAAAACGTAAATGGAGGGAAATGTAAATTAAGGGCAATAAAAATTTTCTTTAAAAAATCATAGAAATTAGTTTCGTATAAATTTATTTCTTGTGTTTATATGTTTCTTGCAATACTATAATTTCTTCGTACTTTGAAATTCTTTTGTGCATGCGTTTCTTTTGCCATGGGGCAACATTGCATGGCACTTGTTTTAATTGATTGACGATTTGTTTATTGTTGTAGCCAAAGTGGTGTATGAAAATTACGCGCGAGCGAAACGCGTGAGCTCACGTGTTCTTTCACTTTTTCGAGAATAAATACCAAATGAAATAAAAAATTGTCCACCTAATCACGATCATGAAACTTTGCAGAGTGCAGCAGTGTCTAAAAACTGCTAACATATTCATTTCAATGATTTCCATAATATTAATCGAATGTGCTAAAATAAATTGAATTAACTTTAATAAATTTAAGAACTGCATTTTAAATATTTCCAACGTAAATAACGGGAAAACGTGAAATGCGGGGACGTAAAAACGGGGTTCCACTGTAACTCTATATAGTGATAATTCTTTAAGAAAGGTTTACCAAAATTCTCAGGGAATAGAATTTTCGGTGATAGAAAATACAATGGAAGTATTGGAATTTGTTTTCCCAAATTCTGACTACCTGGAAAACCCTTAGAAGAATTCTTTGCAAATGGTTATTTACTTATGGCAAGCATTGGCTACATTGTCATTTATTTCAGAAGAAATATTGAATGCATTAAATAATAAGTGTGAAACGTTCTACTAACACAAAATCAACTTTGAACAGATTTTTCATCAATAAGTACATGTTATATACGTATTTAATTGTAACGTAAATCTGTATCGTTTATTCATAATTGTGTGTATTTATAAACAAATATTTTTTCATACACAATAAATCTTAATTTTTTGTTTTATTTTGAGTATCGATTAGTTTTTTAATTCTCTATAGTTATGTTTTTTCGTAGTTTTTCGAACATCACTATAGAGGGGTTTACTGTTACAGTCGAACTTCTCTATAGTGAACTTCTCTGTAATGATTTTTTCTCTATAATGATGTTTTTGTCAGGAACGTGCATTTTTGCACGTTTTGCATATAAAAATACCTCCGTATTATGATGTTAAGCCTCTATATAGTGATTATTCTTTGAGAAATATTTACCAACATTCTCGGGGAACGAAATTTTCGGTAATAAAAAATACAATGGATGTATTGAACATCTGTTTTTTTTCTCAAATTCCGACAACCTACCTGAAAAATTCTTAGAACAATTTATTGCAAATCCCTTATTTATGGAAATTTCTACCCTCACCAAATGCATTGGCTACATTTGCATTTATACTTTTGCACTTTAGTTTCGCTTCAATTTTTGTACCACACGCATTTTAGAACGTGAAATGGCGAAACGAAAGTGTTTGAGTATCCAAGACAAATTAAAGGTGTTGGAAGACGTTGATAATGGTGTAAAGCAAAAAGACGTTGCCGCAAAATTTGGTATTGCTGCAAATAGCGTATCCGTAATTGTGAAAAATCGTGAAAAACTTAGAAAAGAAGTTAATTCGGGACGAAAAAAAATGAGGCTGTGTACATATGAAGATTTAGATGAAGCGATGTTAAAGTGGCTACAGGTGATTCGCGCCCAAAATGTTCCGGTGTCCGGGCCATTAGTAAAAGAAAAAGCGTTGGTTTACGCAGAAGCCTTGGGATACTCAAATTTTCAAGCAAGTAACGGATGGTTAGACAAGTTTAAACAGAGACATACAATTTCCGAAAAAGTAATTAGCGGCGAAAGTGCTATAATTAGTGACCATACCTGTAACCAATGGTTAAAGTCGGTTTTAAAAAAATTTTTGGACACATATCATCCTAAAGACGTCTTTAATGCTGACGAAACTGGGTTATTTTTTAAGTGTACGCCAAATAGAACTTTAACGTTTAAAAACGATAAGTGCTTTGGAGGTAAAAACAGCAAGGAGCGAATAACTGTCATGATTGGTGCCAATATGACTGGAAGTGAAAAAATGAAGCTTCTTGTAATAGGTCGCAGTAGAAATCCACGTTGTTTTAAGGGCGTCAAATCGTTAGAAGTGGATTATGACTTCAATAAAAAAGCGTGGATGACCAGTCAGATTTTTGAAAAGTGGTTGTTAAAGTTTGACAATCAAATGGGCAGAGAAAAACGAAAAGTTGCGTTAATTATAGATAACTGCCCAGCCCATCCTGTGCTTATAAAATCAAAATGTAAAAACGTCGAATTGATTTTCTTACCACCAAATCTAACGTCAAAATTGCAACCGATGGATCAAGGAATCATAAAAAATTTTAAATTCCATTATCGGAAAAGGATATTAAAGAAAATTATGACCATTGAAGAAAATCAACCTACACATAATATCATAAATCTTCGGACGTCCATATCTGAAATAGCAAAAGTATGGCAATTTGAAGTGACGGAGATTACAATAAAAAATTGTTTTGGCAAGGCAGGGTTTATTAATTTAAATTTGACTAATTGGGAGGAAGAAGATAACCTTCAATTGTCGGAATTGAAGAAATCTTGGGAACAGCTAAAAGCGTTGGACATTATTTGTGATGAAGTGGAATTTCAGGGTTTTTTAAACATTGATAAAGATGTGTTAATTACTGAATATCCTGATGACATCGAGATTTTGGAAAGTGTCAGAAAAGACAACGAATTGTCTAATTTGGAAGAAGAGGATGAAGAAGATTCTATCGAAAATCCTTCCAAAGCCGAGATGGTCATGGCATTTGAGACTATTCGCCGAGGTTTGCAATGCCAAGAAAATGTTCCAGAAAGAATATTCAACGCATTAAACAAGTGTGAAACGTTCTACAAAAATAAAATAATTTTTAAGAGTACTGTGCAATCAACTTTAGATGGATTTTTTCTTCAATAAGTACATGTTGTGTAATATAAATCTGTATGTATTTCTAAATACGGAAATATCATTTCAAACAATAAATAAAATTTAATTTTAATTTTTTGTTTCATTTTGAATATCGATTGTTTTTTAAAGTGACTGCCAAAACTGTAAAATTATATGTGACTTCTCTATAGTGAAGTTTCTCTATAGTGATCTTTTTTCAGGGCTTTTCGAACATCACTATAGAGGAGTTCGACTGTATACATTTTTGCAACAATTTCAATAATTAAAATAATTTAATGTATTTTGTTATTTTCCAACATCATGAAACAACATTTACTTTTAAAATGCCATAAAAACTGCCCGATCCGTTCAGTTTTTGTAGGAAAACGTAAATTAATTAGAAACCTTTCCATTCCCAGTCTACGTTCGGATGTTTGCGATAAAATAATTTTTAATCTGCCGGTCGCTCGACAAAATAGAATTGTCTCAGTCGTCTAAAATTAAATTTCAAAACACACCGTCAGAAATAAATTAAACCAGCCACATCCAAGCAGAAGGGTTGTTTCAAATCTAATGAAATTATCGTCGAAAATGCAGCACTTAAGCAGCCATTCTTGCTAATTAATATTGACATTCTCGCAATTTCTCTCGCTTTCCCAAAACGTATTGAATTTTGTTCTTATGTAAGCACTTGACCTTGGCGATTATTTTATTTTTGAACGTAGTTAGAAGGCAATCTTTCGATCATTATTTCCGGTATAGTAATTATTTAAACGCAACATTTTTGTGAAGCCATTAAACTAAGGTGATTGTGCGTTCAAGGAGATTTGGTTATTTCCATTCACACTACGTTACAATAAATAAAAAAATTTGTACCGGTGAACAATAAAAAATCAACTATCATTGCTCGTTTCAAGGCAAATCTCACAAAAATGTCAGTGCGAACGTGCCGGACTTGAGAAAATTTTTTCTTGCCCTTCGTTTCTCAGAAAATCGGCGCGAGTTTTTCCCCGATAACATAAATAAAAATCGGTTAACTTCGCAATTTATTTTAGATAAAGCGGCTCATTATTACGTTGCTGGCAGTTTTTGTTTAAATAAGTGTGTCGAGGAAATCCATTAAGAAAACAATGCAAGATAATAAATGTGCTTCCTTTATTATTGTATAGACAAGAGTGCTAGAAAAACTTAAGTAGGTACATATATTTTGGGGAATCCGCCCAGGAAAATCGTTTCTTTGATTTGCTCCGGCGATTTCGCAAATGGATTTACGACATGTAAGCTGCCGAATGAGATTTATACTTATTGTTGTAGGTGCATCGTAAAATGTTTCTGCATGTTGTGAAGATCACATCAATATTAACTAATTGTAAACAGTAGATATCCGTAGCGCTCCATGAAATTTCTCTTTACCCTTATCATTATCAAATTAAAAGTGTGAATTGTGTGAACCGTCAACACTTTTTGCCTCAAAACTTTATTGTCAGTACGGCGCATCAAGCGATTTCTCGTCGAAATTCAAGCAAAAACTATTTATAAGAACTGACTTCCAATTTGGGTGTTGTTTAATTGCTAGATGTGCTGGAATTGATATTTTATAAATTGCCATTAATTTAGTTTTTTTGGTATTGATTTTCAGGCTATTTCAGTGTCGCTGAATATTTAGTTGTGTTTTAGTATTGGGGAAAACCTTCTTAAGTACATTATTTATTTGTAGATAAAAATGAAAGTATTTTACTTCTTATTTGTAGTTCAAGTGCTGTTGTATAAATGCTTAATATACAGGGTGAGTTAAGTTTTACCGCCCAGGCCATAATACCTATTAAAGATTGAGGGGAAAGTATGCAATTTACATGTTACATCAGTTGAAGTTAACGCTTTCGATTAGTGCTACAAATTTTCCAAAATATTTTTATTTGAAGCCAAAAAAGTAAAACAAAGAGTTTTGGGTAAAATTTCTGTTTGGTTTTTATTTCAAAATTTGTCAAATTATTCGTAGCATTAATATCTGCAATTTGATTCGTTAAAAAATGATTACTTTTTGAGTTAAATCAAATTTAAGATATAGCACAAAAATGCTTCTATTTATGACTTTCTAACAATAGATAATGCGGTTTACCATCCTAACAATAGTTTATGATCGACCCATCAAACTGGACGAGACAGCTTTTCAGTTGCCGATAGATCTGCATTCTTAAGTTGAGTTTAGTGACCGCCATAAATAATCTTTCAAGCACCCCTATATCAATACCATTGTCTGGTAAATTAGTCTACTTATGTCGTAAATCATTTAAAAAATACCTTCTAATACGGAAATGGCTTTATTTAATAAACGCAAATTACTAAAATTATTTCAATTACACTAAATTGTGTGAAAATATTTTACTGTTCGTACATCAAAAAAACTAATAAATTGAACAATTAGTAATTGAAAAAAAGCCAAAATTTTACTTGATTAAAAAAAAAGATTTTTTCTTGATTTCTATGTAGCTTAATAATATAAAATTACTCATGCAATTTATGAGAATTGACAAATTATTTTAAAGGCCTATTTTGCCACGGGCGGCAAAACTTAACGCACCCTGTACAGGGTGCTATAAGTTTTACCGCCGGGGCCAAAATACCTATTAAAAATTGACGGAAAAATATAGGTACATTTACAATCAAAACTTTTGGTATTTTACGATAAAAGTGGACATTAGGGCGTAGAAAAAGCAGCATAAGGTGCTTATAAATTTATTTAATAAACAATAATTATCACAAAAATGAAATTTAAAGATATGCTATCCATTCGACATTATGCATAATGTATCAAATTGCCTACCTTCTTCAACTGCTTTTGTTTTGTCGGTTTTGGGACATTCCCACACCCACTGCAGGTTGGTGTGCTCATTATGATTTTAAATGCTGAAAATTGTGCAAAAGTTGTAGCTCTTTTGGAAGATGGATGTACTCAACGGTATGTAGACAGAGTGTTTAATGTCAGCTGTTCTATCGTCCAAAGACTACTTGAAAGGTTTAGAGAAACCGGCAAAAATACGCAGAGAGCAGGATCTGGTGCAAAACGAAGAACAACTTTACTTAATGAGTACGGAATCATCATTTGCCGCCAGGGCAGACAAAAAATCAACTTCGCAAGGTTCGTGGTGCAGATGCAAGCATGTGGATAGTTCGCCGAAGGTTACAAGAAGTTGGTTTGAAAGCTTGTAGATCAGCAGCTGAACCAAAACTATTCCCACGTCACCGAGTAGACAGACTCCAATTTGTTCACGAACATTTGATATGGACGTCTTACTGACGAGTCTAGGTTCTGCCTATATTTACCAGATGGAAGAAAACGACTATGAAGATAACGGGAGAACGATTCGCGCAGTGTCCGTTTAACCCCCGGGTTAGCCATGAAGAAGGTTAAGTGGCGGTGTGGGCAGGAATATCAATAGTGGTCTGCACCGAATTGGCGGTCGTTATCGATGGAGGGTCGCTGACGTCACGGCTGTATATTGAGGAGGTTTTGGCAAATCACGTAACTCCATTTGCTCAATTTATCGGTGATAGTTTTGTACTGATGGAGGGATAAAGCAAGACCGTACTCAGCGAGGTGCGTCACTGAATACCTCGATGAAGTAGGAATATAAAAACACCCTGGATGGAAACCGCATAGAACATGTTTGAAACATACTGAGGAGGCGCGTTAGAAGTCATGTCCAACCACATTAAATGAACTTCATGTTGCATTTCAAGAAGAATGGCACAATCTTCTACAACATAATATTCATGAGTGGTATGCAGGCAATAGTTAGGGCTAGATGAGGCAATACGAAGTTTTAGCATTTATTCAATTGAAAGTTTCTTTCATATAATCTTTGTTAAGTTCATTTTTCGAAAATACATTTTCTTAATTCTACTCTCGCAGTATCTTTACATTTCATTTGTGATCATTATTGTTTATTAAATAAATTGATAAGTACCATATGCTGTTATTTGTACACCCTGATAGTCTCTTTTATCATAAAATACCAAAAGTTTCGTTTAAAATATTGCAACAATAATGCTATTATTATTATGAAAGTACGGTTAACCGGCAGCACAATAGTTTATGGTCGACGCACCAAACTGGAACAGAACAGAATTTCGGTTTTCACAAGAATCGTATTCTTCGAATTACCTTTGACAGAAAAAATTAAAGAAGTTTTTAATATTAAGTTTATTAGTTTGTAAAAGGTGCTCAAAATGTTGTCTCTCTTATTCTGTGCATGTACGAACATGTTTTCGAGAACTGCTGTGAACCCTACTTGGAAAATTTGCGAAGAAGTATTGACGATCCTTACTGCGTACTTGTAAAATGTATATTGTGCCCTTCAACTTCTTTAGTTTACGACAACTGCCATAAGTAATAAGTCAAGTACCCTTAACTGATCTCATTATTGGATCAATTGGACACCGACTTTCGTAAATCATATAAAAAATACGTTGTAATACAAAAATGCCTTTATTTACGAAACGTAAGTTGGTAAAATTAATTTAATTACAGTACATTGTGTGAAAAGATTCTAATGTTCGTATGTCAAAAAAACTAATATAGAAAGTCTAAATTTTACCTGATTTAAAATTTTTTTTTTCTTGTTTCCATGTTCTTTAGTAGTAATTTCAAATTACTCATGCAATTTTCAAGATCCTGTACAATTGTGTACACTCTCTATAGTGCGAACATTTTGCTTATGCGAACAGGTTAACATTTTCCGCATTCGCATTAACGCGAGTGTACTGTAAAGTTGAAATAGATGTCAGTGGAGTACAATTTTTGAAGACAATCTTTGATTAATGATCACAGGTTTATTGTAACTAATATTCATTTTCCCATAAAAGAGTGGTCATTATACACAAATTGAACTGTACCTGTAAGCTTGAAATTATAAAGAAGTATAAACATATTCCTTGCATTGCATATTGAAATTTCCCTAAAAAGATATCATTCAAGAGTCATAATGCTTCTTCTTAAACGAACTAAAAACACTTTGGATTATACGTAAAAATATTTAATGAATCGTAACTAATATGTATGCAATATACCCAACTGAATTTTGCAAATAATCATAAAATGTACTTTTGCAATATTAAATTATAAATGTGTCCTCAATTACCTTAAAATGGTAACACTGCAAGAACTGCATTGTAGCCTAAAACAATATTCAATTTTAAAAAGTTAACAGTTAAAAAGTATTTACAATCTTATTTTGGTGATAGGAAAGTCAATTGTTCGATCCGAACCATTTTTGCGTAAGATGCGGTGACAAAAAATAGATTCTATGTTTATCAGCTATTTATCTATTTAGATCACACCAATGAATTACAAATGTCACGAGTTAATTGTGGCACTATCATATATTACAGCTTCGTCGAATACTTGTACACATAACAAAACTTTCGCTTCTCGAATTTATTTTTATACGATGTAAGACTTCGGATTTAGTCTGTTCTTGAATAAGTAATAATTTCTTGTTGTTGGTGACAATGCACCAAACGAGTGGATCTTATTACTTTTAAAGGCAATTACAAAAACAGGTTCTTAGTTAATATTTTCAATTTAACAATTTACATAAAACAAGAAGATTAATTGACTAGTTATTGTTCTAATAATTTGGCTTTTAAAATCTTTATTAAGATTTATTTATTGCATGTTACTTAACAATTTGCGCAAATCATAAAGATTTGTTTAATTTTTTAGTGTTGCATGTCGAAAAATGTGGCTTTTTAAAAATTACAAGGTTGTATCGTGTCATTATTTTGAATCCTGAATAACAAGCAAATACAATCGTTGCAACTCGGAATATAAAATAAAAGATTCAATGCAATTGAGAAATAAGTACCTGTCGAGAACTAAAGTTGAATTTAATGTTGAAACCACCTCTGAGTAACTAACAGTAGCCTATTTAGTATGTATAGGATAATGTTACTCCAGCGCTTCCCCACATAAATGTACAATTTAATGTATTTAATAGAACCATAAATGTGCAAAACTTGGCATAAAATAAAAGGTAAAGTAGTACAGATAAGAACAGGATTACAATGTATGTGTTTCCGTCGAATGTTTTTAATAAAATGGAAATGACTGGAATTAGAAGAGCTGGAACCATATTCTCATATCTTGATATCTATTTCAGTGAACATCAACCTTCATTAATTTTTAATGTCTCTGTCGACAACGTCTTTTATAACATTACCATTCATTAAATAACAATCTACTTTTAGAGATGATTTTATAGTGCTGGTAATGTATGGTACACACTCATAACTAACTAGTATTAATTTGCAGTTAACGTTTTTAGTTATAATTATGTCTTTAGTTTTTGCTAATTGTTATTATGTGTAATTTTATTATTATTACCCTTTCCACTGAAAATTTTTCTCGATCGCCACTATATTTAAGCAGAATTAGTTGCAAATCACAAATTAAAATTAATTTTAATAGAAAACAAATGAAATAAAAATAAAATGCCAATACCATGATATTAAATAAAGTGCAGTTATTTTTTTATAAAAGTTGCAAAATTATGTAACCCTGGAATTGCGGCTTCAAATGTGAGGTCAGAGATTGATTTATACAAGCTCATTGATCTAAAAATTTATTTCCAAATATAACTACAAAGAGCGAAAAACAAAAATAAAAAGCATCGTCTCCTTCAAAATTACATGACTACAGTTTATGTTAATTTATTCTTTCTTAATCGGTCTATTTTCGAAATTAATATCGTTGATGCAGTCGTCACAAAAGAAATATTATATGATGTAAATTCCTAGTTTTTTGCATTACTCAGTGAATTTGAAATTGCACCATTAAGAAAGGGTGGGAATTGTTTGACCAGACCTGATAGATATGTTGGTCTACTAAAGTTTAGTTTCTGAAACATTATTACATAATTTTCAGATTCGAAAAGGTCATTTATTCGCGTTTTACTGTCACCTATTAGACGTTTGGTTAAATTAAGAACTAGTTAATTAAAATTGCATTTTTAAGAAATAAACATTTCGACACGAATTGTTTGTGATTTCGTCATTTGTAGAAATTATTTCAGTGAAATTTACATAAAGTTTTTTATAAATTGCTACTGTAGAAACAAGACCATAAAGTCATTAAAAATTTCAAAATATGGTACCTACATAAATAAACTTAAAAACAGTTAAGCAGTGGGGCGGGGTATGACACACCCCAGAACAAAATAATTCCGTGTAAATAATAAATAGATAGGTATAGTTTTAGGAAAGTATTGCAAAGCATACAACTCTTAATTCACCGATATAGGGTGTGCCACACTAGTTAGTCGATTTTTAATAGAGTATTTTTTTAATATCATTAGCTTTAAAAAAACCTGTAAATCTTTGAAATTTTACATTTGGAGTTCATTTTATATTCAGGTATTTCTTGATATTAATTCCAATGAAGCATGAAACTCTCGTTTCAAGATGAACCAAAAAAGCGTCTGTCGATAAGTAAGTGGTAGGTTATTTATGCCCACGAAAATCATTCACTCTTCTTTTTAAGTTTTGTTACCTGCGAAATATAAATTTGAAAGTAAAATAAAAAAAATACTAATAAGGTCAACAGCATAAAAAATATATTGCAGTATACCATGGGTAATAACAACTTCCCTGGAAGGTGAGGTAAAATACCTGGCCGACCTAACCACATGACAGATGCGAACCGATCCCAGAACCTCCCAGGTACAATTACAAAAAATTCACCGACAAAAGAATATGTGTACGTTCATTTATGTACAGCAAAACTGCAAACTGATATTAACAGATTATTCTACAGCAAAATTATTGTATTGAATTACCGATATTAAATTATACACTTTGTCATTCGATGAGCGATTTCTCAGTGCCGGAAGGAGTTTGAACAATATTTCCAAATTGTTTTTGGTTTTAACAAAAATCAGCGAGTGGTTGCAATTTTCTTTTACATAACGGATAGAAATCAATCACAATTTGCATTAATTTTTTTTAATGTAGCGTGAGAATCGAAGTTGTGGTAATGGCAGGACTAATTTTCATGTCCTTATACCCTTTGTTGTAATATACGCAATGCATCACGCACGGGCACTTTCCTAGCGTATCTGAGTCATTCAAGGTTGTTGTCCCCTTTCGCATGCATGTAGGTACCCCCAATATTTTTTAATACATTTTTATAATGAAGGGTATCAGATGTGCCCAGCTAATTGGAAACGGTTCCAATACATACGCGCGTTCGATCAACTTTAAAAACTGTAACATCAATAAAACGTAGCGAATTCGATTATTTAATTGAAACAACTTTGTACTCTTAATTGGGTTTCGACAAAAAACGCCATCAATAATTTAAATTGATAAATTTAAATGGAATCAAACAAGAAGGCAGGTGTGAACTATTCTCCATATTTCATGGCTGGTCAGTTAGCTGCTTGTTCAACTTTATAATATATCGTGTGATTATTAATGTGTATTCTTATTACCTACGTTGGCAGTTTGTTTAATTTTACGGCTAATCTGTTTAATATTGGTTAGTGTACGTTATCTCACATTTGCCGAGAAACAGATTTAATTATTTAATCAATCTTCTGTGAATAAATTCCTTAATTTAAAACTGGTGGTATCGAGGAGCATTCAGAAGGTTGCAAATCCTGTTGCAAAAAATTTATTGTGAATTCTTTTAACAGTTAGTCATCTCTTGTAGCACAAAGGAATCAAATATCGCTTTCCAGCGACCAGAAATGTTACTTTGTGCTTGTTTTTAGACACGTTTCCAATTAATTTGCAATATTTAAAGTTCACAACACATTATAACTAAAATTAAGTGGTTGGCAATAAGAAAAAATTGAATGGAGTAGAAGTATGATTAAGATGCTTAAAATAGACATTATTTTATGGAAAAGCTTTGTTTTAAAAGTTTGCAAATCAAACAACTTTCCTGCTGAAATAAAATAAGAACGCGATTGAATAATTGCATCTAAAACATCTTAGAATAAAAATTGCATGTAATTTGCTGAAAGTTGACAAAAGAAACTCCTAGACCAATAACGAACAGCGAATAATATAAAACTTGAATGGAATAAAAGAACTATTTTAGAAAAAGTTGGCGAAATAAAAACTTTCTCAAATGAATAGTTACAAGAAAGTTGAATGAAATAAAAACATGATTAAATAATGGCATCCAAAGTCTTAGAATAGAATTTTTTTAAATTTGCGAAATAAGAAAACTTCTAAAACAAACAAAAACGCGATTAAATTGTATCCAAACTATCTTGAAACTCAAACTATTTGATGTCACTTTTTTGTTAAGTTTGCTAGATACGCAAACTTCGAAATGAATATTAATGAGAAAAAAACTTGAATAAAAACAGGATTAAATAGTATCCCAAATAGATTAGCAAGAAAATTACTTTATACATTTTTTAATGTTTGCAAAACTAATTGCTTTTAACATCAACATGCATCCAAACTATTTTAGAAAGGAAAATTTTGTAAATAATGATATTCCCGCAAATTTATCACATTGGAGGATTTCTATTATTCACTGATTCTTTGCGAGATAGCTGAATAGTGGCATTTGATCTAAACCGGCATTATTCTCCACAAAAACAACTTCCCTTTTTCAATCAATCATCCCGCGCATAAATCGACTTTAAAAAATTCATCAAAAAAGTTTTTAAAATCTTCACATTTGAAAGTATTGCGCCATAAATCAGAATTGGTGAACAACCACCAATTTAATGTTAAATCGTAAAGGCCCAGGCAGCTGCGTGATCGTACATTTCTCCTGTTAATTAATTCCTCACTTACGCACCTGATGTCCTTCTACAGAAATTAAATTATTTAACCCATTTGAGCCGTGCGCGTTTTCGTTTCGAAATGCCTTTCATCTTAAAATGTATATTTCCTTTTCCCTTTCTTTATACTTTAACCCCCAATTTGCAAGGTTCGTCGACCTCCACCCTCAAACTTTACAATTACGCAGAATGTTGCATTAGCAAAAATAATACGAGGGGTGATTTATAGTGGAGGGTTTAAATAAAATTCGGAAATAATAATTTTAACGTTTTTCAAATTAAGTAACGACATCAACTGAAAGCGAGGAAATAAAATTTTATTATTGTTACAGTCTCGAATAAATCTTCTTTGGTTGAAACCTATTAATTACTGAAATGAGTAGTTTTGAATGTAATTGTCTCTTATTAATACATCTGTTGACGTAGGTATGCCTGCAGTAGAACACGGTACTTGTTCCGATGTAAATTAATTATGAATCAGAGAATACCTACTAAATGTACAGTGTGAAATTTCTGTGTTCCTGTTAAATTATGTTCGATGATTTATTATCAATTATTGTTCCGTCATTAAATACATTAGATGAACATAATGTAGAATACGACCGAATAGACAACTTTCTTTTGGAGTAATAATTTATATTTTCTGTCATAACGAATTTTCAATTCGTTAAATGAATGACTTGTGGAGAATGTATCGAATTATTAAAGTTACCCCAAAATAAAACTAAATTTTGAGGATATTACAATAAAAATTTGGCTATGTATTCAGTTATTAATAATATACGATCTGATGTTAATTGCGTTTTCAGTTTTTATCATCTGGTGTCATTAATTTTTTGAGCTTTTCTTTTCACAAATTTTCTATTTATGATATTCTTTGAATATAAAAAAATTATAACCTTATTAGCTTTTTATTCAAATTTGCCGTTATTTCGCTTAGAAATTCTGTGATGTCTGTAAGAAATGTTATTTACAACTTTCAAGTCAGAGCTAATAAATCAGGCAATTATTGTAAAATTACAAAGCTTTTTGAAGAAACAAGGTGCCCTGGAGAGCCAGGTAGTAACGACATGCGTTCAATATCAGGGGCGTATTTAGGCTTTGAAATTTCAGATTTACAAAAGTCACTGAAATATTGCTTGCTGTTTGCTTCAAATAACTGAACACAATAGGAAAACAGAATAATGTAACAGCACAGGTAAAATGTTTAACTGAAACATAACAAATTATGAATAGAAAGCGTTAATTTTTAGTTCGGGCCAAATAACCCATGGTTACAGTGGGTCTGATTTACAACCCTCGCCCCCTTATATATCACTCGGTCATTATTTGCGGCTGGGTAAATTTACCACTTTAAGCTGTTTCAAAAGGTAAACCTTTGTTAAAAGTTTTCGTGATTTTATTATTAGTCGATTTTTAGGCTAAAGCGCGTTTAAATAATTTCGCCTTCAACGGACAGGCTTCACAAAGTTGCGAATTAGACGAACCGGGGTCCAGTTGAACCGCATGATGAAAAGTAACACTGTTAAAACGGATCGGCATTTAGACACAAACAAAAACAAACACTTACGAAATCATATAATAAAAAGATAGAGGAAATTCCAAAAAAGGATTTGGTGGTCGTTCAATATTCAAAAGAAAAGTTATTTACGAAATGAATGGCTTGGGGTCCACGTAGACCCCGGTCCGTCCGTTGAAGGTTAAGCAAAAACATTTTTGTGACTTGCAAGCTGAAATTAAACGCTGCAGGTAAATTTTACAAAAATATTTAGTCTTAATTTTTTAAAACTTATACCTTTTTGCTTTTTTACGACTAAAACCACCAGTTTGTGGGATAAACAAAATTTGAAGTTAATAATTTAATATTTGAGACCAATTTTGGAGGTGAACATTTACGTTGAAGGACCCTGTACAATGTAATATTATATTTTAGATGATTTTTGAATACCTTTTTCTTAATAAATAATGATTTTTTTATTATTCAATTATATTGCTAATAATGAAAATTATGAATTAATAATAAAATTGCTATTATGGCAATAAAAACATATTATGAGATTGATCATAATTTCCTGAAATCTTTACTTCTACTTCATAGATAAAGTATTTTGAATTGTGACTTTAAATTATTATATTAACTTTCAAAATGTTTGACTATGAAGATGGGAATAATAAAAGTTTAACTACTGCTGTGACGTTTTGATTTTATTAGAAAATCGTCGTCAGACGCAATAACATTAATTATTTGCGCATGGTGATTTGTGATAATTTAGAATTGATATATAAATTGAATAAGTAATTCAAAAACGAATGAACTATAATTGCATATAAATGAAATGTACTACGTTAACAAAAGGTGGAAATTTTTTGTTTGATAGTCGAATTAAAAAATAGTGAAGACGTTATCAATTTGAAATGTATTTGTGTGACTAATTTTTAGACATTTGCATGTTACCCACCTATCTATAGTGACAAAACTTCTACTGGGCCAATGCTTAACACCATTACTAAAATTTAGTGTAACTCTTGCTTTATAAATCGGGGTTCAAAGTTCTAACTGTGTAACTAACTATTCATGTTCATATTCTTTTCTAATGATTTTTATGTAAGAGATATTATCTTGGAAACATTACCATAAATTTGGATTCAGTTAGTAATTGGTGATTACTTTTATGAATTTTATTCTTTTATTAAGAGAAATAAGAACACAATTTACAAATTGTGTTTGTATTAATTACCAAACAATTCCACAAATTGTTTACAAGTTTTATCATTGGATGTCTGTTCCCACCGTCATCACGTTACGTTTTTCCTCGAATTTTTGTCCATACACAAGTTAAAAAACCGAGCATATTATTGTTCCAGTAATTAAACTTTACAGTTATCCAGCTCTGATTGTAATGATACTTGAAAAGAAACTGTAAAGCTTGCAAGATATTCCTTCCCTCACATGTCATAAAAAGAACGAGAAAATATTAAAAACCGGATCAAATGTAGGTACTTTATAGAATTCGTTGAGTTCAACAATACGTGACCGTATCCCATATGCCAAAGGTAATAACATATAAATGTAAAAAATTACCGTTAAAAATTTAAACTGTGGGTTGTGCCACTTTACAATAACCGCCATACGGAGCATGCCCTTACATTTTAAATATAGGTCACTTCTAAATATAAACGAAAGGTGGTGAATTAACTCGATTGTGTAACTACTTTGAACCCGATAATAATTTTTTCAACGAAACACGTACTTAAACATAACTGATTAAATGTGAACCATAAACCGGGGTAATTGCCCAGATCACATAATTCTTAATTAAGTTCTTTTTATGAACGGGAAGAAGCAGATTATTGGGGTGTGCTGTTAATGGCATAATTAACGTGGCCGGCATTTAAATAAATCCATCTTGAGTGTGGTAGTTACTGTATTAGTAGTGGACCGTCTGAAGAGAGTTCGGCAGCCGCAATAAAAAATAGCAGGTGTCAGCGGTCAACAGACTCACCTGGCGCTTGTCCAGACTGCAGCTTGCCCCAGATAACACCCTAAAGGTGGTTTCACTAGAAAGAAGTTTTTTCTGAAGGTAATGTGCGCGGATAGAAAGTCTCAATCACCTTACTGTTATAAAATAAAGCGGTTGACATTTAAACTATTAGCTCATTAAACATAATAATCGATCCAAATTATATTGGCAACATTTGCATGGGAGTGTCGAATAAAAGAAATCGATAGGTTTAAATGATTTACCACGATTTTTGAATATTTCCGGCTTGGTACACAACCTACGTAAGTGATGCGAGAGCTTCGAGATATTCACCAAATATTCGTACATCTACCTCACTTACCAAAATTAATACATCTTCCGAATACCTCTGGCTTTTGTCTAGACTCGTGAAATAAATTTCCCAATGAAAGATCTTGCCCGGGTACGATTGTAGTTGGAAGTTTCTAAGCTGTCAAGATAAATTGTGGTTCGTTTTGCTTGGGACTTTACCCACAATATATTTATAAGGTTTTGGTAACCGCTTATGCATGGCGTTCCTAATGATAAAAATTTAATTCATTAAATAGATTTGCACATGTATTTCTGTAGAAAATATTAAATATGAAATTTAACATCTGCTTTCATATTCACATGATTTTGTTAATAAATTGAGTTGCCTTTTTTGCCCCAGTTCAGATAAATGTAAATATATGTTCCAATAATAAAGTTTTACTGACGTTTCCATTTGGTTGTAATTCATCATTGTAACTAAAAATTGACACCGTTAACTCATTATCCACTAGTGTCATCTATACAGGGTGAGTTAAGAGTTCTTGCTTTTAATTGACACGATTTTATCAATACGGATTTATGCTTTTATATGTAAATGGTTTAATAATGCTTCTTGTGTTCATAATAAAAATCATAATGTTTTTGTCCAAGTCAAATTAATAGAAGATTAATTTGTATCACTGTTTTATATTTATTGAGTTATTAAGCCATTTTGAACAGGTGCTCTGAAAAATGATGGCCCATATATGGCACACTATATTTTTGTTTTGAATAATCAAGTAAATTTAGATACTTCGAGATGTGGTAATTTTGCAACCAAATATTGGTGTTTTGAAAACGGTCCTTGCCTATTAAATTTGAAACGAATGGTGTTCTAGAAAACCTAAAAATAGAACTTTGAAGAAGGAAAACTAACTAAAGCATTTCTGAAAGGATAAGCTCCAAGACTGATTGTAACATACCAAACCGAATCAAAGTAAAAAATACTATTTGGACAAAATAAAGGAAAAATAGGATCATGGGGCAAAAACTTATACCAAATCACATCCATCCAAAAAATGATAAAATTCGCCTCTTTATTTTACAACTGACGTATTTATAGATACGCAACGCTAATAGTAAATATTTAATTTTAGTAATTTGAAATTTAAAAAGATCCAGTCAATTTCAATCATTTCCTAAAAAGTAATATGCCACTGATTACACAAATTCTTTAAATGGTTTTGTATTTTACTCTTTTTCCAACTGTGATATTTGTTTGAACATTCATGCATGAGAACTTTTGCGCTTTTTGAAGTAACAAAAGTTTCGCACACTGAAATCTATTCTGAGATTAAATTTTCAGAATGTGTTTATGAAAAGTTGAAGTTTGACTGTTGACAAAAAATAACCACGCTTCAGTGAATGGATCATTAAAAAAGGTTTCGAGAATTGTAGATTTCTCCTGCTTTCAAAAGTATAGTTTAAGAGGCTGAAATCCTTTCAGAGTCGGTAATACAGTCAACCACCTAGTTTGACACATGCTAAAGCAGTTTTTGATAACTATCTATCTTCTATATTTAAAATAATCTTCTATATTATTATTATTATATATTATATATATATATATATATATATATATATTATTATTATATATTATTATTATTATTTATTTATTTATTTATATATATATATAAAATTGGATGTATGTATGTATGTGTGTATGTGTGTAGCTTATAGACTCGGAAACCGCTGAACCGATTTTGATGAATTTTTCAGGAATACTCTAACATAACCTGGAGAGTGTTCCTGTGAAGTTTGGTGCCGATCGGGGGGGGGCGAAGTGTCATAAAGTCACCAAATTTTGTGCACAAGTGCATCTTAGTAGGGGGGACTTAATTTAATGCAGATCGGGGGGGGGGCAAACAAAAATTGCACGGGGGGGTCACTCAACCTTATTTTCGCATAGAAAGAAGTGTCCTACAGCCAACAAATTTTGTACACAAGTGCATCTTCGTAGGGGGGACTTAGTTTGATGCCGATCGTGGGGGGGGGCAAACAAAAATCGCACGGGGTGATCACTGAAACTTATTCCCGCATAGCAACAAGTGTCCTAAAGCCAGCAACTTTTGTACCCAAGTGCACCTTAAGGGGGGGGATATCACCGAAACATATTTTCGCATAGAAAGACGTGTCCTAAAGCTTCGAAATTTTGTACACAAGTGCATCTCAGTAAGGGGGACTTAATTTAATGCCGATTGGGCGGGGGGGGGGGCAAGCAAAAATCGCACGGGGGATCACTGAAACTTATTTTCGCGTAGAAAGAAATATCCTACAGCCAACAAATTTTGTACACAAGTGCATCTTCGTAGGGGGGGCTTACTTTGATACCGATAGTGGGGGGGGCAAACAAAAATCGCACGGGGTAATCGCTGAAACTTATTCGCATAGAAACAAGTGTCCTAAAGCAACCAAATTTTGTACCCAAGTGCACCTTAGTGGGGGGGGGATATCACCGAAACATATTTTCGCATAGAAAGACGTGTCCTAAAGCTTCGAAATTTTGTACACAGGTGCATCTCAGTAAGGAGGACTTAATTTAATGCCGATTGGGCGGGAGGGGGCAAGCAAAAATCGCACGGGGGATCACTGAAACTTATTTTCGCCTAGAAAGAAATATCCTACAGCCAACAAATTTTGTACACAAGTGCATCTTCGTAGGGGGGGCTTAGTTTGATGCCGATCGTGGGGGGGGGCAAACAAAAATCGCACGGGGTGATCGCTGATACTTATTCGCATAGAAACAAGTGTCCTAAAGCAACCAAGCTTTGTACCCAAGTGCACCTTAGTGGGAGGGGGGGGGATATCACCGAAACATATTTTCGCATAGAAAGACGTGTCCTACAGCTACGAAATTTTGTACACAAGTGCATCTTAGTAAGGGGGACTTAATTTAATGCCGATTGGGGGGGGGGCAAATAAAAAACGCACGGGGGGATCACTGAAACTTATTTTCGCATAGAAAGAAGTGTCCTACAGCCAACAAATTTTGTACACAAGTGCATCTTCGTAAGGGGGACTTAGTTTGATGCCGATCGTGGGGGGGGCGCAAACAAAAATTGCACGGGGTGATCACTGAAACTTATTCGCATAGAAACAAGTGTCCTGAAGCCACCAAATTTTGTACCCAAGTGCACCTTAGTGGGGGGGGGGATATCACCGAAACATTTTCTCATAGAAAGACGTGTCCTGCAGCTACTAAATTTTGTATACAACGGCATCTTAGTAGTAGGGGGGGGCTATCGCCCAAACAGATTTTCGCATAGAAAAAAGTGTCCTACAGCCACCAAATTTTGTACACCGAGCAAAGCCGGGTATTTCAGCTAGTATAATATATTATTATTATAAATATCATTTAGAAGTTTTAACTAAGTAAGCAATCATATCCACGAAAAATTTTATATTACATTATGTTAATATCATCTATTAAATCATATCTGCTGAAAAACTTTCACTCCAGATCATCAATATAATGTTTTGTATTTTTTCTCACTGGAAAGCTTTTGAGAATTTACGTATCCAAACAATTTTGTTACACTTGAAATTCTGCAAGTCATCATTTTCAATGAAACTCTCGCATACCATCAAATTTCCATTTTTATGCAAAAATAGAAGTATTAATCTTGCAACAATTTATGGTTTACAATATTACAACAGGGAAATCTAGAGAATTTTCAATGAACTGCAGAACTCGTAAGACTTCTTGAATGCAGATATTCTAATGGGATATTCTTATTCAGGTCAAAATAAATATGCAATGTGATCTCAATACGACTGTGCAAAGTGGCAATTGGGAAACTAGACAAATTTCTTGAACTCGAAAATTACCTGAGATACGGATTAAGCGACGAGAAATTTTAGCCCGAGGTAAGATATAAGGAGGCTGCAAACTGTTTCACAAAAAGTTCTTGCACCTTGAGGTTTAGGCATGTGCCCACAACAGCTGCAAGCCCGCACATGTGAACAAACACATGCAATGTCCACCTGGCTTTTCCGCCGTCAATTATAAAGCCAAGGTGATGATGATTTCTTCTGTTCTCATTTCTTATCCTTATATCTATTGTTTGTTTTTAATCGAACTTTAAGCAATAATCGAGTTTGAAATGTTTCAAAATATTTGTTAATTAAGGTTAAAAACACAACCAGAAAACAACTTTGGCTATGCGGTTGTTAGGTAAGCAATGTCCTTCCTTTGAATCGGCGCTGAAATGAAAAGGATCGGTCGGGTAAATTTTTTCTTGCACAGGTAAAGTTATTAAGTAATCCGATCCATTGTGTACTGGTACGTTGAGGTAAAAAAATAAACATCCTTTTTCAAAATACCCATTTTTACCCGGCTATTCATAAGAAATTCCACAAAATTGATTTTTAAATTGTTTTTTATTTAGGTCATTTTTTTCGAGTTTTGGTTGATGAACTCGATAGTTCCACAACCCTTTACGTTCACCACTCACCATCTGCCGTTTACGTCACAACTACTACTTGTTACAATCAGCTGTCACTGACTTGTGGAGTTTTTTCGTTTTTTGCCGCCCGTATTTGTATCCGAAGGACCGGTTTCTAAAATTACTGTTCCTTGTAGTCATTTAACACTTTCAAAGAGATCGAAGTGAAAATAATAACAAGAGTTGTTAAACACCTAAAATGTAAGGTGATAGTTTAGTACTTCGTGGATATCTGCCAAATTGGTGCTTGATTGTTCTCGATCGTTGCGTCAGGATGGTTTAATAGGTTTCTCATAAGTAACGCCATTAATGAAATTGATGATGATGGATTATACAGGCAATTGAATTTGTAACAGTTCTGAATAGTATAACTAGCAAAAAGAATTGAATCTAAACATCAAGAAAACAAAATGATTTTGAAAAAAATTTAAGTCTATTTAAGATATAAGGATGGAAGTAATTTTCTTTTATCCTAAAACTTATAGACTTGATAACTTATAATAAAATTAAAAATTCATAAATAACTTCATTACTATACACTGTTATTCACGACAGTTGATGAGACCAGCCAGTTTCATGCAACCAACCATATACATTTCATTTTTGTCTTTGACACTATATTAATTTTGAGAACTAATTATGATTTTAAGATAGCGGCTTTCTTTCAATAAGCAGGAGTTTTTAACCGGGAAAACGTTCTCTGTATGTATAAGTGAGCAGATGCAGAAGGATTTCTGTTATACTTACCACATACGAAAATCATATCTTTTTCTTTATGGTTCGAATACATCTTCAGAACTGTCAATTTTGACAAATATTGATTGATGGATTCATAATTAGTTTTTAATATAACATAGTATCATCAAAGATAGAAGTGAAACGTGTATGGTTGGTTGCTTCTGAAAGTAACGGGTCTCATCATCCGTCGTGAATAACGCCGTAATTTTTTTTCAGGAATTGGTTCTAACATGTGACATATGTTCTGATTATTTTATTACCATAATTGCAATTTCTTTATCACATTCTGAAACAACTAAGTTACCGCTTAATTTAAATGGAAGTACATAAATATACAATTGTCTATTTTTCAATGTTTACGCGCTCATTTACGCTGGTAATTAACCTCAGGTGCATCCCTGATCATATTCCAGCAGTTTCCGCCAGCATATTATGTACAGAATGGCTATTAATATCTGTTATCCTGGTAGTCATGGAATGAGCAATAATGGTGGTTGATATTATATTTCAACAATAATAATATACCCATTTATTATCATTATTGACATTATTTTGAAAATATGACTCTTTCACAAAAATTTCCCCTATCACCTCCTTTATAATAATGTCGACAAATAGGAATTTCAGTTGTAATGATTAATGATGCTTCATTTTTAGCTTAGATTGTTGGCTGAATCATTTCATAAAGTCTTGCTCATTATAAATGTAATGCAATGAGAGATGCTTATAATCGCTATTTAAACTTGAATCAAACGTTACATTTTTAGTATGTTTTCTTTATCTATTAGCTTCATTGAAACGATTTTTTTTGTTATATTATACAAAAAACATACCTTTCTTCATTGTGTTCACAAAAATTAGATCATATTGTATATGCAGTGCTAGTAAAAACTAATAAATAAGACAGAATTATTTTTTCACGCTATCGTTTTGTGCAACAATAACATCTATTGGTCATTGTTTCATTATTAGCTATCTTATTTTCAAATAAGATAACAGTGCGTTGTATATCCTAATTACGTGCCGAATAAAATAACTTTTTAAATAAAACGTGAGGTTTACATTTTAAAAATGAATGTCCTGCGGAGTTAGATTAGGCAACACATATTGCATAAGAAGGACCACTATGATTAAGATTATTACCATTAAATTACATCATAACATTAGTGATAACTTATGAATTGCACAATTTAATATATTTAATATATTTTAAACCAATTAATCTTAATGAATTCGGGAACGCATGATCTGTTGCCTATTCTGAAACAGTGTATGTATAATGACTCTGTATAACTAAATGTTCCGAACATACCATCTATTATAAAACAATACGATAGTTGTGTATATTGTTACCTAAACGGTCTTATGCAGCCACGGCGGCTGCTTGACTGAGCACGGACGTTGTAGCTGGCCATGTTTTACTGTTGCCACGGGCAAATAAAATAAATAGAAACGTCACCTTTTTTTACAAAGGGAATAACCAGACGTGTTTTACATTTTATTCCGTATTTTATTTGTGTTTACATGTGAGTTATTATTTAATGTTTCAATGAGTTTGTAACATTTGACGGCCCAACGTGGGGCACAAGGAAAAGGGCTTTTCCACCGAACTTTCACCAACGACCCCGATGCCGCGATGCCGCGACGCCCTTCTGGAGGGGGATCAAATCCTAACATCAGGAACCTCCAGTGGCGCCCGCAACCGATGATCGCTACACGATTCAGCGGTAACAGCTGCAACAGGCGACTCCACTTCCCGGAGCTCCGACGCACAGCGTCGAACTACAAGGGGATCGTCAGCGACCGAACAGCGCCGCGAAGAGCTGCATTCCGCCGCCTTCCCCGCTTTCGGCATGACACGAAAGATGCCTGCGTACTAGACCCGCGTCACTCCATGGGACTATGGATGCCTGCAGCAAAGTATGAACAAGTAGCAAGCAACCACGCAACCGACCACCGCTGTACCGACCCGGTAACAGAGTGCAACTACGCACCACTGCAAGAACCATTATGTTGAGTAGAAACCGGAAATTACGAATATAGGTTGATTTTGCGATGTCGCCAGGTCGCCAAGACCCGCTTTGAGAAACTACGTTCTGACGTTTTGGTCAAACTGGAATTAGTACTCGAAAACAAACACGTGCAATCTTTCGGTGGGCATTTATCCAAATTGATAAAAGGCCTCGCAGAATTGCACAAAAACACTCTTGGACTACTGTCAGTACCTCCGCTATTTCCGATAGAAGTCGATTTGTCAAACAGTGCTTTGCAGTACAAATCGACAACTCCAGTGGTTCAAGATAATGATGAAGAGCATGAAATAGAAAATGGGGAAGTGCAAGAAGTGCCTGAACCGAATTTAATTTGTAACCTGGATGTTTTGGATGACGCCGAACCAGTTGAACTGAGTCATCGATGCCCGATTTCGGAACTATCCAATTAGAATCTGATTATAGTGTTATGGATAATCTTACTCTTTTGACGACCCTGCTTCCCGGAGTCCCAACGCACAGCGTCGAACTACAACGGGATCGTCAGCGACCGAACAGCGCCGCGAAGAGCCGCATTTCGCCGCCTTCCCCGCTTTCGGCATGACATGAAAGATGCCGGCGTACGAGACCCGCGTCACTTCGAGGAACCTGCAGCTAATAGCTAACCATAAACTATTTTCTTTATAATATAAATAATCCAAGGCAACAGCTACTTCCAACACCGTGCTCAGCCTTTAGGGAGGGGCGTGTTACCTAAACGGTCTTATGCAGCCACGGCGGCTGCTTGACTGAGCACGGACGTTGTAGCTGGCCATGTTTTACTGTTGCCACGGGCAAATAAAATAAATAGAAACGTCACCTTTTTTTACAAAGGGAATGACCAGACGTGTTTTACATTTTATTCCGTATTTTATTTGTGTTTACATGTGAGTTATTATTTAATGTTTCAATGAGTTTGTAACAATATTCTATTTGGCAAATGTAAATTATCGCTGTTTTTTTAAGAGATCGACAGTATAAATCTAACTTGCAAATAAAATATACTGTATTCCCTTATTTAAACTTTCGTTTGCTGAACTAATTGTGTCTAAGTAACTACTACAGTTCATTAATAACAATACATATACTGTTACGGAAAGCACCTATTTACTTAACAAAAAACCAAAAACCATCTATATTACATTATTATTATTATCATGATCCACCTTTAACGCCCGTGCATAGGCCGTCGAATATACTCTGGAAAGATGAACAACTTTATCATGATTTTCTTCAATTTTCAAAAATCTAAGGAAATTCTTTTTTCAAATTGTTAATCCGCAGGCAAAAATACATTACATACTTAAGTTAGGAAACAAAAATCATGTCCAAATCATAAATATACAAATAAAAAATTACATTTTTGATAAACTTTGCTGTTCTATTTTCATAATATAGATAGTCCGTTAATTGTTAATTTGTAAAAACAGTTTTTTAATTTGATTACAATTGCAAACTTATTGAAACTGGTAATTTTGCATTTTTCCTAAAGCGAATAGAGCTAAGGGCTGAATATATTTCAAGAACAAAAAGTACATAAAAGTGGAACTACAATGCGTAAACATCTACAGTTCCTAAACTTGATTTTAAATAGATATCCCACAATCATGCGCTACAGTTTCTCCAAAGGCAGTTTCTTTCCTCCCGATAAATTGTTATTAGCTTCGAGAAAGTATCAGCATTGAGGAAATAAAACCTCTATAAAAGATAAAATAAAATAGACTCGACATTTTGAACGTGCAGGATTACTCATAATTAAATATTTATTTAAACGATTTTTAACCAGCCCCATAACATTAATGGATTAATAAAGCTTATTGATGAAATTATAATCATGACTGTTTGGATTCATCGTACCTAACGATATGATTACTAATTAAAGGCTATATTAAAATGCCAATAAAACTGAAGTTTGGATGTGTAATGATCACATACTGAATTATTAAATTGGAAGAGATTATTTTCGAATTATTATTTTATCAGCGTTATTTTTTGCCGAAATAAAGAAAGCTGTAATTGGAGCATAATTAATATTCCAATAAACCATAAACCCGAAACTGCTTTGATAATTGTCGACAGAAAAGCGTAATGAAAATAAATGATTCTCATTATTAAGTTTATGCTTAAAAATTGATGTTTATATTTCGAATGAATCGATTTCTTAATTAGTGAAAAGTAAAAAATTTAATTTTTCTCCAGCCGCCTTAAAACACCTTATTTTTAATACCATAAACTGGTTGTTTTTGTAACTAAGAAAAAATTCGCCACTAAGGCATTTTTAATCCTAGACTTAATAGTTACATTTAGGTGGAGAAGTGTATCTTTATAACCTGAGGGCTGCGTTTAAATCCTGAGGCGCGCAACGCTGAAAGATGTAGCGCCTGAAGGATCTGATAACACTTCTGCACCGTGGTGGATGTACAATTCTTTTTGCTACTAGTAATATTAGAGTTGAAAATATTTTTTATTACAAATTATCAAAAAAATATATAATTTTTTGTTCCCATGGTACGGCAGTTATTTGAAAATATGTTATTTCTTGACATAAAAGTTAAATCTCGTTTTTTGGCCCTTTGCACAAATTTCTTGAAGGTGCTTTGCAAAAATGATAAGTGAAGGTATAAATTGTGTTTACACCGCCAAAAATTCAAAAAATTGTAGATCATTTACTTGAAAGTAAAGAGACGTTAATCCTATAGTGGGAACGTAAATTACATATGTAATCCAGCGTTTTTATTTTCAGTTCTATTCTACAAATAGTCTTTTTTAGGAAGGTAATAAAAAGATTGTTGATGTGTCATAAGCAAAACAAAACAGCACTACAAATAAGAACACTCTAGGGTAACTAAAATAAGATTTCCACGAAGGTGAAATACTTGCAGATGGTGTATTGTATGATTATACATGTAAAATCCAACCTTTTGTACTTTTGGCATTTAAGGAAACGTTTAACGAAGAACTGCTAAAATACTTTTGACTGAATGGTCATTCAAATATATGTCAGTTTGTAAAATTAATTAATTAAGTTAAACAACGATTTTAGTGGATAAAATGCCATTAAATTGTTTTGTTTAAATCTAGACACGTAAACCGATGTAAACTTTGGAAAAGAATCTGAAACGCATAAAATCACAATTTCAAAAGAAAACAGACGTTTCATTTTGAATGGTCACTCCTCATTTGATATCTACTAATTTTTCCAGTAAATTAATTAATTGCATTTGTTTCGTATCAGATTAAACATATAAGTATCGATTACAGCCGTAAAAAAAAAAATTGGTAAAATTTTCCATCTTCTCGTAAACGAAGCACTAAGAATGTCAATTAAGGTTTTTGATGCGTTACAATAACATTTTATTAAATGCGTGTATATTTCTTATCTATTTAATAACAACAAATTAATGATTTGTTACTTTTATTAATAATAAATACTGTTTAGTAACAAATTTGAGCTTGTTTTCTTGAAACTGTTCGACTGTTACACGAACGTATTTTATTCGTTGTTTCTGCCGTTTCACTTACTTATTTTGATTTTTGACTTCATAACACTGATTCTCAATATCAAATCTAGCATACGGACCTGATAATTTGTATACAACCATCCAAACATCCTTGTAAAGTGGAATGCAAGCGTCGAACATCGTGTCGCATTTAAAGTGCGGCAGAGTGTACCTCCTTATTATAGCAAATCGTTCTAGAAATATTTTCTTTCTAAAGTTGTAATAGGATCACCAAAAAGTGTAAATTTGTTCATTATTTACCAGTAATTAATAAAAAAAAAATTACTTGTCAATGAACAAACGGTAGTGAAATTAAACTTTACAGCATTTTAATGTAGGTACATCAAAATGATGTGCTGTATGGCTAGTAGTAGAAAAAAACTTTAAAAATAATTTCTTTCATTTTTGGTTTGAAAATTTTATTAATAATTAAAGATAAACGTACAGCCACATGTGGAGGTGTCCTCGTTTTCACAATTTATCTTTACTCACACAAAATATACACATTTGTGGAAGATTTTTTTAGTTGACAGATACTTTTTTTAAAAAAAAAACAATGAGGCAACTAAATAAAGTCGCAACAACTTGAATATCACTCCACTTATTAGTACTTTAGAATTTGCATATTTTATACTTTTTTGATTCACAATTTTATATTCGCTCGGCTCTGCTGACGCTCCACCTCGCAAGCACAAAATTTGCTCGGTAAAAAGTGACACTTTTAATCCTAATAAAACAATATACTATTTGACTGAGAATTGGTTTGGTTCTTGAACAGGCTTTATTATAGTATACTATGTGATATACATCTTTATGTGATAAATCGATAAAGTGCAATCAGTGAGAGGGTGCTTTTATCAGTTATTATTTTTATTACACGTTCTGCTAACAAGTTCCATTCATGAATGAATATTTGTGTTCGTTACATTAACTGTAGGAATAAGAAGCTATTAAGAACAGAAAATAGAAGAAGCCTTTTCTGTTAAATTTAAGTAATCCAAATATACATCAACGCGTAATGCTATAGGGAATCTCTCACATTGAACAATTCTTTTTATGTGTGTATTATTAGAGGAAACACATTTTCTAACTTGTCTGAGAGTTTATTATACAGAGAGGACGCGTGGGTTGGAATAAATTCATTTAAAATTCATGGGTTTGGTTTTTGGAAAAACGCTCGGACACGTCGATTTTTGTTTTTAAAACTGCATCTTTTTTGATATTTATAATTTTACGATCGTCTTTTGTTTTCGCACTATGGCGTCATCAATAATTTTTTTAAATTGCACCCCATATTTTTGTTCACGAATTTGGATGCAGCACATTTTTCTGAGTACAGAAATGTCAAATTCGTATGACCTTGAAGAGGAAAGTTTTCGAAATAATAAGTCCTAAAGTTTCAAAAATTTATGAAAAAATCATTAGAGTAGACCACTAATAATATCATCAAGAAAGCGCTGGAAATCGAGCAAAACATTCAATTGCGTGCTTATTTTTCCGGTTTATTGAAGTAGACTTTAGATTTCAGATAACCCCATAGATAAAAATCTAATGGGGTTAAATCTGAAGACCTAGCTGGCCATTCGATAAAACCTATCCTTCCGATCCATCTGTTTGGGAAAATATTATGAAGGTATTCTCGTATTGTTCTCGAATAGTGTGGGGGAGCTCCATCCTGTTGGAACGATATTGAATCTGCCGGTATATTTGGGTTTTCATTATTCAGATAGAGTGCACTTACACTAGGTATTATGTCATTTTGTGTATGACTTTCCATTCTCCAATGTGGGTTTTCTTGTGCCTAATATCGAAAATTTTGCCTGTTTACCGAACCATTCAAACAAAATGTTGACTCGTCGGAAAAAACTATCTTACGTAAAAATTCCGAGTTGCCATAGCATCTATCCATCATTATTTCGCAAAATTCTAATCTGCCGTCGAGATCGTCTTCAATAAATTCCTCAACAAAATGTACTTTGTATGGGTGCTATTTGTTCTTGTGTAAATATTTTAGAACAGAAGATTTACTTATTGTTAGTGACTGTTCTGCAGCTACTTGTCGACTTGATTTGTGACGATTTTCTTGTAAATCGAGCGATACATTCAATTGTGTGCTTTCTTGAAATGTACCATGGTTGGTTTTGTAATTGTCTCTTACGTGGCCAAAGTCTCTAAACTTTTTCTCCATCTTACTAACTACTGATTGTGTAATAGGCTTCTCCGGGTACTTATCATTGAAAAATTCGCAAACTTCAGCTTGTGTTCGAGTATTATCGTCATATCCTACCATCATCAACATTTCTATTCGTTGTTTCTCAGTTAAACGCGCCATTCTTCAAGCTTTGAAACTGTACTTGACAAGTGCCAACAATCAAAAAAACAAAATAAACACACAATTGAATGTTTTGCTCGATTTCCAGCGCTTCCTTGATGATATTATTAGTGGTCTACTCTAACAATTTTATCATAAATTTTTGAAATTTTAAGACTGATTATGTCAAAAACTTTCCTCTTCAAGGTCATACGAATTTGACATTTTTGTACTCAGAAAAATGCGCTGCATCCAAATTCGTGAACAAAAATATAGAGTGCAATTTAAAAAAAATATTGATGACGTCATAGTGCGAAAACAAAAGACGATCGTAAAAGTATAAATATCAAAAAAGATGCAGTATTAAAAACAAAAATCGACGTGTCCGAGCGTTTTTCCAAAAACCAAACCCATGAATTTTAAATGAATTTATTCCAACCCACGCGTCCTCACTGTATATAATATATACAGGGGAAGGTGGAACGACTTACGGATTATTAGTAATAATAAGCAATAAAATTTTGTTTCATTATTAATAGAACGATTTTTCAAAAGTACAAAATTTTAACTTCTTAATATTATCTTTATGACAACAATCATTCCATGTTTTTCAAGACATTGCGTTTAGCAAATGAAACAGTTTTCAAAAACAACTTAATTCCCATCAGAAAATACTTTATTCACACACAAACATTAATTAAAAAAGGATTCTTCATTTCATCTCTTTAAACCAGCTGCTGTAGAACTTATAATTTTCAACTTTCTAAACCCAAATTCAGATCCATTTTAAGTGGAGGATATGTTGTGAAATTTCTATCAGACGAGGCATATTTCAGTCCGAAACAAACGGTCTTAATTATAACAACCAAAATTCAACTAAGTACAACAAATTAGGGAAATTAGCGAGGGTCTAAATACAATAGTATTTGCTTGAATTGTGCACTCGTGAAATGTAAGCGGGCAGAATGTAATTAGACCGCTGTAATGAATTTCCATTATGTAAGTCACAAAATACATTTCCGCACAATTTTGACGAAGAGTGTTTTCGGCTGAAATAAAAAATTGAAAAGTTTCAGAAGAAGTTGACAGTCAGAAAGACTTTTACCTTAATTAAATGTCAAAACTTCATTTTCAGATTTTGAACATATCGCGCGCATTAGATTAAAAAATCGCTGTTGGGGTTGTGATCTCTTTTCTGATATAAGTGTATTAATCATAATTATAATCTCCGGAGTGAAACCATATTTTGATTAATTAATATGAACAAGATTAATGCGATTATAAGCTCTTCGATCAAAACGATAATTCAGAGTAGTTTTTTGATACTCACCGGATTTAATTTTGATTATGAATCATCCTTAATAGAAACAGAGTCAACTATACATGCAAATTATGAATTGTTCCAAGTGTTTACTAACCTAATAAATAAGTTTTGAATTTTTATGTGTTATTTAAGTAAATATGCTGTTATGTTACGTGTGAAGTTAATTTTTAGAATCTGATTGAATTGTAAATTACTGCAGTTACCTCTACAATGCCACTGAAATACCAAGTAATAATTTTATTCCCTTTTTGAGATTCCAATAAATTTAAAAAGGACTGTCTACTTGTGGTTAGTATGATGACGCCGCAATTGTTTGTCGCGGCATTAACTGTTTACACATTCGACTTTACTACTAACTCATAAAATATAGCGTAGTTGTCTAGACAAATAAATATACTTATAAAATGTTTCACGTACAGAAAGTTATATCAACTTTTCAATTTCAAACAATTTTGGGCAGAGATTGATTCGAAATTTAATAGCTGCCATTTTTAAAATAAAAATGTATCTAAAACAGTTTTATAAAACCAGAAAAATTACATTTAGGTAGTTTATAAAATAAAGATTAATGTTTACCTAACAGTAACATTTTATATACAATAAATTCATTTTAAAAACGAACGCCTTGCAGAACCGGAATAGGCAACACATGCCACTTTTTGTTAATAAAGTTAGTAATCTTAGCAGTGACATGTATTGTAACATATTGCCATTTGATAAGACCTACCGACCACAACTAATTCGGGTGGAGGTGGTTAACGTTAGTTTCGTTTGTCAGGTGCAATCCGTACAAAAAGTGTAATTACTAGAAAAAAATGTGGGGAATTTAAAACTGCGATGCAATCAGTTTGATTTCTTTCAAAGTGGATCATAAGCAACAATCTTTACGGGTATGTTAACAAAGTTGCAAAAAAATCAACAGCAATGTCATGATGTGCACATATTTGTGCCTAAGAATGTATTTTCAAGTAAACTTAGTTTCCAAAGGTTAATTAGTTTTTGCGCCTAAGATTCCACGATTAGTTGCCATAAAAACATGAATTTCTTTCATTTAGTTCGAGAAAGTTAGAATAGGTTAAAAAAAGGTATGCCACTCTTGACCAGATTCCCCTAATTACACTGTAAATGTCGTTTTGTTATTCTGCCTGTTTGTTTGTGCAAACAAACACACAAAGTATTAAGATTTTTAAAAATTGCGAAAATTGTTAAGTTATCATAACCTTAATAATCCACTACAATAATTTCACACCCCATAACCCAAAATCTAGCTACTTATTTCATCAATAATTTTGTGAAAAATGAGCGTTCTGAGTTTATTCTAAACTCACTGATAGGTACACTGTTGGACAATAAATAGGACTCGACGTTTCATGGCTCGCAGGCGGTTTGCAAGGTTGTCTATAAATTTGTGGTCAGTACTCAATATAATTGTGAGCGGCCCTACGATAATAAAAAATTTAGGGAAGCAATTTAAACGCTGGAAGTATTAAATACCCAAGAAAAGTTGGAGTAAAAGTAGAAAGTTCCCAACAGGACAACGACAAGCTCTAGTTTATTATTAAATAGAATTTAATATTAACGAAATCGATAAGGGTTGAATCTATTGTTATTACAGTGAAACATGCTAAGGCAGAATCGCTTCGGACCGGGGCGATTAATTTAACTCCTAAATTTAAAAAAATCTACTTTAAGCATTTTTGTTCTTAACTACAATAATTAATTACAATAATTGTAGTTTGTCAACGCAGCTATGAAACAGTCTGTATTAAACGTTACATGAGAATAATAATAGTATAACTTATCAGTAAAGTTAGATTAATATTATAAAACCGGCCAAGAGCGAGTCAGGCTCGCACAATTAGGGTTCCGTACAAAAACAACAAAAAGTAATCGATAGGCCAAATCTTAAATCTTATCCAAATTTGCTTGTGGTAAGTGATAAAGTATGATAATATATAGGTTCGTAAGTTGCTACCTACTTTTAATAAAAATATTTTTTTTCTTGCAACTATTACATTGTCGAAAAAATCTGTAGTTTTCCTGTAATCTATGGATTAATATCTACCAACCCAATTAAAATAAAAATTTTAGCTTTAGAAACCTAGGTGAACAGGGGGAGAAGAACGGTAATTTTTTTGCACATTTTTAGCTATATCATTAAGACCACTGAACTTAAAATTGTAAAAGCAAATATTTTTCGAATCCTTACAGTTAGCTCTTTCAAATGATACCACACACTATACAGTGAGGACGCGTGGGTTGGAATAAATTCATTTAAAATTCATGGGTTTGGTTTTTGGAAAAACGCTCGGACACGTCGATTTTTGTTTTTAGAACTGCATCTTTTTTGATATTTATAATTTTAAGATCGTCTTTTGTTTTCGCACTATGACGTCATCAATAATTTTTTTAAATTGTACTCTATATTTTTGTTCACGAATTTGGATGCAGCGCATTTTTCTGAGTACAGAAATGTCAAATTCGTATGACCTTGAAGAGGAAAGTTTTCGAAATAATCAGTCCTAAAGTTTCAAAAATTTATGATAAAATTATTAGAGTAGACCACTAACAATAGACAAATTTTCATCTGTACTGGCTGTCGATACAAATCTTCATCCACATCAGCTGTCGATACAAATCTTCATCCACATCAGCTGTCGATACAAATCTTCATCTGTACTGGCTGTCGATACAAATCTTCATCTGTATCAGCTGTTGGTACAAATCTTCATCTGTATCATCTGTCTTCACAAATCTTCATCTGTACTGGCTGTCGATACAAATCTTCATCTGTATCAGCTGTTGGTACAAATTTTCATCCGTATCAGCTGTCTACACAAATCTTCATCTGTACTGGCTGTCGATACAAATCTTCATCTACATCTTCTGTCGACACAAATCTTCATCTGTACTGGCTGTCGATACAAATCTTCATCTGTATCAGCTGTTGGTACAAATCTTCATCTGTATCAGCTGTCGATACAAATTTTCATCTGTACTGGCTGTCTTCACAAATCTTCATCTGTATTATTTGTCTATACAAATCTTCATCCGTATCAGCTGTCGATACAAATCTTCATCCGTATCAGCTGTCTACACAAATCTTCATCCGTATCAGCTGTCTACACAAATTTTCATCTGTACTGGCTGTCGATACAAATCTTCATCCACATCAGCTGTCGATACAAATCTTCATCCACATCAGCTGTCGATACAAATCTTCATCTGTACTGGCTGTCGATACAAATCTTCATCTGTATCAGCTGTTGGTACAAATCTTCATCTGTATCATCTGTCTTCACAAATCTTCATCTGTACTGGCTGTCGATACAAATCTTCATCTGTATCAGCTGTTGGTACAAATTTTCATCCTTACTGGCTGTTGATACAAATTTTCATCCACATCAGCTGTCGACACAAATCTTCATCCGTACTGGCTGTTGATACAAATTTTCATCTGTACTGGCTGTCGATACAAATCTTCATCTGTATCAGCTGTCGATACAAATCTTCATCTACATCATCTGTCTTCACAAATCTTCATCTGTACTGGCTGTCTATACAAATTTTCATCTGTACTGGCTGTTGATACAAATTTTCATCCGTATTATTTGTCTACACAAATCTTTATCCTCATTAGCTGTCGATACAAATCTTCATCTGTATCAGCTGTCGACACAAATCTTCATCCACATCAGCTGTCGACACAAATCTCCATCTGTACTGGCTGTTGGTATAAATCTTTATCCACGGCGGAAGCCGACATTAAATTTTAGCTTCGTGTCGGCATCCGCCTCTAAGCTTAGCTTCGTGGCGGAAGCCGGCACTAAACAATCTTCTGATATATTTATACAAAACTTTATAGTTAATACATAAGAAATAACGTTTTAGTAAATAATTAGAGGTGATTTATATCAATAAGTAGATTTTTTAAAAAATTAATTACATAAAAATATTAATGAATTTTTTTTTTTTTTTTTTTTTTTTTTTTTTTTTTTTTTTTTTTTTAACCTTTAAATTTCATATTCCTCAGGGGAAAAAATGGAATGGGGCTGCTTCCATTTTTTGTTGGGGTTAGGTTAAAAATAATTTCTGAGTAGAAAATAGGAGGAACAAGGCCAGAGTAGGGATAAAAATATTTTTTTTGAAGAGTTTAATTGGGTGGCTAATAAAATTTAAAATAGAAATTGTTTGTTATAATGAAGGTAAATAATTACATGTTTTACTCTATCAAAATAATCCTTTTTCAGGCACTTCATTAAAACTTTAAACTAAAATATAAAATTTAATAACATAATAATTTTTATTTTTAGGTAGTAAAGCTTGAGGAATAAATTTCTTATCATTTTTAATTTAATATATTTTATTTTTATTTAAATTGCTTATAAACAGTTATTAATAAAAAATATGAGGATTGATTATGTAGATTTTTTAAAAAATTAATTATATCTTAAATTAACATTAAGATGGAATCTAGGGGAATTTAATTTAAGCAAATTTTCTCCTTTTTGTTAAAATGCCAAAAATACTTTTTTTTATTATTTGGTTGAATAGTAGAGTTAGAGGGTGTTTTCTCAAATGTCTGGATTATGCCTATATAAATATTTAATATTCATATAAGACATAAATATATAATTATATAATTTAAAAATAAAATATTATATTTAAATAATTTTAAATATTACAATAATGAAAAAGTCGATTTATATTAACATCAATTAAATTTTTATATAATTATCTTATACTTATATTAAGAGCTTAGTTGGAGGATTACAAAACAAATACGTTAAATAAAATTTTAATTTAAATATAGAAAGTTATTGTATAATTATATATATGAATAATAAAATTATATTCTAATACAATATATATTAATCTACAATAATTGGTATAATTATATAATATATATATCAGTTAATAATAATATAATTTTTAATAAGCAAATAAAATTTTTTTAAAAAAAAAAAAAAAAAAAAAAGGGTTTATAATTTCATTAATATTTTTTATGTAATTAATTTTTTAAAAAATCTACTTATTGATATAAATCACCTCTAATTATTTACTAAAACGTTATTTCTTATGTATTAACTATAAAGTTTTGTATAAAAAATATTAATAAAGTCTTATAATAAATTTTTAATATTTCGTGATTTAATTATAGTATTTAGTTTTATGTTATGAAATTTTGTGTTTTAAGATAAAGTTTTATTTTAAATTTAAGTTTCATTTGTTATTTAAAATTAAATTTTAAAGCTTTAGCTACACTAGGTTGTAGGATAGATAAAATAAAGTATTAGTTGAGTATAGGGGTATACAATTCTAAGCTTATTTTTTTAGCAGTTTTTATGTGAGGGAAGGTTTCCGAATTTCGTTATGTTATGAAATTTTGTGTTTTAAGATAAAGTTTTATTTTAAATTTAAGTTTCATTTGTTATTTAAAATTAAATTTTAAAGCTTTAGCTACACTAGGTTGTAGGATAGATAAAATAAAGTATTAGTTGAGTATAGGGGTATACAATTCTAAGCTTATTTTTTTAGCAGTTTTTATGTGAGGGAAGGTTTCCGAATTTCGTTATGTTATGAAATTTTGTGTTTTAAGATAAAGTTTTATTTTAGCTTAAAAATTTAATTTATTATTCTTTTACATGTAAAATTTACTTATAAATATAAGTTTAGATAATTTTTATTTGTTTGGCAGTATATATATTTAAATGTTTGTGAAATACGAGATTTAGGAATTAATAATAGTAATAATAAAGTTTGTGCCAGCAATTGCGGTTATACAAATGTTGCAGTTAAATTATTTTGGTTTGTAATAAATTGAATATTTTTAGACTATTATTTAAATTTTTAGGTGAAATTTTATTTTAAATTTTAATTTAAATTTTAATTTTTGATTTTATGAAATTTTCTTCTTAAACTAGGATTAGATACCCTATTATTGGAAAATGTAAAATTTTAAAGCTTGATTATTAGTAGTTATTTTCTTGAAAATTAAAAATTTTGGCGGTTTTTTAGTCTTTTCAGAGGAACCTGTTGTGTAATTGATAGTCCACGATTGATTTTACTTTTATTATATTAGTTTGTATATCGTTGTAATTAAATATTTTATAAGAAAAGTAATATTTAATATATTTTATTAAATTTTAAATCAGATCAAGATACAGTTTATATAAAAGAACTAATGGGTTACAATAAATAGATTTTTGGTTTATAGTGTGAAATTATACTATAATAAATTGGATTTGGAAGTAATAATATTTTAAATATTTATTATGATAAAGCTCTAAAATATGCACATATCGCCCGTCGCTCTCGTTTAATACTAGATAAGTCGTAACAAAGTAGGTGTACTGGAAAGTGTATCTAGAAAGAACAAATTAGAGCTTGAAAGTAAGCGTTTTATTTACATTAATAAGTTAGTTGTGCAATTCAACTTGATTTGAACTTATATAATTATTTTTTTTTCTAAGTAAATTAATTATTTTTTTAGTTTGAATTTTAAAAAATTATTTTTATTATAGTTTATTAGTATAGTGGTAGAATTTTGAAATATTTGAAAATTTTAAGTTTGAAAAAGAAGATTTTATTTGTTGTACCTTGTGTATCAGGGTTTATTAAAAAAGTGCTTATTTAATATAATTTTCCTGAATTTTGAAGAGTTAATTAATTATTTATTTTGTTGTGAAATAAACATTTAAAATAGTTATTTAGAAGTGAAAGGTTATTCGTTTCTTATGATATCTGGTTTTTTAGGAAAAGAATTTAATTTTTTTATTTAAATTCAAATAGAAATTTTTTCTTTTTGATTTAAATATTTAATATTTAAGGGGATAAGCTTTTAATTAAAGATTTACAAATAAGTAGTTTAATGAATTAAAATATAGAGTTAGAATTGTTTATTTTTATAATTATATAATAATTTATTTTTTCATTATTTTATTTTTATTTATTTTAAGTTTTTACTAAAATTATTATTTTAATTTTTTATTTAAGGTAATTATGATGAAATTAGTAAATTTAAATTTTAAGAGGTTAAATTAATTAAAAGGTTAGATTAAGGAATTCGGCAAATTTTAATTTTCGCCTGTTTATTAAAAACATGTCTTTTTGATTTTATAAAAGGTCTGACCTGCCCAATGAATTATTTTTGAATGGCCGCAGTATCTTGACTGTGCAAAGGTAGCATAATAATTAGTTTTTTTATTGAAAGCTGGAATGAATGGTTGAACGAGAAATTTACTGTCTCAATTTAATTTTATATTGAATTTTACTTTTAAGTGAAAAAGCTTAAATTTTTCTAAAAGACGAGAAGACCCTATAGAGTTTTATATATTTAATTTTTTATTATTTTTGGGATTATTTTTTAATAATTTAATTAATGTATTTGGTTGGGGTGATTGGAAGATTAATTTAACTCTTTCTTATTTAGTTTATAGATAAATAGTTGATTGATCCATTATTAATGATTGTAAGATTAAATTACCTTAGGGATAACAGCGTAATCTTCTTTGAGAGTTCTTATTGAAAAGAGGGGTTGCGACCTCGATGTTGGATTAAAATTAATTTCTGGTGCAGAAGCTGGAGCTATTAAGTCTGTTCGACTTTTAATTTTTTACATGATCTGAGTTTAAACCGGTGTGAGCCAGGTTGGTTTCTATCTTTATATAATAGTTATACCTTAGTACGAGAGGACCAGGTATTGAATAAATTATTTAAAATTTTGAGAATTACTTTGGCAGAATAGTGTAATAAATTTAGAATTTATGTATGTGTTTAAATCACAAGTAGTACTTGTTTTTTTTTGATTATTTAATGATTTTGTTGAATACACTTCTTTTAGTAATTTTTGTGTTAGTTGGTGTAGCTTTTTTAACTTTATTTGAGCGTAAGGTTTTGGGTTATATTCAAATTCGTAAAGGTCCTAATAAGGTTGGTTTTATAGGAATTCTTCAACCTTTTGGAGATGCTATTAAGCTTTTCTCTAAGGAGCAGGTTTTTCCTTTAATATCTAATTATTATTCTTATTATTTATCTCCTGTCTTTAGATTATTTCTTTCTTTATTACTTTGAGTGTGTATTCCTATGGCTGGATTTTATTTGCATTTTTCTTTTAGAATATTATTTTTTTTGTGTATTTCTAGCTTAGGGGTCTATACAATCATGGTAGCAGGCTGGTCATCTAATTCAAGCTATTCTTTATTAGGTGGTTTACGTTCAGTTGCACAGACTATTTCTTATGAAGTAAGGTTGGCTTTAGTTCTTTTATCTTTTTTATTTCTGATTTTTGGTTTAAGGATAGTAGATTTTTTGAAATTTCAAAAGTATTCTTGATTGTTGTTTTTGAGTTTACCTTTGGGTATAATTTGATTTGTATCAAGATTGGCTGAAACAAATCGTACACCTTTTGATTTTGCTGAAGGTGAGTCAGAATTGGTTTCAGGGTTTAATGTTGAGTACAGAAGAGGGGGGTTTGCATTAATTTTTTTGGCAGAATACTCAAGCATTCTTTTTATGAGTATGCTTTTCAGAGTTATATTCCTTGGGAGAAGCTTGTTATCATTTTTTTTTTTTTAAAATTGGTTTTTTTAAGCTTTGCTTTCATTTGGGTGCGAGGAACATATCCTCGTTTTCGTTATGATAAGCTTATGAATTTAGCTTGGAAAAGTTTTCTTCCTATTTCTTTAAATTTTATTATATTTTTTTTTGGGTTAAAGTTTCTTGACTTTTCCTTATTTATTTAGTTAATAAAATTTAGTATTTTAAGTTAATAGAAAGTTTTATTTCTTTTTTATATTTTCAAAATATATACTTATAACAAGTTCATTAACTAATTTTTGAAAATTACTTGATCTCATATTTTGTAAGTTAAGGAGTTCAAGGGGTAATATAGAAAATAAAGTACAGTCAGGATTTGTCCTGTGATAATGTATGGGTCTTCAACAGGTTTGGCTCCGATTCAGGTTAGTAGAATTAGTATAGACACAAATCTTCAAAATAAAATTTTATTAATTGGGTAGGTTACATTACTTTGTATATATTTTTTATTTGTGAATGGTATTAGAAGTAAGACGGCGATTGATATTATGAGAGCAATTACACCCCCTAATTTATTAGGGATAGAACGTAAAATGGCGTAAGCGAATAGGAAATATCATTCTGGTTGGATATGGACTGGGGTGACTAGAGGATTTGCGGGGGTAAAGTTATCAGGGTCTCCTAATAGGTAAGGTGCTATAAGCCTTAGTGAAATTAAAGTTATTAATATGATGATGAATCCTACAATATCTTTTAATGAGAAAAATGGGTGGAATGGAGTTTTGTCAGTATTTCTATTGACCCCTAAAGGGTTATTAGATCCTGTTTGATGTAGAAAGAGTAGATGAATTATTGTTAGAGCTGTAACTATAAAGGGCAGTAGATAGTGTAGGGCAAAAAATCGGTTTAGTGTGGCGTTATCAACTGCAAACCCTCCTCAGAGTCATTGAACAATTTCGGATCCTAGGTATGGGATAGCGGATAGTAAATTTGTAATTACAGTAGCTCCTCAGAAGGATATTTGTCCTCAAGGTAAAACATATCCTAAGAATGCTGAAGCTATGGTGGTGAATAGAATTAATACCCCTACAGTTCAGGTTAATTCATAGATATATGATCCGTAATATAAATTACGTCCAATATGAAGGTATAAACAGATGAAAAAGAATGATGCTCCGTTAGCGTGTAAGGTTCGAATTATTCATCCATTATTTACGTCTCGGCTAATATGAGCTACTCTGGAGAATGCATATTCTACATTAGGGACATAGTGTATGGTTAGAAATAGGCCAGTCAGAATTTGCACAATTAAGCAAAGACCTAGAAGGGACCCAAAGTTTCATCATGTAGAAATATTTGTTGGGGTTGGGAGTTCGTTGAGGGAATTATTAATAATTTTCAATAGGGGTGATTTAGATATAATTGATTTTTTCATTAGAATTTTCTTCGTAAAGGTCCATAGTTTACGTTAGTAATTTTTACGATGGCAATTAAAGTTACTAGTAAGTAAATAATTATTAAATAGAAAATTCTTCTGTTTGGTAAGTTTAGGTATTTATTTAGAGATAAAATTATAAATGCTTTTCTTTCTATAAGTGAAAGGTCATTATTTATTGATAGGTAATTTGAGAAAAAATGGTCTGTGGCTAATGTGTACAAATTTAATATAATTAGAAAGATTCCAATTAGTAAGGTTGTTTTATTAGAAAATTTGAATATTTCGTTTGAGGCCACTCTTGTTATATAAATGAATAGAATTAATATTCCTCTGATTATGGTTAGAAAGATGATATAGGAGAATCAGAAGTCGTAGTGCAGAATTCCTGAAAGTAATGTGATTAAAATTGTCTGAGTGAGAAGGGCTAACCCTATTGATATAGGGTGATTTATTAGGATGAAGATTAATGATGTAATTAATGAGAGGTTGGTGATTAATATTAAAATACAGAGAATAGTTTATTAAAATTTTAATTTTGGAGATTAAAGATAGAAGGTTTTCTTTCTCTGAAGTTTTAAAAGAATAATTCTTAATTTTGATTTACAAGATCAATATTTTATTTAAATTATTAAAACTTATGTTAATATTAAATTTTGTGTTTTTTTTTATGTATTTTGTGGGCTTGTATGTTTTTTCTTCTAAACGTAAACATTTACTTTTAATATTATTGAGATTAGAATTTATTGTTTTATCAATTTTTGTTAATCTTTTTATTTACTTAAGTATGTTTGGCTATGAATATTATTTTAGTATAGTTTTTATAGTAGTCAGAGTGTGTGAAGGAGCCTTAGGTTTATCAATTTTGGTTTTAATAATTCGTACTCATGGTAATGATTATTTTCAGACATTTAATGTTTTATGATAAAGTTTATTTTTATAATAATTTTTATGATACCTTTAAGATTTTGTTCATTAAAATTTTGATTTAATCAGTTTATTTATTTGTTTTTAACCCTTTTTTTTTTTTTTGCTTTGGGTTTAATTATTTATTTGTCAATGTTGGTTATGGGTTAGGGGCTGATTTGTTATCTTATAGATTAATTTTGTTGAGAATTTGAATTTGTTCTTTAATAATTATGTCAAGAGGGAATATTTATAGTAATAAGGTCTTTAGAAATTTATTTTTATTAGTTTTGTTAATTTTATTAATTTCTTTGTATTGTACATTTGCTTCTCTAAATGTTTTTATTTTTTACTTGTTTTTTGAGATTAGTTTAATTCCTACATTAATTTTAATTTTAGGGTGGGGGTATCAGCCTGAGCGAATCCAAGCTGGTGTTTATTTGTTATTTTATACTTTATTTGCTTCTTTGCCAATAATGATTTCTGTGTTTTATGTTTATAATTACTTTGATTCAATGATTTTTTTTTTTTTAGATGGTGACTTGAATTATTTAGTTTTTTACTTTTGTGTTAATTTAGTTTTTTTTATCAAAATTCCTATATTTCTTGTTCATTTATGACTTCCTAAGGCTCATGTTGAGGCACCGGTTTCTGGTTCAATAATTTTGGCTGGAATTATGCTAAAACTTGGAGGGTATGGGTTAATGCGCTTTATAGTTATTATGATAGGAGTTGGATTACGGGTTAATTTTTTTATTATTAGAATAAGGATAGTTGGGGGTATTTTAATTTCGTTGATTTGTTTGCGTCAAGGAGATATGAAGTCCTTGATTGCTTATTCTTCTGTGGCACATATGGGGTTAGCTTTGAGAGGAATTATAACTTTAAATTATTGAGGAATGTGTGGTGCTTTGATAATAATGGTAGCTCATGGCCTGTGTTCTTCTAGCCTTTTTTGTTTAGCAAATATTTCTTATGAACGATTAATGAGCCGGAGTTTGTATTTAAATAAAGGTTTAATTAATTTAATACCCAGGATGAGATTTTGGTGATTTTTATTGAGGTGTTCAAATATATCTGCTCCACCCTCTTTAAATTTAGTTGGAGAAATTGTTTTATTCAATAGCACAATTAGTTGAAGTTTCTTTTTGATAATTATTTTATTTTTTTTGTCTTTCTTTAGAGGAGCCTATTCTCTTTATTTGTATTCTTATACTCAGCATGGTAAGATTTACTTGGGAATGTATTCTTTTTTTTTAGGGTATATTCGTGAATATTTATTGTTATTTTTGCATTGGTTTCCTTTGAATATATTGATTTTTAAAAGCGAGTATTTTATGATGTGGGTTTATTTAGATAGTTTAATTAAAACATTGATTTGTGGAATCAGAGATATAATTTTTTATTTTAAATAATTTTATCAATTTGTTTTATTTATTTTTCTTTATGTATTTTTTTAAGTTTGATATTTTTTTCGTTGAGAGTTTATTTTATGATGATGGATTTAAGGGTTATTTTAGAATTAGAAATTGTTCAAATTAATTCTAATATAATTATAATGGTAATTTTGTTGGATTGAATGTCACTTCTTTTTATGAGTTTTGTTTTGTTTATTTCTTCAGTAGTTATTTATTATAGAGAAGAATATATGAGAGGTGATTTGACTATTAATCGATTTATTATGTTGGTTTTTATATTTATTTTATCTATGATGTTTTTAATTATTAGGCCTAACTTGATTAGAATTTTATTAGGCTGGGATGGGTTAGGGTTGGTTTCTTATTGTTTAGTTATTTATTATCAGAATATTAAGTCTTATAATGCTGGGATACTTACTGCTCTGACAAATCGATTGGGTGATGCTGCCTTGCTTTTGTCTATTGCTTGGATAGTAAATTACGGGGGTTGGAATTATATTTTTTACTTGGAATTTATGAAGGAGGATTGAAAGATGGAATTAATTAGGTTACTTGTGGTATTTGCAGCTTTTACAAAGAGAGCACAGATTCCTTTTTCTTCTTGGCTTCCTGCTGCTATAGCAGCACCCACTCCTGTTTCTTCATTGGTTCATTCATCAACTTTAGTAACTGCGGGTGTTTATTTATTAATTCGTTTTAGTCCTGCCTTTAATTCTGGTTTAATAATGGGGTTATTGTTTTTTTCTAGAATGACTATATTTATGGCTGGGTTAGGGGCTAATTTTGAGTTTGACTTAAAAAAAATTATTGCTCTGTCAACTCTTAGGCAGTTGGGTTTGATGATGTCGGTGTTATTTTTGGGGGGAAGAAATTTAGCTTTCTTTCATCTCTTGACTCATGCATTATTCAAGGCTTTACTATTTATATGCGCTGGGGGAATTATTCATAATTTAATAGGATGTCAGGATATTCGATTTATGGGGGGTTTGGTAATTCAAATACCTCTAACTTGTTGTTTATTTAATATTTCTAATCTTTCTTTGTGTGGATTTCCTTTTATAGCTGGGTTTTATTCGAAGGATTTAATTTTAGAGGTTGTTTCAATAGATTATTTTAATATTTATATATATATTATTTTTTTTTTCTCTACTGGCTTAACAGTTAGGTATACATTTCGTTTAATCTATTATTCAATTTTAGGTGATTTCAATTTTATTAGACTAAATAGTTTGGGAGATGAGGGATTTATTATATTAAAGGGTATATTAGGTTTAATTTTTTTGGTTATTTTTGGGGGGTGTATATTTTCATGATTGATTTTTCCTAGCCCTTATTTTATTTGTTTGCCCCCTCTTATGAAGTTAATGGCTTTAGTCGTTAGAATATTAGGTACTTGGCTGGGGGTAGAGCTTTCAAAAATGAATTTAAGTTATGGTTTAGTTTCTTTAAATTACTTGAAGTCAAGTTTATTTTTTTCTTCTATATGAAATATGCCTTTTATTTCCACCTTTGGTGTTAATTATTATTTTGTTTTTGTTGGTAATTTAATTTATAAGAATTTTGATCATGGTTGGATGGAATTTATAGGGGGTCAACATTTATTTAGGGCTTTGAAGGTTAATTCTTCTTTTTTTCAGATTTTATTTAGTAATAATTTGAAACTTTACTTACTTATGTTGATTATTTGAATTTTATTTCTATTTGTTTTTATGTTTTAACTTAAATAGCTTATTTGAGAGCGTGGTATTGAAGATACCAAGGAAATAATTTTTATTTTTGAGTGGCTTAATTTATGAAAAATGTATTTAATTTTACATTGAAAATGTAATGTTTTATTTTAAACTACATAAACAGAAATATTAACGGAATTTCACCGCTAAAAATAAAGTTAGAAGCTTTTTTTTGATTTTATATTTCTTTAATTGGAAGAATATTCATTTTTATCATTAACAGTGATATACCTCTGTTTTGGTTTCAATTAAATTAATATTAAATAAGGATGTTTTACATCAAATATTAGGTCGAAACTAATTATAATCATTTATTTCTTATTTAAGATGAATTGATTCAATAATTTTTAAGTGCAAGTTAAGTGTTTTTTTTAAACTATCATCCTAATATGATCAATTTAATGCTCCTTGCTTTCATTCATGGTATAGTCCAATTAGAAGAATAGAGATGAAAAATCTGATAATTATTGAGAAATTTAAGGTGTTAGCGATTTTTATTGTTATAATTAGGGGGATAAGAAGGGTAATTTCTACGTCAAAGATTAGGAAGATTACTGCAATTAGAAAAAAATTTAAAGAGAAGGGTAGACGGGAAGAATTTCTTGGGTCAAACCCACATTCGAAAGGCGAATTTTTTTCACGGTCAGTGAATGTTTTCTTTGTAATTAAATTGTTTATGATTATTATTAAAATGGTGATTATGAGGACAATAGAGCCAATTCTGAATAAAATAATGATTATTTATACTAATTATATTAGATCTTTTGATTGGAAGTCAATTATAATTTTTTATACTATATAAATATTTACCTCATCAGTAAACTGAAATATATAAGAATAATCATACTACATCTACGAAGTGTCAATATCACGCAGCAGCCTCAAACCCGAAATGATGAATAGGTGAGAAGTGATTTATGTAAAGTCGTAATAAACATACTAGAAGGAAGGTTGAACCAATAATTACGTGCAATCCATGGAACCCAGTTGCTATAAAAAATGTTGATCCATAAACTGAGTCTGAGATTGAAAATGGTGCTTCTAAGTATTCATAGGCTTGAAGAGCAGTGAAGTAAAACCCTAAAAGGATAGTTAGTCCTAGGGATTGAATAGCTTGGGTGAAATTATTTTCTATTAATCTGTGATGGGCTCAAGTAACTGTGACTCCTGAAGTCAATAGAATTAGAGTGTTAAGTAGAGGAATTTTTAGTGGGTTGAAAGGAATGACTTCTTTTGGGGGTCATAATATTCCTAGTTCGATTGAAGGTGAAAGGCTTCTATGGAAAAAAGCCCAAAAGAACGAAACGAAAAAGAATACTTCTGAGGTAATAAATAAGATTATCCCTCATCGTAAACCCATTACAACTTTGTATGTATGTAGGCCTTGATAGGTCCCTTCTCGGGAAATATCACGTCATCATTGATATATAATTATTAAAGTGATTAAGGTTCCTAGGAGAAATAAGTTATTTTTATATAGATGAAATCATTTGATTAGTCCTATTATTATGATTAAGGCTCTAAATGCCCCTAAAATTGGTCATGGCCTGACTTCAACTAGGTGGTAAGGGTGATTTTTGTGTAACATTAGTTTACCTCTCTAGAGTAGAGTGTTCTTAGGACAGCAAATACGTAGGATTGAATAATAGCTACAGCTGATTCAAGAAGGAGGAGAAGGAATTGTGTAATGATTAGAACATTTAATATAATTATTCTTAGGGAGGACCCTGTATTTCCCAATAGTGTTATTAGAAGATGCCCTGCAATTATATTAGCTGCTAAGCGAATAGCTAAAGTTCCAGGTCGGATAGCATTTCTAATGGTTTCAATGCAAACTATAAATGGTATTAAAATACTAGGAGTACCTTGGGGCACTAAGTGGGCAAGTATGTGGGTTGTGTTATTAATCCAACCAAAAATTATGAACCTTAATCATAAGGGTAAGGCTAAAGTTAAAGTGAATGCTATGTGTCTTGATCTTGTGAAAATGTACGGGAACAGCCCTAGGAAATTATTAAATATAATTACTCTAAACAAGGAAATGAAAATTAATGTTCTTCCTTTAGTACTTCTATTTAATAGAGTTTTAAATTCCTTGTGGAGAGTTTCTATAATTATTATTCATAAAAAAAATATTCGCGAGGGAATTAATCAGTATATTATGGGTAGAAATAAAAGTCCAATAAATGTTCTTACTCAATTTAGTGATAGATTAAATCTTGTTGATGGGTCAAAGGTAGAGAATAAATTTCTTATCATTTTCAATTGAATTTTGATACTAGTTTTTTAATTTCTTGGGCTTTTGTGCTATATTTGAATAGGTAGTAATTTATTAAATTGTAAGTAATGAAAATTATGATTACTAAATTGTAAAGAATTAATCATCTAATGGGCGATATTTGAGGGATTAAAAATTAATAAATATTATTAATTTTAGTTTGACAAACTAATGTTATAATTTAACTAAATTTTTCATTAGAAGTAAGAGCTAATTTACTATATTTTGGTTTAAGAGACCATTACTTGCTTTTCAGTCACCTAATGTTTATTAATTTTTTATGATTCAATTAATGAATGAGCTAGGTGAGATTCTTTCAATTACAATTGGTATAAATCTATGGTTTGCCCCACAAATTTCGGAGCATTGCCCGAATAGGAGTCCTGCGCGGTTTATGAAAAATCTAGTTTGATTTAGTCGTCCAGGAGTTGCATCAACTTTTACCCCTAGAGAGGGGATTGTTCAGGAATGAATTACATCAGCAGCAGTAATTATAATCCGAATTTGGGAGTTATAAGGTAGCACAATTCGATTGTCAACATCTAGTAGACGGAAGTTGAAGGGTTCTATAGATGAACTAGGTACTATGTAGGAATCAAATTCAATTTTTTTGAAATCTGAGTATTCATATGATCAGTATCATTGATGAGCAATAGTTTTAATGGTGATCATTGGGTTATTGACTTCATCAAGAAGGTATAATAAATGTAAGGAGGGGAGGGCAATAAAAATTAATGTGATTGCTGGAAGAATAGTTCAGATTAGTTCAATGGTTTGTCCTTCTAGAAGAAATCGGTTATTGAATATATTAAAAAATAAGCTTGCTATTAAGTATCTGACTAGAACTGTGATTATGAATAAGATTAATAATGTGTGGTCGTGAAAGAAAATTAATTGTTCTATAAGAGGTGAAGCTCTATTTTGAGTATTTAAATTATTTCATGTTGCAATGTTCTAAAAAAAGGTTAATCTTTATATATGGGGCTTAAATCCACCGCACTATTCTGCCATATTAGAAGTTAGATAATATTGGAAGTTCAGAGTATCTATGTTCAGCTGGGGGGAGAGCCTGTAATCATTCAATAGATGTTGGTATATTTATTGAAGAGACTCTTTTTCGGAGGGATGTGAATCTTTCTCAAAGAATGAATAGGAGGAAGAAAATTCTTATTAATGAAATTATTGACCCGATTGATGATAGAATGTTTCATGATATGAAGGCATCTGGATAGTCAGAGTACCGTCGAGGTATCCCCCTTAAACCAAGGAAATGCTGAGGGAAAAACGTTATATTTACACCGACGAATATTGTAATAAATTGAATTTTTAAAAGTTTGTTGTTTAATGAAAGCCCTGTAAATAATGGGTATCATTGAATAAATCCTGCTATAATAGCGAATACAGCCCCTATAGAAAGGACATAATGGAAATGAGCAACAACGTAATAGGTGTCGTGTAAAATAATATCAATAGATGAGTTGGCTAGGACAACACCTGTTAGACCCCCTACTGTGAAAAGGAATACAAACCCAAGAGCCCATAATAATGAAGGTGAATAGGAGAGTTGTGTTCCGTGCAGTGTTGCTAGTCATCTGAAAATTTTAATACCAGTTGGTACTGCAATAATTATCGTGGCTGAAGTGAAATAAGCTCGAGTGTCTACATCTATTCCTACAGTAAATATATGATGAGCTCATACAACGAAGCCTAGGAGGCCAATTGCTATTATAGCGTAAATTATCCCTAAAGTTCCGAAGGTTTCTTTTTTTCCGGTTTCTTGTCTGATAATATGAGAGATTATTCCAAACCCCGGGAGAATTAGAATATAAACTTCAGGGTGTCCAAAGAATCAGAATAAATGTTGGTATAGGATTGGGTCTCCTCCCCCCGCTGGGTCGAAAAATGAAGTATTTAGGTTTCGGTCTGTTAACAATATAGTGATTGCACCCGCAAGTACGGGTAATGATAGAAGGAGTAATAGTGCAGTGATTCCAACTGATCAAACGAATAAGGGTATTCGGTCAAATCTTATCCCAATTGATCGTATATTGATGATTGTTGTAATAAAATTAGCTGCTCCAAGGATTGAAGAAATCCCGGCTAGATGAAGTCTGAAAATAGCTAAATCAACAGATGATCCTCTGTGGGCTAGGTTGGCAGAAAGGGGGGGGTAGACAGTTCACCCGGTTCCTGCACCTCTTTCAACAATTCTTCTTATTAATAGGAGAGAGAGAGAGGGGGGAAGAAGTCAAAATCTTATATTGTTTATTCGAGGAAAGGCTATATCAGGAGCCCCTAATATTAAAGGTACTAATCAGTTGCCGAATCCTCCAATTATAATTGGTATAACTATGAAGAAAATTATAATAAAGGCATGGGCGGTGACAATTACGTTATAAATTTGATCATCACCAATGAGTGATCCTGGGTTGCCTAATTCTGCTCGAATTAAAAGTCTTAGTGAAGTTCCTAATATTCCTGCTCATGCACCAAAAATTAGGTATAATGTTCCAATGTCTTTGTGGTTTGTAGAAAATAATCATTTGTTCGGTAAAATGGCTGAGTTTAGGCAATAAATTGTAAATTTATTTACGGGTTTGAACCCTTTTACCAGGTCTTGTAGTCAATTATGATTTTAAATTGCAAATTTAAAGGTATAGATAATATTAAGGCTTAAAGATTAATCTTTATTTAAAGCTTTGAAGGCTATGAGTTTTTTTAACTTAAATCCTTAGATTCAGTTAAAAAGTGTTGTGCAAAGGATTAATCTAATAATTACTAAGAAATTTATGAATATAATAATGGGTTTCTTAAATTTGAAACTATTTTTGGTAAAATTAAAAATAAAAAAAAATAACCCTTAAATCCATCATCATAAAATAAACTCTCAACGAAAAAAATATCAAACTTAAAAAAATACATAAAGAAAAATAAATAAAACAAATTGATAAAATTATTTAAAATAAAAAATTATATCTCTGATTCCACAAATCAATGTTTTAATTAAACTATCTAAATAAACCCACATCATAAAATACTCGCTTTTAAAAATCAATATATTCAAAGGAAACCAATGCAAAAATAACAATAAATATTCACGAATATACCCTAAAAAAAAAGAATACATTCCCAAGTAAATCTTACCATGCTGAGTATAAGAATACAAATAAAGAGAATAGGCTCCTCTAAAGAAAGACAAAAAAAATAAAATAATTATCAAAAAGAAACTTCAACTAATTGTGCTATTGAATAAAACAATTTCTCCAACTAAATTTAAAGAGGGTGGAGCAGATATATTTGAACACCTCAATAAAAATCACCAAAATCTCATCCTGGGTATTAAATTAATTAAACCTTTATTTAAATACAAACTCCGGCTCATTAATCGTTCATAAGAAATATTTGCTAAACAAAAAAGGCTAGAAGAACACAGGCCATGAGCTACCATTATTATCAAAGCACCACACATTCCTCAATAATTTAAAGTTATAATTCCTCTCAAAGCTAACCCCATATGTGCCACAGAAGAATAAGCAATCAAGGACTTCATATCTCCTTGACGCAAACAAATCAACGAAATTAAAATACCCCCAACTATCCTTATTCTAATAATAAAAAAATTAACCCGTAATCCAACTCCTATCATAATAACTATAAAGCGCATTAACCCATACCCTCCAAGTTTTAGCATAATTCCAGCCAAAATTATTGAACCAGAAACCGGTGCCTCAACATGAGCCTTAGGAAGTCATAAATGAACAAGAAATATAGGAATTTTGATAAAAAAAACTAAATTAACACAAAAGTAAAAAACTAAATAATTCAAGTCACCATCTAAAAAAAAAAAAATCATTGAATCAAAGTAATTATAAACATAAAACACAGAAATCATTATTGGCAAAGAAGCAAATAAAGTATAAAATAACAAATAAACACCAGCTTGGATTCGCTCAGGCTGATACCCCCACCCTAAAATTAAAATTAATGTAGGAATTAAACTAATCTCAAAAAACAAGTAAAAAATAAAAACATTTAGAGAAGCAAATGTACAATACAAAGAAATTAATAAAATTAACAAAACTAATAAAAATAAATTTCTAAAGACCTTATTACTATAAATATTCCCTCTTGACATAATTATTAAAGAACAAATTCAAATTCTCAACAAAATTAATCTATAAGATAACAAATCAGCCCCTAACCCATAACCAACATTGACAAATAAATAATTAAACCCAAAGCAAAAAAAAAAAAAAGGGTTAAAAACAAATAAATAAACTGATTAAATCAAAATTTTAATGAACAAAATCTTAAAGGTATCATAAAAATTATTATAAAAATAAACTTTATCATAAAACATTAAATGTCTGAAAATAATCATTACCATGAGTACGAATTATTAAAACCAAAATTGATAAACCTAAGGCTCCTTCACACACTCTGACTACTATAAAAACTATACTAAAATAATATTCATAGCCAAACATACTTAAGTAAATAAAAAGATTAACAAAAATTGATAAAACAATAAATTCTAATCTCAATAATATTAAAAGTAAATGTTTACGTTTAGAAGAAAAAACATACAAGCCCACAAAATACATAAAAAAAAACACAAAATTTAATATTAACATAAGTTTTAATAATTTAAATAAAATATTGATCTTGTAAATCAAAATTAAGAATTATTCTTTTAAAACTTCAGAGAAAGAAAACCTTCTATCTTTAATCTCCAAAATTAAAATTTTAATAAACTATTCTCTGTATTTTAATATTAATCACCAACCTCTCATTAATTACATCATTAATCTTCATCCTAATAAATCACCCTATATCAATAGGGTTAGCCCTTCTCACTCAGACAATTTTAATCACATTACTTTCAGGAATTCTGCACTACGACTTCTGATTCTCCTATATCATCTTTCTAACCATAATCAGAGGAATATTAATTCTATTCATTTATATAACAAGAGTGGCCTCAAACGAAATATTCAAATTTTCTAATAAAACAACCTTACTAATTGGAATCTTTCTAATTATATTAAATTTGTACACATTAGCCACAGACCATTTTTTCTCAAATTACCTATCAATAAATAATGACCTTTCACTTATAGAAAGAAAAGCATTTATAATTTTATCTCTAAATAAATACCTAAACTTACCAAACAGAAGAATTTTCTATTTAATAATTATTTACTTACTAGTAACTTTAATTGCCATCGTAAAAATTACTAACGTAAACTATGGACCTTTACGAAGAAAATTCTAATGAAAAAATCAATTATATCTAAATCACCCCTATTGAAAATTATTAATAATTCCCTCAACGAACTCCCAACCCCAACAAATATTTCTACATGATGAAACTTTGGGTCCCTTCTAGGTCTTTGCTTAATTGTGCAAATTCTGACTGGCCTATTTCTAACCATACACTATGTCCCTAATGTAGAATATGCATTCTCCAGAGTAGCTCATATTAGCCGAGACGTAAATAATGGATGAATAATTCGAACCTTACACGCTAACGGAGCATCATTCTTTTTCATCTGTTTATACCTTCATATTGGACGTAATTTATATTACGGATCATATATCTATGAATTAACCTGAACTGTAGGGGTATTAATTCTATTCACCACCATAGCTTCAGCATTCTTAGGATATGTTTTACCTTGAGGACAAATATCCTTCTGAGGAGCTACTGTAATTACAAATTTACTATCCGCTATCCCATACCTAGGATCCGAAATTGTTCAATGACTCTGAGGAGGGTTTGCAGTTGATAACGCCACACTAAACCGATTTTTTGCCCTACACTATCTACTGCCCTTTATAGTTACAGCTCTAACAATAATTCATCTACTCTTTCTACATCAAACAGGATCTAATAACCCTTTAGGGGTCAATAGAAATACTGACAAAACTCCATTCCACCCATTTTTCTCATTAAAAGATATTGTAGGATTCATCATCATATTAATAACTTTAATTTCACTAAGGCTTATAGCACCTTACCTATTAGGAGACCCTGATAACTTTACCCCCGCAAATCCTCTAGTCACCCCAGTCCATATCCAACCAGAATGATATTTCCTATTCGCTTACGCCATTTTACGTTCTATCCCTAATAAATTAGGGGGTGTAATTGCTCTCATAATATCAATCGCCGTCTTACTTCTAATACCATTCACAAATAAAAAATATATACAAAGTAATGTAACCTACCCAATTAATAAAATTTTATTTTGAAGATTTGTGTCTATACTAATTCTACTAACCTGAATCGGAGCCAAACCTGTTGAAGACCCATACATTATCACAGGACAAATCCTGACTGTACTTTATTTTCTATATTACCCCTTGAACTCCTTAACTTACAAAATATGAGATCAAGTAATTTTCAAAAATTAGTTAATGAACTTGTTATAAGTATATATTTTGAAAATATAAAAAAGAAATAAAACTTTCTATTAACTTAAAATACTAAATTTTATTAACTAAATAAATAAGGAAAAGTCAAGAAACTTTAACCCAAAAAAAAATATAATAAAATTTAAAGAAATAGGAAGAAAACTTTTCCAAGCTAAATTCATAAGCTTATCATAACGAAAACGAGGATATGTTCCTCGCACCCAAATGAAAGCAAAGCTTAAAAAAACCAATTTAAAAAAAAAAAAAATGATAACAAGCTTCTCCCAAGGAATATAACTCTGAAAAGCATACTCATAAAAAGAATGCTTGAGTATTCTGCCAAAAAAATTAATGCAAACCCCCCTCTTCTGTACTCAACATTAAACCCTGAAACCAATTCTGACTCACCTTCAGCAAAATCAAAAGGTGTACGATTTGTTTCAGCCAATCTTGATACAAATCAAATTATACCCAAAGGTAAACTCAAAAACAACAATCAAGAATACTTTTGAAATTTCAAAAAATCTACTATCCTTAAACCAAAAATCAGAAATAAAAAAGATAAAAGAACTAAAGCCAACCTTACTTCATAAGAAATAGTCTGTGCAACTGAACGTAAACCACCTAATAAAGAATAGCTTGAATTAGATGACCAGCCTGCTACCATGATTGTATAGACCCCTAAGCTAGAAATACACAAAAAAAATAATATTCTAAAAGAAAAATGCAAATAAAATCCAGCCATAGGAATACACACTCAAAGTAATAAAGAAAGAAATAATCTAAAGACAGGAGATAAATAATAAGAATAATAATTAGATATTAAAGGAAAAACCTGCTCCTTAGAGAAAAGCTTAATAGCATCTCCAAAAGGTTGAAGAATTCCTATAAAACCAACCTTATTAGGACCTTTACGAATTTGAATATAACCCAAAACCTTACGCTCAAATAAAGTTAAAAAAGCTACACCAACTAACACAAAAATTACTAAAAGAAGTGTATTCAACAAAATCATTAAATAATCAAAAAAAAACAAGTACTACTTGTGATTTAAACACATACATAAATTCTAAATTTATTACACTATTCTGCCAAAGTAATTCTCAAAATTTTAAATAATTTATTCAATACCTGGTCCTCTCGTACTAAGGTATAACTATTATATAAAGATAGAAACCAACCTGGCTCACACCGGTTTAAACTCAGATCATGTAAAAAATTAAAAGTCGAACAGACTTAATAGCTCCAGCTTCTGCACCAGAAATTAATTTTAATCCAACATCGAGGTCGCAACCCCTCTTTTCAATAAGAACTCTCAAAGAAGATTACGCTGTTATCCCTAAGGTAATTTAATCTTACAATCATTAATAATGGATCAATCAACTATTTATCTATAAACTAAATAAGAAAGAGTTAAATTAATCTTCCAATCACCCCAACCAAATACATTAATTAAATTATTAAAAAATAATCCCAAAAATAATAAAAAATTAAATATATAAAACTCTATAGGGTCTTCTCGTCTTTTAGAAAAATTTAAGCTTTTTCACTTAAAAGTAAAATTCAATATAAAATTAAATTGAGACAGTAAATTTCTCGTTCAACCATTCATTCCAGCTTTCAATAAAAAAACTAATTATTATGCTACCTTTGCACAGTCAAGATACTGCGGCCATTCAAAAATAATTCATTGGGCAGGTCAGACCTTTTATAAAATCAAAAAGACATGTTTTTAATAAACAGGCGAAAATTAAAATTTGCCGAATTCCTTAATCTAACCTTTTAATTAATTTAACCTCTTAAAATTTAAATTTACTAATTTCATCATAATTACCTTAAATAAAAAATTAAAATAATAATTTTAGTAAAAACTTAAAATAAATAAAAATAAAATAATGAAAAAATAAATTATTATATAATTATAAAAATAAACAATTCTAACTCTATATTTTAATTCATTAAACTACTTATTTGTAAATCTTTAATTAAAAGCTTATCCCCTTAAATATTAAATATTTAAATCAAAAAGAAAAAATTTCTATTTGAATTTAAATAAAAAAATTAAATTCTTTTCCTAAAAAACCAGATATCATAAGAAACGAATAACCTTTCACTTCTAAATAACTATTTTAAATGTTTATTTCACAACAAAATAAATAATTAATTAACTCTTCAAAATTCAGGAAAATTATATTAAATAAGCACTTTTTTAATAAACCCTGATACACAAGGTACAACAAATAAAATCTTCTTTTTCAAACTTAAAATTTTCAAATATTTCAAAATTCTACCACTATACTAATAAACTATAATAAAAATAATTTTTTAAAATTCAAACTAAAAAAATAATTAATTTACTTAGAAAAAAAAATAATTATATAAGTTCAAATCAAGTTGAATTGCACAACTAACTTATTAATGTAAATAAAACGCTTACTTTCAAGCTCTAATTTGTTCTTTCTAGATACACTTTCCAGTACACCTACTTTGTTACGACTTATCTAGTATTAAACGAGAGCGACGGGCGATATGTGCATATTTTAGAGCTTTATCATAATAAATATTTAAAATATTATTACTTCCAAATCCAATTTATTATAGTATAATTTCACACTATAAACCAAAAATCTATTTATTGTAACCCATTAGTTCTTTTATATAAACTGTATCTTGATCTGATTTAAAATTTAATAAAATATATTAAATATTACTTTTCTTATAAAATATTTAATTACAACGATATACAAACTAATATAATAAAAGTAAAATCAATCGTGGACTATCAATTACACAACAGGTTCCTCTGAAAAGACTAAAAAACCGCCAAAATTTTTAATTTTCAAGAAAATAACTACTAATAATCAAGCTTTAAAATTTTACATTTTCCAATAATAGGGTATCTAATCCTAGTTTAAGAAGAAAATTTCATAAAATCAAAAATTAAAATTTAAATTAAAATTTAAAATAAAATTTCACCTAAAAATTTAAATAATAGTCTAAAAATATTCAATTTATTACAAACCAAAATAATTTAACTGCAACATTTGTATAACCGCAATTGCTGGCACAAACTTTATTATTACTATTATTAATTCCTAAATCTCGTATTTCACAAACATTTAAATATATATACTGCCAAACAAATAAAAATTATCTAAACTTATATTTATAAGTAAATTTTACATGTAAAAGAATAATAAATTAAATTTTTAAGCTAAAATAAAACTTTATCTTAAAACACAAAATTTCATAACATAACGAAATTCGGAAACCTTCCCTCACATAAAAACTGCTAAAAAAATAAGCTTAGAATTGTATACCCCTATACTCAACTAATACTTTATTTTATCTATCCTACAACCTAGTGTAGCTAAAGCTTTAAAATTTAATTTTAAATAACAAATGAAACTTAAATTTAAAATAAAACTTTATCTTAAAACACAAAATTTCATAACATAACGAAATTCGGAAACCTTCCCTCACATAAAAACTGCTAAAAAAATAAGCTTAGAATTGTATACCCCTATACTCAACTAATACTTTATTTTATCTATCCTACAACCTAGTGTAGCTAAAGCTTTAAAATTTAATTTTAAATAACAAATGAAACTTAAATTTAAAATAAAACTTTATCTTAAAACACAAAATTTCATAACATAACGAAATTCGGAAACCTTCCCTCACATAAAAACTGCTAAAAAAATAAGCTTAGAATTGTATACCCCTATACTCAACTAATACTTTATTTTATCTATCCTACAACCTAGTGTAGCTAAAGCTTTAAAATTTAATTTTAAATAACAAATGAAACTTAAATTTAAAATAAAACTTTATCTTAAAACACAAAATTTCATAACATAAAACTAAATACTATAATTAAATCACGAAATATTAAAAATTTATTATAAGACTTTATTAATATTTTTTATACAAAACTTTATAGTTAATACATAAGAAATAACGTTTTAGTAAATAATTAGAGGTGATTTATATCAATAAGTAGATTTTTTAAAAAATTAATTACATAAAAAATATTAATGAAATTATAAACCCTTTTTTTTTTTTTTTTTTTTTTAAAAAAAATTTTATTTGCTTATTAAAAATTATATTATTATTAACTGATATATATATTATATAATTATACCAATTATTGTAGATTAATATATATTGTATTAGAATATAATTTTATTATTCATATATATAATTATACAATAACTTTCTATATTTAAATTAAAATTTTATTTAACGTATTTGTTTTGTAATCCTCCAACTAAGCTCTTAATATAAGTATAAGATAATTATATAAAAATTTAATTGATGTTAATATAAATCGACTTTTTCATTATTGTAATATTTAAAATTATTTAAATATAATATTTTATTTTTAAATTATATAATTATATATTTATGTCTTATATGAATATTAAATATTTATATAGGCATAATCCAGACATTTGAGAAAACACCCTCTAACTCTACTATTCAACCAAATAATAAAAAAAAGTATTTTTGGCATTTTAACAAAAAGGAGAAAATTTGCTTAAATTAAATTCCCCTAGATTCCATCTTAATGTTAATTTAAGATATAATTAATTTTTTAAAAAATCTACATAATCAATCCTCATATTTTTTATTAATAACTGTTTATAAGCAATTTAAATAAAAATAAAATATATTAAATTAAAAATGATAAGAAATTTATTCCTCAAGCTTTACTACCTAAAAATAAAAATTATTATGTTATTAAATTTTATATTTTAGTTTAAAGTTTTAATGAAGTGCCTGAAAAAGGATTATTTTGATAGAGTAAAACATGTAATTATTTACCTTCATTATAACAAACAATTTCTATTTTAAATTTTATTAGCCACCCAATTAAACTCTTCAAAAAAAATATTTTTATCCCTACTCTGGCCTTGTTCCTCCTATTTTCTACTCAGAAATTATTTTTAACCTAACCCCAACAAAAAATGGAAGCAGCCCCATTCCATTTTTTCCCCTGAGGAATATGAAATTTAAAGGTTAAAAAAAAAAAAAAAAAAAAAAAAAAAAAAAAAAAAAAAAAATTCATTAATATTTTTATGTAATTAATTTTTTAAAAAATCTACTTATTGATATAAATCACCTCTAATTATTTACTAAAACGTTATTTCTTATGTATTAACTATAAAGTTTTGTATAAATATATCAGAAGATTGTTTAGTGCCGGCTTCCGCCACGAAGCTAAGCTTAGAGGCGGATGCCGACACGAAGCTAAAATTTAATGTCGGCTTCCGCCGTGGATAAAGATTTATACCAACAGCCAGTACAGATGGAGATTTGTGTCGACAGCTGATGTGGATGAAGATTTGTGTCGACAGCTGATACAGATGAACATTTGTATCGACAGCTAATGAGGATAAAGATTTGTGTAGACAAATAATACGGATGAAAATTTGTATCAACAGCCAGTACAGATGAAAATTTGTATAGACAGCCAGTACAGATGAAGATTTGTGAAGACAGATGATGTAGATGAAGATTTGTATCGACAGCTGATACAGATGAAGATTTGTATCGACAGCCAGTACAGATGAAAATTTGTATCAACAGCCAGTACGGATGAAGATTTGTGTCGACAGCTGATGTGGATGAAAATTTGTATCAACAGCCAGTAAGGATGAAAATTTGTACCAACAGCTGATACAGATGAAGATTTGTATCGACAGCCAGTACAGATGAAGATTTGTGAAGACAGATGATACAGATGAAGATTTGTACCAACAGCTGATACAGATGAAGATTTGTATCGACAGCCAGTACAGATGAAGATTTGTATCGACAGCTGATGTGGATGAAGATTTGTATCGACAGCTGATGTGGATGAAGATTTGTATCGACAGCCAGTACAGATGAAAATTTGTGTAGACAGCTGATACGGATGAAGATTTGTGTAGACAGCTGATACGGATGAAGATTTGTATCGACAGCTGATACGGATGAAGATTTGTATAGACAAATAATACAGATGAAGATTTGTGAAGACAGCCAGTACAGATGAAAATTTGTATCGACAGCTGATACAGATGAAGATTTGTACCAACAGCTGATACAGATGAAGATTTGTATCGACAGCCAGTACAGATGAAGATTTGTGTCGACAGAAGATGTAGATGAAGATTTGTATCGACAGCCAGTACAGATGAAGATTTGTGTAGACAGCTGATACGGATGAAAATTTGTACCAACAGCTGATACAGATGAAGATTTGTATCGACAGCCAGTACAGATGAAGATTTGTGAAGACAGATGATACAGATGAAGATTTGTACCAACAGCTGATACAGATGAAGATTTGTATCGACAGCCAGTACAGATGAAGATTTGTATCGACAGCTGATGTGGATGAAGATTTGTATCGACAGCTGATGTGGATGAAGATTTGTATCGACAGCCAGTACAGATGAAAATTTGTATCGACAGCCAGTACGGATGAAGATTTGTGTAGACAGCTGATACGGATGAAGATTTGTGTAGACAGCTGATACGGATGAAAATTTGTACCAACAGCTGATACAGATGAAGATTTGTATCGACAGCCAGTACAGATGAAGATTTGTGAAGACAGATGATACAGATGAAGATTTGTACCAACAGCTGATACAGATGAAGATTTGTATCGACAGCCAGTACAGATGAAGATTTGTATCGACAGCTGATGTGGATGAAGATTTGTATCGACAGCTGATGTGGATGAAGATTTGTATCGACAGCCAGTACAGATGAAAATTTGTATCGACAGCCAGTACGGATGAAGATTTGTGTAGACAGCTGATACGGATGAAGATTTGTATCGACAGCTGATACGGATGAAGATTTGTATAGACAAATAATACAGATGAAGATTTATATCGACAGCCAGTACAGATGAAAATTTGTATCGACAGCTGATACAGATGAAGATTTGTACCAACAGCTGATACAGATGAAGATTTGTATCGACAGCTGATGTGGATGAAGATTTATATCGACAGCTGATGAGGATGAAAATTTGTATCAACAGCTGATGAGGATAAAGATTTGTATCAACAGCCAGTACAGATGAAGATTTGTATCGACAGCTGATACGGATGAAGATTTGTGTCGACAGATGATGTGGATGAAAATTTGTATCGACAGCTGATGAGGATGAAAATTTGTATCGACAGCCAGTACAGATGAAGATTTGTGTCGACAGCTGATGTGGATGAAGATTTGTGTCGACAGCTGATGTGGATGAAGATTTGTGTAGACAGCTGATACGGATGAAGATTTGTGTAGACAGCTAATGAGGATGAAGATTTGTATAGACAAATAATACGGATGAAAATTTGTATCGACAGCTGATGAGGATAAAGATTTGTATCAACAGCCAGTACAGATGAAGATTTGTGTAGACAGCTGATACCGATGAAGATTTGTGTCGACAGCTGATACAGATGAAAATTTGTATCAACAGCCAGTACAGATGAAAATTTGTATCGACAGCTGATACAGATGAAGATTTGTACCAACAGCTGATACAGATGAAGATTTGTGTCGACAGCTGATACAGATGAAGATTTGTATCGACAGCCAGTACAGATGAAGATTTGTGAAGACAGATGATGTGGATGAAGATTTGTATCGACAGCCAGTACGGATGAAAATTTGTACCAACAGCTGATACCGATGAAGATTTGTATCGACAGCCAGTACAGATGAAGATTTGTGTAGACAGCTGATACGGATGAAGATTTGTGTAGACAGCTGATACGGATGAAGATTTGTGTAGACAGCCAGTACAGATGAAGATTTGTGTCGACAGCCAGTACAGATGAAAATTTGTGTCGACAGCTAATGAAGATAAAGATTTGTACCAACAGCTGATACCGATGAAGATTTGTGTCGACAGCTGATACAGATGAAAATTTGTATCAACAGCCAGTACAGATGAAGATTTGTGTAGACAGCTGATACGGATGAAGATTTGTGTAGACAGCTGATGAGGATGAAGATTTGTATCGACAGCTGATGTGGATGAAGATTTGTGTAGACAGCTGATACGGATGAAGATTTGTGTAGACAGCTGATGAGGATGAAGATTTGTATCGACAGCTGATGTGGATGAAGATTTGTGTAGACAGCTGATGAGGATGAAAATTTGTATCGACAGCTGATGAGGATAAAGATTTGTATCAACAGCCAGTACAGATGAAGATTTGTGAAGACAGCCAGTACAGATGAAAATTTGTATCGACAGCCGATACAGATGAAGATTTGTATCGACAGCTGATACAGATGAAGATTTGTGTCGACAGCTGATGTGGATGAAGATTTGTATCGACAGCCAGTAAGGATGAAAATTTGTACCAACAGCTGATACAGATGAAAATTTGTATCAACAGCCAGTACAGATGAAGATTTGTGAAGACAGATGATGTGGGTGAAGATTTGTGTAGACAGCTGATGAGGATGAAGATTTGTGTAGACAGCTGATACGGATGAAGATTTGTATCGACAGCCAGTACAGATGAAGATTTGTGAAGACAGATGATGTGGGTGAAGATTTGTGTAGACAGCTGATACGGATGAAGATTTGTGAAGACAGATGATGTGGGTGAAGATTTGTGTAGACAGCTGATACAGATGAAAATTTGTATCGACAGCTAATGAGGATGAAGATTTGTATCGACAGCTGATGTGGATGAAGATTTGTATCGACAGCTGATGTGGATGAAGATTTGTGTCGACAAATAATACAGATGAAGATTTGTATCGACAGCCAGTACAGATGAAAATTTGTATCGACAGCCAGTACAGATGAAGATTTGTGTCGACAGAAGATGTAGATGAAGATTTGTATCGACAGCTGATACAGATGAAGATTTGTGTCGACAGCTGATGAGGATGAAGATTTGTATCGACAGATGATGTGGATGAAGATTTGTGTAGACAGATGATGTGGATGAAGATTTGTATCGACAGCTGATACCGATGAAGATTTGTGTCGACAGCTGATGAGGATGAAGATTTGTATCGACAGATGATGTGGATGAAGATTTGTGTAGACAGATGATGTGGATGAAGATTTGTATCGACAGCTGACAAGAAGCTAAAGGGTTTATAATTTCATTAATATTTTTTATGTAATTAATTTTTCATGTTATTAAAAATTATTTTTAAAATAAAGTTTTAATAAAATACAGAAATCAAAAGATTATTTAGTGTCTATATTTAATAGAATTAAACTATTCCTAAAAGCATCAAAAGCTTCTGTACATCACATACTAAAATATAAAAAGATAAGCTAAATAAGCTAGTGGGTTCATACCTCATTTATAAAGATATTAATTCTTTTCTTTTTAATGCCAAATCTATACAAAATTCTTTTTATGCTAACAACAGCCTCAGGAACCCTAATCTCAGTATCTTCCTGTTCTTGAATAGGCATATGATTGGGATTAGAAATCAACCTACTACCACGATTAACGATTTTAGTGGATAAAATGCCATTAAATTGTTTTGTTTAAATCTAGACACGTAAACCGATGTAAACTTTGGAAAAGAATCTGAAACGCATAAAATCACAATTTCAAAAGAAAACAGACGTTTCATTTTGAATGGTCACTCCTCATTTGATATCTACTAATTTTTCCAGTAAATTAATTAATTGCATTTGTTTCGTATCAGATTAAACATATAAGTATCGATTACAGCCGTAAAAAAAAAAATTGGTAAAATTTTCCATCTTCTCGTAAACGAAGCACTAAGAATGTCAATTAAGGTTTTTGATGCGTTACAATAACATTTTATTAAATGCGTGTATATTTCTTATCTATTTAATAACAACAAATTAATGATTTGTTACTTTTATTAATAATAAATACTGTTTAGTAACAAATTTGAGCTTGTTTTCTTGAAACTGTTCGACTGTTACACGAACGTATTTTATTCGTTGTTTCTGCCGTTTCACTTACTTATTTTGATTTTTGACTTCATAACACTGATTCTCAATATCAAATCTAGCATACGGACCTGATAATTTGTATACAACCATCCAAACATCCTTGTAAAGTGGAATGCAAGCGTCGAACATCGTGTCGCATTTAAAGTGCGGCAGAGTGTACCTCCTTATTATAGCAAATCGTTCTAGAAATATTTTCTTTCTAAAGTTGTAATAGGATCACCAAAAAGTGTAAATTTGTTCATTATTTACCAGTAATTAATAAAAAAAAAATTACTTGTCAATGAACAAACGGTAGTGAAATTAAACTTTACAGCATTTTAATGTAGGTACATCAAAATGATGTGCTGTATGGCTAGTAGTAGAAAAAAACTTTAAAAATAATTTCTTTCATTTTTGGTTTGAAAATTTTATTAATAATTAAAGATAAACGTACAGCCACATGTGGAGGTGTCCTCGTTTTCACAATTTATCTTTACTCACACAAAATATACACATTTGTGGAAGATTTTTTTAGTTGACAGATACTTTTTTTAAAAAAAAAACAATGAGGCAACTAAATAAAGTCGCAACAACTTGAATATCACTCCACTTATTAGTACTTTAGAATTTGCATATTTTATACTTTTTTGATTCACAATTTTATATTCGCTCGGCTCTGCTGACGCTCCACCTCGCAAGCACAAAATTTGCTCGGTAAAAAGTGACACTTTTAATCCTAATAAAACAATATACTATTTGACTGAGAATTGGTTTGGTTCTTGAACAGGCTTTATTATAGTATACTATGTGATATACATCTTTATGTGATAAATCGATAAAGTGCAATCAGTGAGAGGGTGCTTTTATCAGTTATTATTTTTATTACACGTTCTGCTAACAAGTTCCATTCATGAATGAATATTTGTGTTCGTTACATTAACTGTAGGAATAAGAAGCTATTAAGAACAGAAAATAGAAGAAGCCTTTTCTGTTAAATTTAAGTAATCCAAATATACATCAACGCGTAATGCTATAGGGAATCTCTCACATTGAACAATTCTTTTTATGTGTGTATTATTAGAGGAAACACATTTTCTAACTTGTCTGAGAGTTTATTATACAGAGAGGACGCGTGGGTTGGAATAAATTCATTTAAAATTCATGGGTTTGGTTTTTGGAAAAACGCTCGGACACGTCGATTTTTGTTTTTAAAACTGCATCTTTTTTGATATTTATAATTTTACGATCGTCTTTTGTTTTCGCACTATGGCGTCATCAATAATTTTTTTAAATTGCACCCCATATTTTTGTTCACGAATTTGGATGCAGCACATTTTTCTGAGTACAGAAATGTCAAATTCGTATGACCTTGAAGAGGAAAGTTTTCGAAATAATAAGTCCTAAAGTTTCAAAAATTTATGAAAAAATCATTAGAGTAGACCACTAATAATATCATCAAGAAAGCGCTGGAAATCGAGCAAAACATTCAATTGCGTGCTTATTTTTCCGGTTTATTGAAGTAGACTTTAGATTTCAGATAACCCCATAGATAAAAATCTAATGGGGTTAAATCTGAAGACCTAGCTGGCCATTCGATAAAACCTATCCTTCCGATCCATCTGTTTGGGAAAATATTATGAAGGTATTCTCGTATTGTTCTCGAATAGTGTGGGGGAGCTCCATCCTGTTGGAACCATATTGAATCTGCCGGTATATTTGGGTTTTCATTATTCAGATAGAGTGCACTTACACTAGGTATTATGTCATTTTGTGTATGACTTTCCATTCTCCAATGTGGGTTTTCTTGTGCCTAATATCGAAAATTTTGCCTGTTTACCGAACCATTCAAACAAAATGTTGACTCGTCGGAAAAAACTATCTTACGTAAAAATTCCGAGTTGCCATAGCATCTATCCATCATTATTTCGCAAAATTCTAATCTGCCGTCGAGATCGTCTTCAATAAATTCCTCAACAAAATGTACTTTGTATGGGTGCTATTTGTTCTTGTGTAAATATTTTAGAACAGAAGATTTACTTATTGTTAGTGACTGTTCTGCAGCTACTTGTCGACTTGATTTGTGACGATTTTCTTGTAAATCGAGCGATACATTCAATTGTGTGCTTTCTTGAAATGTACCATGGTTGGTTTTGTAATTGTCTCTTACGTGGCCAAAGTCTCTAAACTTTTTCTCCATCTTACTAACTACTGATTGTGTAATAGGCTTCTCCGGGTACTTATCATTGAAAAATTCGCAAACTTCAGCTTGTGTTCGAGTATTATCGTCATATCCTACCATCATCAACATTTCTATTCGTTGTTTCTCAGTTAAACGCGCCATTCTTCAAGCTTTGAAACTGTACTTGACAAGTGCCAACAATCAAAAAAACAAAATAAACACACAATTGAATGTTTTGCTCGATTTCCAGCGCTTCCTTGATGATATTATTAGTGGTCTACTCTAACAATTTTATCATAAATTTTTGAAATTTTAAGACTGATTATGTCAAAAACTTTCCTCTTCAAGGTCATACGAATTTGACATTTTTGTACTCAGAAAAATGCGCTGCATCCAAATTCGTGAACAAAAATATAGAGTGCAATTTAAAAAAAATATTGATGACGTCATAGTGCGAAAACAAAAGACGATCGTAAAAGTATAAATATCAAAAAAGATGCAGTATTAAAAACAAAAATCGACGTGTCCGAGCGTTTTTCCAAAAACCAAACCCATGAATTTTAAATGAATTTATTCCAACCCACGCGTCCTCACTGTATATAATATATACAGGGGAAGGTGGAACGACTTACGGATTATTAGTAATAATAAGCAATAAAATTTTGTTTCATTATTAATAGAACGATTTTTCAAAAGTACAAAATTTTAACTTCTTAATATTATCTTTATGACAACAATCATTCCATGTTTTTCAAGACATTGCGTTTAGCAAATGAAACAGTTTTCAAAAACAACTTAATTCCCATCAGAAAATACTTTATTCACACACAAACATTAATTAAAAAAGGATTCTTCATTTCATCTCTTTAAACCAGCTGCTGTAGAACTTATAATTTTCAACTTTCTAAACCCAAATTCAGATCCATTTTAAGTGGAGGATATGTTGTGAAATTTCTATCAGACGAGGCATATTTCAGTCCGAAACAAACGGTCTTAATTATAACAACCAAAATTCAACTAAGTACAACAAATTAGGGAAATTAGCGAGGGTCTAAATACAATAGTATTTGCTTGAATTGTGCACTCGTGAAATGTAAGCGGGCAGAATGTAATTAGACCGCTGTAATGAATTTCCATTATGTAAGTCACAAAATACATTTCCGCACAATTTTGACGAAGAGTGTTTTCGGCTGAAATAAAAAATTGAAAAGTTTCAGAAGAAGTTGACAGTCAGAAAGACTTTTACCTTAATTAAATGTCAAAACTTCATTTTCAGATTTTGAACATATCGCGCGCATTAGATTAAAAAATCGCTGTTGGGGTTGTGATCTCTTTTCTGATATAAGTGTATTAATCATAATTATAATCTCCGGAGTGAAACCATATTTTGATTAATTAATATGAACAAGATTAATGCGATTATAAGCTCTTCGATCAAAACGATAATTCAGAGTAGTTTTTTGATACTCACCGGATTTAATTTTGATTATGAATCATCCTTAATAGAAACAGAGTCAACTATACATGCAAATTATGAATTGTTCCAAGTGTTTACTAACCTAATAAATAAGTTTTGAATTTTTATGTGTTATTTAAGTAAATATGCTGTTATGTTACGTGTGAAGTTAATTTTTAGAATCTGATTGAATTGTAAATTACTGCAGTTACCTCTACAATGCCACTGAAATACCAAGTAATAATTTTATTCCCTTTTTGAGATTCCAATAAATTTAAAAAGGACTGTCTACTTGTGGTTAGTATGATGACGCCGCAATTGTTTGTCGCGGCATTAACTGTTTACACATTCGACTTTACTACTAACTCATAAAATATAGCGTAGTTGTCTAGACAAATAAATATACTTATAAAATGTTTCACGTACAGAAAGTTATATCAACTTTTCAATTTCAAACAATTTTGGGCAGAGATTGATTCGAAATTTAATAGCTGCCATTTTTAAAATAAAAATGTATCTAAAACAGTTTTATAAAACCAGAAAAATTACATTTAGGTAGTTTATAAAATAAAGATTAATGTTTACCTAACAGTAACATTTTATATACAATAAATTCATTTTAAAAACGAACGCCTTGCAGAACCGGAATAGGCAACACATGCCACTTTTTGTTAATAAAGTTAGTAATCTTAGCAGTGACATGTATTGTAACATATTGCCATTTGATAAGACCTACCGACCACAACTAATTCGGGTGGAGGTGGTTAACGTTAGTTTCGTTTGTCAGGTGCAATCCGTACAAAAAGTGTAATTACTAGAAAAAAATGTGGGGAATTTAAAACTGCGATGCAATCAGTTTGATTTCTTTCAAAGTGGATCATAAGCAACAATCTTTACGGGTATGTTAACAAAGTTGCAAAAAAATCAACAGCAATGTCATGATGTGCACATATTTGTGCCTAAGAATGTATTTTCAAGTAAACTTAGTTTCCAAAGGTTAATTAGTTTTTGCGCCTAAGATTCCACGATTAGTTGCCATAAAAACATGAATTTCTTTCATTTAGTTCGAGAAAGTTAGAATAGGTTAAAAAAAGGTATGCCACTCTTGACCAGATTCCCCTAATTACACTGTAAATGTCGTTTTGTTATTCTGCCTGTTTGTTTGTGCAAACAAACACACAAAGTATTAAGATTTTTAAAAATTGCGAAAATTGTTAAGTTATCATAACCTTAATAATCCACTACAATAATTTCACACCCCATAACCCAAAATCTAGCTACTTATTTCATCAATAATTTTGTGAAAAATGAGCGTTCTGAGTTTATTCTAAACTCACTGATAGGTACACTGTTGGACAATAAATAGGACTCGACGTTTCATGGCTCGCAGGCGGTTTGCAAGGTTGTCTATAAATTTGTGGTCAGTACTCAATATAATTGTGAGCGGCCCTACGATAATAAAAAATTTAGGGAAGCAATTTAAACGCTGGAAGTATTAAATACCCAAGAAAAGTTGGAGTAAAAGTAGAAAGTTCCCAACAGGACAACGACAAGCTCTAGTTTATTATTAAATAGAATTTAATATTAACGAAATCGATAAGGGTTGAATCTATTGTTATTACAGTGAAACATGCTAAGGCAGAATCGCTTCGGACCGGGGCGATTAATTTAACTCCTAAATTTAAAAAAATCTACTTTAAGCATTTTTGTTCTTAACTACAATAATTAATTACAATAATTGTAGTTTGTCAACGCAGCTATGAAACAGTCTGTATTAAACGTTACATGAGAATAATAATAGTATAACTTATCAGTAAAGTTAGATTAATATTATAAAACCGGCCAAGAGCGAGTCAGGCTCGCACAATTAGGGTTCCGTACAAAAACAACAAAAAGTAATCGATAGGCCAAATCTTAAATCTTATCCAAATTTGCTTGTGGTAAGTGATAAAGTATGATAATATATAGGTTCGTAAGTTGCTACCTACTTTTAATAAAAATATTTTTTTTCTTGCAACTATTACATTGTCGAAAAAATCTGTAGTTTTCCTGTAATCTATGGATTAATATCTACCAACCCAATTAAAATAAAAATTTTAGCTTTAGAAACCTAGGTGAACAGGGGGAGAAGAACGGTAATTTTTTTGCACATTTTTAGCTATATCATTAAGACCACTGAACTTAAAATTGTAAAAGCAAATATTTTTCGAATCCTTACAGTTAGCTCTTTCAAATGATACCACACACTATACAGTGAGGACGCGTGGGTTGGAATAAATTCATTTAAAATTCATGGGTTTGGTTTTTGGAAAAACGCTCGGACACGTCGATTTTTGTTTTTAGAACTGCATCTTTTTTGATATTTATAATTTTAAGATCGTCTTTTGTTTTCGCACTATGACGTCATCAATAATTTTTTTAAATTGTACTCTATATTTTTGTTCACGAATTTGGATGCAGCGCATTTTTCTGAGTACAGAAATGTCAAATTCGTATGACCTTGAAGAGGAAAGTTTTCGAAATAATCAGTCCTAAAGTTTCAAAAATTTATGATAAAATTATTAGAGTAGACCACTAATAATATCATCAAGGAAGCGCTGGAAATCGAGCAAAACATTCAATTGTGTTTATTTTGTTTTTTTGATTGTTGACACTTGTCAAGTACAGTTTCAAAGCTTGAAGAATGGCGCGTTTAACTGAGAAACAACGAATAGATATGTTGATGATGGTAAGATATGACGATAATACTCGAACACAAGCTGAAGTTTGTGAATTGTTCAATGATAAGTACCCGGAGAAGCATATTACACAATCAGTAGTTAGTAAGATGGAGAAAAAGTTTAGAGACTTTGGCCACGTAACAGACAATTACAAAACCAACCATGTTACATTTCCAAAAAAATACACAAATGAATGTTTTGCTCGATTTACAAGAAAATCCTCACAAATGAAGTCAACAAGTAGCTGCAAAACAGTCACTAAGTAAATCTTCTGTTCTAAAATATTTACACAAGAACAAATGGCACCCATACAAAGTACATTTTGTTGAGGAACTTATTGAAGACGATCTCGACCGCAGATTAGAATTTTGCGAAATAATGATGGATAGATGCAATGCCAACCCGGAATTTTTACGTAAGATAGTTTTTTCCGACGAGGCAACATTTCGTTTGAATGGTTCGGTAAACAGGCAAAATTTTCGATATTGGGCACCAGAAAACCCACATTGGTGAATGGAAAGTCATACACAATTCCCTCAGAAATTAACGTTTGGGCCGGAATTGTGGGTACCTGAATTGTGAGTCCCTTTTTATTGAGGGAACACTTAATTCTGAAAAATATTTAGACTTACTACAAAATGACATAATACCCAGTGTAAGTGCAGTGTACCTGAATAATGAAAACCCAAATATACCGGCACATTCAGTATGATTCCAATAGGATGGAGCGCCCCCACACTATTCGAGAACAGTACGAGAATACCTTCATATTTTCCCAAATAGATGGATTGGAAGGAGAGGTTTTATCGAATGGCCAGCTAGGTCTTCCGATTTAACTCCATTAGATTTTTATCTATGGGGTTATCTGAAATCTAAAGTCTACCGGAAAAATAAACACGCAATTGAATGTTTTGCTCGATTTCCAGCGCTTCCTTGATGATATTATTAGTGGTCTACTCTAATAATTTTATCATAAATTTTTGAAACTTTAGGACTGATTATTTCGAAAACTTTCCTCTTCAAGGTCCTACGAATTTGACATTTCTGTACTCAGAAAAATGCGCTGCATCCAAATTCGTGAACAAAAATATAGAGTACAATTTAAAAAAATTATTGATGACGTCATAGTGCGAAAACAAAAGACGATCTTAAAATTATAAATATCAAAAAAGATGCAGTTCTAAAAACAAAAATCGACGTGTCCGAGCGTTTTTCCAAAAACCAAACCCATGAATTTTAAATGAATTTATTCCAACCCACGCGTCCTCACTGTATATATAATTTTTATTGGTACGAAACTGACACCCATATTAATCTAAAAATAATTTTTTATCCAATTATTGGCGAGCGATATATGTGCGCGTCATCAAGATCTATCATTCTACCAAATTTCAAATTTCTACATTACTTAGTTTTCGAGAAAAATCTCTGTGACAAACGGACGGACGGACAGGGGAGTGATCTTATAAGGGTTCTGTTGTAAGTTTTACTTTTGGGATAAAATCTTTATTTTTATCCCCAAATCAACCTTCCATTTCCAAAAAATAAAAGTTTTGTGCACAAGAGTACCTACTTTGATACATCAAAATCTGCTGTATGCGATTAATCGTATTTTGTGTTCAGTTTACGGGTATATATGGAAACTAATTATTTTTTGTTAGCAAAAAATTGAGTGCTCTCCTACCAAATTTTCAACACTAATGAGATAACATCAAAATTATATAGCTCGAGTAATTTCCCAATAGAGTGAATATTCTGCAAAATGAAGCACTCTTACAAACAGTACAACGTTTATCTAGCTAATGAAAAGTTTCATTTCTTTATTGACACAAATATTTAACTATGGGTAGTGGACAAAATAGTCTAGTAAGTAGATAATATAAAACGAACTGTTTGACATTTCTGTTATGGACTAAATTAAAGTAAAAAAGTGTCCGGCTTTATCGTTCGCACTGTATATTTCAGTTTTTGCTGAATAAATCACACCATTCAAACAAAACATCCATTTTTCTTTTTTTCTGTTACGTCTTCCAGCTAATGCCGTCATTCAAGTGATCAGAAATAAATCGCTTCTCCCAAAAAAACGCTGAGTGTTTTTCTGTTAATTTCAATATTTCTCCAAGTGTCACTGAAGTACAAGGTGAATCAACTTGGCAGCTTCCATAATTTCTGTTTCCGTCTGGCAGGGGTAATAACGCATTATAATTCCAGCCTCGTACTCTGGACTAGCGCTCTCATTGCAAGGGTTTGGATCCGTAGGGTGAGGTTCTCACAATCAGTAGCGTGGTGAATGGTCGGTGAAAACTGGCAACATGGCCGAGTTGGGGCGCCGTATCGACCGCTTAAGGGTAGATTCTACATCACGCTACCCATCGTACACTAAAGTATGCGGAGACGCAGCCTTGACATCAAGTAACCGGGTGAAGTTGAACTCTCTCGCACAGAAAAATTAAATACACCTCGTGTATTTGCACGGACTGAATTAATAAATTATCACCACGGCGAATACGCTCACTTTACGTGCACTTTTCTCTCTTCCTTTTCGAATATCATTCGTCCTCGACAAATCTAAACTAAAATCGGAATGGAGTACACGTGTGCCCGAAAGAAAGGAGTCGCAAAAATGTTTGCGGTTCGCTTTATGAAGGTGATTGCCAAAAAAAATATTTATGATTGCTATTTTTGTTTTAAGTGTTTTAGACATTAAAAATCACTTTCGTGAAAGTGTGAAGAATTGACACAAATGACATCTACAAATGTTTCTGGCTGAAAACCATATTTATTTAGAGGTATTGTTTTTATTAACAAATAACCGCTATGTTTATTCATTTCATTCTCTCTCTCTCTTTCTCGCTCCCCTTCCATGTCTCTTTCTGTATATGAATACATTTGGATGAGTTTATCGATTTAGGCGATAATTTTTGATATAATGAAGCTATTTTAAGACATCAAGTGCCCTCTAAATAGGATACTCCAAAATATTGTCTTTTTGTAATTACGGTTTATTTATGTTTACAATTTTAATAATTCTTATCATTCTGCATGGTTTTACTAATCAGGATTTACATTCTGAACATATATATCTAGAAAATTAACTAGTGCAGCAAGGACGTTACACAAAATAACAAAGATAGGTAAATTTTTAAACCAAAATCAAGAAGTTTAAAAATTTGTTGTAATCGTTAATTTTCTCTGTTCAGATTTTCTTTTTGTGGACACGGTATATTAATTATAGTCGATTAAAAACAAAACACAAACTATTTGCAAGTTTAAATCATATTATAAAAGATTACTTTGAACTGGTGAATTATATTTATTGTGTTATGATGTAATTTGATGAAGAAAAAAGTGTGGTCCATATATGGAACACCGGCACGATAACTGCACATTAGTTGTGATAATCATAAGCATGTACAACTATAAATTAGAAATTTATGACAAAAGTTTTGTTCTTGTTGAATTTAAGCATTGAAGGAATATTATTGTGGTAATTTTGGGTTCAGATGTAGTGGAAGTGACGAAAGTATTGATCACAATACGGCAGTAGTTGAGATGAATGATGTTTTTCAAAGCTCATTGTTGGCAATATCTTTAAAAATGATCACATTGAAATCCAGAATCCAGGACTAGATAGGTAAAAATTGCAAACTCATAAGGGAAAACTTACCAATATATCTACTCAATAATAACATGCAAAGATAACATTCACGGAGAATTGAATAACATATCGGTTTTAGATCACACATCCCACAACAGTGTCCCTTGTATACGACAATATGAAGCGTCTGTTTGTTTTACCTACATTGCAAATTATTTTTAGTATCTACTAATTGATCCATGTTGGAGTAAGTTATCATTTAGGATTAGGTTAAAATTTCAGGGCTCTCATATAACACTTACACCAATACGTATGAGCGCCTCCTCCAATTCTATTTTTCAGCTTTTCTTATTGTAAACAACTTGCGATCAGTTTTGATCAGTAGTTACTTGCAGGTCAACTTCAACCTCTTGAATTGGTGTGGTCTCCATGTTGGAATTGTTCTTTGCCATTTGATGATTTCTTCTCTACGTGACCAGCATATTGCCATTTTAGCTTTAGAGCTTAAACATACGTGTTACCATGATTTTCTGCCTAATCCATATGTTTGTTTTCTTTGAGTGCTATTCCAAGCATTTCCATTGCGTGTCGCTTAACTTTGAGTAGGTTCATATTCTTTTTTGCAATTGTCCAAGTTTGCACTTCATACATGAGTCAAAAACTTTTGCTCTGAGGTTGCAGTTTGATATTTTAATATTTTAGTATACAGTCCAGTTTATCGAACGCTGCCCAACATAGTTTTCTTCTTCTTTTATTTCTTCTGTTTGAATTTCTCCATTGATTACGATCTTTCCAATTCTTTGTTATATTATTGTTATGATTTCTTCTTCGCATATTACCTTTATCTTATTGGTATTTATTTTGAACCTAAATATATATGTAAATAAATGGTTAATGTTATTTAAATGCAGAAGGAATAACTTCAAATATTCTTTCCAATGTAATATTACTCCCACGTGATTTTTCTAAATTTATTTTGATTTAGTCGAGTGCACGACTTGTGGTTTGTTCGTTGCGAAATAGTAGCTCTTAAAGTAAAGTTACTGGGTTTAAATTGGTTTGCAAGGAAGAAATAGCCATCAGCTGACATTTAGGGGAATGGTGGCTGAGATGGCAAGTAGGAGTGAGATGGTACTGTCTTTTCTAGGTCACTGAACGTTATTCAAACATTTTTTCGGTAATTGAGAGGCTTATTCAGTGCGAATTAACGCTGACATTGACTACTTCGTAGTTCGAACGACACCTTCTATAATGCGAATCGTCTTAATTTGAATTGTGAAACTTACTTAGAGAAACAAGGTAAGTAACGTTTATGGGGAAAATCTTATGTGCAATATATTTAAAGAGGAAATTCAATTTATTTAATTTCTTATTTGCAGTTCATGTTAAGTTGTGTGTCCATGTCAACTTGAATTTAACAAGACAACACATTTTGCAACGCTTAGATCAGTATGCCTAGTTGATGTAAACATATCAAGTGAGAGTACTATGTAATTCAATGTTATTAATAAAACGTGGTGTTAAGAATACTTTCGTTTTTAAAATGTACACACTGTATAGTCATGAAGTCCAACTTTAACCTATTAGTGAACGAAACTAGTTGGTAAATATACTTCGAAAAAAACTGTTAAAAAGTTTGAAATAATTTAGTCCAAAGGCGATATAAATTTAAAAAGATATGATACGAACAAATATTTTTATATTTACAGTTGTCACATATTGTGTTGTAACTCAAACACAACCGCCTCTCAAAGTTCTTACATGTTTGAATTCTTTTCGACATCTACAATTGCTTATTAGAACCAAGTCTGCAGCTAAGTCGGTAAAGATGTGGACTAACAGTTTAGGTCTGCGAATAAAACCGTCCGTGTGTGTTATGTATTCTTAATAATTTTCATTCTTGGATAAGTACCGACATGAAATAATTATGATTAAGTAATTTACCACGAGGAGAATGTTAATTCCACTTTAAATCCAAATTGAGTTCAACAGCTTTTATATGCTTCGAGATTAAAATAACCAAAACATTTCAGTCGCAATGACTGCTGAAACTGCGAATGTTGCTTTAATTTGCCCCCAACTACTACGCATTAATTATCTTCCGTACATTAAATTAAACACGAAAGCAATTAATTAGAACTGTTTTGTTTATAACGTTTCCTAATGGATTTTCGTTATAAAATCAAGTTTAAATACCTGACGCAGTTTTTGACCCTTTTAAAGACCGTCTTGCACGGATCGGTGGTTTTCAAATGGCCGATTTATGCACAGAAATTCGAATTTTGGCTAATGTCGGCAATAAATACATTAAATGTAGTGAAAATAATAAGCGGCAATTCATTTCTTATAAGCACTTTCAAGGCGAGTGTTGGGTTGACGTTATCTTGTTCAGTCAGGGTTGCCATGGAATCCAATAGGGGCACAGCACGAAAGACAAGGTCGATCCGCAACGCTATATGGCGTGTAAAATCATAATATGTGTACACGATTTACCGTAATTCCTCGTTTGATTTCGATCTTAAAAGACGGCGTTTTCCAGGCTTGAGTTAGGACCAATTTGAGAAACCTGAAAATTTGTATTCCCGCCGAGTCTGCGAAATTGTTCAATTTACTTTATGTAAAAAAAATGGAATAATAAATAATGGTATTTTGACGCTGAATTTCAGTTCCGTTCTCTTTCGTTTGCGTTACCGTCTCTCCGTATCAAACTCCTCACAGGCGTTGAATAGGACGTCAGGGAATTACAAAGGAGAAAAACTCGCAGAAATATTCAAATATTTATACAGATACGTACTTTTATATTTGGGAGTGAATGTGACATTTGATAATTTGATTTTTATTAACTTTCTCGGATGAGTTCCACCCGTTTCATAATTCAGCCAATAATGAAGCCGAAAGCAAACGACAATAAACACAATTTGATCCGACGCTAAAAACTTCAGTATTTACAAAATTTTGACTTATTTTTTGTCAAAACAAACCTTCCATTTTATTATTTGCGTTGCGTAGAACGGTACCTATGTAAAAACTTCAAGGTATGCATAATAAAAATTGGTTAAAATATGTTATTCAAAGAAAAAATATGAATTATTGATTGGCTGAAATGTAGCTGCAAACGTCTTAAAACATCACTCACGTGGAACCGTTCGGCCGGAACTAATGCGAAGGAAATGTTTTTTTATTTCCGCCGTTTGTATGTACACATAGTTATCCTTTCCCTGTATTTATTTGCTTAGTTTTTTCCCAAGTTTCACGCATCTTGCAAATACGAAGCAGTTTGAGGAAATGAGGGTAGAAAATTGAAGGGTTATGTAATTGCCTATTATTGCCCATGTCTAGCGTCAGATGGTCCATTTGTTACGGAACTTTAAGTTTCCCAGGAAGTTATTGGGAACATAATAGAACAGCGTCTTAAATAATTTCTTCTTATGCACAGCAATATCTGTATAAAATGGTTAAGGTTATGCGAAAGTTCATTAGAACATTATGTGTTAACATTAATAATAATCATATGCACGATTATTTGTTAAGACATGAAGATTATATTTTCGTTGTAGATATCAAATTAATCTTAGTGGCCAATCTTGTTTCGTCTCAAGGTGGGCATGCATATTGAATAATATGTATTTAATGAATTCAAATTAAATTTTAATAGCATATTATTATACAAGTTTTATAAGACGATCTATTGTCGCACGAATAAGTTTGGGGCACGACGAGCGAAGCGAGGAGTGCTCCAATATCATGAGTGCGACAATACGTCTTATAAAACGAGTGTAATATATTATTTTTTCTACTTTGGTGCTCTTAGCTTCAAGAAAATTTGAAAATTGTGCTTTCTAAATATTCTAGAGATTTTTAGGATTAGGTACTGGTTGTGTTGGTATTTGTCATGTGTCATGTGCCATATGTCAACTAAAACTTCAAATTTAAAATCTCGAGTTTGATATTTTTGTGAAACAGTCATGGAAGAATTAAGTTGTACACTTGACTTGACCTTGACAGGAGCTCGGTAGAGATGCCCGACGCCGGCCAGCGTGCTATTACAGCAATACCAACGTAATAAGTATCAAATAAAAAACCAAAAGGCGTTTCACAAAAAGTTCCTTTGTGACACTACTTTCAGTTTCACAAAAACTCGCTTATAATACGAAAGTAGAAAAATATGTTTAGATATCTGAAATATACAAAAACAATTATATACAAAAGAAAAATTCCTAGGGGATTGATAACATCTACAACATTTTATAGATACACGAGATATTATACGGTGTGCTTTTTAATTCCAGAAACTGTTAGAAGGCTGTAAAAAAATATTTTAGTTACTTTATGTTGGTAACAATAATACCATAACCTATACAATTTTGACAGAATCACTTAAATGTTACAGAATATTGAAGATAAAATTTTCCTCATCGAAAGTTTCTTTGAAAATAATCATTGCTTTCTTCGACAGGACCGTTTTGTGCCATATTTTCTGATTTTAAAGATACATTACTAATACAGAAGCGGCAGAAAGACCTGACCGTTTTTAAATCAATACAACACAACAATTTAAAAATTAACTTGCTTTTTTATTATTTGCTACAGCAAAATATTCATGCCAATTAATGATAAACATGAAAGAAACAATTGATATTGATGTTTTAGGATTTAAAGATAACGTTTTTCAAATGATCTCCATCTTCGGCATGCATTCTTCCAGTTTTCCACTGAAACTGTCAAACACATTCTCCAATTGATATGGTAGCGATTTTTTAGCTTATGCCCCCTCAAAAAAAGTCACAAATGCTTAGGTCTGGGGAGCGAGAAGGTCAAACAATGTCACCATGGCTCATCATGTCACCATGCTCCATGGCTACTAAAATGGTGTCATGTAGGCTCATCATCGCGCCAATCCCCATCATCACTCACTCGTTCATCTGCACAACGACGAAAATCGTCAGATCTTTTTGCCGCTCCCTATATAACCTTAAACTGACATATGTAAAATGCCACTACTATTAACATAAACTTAAAAAGACATTTTTTTCACAGCCTCCTACCATTTCCGGAATTAAAAATCACACTATAGTTGATTTTTACATCAGCAGGAACGTTAGCAGGCTGTAATATATGTATTTTTTAACTTTATGTTGGTAGTAATGACATTTTACATCTAACAGTTTAAGATTACATTAGTAAAGTTGCTTCAAAAGTAGAAAATGTAGCACAAAACGGTTTTGTGGAAGGGAGCAATATGACCATTTCGAAAGAAACTTTCGACGAGGAAAGTTTTATCTTCAATATTTTGTACCATTTTAGTGGTTCTGTCAAAATTGTCTAAGTTTTGTTATTAAGCCTCATTACCGACAACATGAATTAAATAAAACAATAATTTCACAGTCTTCTAACGCTTCTTCTGATTTCAAAATCGCTCATAATTATTATTAAAAAAAAAAACTTTACAGCCAAATTATTAAAACGTAACAGTCAAATCGATTCTAACTTGTGTATTTTAATTTAAATGGATCGAACGAACTTGAAACAATAAAATTTAAGCTTTAAAATCAAAAAATGAAAATTTAATGTACACATTTTTCTAACACAAATATTGCAATTTTTATAAGAAAATGCAGTTACATAAATGCGTGACGTTACAATTGACAAGCCGACCATGTGGTATTTCAATGCAAAATCACAATATATCGGACATGCCGTTGCAACCCCAATATTTCATTGATAAATGCATTAAGATACTGATTTAATAAAAGCACCGAATCATTAATATAAATCATTCTAAATTTGAAACAAAAATTTTCACTTAAATTGTCCGAACGTTCCCCTAAAAATTGTAATAAATAACTACCAATTAGATTGGAATCCTACCGATAGCATCATAAAATATCTGGTCGCCTTTTAAACAAATAGCTCATATGGGAATTTAGAAATAAAAAATTAAATGAATACTTTTAGCCATTATTTGAACGAATTACTTGGCCGCGTAGAAAGGTATTGAAATATAATATTACACAGTTCTATACTTTTCAGTTTCTAATATATACGTATGCATCATTAAGGCAGTAAAGATCTGAATTTTAATATTGTGCTTTAAACTATTTTGAACACAGCGAAACGTGGCTCGAGGCTAGCCAGTTCAATGTACTGCACCGTCAAGCAGATATATCGAACTTACAATGAGATAAACCAAAACATTGTCAAATTGGGTATAGCAAAATTTAAAAGTGACAATTCAACGATAATAAGTAAATAAATAAAATAAGAATTAATTGCGGTTATAGTTGTTTGGTTTTAAACTAACAAATTAGTTTTACTCTTGCTGAAATATAATAAATTCCTTGACAGAACTAATAAAACATTTTGTAACTTGAAAATTTAAAATTATTAGTTAGGCATTTTAGTTCAATTCTTTCATGTGATACATTAAAGATGGGGTAGCATGGGGTATACATTTCATTAAAGACACATTTACATTTTTATACAAAAATCTGTATTCTTGCAAACGACATCATGAATCGTCCTGTACGGAAAGTTTTTTCCAACAATCTGGTAACAAACCGCCATGAAAATAATAAAATACAAGCAAGGTAAATTAAAGACGTGACTCAATTTTTGTTTCCTTCATTCAATTTCGTTACATCAATAAGGGTGAATATAACCCTAATGTTATCTCCGGTTTTTATTGCGTTATTCCATGACACCATCGAAATATGATTACCCCGGAGAGTAATTAGAGGGACAAGGTGAGCAGAGATGTGTCTGCGTCATCGGAACGGCGTTCTGTTTACTTACGGAGGGATTCGCAAATGAAAATATTTACGGCGTTTTTTATTTTGCTGATGAGTTGAAAACGCAGTAGTGCAGAGGGGAGAGTTTTCGATTTTAGCGAATCGGCCGCGCGCGGCTTAGTTCACTCGGATGGCGAATAAATATTCATAAACTGCATATCTCGAGTTTGATTTGATTTACATAAAATGCTCACGTTTTATCTTTATTTTTCACGGGTAAACTGCCGTATCGGTCGTATTAGACTAAGTAAGCTGCGAGCTATCCTGCTGCTGATTCTCCAGCGGAAGCGTTCGCTGTTCCTGTTCCTGTAAGCGACAGTGATGGATGCGCTTCGCTACTGTAATTTACCAACAATCTTTGCCTTAACTATTGCGGGTATCTGGAACGTTATAAAGTATACGCGTTTCATGTGCTCCATCACAGTGTTTACAACTAACTGAAATTAATAATCTTATCGTTAACTTTTTTAACCTTTATTACAAAAACATGTTTGTTGCGACGGCCACTAAATGACATTTACCACTGACAACCTGTATTTTAACAGAAAAATTACACTGGAATTACATGGAATCACAAAGTAGATATTTCACGTTCAACACATCAAAAATAAAGGCAATATGTGTATCCGAATAAATTAAGTTAGTTAAATTGTCAAATTTCGCGCCCATGTATTGTTCTAAATGTTCAACTTAACGAGAGTATAGGGTAATTAAGCCGGAAAGGGGGTGTGAATTATAGTCAATTTTGCACCTGCTACGCTCTCTTATTGCTCAAAACATTTCTGTTGTTTACTTTAAATATGCCATCATAACATTTATACAAAATGTTTATTGCGGCAATTTGAGTTGAGCGCACTTTGCTAGTTTGAAAAAAATTACCGTCTGAATTTTATTATTTATTTTATTATTGTCACGGTTCGAGCTTGCTTTTATGTAGTTTAGTAATTTTGTTTTTTGTTTTGGGGGTTATCGCATCAACTGCTGATAAATAGATACATCCATCTTTGTTAACTTTTTACGTCGGAATTCGTGATCCATTTCACAATACCTGCGATCATTTTCTTCAGTATACTAGAAAGAGGTTTTCTGAGGTTGCGTACGGCATTCTGTCAAATCTATTACAGTACAACTTTGCTACTTCAGACATACGGTAATTCAGACACAATTTGGTGTTATTTGCCTCTATAATCAGGACGCATACGAAAATCATGTAAATCCCATGCTTCTACCGTAAATAAATTTCGGGGAATAACGGGCAAAATGAGACAACTGCAATTTTTTCAGATGAAGACTTAATTGCAGAAGCTTTACAGTCGGCGATAATGTCTTGAATATTATCGATTTCGAATGCGAAAGAATCTTGTAATAAAGATGCTGTTGAGTCATTTTATCAGTGCATTCTAAGGGTAGAACAACATGGCATAGCAATGCAGGACGTCTTGTTATTACGAAGATTGAAAGAAACAGTCACTTCACATTTATTTGACAAGCAGCAAAAAATCAGTGATTATTTTACAAAACCTGATTCTGTTTAAATGTAGCCTTGCTATGATGTACAGGGTGGTCCATAGTATAACATTTTTGCGAAAAAGCATCTTTCTAATCCCCAAAAAAATTGAAAACCCACGGTCAATAATCTACAACTACCATACCGTAAAATAAGTGTTTCAGTGTTTGTGATTTAATTATTCCGACGCTAAAAAACCAAACAAATCGAGACAATTTTTTTGTTTTTCAGGTCATTACTTTTAAAATATCACAGAAATTTCAAATTTTGATAAAGCCATCGATTTCGAATTAATAATTGTTTAAAATTGAGGACCTTGGAAGATAGTAAATACTAAACGACAATAGAAGCTTAAACACTAGTTACTCGCCATAATCACAAACAAAATACCTGCCATGTGGGTCTCTATATTATTGCTTTGTTACTTTGTACATAGCAGGTGTCCTTCTGCAAATTTTTAAAATCTTTCTGAATGGTTTTACCGCAACTTTATGAGGGTGCAAGTTAAGGCTATTACCATAAATACACTAGACGATATTAGAATACGATTTATTCAGTTACTATTAAAAGTGTCAATTTGCCCGTAATTAAAATCTGCACTGTAGTGGATGATATTGCAAAAACAAACTCCTGATAGCTTTAATAGTTTCTTTAATAAATCGCTATCTGAGTCAATTTTCACACTGAATTTTCAGAATTTTTCCATTAGTGGAAAAAGATTTAATCTCAAAAATGCTATACAATGGACCACCCTGTCTTTGTTTTGCTTATAAAGATATCGTGTCGTTAAAATGTATTAAAAGCATTTTTATTTGCATTAATTTTGCTTTTTTAAAATACTTCTATAATCCGAAAAATTTGCTAATATGGACTAGAAAAAAACTTTATCTGTACAGATTAGTGAAGTTGTGCTGTATTTAGTTTTAATCACACTTTACTTCAAATGTTACACAAAATTTGTTAACTACTGCAAAATGAAATCGTTTATTTCTATAATTAAAAAATCACAGAAGAATAAAATGATTAAATTAAGTACTTTCTTGATCTTGATTTATAAAATTAGTGAATATAACAAAATATAATCTTAAACTTTTATAATACAGTCTGCGCTGACTACGGCGATGTCGTTTATAACGATCCTCCAGATATAACAGAATCCGAAGTTCCACCGCACTTAATAAGAACAAGCGTATTAATTTTACCTTGAAAATAATCATTTTTTGTTTAAGTTTCGCTATAGCAAGTGTAGATTGTACGTATTTGAACAGGTATTGTAGAATTTAATTTTTGTTAAAATGCAAGTTATGCAATATTTTTCAAATTTTATTAACGAAACGTGAATTCAAAGAATATTAAATTTTACTGATATAACTTTATTTCGAAGAATGCTAATGGATTCTAAAATTAGGTATAGCTTAATTTAATATTGAATAAAATATGCGCATCATAATATGTAATATTTATGCCAAGAACGATAATTGAATTATGGGAACGTTTTGAAAGTAAAATCAGAAGCAAATGTTTAATAAACATGCATACATGTGTTGAAGTATGCAGATTCATCTTAATTAATTTCTTCATTATTGCTGTGCTTGTTTGTTAATAATAGGTACATTACTTACTTATTTACTTAATCCTAAGTCTTTTTACCATTAAGCTACCTTTATCATTGACCACATTAACTTTCAGAAAGCAATGGTTTTTAGAATAATCACACATAATAAAATAACCTTTTACTATTCAGACTTTGGAACACTAAATTACACATCAAAATATTTTTCTAATTGAAATTGAACTCCCAGTTGATTTAAATTTTTACATCAAGCAAGGAAATAAAATTACATTTTCAAATAATGTAAACGTAATAAAAAAAGCATTAACGAACAAAATATAATGTTGGTAATTTACGGAAATTGTTCAGGATAATTAGACTACAGAATACTGTTAAATAGCAAAGACATAGTTATTCAGAAGTTTATGTATTCTCATCTTTAGCTACGTACAGTAAGATCTGCCAAAGTAATCACCTGAATACAGTTACTATAGTTAAACAATCCCGAAAATATAAATAGCAAATAAAGTACATCAAAGGATCCATATTTCGCCCCCATGGCTTTTCAACGGGTTTTGTAGCATTTTGTGTCTTAAGATTTTGTTTGCTAAAGCACAGATAACAGATTTAACAAAGTGGAAAGTGTAAGGATGATCACTACAAAAAAGTTCCACGGTACGCAAATTTTTATCAATCTTATTAAATTGCCTAATAAATCCCTTGAGCATATATTTGGTCCTAATTAAAAATAAACATAATTCGCGTTCTTAAAATAGAGAGCAAATGTAATTAATTTGGAAGTAAACGCTGCACTGCGGAATTCTAATTTCGCAGCACTTCAACTTCTCAATCTACATATTGCTGATTCAGGCGCAAAATGGCTAAACTATTACATAGTTGCACAGTGAAGGATAATCACATCCATTAACTAAAAACGGACAATAAAAGTACAGATTATCATTTCAACCAAATACACAATGATTTTAGTGAAATCAAAGACCAGTGAAATATTAGAACCTAAATTAATGTTAAACGATATTGTAAATATATTTAATTGTTCAGATAGTTTATAACTGAAACCGGTTGTGTTGGTTGATAGCTCCAATAGAGCCACTGTACTTCAATAACGACATTTTACGTTTACTTTATGTGGAAGAATCTTAATGGGTAATTAAAATCTGGTAGTTCTTTGTTCGCTGATGAGAATCAAAAAAAATTAATTAATATAAACAAACGTGCTGTAAAGGAATATTTTGAGAGGTTTATTTAATTCCGATTAGGTAAAGTGCTCTGCGATGCTCGATAAATTACGAAAATGAAATTGGTAATACACTCACGTTCTTGTTATAATCTTGTAAAATTTCCGGGACGATAAAAAAATTAAATTAAACATCGTTACACAAAAACGTAACAATTTGCATACAAAAATCAGCGAGTAGCACACGTTGACAATCATGTTCATGTGTTGAATCTTTTTTCAAGTAGTGCGATTATTATTATGGTAATTAAAAATTACATAAACTGCTAATTATAGTAAGGTACGTGTTTAGTATTGAATTTTTTTCTGTGGTGAAGACATACATTTATATTCGTGTCGAAAGTGCAACAGCAGTAAGGTTACAACATATAATCAGCGGGCGCATATCCGCGTGGCTGCACGTAAGGTTACTACCCTTACCTTGCCTGGGCTCCCCTAGTACGTATGAGAACTACGAAAGCTACGCTTCACAATTCGTTGTACGTATCGTTTGTAGGCGTACAATCACCTTAATGGAATTCATATTTACCCAATTGAATTATTGAAAAAAAATAATCGTAGAGTATAAAGAGAATAACTACTTCTATTTCATTAATGAGCAAAATATGAACCGTTTCATGCACGAAGTAGCTAAAATAGTATGAATTTTTTAAAGTTGATGCATTATTCAACTGTCGCTCAATTTTTTTACAGGGCAATATTGACATGAATATTAAAGCACTTTAATAATATTAATAGTTTCACAACACGTGTTTGGAATGAAATATTTGCTACAGTACATATGTTAATTAATTTAACAAATTTTTCTTCAAGTAGGTGATTACAGTTAATATATTTCAAACTATCATTACCAGTAATAGTCTATAAGGTAACTTTTCAGGTAGTATTTAAATGTTTAATGGATTTTTCCCTTACGGACGTAATAGATTATTATTAATTTAATGATACAATGCAGCATTGCGTATCTGATATTTAGAGTGACACGTCTTTCTTTGGTGCAGAGTTGGGGGCGGTTTGGTTAGGGGATGAAGCAGGTGAACGACCGAAAGCGACCCAGACCGACGACGGGCGGCGGCAAGCATCGATCTTTATTGCACCCGGCTTGCGCATTGCGTTTCTATAGCTTTGCTTTTCCATTAATTTACTTACATTTTCACTCTGTTACATAATTGTATTCAGAAATACGGGCATGATTAATATAACAGGAAATTCGGTTGGCGGTCGCCATTAGTTACGCGAAAAATATAGTCACCCTTTAGTGTACGCCACAGCGGCGTTCTTTACAATAACGTTGTGGTGGAAATCAAATTTATCCGGATAGAGATACATCGTTTAAACACAAATTCCGCATCAAAACTAAACTTCTCCCCCTCCAACTACTGCATTTACCCCAGCATTATGGTATATTTATTAGTCTGGTAAGTATTATGGCAAATGTAGATTTTTATGCCATTTTAAACGCGTACAGCTCATTTAAATAATTTAGGACTAATTGCACGCGAGATGCATAAAAATACGCTTAACGCATTTATGATTACGTTGGAGGTATAAAGCTAATTGAATTTTTTTATGTTCGCACCGAGACTGTCCGAATTATATCATACAAGCAGATAGTAAGCTCATCTGCAGAAATTAAAGCGGATTAAAAACGGTTTTATGCGAGCGGATTAGAAAGAAAGACAACTAAATTTTGGATTTATGATTTTGTGTGTTGTTGGTTTGTAAGCAGTTAAGAAATGTTTTGTTTGGTTTCCACTGTGGAAGAAATAAGAACGTGTCAAGGCAAATTTAATTACTGAATGTTACAAAGTTAGCACGGCATAAATGAATTACAAAAAATTGTTCCATCGATTAAAGCTTATTTAGGCAGTGTGAGGTTTGGCTAATTCTTTTTTGAATTACATTTTTTTAATCCAAAAGAAACATTACGTTGTGCAGAAAAACTTAAACTTTTTTTTCTAATGAAAAAAGAGTATCAGCACTTTTGATTAAAAATTCAACGATTGAATCCAAACGCAAATTGCACTGTGAGTATATGTGCACAAATATTTATCTATTATTTGCATTAAATAAATATTTCATGTCACAATAATAGGCACGTTATTGATTGAATTTATTCGTGATGGTAGAATGCTTGCAATGAAAAAGAGTAATTGGAAATTACTTAAAATTCAATAAACCAAAACAATATTATGTGTATTGCAGATCAAATGTGTATGCAATTTTGCATGAAATAAATATTTCATCATAACATGTATTAATAAATAAATAATAAAACTAAATTATTGAAATGTTGACTAATTGAGTTTATTATTTTTTTCGTGGTTGGTTTAGGTACTTTCCAAGTTATTCTTTTGCCTAGATACATTCTTAGATATTTTGGATATGTGGACTAAGGTATTTTTTATCGACTTAAAATTATTCGAGGATAACTATTCATAGTTAAAGTAACAGCACGGACGAGCATATTCAGGACTAGCACCAGGACACTTGGGTAGGATTTCAGTAAATTGAAAATGTTGCGGATATATGATTTTATATAACAGGCAGGGGTGCCACACCCTGTTAAATACCTGGGAGATATCAAGGAACACTGCAGAACAATATCTTCACTCCTCGAGATCTGAAATTAATTTGACACACCATTCAATATATTTGTTCAATAGTTCCATGATGCTTCCTAAATCCAAATTAACGTCTCGGAATTAATTTTTACAGTGTTAAAATGATCTCTTTAGCATAAGGAGATCCTAATAGGGCAAGGAATTCATATTTTCGGAACCTTACAAGTTTCTGTTAATAATATAATTCGGGCTACTTTCTAGTTCATCGGAAAGTACACGTTTTAATTTTTTTCTTCTGTATTAAATAGCGTAGTTATTGCCTTTATATACATGCTTGTGATTTCCTTAGAATTTTATAAGATCTCAGGTTGGAGGCTTTTGCTCATTGAGATTGTTACAGATTACATTCTTAAACGTTCATATTTTAATGTTTTTTTAATTAAAAGTTCAATTTAGAAAACACTATAACTATAAACTGTATACAATGTCTTCCTCTTCTTTAAGAGCCTCCCTAAAAAAATGTGCTTTGCAAATGTTTGTGATTTTTCTTGTTAGACATTTAGAATAAATCTTTAGTTAAGATGTTAATTAAAGGCACTATTTATTAAAGTTATTATTATTGTTAGCGCATTTACTTATTGTCAATAGAGATAAAAGTTATTCTTTCAGAAATGATATAATCCGCATAACGTTCATTTCACCATCTTCATACCCTTTCGTGACTGTGAGGTAATATTAAACAAAAACGTAACTCATCAGTCAACAAAACTTTACCCCATTGCCGACATAATTGGAGATGCCGTCGTCGGTGTCTAGGGAGCAAGTGCAGTCCTGTGGCAGGTCTCCGTGAAGTTAAACCACTTTCTACAACCTTTCAACTAATCGTCTTTTCACTTATTTCAATTCCTTGCATTATTTGCAAGCGATATTTAAGTTGAATCGATGTCGATCTGGGATACGTTCAGCAGAATGAAAAGATTATAAATGTTCTTTTTCTTCCAGGCCATGCTCGCTTTACAAATCTGCCAGTCCCCAGAAACCAATTATAGGCATCCTGAACGGCAGTATAGTGGTCTAAAAGTTATTCCGGTGTTATGGTAGGGTCATATTGTTTAAAGCAGGGATGGGTAGATTTTCTAGGGCATGGGCAATTTCTGATTTTCTCAAAGTGTAACGGTCCACCAGATTTCATAATAAATTCAGTATAAGTATAAATATGTTTCCTTTAGTATGTACGGGTTAGTTAAGGCGATCAGCCCCAAAATGCCTTGTCGGTCCACCGGTGCACCGCGATCGATTTAATGTTCACACCTGGTGTAAAGGAATAATCTAAGAAGAAATGATTCGACCGGTCCGTTGAAATCATCTACCTGGTCTAATCAATACTAAAGTAATAAGAGATTGATTTGCTTCAAATGTGTGCTGTTTAAACTGAACAGGTTTAATCGCCATTGTTCTGTACTTTACTAACGTATGCTGACATAATGATGACTAGGACCATTCTAAATTAAAAAGGTAACTTGTAAACCTCCAAATTAGTTAACAACAAGCTCGTCCAACTCCCATTCTGTTATAATTAAATCGCAAGAAACAAATTATAGTCTACTAATGTACGATTTATGAGAACATGTTAATGTTGTTGAGAAGAGAATCTCAAATGTTCAAATTAAAACCGGAGATATTTTGAAATGAAATAAGCATCTGAAAGCATCAGTTTATGGTTCTACCTAAATGGAAAATGCAGTTGAAGGCACTTTTATGAAATTTTTCAGGATGGGCAGCTTTGTTTTTGAATTTAGCTTTATCTGTTGTTTATCAAATATTTTACTGAATTATTTTGGTAGCAGATAAAGGTTGCATTTAAAGTACTGTTCAAAAAATGTCCAACTGTTCAATCCAATTGTTATTATTTGACTTGAAAATGGAAACAAATTATGGTACAGGTGCCATTCTGATATGGTAAACAGATATAAATGAAACGTCATGTACTTACAAACGTAAAATGCACCTTATTAATGTCTTTGAAAATTCTGTTGACAGTAATAATGATAAATTCAAATACTTGGTGTATGTGGAAATATTTAATGCGATTACATGTAAATACCATAAAAGAAATATAGCCTCAGATAGGACACTATATCATTCATAATCAATTTATTTAAATAAACTATTATAATTTTTTATGTTCAGTTTTCATAAACAACAATTCAGAAATTTCCTGTATATGTATACAAGTCTTGACCAGACCTGAAAGAGTCTAAAAGTTTTTTAATAATACAAGTCTTGCCTGAACTTTTTTTAATTTCAGCTTAAAATGCTAATGCCGTGTTTCTTAATACTGTTTTGTGTCATTTTTCTTCTCCTTCTGTTTCTTGTACCTTCGAGTTCATTTGACAGATGATGAATAGAAATGTAAGCAATGAAATGTTTTTATTTGCCAAATTGTATTTACTTTCGCTTTTCAATTAAGAACGGGCAACTATTTTTTGTATTTTCTATTTCAAGAAAAACAATTTGTGATTGCTTTAGCAAAAACGAAAGTTCCACACCCACAGAGTTTCATAACTTTTTGGCCTTTTCTTGTTAAAATTTTCATTTTGTGAGATCATTTTTCAAGTTCTAAATTGCAAAATTTTAATGTCTACCACTCATATTTTAAAATGTTTTGAATTCGAGATATTAAAAATAAATTTTTTTTCATTTACTTTGACCGTTTAACATGTTTCATGATTTATATTAATCTTTGTTTCTACAACTATGCATTATGTTCACAACCTTTCAGCTCATCTATCATTTCTTCATAATTTCTCTTCATTTAATTTAGAAAAAAATAATCATTACATATAAAAAAAATAATTGTTTATAGCAATATTTTAACAGCTTCTGTATTAATATATAGACTCAGACAAATGAGAGAAAAACAAATAACAGCTTTATGAAATTAAATCCGATAATGCGGCTGTAGACATTCTTTGCCATTCTCTTACGTTTTGCAGCTTCTCTTTATTTTACTATTTATTAAGCGAAAACAATCTTTATGTTTTAAGAATCCTTTTCATTAAAATGTTTTGCAGAAATGAACACTTAACTTAATCCGTACTGAAAAGGCTTTTTTAAATAACACTTGATAGACTAATAAAAACGGTTCAAATCAGATTTGATGAAAACATATTATATTACTCAATTTGACCTTAAAAGTTGGGCCAGTCGGAAAAACCTAAGCATACCTACCCGTGTTCTTTTCAGGTAGGAAATTTAAACCGGAGTTTTCTTGTCAAGGCAATATTTGACATATTAAAGATCCGTATCCAAAGTTGCGCACTTCAGACTTCGGAAAAAATTTAGACACAAAAAAAGATCTGTTGCACAAATACACTGTTATCATATTCATAAAAACATTCAACTCTTGAAACAAGAAATTTTAATAATTAAAGTTTACTCTGAGGAAATGTATAGGAAGTTTAATAAAAATAGTGTGTATTTGAAATTGACTTATATGGATTTTGATAAAATTTTTAGTTTTATTTGTAAAACGCCATAAACAGTAGTGAAATTAAATGGAGGTATGAAATGCACTGCTTTGTGAAATGCAATACACCTCTACCATCTATTGTAAAATGATGCAATTTAATTGAGTAATCTGTAGAATCCTTTAAAACGTGGTTATCTTAAATTTGAACAACGTTTGGATAATTATACTCATTTTAAAAAAACTGATAATTGTTGTAACCGAAAAAGCGCATGTCCATGATGCAATAATTGTTATCAGGATGTTCAGATACTCAAGTTCACGCACCGCACGAACAGATAAGACAATAATGTGGTGTGACGTTTGCTACTTATAAATAAATAAAGTAACTGGCATCAACTTTCTAATTCAAAATCCAGTATACAGTTTAGTGTGTGTAGTGTCGCACGTCAACATGACTTCGCAAGAAGAAGCGTTCGATTCTGACTGCATTACTTTAACACGTTTTGTGTTAGCTGAACAAAATAAAATTCCAAAAGCGACAGGAGATCTCACCCAGCTTTTGACTTCGATTCAAACGGCCGTAAAGGTTGTGAGCTGCGCTGTGCGAAAAGCCGGGATAATTCATCTGTGAGTTAGCTTCGATTGTAGGTCCCTTCATAATGTTAAATTTACACAAATACTTCAGTTTTTATTTCCCAATTTAGTATTTAGCGTAAATTAATGTTCAAAGGTCACTTTGCAGCGGCATAATTAAACATTGTAATTTCGTAACGAAATCCAAAGTTCAAAATTCTTCGACAACAGTTGTTTTGATAAAAATTTGAAAGAACACAAAAAAAACATCTATTATTAGTACAATGGATTTAGAAATTCTACCGATTTGTTCTCTAAAAATTGTAAAAAAAATCCAAGAGATAGATATAAAAATGTATTGTTGAAACATTTTTGCCGTTTTTTAATTGAAAAGCTGTAAATATAATATTTATGTTGTTTTTGTTGTTGCTTAAATTATTCGATATGTTTCTTACACAATAATATCGAAAATAGATTGGTGGAGTTTATCAAGTTTATCAAATCTGTATCCGGGCACTTTTACCTCTTTTTAAAAAACTCTGATAAAAATTAGTTGCCTATTGATAACAGTATTCAAAATATTGTTAGTAAAAGTAATAAATTGTATTTTTGTAATAAACCGTTTATCAGTAATAGGAAATATTTTTCCGGTTATGCGGCAACTTTGAAAACCAAAAATAGGAAGGAATCAGTCAATTGTCACGTAACTGATCGGAAAAGGACGTGATGCTTACTTTTGTGGGTATTGTAATAATTTAAATGAAATATTACTTTTGTAATTTAATGAATTATAAGTTTCGTTTATTACAAACTACAAACAAGTTTGCAACGAACTTGTATCTTTTTAATTAAATTTGCAATTTTTTAATATTATATGTTTTGATACACTTATATATCTACTTATGGTAAAAATCGTACGTTTAAACCTGCAATTAAATCTGAATAGCATATGTCATTACTAAAGTGAAGTATTCGATCTATCGATTGGGAATCGGTTGACCTACGCTTCAAAAAATATTCTGCATTAATTTATGAAGAAGTAAATGTAAGAATTGAAATATTTTTTGTCGTTTCTCATAAATGCATACAAAACACTATGCAATTATTTTGTTGTAATCGACAATGTCGAAGAAATTTTATTTATTAAATATCGTTACTATTTTATATAAAGGGTGCGGCAGAAATGCTGAGACTATGTTAATTATGTCTCAAAAACAAAGCTTGTTTAACCATTGTTTCTATAACAAACCTCCGTACGTAGCTGTACTGTAATCATATCCTTGTGCAGTATCTCTACCGGAATGTTCTGTATTCTAGTTCTAACGGGCTTCTTCAAGTTTTCCAATATGTGAGATCCAGGCCAGTAGACTTCCTGCTTTAAAAGGCTATATAGCAGTAGACTGAGCGGCATTATTCTTGAAACATAGGCATTAAATTGTAAACATTTGTATGCAGTTTTCAATTATGCAATTGGTTAATTGTTATTTTTTAAATATAATATTGCAAATCAATATCAATAGTTTTGGCCTATACGCACTTCTAAACACTTCATCGTGTTTTAACCTAGTTATATCGACGTGCAATTATAATCAGATAATGACCATCCTGTGCGGATGTGGGAAAAAAGCTTCATGGCGGTCAGTTTGTGACACCAAATTAATCTATTATTAATCACTTTATCTTCCCAATTTCTGTCGTCTTTCATTCTTATACTGCCAAATCATTTAAATCTTTCAAATTTGTTATTAGCAATTTTATTTTACCAACAATTCCCATTTGCAATTATTTTGAAACAAAATGCTATTAGTTTTTCTTGCTTTTCAGGTTCGGAACTGTAGGAGAAACAAATGTCCAGGGCGAGGAGGTAAAAAAATTAGATGTCTTGGCAAATCAGTTATTTATCAACATGATACGATCTTCGTATACCACCAGCCTTATGATTAGTGAAGAAAACAGTCAAATAATTGAGGTAATATTTATTTTCGAAAATAATTTAATCCTTTATAATAAGAAACGTGCAGGTAGAAGAAGAGAAACAAGGAAAATACATAGTCGCATTCGATCCTTTGGACGGATCATCCAACATCGACTGCTTAGTTTCTATAGGTTCAATATTTGCCATATTCAGAAAAGAAGATTACACAATACCTACTTTGAATGAGGAGAACCTTTTGTCAACTATGAAAGTAGTCGCCGCCGGATATGCTCTTTATGGAAGTGCGACCGTTTTAGTTTTATCTACAGGAAATGGTGTAAATAGTTTCATGTTGGATCCATCAATCGGCGAGTTTATTCTTACCGATAGAAACATGCAAATTCCAACTAGAGGAAAAATATATTCCATCAACGAGGGTTACACGCATAGTTGGGACGATGCTATAAAGGAGTACGTTCAGTCTAAAAAGGATCCAAGCAAAGGAAAACCTTATGCCGCCAGGTATGTGGGATCCATGGTCTCAGACATTCACAGAACAATTAAATACGGTGGGATTTTTCTGTACCCAGCAACTAAAGAATCTCCAAAGGGAAAGGTACCATTCAAATATTTTGATTGAAGGTTTAAAAATGGTTTCTTAACAGCTCCGTCTTTTGTACGAATGCATTCCCATGGCATTTGTGATTGAGCAAGCTGGAGGTCTTGCATCAACTGGTACCATACCAATTTTGGACGTGAAAGCTGAAAGCATTCACCAAAGATCTCCTATTTTTCTTGGATCAAAAGACGATGTCAATGATGTTTTGAAAATAATTAAAAAACATGCAAAATAAGTACATATTACTGCAAACTTACTTATTATTTTGACATTCAAACTATGTATATTTCATGGATAAGTCTTAAAAACGTGTCAATCTTCATAATTGAAATAAATAAAAGGTAATTCTTAAACTTCTCTTTAAATTATTTTAAACACTACCTAGACCAGCGATCGGCAACCTATGGCACGCGAAGAGATTTGATTGAAAATTTTGCCAGATATGGCACACTTTCATAAAGCGGTTGCCAATCGTTGACCTACTAGACCAAGATGTAATATAAATATAGTGTCTACGAAGATATTGAGTTTGAGCCAGTAAACACCTATATACAAACTTGAAATGGGTACCTACTTATTTTCTGTTTGTAATAAATTACAGTTAAACCTCTTTTAGTATACATACCCCTACTAGTGGACACAATTTTCGTAGTCCTGGCATTTTTAGATCTAAACATATACTACAAAACCTCTTTACTAAGAACGCTTCTATAATATGGATATTAATCCAATATGTCGGGTCCAAAAATTAAAAATAACCCTAAATTGGCCTAAATATTCTTATGTAGCTGTCAATCATTTTAATCCCTTCTTAACAGCCATCATTGTTGCAAGTAGGTAAATCTTCATATTTACCCACCTTAAAAGTTCCCTGTCATGCTTAAGAAGTTGTTGTGCTGAAGTTCTGATTAATTCTCTAATAATTTTAGCTAATGAGCCCTTTTAAATTTGAAAAATATTTCTAAAAAATAAAAACTGTGCAATCTTGTCTGGTGAGGCCACCTCTCCATAGTGAGCACTTACCGATCGTATGATCGTCCACTATGGAAAGGTTTCACTGTACATTATTCTTAGCATTAATCTGTATTTGTGTGTGTATAACTCCACGAAGTAGAGTGACCCAGAGATAAATCTGTGAGGTGACCAGACGTACGGAATTTAGTTGTATCGTCCAGCATTTAGTTAGACCAACCAGCCAGATGTGTACAGCAAATGTACAGCAATCATAAAATGTTGTCATAGACTTTATTACTTTCATACATATTTATATCTATCAATTACCAAATAAATTTTTAATAAAAAATTTCTTTTTTTAATTTCTAATTATATTTAATACCTATATATTATTAATTATGTATTGTTATACATATATGTATTAGTTGTGCCGATAGCAATAACATTCAAAATTGATAATGTGTACAGCATTGGAAGGTGAGAAATTTGGTCACCCTACAAGAAGTTAATTAACAATGTTGTTTGAATTAATTTTAATGAAAACTTAATCCACTCTTAATTTATTATAGGTTTTAAAGCATAATTTTTGTTTTAAAATTTAATGGCATTTCTTGGCAAAATAAATAAAACTGATAAAAGAAAATATGATGTACTATTTAAATTTACAATAATTTCCTAAATGTTTCTATTATGATGGACCTTATTTTAATAATTTCAGTTAGTTACTAATTAATATTAATTAGTTATAAAAGGAAATTAATTATTTTTTTGGCAAAAATAATTTTTATTTCTATAATAACGAACTAAAAAATGATACAAAAAGATAATATAAAAATTAGAAAACTTAATTCTATTATACAGTAACAAACTAAAAATTAAGATTCAGTACTAAATTATTAAAATAACACAAAATTGAATAAAACAATAAAAAGAAACTAATTCGTAATTATTGTGTTAACTAAAAATTTGTACGCATTTAAGATTCAGTACCGTTATCTTTGTCGACATAAATTAGATTTTCTTCGTCTTTTGACAATGTGAATTTATAACCATATTTTGCGGCAGTTTCTTCCACAAAAATCATTTCAACTGGTGTCAGATCGGTACTATTTATGGTATATTGGACACTGTTCTCATCAGATTTTAATTCTTCGAAACATCTAATAACTGCCTCTTTAAAGTTTTGTGTCATAGTCATTTTTTCATCTGTTTGCTCATTATTCTTAAAAACTGTTTTGGCTAACAGTAACTGTCTGTTGGCATCTTCTTTTTTTAGCTTGTCCAGGTGAATGAATAATTGTGAAATTTCAGGGTTTTGTGGTTCTAATTTCTGAGCACACTTAAGCCGATTTGCAGCCATGGCATAGTCTGAAAGCATTAGAAGGCAACGGGCATTGTTATAATATACTTTGGCAGGAACTTTAAGAGATGTTCCTCTCGCCATCTCAAAAATTCTATTGGAATTAAAACATCCCGGCCGAGGTAAATTCAATCTAGTATAAGACACAACAAGATTGATTCTGAGACGTAACAGTAGTTCCTGTTGCTGTACCTGTTCATCATAATCCTGAAGAACATGATTTTCCAGTTTGGTGGCTGCTTGATTGTAGTCTTTAACAGCTGCTTTTATCAGACCTTTCTTGAACAAGTCGTTTCCTCTCTCACACAAAGCTGTTGCAAATTTTAAAATTTCTTTAAAATCTTTTTGCTGTACCTCATCCAACTTTTCATATGACAAAGCAGCCCCTGAATTAACAACGTCTTTAACTTCCACTTCGTATAATATTGTGGCATTTGGTGGGATACGATCAAGACATCCAAATTTCCCATAAGCATAACTAGAATCTATTAATACTTGGGACTTCTCCCCGACTTTCATAGAGGCTACAGCTATGTCCAAACCAGTAATGACATAGCCATTCCCAACTCGAAAAGTAAAAGGCCTTTTACGCAAGTAAGTAGAATCAAACGGTTCATCTTTATATTCAATGTATGCATTATAGTCAATTGTAACGGTTCCAAGTTTTGGTAACAATGGGCCATGACCCTCTCTTAATATGCGTTTCTTAACTTTTCCATCTTTTACTAAATCTGACATTTGTTTCGCTAATGCAGCAAATGGTTCGCCTGCTTCATAAGTGTCCTCATCTTCAAAGCCTAAACACTCGCTTCTGCAGTGCCTCAATACATCGTTTGCATTGTATGCAGTTTCTTCTTGAAACTGATTTAAGTTAACGTCGTCAAAATTGACTTCGAATACTGCACCATCGCCAGTAATTAAATCTCTGCAAAATCACAATGTATTTTCAGTTACCAATGAAAAAAGCCCAAAATTCTTTAAAAATTTACTTACTGTAGATTGAGGCCGGCAAGCAATCGCGTAGGCTGCTCTGAAGGATCTTCCATTCTCCTTAATTAGTTACACGGAATGTTCTTCAAAAATACAAAAATACCGCAATATAAATTATTATTGTGATTAAAAAACCAGGATGAATAGGATGTGACAGTTTGTTATCCATTTTTAACAAATTAAAGAAAAATGTATGCTAAAAATTAAGTTAATAAGACAATGGCATTTTCCCAGTATTAAAAAAGTTAAAGGTTATGTTTACAAAATTAATTACCACATATAATAAAAATTAATTACAAAAAAGCATCGCTACCAAATGCACTGTTACAAAATTATGTTTATATTTCGTGTTATGTTTAAATTATTTCTTAAAACTTACTTGAACAGTTCGCCAACAAACCGCCAATTCAAACTTTCTAGATAAGAAATGCCAGGGAGGGGAGCGCACATAGCCTTACCCCCACGTGGCACCACGAAACAGCGCCTCTCCGTTTCGGATCAGCAACTAAACGTAGCGCAGAAATGCACCAGGTTTCTGTCTATGGAGAAGAAAAAGACGGAAACTGAAAGACAAGGACACCATTTCTCCCTGAGGCACCACAAGCATAAAACGCGATCGTTTCAATATTTTTTTATTGAAGCTCTTACCTATTTGTGTTAAATTATTTCTAAAATCAAAAGGCCGCCAAACGCGTTGGACGTGTGACATACACGTTTATTGATGCTTTTTTACTTTCACTGATAGGTATTATACAATTAAAAACTGTATAAATTAAATATTACTTTAATTAAGACACACAAACATTCACAATGTACTATCAGCATCAAAAGTATCCGGACTATCCTATTTCTAGAGTAAATGTCAGTCAGAAACTAAGCGTGTCTTTTTTTAACTTGCCGAATTTTGTAGCGTTTCACTCCCACTCTATGTATGATAGCGTTCTGGTCAGGTAAGAATAATTATTATTAAGAATTATTTTAATTACAACCATCAACTTTAACAAAATTTAAAAATGATCCAGAATTATCAGGGAATTTCCACTGATTTAAAATCATTTAATTTAATTTAATATATATAAACTCCTGTTGCATATTGTTCAGGTAATACTATAAAATAAATAGTCTTAAAGGTAGAACAATATATTTTTTTTATTCAACATATCAAAAATAAGAATGCATATTAAATTAGTGCCAAAAATGTATCAAACAGAAAGGAAAAGTAATAAGTGATAATATTAATAATTAATAGTAAATTAATATAAAATGTGTATGTTTACATTTTTATTTCGTAGAACATTGACTTTAACTATGTGGGGGTGGGCTATTCGGTAAAAAAAGTCCGATATAACCACTGGAAGGTCGACTTCGACAAAATATATTCTCACCCAAAAGTGTCAACATAACTCTTAATGGCTTGTGTTGTCTCTTAAGGGTAGCATAATTATCTTGTAAATATTTCAATTTCATTTCTTAAACTTGAAAGCAAATTTTGCAAACGACTTATTTGCAGGAAGTTATCGAGTTAGGAGGATATCCCACACATTTTTAATTGTAATTTTAATCTTTATTTTGTAATTTTTATATTTTATTGTATTATATTTTCTTTTCCTTTTATTAGTTTTTAATTTTTAATATTATCGTTTATTATTTTCGTTTTTTGTATGATACATTTTCAACACTAATTTAATATGCATTCTCATTTTTGAAATATTGAATGAAAAATATAGGTTGTTCTATACACAGTGCATTTCTGTATTAATACGCAACAGCATGGTATTAAAATTAAAGTAAATGTTTTTAAATCAGTAGAGATTTGTTCACAAAATTTGCTTTTAAATTTAAGAAATTGAACTAAAATAAAATAAAATATTTACACCCTTAAGAGACAACACGAGCCATTACGAGGTTATTGAAGAGTTTTGGGTGTTAACATGTGTTGAAGTTGACCTTCCACTGGTTATATCGGTCTTTTTTACGGAACAACCCACCCTACATGACTAAAGTTAATCACCTACGAAATGAAAATGTAAACATACACATTTTATATTAAATTACTATTAATTATTAATATTATCACTTATTACTTTTCCTTTCTGTTTGATACATTTTTGGTATTAATTTAATATGCATTCTTATTTTTAATATGTTGAATTAAAAAAATATATTGTTCTACCTTTAAGACTATTTATTTTGTAGTATTACCTGCACAATATGCAACAGGAGTTTATATGGTATTAAATTAAATTAAATGATTTTAAATCAGTGGAAATTTCCTGACAATTCTGGATCATTTTTAAATTTTGTTAAAGTTGATGGTTGTAATTAAAATAATTCTTAATAATAATTATTCTTACCTGACCAGAACGCTATCATACATGGAGTGGGAGTGAAAAGCTATAAAATTCAGCAAGTTAAAAAAAGACACGCTTAGTTTCTGACCGATATTTACTCTAGAAATAGGATAGTCCGGATACTTTTGATGCTGATAGTACAATAACATATTATACAAAACACAATGTAAATTATTACAATAACAAAATAATAATACATGGTATAACATAACAATAAAAAAAATAATTGTGAGTATAAGAAATGTATATTCCAATAAATTAGAAATTCAACCGTCATTCTATAAAACAATTATTTGAATATTGGATTTTAATCTGTATAGAACAAATTCATCTTGTTCTAGAACCAAATTTGGAAACATTACCTACTATTAAAATACAAAAGTTACTTTCTGATAACAAAAGTTAAAGTAACCTCTAATTTTCTGCACGTAGTTGAACATTACTTACAACACTCCAAATTTGGCTCAATGATCACACTTCGTACATTATTTAAACATAATTCATCATTGACATTTCCAGAAGGGTTAAGACTGTGAAAAAGAGAAGTTACCGCAGTCGTTTTTAAACGATTTTTCAATGTACTACTAAACATATCATCAGTAAAATCATCTGCACACAATCGAACGATTGATTTGTTTAAAAGATCCAAAATTGAATTTAAACTATCTAACCTAAAATTCTCTACGTTGCGGTGCGGATAGAAGCTCAAAAAATGGCCGATTTTTCTAAGTATTACCCGCGTTTTGAAAACAGACATTAGAATAGAGCACCGAAATTTTATCCGTCTACATTCCATTGTAATAAATAATATGGAAAAAGTATTACCTGGTTTTCACTTAAAACTTATAAAATACAAATACACACACACAAATGTAAATCGTAATAACATTGGAACGGTCGTATTTCATCTTTGTGGTGATTCAGAGAGAAATGGTGTCCTTGTCTCTCAGTTTCCTCACTTTCTCTTCTCCATAGACACAAACCTGGTGCATTTCTGCGCTACGTTTAGTTGCTGATCCGAACCGGAGAGGCGCTGTTTCGTGGTGCCAGTGGGTGTATTCTTATGTTTGATCTGTATAATCTGTGAATCGCAGGAAGTCAGATTGCGAATTCCAACACATTTTAGAAGTATGCGTCGTTTTCTACACATAAACAAACGACCATTTTTGCAGGGTATAAGTTATAATTTACTCGTAGTAGTTGAATTAAGGTACCTGCAGCCAATATGGCCATGCTAAGGTTCAAAGTTGTTTTTTGCAGTGCTAAACAAGTTATTTGTAATTTCAACTAATGTACAGGTTAGAATAGTTCTTTGGGCATATTCTTCTATAGCCAAACATCAGTTTTCCCATGTATGGAAAATTTGGTGGATGATTTAAAAAAAAGTTGCAATTGGCCATATTGTCAACAGGGGGTCGTCAATATGGCCAATGGTAAATTCCATAAAGGCATGATGGCCATATCAATAAATGGACACATACAAACAGAACGAGTGTGAATATTCTTTATATATTGAAAATAAACTTTTTACAAGTATCAAAAAAACTCAAAAATAACATTCTTAGGACAAAACTCAAAATAAACTATAAAATATAAAACAAAAAAAATTAACACATTTGTCCGTTGTTACAATCTGGACAATAAAACACTTCAATTTTATCCTTTGCTGTGAGCCCCACACATTCTTCGTGAACATAAGCCTTACATGCACTACATAACCTCATCGCAATCATCCGATCTTCAAGGCACACCTTGCAAAACCAAGACACCTTTTTCATTTTCGGTTTAGCTTGCTTAGATGTTGTTGTTTTGCTTTTGCGCTTCACGCTATCATTGTTCTTAGGTGCTGCTGATTTGCTTTGCCCATTACTCTTGGTGACGCAATGGAAAAGATCTTTTTTAACGATCTGGGCTCTGCTATTCATAGCTGGATGTCTAGATTTTTTAGCCTTGTCAGCTGCAACTGGAGTAATGAGCATTTCGGTGAAGGAAACGTTCTGATCAAATTCAGTCGAGACATTCTGGATGTTACTTTCTTGGGATGGAATGCAATTGTCATCACTAGATTCATCATGAAGACTCAAATCAGATTCCGAGTCACTTCTTTCCTCTGGTGTACATGGTCGTTTTCCAATACGTTTCTTTTGCTGCAAACCGGAAGTTGATGGCATTACAATTGGTACGGCCAGTTCCTTTTGAAACAGTTGAGAAGCGTCACTTGAAGCCACAGCTGACTGTGACTGATCTTCATTTTCTTCACAATCCTGATGAGTTATGCTACTGGGAGCAAAGGCTACTGCTGGAATTGCATCTCGATTTAAGGGAAAAATTCCTGTGGCTTGAAAACCTGATTTTATGTTGGAAGGAGTCATTGATTTATCCCAAACGATAGACAGTATGCTCCCGAAGCGGAGTTTGGTTATGGAACGATCCGTATGGTTTCTAAGTTACTTCAGTACTTCATCATCCCAATAATACTCAAAAGCCCGAAAAACTGCTTTGTCCATTGGCTGCAGTTCGTGGGTTGTATTGCTTGGTAGGCAATACAAAGTAATGTCAAATCTATCTGCAGTTTCCACAATGCTGTGATCTAAATGGCATTTTGCACCATCAAAAACAAGGAGGCAAGGACCAGGTACCTTAAACTTGGCTAAATGTTCGATAAAATATGAAAATGTTTCAATATTCATACTGCCTTTTGGAGTCATTATTGCTTTGGAACCTGGTGGTAATGAATCCTGCCATTCCGATTTCATGCGTTTTCCCTTGAACAAAATCATAGGCGGTATTGCTGTCCAAGTGCGTTACCACATGCAACAACTGTTACATTTTCTCCATGCTCCTTTGAAACGACATGCACCCTTCTTGCACCCTTTTTCGCCAACACTTTCTGTTGATGATGTTAGCATAACCTGCATCCTTTCTCATCAACGTTAAAAATTCTTTCAGGTTTGTCAATAATGTCTAAATCTTTTAATATCCCTTCAAGCTTTGTGAAGTGATCATTCACAATGAATTTGTTGAGTTTTTGTGCCCTTGCAGGGTTTAGGTTCTGGGCTTTCCTGGGTCGGATTTGTTTATTCCGTTCCAAAAACCCGCGTAGCCAATAGCGTCCCGCCATTTCGTGTTCTTTACTAAAAGGATTGGGTATTTCATTTGCCTGCGTAAAGCGGTACACACAGCTACGTACTATTCTGTTTGTTAGTGGATACCCCACTTCAGCAAGACGAATGATCCTTTGACTTAGTTCCGCTTCTTGGTTTTGTGTTAGGATAGGTTTGCGCCCCATGTCAGATTTTTCCACCTTACCTTCCTTTAAATATCGTCTCAACGTTCGTCTTGGAACCTCATATGTGATGCTAGTTCTGTGTACGGCCATTCCGTGACTCACAGCCTCTACAGCCTTAGCCATGTTTTCGCGTGTCCACTTTCCCCGCGAGCCTTTAGACCGATTGCGCCGCATTTTTCTGTTGCTATCTGCTTTAAAGTAAAAAAAAAAAACTGTTACCCAGAAACAGAAATCTAAAGGTTATGTAGAGCAATATGGCCAATGGCCATATTGCTCAACATAACATTTGGCCATATTGCTCTACAATGACAGCTCATGAATCACCGACACTTGTGATACATTGCAGCAAGACAACCAAAAATATGTTATTACATACTTTTATCGCTAAGGGTTCATGCTATTACCCTACGCAAGCAAAACGTAAAAAACTTACCTGATGGAAACGTAAATCTACGCCGAGCGGCAATGTAAGGTTATAATATGAATAGCGCGGACGCTGTAGCGTTGTGAACTCGCTACTACCAGTCCGTCTGTTTGAACCAGCGATCTCCACTGGTGTTTCCCGAAGGCTACTGGAAGTCGGCAAGCATGTAAACTGACATGTAGCGGTAGGTTCACATAATTACTGAAATACAATGAGTTGGCCATATTGCCAACTTGGCCATATTGGCTGCAGGTACCTTATAAATAGAAACTTATAAATTTATAAACAAGTTTTCAAACAAAAGTTTAAGCGAAAAATATTTCTTAGCATTTTACAGTGTAGTAAGTTAGGCCCTAAATACACTGCGAAAATGTCCGTCGTGATCTTATAAATGCCAAAGGATGCCGACTGAAGTCTTACCTTTTCTTTAGTATAAGTGTTCTCAGAGCGACCTTCCAGACACAAAGACTTTCCGTCTGGATGAATTATGAAATCGCATTATTGAAGCGTGTGAAACCTTCAAATCAAATCCTTAAAAATCATGGATTTGACGCACTCAATGCTGCATAGCTAATAGAAGGCACTATGGCCCGATTTAAAATCAGAGTTGCCACGGTGCAAATCGGTTACGATGGTAATGGAGCATACCAATGCTAATTTCAAGTTGTATTAGCCGGCAAATTCAACTTGAAATTAGAATGTGATAACATAATTTTTTCCCCCCAAAAAACAATGACATAACTGAATAAAGTCACGACTATTTGAATATTAGTCTGCCTATCAGTACTTTAGAATTTGTATATTTTGTATCTTGCCGTGTATTGTTGGCTGGAGAAAAAATAGCACGTTTCATTGGGATTAAAAGTTACTTTGTTTGTCTCACAATTTTGTATTCACTCGGCTTTGCTATCGTTCCGCCTCACAAACACAAAATGTGTTGTTTTTAGAGCATGATTTTTCTTTACTTTTACTGTAGAACAACGTTCATTTACAAACAAAACAAAACAGCGTCAGAATTAAAATGCCAACCTACTAAAACGTACACATTTACTTGCAACAGTCGATGTGTCGAGTTATGCTCACAACTGTAACCAATGCTTCTCTACGTTTCATAGTTTATTTGACCATCGAATTTTTTTGAAGACACGTTATAACATATTTATTAAAAAAAATTGTTTATTTCTTTTTATGATGCGAACAATAATTTCATTAAAAAAAAACTTACCCACAAATTTTCAAATTATTAACCTTTCATTAAATACAATTTTGTTGAAAATGCATCAATTCTTGAATTGTTACACGTGATGAATTAATAAAAAATTCATTCTTTAAAAAATAATTAAATTTCTGTTTAAAAAATAGAGCGTATTGAACGCGACCATTGTATACTAAATGGTAGGTCCTGCTGATGGTCAGAGGTTGTCGACCTTCGTCCCTACCACCACCTTACAAGCTCTCAACCCCCTCCTCAAATCATCCCGTTTCACTGCCGGAACCTATATTATTGTCCGAAATATGGTTATTTGATTGAATGACAAATATAACGTTTTCAAACTAATAAAATCATCAAACGTTCGATTTGCGTGAGATGGAGACTTTTTCTGAAACAAGCGAGTCCCCGGAAAACTCAAATCTGCAATTTCAAACATTTTTTTGAAGTCCTCTAAACAGGCCAGAAAATCCGTTTTTCAGGACTAGCCCTGAGAATTAAAACTAGTGTAATTTTAATTTTGTAGGTTGGTAGCACCGAATTTGCAAACCAAATCGGAAAAAAAATGTCAATTACACCGTTTGTTAACATCGACAAGAACTTTATTAATATTTATACTACCTATTCTCGCCGTCCAAGGTCCATCCTCCAATAATTACTGTCCCCGCGGCTCTCTCTATCCGTTATTTCCGCTCTATATTAAATATTCTTTCAGTCAAAAGTAAAGGGTAATTACTACTCAACACTTTCTGTTCCAGTCCAAAGAACATCCGGGCTAGAGACGATTTTTTAGTCAGCGAATCTGACTCTACCTGTTCGGTGGACCGACAGGTGCTTTGTTTAAAGCTTTTTACGTCTCCCGAATAAATAAATTTAAAAAAAATTACCTATTAGTTATAAAAATAAAAGATGTTTTTAATTTAACAATATTGCAGGTATCTCAATCCATGTCATAATTGCAGGTTGTTTTATCATAAACGTCAAAAAGCAATACATACTGGATCCCGCAAATGCGGGATCCCGCATGATTTTTGCGGGATCAGTAATGCGGGACTACACATGCGGGATCCGTGGGACTTGCGGGACTGAATAAAAATATCCGAATTTGAAAAAATATGTATGCCGAGCGCGCGTTTTCTGTCGCTGGGTACTTCTGCAATAAAATCAGGTCAAATTTACAAGATCAAACTTTGAATACTTTATCATTTCTCTGAAAGTATTTCCAAAAGAAATCTCAAAATTTTTCTTAATTTTTTTTTTACTAATTAATGCTACTTTTATTTTGAATTTAGTTGTCTTTTATTGGCCCGACGCACAGTCAAAGTGCTTATCTTGGCTGTTATGGTGACTGTGACAACTTGCCCCTGTGACAACTAGCCCCGGTCTCCCCTACTGCGAATATAATAAAAAGAAGATATATTCTGTGGACATATTCAGAAACATAAGGAAATAATTGAAACAATCTTGAAAGGGTTTGTAGAATTTAAAAATCCTGCATAACAGCGACAACTAATGTAAGGTATACAAAAACTTGAAAAGGATGATAAAAAAAAAACTTGAGTAATAAAAACATAAAGATCCCATTGTATCCATAGTAACTTCAGCGGTATTTTTACCCTTTTGATGGCATCTTACAACCTGTCAAATTATACTTACCACCTAAAATATCCTATGTGGATGGTTAAAATAAAAAGTAACACAAACCAGATTATAATTTATGTAAGATTTTTATTAAAAATGTTTTTAAGCAATAATCATGGTATTTAATACTAATGTAAAGTCTAACTGACATTAGGTAGTAAATAGATAAATATTTAACAACATAATTATGAAAACGATGTGTAAATTTACACTCTTTAATTCGACTTCAAAAATGTTGCTGACTAGAGTTTCTTACAAATATAATAAATACACTTTCGAACAAGGTAAAAATTAATGCTCGTATAATTTTCCTATACCTTTATGAATGTTCATTCAAATGATTGAACAACGAACAATTCGCAATTGTGTTTGGCAACGTTTGTCATCATCCAGTTTAACATTATTTTTTGAATGTAACGCTTTAACGATTTAAAGTATTTCACAGCATCATTTTTGAAAGCTGGTGAACGTTAAAACGCATCCGCAACTGTTTTCTCAATTTTCCGAAAGAAAACATTTCCGGACACGGTATACCCCATCATATCTCGCAAACAAATGTAAACGACATGCACACGGGTAAATATATGCAAACATTCCGTATCTTTCTATGCTACCATCTAGGGATGTAAATTACAAGACCCGCATTTTTTGTTTTTAATTGGCAGAATTATTACCTAAAACTTTAAAATATGTGGGGGAAGCCAAGAAACACATGATGGAACGGCTTCGTGCATCTTTTTATAATGTTGTCGTCAACGACAATACATGACTGTTATTTGATAACCACAATTCTGCAAATATTGAGTTCGCCTCGATCAATGGACCTCAGGGACGACACTGTCCCTGCTACAACAACTAAATCGTCTAAATCAGCAGTGCAGTATAATTCAGTGTGATATCAAAGAGAATCCATTGCGCTATCTTTACGGCACTCCCGGAGTGCCTATAAAGGGGCTGAAACGTTAAATGAGTGCGAAAATGAATTCTATTCGGAGTGTCACCACTAGAGCAACAGTCACTTGATGTTCTCACCGGACACTCAACTGTCTTTCCTTTAAACGATCAACATTCGTCGTTGTAGCCGTAACAGTTTTTCTTTTACTGAATGTGAAAGCTTCAACTACAAATATTACATTTGGATGGTGGACAAAAAACATGAGGTGCGTTTTGCAACGATTAAGTTTGCTCATTTAAAAAAAAAACAGAAAGAGTTAGTATGGAACACCAACTGGGAATTATTTAATTAGTGGTGATACATCTACTTGAATGATTTTCGTAGATACTGCTGAAAAATTCATAAGGCATCATTTTCTTTTAAATAAACTATGAGTGTACACATTCATCGGAAAAGCTGAAATTAATTTCTGAGAAACATTGGATGACCACATGAGATATAATGTCCTACACTGTTTGGAAACAGTGCGAATATCACAGAAATAATGTTACCTGAATAAACTAATAACAATCAAACGTAAATTTTAAGTTGAACTACTGGTAACAATTTAAGAAATTGAAGCTAGACTTTATTGATTAACAAGTTATGTTTTTTTTTATAAATTTAATAATTTTAAAGCACTTTAGGGAAGAATTATAATTATTTTATCTTAGACAATGCTTAGTATGAATTTCATATCATTCATGTACATTTAAACTTAATTTAAATCTTTTTGTTTATATGAACACTTCACATTTTAATTAATGCCCCACACAGCTGTTTTTAAACACATTCTGTACAGTGTAGTACGTCTTATCGACCAAATTACATCCAACCTGCGATGTTCATTTCATTTTAATATCTTTATCACATTTAAATTATTTCATATCAGGAGGATAATGGCGCGCAAATAAAATCGATAGCAGAACATTAACTTGTTATGTGAAATGTGCATCACGATTCAAAAACTACCAAATTGTTTTGTGAACAAAACCCAAAATATCAAATAATATCAATCATTTTTACCGAAACTGAATTTATTGTTAGAATTGTCTGTTAGAGTAGATTTATAATCATTCACTTTTAACAACAAAATTTCCAAATATAATAATAAGAAAAATGTATCTAAACTTAAGTTTATTTCAAGTTAATTTTAAGTTCTAAGCTCTATCGATCAAAATTAATTAAACAAAAATTATCCTAAATTTTAAATGTTGTAATAAGTATTATTATTCAAAGAGCCTTCTTATAACATCATATTTCATTGCTTGAATGTATTACCAGATTTCAAAAATTAATGTTACTAATAGGAAAGAAGTGAACAGTGCCACAAACATTGATGCATTTGCTGTAATATTATATTTGCGCAAGTATAAGCAGCATATTCATTAGATAACATTAAATCAGAAATATTTGTGTTAACATTTCTTTTCACGAGTTTTGTGATAGGATAGCATAATCATTACATTAATCAATAATAATTATTTAATTTGTAAACATATCAATTTTTTCAATCAACAAATGCTGCTTATATAATCACAAATAAGCAATTAATCTGCATGCAACAGTTATCCAGCCTTGAAATTTATAGCGCCTAGAAAACTTTGTTAACACAACGGAAACGATTGCCAACAGTAGCTTCTCATACAGATATCTTTAAAATTTTTATCTTATCATTTAATAAGTCTCACGTTTCAATTGTCGATTTTGGCCTTATAAAGCTACTGAAATCAGCAGAAATAACACATTTCTACTCTCGTTATTGAAATTGTTCATTAAATAGCCGAATTTTTTTCTGTTGTGATGATAAGGTTATGTACAGCTTAAATTTCATCATGAGTTACCAATTAATTACTGCACATTACAGAAATTAATACATCATCATTTAATTACAAATTAAAATCTTTACATGCATTTATTTTATTGATTTATTATAATTTTTCTTTTTGAGTTTCTATTTGAGAACATCTACTTTTTATTAATATTTGATGTAATGTAAGTTATGTCCAGATATTTTAGAACATAACAGATATATGAATTCTTTTGAATTTTTATTTTGGTGATGTGGGAAAAGGCACCTGAATGGAATTAAATGGCATCAATGCAATGTTCTACTATACAGGTGTATTTACAGTTTATTTTGCTAAATGAGTGAGTGATGTTCTAGATACCTTAAACTTTAATTTCATGGTCCCAAAATGACCATTTAATCAAAAATTAACTAAAAAGTAATTAATGAGGTTTGAATGGGATTTGAAATAAATATGTAATAAGATTATTTTGAAATTGCTACTCTTAACAGAGATATAAAATTGGACACCCGAGCCTTGGACGTTTTTGCTACAAAGCTTTTCTTTAGGTAATATTTTTGATCATTGCAAACGGCTATATAAATATTATTGAAGGGATATTTTAGGTTTTGTTAGAGTAATGTTCAAAACATCTACTAGAATTTAGGGAATAATTTACATATGTACACGAAACTGTGCCACGAACTAATATTTTAAATATTTGTAGTTTCTGACTCGTAGTGTACATGAATATAAAAAACTGACACCTTGTCAGGTAATGATCAACTTAAAAGCAGTAATTTATAAATAACCTATTATTGGCAGTATTTCATTAAAATTGCTGTTTTTACTGTTCAATTGTATTTATGTGATGTAGTTGTGTGTGTTACATAGCAACACTTTTACTGTTCACATCCAACACAACATTAACACATTATTCAATTCCTGAAAGGCCAATAGGTTATAAATTTAATACACTTAACTCGGGTTTGTTTAAAATTTTTAAATCCGTGGATCACTTTTATTGGACACGTCTTCTACTCGGATGAGTGTACCCCTAATGTTAGCACCAATCGTCATCGTCAGAATCGGAATGACGCGAACGGGTAGGTTTCGGTTTGTATCCGTTTGGAACGGGGCTCAACGGTAAACGACACCCACGACCCAGTGCTAAAGCTTGTTCGAAACTCAGGGGAGCTTGGGGATTCTCATGGTTTGGAAGAACTTCCCTCATTTCTCGCGTAAAATTATGTGGTGTTGTATGGGCAGAATGTGACTGTACCTGAAAACATCAAATTCGAAAATATTCATCAGTCATAACTCAAGTCAGGCTTACATGTGTTGGGGATGCGTTAAGTTTTGGAAAGTTGATAGGACCGGGTCGTAATTGTAAGGTGGACGGTTTACTTGGTGTGGGTGGTAACCTTCTTCCTTGACCACGTCGTCCTCCTAACAAAGGCTGACTGTGTTGCATGCTACTTTGAAGCGCCGCAGATTGCTGCATCGGCACTCCTACTACAGCACCTGCTGAAATGTAAAAAGAATGTAGAGCAATTGGATTAATCTCGTTGAAACTGAACACTTAATGTTACAAATCTGACTTATTACCAATTGCAGGAGGGCCTCGTTGATGTGGAGGAAGGCGTGTTGGGCTGGGGGAACGCGAACGTTGACACAGACTAGTTGTACCGCAAATTCTACGTGACGATCGTAAAGGAGCGCGTCTTGGCATTTGGTGCTGGTCATTTGCCGGCGACGGCGAACGAGCTGGGCTAGTTGACACCGACCAAGACCCTAATTCAAGGACCGTAAAAAATTCTAATTCTAATTGTAAAAACGGCAATACCTCGAACAAATCTGCCATGGGCTCGCCGGTGCTCGTGCTTCATGATCTCCACCACATTGGAAACGGTATCCGGAAAACCAATATCATGATGGAGGTGGTTACCATACAGTCTGCGAGGAGATGGACTGCGCAATGGGGAGTTGCCTCTTCTGCAAAAGTAATGTTATATTCGTATTTATTTGTGTTGATATTCTTTTGGATGAGATTATTATTATATACACCTAACGCGTTATATGAATGTATCTCCAACGTATCGGTTACTTTTTATTTAAAAAAATACATTGAAATTTGGAAAGTCCAAAAAATAAACATAAGAGAATATTAAATGAAGTACTTACCGTAAACTTGGAGATCGGCGGTGAGAACTGTAAGTTGGATGTAAATGTTGTTGGTCCATAATGCTATCGCAAGAAGGACGTCGCGAACCAAGAGTTTCAGGTAAATCCATGACCTGCATAAAATTAGTATGAGCACGTGCTTATTTACGCATGTCCGGAAATTGAACCCTTAAACTTTAGTCATACTATTATCCTATTAGAAATGAATGACATGCATAACATGCAAAAGTGTGCAGTACACTAAGACTTACATATTATTTTATCAAAATGTGCACAAAGATTTATTCTCTCAACTACGGTACCTTCTTCGACTCCACTTAAAAAAACTTATTCTATGGCTAATCTATTTAAACTTGTAAATTTTCCTAAACATTTCTACAACAAAATATCATCTAATAAAGGGCGTCTCAAAGAAGCCAAAGTTTGAAGATAGTTGTCTCCCCTTTTAAATTAATTATTTCCTTAAAAAATTGATGAAATTAATTTAAGCAAACTGCTACAGTATTTAATAATTTAAATTACAACCCACTACCACATAATCTAAAGCTTCAATTTATTACCTCGTGGCAAAATTTGATTTTTGTCTGACCTATCTGGAAACAACACATCTTCAATAATCACACTAGTCAACTAAAAGTTACCCTGTTAATTTAAATATGCAATTAAAAATGATTCATCACATATAAGTATCGGGTTAGCAACCAGAAATATACGTCAGTACGACTCTGAAAATACTTGGGATCACTATTTGTATAAGCGGCAACTTCAAGCAATTTGGATCACCTGGTATATTACAAGCTTATTAATATCACAGAAAATTATTTATGGGATGTTGACAAAAAGTTAAAATTTGTTGACTAGTGCTATTTTTGCCTCATCCAAACGAAAATTTTGAACACACGAGCCCCTCATTGTACATTTACCACGTAAAATTAACGATGCTATATATTAACACCCTGTACATTCAAAAATTCCTAAAAATGTATGCTAACTTAATTTCCTAGCCTAAACCATCGATTTACCACAGATCATTCCAATTTTCACCTTTTTATTCCTGAAACAAAAAAGAAGTTTAGAAAATGTTTAAACTGAGTGTTGAAATTCACCTTAGTGATCGATTACGCTTGGTATTCCGACGTGCAAGTGAAGCAAGGGAATTCTCTTGATGGGCGTGCACATCAGTAGATTCGTGACCACCCATGAGCGGTGCACCTTCGAGGCTAAGTGAACCAGTGCGACTGCCGCCCAAATGCCCGGCCATGTCCAACAGGCAGTCAAAAAACGACGCTTTCTGTTATTTAACACAAGTTAAACCAATAGCTAAACTAATTTACACCATAAACAGCTCCGCTTAATGAATTACCTATTTCTATACTTCTTTTACGGAACTAAGTTTAAAAGAGAATGTGCCCAAACTTTGCATTAAAAATGTTGCGATGCCCTAGACATACATGTAATAACATTCTAAATGCAGTCGACCATGCACAAATAGATCAGGTAATAGTAAACCTCACAATTGATTTTATAAGTCATTTTAAAGTGAATAGGTTGAACCATTACATGAACATTGTTGCGATAATGTGATCTGAGAACATTTCAGGTTACATTTCGAACATCTAGGACCTTTTCTATGATCCTAAGCGGAAGAGAGTAATGTTAATCGCATGCACAAACAACTACAATTTTTTAAACGTTAAAGAAGGTAACTAGATACGTGGACAGTTTGCAAAAGTATGCGATATTAAGACAAAAATGGACAAAGATAGAAGTGCAATCAAAACAAGCCACAAGGTAAAAAGAGTATCTAAACAAATTGTCGATCACAGGACAGTACGAGTATGAATGAGTTTATTGCAACTAGATTTGAATGCTAAGATAAAAGAGGGATAAAATAAGTACTACCGCGTGATTGGCCGAGGGGCTATTTCCAAAACCCTGAAATAAATATAGAAATGTTTTAGGGCACTACCCTAACACATACTTGGTGATCTAATCTCTAATATGGATGTTGTTTAGGTGATGATGGTATTAAGTGATCACAAACTTTCACACACAGGAAAATACAATTCGATAGATACTACACACATGTTACCACAACAAACAGAAGTTCTCGCACTATCGGAAGAAGTATTTCAGAAAATATCAAACTAAACGATTGGGCACAATTTAAAATACTAACATTACGTTAAACCAATTTTTTCAATATTTTCTTTTTCAATCTTTTTACAAGATTTTTTTCTATGATTTCTCCTGTTACAAAACATCCTGCTTTTTTCTATATCAAACAATTTTTTCTAGATTTCGATTAGGAAAAAATTATTCGATAGTCTTCATTCAAAATTGTATGTATATTAGCCCCCTCCATCTATGCTATGATCAACTTCATAAATCAAAAAGGAAACTTACTGGAATGCCGGAGGGTTCAATTTGTCCGAATCTCGTCGACCGCCAGCTTTCTAATATCAGAAGACCACCGTAAATTTTACCAACTGTTACTTTTCCATTGTTTAGATGATCTGGTGGAGGCACCAATAGGTCTATCAAATTTTTGGCTTGCAACGGCCATATATTTTTAATGGTTTCCCGCAATTCGTCATCAGCTTGGTCCATCTCTTCAGCTGTAAAATAAACAACTCGTCTCTGGAACCACTCTAATAACATTGATTTACTAACGTGGTCGCATTTTTATATTCAAATTCTCTCTAATTAGAGCAAAAAGAGTGCTGGTAAAGTTTACTTTTCCATCTGAATCTACCGGCATATTCATCCGAATTAATTTTTTGTACGCCAAGCGATTCGGACACTTATTTCCGAACCCAAGAGGAGGATCCATGTTCTTCAACATGTCGTACATCTCTTGGTACAAGATTTTTCCGCTAAAATTTTTATCGTTTTTCTAGGAAGTCAATAAGAAGCTATGTACGTACGTTGCGTTTGGATCGTATTCTGCCCAAATGCGAACAAATTCGTCCAGGTGATGCGCGCCCAAAATCGATGGGTCTCGTGTGAGGTAATCAAAGTTGTCCATGATTACAGCGACGAACAAGTTTAACATCTAAAGAAAGTGAGTTTTATTGGATTATTTTTTTATTGTCAACTTACCAGAAATGAGCAGAAGAATATGAATGAAACAAAGTATGCGTACGCTAACGCCGAACCGCAACTATTTGTTTCTTTTTGTGCTTTTGGATCACAAGCTTGAGGTTTTATACAAGAAAGCATTATATTGGGCCACGCTTCTCCCGTTGCACACCTGTTAAGTTAACCATCAGTAATTGCAATTGTGAAGATTAGTTTTTACCTAAATAATAGCATTAATCCTTGAATGAAATTTCGAAAATTATTGTGTCGATTGATGGCTTCCATGGGATCTTTGGCGATATTTCCAAATACCTATAAATAACGTGGAAATAACGATGTTTTTGATGGTTTGTAAATATATTACCTGCATTCCGATTATGGCATAAATAAAAAATAGCATTGCAATTAATAGACAAACGTATGGAAGAGCTTTGAAACTTTGCACAAAGGTCCATAACAAGATACGAATTGTGTAACCTTGGCGCAATAGCTTGATCAATCGAGCCGCTCTAAACAAACGCAAAAATCCAACGTTGATGAAATTTTCCTGCAAAATAAACATTTTACAGAAGATGTTCTCGATGGAAATTAAGTGAAACTAGCAATCTAGCCTATGTACTAATTTCTATAAATTTTATTGTCCTATGTACTATAATTTCCTAGTACATCTACTTTATTGTTGTTTATAATCAAGTAAGCCATCGTTTCTTTAACTACTTACCAAGAAACAGTTGAGAGATCTATATGTGCAACATGCAATCATTCTTCAAATTTGAAATCGATATATCTAGTGATTTTTTAAATTTCATGTGTAGACAGCTATAATTTTTTGTCGAAAGGAAACCTACAGTTTCCTGTAAAAACTAGTTCAGTGTGTTGAATAAAATTGTGTTATTTAGCTTGGACATACCAAACCAATATCATTATAGCACGTTGCGTCCTATCTTTTGTTTGAGTTTGTCTTGTCTGTCTAGGTGTGAAATTTAAAAAATAAATCCAATCATAAATTTCAACTTGAAGAAATTTCAACAGAGTAAATAAATTAAGCATTAACGTATGCATTCTAAGCAGGCATACATTTAGTAAGCAACAACTGCAACAACTAAAACAAGTATCTAATATATATTTTTATGAACTGATAAAGAGCGACAATTGAACGGATATTAAAATTGACAAATAATTTATAACAGTTTCGCTTCTCAATCATTACCATCAACGAGTGCGCGCGATTTGTTTACAGATACATACTATGGAAGTAATAATTGAACTCGCAGATATTTTTTTCACTTTAATACACAAGGAAATTATTGTAGATTTCCGACAATTTAAAAAGAAAAACTGTTTAAAATAATGTTTAAAACTGTTATCGACAAAAGTGATAATATAATTTTGTAAAAGCCAATTACATTAAAATCTATTTTCACGGCTACATATAAAAGCAACTACTCAAGTCATAAGAAAATAAAATCGCAACATCAATATTTAAACCTTCGTACGTTAAACTGCTGTTATACAATGTATTCTCATAATGAATTACCAAGATTAATGAATGCATGCGATTGATGCAAAAAGAAGCACAAGCAGTTTGTGCAATAGTAAAAATCGATTGGACATGGAGCAAAAAGAAATACAATTATTTTATGATATAAAAATGTTTACCTTAAAATTTTATTTTGGAATATTTAATTGATATTAACAACCAATGAAAATTGTAAACATTTCAAAAGAATGATTAGAATGAAATGATCACATTTAAAGAAACAAAAGTACATTTGTAATTTGCATCTACGTGAAAACACTAACAACTTACTCTTTCAGTTGAATTACAGTGAAGTCTTTCGCATAGGAAGAATGTATCATTGAAAAATTAATTATGAGATATTTTTTCTATGCTGTTGCGATTTTATTGAAAATTATAAAAAATACTATGCAACCAAGTACCATACAGATACATTAACATACCCTTTCTTTTGATGTTTTTGCAGCCCGTTCCTTAAATATAAATTCATAATAATATGCAAAAAAAACGAAGAAGATATTGTGAAAATATTGGCCCCTAATCGATTTTCAATCAAATTTAATTATTTATTTATCGTAAAAATTTGAGAAACCTACTTATTTAAAATTAACTGTTTTCAATTAAGGTAAGAAGAAAGTAGGGACTGTTTTCACAAGCAAGATGTACTTACGCCAAATTCCACCACCATAGCATCCACTATACTACCGATGACTGTGATGAAATCGAATATATTCCAAGGGTCTTTGAAGAAGTTCTGTCACAGAAAAGAATCAGTAATTATTAAGGTACTTTAACAAGTTCTGGTGTTACTGAAATAAAAATTTCGGCAACTCTACATCTAAGTTTTGATGTCACGTTCCCTAAAGACGCTGTCTAATATTGTGTGACTAACTAACCTAACGAAATTAACGGAATGGAAAGAAATTTCATCAGGAAGGACATTTGGATTGTCTACGCATGCAATTATTCTAATTTCTCTTCAAAAAAGCGATGCAACTGTTTCAAGTTTAATACGAAACAGTTTGTGTGTTTAGCACTACTGGCTACAATTGAATTTGTGTCAGTTTCTAACTTCTACTTATGACTGTGCGTATGTGTGTAAAATGGCCTAAAATAACAAAAATAAAACCAAACCCAACGAAGTGTGAGTATTCTTAAGTCTATACGATTTTAGTAACGATTGTATGTTACCTTGATTCCGAATGCGATGAGCTTGAGTACAGTCTCGAGAAGAAATAGGAAAGTAAATAGTATATTCATGGCCGCCAGGATGTCGGACAGCAAAGGTGGAGCTTCATGATACTACAACAACTCACATATGTAGCTACATACTACAAGCCGTATTGCCTACCTGGATGATGTCATCAAAACAAATATGGAAAAGTCGGCAGAACCATCCATTTTACATTATGCTCTACAGTATATTTAAACAAACGGATTCATCGGTCTTTAATTACAATTTTAACCCGTACATTTGATTCAAATCCAATGGGTAACGTTACTTATGTGCTTTTAATTTGGTTATGTGTTAGCCTTCTCATTACAACAGTGATTTCATGCAACTACAATACAACCATGCGATTTGCAAAAAGCACAGTGAGTTGAGGAAATGGCAGAAAGGATGGAAGGATTAAAAATCGATATAATTTAGAATTTAAAAAATTAAGTATTCAAGGATTTACAAGTACAGTTCCATCAATTACCTCTAAATTATTTTCCAATTAAATCAATATTTAAATAATTTAGATAACTAACGAAAATGTACTATAATTGAAACCTTTTTATGTACAAAATATTTACAAGTTTGTTAATTTCGTCGATAAGTGTCCGCACCTGCTCTAATAAAATACGATTGAAAAATCCTAGCCGAAAATTCGTTCACCAAAGGAGCGTAACAAAATAGACTCTTTTGGTAAACGGCATATCTAGTGCAGGCAGTTATCTACATCATCTTACCCTCACGCCAACGGCTACGATCTTGAGGAGGCACTCCACCGTGAACATGCTCGTGAAGCCCCAGTTGAGATATTTAAGCGTTTTCGTGTAGAGATCGTCTTGCTTGTCGTACTGTTAACATACAATGTCGCCAAACTGTCTGTATTACATGGCTACTCACAAACGAGTTCCGCAATATGATTAAATAATGATCGCTCCGATAATTGAATTCAGTGATCTTTATTTAATCATTTCGTCTACAAACAAAACTTTTGGAGTTAGATGGGAAAAGGATTAACACACATTTTGTAACTACAAGGGACTATGAGGTGCACTGCAGGCTATTCACAGTTTCTCTCTGTAAGAGCTACACTTTGGTAGACTGTAAGAACGACACAACAGTTTTACATTCACAGTGGTGCAGCCCATATCGTTTAACATAGACATGCCAACATATAGACGACTATGTTTAGATAGAATCGTTCAGTACTATAAAATTAATCAAAATAGTTCCGAAGTATGAATGGAAGTTTTGTCACAGAAGTACCATTGACTAACTAATAAGCTAATGTTTTTGTTCATCCCTCTAAATTCAGTTTCTACTGTCAAAGTGTCTTTTTGAGAGCAGCATAAAAGCTAATTGAAGTAGCAACAAAACATACATAATCCAAGGAGATGCGACCATTTTTTCAAAATATAAAATACAGTGCACGCTGCGTTATTTGGCAATCAGTGTTGTTTTGTTTTAAAGAAAGTGTGTGCATGTCCCAATTTAGTGCGTTCTTCTTGGCTGCCGACTTTTTTGCATTACATCGGAAGTAGACCTCGTCAAGTGAACAGGGTATAAGTATAAGAACACGCCACTTACCTTCATCATAAGCAGCAACGTGTTAAACACGATCAGCATCATAATAAAGTATTCAAAAGGTGTCGACACGACGATCCTCCAGATTTTATATTTAAAACTGTTTCTTTTATTTGGCATGTACCTTTCGAGAGGTCTCGCTTGTATCGTAAAATCAATACAAGATTTCTGAAAGAGGGTGTTATTACCTTTCAAAAAAACCGTAATGTACTGACGTACCTGATTTTTGTCGATTTCGCCACTTTGTAGTTCGGCTTCACCCTGTTCTTGGAAGGTAATGATAATCAAGGCAACGAATATGTTCACGAAGAAAAATGGAAACACTACAAAGTATACGATGTAGAAAATCGACATTTCTATCCTAAAATTTCGTATAGGGCCTTGATCCTCGTATGTGGCAGCCATTGAATTTTGAAGAACTCTGATAAAAATTAAATATTTTTGTTAACAAATGTAACATGAATTCGAAATTAATGTTTTAAAAGATGCAAGAAAAAAACTAACTGTGGCCAACCCTCTCCAGTTTGCACAGCAAAAAGTGTTAGCATAGCCATTGCCACATCATCGTAGTGAAAGCTCTGCAGCTTCCATTCTCTTTCCATTACTTTTGGAACATCACTATCTTCTTCGAATACAAAATACTGTCCTCTGCAAAAAAAGATTGATTGAGGTATAACTTAAATTGATAACAAAATCTTACTGGCAATTAGACTGAGTAAATTTGCTTGAATCTGTACAGTGGTAAAATTTCCCATTAAATAATTGTACAGCAATTACCGCGAATATAAACTGAAATAGAATGTACACTATAAGAATGTTTATCACATTTTTCAAAGAGTTCACTAAACAGTCAAACACTGCTTTTAATTTGGGCACTCTTTTTATTGTTTTTAACGGTCTTAGCACTCGCAAAACTCTTAACGATTTAATAGTTCCTAAGTTATGTCCGGCCGCACCTGCATTACCCCTGTAAGAATAATTATTTACAATAATAATGTGTGAAATTATGACAAAACTTACGCGAAATCAAATCCTATCGATATTAGGGCACATATCACGACTACAGCGTCCATTATATTCCAAAATTCACGAAGATAAGAGCCGGGATGAAGAACTACTCCCAAATCAACAATTTTGAGCAACATCTCTACCGCAAATACGCCAGTAAATGCATAATCGAATTTGTTCAGGATTACATTTTGAAACGATTCCTCCTCGATTGGATTTTCACAAGCTAAAGCTATTGAACTAAGGCAGATCACTATCATTATGAAGAAGTCGAAATATTTCAAATTCACTACCCAATGAGCTCCCTTTCGCACCCTAAAATTGATCAACTAGCAAGCGCGCCAATTTATTGAATATATATTTACTTACATGTTTGTCGGTGAAAGAATGAACATACTAGAATACGGCAACATAGGTCGAGGTCCAACAATTTCCTCTTCTTCGTTTGCGGGCTTATCATCTTTTTTCTTGCGTCCTCTAACAGGACTAGGCGGACACACTTCCACTCTAGGAGGTGAACCTTCCATATGCAAAGCTTCCATCTCCTTTTCTAACTCGAGTGCTTGTTTTTCTTTATTTTCTTCAGCTTGTTCTTCTTCCGCCGCTGTTAATTCCTGAGCGTTCGCCAAATTATCGACGGCGATAGCCAAGAACACGTTTAACAGCGTATAGTTCCCAAACAGCATAAGAACAATAAAATAAAGAGAATAAATCATTCCACCGTTATATCCACCCAATGCATCTATTCCCTGATACATTACTTCGTTCCAGTCTTCTCCCGTTAATATCTGAAAATAAAAACTTTCTCCTGAATGCTCTGTTAAATTAATTGGTACTTACTTGAAAAACTGTTAAAAGAGCTATTGGAAACGTGTTAAAGTTAGTAGGAGGTGTCCCGCCTTCGAAATTAAACTGTCCACCAAACAGCTGCATACCAAGCAGTGCAAAAATTAGTATGAACAAGAAGAGAAGGAACAGCAAGGAGATAATGGAGCGCATCGAGTTAAGAAGAGATATAACGAGGTTGCGCAATGACGACCAATACTTTGTAACTTTGAATATTCTTAGGAGACGCAGTGCTCTCAGGACGGACAAGCCAAACGAACCACCTTTCACCTCTGACCAGATCACTTCGAAAATCGAACCAGAGATGACTACGCAGTCGAAACGATTAAAAGCTGACTCAAAGTAAATACGTGGTCCCAATGCGTACATTTTGATGAACATTTCTAACATAAAAAGACCAAGGAAGGCGTACTCGGCCCAATCTGGAAGAAAACGATGTTAGCGTGTTTGATGGAGATTTTTTAGGCCACCACTCACAAAGGAAATCGCTTAGCCACTCGGGTTGTCCGTGATATTCAACGGCCACGCAAACGGTATTGAAGAAAACCAGTACGATCACGAACCAGTAAAACCACTGTGCTTTGACCATGTGACGGATGCCAAAACGGAGCCGTTTTTCGGCGCGCCAGAAACTAGCACATCCTCCCTGACCTTGCACACGGGATTTTAAATACGCCGCTCGTCCAAAACCTACCAACAAAGCTACTTTCATAATTTGATCTCATTAGTTTCCTTCAAATGAAGATGTTCCTATTTATATTATGTATATACCGAAATTCCAATCTAAAAAATGAATTGTAATAATACTAATACTAAATTTTAAAAAAAAACAAGAACTTAACTCTAATTTGCATTACTTATGCAAAGTAAAATTTTTATATTCAATTCTGCGTAACGTGTATTAGTTACTTTAAGAGAGTTTTTGTGTAATAACAATTATTGTAATAATTAATTCCATCAATGGTAACAATACTAAGATAGAATTAATTTACTTTAAGAAGGCCTCTCACGTGACCGATGACGTATTGGACAGTCTACTAATACGCGTTCGGAGGTCTATCATTGACGTCCGTCGCTGTTACGCATGTTGTGGTCATGTGAAAAATTCTTCTTAAAGCAATTGGTCTATGTATTTGAGACTGATTCATGTATTGTTAATATTGTGTACCTATGTATTATAAAAGTGTTACAATATAACAAAAGTGTTAAAATATTTCGATGAAGTTCATGGAAGTATCTTCTAAAATAGTTATACTAAATAAAATATTAATGTCACATTATGTAGTTGACAGGTAGGGTACCAATGTGTATACTTTTAGCAAAATTTCAACTGTAGGTAATCTTTAACTATTTTAATTTTCTAAACAGAATCTGTTTTCAATTAATTTCCAAACTATCTTCATAAAAATGCCTGCCTTGTCTGAAAATCCGGAAAATCGAGGGCTTACTGTATAGTTTTTATCTATAAAAACATAGGTCAAGAGTTCTGGTGAAAGTTTCCTAGATTATTATTGCGCAATGGAAAATTGAACTAATCAACTATGTTTAATTGTATAATTATTACGTTAATCATTTACTAATTCAGTGTCAATATCAGCCTATTACTAAAAAATTGATATATCAACTTTACTGCTTCTTTCGATATCGCTTTTATGTGCTGAAAAGATTTAAAATTGTTGTAAGTATTTTCAACGACTAAAATTTCTTAAATACTGGTAATAACTTCAACATTCTTTACACACAATTTGAATAATGTTAAACAAGTCACTTAACTTATTCTCCATAAATGAAACTTAAGTGTCTAATTGTAAGTAAAATGTGAATAATAATTAATTGCTAATAGGTGAACAAAACGTTATATTCTAGTAATAATTTATGATTACTTTACACGTGCATTGATTCACCACGCAATGTCTTCTAAAACCTATTCTAATCTATACTAGTTCAATAGATATCTACGAAATACAATATTTCTTACCTGTTTCTTAGTTAAAATGTGTTTACTGATTGTATAGAAAAACTGTAACGAAATGTTTCTTACGGCAAAAAAATTAAAACTTCCGGAGCCTTTTTTTTCCTTTGGTTAAATTAGTAAAAAAAAAGTCTACAACAAAATAAATACTCTACTCTATGCGTTTTAGTGGCATCTATTAATTTAACTACTCAATATCAGCCATTACTACTTATACTACAGTCACATACGAAAACAGATTTGATGCAATAAATGTTGGTCACAGTCTGTACGTTTGGTGAGTAAAAAAAAGGTTTGGGTGTTGAGTGATAGCAATGTACTGTTGTTATAATAAAAACCAACCGTGACCATATTCGAAATCGAATGGAGCATTGTAATGTTGTTTACAGCTAATTACACTAAAATAATCATACGAAAGAAACTGAAACAGAACCTAACTAAGCAATGTGTCTACGTTCATAGCGTTCGAATTTGTAATGTAACGAAATCTAAACAAATATAAACGACCAATTAATATTGCATACCTTTAAATTTTTTCTTAGAGTCTGTAAGAAATACTGTGGATCAAAACATGATATCAGTAGAGTATTTATCAAAGTGTTAATCAAAAGCAACAATTTAGTCGAGTTTGTCCCTAAGTACTTTAAAATTAAAATTTACCATCATCGGTCATGTCCTCCTCTTGTTCTTCCTCTTCCGTGTCGGTACTTTTGCTTTTACCCATTTTCTTCAATTTCTTTTTTCGGGCCGCTCTTCTTCTAGCATCCATTATGTGCATTTTTTCTTCTTCTGTTGTTCTTTCTTCAGCTAATATTACTTCCTCTATAAATTTAACATTACAGTGAATAATTGTTTTATAAAGTTGTTTACTGTTAGCACATCGCTAAAGCAACCCAATTAAATAGTAGAAATTTGTTTATTCTCAACTTTATCAAAGTAAAAAAATTATATTTCGACAGGAATTATTGCTGTCATAACGACCGTAACGACCGTAAAATTTTATTCAAATTTGCATTCACAAAATCAGTCTCAAAGGTTACCTCTTTAGAAAATTAATGTATAACATCATATGATCACAGAAATACCATTTACTTGATAAAATAATTAAAATTTACTTGAATTTAATCTAAATAAGATTATAACCCAATAACATTTCAATATTGTTAAATATTTTTCCATCACCAGATATTATTGGTTGCTTCAGTGATAATAAAGGAGTTAGCACCTACTCACCAGCTTTGCATATCCACTGCACATAGCCATTTAATTCCCTTTCTAACTGGGCAGCACGCCTTAATTTTAAAAATTCTTGCCTATTTTCTACTTTCTCTCTTTCCTTGGCAAATTCACTAAATAAAAAGCATTACATTACAGCTAGCCAAAAATTTACAATCTACCACTAGCAGGTTCACGAATAATGCGTCACCTGCTTCGGTAATCCATTTGAGGTAACGATCAAATGTTTCTGTGAATTGTCGTTCCGAACGCGTTTTGTAAAACTTCTCCCGACGTTCGACACGCAATCGTTGATTAGCAAATTCACTAACGAGATCGTGTACTTCCATAATCATTCTTTTAATTCAAATATTTGACACTTACCCGCTGAGGACACCGAGAACTAAGTTCAGCATGAAAAAAGAACCTAACACGATCAGCGGTACGAAATACATCCAGTTGTAAGTGTTGCCGACAGCATCATTCATCTAGAAAGCGAAAAGCAACAATTCGGTAACGGACAACAATTAAACTTAAAGTTAATATTTTTCATAAAAGCAACATTCTTCAAAGCAAATGAAAAATTGTATTTATCTTATACACACTCTGTAGTAATTTTGCTTGAAATAATTGTGCCTTTCACATTTGTATATGGCGGTAAAATATAAAGTTAGTATACAAATTTTTTGAGTTCAAACTAATTGTAAGTCATTAAACTTAAGCATCGCAGTGTTATAAAAATGAGCAATTGATATGTATGTATCTGCAAATGCAGCACCAACAACTTAAATTTTGGTAAAAATTGGTGCTGTTAGAACTTATTGTCTACGAAATTAATGTATCCGAAACTTTAATGGCTAATTAAATTGTATGAAAATTGGTCTTGGAAGTGTAGCAATAACTAACTTGAAAATAGCTTGTCAGCCTAACTACATTAAATTGCAACTATTCCATTATCAACTTACCCAATATAAAATCGACGTCCATCCTTCCATAGTTATACACTGAAATACTGTAAGCATAGCGAAACCAATATTATCAAACGAAGTGATGCCATTATTTGGTCCTAGCCACTTCTCCAAACACACTGAATTTTCATGGCACCAGTTACTGCCATAACTATCAGCTTGTGTTTCATTGTCTGTGTTACACGGCGATGGAAGTTCGCCTTCTTTTACTAATTCATCTGTGAAAAAATAGTATCAGTATCGCCAAAGAATTAATAATTAGATAGGATTTACCTATGTCGAATAAACTATAACATGTTCTGTGTAGCGCTCCAGAATAAAATTCTAAACCGATGATGGCAAAGATAATAATTGCAAACAACACTAACAATCCAATTTGCAGCAGAGGTGCCATTGCTTTGATGATGGACTTCAACACTACCTGCAGACCTGTTTGAATAAATTATGCAAGTGTTTCATATACGTAGTAGCAATTGAACATTTTATAAAATTAAAAGGGGTTAGATATGCATAAAAATTATTTAGCAAATTTGCTTCGTTAGTGAAAAGATTTGTATCAAAAGTTAAGCTGATGATGCATTATTCACAAAAAGCATCTTGACACGTTGCATTTTTTTTAAATTTTAGATAAAATAACCTTGACTCTAAAAATGCAAATTAATTAGTAGGTCATTTCATAATATCTCATCGTAACACTTCAATTTTCTTGCATTAAAATTTTAGGAACATTTTTGAAATTTTTCTTATTTCTAAAAGTCGAACTAACACAATTAAAATTGGCATTTTATTTATCTTATTCCCATTTTCATTTTTATCCTGTTAAAGGTAAAGAGAGACTTGCAGTATCTCCAGTTTTAAACAATTCTATGATATTCTATCATTAGAAGGTATAATGTTTAGGACGTTTATACGTATGCAGTTGAACCTGTAAAATGGACTTTTTTCATAACAAATGCAGAATGACAGAAGCAAATATTTTCGCCAACTATTTCAACATGCACTTTTAAATCATCTGTATTAAAAGAGATAATTAATATTACAATTTTAAAAAATGTGCTAATGTTATTTTTCATTTAATATAAAAAGTGAACTTTTGAATAGAATTTCGAAAAAGCAAAAATAACAATAGTCATTTCAGGAAAATAAAAATAGTAATAAGATAATCATCATACCACCTTGCAATAAAAAAATGCATATTTCCAAAAATGTTCAGTTTCCATGTGATCATCTACTAGTTGTGTAAAGATGTTTCTATTGTAAGTTTGAAATGACCCCTATTGTTACACTTTAATATGCATATGTAACTGATGGTTAAATCAATCAGGCCACATTAATCACCATTTTGAGCAGAATTGATTTAAATTACTACAATCTCATAAATTACTGTAAGGTCATCAAACAATGTGCAAATGGCCTGATTCACATAATGTGTAAACTGTGTATATTCTAAGTGATCATTTTTGTTTGGAAAAGTTAAATTTTTACGATTTACGATAATTTTTATTAGCAAAACGCATGCACAAAGAAATAATATAACGTGAACACTTAGAATAAACACTTGCGCCGAACAACCCCACGAAGCAGGGTCACTGATGCACATTTACGTTGCAACATTTCCTCCTCAGTGACAGTCTTCGCCGAGATTAGTTCGTGGCAGCAATCTACACACGCATTTCGTATAGAAATAATATTAAAAAATTGAAGAAAGGCAGTTCTATACTGAAGAATGCTAAACTACAAACTACAACAGCGAAATAATACAGCACAAGAATCATAGATATAAAGAGAGATAGAAAGCAGACAGAATAATTTCAGATTACAGTTTTGTTTTTTTTTTTTTTTTTTGAAAAACGATTCTATGCTGTATGGCAACAAGTGTTTCATCTACTTACTAGGAATGCCAGACACTAGCTTGAGTGGTCTTAGCACACGAATAGCACGCAAGGTACGCAGGTCCACAACTACATTTTCCTGAGGGAACAACGTCAGAAACCTGCAAAATACTAGCCTCTAGCTCTACGCTAAATCAGACTACTAAACTTAATTTATGTGTACTACACGAATTTTTAGTGCTACGGTTAAACTATGTACGTTTTAACACGGTTCGTCGTTTCGTCAATCGGCAAACTATAGTAAAATCATTTTACTGTTCGTTAACTTTCACTTTGGCGATTTTGTGTTTAATTAAAAAATATTTTGTTAAATGATTGCATCTAGTGAAGTTAAGTAACAGTAAGAGAAACTGATCAGTAATGTATAATAATAAAATAAAAAATTACCGTATTACGAGAAGAGAAACACGAATAAATTTCTGTTGATACATTCAGGCACTGTCTATGAGCCATTCATGCAGATCAAGCACGCACTATCTAACAGTCACACTCATAACTATAAAATATCTCGAACTCCAACTACATAGGACGAGATCTATTAGTCATGCTGAAAAATTATCGTTGAGCTCCAAAACGTTTTGTATTTAATTGTTTACAATTTTTAGGTTGAAAAATGATCAGCCTGCAATCTGAAAGTAATCTAAGACTGCCTACAATAGTCTAGATCTACTGCAGGCTAGAGAAAAAGGGAAGACGGTCGCCCTTACTTGGGATGCGAGACACCAGCTTCAGAGGACGTAAGACACGGAAGGACCTTAACATCCGCAGATCAACATCTACGTTTGCTTCAGCAAAAATTGTCATAGACCTGATAAATTTAAACTCTGACAAAAAGAATTTTAAAGGACGTTTTCGGTATATTTGCCTGATTTTTTTAGTGACTGTTCGTGTATTTTTTTTTAATTAAATTCGGTTAAACATTAAAATGAACGCTTACCCCGTGAGTACCACAAAAAAATCCATTATGTTCCAAATATTTCTAAGGTAAGATCCTCTATGTAAAACAAAACCTAGAGCTAGAATCTTCACTGAAGCTTCGACACAGAAAATTCCTAGGAAGTACGGTTCTGTTTTTTCCTGGAAAAATGGAATTAATGACGACATGATCCCATCCGAGTGCGACTTAAAACTTACTAATCTTAGTGCTAGCATGGTCTTATCTTGATTAGGCAAGTGCTCTTCGAGTGCCAGCACAATACAGTTAGCAATGATTGTCAAAAGCACGGCATACTCGAACGGAGTAATTGTAATTAAGGAAATTTATCATTAAGCGCTAAAAATACAATTCAACAAAAACAATTACTTTTATCTCACAACCAACATCCCCAATTTTAATTGAACTTTACGTATTTGTAGACTAGATCACTACTTATTTACTGGTAATGGATAACGTTAACGTTGTGAATTGTGAGTAACCGTAACTCTTAGGTTACAAGGAATACATTTTGATCCATTATGGTTTTTTTACCGTTCCCTTCAAATAATATTATGCTATAAAAGTTCATCTTGTAAACGAAACGTTTGTGTAAAAGTATAAATTCAGTAGAGTTATCGAAGTGTCAGCGATAACGCTACGGGTAACGATAAAATTCTTTCTCAATGTTGAGAAAAAAAAAATTGTATATAAGGGACTAAAATTATCTTACCAAAATCATGGAAAATATAATTTGCTATTTAAAGGAACTGATGACAAGAACCACCCTGTATAAAAAATGTATAGAAAAATGTAAAATTGAATTTAAAAATTAACTTATTCTTGGATTTTTTTCAAAACTCGATAGTTGAAGATTTATCGAATTGTTGCTTTATTTTTGCCGCTCACTTTTGAATTATTTTTTCTCAACTTATACAAGGGGTTACCATTTTTGTAGAGTCGTTTTGATTGTTAAAAGAGCTATCAAAGTGACGAAAAGTATAGGTTATTATTTACAAAAATCAACGATGATGTCATAAAAAAAAAACACCTGTATGTAAGAATAATGTGAAATTAAATTTAAAAATTGGTCTATTTTAGAATTTTCTTCAAAACTTGACACTTTAAGATGTGTGTTTACTTTTCGCTTAATAAATTATTATTATTTTGCAACGATAAAAATTAAAAAAATTAAAGCTAAGTGGGGTTTACAAGAAAAACCAATAATGAAAATTAGATGTGAAAAGTAATTAGAACGTTCACAATTTATTTGGGGAAATTGAGCCAACTTCGAAACACCAGTTAAGAGTTAAAAAGATAAAACCACCAACTAAAATTGTTTTCTTGTTTTGGTTAGAAATCGGCGTATACAGGGTCGTTCATACTGATCATCATTCATTGCGGCAATAAAGGAACATCAAAGAAATCTAAATTTTCTGCAAAATTAGCTCAATAAAAGTGGTTCCAAAAACCTATTTTTGAAAAAAGCTGAAAATTTTGATATGATGTCAGAACATTTAAAACAATACTTAAACAACTATTTAAGTGCTGAAAAGGATATGGCCACTCGATGATGAAGCGTGTGTATTTTCGGATGATATTTTCTTCCGAAAAAAGAAAAAGCGAGGTGGGCCCCTGTCCCCCCGCCGCGCTCGCACCACCCATCCTATCAGCTGCGCCCGCCCCCCTCTGCTGCTGCACCGCCTGAGCCGCCGCCTCCTGCGCTGCGGCCAACCTGCGAACAAAAAATTGAGTTCACTCCATGTTACGCCAATGGTATGTAAAGTGACTTTCGGTTGCCCCGGCAGCCAAACGAAGATGACATGTTGTGACCGGGTCATCATGATTGATTAATTTCAACACACTGGAAATTTTGCCAATAATTTTATTAATTACATGAAAATTAAATGGAAAATATATGACACTATAAAAGTAATAATAAAAATTGAACGAAGGCGGTAAAGAGACTTACACACAGAAAGGCGCCTAATATAACTTCATTTTAATGAACTTGAAACCTCGTCCGGCACCGAGAGATCAAATGCGTCGGTATTAAAGCATTGAAAGCTTCAGACGAGAGCTAGACTGGAATGGCTGGCAAGCAAGTTTGTTCAGACGGCGCCAATCGACGCCACCACGGAGTCGGAGCCAACAAAATATGGGTTAGTCGGCAGCCTCCATGCAGTAAACAGTTTTAAGACTAACGCAAATATCAGACGGCCAAGAAAGTGACGCACGATCAAGCCCTTCTGTATGCAGCACATTTATTCCAACATCGAAGTTATAAATTAATTAATCGGCACAGTTACAAAGTTTCCCGGAGTGGATCGTATTTGTGAAATATTAAATTATCAACTTGTCAATTTACTTATACGCACGATAGGCTAAAAATCGTCGCCCACCCTTGTTAGGACAAATATTGGACCTCAACTTGGTGGAATTTATTTTTTCTCCGACCACTACATAATCAGATTACAATGAATGAATTGAACGGATTTGCTTCACGCGTGCGTTTTAACTACGTCCTACCGCAATATGTTTCCTCAATACGTTGCAATTACATTTCAAAGAATGTAACTACTTTTAACGTCGGTAATCGATATCCTCGGTTCCCTTTAAGGCGTTAATTAGCTAGTAAATTATACAGCACACTGCTTCGAAAATAAAAGCGTAGCACCAATTTTTTTTGTTAATAATTGGAGTAAATATAGATACAACAGTTCTGAAATTGAGTGCAATGTTTCATTGTTCTTTCATTGTTTGGAAAACTAGGACCTAATTATCATCGACATTTGAGCTTGCTCGGTCAGCCGATGCCAATACCTGACTTTGCAATAATTAAATTTTCATTGAGTTTTCAATTTTTCAACGAATTAAAATGTACAATTGGTTTGGTTAACATTAAAAGTCTTTAAGTAATTGTTAAATGACATTACTAAAGGTTTCATTGTTACTTTTTGTAATTAGATTGAAAGATTACTTTTTTGAAAATACAGTCAAACTCCTCTATAGTGATGTTCGAAAAGCCATGGAAAAACATCACTATATAGAAACTTCACTATATAGAATTCAAGTATAATTTTACAATTTTGGCAGTCACTTTAAAAACCAATTGATATTCAAAACAAAAAATTAAAATTTATTATATTTGAAAAAATATTTGTTTAAGTATGTAGAAATACACACAGTTATTAATAAACAATACTAATTTTCATCTGAATACTTACATAACATGTACTTATTGATGAAAAAATCTGTCCAAAGTTGATTGCACAAGTAAGGATTTTGCAAGAAATTCTTTTAAGGATTTTTCAGGTTTTCTATTACCGAAAATTCCGTTCCTCAAGAATTTTGGTAAACCTTTCGTAAAGAATAATCACTATATAGAGGCTTAACATCATAATATAGAGGTATTTTTATATGGAAAACGTTCAAAAATGCACGTTCCTGACAAAAACATCACTATAGAGAAAAAATCATTATAGAGGAGGTCACTATAGAGGAGTTCGACTGTACTTAAGTTGCAAAAATTGAAAAATATAGGTCACGTGAGTAATTGCTAAGGTTCCCACTGCACTAATTATGATGGACCTTTAATTATTTTTTTCTACGACGCTATTCGAAACTAATATATATTGTGCAATTTAGTAGGCTCGAAAATGTTTCATAATCTTACGCGTGCGAACATGGATATTTTGCATTATCAAATGTGTGTGCAATTTTATACATTTTTAGAGTTTTATATCCTTACGTGTGCATTTTAATACAAATTTTTACAGTTGTCATAAATTGTGACGCTGTCACAAAATTCATTGTAAACATTTTTAACAACTCCCACCGATTCCGACACACCCAATTAGTTTTTCCATATATGTTATAGTTGTAATAGTTGTTTTCTTTTGACCAAAATTTGAGGTTGTTGAAATTGTAGGTGTTTTAATAAAAACTCAGAACAAGTTCATCTTTTTAGTGTGCATAACTCGATCGAAAGTGGGAAATCGTGTTGCTCGTGTACTTGAATCACTCGGCTACGCTTTGCTTTGCCTCGTTCGTCAAAGTTCACACTCGCCGATATCATCCACTTTCGACTCTCGTTATGAAATATACTATTGAATAAGGTCGTATAAATAATTATTAAAGGTCGCATCACTACTTTGTGGAACTAAATTTCAATTATTAAAGGCCCCACTTGAGCTTTTTATAACTCAATTGAAAAGATTAAACAAATCAAGACTTTGTTGTAATTATATTTTAATGATTAAAGGGTCAGCTATCAAGTTTGACAATTAAATAGGAAGATTGAACAATAAAACTCTAGTAGGTACTTGGTAAAGGTTTCAGTAATAATTCCAGAAGTAACTAAAAGCCCCACAATTTCATTGTTAAAGGTTCGAATAAAACTTGATTATTCGTGATTAAAATTCCTATTTTTTGAAATTAAATTGTATTAATTAAAAAATAAATAATTGTTAAAGGTCCTACTTACGGTAATTAAAAAATAATGTGGAATCATCAAAAGTGGATCGGTATGCAGATTCGTAGTAAAAAGTTGGTCACAAGCAAATTGGATAAAAAATGAAAGGTTTCTTGTTGTGACAATACCGTACCGTGCAGTTTTTTGTGCCTTTGTGAGTTCAAACAATTATTTTATTATATTCATTTACTCGATGTACAAAAATGTAGGATTATCTTTGTGTCACCGAATTCACTGAAATTTCATTTCGTTAAATTGCAAGTAATGTATAGACGGCCCTTGTTGAGACGCCCACGCTTTTCTAGAAAGCGGCAGCAGCGTAAAAATACCCATTCATGATTCGACCTAAGCACGATTGTGGGACCGCTTTTCTCCGAATCTAATCAGACTGCATCCAGAAAAAGGAAAATGTCGCAATTATATATTCATTAATGCAAGATAATTTATGAATGTTCAGTTATGTTGCCGACCACCTACACGGACACTGTTAATTTCTCGCTATCAGTGGACTGTGTGCGCTATCGTATGATATCGGAAATTAATCGGCTGTAATTATTTTCAGCAAGGACTAAAAATAGCCAACAAAAGAGTTTATGGACACAAGGTTTCGCCATTAAAAATTGTACACATAATGATTAAAAATTTACACTTCCTCTTGGTACATGAATTGACTGCATCAAAAGGTATTGAATAAACATGACTTTAAAAATGAGGAAAGAAGAGAAGCTTGTACGTTCCGAATCTCGTTTGGTATGCATTTTAAACGTGGGCAAGTGTACGTGTACGTGTTAAAACTATAATGATCATCGATTAGGCAATTTCAATATGTTGAGTCGTTCATGGTGTACATTTACCGCTCTTGTAGATCAGGTGGCCGAGTATATTGACATTCTTTTAGCGTCTGCCCCCCGATTCATTTATTATATGGGTCATGGAGATCAATGTGAACGACATTTGCAGAGGCTGCGGTCTGCCGCCAACGTTACGCATCGATTCCCTCCTAATGCATTATTAGCAGGACGAAAGGGGCCCCGCGCTATCGAATCGCCTTAAGGAAACTAACCTGCTTTATCAGTGTGGTCTTACAGCAGCATGCCTCCATTTTGTATTACTGTGTGCAAATGTGGAGCGATCCCGTGTAGTGGCCGTCGTTCCGGAGGACACTAGCCACCGTCATGATAGGGTGTAATCACTGACTCAATTTACAATTCCCGTAAACTCGCCAACACAACACAGCACGACATTTTCTGGTATTTTTCGTCTTTTGAAAATCAAACGTTACTTGTATGTGTGTGTCAGTCCGCACCCGTTCCTTCAGGATCGAAAACCCTCCGGACTTTCTCGTAATATTCCGTCAAAGTTCTACTATAATACGCTCGGAAAACGAACTATGCGACAGGACTTCTCTTGACGTGGTGTAGACCTGCGCTTTGATTTAGCTTAAACCGGACTCCGGACCGGATATACACCGGAACGTGGATCATTCATGTTAACCATTATACGATGCAGCTGCACTCCGCTTGCTTAACACCTCCCAACCGAAACGCTTCTAAACTAAGCTTAAAAATTGCAATTTCAAGTAAAATCAAATTGTTTTCTCTCTCGGTATATATTTGAACTTTCCCGTGGGTGGATGGTAACTTCTAGATTGATTAAATGGATAAATGAAAATTATTCGCAGAATGTTACATAGATGGCTTTCATGTTTTAATTTTTTTATTACGGGCGAAAGCTCGTCCTGGCATTAAACCCGGCATGTAGGCGTCGCGACGCCGTGTAAATTTACTATTGCGTATTACTTGCTGTAGATGGAGCTTTTATATCAATTTCAACGATATGAATTCGTTAACAAATTGATTAACGGGAAGTTTAAAATTTTAATTAAGATTTTTAATTGAATTTGATAAACCAAATTGTGTAAATATCCGATTCGTTAATGCATCACAAACGAGGTTAAATGAACGTTAAAGACATTATTTCTAATTTTATGAACAGCGCAACAAACCAAGTCCTTGGTAATAATTTTTTCATATATCCCCAAAATAAAGAGTTTTAAACTAAAGGTGCCTTAACTTGTTTATACAGAGTGTTTTAGAAGTAACACGAAATTCGTCAGTTTATTTTGCATTCCCTGGTGTAATATTACAACCCATTTGCGCTTTGTTTTCAAGCAATTGCATTGTGAATGTTCAAGAACATGGCTTGAAAAAGGTTATATATCTTCGAAACAGGACTGAAACTTGTAAAAATTATTATCTAACCTTCTTGTTTCAAATTAGGCTAGGTATCATGTAAGAATAACAAAATAAATTCGTGCCTTAGAATGACATTTAAGTATTTTGCACAAAATGTTCCCAGTAGACTTATCCGATCTCTTTGTGCAACATTTTACCGTTATTGCAATGTACAAATTGGCCAATTCGACATTAAAATTTTTTATTCAACATGAAATGCCCTTTCAGGACAAACAATAATTTTTACAGGATTCAGCGTCGATAGGTGGAATAGTCGAAAGCAAATGTTGATATTGCAGCAAGTTTTACAAAGCATCAATCATGTTTCTTAAACAATGGCACCAGTAAAAAAAATACTACTATAGTCTTTTAGTTTGCTTTTTAGAAAAACAAATTCTATAGCTTTTTTTTCATTAAAAGACTAGAAATGATATTTGAAATTCCATGAATTACTCTCTTAAACATTTAACGCAAAATTGATTAAAAGGTTCTGCACAAACTACGTCTAATATTTGCACTAGGCGATACAGAATGGACTAATAAATTATCTCCTAAGAAGTTTCATGTTACTCCTAAAACACCCTGTATATCTATTTGGTTTCTATATAATGTCTGTAGGATAATTTTGTTGCGCTAAAAACATGAACAAAATTTAATATTGTATATATTTTGTTTCATAAGTGACCTTTTTGGTAATATAGGGTCGCCTAAATTAACTATCACTTTTCAGAATGTTTCAATATGGTAGCTATTTACATTTAGGGTTATATGGGTTGTTTACGCGATTTATGTGTTATTTGATACAAATGGATTAGTGGTCAAGTGAATACAGTGGGTTTGTCCTTGGGGTCATGTATAGTAATGTAATATTATTGGCCCTCATTTCTATGAAGATGAAGATGGTACGCCTTTAACTGAGACGTGGGCAGGGAATTTTGTTTCTTATGACTTATCAAGCAATTTGGAGGCAAAATCTGTTGAAAATTCTTGATCTTGGCCCTTCAATTTTATAAATTAAAATCGACCTATTCGGAGAATTCTTTTCAAAAATATTTTTTTCAATTTTAATGAATTAATTTCATATACTCAGCAGCTCACCGTATCTTTTGTATTTTTGTGTGTTAAAGTGAATAAAACTGAATTATATATAGAGTGTTTTCTAAGTAATGTCGGAAACATCGGGGAGTTCTTCTCTAACCCACCTTTAAAAAAAATTATGAAAATACATACAAACTATAGTCTAACCTATATACGAGGGAATTGCTTGGAACCGACTTGTCGGAGCTGTTCGAATTAACAAGGTTGGAATAATTTTGTTGTGGTCTTGGATTAACGCGTGTTGGAATTAGTGAGATTGTACAATAATTAACAGCTGCTGGAAAAATTTGTATCCTTAATTAACCTTAAAGTCAGGTAAAGAATAACTCCTTCGCCCAAAGTTTTCGACATCACTGAAGAAACGCACTGTATAATTGGATTTTATTTAAGAAGATATCGTTCTAATTATACAAAGAAGCAAAAGATAAGTGTATCTTATAGAGTTTATAGGGTTTTGTAAAAGTAAAAATATCATTTTGTATTTGCAAGTTCGATATTTTGCGGAAAAAATGGGCATACAATGAATGTGCAACTTTTACTTTGAATAAAAGCAATACACGTTTTTTTTTCAAATTACCTCATTAATTTAAGATGCATCTTATAAAGTGAATGAAAGTAATTCTGTTCAATTAGAGACTATAGAATTAAATTTCTGGTTAGAAATAAAAAGAAAGAGATTAACGAATCCTTATTTTGCTCCGGTGTTTATACAGGGTGTTAAAAAAGATTGTAAAATATTTAAAGAGGTAACCAAAATAAACAAAAAAGTCTTAATAAACATGGGTTCGCAAAGTAACGGTTTTTGGTAGAAGCTGTTTGTTTGTATATAATAAATAATAAATGTTTCAAAAAAGAATAAACTTCCTTATCTACGAAACCGTTACTTTGCGGACCCATGTTTATTAAGACTTTTTGTTTATTTTGACTACCTCTTTAAATATTTTACAATCATTTTTTAACACCCTGTATTTGAATAAAATTCGAAACTAATAATGAATTTGACAAAAATATCTCAACGTTATAAGGACCAAAATCAATTATCCAAAGAAAATAAAAGTTTTTGTTGTGATAATGAATCTATAAACTGTAATAAAATCTAACGTTCAAAAGTTCAAAAGTTGAAAAAAATTAATCAAGTCAATGCATGCACTAAAAATAGAACTGTTTACATTTGCATGACAATGGCGTTGCCGTTTCCGATTTATTCAAATTTGATTAAACTTATTGGAGGGTAAGAAAATAGTTCATTTTAGCATCGCACCTAATAAGCAAGAGATTTAATATAAAAATCGAATTTAACGTGGAATAACCAATAAATTGATTCGAGGCACTACAATTTCATTACAAGTACGTTTTATGGCTTTCAAGACGTCATCGATTTGAAACAATTTCGCGTTTAAAATAGGTCGCAACGAACCAAATTAACTTTCACGGATACAATAGGGGATTTCTTTCTTGTTCAAGTGCACTTCAGACATGTCGAGAGGTCCGAAGACGGTCTCGAGGATTACGAAGTTTTTGTGAAACGCTGATTTTCAACTTACATGATGTCGCCGAGCTTGAGGCGCGTTTGAATGAGGGCGCAGGACTTGTGATCAGACGTCGTGACGGCCCGTCTTCTGCGGGCATACCGATTGATTGGTATTTCAGTTCCGTGAACCATGGGTGACGAGCCCCTCCGACGGTTCGACATGTGTCGACCTGCCATTCCACCGAGCATCCTGAAAACAAAATTTTATTAATTTACGTCGGAATTTGCTATGCGGCGACCGATTCTACCCTGCGTTGCTTCATTTATTATTCAAGGGTTTTACGCGAACAGTGATATGTTTCAAGTGCGGCGAGTTAAATTTAAATTTCAGTCGCTTTATTGTACGAAAATTCGAGTTACACTTTAGGTATATTATTAGCACTTGTTGAACAGGGTAGATACCTGTTGCTTCCTTTGCAAAAGACTACACAAATTTCTTTTCAAGAAAAATTAATACTGAAAATATTTGAAATTAAAATAAAGTTCGGTGCTCACACAAATAATGCAATCGAATAAATACAATTTAAAATTATCCATTAACCTGTGTCTGCTACTGTATTATGTGTATTAGCTGGATACATTAATTTCGCATAGCTGGGTTTTCGATTAAATGCAGCAAAACAGAGGGAAACCGTAATGCGATTTATTTATGACGCATTATAAAAAAATCAACGCCGGTGTGGGGTAAATCAGACAGTTATTGGACGGTTAATTCATAGCTGTTAATTATTTGAAGTATTAATAAAGTACGAGGAATAGTTATAATATACAGCCTACGTCGGGTATAACTAACCTGAAGAGACCATATACCTAAATGATTTCACTATATGACAAATTCGTAATAAACAAAAATGTCTTTCTTTTGCTTCTACATTACATATTACTATAATTTTTTTACATAGAAAATTTTTAAACTAAATTTGATAAATCAACGCAAAAATATCAATGTTTTTTTAAAAAAAAAAGTAATTAGGGCTTACACCAACCCTATAGAGTAATTTTTAAACCCTCACAAATAACATCTAGTAATTTCTACTTCAGAAACCAAGTTCAATTGTAATTTTACAAGTGCATTGTTAACAATGCTTCACCAATAGAGCTTAATTTGTGTCTTTACAGATTCGGCAGATTCGGTATAGAAACTGTCGGATTTTAAATTTCAAAAACTACATCTGGTGTAAACAATATGTAGATAACAAAAAAGTATAAAGTAAAAAGAAGTTTATTATTTGACGTTTAATAGAAAGATGGCAAAATTTGGCGGAATTTGCAAGCTTTTTCATTCGCTCATTTTTGGGTTGTTTAAACAAAATCTTTGACGTTCTAATAGAGGCGTTCTTAATAGAGGCGCTGGATAAAATATTGTACTGCACTCGAACGTTACGAGATATTACACCCAAAAGAAACTTACACCGTCATTCGGACTATTAGCACGAATCATTTCTCTGGTCGGTAATAGCTTGATAAAGCGCCCATACAATAATTATGGACGGGTGCCTCAACACTGTGCAATATTATTGTACAATATTTAATTGACTCCTGGTAGACCCCGCTAAACTTCAATCACTTCTAAAATGAACTTTTTTTCAACTGCTAGCACCATAATGAGATAAAAAGGCCACACACTGAGTTTGAGTTTGAGTTTGAGTTTGAAAGATTTAATGAAGATTTGATTTAAATTTGAGTTCAAACAGATTTTCTGAGGAGGGTTCTTGTTTAATTGCGGACTCGTATTGATTTAATTTTAAAATGGAAATTACTCTGGTTTTTTGAAATAATGCACGTTATGTGTGTGTCCGATAGGGTCATTTTTTAGAAGCTTTTTAGTGATAATTTGAAAGGAGTAACATCCGGTCAAGTGCTCTTCAGTTGAAACACTTTTTAAAGGGTCTCATAATAAATTTGTCAAAGTCAGTAGTAGGTCTTTGAATTCACACAATATATTATATATATTTATTGAATGCTTTCCATACTTATTATGCATGGCTTATTAAGGATGCTACATTTTTAAAATTATATAAGAAACAATATAACATAAATACATAAACTTAATAAATACCAAATTAACATAACTTATAATTTAATTTGAATTAACATTTAACTTAAAACTATAAACAACATAACTATAAGAACATTTGGTAATAAATTATAATTTTAATTTTATTTCATAATATCGTGACAAAAGATTAGGAAGGCTTCAAAATTATCGCTATTCATTAATTTATAATAAACCCCATCAAATCTTAACTTATTTTGAGGTTCTCTATATTTAACACAATTGTTAATCCTATGATGAATGTCATCAGTTACACTGCAAATTTCACAAAGAGAAGTTGGTTTTATTTTAAATCGAAAGAGATATGCATTTAATTTCCCATGACCCGTTATGAATTGTGTTATATAAAAATCTGGTTGAAATGTAATATTTTGTGTTCTGTGATTAACTGTAGGAAAAAATAATTTTGTGATAGATGCTTTGTTTGTATTTATCCAAATTATTCATTATTCATTCATTATTTTTTTCAAATTTTGTTTTATTGTATATAGTGTACATTTATCAAATGAAATAATACGATGAGAATTGATTATTAAAAATGATAAATTTAACAAATTAATTTTAATTTCATCATTTATTTTTTGAACATGAAATTTTAAAGTGATTGATGAAGAATTTTTTATAATATGAAGAGATTGCAACCCATACATTATCAATAATATGATACACTATTCATATTGTGCAATATATTGCGCAATAATATTGATAATGTATGGGACCTTAACACTAATTACAACAAATCTATAAATATTTAAACTACGAAATTTTTTTCGAGTTACGAAAAACTGAAAAAGATAATAACAATCTTAACAAAATACCAACAGTATTCTTTCGTTAAGAAAAACTAATAATTATGAAAAACGTAACGTTGAATTTGAGGAAACTTAATAATAAATCTAGAAAAAAGTAATTAAATTTTATTATCAGTTTCATTAGTTTAAATCAGAAGCGTCCCATAACTATCTGGTACACCCTATTCAAATTCAATTTAAAATATGTTCGTGAAACACGTCGCAATTGAGAATTGTGATTTCCGATACCGAATTTTATCAAAAATGTTTAATTTCCGATCTTTTATAATCATCTTTAGATAACATCAATGAGATGGGTAAATTTATTCCGGTTCACGGAAAAGGTTACGTCAAAAATTAGGATCATTTTACTGAGCATTCAATTTAACTTTTCATAATCGCGAGAAAAATAATTCCTGAAACCAAACATTATCTTAACGTAATTACGTTACGTTAGCGACGTTTTTAATTGTCGATAAAGTAACCACACGGTGTAAACACAACATCCCCCTTAAAATTAATTTAATTGTTACCATTAATGTTTTTAACGATGCCAATTTATAATTGATAATACTTAATTTAAATTAGGTGACGTTGAGCGAGAAAAATTGTTCGGTTTAAGACTCAATTAAGCTATTTTAAAATTTATTACATAATTGATGTAATGCAAATTAAATAAGTTCCCACCTTGCTTAATCGTCCATTTCACAAGTTAATTAATCATTCCTTTTATGAATTGAAGCCATAATATACATAATACTTAAGTTCATTCATAAAGTGAATTGACTTTTGTGTGAAATGTATTATGCTTCCAATTTTAACTGCAGGCTACTAGTTCAAAGCTTTTATTTCTAGTGTATTGTAAATGGCTCGTAATGTTTACACCCTGTATGTATTGAGACGGCGGGCATTGTTAGATATAGATTTTCACTCAAATAAAACAACAATATTTTGTTTAAGGCCGATATCACATTTTTTAATTGTTCAAACTGTATATTATTTCGTTAATTATAATCAAACAAGGCAGCTTATAAGCGTGAGATAGCAGTTACGTGGACATACTATATAACTGTATTGTTGGTTGAATTTTTAAAAGCCCCAGATCACTTATTACAAAAGAACGCAAAAGAAGTACGGTAAATATAAACTGCGGATTGTGTTAAATAATGTAACCACCGAATTGTCATTTTTAAATTATTCGAGTTTCATAAGGCAGTAGGTTTTATGGCACGAGTCCATTTTAACTGAGAAGTGTCATATATGTCTTACAAAATATACTGTTTGTTAAAATTTTGGGCTTTTTATGTAATTTTCAAATGAACGATTGGAGTTTTCAAGTTTACAGAATTTTATGGTTGATAACATATAGTAGATTATCCTACTTGTCCCGTAGTCATTCTAACTTTCTTTTTCTACTTTCATTAAAAATAAATGTAGACGATTTTCCTTAAATACGGGAAAATACGGTCAGTAATTTCTTTTTTTTAGCCGCTCTCGTGCCTCGGCTACCACGAAAATTTATTTTGCTACTCATCTTCTTATGGGTCTTTTTTTCTCATCGAATTTACCTTCCAAGAGGCATTTGATGTTTAACATTATGGTTCCTTTCAAGTTACCAAACTTGAAAGCCTAAGCTATTACAGAACTGTTTTTGGTGATGTAACAACTCCGTTACAAAAATTACAAAATAGAAGAATTCCAAATCATACGTTTCAAAGAGGTATTTATTTTGCTTGTCCAAACATAAGCAATTTTAAAACATCTAAAAGAAAGTAATAAACGGTGTTTCAACGACAACCTTTAGATGTTGAAATACGACCTAAATGTATTTTAGCAGTCTGACAAATCGTATTTCATCCTGTCGACAATAATTACAAACTTCATCCCAGTACTTAAATATTGAGATGTCGTTAGTCGCACGAGTTAGCAAATGCAATCTAAGAAAATAATAGATTCTACATTTCTCAAATTAAAATTTTAGAAATACATAATTAGTTTATTTCAGTTTTAAACTTTAATAAACTGTTATCGAACTTTTACCAAAGAACATAAACAATTTGCAAAATAGGTCCTTGTGTGACTATTATTTTGATCAATTTAAATTTGACATTTATTTAATAACTACCCCATAAAACGAAATACAATAGGGGCATCAATTAACTACTTTCAAGCAAATTCAAAGGAAATATGTTTCTGTTGGTAGTACATTATTCCCTTAATTTCCTTCAAACGCAGATGTTTCCAAAAGTATGAAACTCATCTGCAAAAATTGCGGATGCCTCGAGATAAATCGACTAACAATATACACACTACGTGCTTATCTCATTTATTATTCCGGCAGAGTATGTTATAATCATCAGAATCCCTACAGTATTGAATTAATTATTTCTACAAATTCGACACGAACGTACGGCGAATTTATTTTCGCTGAACTACATTATTCTCCATCGTCGCGTTCTCGTTTTTTTGGAGCAAAAAGGTGTATCATTTATTATTCACATCCACTAAAAATGTAACCTGTTGCACACGTGTGTAATTTTAGTACGTCGTTTGTTCTTTTGCACGCACCATGAATCGTTTAAAGGAATTCATGTTATAGTTTTTCTCTTCCATAAAAATTACGAAAAAAATTCTTTTTGCTCACAGCTTGCATTTGTACGGTTACCAAGCCGTAGAAGTTATTCATTAATCAATTACTCATGTGCGCAATGATTTGGCGAAAATTAAAGTACGCTCACTAAACGTGTAATCATGAACTTATTAGAAAACTAAACAAAACTTACAAGTTAGGTGCATATGGTATGCAAGGTAAATTGCCGTAAGTGGTTTGATTTTAGACTCGAATTAAATATGTGACTACTAAATTAATAGTGATATTTATAATACAATATTTCTTAATTTTATTTAATTCAAGTTTCCCTTGTTATGTGTAATTGTTTAGTCACTTACAATAGTTTCCTTATTCCATAACAACTTTTTTTAAAAAATTTTTCCACATATTACAAATTTATCACACACAAACATTTTAAAAACACATTTTTTAAAACATTGTCAATTACATACATTAAACATTTTAAAAAACACATTTTAAAGTCAAACACAATGATTATCATGTGTGATAAATTTGTAATATGTGGAAAAAAAATTTAAAAAAAGTTGTTATGGAATAAGGAAACTATTGTAAGTAACTAAATATTTCTTAAGTTCAAAAAGTTGTTTTCGCCCCCTTTGCTTTAACTGTAGAAGACAAGATGGTATAAAGAAGACTTCAATCTTAAGTACTAAATGTATATACAAATTCCTAAAAAAAAATACCTTTCAATAGCTAAAGCGCCTTTTTTTCGAAATTTGTTGAAGGTTCCTCAAAAAAAATTTTAAAAATTCAAAAAAATACAGCTTTACTATAAATTTCGTAACACTTAACAACAATACAAGGATTTTTTTTTGAATAATTTCTATAAATAAGGTCACGAAATTAAAAATCAAAATCTAGATATTCTGGTTACGTCCAGACAAGCCTAGAATCGTCGATCTCCTTTTAACATATTAGCGAATTTAACATACGTTTGTCCTAGGTTAAAGTTTTATACCGAAAACGCCCATTTGAAATAATAATTAGACGCAACTAAGCGTATCGCCTTTAACATCATTGTGAACACCGACATTTAATATTAACATTACCACTAACATTACCATTAACATTAACATTATTGTGAAAGGGCTATTAGGGTCAGTCGTCTCCGTGTTATCAAGCATATATTTGATTTTATAGACTCTGTATCAACTAGTTCCTTTGTACTTTTAACCCCAGTTTCCCCTACGTAGAAAGAATGTCACTGCAATTATAGTGAAATAGTCACTTTAACAGCTTTTATAATATTTTATTGAATATATCAGACAAAATAACTAAATTTTTTGTGTGTTTTATTTTTTCAGTTAAATCTTGTGAATTTTTCCGAAGTCATACTTTTAGATTCCATACAATATAGGTTATAATTAACTAATATTGATATCTGTGGCCATCTGAATATTGATAAAACCAGTCATATGTATTGATACTGCAGATTATTCAATAATTATCTATTGATTTACAAAAAATCCATTAGGTAAAATAAAACATTTCGAGGATCAAAGAAATTCTGCAGCAACCTTATACAGATTTTCTTTTATCCGCTGACAGCAACGCAACAAAAAGTATGAAAATGTTATCGGCAACTTCTTGAATAGGCAACGGATACAGCAGGAACTGGTTTATTGAACTATTAATTCCTTGCACATACATTTTTATTGCTGAAAAATATATATATATATATTTCGTGAATATATTTTTATAGAATCATTGAAAGTTTTAATGAATAAAGAAAGAATTTGTACTTCCTAATTACCAACCACTAAAAAATATATCAGTTATAATCTGTTTCACTACTAGAACAGAAAAATGTGTCCTTTCACATTCCTTATTCCTTCCACATCTGCTCATGACTGATGTTGCATTTATGTCCTAATTCATTTCAAACAACTCCAGCAGTGCAATAAATGTTACTACCATCGCACATAGGTAAATCATTCAATATAACATTACCGTATTGTAACATCTCAAAGTGAAGCGTTTCTTGAGAAGTTGTTACTGCTTTTGTAATAAGTTACAGAGCTACATTGAATTACCTTTAAAAAATAAAAGATTTCATCCGGATGGAAAACCTCGAGCGACGTGAACTTATCATGTTAATTTCAAGAGATCCATGAACAGTTTAATCAATTTCAATATCACTAACTTTTAAAATCTCAATTCTTAATACTTAAAAAATTCTCCAAAATTAATCAGAAACTTTAAACGTCTGCATAATTTCGCGAACAGCAAACCAAATTTATGCTAAATTTTAATTAAAGTCTACGCAACTTGCCGACATGAATTTTAAACGAACCAAAACAAAAATATGTTTAATACCTTTACTCGTTTGTTAAACAAAGGTACAGGTCTGATGAACGAATTTTGCGAAATTCGAGGCAATTATTTGGCTATTTCCATATCAAAGACATTCAAGCAACGAATACAAAAACGAATACCGACAAGGTCCGACAATACTGTTTTTACCACTGTTTGTTGTGTAACGAAATTAAGTCACAAAATCAAGGAAAGTAAAAAAGTTCTTTAATTATACGAATCAAAGGAATGGATAAAGAAGCTTACAAAGAATGCAAGAATTGTAAACGAGAGGGATGTCTTGAAACTGAATAATCACCGGTTTCAGTTAGAAGAGAAATTGAAATATGGAGCAAGAAACAGGAATTATGTTAAAGTGAAATTAAAAATACCAAGAATAACGGATTTGTACCTTAGCACGTATTTAAAACAAATTTTGAATTACATCTTTTTTTAACTAATTGAGTAGAAATATACTTTATGCAATATACATAGAAGGTTTTTATTTTGAAAACGACAAAAAAAACAAATCGATTGTCGGTACCGATCTGCTTAATGCCCTCTCCCACGAAAAAAAAAGAATCCGTAATACAATGTGCAGCTTTGGCTTGGCGGAAACTTTCTTCACTTGGCGTATAGAATTTTGACTGTTCAAAAACCTGAAAAATAATGACGAAAAAATATAGGTTGCTATAAAAGAAAACGATGATAACGTAATTACTTTGACAACAAATACTCTGTATATTAAAATGTTAGGTAAAAAATTTTAATTTGAATTTAAAGATTAACGCTATTGTTAAACTTCTTCAATACTCGATAGTCTAAGATTTATCGAATTGTTGCTTTATTTTTATTGCTCACTTTTTTTTTCTTATCTAAGGGCCGGTGTATCAATATCTAGCTAGATTTAACCGAAAGTCAGATAATAACAATCATTGGTATAACACAATAATTATTATTGCTAAGCAGCAGATTATATTAAATTGGTGGTTAAGTCACTTCTGCACATTGATAAACCGACCCTAAGGACCTAACATGTATAGTTTTGACGGTTAAAAAATCTATCAAAATCGTGACGAAAAAAATATTGGTTGCTATTTAAAAAATCGACGATGATTTAATTACTTCGGCAAGAAGCAACCTGCTTATATAAGTTTTATGTCCAAAAATGTGTGCTACTTATAGTACATACACAGAGTTGTAAGAAACATATTACGCACGCTTCGCAGCGTCGTGCGTAATTTGATGATGGCGCAACTGTTTTACAACTGGAGATTTGTATCGTATTTTTTCTCCGATCACATTAATTCTCGGGGATTAAAAGAAAGAAATGTTTTGTTAGTTTATCAACACTATACAGAGATAATGAATAGAAATGAAACGTTTTATTAGTTTAGCAACGCTATAGAGAGATGCTACCTAACTTAAAAATCAAAATAACTTTGATGATGATAATAATTGCCCATAGAAAGTAAGGAAACAAGTACCTAAGCATTTTATTAATCTATAAGATGTTTTATGTACTTTTTGACCGGAGTCTCATAATTAAACCGAACTGTCACTGTCAATTACGCTACCAATACAATGTCGATAAAAGTCCCCAACTGTGCGATTTTACTTTATAACACACGGGATGCGTAAGGATACGCTTACTAATTTTCTTATTTGGACAATATTGGTAATTTTCAGCAGTGGTCGTGGAAAAAATATTTACAATTACGCCATCTTAGACACAATTCCCCTACGTTAGTAAAAATGTTGACCTTTAGTGGTAGTCCTGATGCCCAAATTCTTATTTGATAAAGTGACGTATGTTTTGATTTTTTTATATTAACATAATTATCAAAAATGAGAATTTTGTTCTTAATTTGCAAGTAATTGTATAGACCTTGTTTCATGTAACTTTCCGAAGCCTACGCCCAATGGACGCAACCCAATATTTAAAAATCACAATACAAACAATATATTGAAGTTTCATATTTTTGGATACCCCTGACAAAAATAACTGTCAAACTGACAATTTAAGTTTGCAAAATGTATTCAAACGATGAACGAATGAATATAATTATAATCTACGGTGAGTGTCACAAAAATGCAGTTGTTGTAGCCAGATTATGCAGGCATTGTTACCTTGACCTTGACGTCCATCATTTTCTAAACAGGCTCGACTGCGTCTCATAAAAGATCTATAAACCCTATTTAAAATTTCAAGTGTGATTTCCCTACAAGTAGCATGTATTCTCTCTTTTAATACCTCGAAATTTTGAAATGGAGTTTCGTATACTTTATCTTTTACAGTTTTACATCCATCCATTCGTTCATCGTTTGAATACATTTTGCAAATTTAAATTGTCAGTTTGACAGTTATTTTTTCCAAAAATATGAAACTTAAATATACGTTTTTTCTATCTAGCGATTTTTAAATATTGGATTGTGTGCATTGAGCGTAGGCCTCGGAAAGTTACATGAAACACCCAGTATATTTGTTTAACATTATTTCTACAAACATTTTCTTGCTAATCAAACCGCAATCGTTAATATGTTGCGTCAATGCAAGAAAGCGGAAAAGTCATTATTACAAAATAATCCTGTATATCATTGATTACTTAGGTAAAAATAATAACTTTCAATTTATTAATTACTTTAATTTTTATCAGAATGGCATTATTAATGGCGTCAAAACTGTACCATTTTGCTAATTGTAGAATTGCCTTACTTTACGATTAAATCTGAAAACGGAGGGAAATGAACAAACGATCCGTAGGTTCGGAGTCCCTTTATATATATCTGAATAAACTGCAAATAGGGACCGGATATGGCCTTTGGCTGTTGAAACGAGCTTATAAATGTAACGCAACCAAATAAATACAGAGGACCGATGGACTTGGTATGCTTCATTCAAATCAACGATATTAACGAATTACTTTGATAACGGTGGATAAAAAAGGGATCGGTGTAAATGCCAGCCACGACCATTAGTCCAAATGAAACTAAATTGAAAGTAATTTAGAATCAGTACCGCAAACGATATAATGTTACACATTCCGGCCCTGGAAATTTAGCTACTACGCGCAAATAATAAAAATGAGCGTCATTGTTTCCGGCGGCCAATTTCTCTTCGAAACTTTTTTGTTACTTTATTTTTTTCAGGTTTCCCCAACACGTTGTAAACTTTTCAATCGGCAATCTCGCAAATCACGATGTGCATGCCAGATTTGAGCCCACAATATTCCGACCAGTCAGTCACCGGGGAGAATCAATAGGCTATTTGTTTCCTCGGCGGTTTTTAAATAACTTCTCGCGTTTATTTTAAAATTATCGTGCATTCGTCTAATTAATCAGCAACTCCGCGTTTAATTTTATGGTTGGATCAAAACGTTCGAAATTTATCACAGATTAAAAGTAGAACTTTGATTAATGGAACTGAGTGGATTGATTAATGTCCGCATCGCATATTAAAAATATCATGCACTTCATACAACAAAATTACAACTCCGGTAATTTACTCCTAAATTAAAGGAAAACCATCAAAATTTGTACTGTTGAAATGATAACAACTGGCAGCTTCATTACTCCCCCAGAATTTCTATCTCCACTTTAATTGCGATCATTAATTACCAAGTAATTTTCAGTTTCTTGTGCTGTAATTTTTCTCCATTAATTTGGGCGAAAATTTCTCCGTTAAACCCGGCCGGTATTTTTTGAGGTTCCTGGCTTCGCCCGTATGCAAACGGGAGTCACCTGTGGCATCTTCATGATGATGCTGCATGAAAGAGTGAATGATTGCAAGATCTCGCAGACGGAAGTCGAACAGGTGGCTGCACGCGTAAGTGTTTAGTTTGTAGCTATAAATACAGCCGAGCCGGGCCAAGGGATCGATGAGACCGCGCGGAGCTCCGGGCAACCAGGATTCGGGGAATGGGAAGCCCTCACATCCCCAATGGGGAGACGACAGACTTTGTTCGCATATTATTATTACCAAATCACATTCGCGCACCTGACATCAAATCATCGCACCCGCGGGAGTAAGCGTTCGGAGCGCGATTACCCAAAAATAATTACGAACACTTTCAAATGGAAAACCGCAACTTGGAAGAGCGAAAGTGAATTACGCCGTAAGGCTGACATTAACTTGACAAACAACGTTTTCCTTTTTTCTTTTTTATTTACAAATAGCGCCTAATCTTTCACGTCTTTCCATAACTAAGTAATTCGTTTGAAAAATGGATTTTTCCGAATAATAAAGAACGCGATCAATTTTCCTCACCGAATATATTAGCGCATTAAAAATGTATGCTCTTCACAAATTTGGGACCTTGTCAATGGAAATAGAAAGAAAAACCTATTACACAAACGAGGGGGAAGGGCATGTCGTCAGTGTACCGAAGATAAGCAAACAGAGATTGTGGGCTTTAAATCACGCACTACAAGCTTAGTTAGAGATGTTGAAATCTCTACTCTGATGGTTAGTGAGAATCTAATTTACTACAGATTAATATTATTTCGAGACGACTAAAGCCTTTGAAACTGTTTCGAAAGCTTCCTGAATGACTTTTCTGTAAAAACGTTTAAAATTCAACAAATGCATTGTAAAATAAGCTCTAAATAAATAAATAACGTTAACATTTGATCCATTACCATATTCAAGCTCGGTAAATTGTTTTAAAAGCTTTGGAAAGTTTGGTAGTAATGAGTGATTTTTTTGTTAAAAGCTTTAGTAATGGAAAGGCGGAAACGTTTAAAATTCCTTGAAAGCCTTTTAAACGTAAAATAAAATAATTAACTAATGCTATATTCAAATATCGGGTCAATTACAGAATTAAAGTTTTAGAACCTCCAAAATGTTTATACAGGGTTTGGATAAAGTATGGAACCAAGCAAATATCTTGAAGACGGACGAGACGATAATAGGGAAACTTTGCAAGTTAGTGTAGTGACTCATAGCGCATCTAATTAATGTTTTTGTTGTTGTCACTGTATTTCCGGTTAAACCAGAAATATCCTCATTTCTTTAATTCTTTATTATAATAGAACTTGTTTTTTTGAATTAGTAAATAAAATTTCTTTGTAAAATAAGCATGTAGTATCTAGTATGCAATTGTTGAAAAAGTGTCAGGTGTATTTAATGCACGTGTAATCTAATCACTATTTGCAAGACTGAAAAAATAGTGCATTTAACTGAAAAAGAGTGTATTGAAATATTAACGATGATTGGTTTTGGCGTTCGTGGCGTTCGTGGCATGGCGATCATAACAAAGTGTGTCATCTTTTTAATTTGTATCCCGAAAGAATTCAGAAATCAGAAGATTTTATTTACTAATTCGGAAAAACAAGTTCTATTATAATAAAAAATTAAAGAGATGAGGATTTTTCTGGTTTAACCGGAAATACGGTGACAACAAAAAAGCATTCATCAGATGCGCTATGAGTCACTACACTAACCTGCAATGTTTCATCAATATCATCTCGTCCGTTTTCAAGATATTTGGTTGGTTCCATACTTTATCCTAACTGTATATTAAATTTCGGGAAACCCCCGAAACGTTACAAATTAATGAAAAGTTTTAAAGAAAATGAGTAATATTATTTTGATACCCCTGGTTGTAAAACCTTCCTAAAGTTGGGTTGTAATTCATAATTTTTGTAAACTTTCATACAAATATTGAAACATCAAAACCATTTATTATAAAGACTTACTAAATGATTCATATATGGTCACACAACTACGGCTCGCAAACCGTTTTTGGGAGCTTTCAAGTAAATAAAGAAATGCATTAGTATAAAGTTTGAGAATAATAAGAAACTCGGTAAAAACGTTTTTATTTTGTCAAAATAAAATAAATAATAAATTGATGATAGTGTAATTTTATAATTATTTATTATTTAAACAAATATTAAGTAACAGCTTTTTTCATTGTGATTATCAATATAATTGTATGAATCAAAAGCGTCATTATATGAATATAACATCATCAAACCGATAGATGTTTGAATTACTAGCAGTTCTGCGATCCGTATTAACTCCCATATCTAATCAAAAGTCCTTTTGGTATTGTACTAATTTCCTCATATTGTTCGCTTTGTTCCCACAGGTGGTCGATTGTAAGTTGCAGTACGTATCATCAATCCTGTCAAATAACTTTTGGGAGTCATGCAGGTAATAATTCCCAGATTTCAAAAATGTAAATTGCAAAATAACACAACTTGTAAAATAATTGTCAATGAATTAACTAACTTATAAATAAACCTCGATGCACAAACTTCTTTAACCCCCTATTCCACGAGTGGCGCCCAAGAAGCCAGACGAAATTAAAATACAGTCGATTCACTTTAGGAGGGACGCCTGTTAAGAGGGGCAAATATTTAAAAACGAAAACCTAACTATTAAACTAATACATGATTTGAACGCGTTATTCGGACGATATTCCGCTTAATAGAGACACTACCAGCTGCTTACAGGTGGCCCGTCGAATGCAGTGTAATCATAATTCTACGTAATCTAAATACAGTTAGCGTTTTTAGTGACATAACTCACGCGACTTCGCACTATTAGTATTTTATTTTTTAGTTTGTTGTAGCGAATTTCGTTAAACAGATTAATTTTTTTTTTATTGTTAATTTTTGCAATAAATTTTTAAACAATAGCATTTTTGAATAGAGCATGAAGAGACTTTTCAAATGAGTTATCACAAGCCCCTACCTCTTATTTGAAATTTTTTGGGATTTCAACCGTCACTCGAAGGGGGTTGAGGTTAGGAATAAAATTTTCACTTTGCAGGATATCACGTCATAAACTAAAAATTACATATTTCGGTTTTTTTTTTAAATATGCTCAATAATTGAGATGCTGAATTTATTCCATTGTTCCATACTGTAAGTATTTTCGTTCAATAATTTATTGATTTCATTTATTGAACGCTCAAAGATGTATGTGCAACTTGTTACTCATGTACATATGTACGTACTTATTATTTTATGTTAGAATTTATTTTTGTTTTTCTTGTAATTAAATTACCTATTACTAAAAAATTGACAAATTTATATGAAATCCGGGGCAGCCGCTTAATGGGAATAAAATGCCATTTCCAGAAGTGTCCCCATTAAGCGGAATCGACTGTAATATTATAACTTTTCAAGCAAACCTTTACTTTTTCCTAAGCGCCTGTATACCTTTCAGGTGTTTGATGGGACAGGTTTGTATAAAGTTATTTTTAATTTGTCATCTTCAGTATAAAAATGGCCCAATTCGTGAATTCCTGTGATTTTAAAACCACCGGGGAATGGAGAGTAAGTTAATTTCTTTAATTCAAAATAAACATCAATATAAGTTTGTTGTCGCCAATAGCTTACATGGTAATACTTGTTTAATTTAAACTAATATAATAATAATACTGGCACAAGTAATACAAGAAACGAACAAGTCAATGTTATCGAAAACTTACAATTCTATTTCAATTTTTATCATGAAAGCTTGTTGTACGATAAAATGTGGGGTAAATTGTATGGTATTACCTGATAAAATGTATTTATCAGCACCGATAAGATAGACATTTGATTGTTTTTGGAGTGAGCACGACATTTTGCTGATTAATTTCATTTAGGTAATTGTTATTTCAAATATTTAACTAAAAATTATATTAATATTTTTCACTTGAAATTTATTAAGAGATTCTACAAAAATAATGAAATTAACGATTAATAAATAAAATGTACTTATTTCAAATAAAACAAAATACAAAAACTGTTATTTCTTTCATCACTGGCTTAAAAACCTCACAAATACGATTTTTATTGCTTGGATGTTAATTACCCCTTTAAAGGTAGATTGCACAAGTTCAAATATAAATTTTTAGTTTTACAACTTAAGCTTGCATTCAAACTGTAGAATTATAGAAATAAATTTTCTTTAGTACAAATTTATTACATTATTTCATGCGCCCTGAAATTCCTGTAATTTCATTATTTAATGCACAAACTTTACTTGCACGAAATAAAACGGTAAATAATTGTAAATGTCCAATAAAAACCGCATAATTTGGCATTACCTATAAAAGGTAGGTTTAATTGTTTAATGTTTTCGAAACGTTTTCTGAAAGTGGAAAAAAGATTCGGTTGTTAGTTCGAAATCTTCTCGTGTGTTGGATTATTTTTAATGAAAGACTGGATGAGAACGAAAGACTTACACAACGGACAAATCCCCTCGTGTACGTATTTCTAATATCCCGCCAAATACAATTATTGTGTAAAGTGGAAATATTTTTTTGATTTCTTTTTTTTTATGAGATCGGTCGATTTTTAATTATTTAAAAGAAATGAATTGCGTTCCCCAAACGTTCCAGTCCGTCTGTGTGGTGAAAACATCAAAGATTTTTACATCAATATAAACGGTTCACTTAATTAGGTAAGTTTTAACAGATGAAATTTTATTTAGGTCGATTTTCATATTTGATACGAAAAAACGCGGGAACTTTTTTAATGATCCCTTAACGTGCATATTTCTAGTGTACTTCGTATCGCAAAAAATACACAATTCTCATGCTTTGGCGATTTATATCGACAGAATAGATATCTATTTAAAATTACAATCAAATTGAAGACGAAGAGGACTCAAATTCTATTAAACAATGAAAAAGTAGGACAGATAAGTTCAAACATCATATCTAGCTTATGCCGGAGGCACTTATAATCCTGACTGAAGCTGCAACAATTATTTCAGCAGGATTAAAGTGTCCTCCCATATAATACCTTAAGGGTATAATTTTCAGAAATTTTCATGAGATCTAACTTTTTCTATTACTGTTATTTTGTTATCACGCTTATTTTATTGTGGAAACTAGGAACTAAATTATCAAGCGTTCAGGATACTAACACAAAGTTTAATGTCAAATACAAGATCGCTGATACCACCTTTGAACCCTTACGCCACGTGTCAGGCACGTAGCGTAAATTCCCAAGTTCGAAGATCTCTGAGGTCAAACAATAAGTTTCTTTCGGCCGTCCCCTCGCCGAGAAATGTTACATCAAGAGGATCATGAATCTCTCCCGGGAATTGTGTTAAATTTAGTAATTCCATTAAATTTACCGAATATAATGAAAGTATCCAAATCGGTGGTAATTTGAATGACAATGGAAATTAATTTGCTGCAAATTGTAATAAAAGGCCTGGCCTTTAAAATAATGTAGTTACTCAAACATTTCATATGTAAAATGGCAAAAACTCATTTATAAAATTGACAGTTAACAATTTTAAATTCTAAACTCACTTCTTAATCAAATTTGTTACGTTTCAATATGCAAAAAATATCATGTATAACACATTATGAAAACATGCCTTTTTCATTCATTTCTTTGGTCCATTCCACTTATCTGACAGTTGAATTTGATCTGCTAGCTAAAGTGATTAGCAACAATTATTGTAGTTACAGCACCGATTGCCGTTAACTATCGGTTAAATTTAGATGCACATTGATAAATCGGCTCTTAAAGGATTCCTTGCGTTTAAGGTGTGTTTTTGGAAAAAATAATTGGAGTCTGGCTTTAAACAAAAAATCTTATTGGTACCATTCAGAAACTATAATAGAGTCAATTAACCCTCACTTATTCTAATCTAATCTATAGAGTTGGCACAGTACACAACAGACAGGTGGTTACAATAATAAATTACTATTAAACTATTCTATTAATATTTTCATGTCTGTTAAATTATTGTCATTATAGTTTTTTAGTATAGTTTTTACTGTACATGTAAATAGTAAAAGAGTTATGTAATAAAAATAGAATAAAACGATTAAAATCCTGTCAGAAAATATTGACTTTTTGCAATAACGTATATCATTAAAAGTTAGCTAGTTAACTTTTATATACCCAAACGGTTTGCAAATTAAGTGCACCCCACTATCCTACCCTTTTTATGCGCAAATAGCGTTTTGACCAACTCAAATAAATTTCAATTAAACCAAATACCCAATATCATTTATATTTAACTGTATTATTTCAAAACCAATAAATTATAATAGTTTTTACTTCAGTCATCTACCGTCAGCACATTAAACAAAATATTAAACGCTTATTTTATTATTAAACCGGGTGGTAATGAAGTTTCCCAATCTCCGGTCTGGTAATAAACCGCTAAGTATGTGAAGATATAATGATAATGAACACAATCATTTTAACGTTAATTCATCCCTGGTAAATGGCCCAGTCAATCCTTAAATCCGAATTTTTGAAACAAGTATTCAAATTTTGAAAACAAATATTTTTTACTTAAATTTAATTATTATAATCAAGTTTAAATTGTGACATTGTAAATGTTTCGTCAATTTAATTTAACTGTTTAACTGTTTTATTAACTGTGGAATATGCGTCTTGAAGCTTCTGAACGTATTCCTAATGCCACTTTTCAATATAAGAAATTTGAATAGTAGTACATAGTAGCGACTTATAGATTATTTAATATTTATTTAATATTTTCTAAATCAATTAAAATTAGTGATCTTTGGGGGTAAGATGTGTTGCCTATACTGAAACAGTAAGGCGTTTGCTTTTAAATTGAATACTCTGTAAGAAATGTTTTTATTCATATGTATCTATCCACCATTGATGAATTGCCTAAAATATAAATTATCTGCGTTAATCGATTTTTCATAAATATTATCGCAAGAACCGTTGTCTAGAAATAATTTAAGGATATATCAATTGTCCACAAAAGCAATTCAATTCAAGATGTCACGATAATGAAATAATTTTTTTCTTTTTGAATGTTGACTTGAAGGGCTGATAAAGAACTACCATCTCGACTGAATTATGTGGCACAGTTGAACCACCCCACATCAAATTACTTGCTGTCCGTTGTATAGTTGCTATTTTGGTTGACCGTAGGACACATTCAATATTCGTTGATAAATGTACTGCCTCGATCGATTTACCAGGTCTCCAAATAAGTTCAATTTAAAACCGGAACCTCTTTTCTTCACATAATTCACTCCTGATTTTTATTGTAAATTAGTTGCGATACAGGAAGAGAACAAAATAAAAATTGCGTGCGGAAAGGCTTTAATGAGCTTGCACGTGCTTTAATGACTGGACGCGGATTGGTGAGTAAACATCAATTTCACCCACAATGCACTATGCAATTTACAAATGCAGAATGACCGTACTTTACGGCGAGTAAAAACTGACGTTTACTGGGTTGATTTTTAAGATATTAGGGTCGATGTGCTGTCGAAGAAATTACAGTTGTTAACTTGACGTTAAGCACGCTTGCCGTAATAAACTGGCGAGCGTCACGCGAATCTCAAAAGTTTTTCCCCACCGGAAAATAATAATTTCGGTGCGTCTACAAATCAAAAAGAGCGAATACAGTGCTTCCTGACAAAATCGCAATCAAAGAGGACGCGGCTTCTTTTTCCTTTTTTCGAGTAGGATCATGTAAATCGCTTCTCGTTCCGATTACCCAAACTACATCCACGCTCCAAAAATAGACTTTGCTGGGTTTTTTAACGAAGAAAAAATGCTCGCGTCGAAGTTTCTATGGGCAGCAGTTCCAATTCCCGCTCGTATGAATAATACAAGCATGAAAAATGATAAAATTTGTAAGAAACTGTGTTCAGCGCGTGGGTAAAAATTACTTTTTATTCTTCGACGATAAAGGATAATATTTACACTTAAACAATAAAAGAACGAATAATGGAGTATTTACGCACTTTGAATTAACAATTTGTCCCCTTGTGGTTTAAAAGCATACCAAATATCATTTACTAAACCAATTGAACAATTATTTAGAAACTTTTGACTACAGCAATAATAATAATAAATGAAGAAGTTCAAGTTTGACAATATTGCAGTTAATCTTCATGTCTGTGCAAGTACTTGTGCATCTAGACAAAATGTATTCAAACTCGAGCTATATTGTATCAAATTCTATTTCGAGGTTGTCAGTGAGAAAATTTATTGGCATGCTAGTTTATAATACAAAAATAGAAAAGCATAAAATAGACGCTTTAAATTATTTGATAAAAGCAATACTAATATATTGCAGAAAAGCATTGTTAATTAAAAATAATTTTGTTTTAGAAAATGATTCATTGAAGTAAAAACTTATAACCTATTACCAATAACAATATTAATTTATAAGACAATATTATTAAAATTAATCATTTTTTAATCTTTAAAGGTATATTCACATGTTATTGCAAGTCATCATCACTTCTGATTTTTGTTTGTTGGTTTAAAGAATAATGTAAATTATTATCTAAGTGAGTACAAATTATTACAGTATTTATCTGTTTAAGTTATGAATGGCCAAGCAATTACTGTTTTCTTTTTGGTCTTTAAATCCATTATTGAAATTAAAAATATAAAAGACCCAACCAGAATTTTCATTTTTTTTTAATTAAAAACTGTTTTCTTTTTGTTATGACATAACATATAAATGTTGCACTAATTATTAAATGTCTCTCTGAAAGCTTATTTTGCGTCCGAGACAGGAGTCGTCAATAGAGTGAACTAATGAATAATGCAATACAAAAAGGTCTAATATCACAACCTTTAAACTCATACTTTGAAAGTTCGTGATTTTGAATAAAAAGCGTAGATGTCTTTAAATTTAAAAATTCTTTGCTAAAAAAATTCCGATATTAAATTCAAAATTATTCCCCAAAGCTTTAAAGGAGATTTACCTAATTGAAATAAAACTCATTTCCAATAACAATAAAAATCAAATTAAAATTTTATTTCAATAAATATGAATAGGTATATCAGTCCACCCAGACGATAATCCTTTAACAAAAGCTCGACACAGAGGTACACAGACACAAAATGCTTTTGTTAGTGAAACCCCAAAAGGACCACAAAAACGTTACATTGATTATAATTTAAAAACCATTGCAAATATAAAACAGTATGAAAAACAAAAATCATTGATCTTCTTAATATCTGCAATTTTTGCCCATAATTGACAAAATAATGCAAAACTTTACAGTTTTTCTAATGCTTTTTTCCTAGTAAATACTTAGACTTTTTACTTTAGCGCCAAGTTTTCATTCAATTTATATTTTCTTGCCATTTATGGTTTCTTTTATTTAACATTAATATATCATGCACTTAATTAGTTACTGCGCTATAAGTGTCACTTATAATTTGTATGATGCCCGTCAAATATTTAACATCCAATCAATTTACCGAATTTCTGAACGAAAGTCTAAATAGGAAATTTAATCTAATCTAAATATAAATAGTCATCCATCAACACTTCTAGGTGTGATATGGTTAAGCATCGCATTAGCTAACTAACGATAAATCATTCGACTGATTAGGAGGATATGCGCTAGCCATCATCCAGTTACTTGTTGAGCAATCCAGCATCTGAGAAATTTCCGACGCTCCGGCAGGGCTGCAGATTTAAATCTGTCCGCACTTAAAGGATAAACGGGAAAATGATAACAAACCGCTCGCTCTATGAAAAACCGCTTTCCGAGCGCCGAACGTTTCCATTTACCGTAACAATAAACTCTGTATTTTGCGCGATAATACAGTCGCGACAACAGGTCTTGATTAATTAAGTCCTACGAACTCTTTATAAAATAATTAAAGGGTTTTCCGTGTTTTTAATTTCCCAACAAGAAAGGAAACTTAAAAAGCTCCGCTGTAAAAGTTTGTTTGTAAATTTACGGCAAGCCGATATCGATTCAGTTCCTGGCGGATGCAGTCCGGGCTGTTGCTAACAGGTGGTACATCAATAATGCGAGTTCGTCCTCTCAATCTCAACCGCTAAAACTCCTATTATTATGTAGCATGTTACGTGCGCTGACATTGTTTCAGCTCGTACAAAAACCATTCACCGCGAACTGATTTTTGTTGCGCGTTAAATTTAATTATTGATTGGACTTCGAGGTTGTTTATTGCTGGTCTCCGTATCTCGATCGAGTGTCACCTCTGCTATAAAAAGAAAAAATAGCTGCATTGATTCGGATTTTCTTGTGCGTCTTGCTGAAAATAATAATCGACCGTTCCTCGCCGATTAAAACGTAATCAAAAGTCTTTTTCCTTTGTTACGCGTTTCGGGTCCTCTTGGCGTTGACAGGTGAATTTCCTACCCGTAAAATTGCGAGCGCAAACAATAGAAAGCTTTGCACCAGCAAGACACTTTCATTAAGAGAGAATCGGCGGGAATATTCGAGGGAAAATTGCTACTTTCTGTTAATTGATTGGGTCTAAACGACTTTTGTATTGCCGCTTGCTTTTATTAACATATTCAATTTTAATGTTAATGTCAATTGTATATGATTTCAAACAAAATATTGTTTTTTTCCCCCGGATTTCTAAGTGAATAGAACATGTCTATTGAGCCGCATTCTAGACAGTTTACTTGTAGCGGCCTATCGTTGCGGTCGTTTACCTGCTCTACAAGCTAAGGAACTGTCTATAAATACGGCTCTATAGAGACCATTCATACTTAGTTGTGTAAAGTTAGTGCCCACAAATCATACTTCACTCAGATTAATTTCAAAACTAGAGATTGAATCAGAACATAAAGAAGATAAAGGAAATTTTTGCTCAATAACATTTTTAATTAAGTTATTATTTAATTATGGATATAGGGAAAATAATTAATTATTTAATTAAACTACAAAAGAATTCGGTGTCGGTTTTGTTATGCAAAAAGACCAACTAATAAACTTCATTAAAAATTTCGCCTCGAAAGTTTGCCCAGAATGTTTGAGTTTGCCAAAAGCGCTCACTTTCGTTACAATCTAGAATGAAGCGATGAAAGAAAAATCTCTTTCATGAATGTTCAACAAGATAGAATTCTAGCACTAACAATGTAAAAGCTGTCATTAATTTATACCCATCAGTCAAGGTTAAATTCCGGGTACAACAACAAGCTTTTCAAGTTATAAATAAATAATAAGATCAGTGGACGACGTATTAGTTTATTCAAAGCCGAAGAGCGTCGAATGTCGCCCGAAATTATGTAAATTAGTTTTGATTCTCTTCATTAAAATTTCAAACTATTCGAAAGTTTTAATTATTCGAAATACTTTATTAACCCAATATTTTCATTTTATTTTCAAAGCTTCATTTTAACAACACAATTTTCCATTTATTCACCATAAACATAATAACTGAAAACTTTCAATAAATAGTCAAATAACGAATATTGAAATTTTCAGCGACACTTGTAGAGGTGTATTACAAATAATGTTTATGATAACTCACTGGCAGCAAAACAGATGCGAAAGATGTTTCCCTTGTGAGCAACATGTACTGAAACTTGCCGAGATTAGTTCAAGAAGTCTGGCGTACTTAATGTAATTACATACATATAATTTGTAAATTAAAAATTGGAAGAAAAATTACATAATTTAAGTCGGTCTAAATAGAGAAATGTAAAAATGTTTAATCAAAAACATTTGCGTTACTGGAATATTTAAGAAGTAATTAACATTAATTAAAAATGAGCTGAATGGTTTTACGAACATCAAAACAAGTATTGTGTTAGATGAACATAAAATTTTCAAATTTGCAGCAAAATAAATAAGTTTTGAAAAAATTTTAAAATATTGATTAATTATAAAGGGAAAACACTATTATTATGACAAGTTCAACGAAATGTGTTGCATAAAATTTCTATAAATTTCAAGAAATTGGTGTCACTGAACTAATTAAATAGTGGAAAAACTTTGTCGATGAGGGATAACGGGTACCTTTTTCTGCAGCAACAGAAAACTGAACTAATTGCTACAGCAAAACGATAAAAATTCTGGTGAGATCTATTGTTAAAATTTTTTAAATTAGTTCGAACTTTTTCTGGGACAATTCAAACTTTAGTGAAATATCGCACGTATTTCAAATACCCTTTAATTCAAATAGCGAACAAGATACTTTCCAACTAAAAACCGTTTGTTTTTACTGTTGAGGTAAGAAACAGTAAAAATCTCTTCAAAATTTTATTTTGTTTTTTTAAATCAAGAAACCCAAACTCAAATTAAATTAAAATTAATTAAAATACTAATAAATTAACTGAAAAGGATACATCACTATAATATTAATTTTCATATGTGGCAATCAATTAACCTGGCCATGTATAAAAGATCTTGTTTCAAGCGGTAATTAAATCATTATTTTATTATTTCTGCCAGTTTACATTACTGTTTCAACGAACAGTATTTATGGTTTTAACGGATGGATAAAAATTAATCCGATTCCGCCATCCCTGGATTTTAAATTAAATATTCATTAATAAACGGGTGCCATTCTGGACATACCGCACTTCCGCCACATTTACAAAACCATCAAGTTTTAATGGAGAATAATGAAAATAAACTGAATTAGTCTCGTCCATTTATACATGTCACGATGCTTATTCGTGGCTCACACTGAAAATATTAAGAGCGACGCCGCATGTTTTTACAGCAATCAGGTCAACAAACCAAATTGATTTTAGGATTGTGTACCTTTCCAATCCATTAATCATCCCGAATTATTGCAAGCAGGACAGCGTCGAATTAAATCAGTCGATCCATTTTTTTAGCACTGTTTTTATTCACTAATCATTGCAAAGTTGCATTCAAATTGAAAATAATCTCAAAAAATATGAAATCGGTTTATTTTGCACGAATAAACGTATCACATAATCTCACACTTAATTAGATGCAAACGATGTTGCACCGAACAAAAATCGCGAGCAGCGAGTGAAAACGTGCATAGCAAAAGACCGTGAAACCGTTACATTCACACTTACGACGTGGAATGGATTGCTCGAGAAAACATTTTCTTTGCTTCCCCCCTCTGCAGTTTCGGTCTGATTATATGCAAATAAGTACCCTTATTCACCTTCCCGAATATGCAACCTCTCGACTTACAAACCTAATGCAGCCACGGTCGTTATTAACACGAGTCGGTTTCCGTGTTAATCTGCCTCGTTTATCAAAGTTAGAGAGGGTTAATCGTTTTCTTTCGTAGGCTCACATTCGATTATTACATGAAAAGTCTTAAAATCAATCTCGAAGTGAAATTATTGTGTGGACGAAGGTGTTAAAAAACCAACATCACATTTCTTCATTGGATAATGTTCGAGTGTCTTATCTTTAATCACTGGCTCGCGTGCGATATTAGCCCCATTCAAAGGATGGATATATTGCCCAGTCGGTATCGTCGCGTCGCCTTAAAATATAAGGTTGAAGGAAAATCATTGTCCGTTTAAATTATGAACTAAGCAGATTAGTTTCAGTCTAGACAAATAATTTTTACTTGCTGAAATGATATTAATTTGCTTGGTGAATTTCTGTATTTGGTCAAGGCGTTTCCTTCATTGAAAGAAATTTTCCTTTCTAGTACAATCGCAACTTACACTCCAAACATTACTGTAGTGGGGAACGTCACAATATTCAATTTTCTGTTGAAAGGAATGTGCACCAAGTCATGGAAGTTATATAGTATTGGGTGCTATAGCATATGGGAATAGGTCTCAGTTGGTGTTCATCCGAGGCACCATGAACGCTTAGGGTTACGTTGATGAGGTGGTGAAATCTTCCCCCATATCTTCAGCAGTTCGAAGGCCCACTTTTCCTTTTGGCTGATTTCCCCAGTCTTACCCATGCCAAGGAGTACCTGGCACTCCGTATCTTTGACCGATGGCAGGATCGATGGGATTACTGCACTAAAGGTCGGATTACCTACTGCTTCTCGCCCCGGATTCCGGAGATGCCTCGCTTTCTTTCTTTCTATGCTACCCAGTTTTTGTCAGGCCATGGTAACTTTGCCGTTCATCTCCATTGGCTTGGAAAACGTGACCACCCGAACTGCTCGGTGTGCCCTAATGATGTTGACGACCCTGTTCGCCGTCTTCTTGCCTGTCCACTTTTTAATAAATGGGACTGCCTTGCAGGCCCAGTTGCTAGTCTGGCCCCCGCCTCTAGAGTCTGCGCTTTTTTGGGATCCTGCGTGGATCATTTCTGCTCCTATGCCTTCCCTATATGCTTTGGCGCCATGATATTGTTACCTTTCCTGCACTTTACTGGTTCCCTAATGCGTCCTCGTTCTAGGAAACTCTGCCCCTATTGTTTTCGACAGTTTTTACTTAATTTTAAAATATTTTCGCTATAGTACTGCATTAACTGTAATCTGTAATATTGCGTTTAATTTGACGCTGGTCTGTGTAATATATGCGCTGTTGGGCGCCTTTTGTTGTTGTTGTTGTTGTTGTTGTTTTCCAGCAGGATATGCCCGTCCCCACGTAGCCTATATCACGGCCAGCCAGATCGCCCAATTTCTCGCCAATTGAATACGTGTGGGGCATTATGGTAAAAATCTGATGAACTTAGCGAATCTTCCGCAAACACTAGAAGCTCTCCAAAATGAATTGCAACTTCCTTGGGACACCATAACCAAAGAGGACATCGACCACCTACTGGAATCAATGTCACGAAGAGTGAGGAAATGTGAAACTAATAGGGGCGGTCCAATATATTATTAGTAAAAATTACATTAAATTGTTTTAATCTTTTGTGCTTTTCTTTGAGATTTTAATCAATTGTTACCTTTAAATAGTTATATGTTTTTGCCAAGTTTGATCAAAGAATTCGTAACCCTTCTTGGTGTTGCAATTTCTATGTCATTTAGTATATTAAGTATGGTTGAAGTTTGTTCATTTTTTACTCTAATTTCTTCAGTAACTAATGCAGCAGAGTATATGTCCAATCAAACACCAAAAACCTACGTGTCACTTTTGGAAAGGAAGCCATTAAAACTAAAAGCACACCAATAGTCTACTAAGGAAACGAGAGAGCCAAATGAAGAAGATTAAAGAGGTAGCTAAACTCAGAGAAGGCTACGAGATTTCATCATTGGAGAGGAACTTATCACTTCAGTAAAAAGCACTATCACTCTTAAGCCACCACATTATCTGAGAGAATGAAAGTATTCTGATTGCTATTAAAAAAATAAAACAGTATTTGGTCGTCAGCGATAGTTTTCATTTTGGCAGCATCTAAAATCGAAAATGTTCATTCACACGTATTTAAAATATTAGTTCAAGCTAACAGGCAAGGATCTCTAATCAATTTAAATAAATTTAAAAATTGATTTCGAAAGCAGAGACAATTCTTGGTAAATATATTGACGCAACGAAAGCTGAGCGATCTTATTTAAAAGCGAATTCCATTCTTTTCAATTTGCTTACTTGCGAATGATTTTATTTTTGTTGTTATAATTACCTCGTTATTCTGCCTTAAATTAATTATACAGTTGAATTTAATTAAAGCTCTGTTGAGAAGTTGTATTGCTTTGCTGCGTAGTTTAACAAATTTGTATTTGGTGACCTAGATCGATTTATCGAAAACGGCACCGGGCAAATAAAATATCATGAAGAAAAACGAAACATCCACAAACTCGAAAATCTTGATTAAGGGGCAGAAGGAATCCGAGAAAGTCCGGTAATCACTATAGATGTTTTCACGTTTTCGATGTCTCAAGGATTTTCCTCGCTGAAAAATTATGCCTAGCACCGAAACGAACTGTTAATTGAAATGTAGCAACGGGCTTGATTAAAGATGAAGTAATAAAGTAGCGTGGAAAATTAAATGAACGGTTAGTTTGTTTTAATAACGTTGCTCTCAATAAAAATTGGAGAAGTCTGGGGTTGCACATAACGAACGTAAACTTTATCTCCCCGCTGACCTTTCTTAGAAGGTTTATCGTTAATACAAGCCCAAATGGCATTGTCTTTATTGGGATCATTAATCGAAACATTTAATTTGCACCGTTAAGTACAGCCTGGTATTACATTATGTACGAACAAATTTCTGAAGAAATTAATAAATTATAAAATGGTTTTCCTTAACTTTACTTTATTTTCTCTGCCTAATTGAAATAACATTTTAATTATGTTACAGGAACTTCTGCTAGAATTACGTTGCAACGAGTATTATGTCAAATTTAATCACTTTCGCACTCGGTTGTGCAATAGAGATATCAGATAAAACATTTCAGGCACGACACTGTAACATTAAAAATTCAGAATAGCTCCGAAAAAGTATTGCAGATGTAGGGAAATATTTTTAATAGATAGTTTTGTGGTAATTGCAACTACAATATTTTAAGCAGTTTGAAATACAAAGGAGTAAAAAAATAAATTGCTGCACCTTCTGTACTATCTTTGAAAATATGTATCTTTAAAGATAAAGGTAATTTAAAACTGTTTAGAATAAAATTACCTTACTGCAGGTTTTTGCCATTTTGACTGACGTTATGGTCGTAAAGTTGTTAATTGCTTAAATTGATCAATACAGTCTTAATTACAGTTCGGATAGTAAATTTTCAGAATTGAATCTAAAAGAAATTTAGGCTAATGCCACAGTTTTCTCTTTTAACAAGACCACCATCCTAACTAGAAAATTTAAGTTATTAAACTTATAATAAATTGAAATAAATGTTATTTGATTTTTTTGTCTGGTTAATGATAAATATTTATTGAACAATCAATTCAAGTTATAGAATATCAATTACATAATCATATTATTGTATTACATGGCATGACGTGGTACGTAATTGCCATACCAATACAGAATAATAAAGTAAGAACAGCAACTCAGCTTCAATTTATTGTCGCATTATGTAATTTGAGGAACTTTTGTTGTAACAGTTATGTAATAAAAATGTGTAGCTGTGCTCGAGAAGTATCCCAGATGATCCACGTCGTTCCTACTTTACGTCGCATTTCGTTTCCAACATCACCAAAGCTGTCCTTCGGCAACTTTCAATTTCTATCAAGGACTGACATATGCGATGACGAAGATAAAAGAACCGAACTGCAAACACCAGAATTGTTTTTTTTTTCAGAAACGCTTCAAGGCTTTGATGAATCGGCCTATTAAAGCCCAAATTAAAGTTGAATTAGAAAAGCTTCTTTTGTGTGAGGAATAATAACTGACAAGTGGATTTTCGTGGTGTTTTAATTAAATTGTCTTTTAACATTACCCCGTTTAATATTTTTATTTCATGGAATCTTAATATTTTTCTTTTATTGAGTTTTGAACTTTTCGTCGGTAGGGAAGTAACATTAAAGTCGGTTGTTAAACGCATTTTATAGGACTCTTAACATATTTTGCTTGAATTCAATGTAATATTTTCATGTCGCAATATTAATTTTATTAATTTTTTATAAAGCAATACGTCTCATAATTTGGTAGTTACTCATAGCTGTTTTAACTTTCAGCAAGAAAAATCTGATTTTATGAAATGCTTCAGTAAATTAATTATTTTTGATAAAGTTCAAAATAATTTTAAGACCCACAATTTGTTCAACGCCCACCCTTTTATTAATTCGTACGGTGACTACCACGAATTAGCATTCATTTAAACACGAACTATAATTTTACATGGAAAAAGTTCATTCCAAAATGTTTCCGCATCAGCTAAAATATTTAAAAATATATCGAAATGAATATTGGAGCCCGAGCCTCTTGCCGTTAGTTACGGAAATGAATTGCTTTGAAAGAGTGAACAGCTATAATCGCAGAGACGATGGCACAAAAGAAGGGCTTAATACTTATATTTATTTCAAATGAAAAAAATAAATTAAAATGCGTTCGAGAAAAATCGAGAAAGCCGAAAAATATATTCTCAAGCAAGGTGGATTGAGGATTTTTACCGCCGTTAAATGCAGCCGAAGGGAGAAAACAATAATAATTTGTCACATTACGCGTCGGATAATCTTTTCTCTTTCCAAGTTGCGCGGAAAATAAATGTTCAAAATGCGTCACTCCAAATTATTTACTTTCAATCTCACAGAAATAAATTATTTTCGTCCTGGCACATAAACCACAAAGAAAAATTGTTGAGAGAATTTTTTTATTAGCTCGAGTCTGTTCTTTCGTTGCACATTTTTTATCGTAAATTCGTTCAAACAATCTAAAATATTAATATGAAATTTTCAGGAATTCTTAAACTGCATTATTGTAGAAGACTATATATTTTCTAAAATAGTTTGAACAATGCCGCAATTACTTACAATACAAGCTCCTATAAACAAAAGAATATATCGAAGAAGCAAAATTGTATTTTCAATAGACGGAATTTCCACTAGAACAACTTTAGTGCGCGACTTGTTGCTATGATTCGAAGATTTAAACGATGGAAAAGGATTGTAGAATCACCCTACAACCAAAGTTCGCGTTACCATCTTGCACACGGTTGATAAAGCTATTACGCCAATATCTGTGTCCACTCGAATGCAACTCGACATTAACTTCGTTGGATTACGTAATTGCAATTATGAATAAGTTTAATCTTTCGGAGAAGTTGAATTTTGTTTATAAGATAATCCTATTAGAGAGCGGATCGAGATTTATTTCAGGTTGATGAACACAAATCAGTAAGCCACAGTAATTAGGCCAGGAAAATTCACTTCCAATTATAAATCGCACACTCCGTTGTAATCGTTTACCAGTCGATGAAAAATCAATTTCGGTAATGCACACTTTTCTGAACCTTTTTACCGAACACAATAATTTACGGCTGACAGCACCAATAAAACTATTGTAAGCTTAACTGTCTGTCGCCTGTGCATTACGATAGATGAAGTAATTATCGATAACCAAATTATTGAAAAAAATTACCTGTAATAATGGAATTAAGTCCTGTGAGTTTCTTTTCCGTAGTCATTACAGCGATTCTTCATATTTCATTTTTCGCAAGAAGCACCTTGTTAAGTGTCGGTCTGACAACATGTATCTGTTCTTCGCGGCATGTTCACGCACTCGCGGCCTTTAGCCGACTGAAGGTAAATCGTGTCGACGTACCCTTAAAACTTGCGATCGTTCTTCATCGTCTATCATGACACCCTATCATTTTTTTAATGATATGCAGTGTTACATTATAATCTGAGCGCCCTATATATTAAAATACACAACTTAATTTTATTGTTCATTTATTTTTTATCCTAATTGCAGGACCAATCCAGGTAGTTCCTCGGCGAAAAAACCTGAGCGGTAGAGTAATTTCCACCGCGGCTCGCGGATTGACGGTTTGGACAGTTATTACTGCATTACTTGCCATTTGACGAAGCAATAAACACAGAAGTTATCGAAAGAACTCTTGATGAAATTGATTAGCAACTTTACTTTTTCAGACAAAAGAATCGCACGATTTATTGGGAAAAAGATTAACTTTTATGGGTTATAAAATTGTTCCATTAACTATTCTTTTATCCAAAAATAAGAATTTAATTTTACTGCTGCTGTACAGGGCGCATAAAAATGATGGCTCCGTAAACATATAATCGACAACAAAAATAATGTTTCCAGTTTTACAACACAGCAAATGTGTTTTATAACATTCTAGTGTTGAGGTGCTGAAAACGGTTAACATTATTTTCAGTTTTGTTGAACTGCAATATTCCAAAATAGTTGCCTGTGAGTAGTGTAATAAGTTTAGAGATTGCGCGAGATGTTAAAGACGACCCAAGCCAAAAATAATTCAAGACCATCCTGGTGCATTTTTTCGATCAAAAGTGAACAGTCTACCATGAATTTATTGAACAGCGTTAAACCACAAATAGGAACCACCAGCAGAACTCTAAATTTAGGCCTTTAAATGAGAATAGTTATGTACCACATTTTATCGATATTAATGTATGGGATAGAGAAACGGGCATTGAAGAAAAATGATATCGAAGATTGCCAGCTGTAGTGTTGTAGATTTACTGAAAAATGTCATGAGCAGATAGTGTGATGAGTGATTAGAAGTAATAAATAAGAAAAAAAATACAATATTTAGGGCACATTATTAGAGACCCAATATATATCATGTTACAGCTTATAGTCTAAGAGAAAATATAAATATATATAAATATAAAGGAAAAAGACAAAGAAGAACCTCCTGGCTATACAGTGGTATGGCTACAGCTCCATTGAATTATTTAGAGCAGCACGAATCGCCACGATGATTACCAACCTTCTATAGGGAGAATATATTCTCAAGAAGAAGAAGAAAAAGAAGAAGAAGAAGAAGAAGAAGAAGAAGAAGAAGAAGAAGTGCATCATTCATCAGAATAATATGCCAAGTTATCATGCTCAATTTGATGACCAAAAAAGCCTATTCATTCGTCCAATTATTTAAGATTTCTATCGGTTCCTAAAAATTTTCTGATATCGCCAAAATCCACCAAAATGTGATAATTTCAGATCACTTCGAAATAATAGTATATTATATAATGAAAGAGAGAAGTTATTCATTTAATCCCGAGGGTAAAAATGTATTGCCTGAGAAGTTAAATGACACTTCCGTCCCGTATACACGCCATTTTATGACTTATCTAGTTTAAAAAGTGCTTTTAACAAGTTAAGTCATTAAAGGAAGACTTTTCAAAATAAATTATAAAGTAGATAATTAATGTAACTAACGTAACATATTTAAAAAAGAACAATGCAATTTTTTAAAAACCATAAAATAGGTATTTATGCAGAAGGATTATAGTATATTATACAATGAGGAACAGAAAAAAATTGATAGACCTATTACACAGTACCTATGTCACTTTAGACCCAACGACAGCGATGCAAACAATGGCTTTGAGTGCATAATAATTCATACATAAATCTGTTCCTAATAAATTTTGGAAGTCTTATGTACAGTTTCTGAAAGCGAACTTAATAAGTTAAATGTCTCGGTTATCATGGTTACCAAGCTTGGGGTACACTAATTGTAAGACGTGTCTCATTGTGCCCCGGAGTAAAATAATTATTGATTAATTTAATCTAGCTAATATTAAATACTTAGTTTTGTTTCTATAGAATTTGCAATGCGAAACAGAAAAAGAAAAACAGATTTTGACATTTCGACACTATAAAACAGGCTGTAGCGTGGATGGTCTTAGTGGGAAGATCAATTATTCGTGGTCTACTGTCCTTTTACTACAGCATTCAATTGCGCCGTAGATTCGTGGATGATGCATAATCCTGGACAAACATTTTCGATTTATAATGTTGCTAGTTGTGTTGAAACTACCTTTGAAAAAAATATCAAAAGTGCATTTAAAAAATGTGGTATTTCCCCATATGATTGCAACGTGTTTAGTGACAGAACCAGCTGTTCATCCAGTAGAAATTGTTTCGGCATTTACACATCAACGTACTTCAACACCAAAAGAACTCTCTGAGAGATTTGACGCTCCACGTGTTTCTCAAGGATTTCCTAAAGCAGGTGAAAGGAAAAATTCAAGGCAGCAAAGACGGTGTGGTAAAACTATGATAACGACTGATATACCGAAGAAAACAGAAATTGAAGAAAAGGCCAAGAAAAAGTTGTAGGGTGCTACTGGAAAAAACAAATTATTGTTAGAAGAGTGTTGCAAAGTCGTCGGCAAACGATGTATAGGAACATAACTTTTCTGGTAGTGCCTCATCTGATTATGAAAATGAAACCATAGACGATTATGATTATTCGGAACCAGAACGAAATCCAAAAAAGGTGATTTCATTTTGGTTGAATTTATGAGAAAGAAACAAACTACAATATTACATTGGACAAGCTTAAGAGTTGTCAAAGAGAAAATTTTTCGAATTACCTTTCCTCACAAGAGCACAAATTGTTCAATGAATTTCTTCTTTCCTAATGTACCTGACCCAGCAGTGATTTACAAAGAAGGTATACAAATGGTTTTACCTCAACTAAACAACACAGAAAAAACTAAAAGGTAGCAACGTATTTATAACTTTGTCATAAATTAACAGTGCATCATTGAAAAACTAATAATTATATTTTCTGCTAACACATTTTTTTCTCTTGAATGACAAATGTAGTATTTATTAATCCTATCTTTTTGATAATTTCGTTAGTAATAAAGGAAATACAAAACGGTAAATTTTTTCGTCTTAGTGTGCCCCCCTATCCCCTATATTTAGTATCTAACTGTATATTTTCTATTCGACTGGTATATTGCTTGGTTACAGTATTGTTGATATTATAAAGGAGAAATCGAGTATGTAGTTCTGATCAGTCAATCAATAGGCAGAAGTAAATGAAATTTTTTTAAAACCGTAGATAAACTAATGTATTTGCCTCTTATATTATATTCGTATTTATATTCCCCTCGGATAACCTTTACACTACTTGTGGTTTAAAAATTACCGTCGGAAAATATACCTTATAAAATAAAATACTATATTATCACGTTATCTTCGAAAATACGTCATAAAACCAAATTGTTTGAATTCATGCTTTGGTCTTTTTATCCCCATGCAGAGTTACCAAATTAATGACACTATGCAAGAGACCTCTTAAAGCTCAAGAAATACATGGTATGTTATTTTGTCGACTATGTAATTTTATACATCTTTATTCATTAGCTGCTAAGACCTCAAAAGCTATTGTAAAGAAATTAAACATATACATTAAACAATAAAATAAATTTCGTTACATTCTAGTAACAAATGTTTCCAAACACAATTTAAAAAATTGTTTTACAATTTTACAGCACAGACGTTGCGTTAAAGAACTATTGCAGGGATTAATAAACTTGGCATTTGAGTAACCGAACACACCAACAAATAACTTTTTTTTTACAAATCCCTGAACCAAAACTATTTTCGTTTTCTGCACATCTGCATTCCAATCAATTACAAATTAGTCTTAATAACCTAGAGGAAATTAAACAAAATGCATCTCTTTGTTACGTGACAAGGTAATCACCATATAAATCTACTGAAATTTTCTTGTTATTGAGAAATTACAGTCTCAAATTCTGAAGGCTTAATGTACATTTTCGGTAACATCATAACTTTGTAATTTATAACTTAACTTTCTTGTTTGATATTTGGGGGATATTCATCCCTCAGTTTGTGTTCGTTCATCTTTCAATTAAAACATAATTACGACAATAAGACTGTTATTTTCCACACCAGAAATAATTAGCGCTTGTAAACAACGCGAAAGAATCATTTTCAATGTGAAGACGCGGTGAGTTAATCAAATTTGTATCTTCGTTATTAATCAACTCCGACGTGATGTAAAAACTTTATTGAATATACATCGCCCCTCGGTTTTCTTTTAAATTGTCCTGTGTAATAAAACAGGCATTTTGTACGCAAGGCACGGCTGTTCAAAAGATTTTTTTCAAATTTACGATAAATCAGCCATCCACAGGGTGATTATTAATTAAGCCAGCTTTGTATTTGCAAGTAATTCATATAGTTGAATTGTGTGGCACGTCTGATTCTGGGCAAAAGCTTAATCTAATCAGCTTCTTAATACTAACGTTCGCGTATACACCCTACCTGTCCTGTGCAATGTTCTGTTGCTGTGTTTGCACGTCGATGACGTAGAAAATTTAATTAAATCCCCTCGTGCCCTAAGTAAGTCCACATCTACAATTAGATATTACATCAATACTTAATAAGGTGGCGAAAAATTGCTATAAGACGCTTTCACTTAAATATTATAATCACCAGAATTTTTATTTTTATTTAACAAACTTGCATTGAATAACGACTTTCCTTAATCCCTTTATTTGTTTCATTTTAATTTTATTATCACTTTGTTAAATAAGAATACAGTCTAATTAGTTAAGCACATATTCGTCATAAAAATTTGCGTTGAAAGTTAAGATAAGCATTTGTCAAACGTATAGTAGTATGACTAATCTTCCATCATAACTTTAATTTTCATTTTATTTCTACCCTTTGACTATAAGCTCTCTATTGCCCGTGTAGATTATTCAGAAAGTTCCGGGAAAAAGATTCGAAACGAATTGCACGATTTATTTGTGAAAAACTTACAGTTGAAGACCAGTGTGACTTGAATGATGGGTGATTGAATTACTTTAACGGTAATAAAATTCGTTTTGTACTCTGATTGAAACTGTAAATCGCGAATGTTCTAATAAATGTTTTAATAAATTTGATAATGGTGAAAAGCGCTTTAACAGTGTATTAATATTTAATTTTCAAATCTATTAAATAATTCACATTCATATTATTATTTTACAATAGAACAAATGTTTGTTACTTAAAACTAGTTGTAATATTTTAAAGCAAACTTTATTCCCTTATTATCAACAACTTCTTGCTAAAATGTAAAATAATATCGTGTTATTAAAACAAGTTTGTTATGATGCAATAATAATTTTGTTATTATTCTATAAAATTGATAAAAACGAATTAACGGTTTAAAAAATTCACTGACAAATATTATTGCAAAAATGATTAAGAGCAATGCTGTTCTTATTGAGATATAACAATCATATTTCAGTTGGATGAAATATTATTTCCAGTGTGTTTTCTTTTTATATACCCAATCAATTTTTATCGTATTTGAACGATAAAATTAATACACGTTTCAGTGATAGCGACCTGTCTAGTAATTCTCAAAAATAAAATGCGCAGCACTGTTTCAAGTGATTCAGTATATTTTTACGCTTTAGCAAATGTTAAGTGATTTTCCACTAATCTTTCCACATTCATATTGAATGTACTGTTCTTCTGAAATTTTGTTTCTTGAGAATGTTCCTTTAATTTTAGAAACTCTCAAGATGCTCGATGTAATACAACCCAAATCGTGAAAACGTCGCGCAAATATAATTTTAGAAGCACTCCAAAACTCGCACTCGCAAAAATATAGTTTCTGGCGTAATGATATAAATAACTATTTCACGCAACAACAAAAAAATTATCAAGCTGATTACGATTTAATTGAAAATGAATTTGAAAAAATTAAAAATGAGTTTTTAGTTAATATTGAAATTGCAAATTGCAAAGTAATTGAACAGAATAGCTTCAAGAACGGATGTACCGATTAATTTCTAGCAATTTTGGAAAAATTTGTAAGTTTCAACCGCTTCGACTGTAAGGTAGAATTCCATGAAGTTCGCTTTTCCTTGTCAGTCGTTATAATTGTACGGTCGAAACTGCCTGCAATAAACTCATTTTCGGACTTATAAGACCCAATATTCCAAAAATATGCGAAATAAGCCAGAACCGTGAGAGACCGTTCGAAAATCGCGCAAGTAACCGCAAATGGAACTTGCGGACTTGATCATAGTTAGCGATAAACCTGAAATTTCGTACTTTTAAGTATTTGTGAATTATATAAACTGTATTCAGTTGATATTTTCTGTTCTGCTAAATGAAAATGTAATTATCACTAAGATTTATTGCCCGAAATAATAAAGTGTGTTCAACGAATTAAAATTATGTAACTGTAATAAGCAGTGGGGTTGTTCATTCAGAACGGACAAAGCGTACTTGCCATTATCTAAGATTTCATACACACAGTTGAAGTATTTGTGACTGGTTGAAGATTTGCGGCGTTATAAGTTATGAACTCTCTTACTTTCAAACTGAATTCTTTCATGTAGTATGCTCGTCGTTATGATTTAAGTCTGGAGATTACCAGATGCATGGTCTTGGAGAAAAATCTGTTTAAAGTTTTTCAATTAATCAGTTTTTTAAGGTGTTTGGATCAAAATTTAGAAAAAATAACGCTGAGGTTGCCTAGAACACGACTTTGTTTTCTAGTGGAAATATCGATCTCGCTGCAAAATTGAAAATTGAACATGTTATTTATGAAGAAAAAATCGGGACTTTTCATAAACAATAATTAGTGCATATTTTTAACGATTTCAATTACTGCAAATTAAATTACAATTAAATATAATAAACTAGGAACAGTTTTAATTCTCTTGTATATTTAGTTTATTTCAAATACAGTAAAAAACATTTAGGTGTGTATTGATTTAACTGCATGTTCATAAATATTAAAAAGCAGCTTATTTACTATTATCAGATTCATTGTCGGAAATTTTTTTCTGTTTAATTTAAACTAAACTAACAGACCTACATTCTTGATAATAAGCTATTTGTAGAATGTGAATTTATGACTACTTACAAAACGGGTTATCTCGATTCGTACTTTTTATTATCTTTTTACCGGTGTACACGCTAATAAAACCACCCCAACCGGATGTGCGAACTACCATTTCTGACCAAAATCATACCGACTAAAGTTTATTTAATATAACTAACCACATTTAGCTTATTACAAATCCGTGCAATCAGTTTCTCCTCTCATTAACCATTATTATATAAAATCAATTTCCTTTAAATGCATTCAAAAAATAAATTTTCAATGTAAGAGCCCAAATAAAGTAATAGGAGTGTAATTTTTCTAAATTAATTGCCTTTTGCACTTAGACACTTAAGTAATTCAACATTCAACACTGGTCTTTAAAATCTTTATCCTTAGCCCTTTTAGATTATTACTTTAAGAAATCCTCCTTTCTCTGAGTTTATTTTTAGATTTTTAAACAAAACTGCAGAATGACGAATCTGCAGTCTTTAATAGGTAGGAAGGTAATGGTTATGAATCTTCTATGATTTTACTCAAATTCTGAATTGTTTTCTCCAAACTTTTGCATTACTGAATCTATTCAAGCAGCAAAATGTCTTCATTCCAAAATAGTTGCATTCAATTCTCCAACAGCAGATTGAGTCTTGGTCTTTTTTGGTGTAAGGGAATCTTTAGGCTCATTATATTTGATTTTTTAGTTGCACAATGTAAATGACACACCCAAACCTAAGTATTATCACCACTGACAATTTGTAAAAGAAAATTCTGATCAGAGCAATTAAATTTTCTAATATCACTCATTTTGGACACAACAAGCTTCATATTTTACAAAACATGAATTAAATTTAGTACAACTTGGCTGTAAAATATTAGAATTCCAATTGGACCCCTTATGATACACCTTATGCAGAAAGGAACCAACCTACATTTCATACTTATAAGATTGATTTCTTTCTGCATAAAGGGGTCCAATTGATATTTTAATACAGTCGAGCGTCGATTATCCGAACTAATTGGGACCGACTACCGTTCGTATAATCGAAAATTCGGATGATCGAACAGTCATAGTTTATGAGCACTAAAACGCTCAAAATGATAGAATATAAACATATATTGAACAACAAATAATATTTCAATCACATTATAATGTAATGTAATGGCAAAGTTAACGACGATTCAGATGATTGACGTTCGGATAAATCAAATCGTCATTCGGATGATTGACGTTTCGGATAATTGACGTTCAGATAATCGACGCTCTACAGTACTCATAAAAAGTACCCTCATAATTTAATAATAAATAAAGAAAAAAGAACTTTTAGTTCTTAAATTAAAAATTAAGACAATATAATTAATGAAATGCAGCACTTCTAAAAAAAATTAATTAAGGATTAATGAAAAATAAGAGTAGAGTAGAAAATTTGCAGTACAACATAATTGCTCACAAATTTTAAACAATTAGGCTATTCTACAAAAACAGTTTTATTTAATAAATTTTAAATATTACAATCCATTAACTTTAAGACTTAATTGATAAATACATTTTACCTTTAAGAGTCTGCTTTACAGGATTAATTTTCTTTAGTATTTGTGTCATAATATTTACTAATTGCTCACTAGACAATCCAGTCTTTTTAGATTTGAACTTTTGCAAAAGTTCAGTGGTCGTCATAGGTTTTCGCATCAAATATTTGCGAACTGCATCTTCTGTTATGCCAGATTCACTAGAAAAATTTAAATTGTTAAAATTTAATAATTGCAATTAAGTGTTAGTACCTTGATCCAGGAATATAACCACTTAAAACACTTTCTTGTTTTACTCTCTTAGCTGATGGTCCTGCTAATGGATCACCAATTAATTTTCGTTTATTATCTGTTGGAGTAGCAGACCTAGAGCTGTTCGTGCTGAAAGAGGAATTAAATTTCATTACAATCAATAAATACAGAAAATAAAAATAACTCAAAAGAATTAATATTGCAGGTTGAATCTTTTTTCATGAATGCTTACCTGTTTGAATCCTTTTCTCGCTCTTTCTCTCCTTTCTTTCGTTTTTTGTCAGCTTTTTGCTTCTTTACATCTTCATCAGTACTACTATCTGAACTGAAATCACTATTCGTCTCTAAACAATAACATTTCAATTATCTCGTAAGTAACCAACCATCACTCACCTTTTTTCTCGGTTTTAACTTCTTTCTTCACTTCTTTTTTAACCTTCTTCTTGCTCTTCTTCTTCTTTTCTTTTTCCTCGGTTTCTTCTTTTTTCTCCTCCTCCTTTTTCTCTTTATTTTCCTCTTCTTCATTACTCTGTTCCTTGTCAGACTTGTCAGAATCATTTTCAGAATCCTCATCAGAAGTTAAAAGTTTTCTGAGAGCTTTTTCTTCCGACACACCTTGTATTGCAATTTCTGGTTCGCTTGCACTGCTATCACTTATATAATCCAATTCTCTTCCCTCACCATCCCCATCGTCTGATTCTTCTTCTGCCTCCAGATTTGTATCTCGTTTTGCTTTCTTTTTCTTATCTTCGGCAGCTTTTTTTGCCTTCTTTTTCTTTTCTTGCTTTTCCTCTTCGTCTTTTTCCTCAACACCTTCTTCTGAATCATCATCATCTGAACTATCCATCCATTCATCCATGTCTGATATCTTAAATTCTTTTTTTCCCTTGGTATTTTTCTTACCCTTTCCTTCTTCACCTTCGTCTACTTCAGCTTCTTCATCACCTTTCAGACGCTTTCTCAACATCAACGAAAAGTAATTGAGATGTTTATTACGTTTACTGAACTCCTGTTCTGCTTCTTCGGCCGATAGTGCCTTGAAGCGTTGAATGGGTTGAAATTTATACCTGCAAGTGCGTGTGATATTTTACTGCAACCTTAATGAAAATAATTTACCATTCTTGCAAAGGAAATGCTTCAATTGCCCCATCAGCAGCATGAGTAAATACATAATATGATGCATTTTCTGATACCCCACCTTCTCTAATTCCTATAAAATTTCGTTGAAACAAGCTAGTCAATGAATTTTTATTTATTTACCTTTGAATTTCTTTACAGTACTTCCAGATGATTTCAAAATCCAAGGTTGATCATCAGGTTTGTACTTTCTAGTGATAATACCCAATTTCTTTCTTCTTGCTTCTTCTTTAGCTTCTCTTCCAAATTCAGATCCTGCGCCAAATCTTAAAAATTACCATTACTCTCAGTTTCTACTTCTATCACAAATAATTTTACTTGGGCGCGTCTTCATCGAAACCTTTATATTCCCTCATGTTATTTTCCCTTTCCATTTTCACTTGTGTCCATTTTGCAAAATCGACATCCAAGGTTGCATTAAATCTCATCACATGATAACGTTTTTGGATGTGTTTAGGAACCCTTATACTGTATTCCTGCACATTTGAGCTCTGAAAACATTTATGGATTAATAGAACTTAGTAAACGTGGCTAATTTAATACAAAGACACTTACTGAACCACTAGCTGAAGCCATTTCACTTTTAAATTCACCCTAAACTAAAGGGAGAAAATATTAACTGGTTAGATAGTTTAATTCCACAACTTTTATAGCGTAAACTGCATCAGAACTTTACACCATTTATCCACAGCTGTCAGATCTTAGTCAGAAATGTCAACTGCAAAAAATTAAAAGGTACTGCCAGGTTGGCAACGGCGCCATTTTTAAAATATTATAGCCGGTACTTTTTGAAAAAGAAAGAAAGAGTCTGCGGGGTTCGTGGCGTAGAGAAAAACAGCGTATTCTGCAAAGTATGGGGACAAGTAAAGGTGAGTTACTTCATTTCATTGTCGTTAATAGTAATAATATAATAATAATAATAGTTAATAATAGCAGATTTACGTTTATACATATATGATTTCAGGTCGAACGGATATATACATATATTTCAAGGTGGTTTGGTTGGGATGCTTTAAAGTTTCTGGAGGATCCAGAGGAAATTCGACCAACATTATCAGTAAGTACTATTTAGTGAAACAATAAAATTTTTTAAAAAGAAACTAAATTATAGTTTTTATTTTTTAATGGCATTACAACATCAAATACACACAATAATACATTGAAAATAGGTACCTACATATATTTAGGCATAATAATTTTGCCAAAGAACAGACCCGTTTGATATTGTTTGTAGAAAGCGATGATTTTCGCGGAATATTCCTTAGGGAGTTAAAGATGTAATATTTTCACAGTTACTTCTCCAAGAACCTGAATGACTTGTTCATTTACTTCCTTGTCGAATGTCTCTTCAGGCGCATACATCTTTCTTGATGAATGACTTTTTCTCAAAAAATTGTGTAAGCAAAATACAGTCATTGTGATGAGTTCCGTGCTTTTTCAAAACTCGAAATATAGATAAAATAATTCTAAAAGCGTTTTCAACAATTCGAAGGGGACTCTACTTAACCAATAATTGAAAACTCGTTCTTTACATCCTTTCGGATGTAATTCAGGATAAGGTTTCATGATATGTTCTGGCAGTGCAAATTCTTCATCCACAACAAAAACAAATGATACCTTTACATTTCTGTTCAGTAAAGTTGTGGGCTCAGGAAAATGTAGCTTCTTTCTTTCCACATCTTTATACAACTGACAGTTTTTAAATACACCGCAGTCAGAAATTCCTCCTTGACAGCCAATGTTAACATAGAGAAAATTGTAATCAGCATCAACGACAGCCATTAGCACAATACTGAAACTTGAGTTATAGTTGTAATATGTACTTCCACTATGAATTGGCGATTGCAATAAAATATGTTTCCCATCAAGCGCTCCCAAAATTTCAAGTTTCTTCAAATTTTGTTGATATTTCTCTCCATTCTTCAACTGTTGAAGGGACCTAAAACAAAAAATTTTAGAATTATTTAAAAGAGCAAGCGACTCAAGATGAGCCTATTAATCAATGTAGCGATGACCAAATCAAAGAAATGGTCACAGAAACAGTCAAAGAAACGGTCAATAAACCACCAGAAAAAAAGCATCTTCCAAGAAACTGGCAGCAAAAAGAAAAAGAATAAAGGAGGCTTTTAGTATTTTACAGAGTGCAGTAGATAAAAAAAAGATGAGTGCTGAATATTTGGTGAATATATTGCCAAAAAGCTGCGAAAGCTTGATGACAGAACCCGCACAATACTGCAGCATCAAACGCATAATCTTCTCTTTCAAGCCGAAATACAATCGCAACCTTCAACTTCGTCCCAATCTTCATCAGCACGAATCGATTCCAACAAAAAATTAAAGTCTGTAGAAGACATGCTCGTAAAGTTTCTTCCACCATGCTATTTAAAAATGGCTAACCTCTGGTGGTCAACCTATAACTACAAATGTAGCACTGACCACTATCAAATAGTCGACGTCGTCCATGTTGGTGTGCACTGACGAATTGGTGCCCGATTCGTTGCCGCGGCATACTTTGTTCGTACCAACAAAATTTATAAACGAGGCAGACATTCGGCCTCGCCTTGCCTCGTTCCCATACTTAATCAGATGAGTTACCCGCCATTAGATTATTTGTAATAATAAATTTCAGAATTTTATAAAACAAATGAATGAACTTCATCAATTTTGATTTAAATTTATTTTTAAAAAAATCATTCAATACATTCTCAATAGTTGAAACATTTATTGAAATTAAAAGAAATTGTTTATAAAAACATTGCAATATTTTTTTTGCTTACTTTATACTCATGATTTTTACAGATGACACAAAAGGGCAGTATTTCCCTACAAAATGACCATTCGATACAATTTTCAATTCACAATAACCACTTAAATAAAATACATTGGTTTACAATTTTTTAATCATGAAATAGAAAAACAATTATCGAAACAAAGATAGTTTACTACGAGTCCCTGGTAATTTACCTTCACTGTCCAATAGCCCAGCTTGTATATATTCTAGTGTAGGCATTTTCCGTAAATCTCCCCTAGCTGCAACAGCGGGTTGAGAACTTAGTAATCTTTTTGCTACCGATATTATATTTTCTTTCCTAATTTTTTCTGTAACATAAATGATTAATATTTATCAAACAAAGGATCATTCTATAATTACCTATTTGATCAATAAAGTGTTGTGGTCGTTTCCTGGTTCCGGTTGCCAGAACCTGTCGACCAATATCTTCAAACACAACAGGTCTAGACTCCAAATTCATCAGCAACATTGACTGAAGTTGTGTTTTTGCTCTCTAAAATGTTAAAATATTAAAATATTGCAATCAGTCTGAAAAATTTAAATTACTCTCAATTCTTGGTCAGAGATAGTTCCAGTCATTGCAACTAATTCTCGTACAATGACTTCCACCATATCTCTCAGATGTGTGGGAGGAGCACTGGCGTGTATGCAAAACAGGCCACTGTCCGCATAAGCATGATTGTATGCGGTTGCACTGTACATCCAGTGATGCCTTAAAAACATTATTTCACTGTTATTACAAATATCTTTCCAAAAAATGATTCATTACGTATGATATTTTTGGACTTCTAATTTATCATTTACAACAAAAATCTTATTTAACAACGTTTTTAATTGATTTGCTTAAACAAACCTGTTCAGCACATTTGTGTAAAGACGTGTGTACATTCCTTTGCCAGGACCGCCGGCACTAAATGAGCCACCTCCTCCCATCATCATATTTAACACACACATGGCAATGAAATCATCATCTTGATGGGAACATCCTTCTAACCCTATCATGACATGGCATAAAATCGGCAGTCCAGCTGATGCAAATTGTGGAATATCACACACTTCCTATCCAAAATAAAAATAATTAATCATCTACAAACTCGAAATTTCTGTGAATTACTTGAACAAATCCGCCTGTAAATTGGGCTAAACTGGTGTCAACTAATAAATTCTTATTACTTATACGTAATTTTTGGTTGGCTTCCCAAATTGGCATGCGGTTTACAAAATGTTCTTGGACACACTCTACAAGTCTCTGATGCTTCAAGCCGACCCCTGCAACAACCATACGTTTTGGGTCGTGATGTTGGCTGAGATATGTAAACAGCATGTTTCGGTCGACTTTATTTAAATTGGTTTGAGGACAAAGTTTAGGAAATCCCAAGGTGTTATCTCTGTATGCGGCCTAAAATTACCTATTCATTTTTATATTGTCACAAAATTTATTTATCTTACAGCATGAATCATGTCCATCAGAAGTGTTTCCTGCTCTGGCCTCATCCCCAAAGTTTCTAGCTCAAATTGTATGGCTTGGCGGGCCAAATCAACTTCTTCAGTTGTTATTTGAGGCCTCAATACAACTTCTCCTAAAAGACCGATAACCTCATCTAAACCACTTGAATATGCAGAAGCCGCATAAATAAATGTGTCTCGAGATCCTTGGCTATCACATATGCCACCAAATTTTTCTAAGTTATTTAGAATCTCATCCTTATCCGGATAACGTACTGTTGACTAATTTCTAGTATTATGAAACTAAAAATACTTCCTTTACAATACAATACTTACATTGAATGCTAACTTTTCCAAGAAATGAGAAATGCCACTTGGATAAGCAACTTCATATCGCGAACCGGAATCCACAATTACTGTAATAATTGCCATTAATTTAACTGAAACCCTGAACTGTTAAGCAAACATACCGCCCACTGTGCAGAATTCTCCAAATCGATCTTCTGACGCAACTCTTAAGCCGTTGGATAAGACCGTAACTTGAGTTGACTGGTGTTCGTTTTTAAGTTTAGCATAAATTGGAGTTGGTAGCCCAGGTACAGGTTCATTCATTGGTGGCATATTTGTTACTATCTTCTTCGACGGAATATTCACAGTCCAGCCGTTATTCTTTGCGAAATATCTTTGAGAAATCCATAACCTATAAAAATCAAAACATAATGTAACCACAATTAAACACTTACCGTGTGAAACTCACGTATTTTTGCAAGTGTTTCTGAACAGTTTGCAATTCTGTAGGGCCATTTTCAGCTTTAGTTTTGTTAAAATGATTAAAATAATTTATTAGCACACAAATTTTGACATTTCTTAGTTTCGGTACAGTGTTTTGTGTTGGTCACACTGGCCATCACTGAAAAATTTGTGTATTTTGGCGGGAGGACAAGTTTTGCAAATTGAATTTGTTTTTTTGCGGGATATTTAAAAAAGTTTTTTAATAATAATTAATAATTTATTATTGAATTATAACATTTGAGGATTCATTAAGACAATCTTTAATAAAAATGTAATAAATGATTACCAGTTTTAACATTTATTTATTTTATGGAATATGATACAGCGTGTGTCGTATAAAACTACAAACCTGACAAACTCGAACACATCGTACACATTTCATCATTATTTACGGTAAAATGTATATTATTTTAAAAGTTAAAATTATGAATTCATGAATATTTGTCAAAATTGACAGGTCTCAAAATGAATTGGAACAATGAGAAGATCTACGGTTAATGTAAAAAGGTGCCCCAGCCACTGTTTTCTTTATACAGAGAACGTTTTCAGAATGGAAAAGCTGTTGTGTCTGTTTTTCCATCATCGATTATTATCTATAATTATGTTGCCTTTTATTAAATTAAAAGGCTCAATTTACACAAATAAAATGTAAGTGTATTCGTTTTTATTCAACAGAAATATAGTTTTGAAATGTGTACGATGGGTTGCATTTTGACTTCGTTGGAGTTACCTGATATTCAACAGTTTATTGCAGAATTTCAAATTCTTTTCTTATTGAATTGCACTGTTACCGAGTAATCTTTAACGCTCTTACATGTAATATTTTTGAAATCATTTTGTATTTGATTGATATTTTTTTAACACAAATGCAGTTGCATAGTTTGCATCAATATCCAACTAAGCCCTAGCATAAATCATCGGTCACTGACCGTAGATGGATAAATAATGAGCAGTAGGTGGGCACACTTCTGTAAGCTACCGATACAATAATTATAGTAGAGAATCGAAAAAACGGCAAAAAATTACAAACAGAGGGAACTAATTATACAAAAATCTTGCACGCCTTAAATTTTGCAGGTAAGATTTTTTATGAAGTTTTCTTTTTGAATTTGATACTGGAATCTAAATTATACTTCTACAAATCACTACCTCAGGATGAATAGGTAGTAAAATTCTTCAAAATAACTAAATAAACTAACACAAAACTGAATTTTAATTTTTTAAAAATGAGTGATTATACAGAGAATTGAAATACGATTTTAATAGTACCTGTACATAAATTCATAACATCTTCAAACTGAAAATTAATAATAAAGAGTGATTTTATCATTAGGGATCATTATATCTTACGAAGGGATATATTGCCGCCTGTTTACTATACAACCACAGCAACTTCCCTTTCTGCCTGATTTTGATGGATGTATGTATTTTTTATTTGGGTCACCACAATAACTTAAAGGATTCTAAAACGATGCGTGGTGGGTGTATTTTCGACCAGATCATTTCACGCTACGTTGGATTGTGAATTGACAAATTAAACCATTATAGATGTCATTAATAACGTTTCCGTTTAAAAAAAATTCAGGATGTGCGGTAGGTTATCAACACCCGCTGTTCGAGATCTGCGTAAAACAAAAATAATTTCGCCGGTTTCCAGTTTCGTTCATTCGTTACAAATATCAAAAACTGCGTGAGTCTTTTCATTTGTAACGTTCCTATACAGGGTAAATCAGCAGGGTACGCGCATCGGCTTCTTTAACATAAAAGCTCACCCCGGACATAATTTTAAAAAAGTATTAATAATTTCAGTGGGTAATATTAAAAACGGGGCAGTTATAAAGAGTTACAGCCGATCGCAATTATTATCATCAGATTTTGAGTGACTGCAAAAGGAGCATGCCGCTTCACCCCTATGATTACAAACGGGCAGTGATGGTGACTTTTTAAAAATTTTGAAGCATGGCTATTAAAGTCTCAATTTATCTAGCAAATTCTGACTTATCGCAATCTATAATTATAAATAAAATGATTGAAGAGATGAGGGTTGGTTTCAATTTAGGGTTAAGAATATGTTTACACACCCCCCATTTAAAATATTAATTATAGAGAAATTTTAAAAATTAAGGCTTCTCGTTTAATTACACCCCTTTTAAGGAAAATCGAGGTGTAAAGATTAAGTGAGTGACCAGTGGCACAGAAGTTAAATAAAAAGTAAAAACTTTAAAATTATCATTAACATTCAATAATTGAAGCCTTCCCGCGAAGAAGAGTTTTTAGAAATTGAAAAGACGTTTTATTTGTTACTCTTAACAAACAATTTTGCTGTTTTATTGTAGTTGGAGACACTCAGAACTAGTTTTCAAGTACGCACAGATTTGTGACAAAGCATAGATAATAATAAAATAATAATAAATAATAAAATAATAAAAAAATAACATAAATCCTTCTTCGAGGGGAGGCTTCAATTATTGCCATTTAAAAAAAGAAGACCATCATAAAAGTATTCATAATTAAATAACTGATATTTGTTATTGTTACATAGTCAATATGTATTAATAATAATTTGTGACAAATTGAAGTTGAGTAATGCCTATGCATGTAGTGTTATGCAGAAAAAGAAAAAGAACATTGATAAAATGACATCATAATGAACTTTTTTTAAATTCTTATTATACTGTCTTCCTGTCAGTGAAGGTACACATTTATTTTATAATACATCTGTATGTGCATTGTTCACTGAATAAATTCATTTTTTATTGAAATAAGGTTTTCTTATAAAATTCTATTGTATATCTGTTGTAAATGTTTAGTCTCAATTTTGATTTTTTGTAATACTGTGTAAAATGAAATCTTAGAAAAAGTTATTATTAATTAATGTCGAATAATAATATTTATTCCAATTGTTTAGTAGAACATCTATTTTTATTTTTCTTTAGACTAAAATTTATTAAGAAATTACTTCTCATGTTCTTTTTATCAGGTATATGCAAGTCAAAAGATCAAATTCATAGACCCGGTTTAGACATAGCACTGCAGCAAAGGGTTTGTTTGAGTTCGCATATTTCTTTACCTGTACTCCGAACTCAAACGAAAGTCTCTACCTGTTTTTCTCCAAGCGCTTAGCAAGTGTTTATGTCTATGTCTATGTCTATGTCTATGTCTATGAATTCGTTAGAAAATAGGTAGCAACATTGAAATTAAACTTCTGACTCTTTTATTATCTTTACAAGAAAAAAATTATGCCTAGTTTTACAAGCAGTAGAGGAAGTAATGCTTTTTCAACATCGACTAAGAAATAATAAAAACATTTTGTTTTCCTCAACAGGTTTCATTCATACAGATACATCGAAAATCTCACTTTAGGTCAATATGTTAGTTGTGGTGTATAAATGTCGTTATTTTGTGACCTTCAAACAATTTTACTTAGTTTAGTTACTGAATAAATTATAACATATTTAATGTTTCAGTTTTACCGTCTGTTAGGACGGGTTTAGGTTAAATTCCGTTGGATTTTCACGGATTTTTTTGTGGTGTTTTGACAGGCCACTGATGTATAGTTTCGTGATCTCTCTGTATACGTAGAAATTTATTGTACTTCAATTTTAAAAAATCTGATGATGTCGAAATTCTGTTTTCAGATTTGTAATTAGTATCAAAATTTTATTTAACATAATAAGCATAATTGTTGTTTTTATATATTTACATAATTTTTTATAAACATTTTTGAGTGGTCAATGTTATAGTTATATTTTCCTGTATTTTATGAATACTCAGTTTTTACATTATTCTTTTTACACCGATGTATCAATGTTTTCTTAACTAACATGAATTTTGAATAAAAACAGTCACATGCCTTTTAATTCAATTAAATACTAATGCTAAAAATATAGTTCAGCAATGTATTCTCTCTCCGATTAGATACGTTCCCACATGTCATTATGTACGTGAAACACCAAACCTCCGATAATTACAGACGGATCAAATCAAACAATTATACATTTTCGATATCTGCACCGTTCAAATTGTACACTAGAACCGTTTTACTAATTACAACGTGTTCGATGTTTATTTTTGATGCCTTTTATTTAACTGTTAGTGGTGCATCAAAATGGGTGGAGTTCGCATTCCTGCGTTGTATCGCTAAAAAAAAAACGGTTGCAGATAAAAAAAAAACTCGAAAACTTAAAACTAACGAGTGCTTTGTTAAATCGGACCTAATCCGGTCTTCGAAATTTGTTTGTGTTTACAGAAATTACTTGATTTTATGGCGCTACATACTTATTAGAGCACCGTATAACAATCAATATCTACTTATGCTTTTTCTGCATCATAACCGTAGTTAAAACAAACAACTAAATTACTGCGGTAGGTATAAACTAAAGAGACGTTGCCTGGGCGTTAGGAAACTAATTAAAGCTAGACGCAATCATTACCACAGTAAATTATAGACTAAATCGACCCACAGATGTGAACGAGGATGATTACGTGCCAATTTCCGTCCTTCCCGTCGCATACATAAAGCACAATGACAAACAGTAAATTTTTATTTTCGCAATTGTCTCTTTAACATGTCAAGGAATCGGCATTTTTGTTAGGATAATTATGGGATCTACAATGACCGCATATTAACCGAAGAAAAAATTAACAAATTACCGGATAATAAGAAGCTTAAACCTAAAATTTTCTCCTAAGCCACCCAACAAGAAGTGGACACGTTCGGACATCAAACAAACCGCGAATTGACAGTGTCTTGTTATAGAGGGGCCCTAAAAAATCATTTCACTGGCGGAAATTGTCGGACAGCTTTGCGGCCGCGTTTCGTGACTGTCTAACAAGATTTAATTTTGGTTACCTCGAGCCTGTTGCGCTATTTTTTCGTCTCATTTTAATTATGTATTTACAATAAGGCTACTTCTGTTCGAGACCGGATATCGATCAAATTAGAATTGTGGTTCTCATACACCATTAATCTTCAGTACACTCGAAACTACCTGCATCCCAGATCCTTGTTAAAAATTAAAATTAGCATTTCCTGAACAATGAGTTTTTTCTTTAGGGGCGTAATTACAACTTGAGTGATTTTTAATCATTTTTAATTTGTGAAAAGATTTTATGTCTCAATGTAGATAAGAACGTCTCAATTTTTCATCAAAATCATTAACTATTCCTATAGAAATTTTGTGATAATTAATTTATTGATAAGTTTATATCATTCAATTCATAAAGTATTAAAAATTGTGGAAACAATGAAAGAACATGAAAAGCGTGACATCAGAATTAAAACTTCAAAATCATTGTTGCATTAATTGTTTATTTACTTATTAAAAATAAAAAACAACGATTTACGAAAGCAATCAAATCTCTGACAACCAAAAGGAAAATTAAGAAATGTTTAATTTTTGTAATTCATTTGTAAATCATTTATTACTTTTGAATTAAATATATTTTGGACACCTAGATCTTCCAGGATCCTTTTCCAATGCAACCTAAGTAGCTCACGAACTTGAAAGGTTCCACCCCCAACAACAACCAAACTCTTGAATCACCCTCCAAATGGATTACCAGATAAAAGAGGCTCTCTTGTTACTCATAGAATCTGGCGGTTTCGGTTGATGATTGCAAACTGCACTATAAATTGGATTTTGTAAAAATATTTGCACAAAAAATTATATTTCCAAAGTGGTGTGCTAACTAAGATGAAATCATTTAATTCTAATAAATAAAACATTTCTGCATCAATAGTATTGAATGTTAGTGTAATATTATTAAGATTTAATTGCAGTGAAAGTCATTTACAACGTCGTCGCTATAATGAAAAGTTGTTTACAGGGGCGAAAATTTAGTAGTTGATCCTCCGTCAAAAAGAAGTATCTTTAACGCTGCTGTTTATAGCTGTTTTAGAACATCCGCTGCCACGACAATAATAATTGAAAATAAACGATTATTTCAAGAAATAATGACAGTCAAACTTCCATATAACGAAGTACAATGGTGACATTAAAAAAAATCGTTATATCGAAAACTTTGTTATAAAGTGTATAAAATGCATTAAAAACGTTCTAAAAAATTGTCTAGAGAAGTTCGTTATAAGGGACTGTATTTTTAATGTTCACTGTAAAATGTTACATAAATGTATCTTTGTGCACATTTAGTTTTCTTCAGCCATTTTTGTGTCTTAAGAGTTTCTATGAATATAGATAAATGGTGAGGAGGGTATGTATATTGCGTATATTATATTCGAGTTTTACTGTATTTTCACAATTTTGAAAATCTCTAGAATATTGGTTTACATTTCACTTTATGATATTTGTAATCTACCCTGAGCGATATCAATAATAAATGAATTTTTATAATAACAAATAAGCTTGTGATTTCAACAACTATTATTCCGTCTTGAGATAATTTAATTTTTTCTGTCGATATAAAAAGCAAATTGCGTGGAGGCGAAATCAAAAGTAGGTAAGTGTGAAAATCGTAAATGAAGCAAAAATTGTTGCTGGAATTGGAGAAGGCCCCTTACATAAATGATGTCACAGGTTTAGGCGAAATTGTAACAGTTTGTGACAGGGGGTTCGGGGGTCATTTTAAAAACATGACATCACAAAGGGTATTTTCGAAACAGTAATATTTTAACAACTATGTATTGCTAAATAATCAATTAAAAACTGATATGGCGAATGTAATTTGCTTTATAAATAAAAATAATTTTGTTTCTGTGACGTGACACACATGGGGGAGGGGGTGTTTGGCACAGTGTGACACCTTATGACATGGGGGTGGGGTTGGGGTCAAAAATTTTACAAAAACCTGTGACTTCATTTATGGAAGCCTGCAAAATGACCCATGAAATTAGAAATATGTTGTTTATAACTTAATATAAGTGCAATTCAGCAACTGCATTACACATAAGTAAGTTGTGAAGTGCAAAGTTTTGTGGATGACGTAGTACGGGCCAATTTTTTGCGTGTGTTCATGAAATATTGAAATGCCCGTAACTGTACTCATAACAGTGACAATTTTTGTTACCCTTGAATTTAACAAAAGTCAAGAAACAGTTTACAATTAATTGTAAGTCTAAAGGTTTTGTTAACTTGTCGTTATAAATATTAGCTTGATTTTCTTTTACCGGACAAAAAATAGTTTCAAAAATGATGTCCCAATCGTAGAACCTTGCTGTGATTATTAGACTGCATATATACACATTTATTCAATAATTATAAATACGAAATTGTTGATGTTGCAGAAGCTTTAATGACAATGACAGGAGTGTTGATGAAAATACGACTGAACCCAGAAGTGAATAACTGCAAATGTAAAAGGCTCATGTTGAAAATACTTCAAAAGAATGATTATATTATTAATTAAAATTCGAGACAAAACGTTTAAAAATAAACTGCATGCATTTTTACATAAATTTCAATTACTTTTAGTAGCGTCTTAAAAAATACCTGCAATATTCCACGCATCATCTAGTTGTGAAACAAATTAAGCCCTTCAAACCCGTTAATTAATTCAAGTTCGTGCTGTGACCTATATTAAATTAAAAAGAGGCTCAAAATCAATCAAAATCGGATTTAGGCGTGATAAATAGCACTTGTTTACAAAACTGTTTCCACAAACAAGGCGCATTAAGCTCTTATGAGAGATAATATTACATTTTTTATAATCCAAATTTATGAAGTTAGTCAGGGTAGGCATGACATTATAAAAACTACAGCCTCGTTATGAAGTTAGCGTGTGTCGGAACGAAAATAAAAGGTTCACGTTTATTGAGGGTCACTCCGGAAGAGGGATGTAATAACAACCCTTTATAAACCATATGTGACCCACAAAAAAAATCCTTTTTTTCCATCATACATCAAAATTTTTTCGAAAATTTTCAAGACTTTCTGACCTATATAAAGAAGGTGGCGTCAGGGGGTGGCGCCCGTCTACCAACTGTGATACACCGCGCGTATTCGGGAGCGCGTGCCGCACAGGTGGTACGTCATGTGTGCACTGTTCAACCCTCGAATTCGTAAGGCCTCGCCCTTAATACAACATTCGGACATCTTTGCGAAAACAAAAAAGTGGGCCTAGTTTTTTCTGGGAAAAAAAAGTTAAGCGAGCCGCTGCGTGTCCAGACCACGTTCATAATAACTTAACACGAGCGCATTAAATAAATTGATCAAATGCCGAATCTATTCGTTATTATGCAAATAGATATATAAATGATCGGAATAACTCCGGGCTAAATTAAAATGGTCGTTTAATATCAGGGGTGGCATTTCAAATCTATAACCAAGGTGTTAGTTTCACGACGACAACTTAATTGTGCGTGGCATGCGATACGCAACTGATTTCTTTCTTCATAAATATTGATTAGAGCAATTTTCTACTTTGAAAACGTTTTAAGGTAATAGCAAATATAAAATAATGAGCCATAGTCAAAATTACAACGTAATCAAAGCTTCTACCGCGTTCAATTGAACGAAACACCTTAAAACGGTGCTTCCCAAACTGTTCTTGGTAAAAAGTTGCTATTCACTTATGAAACTTGTACAAAAGTTGGTTTTCATTAAATAATATCAACTATAAGAAATGAAAAACGGTATCTACTATCTATCCAACTTATATTTCTTCCTTTTTAAGTTCCTTCCGCTATCTGTGGTTGACAATCATCGTCGAAATTTTAACTTTGATGATTACAGTTTCGATAAACTGGCTAGATTTCTCAACTAAGATGTCCTCTTTCTTCCCATGCTTTGCTTCCCTTATTTTTACTTTTAATCGTCGTAAGTATCTCCTCTTGTTTTTTCATCCTCTGGAGTACTTCCATCTGTCTGCACCGCAATTCAACCATGAGATGCATAGCACCATTTAAATTTCACTTGCTTCAGTGTTTAAACTTCCCTTCCACATAACAAGGTGGAGAAGATGTAAAAACGAAATTTGACCAAAAAGCTTCTTCACTTTAATTAAGGAAGCTCTGGCAATCTCTTTCAATGGGTTGCTCGAAACTTTGAGAGAGTCAAGTTTCCCTTATTTAGTTTTTTAATCTCAATATTTTCCAGTGCCAAACTGCTGTTAATATTATGATTTGTTGTACCCAGGTAAAATAGGGTGGATAGAAACTATAGGGTGAATAGAAAGGAAAGTAATTTTAATAGAAATTATATTGTTATGTTTCCCTCAACCTTACCACATAAATTTGTGGTTTGAAGGTTTGTCAATATGCTTTGTAGTAAAATCAGAAAAACTGGATTTTTTGTTAAATTTAAAACATTTGTTTCTATTCACCCTGCAGTTTTTATCCGCCCCATTTTACCGTATGTAGCCTATCTGAGATTTAATTCGGTATACAATATTGATTTAATAAATTTAGGATGCCCAGCAGATTGTCAGTTAGTAAAAGGGTATATTATTGACAATCTCCCCATTTATATTTACAAAGTAACTTATCTATTTCAAGACATTACACAAATTAACGGAATACAGACAATTTGTACTCTGAAAATAGTTCACGGACAATTTGTCCCTGGGAAGATATATTTCTGCCAATGTGCAAGGTCTAAATCCTATTTTCTGTTGGAAAATCCGTGGAAACTCTTTCTGAAACGTAAAAGAAATTTTGCTGGCTGAATACATACCAAAGTCTGTGGGAAACCAATTCAATGTTTGGAAAAAATCTTGAAAGAAAGACGACCATATTTTGCTTTTGGACAACTGCACTAAGTTTTACCTTTCCGTTCAAGTTAGCACGCTACGATTTTTTTTATGTGTAAAAATCTTAAACAGAACCTTACGGGAATACAATTTCCTCCAGATAATAAACTGAAAAGCGTCATAGATGAATATTTCATTTGGTAGAAATACATTCCTAAATTGTGACCGGACAAAAGGGTCTTCCATCTATCCAAAAGATTTATTACCGATTTAGATCGTTCTGTCTATTCACCCAACTTAGCTACCTGTGCGATTTGTGACTGATGTTCGATATCGTCAATATCCAGCATAATGTGATAATGACACTTAACCGCATTCCAAAACAGGAGTTTCAGACCTATTATCAGAAACGTAAACGTCGTAAAAATAATTGGGTAGATGAAAAAAAATGCACTTATATTTTTATGGGTGCATTTTTGGGATTAAAGTTTCACACCCCGTATATATTTTATGGGCATCTAAATGTCATCATAGTGTTAGTAGACGATAACTTAAGGTAACTTATGAAAAGTTATAAAAATCCTACAATCGGTTTTGATAGTTAGCTAAACTGGATAGATAATTTTGTGTTCAGGTAATAACTTTATACAGTGCCTGAATTGATTACGTTGCCTGTAATATTCAACAACTGCACAATAAAGTGCAACCGCTATAACGTTTTATGTTACATACAAATTATAAAATACACCATTGTTTAATTTATAATTTTGAATTGTGAACAATTTACCCTTTGTCAACAAAACTCTGATCAAAAAAGTTGAGTCAATTTGCTTCATTTTTAAGTTTTAATTTTTGGTTTACAGAAACAATACATTAAAGATTGTTCGGCGATATCTCGAATTAGATTTTCAACAGTGCAGGCATCACAAATCTGAAATGTTAACAGGTTGAATATTTTTATGCACAACTTTAAATATAAATACGTTGGTACACTGTCAGCAAAACGGACTCCCTGCACCAGTTTTTTTTATGAAATTATTTTAGTGGATTATTAAACTACGAAATTAATACAACATAATACAAAATACAAAACAAATTGGAGGCCCAAATGGACTCACAATTAGGTGACTACCAAGGTGGATTCATGGCGGAAAGATCCGGTGCTGAACCTAACCTGAAACGCGTAATAAGGTACAGGAGAGCCAAGGACATACTTGTGACAATTGTGGACTTCAAAAGGCACACGATTCTATAGATAGAGAGACACTATTCAAATACGTTGGAGAAATTCGGAGCCGATGACAAATCATTGCAATCACAAAAAAAAACTCTAACGAACACGAAGTCAAAAGTAAAATCTATGGGAGAGATCTTAGAACCCGTTGAGGTCAAACCAGAAGTAAGACTGGGAGATGGGTTTTTTCCACTGCTCTTTAACTGTGTGCTGGAAAAGTAATGAGAGAGTGGAGGAGGAAGGAATTCCTAAAATAAAAATAGGAAAAAGAAAGATAATCTGCAAATTGACTGTCTGGCAGATGATCTAGTAATACTAGCAGAATATATGGAAGACGCAAGAGAACAAATAAATATACTGAAAGAGATAGCAGAAAAAGCTGGACTACAAATATCATATGAAAAGATTGAATGCATGACCAATAGAAATGAACCAAAGCAGATCACAACAAAGTATGGGACAATTAAGGGGTTTAACAAGTTCAAATACCTGGGAGAATTAATTCAGCCAAACGCCCTTGACAAAGAAGCAATCCTAGTCCAGATCTATAAATGCAAAACTAAGATACTACAATACAGTTATTAAGCCAGAATGACTCAGAATGTCTTGCGCTAAACACGGAGAGACAGTTAGACAAGGTAGAAAAAGAGGAAAGAAAAATTATACGGAAAATCCTGGGACCAAAATATGAAAATGGCAAATGAAAACTGAGAAGCAACAAGGAGATCTACATGAAAACAGAAAAATAACAAACACAATGAGGAAAATAAGAGTAAGTTATTTTCTACGGCCACATTAAAAGAATGAATGAAGGGAGACGGACAAAGAGAATATTCAATTACTTTGATAGAAACCCCAAGACACAAATGCCATTGATCAAGGAGGTTAGAAAAGACATGGGGAAATGGAAATAGATGGAGATGAGGTGGTGAGGAGAGAAGAATTCGAAAAGAAGATTAGTAGATTCAAGAGTTTTCAAGAAAAGGCAAAATAGAAGACTGGAACAAAATGAACAGAAGAAAGAAGAAAACAACATCGAGAAAGAATGAAAGAGTATTGGAAGAAAAGAAAGATAATCATGACAAGTTATTTCACATGGCCCATAGTCGGCCGAGATAAAAAAAAGGTCTTAAATAAAGAAAATACATAAGAAAATCTCGCGCGCCAAGGCCACTTTAAATTGGCTAACAGTGTACACGACTCTTGATTACATTAAACGCCGGTTATATAGAAATTATTTCTTTAATAATTTTTTAAAGAAAATGCAAGTAATTTCGTAGTATATTAATTGTACAAATACATACAAATCTTAGTTTACAACAGCAACAACAACAAAAATTTGGACATCATTTTTATCTACTACATAATTCCAATGTTATTGGTAAAATACAATGATTGCACGGGGATAAACATAGTATTTTAATAAAATTTAACTTTTTATAAAATAATTGAAGCTGACCTACGCAAACCCACTTTTTATATTTCAATGTAAAAGAATCCAAACTAATAAACTATAACGGAGGTAGAAACAAAGCAATTAAATTTGGTACAAGTTTTCGTCAAGCTTCGATGAGACAAGCTTACATTTCTTAAATAAATAGCTGCCAAAAATCATATTCTCAAAATGGTTCCATTAATTGGCGAAGGTCTGTTTTAATGATGCACATTTGATATTAAGCAATATACAAATGGATTTGGTTATTACACCTCGATTCGAATAAGCGGCCGATTCGATTAATCAATGAACCAAATAATCTCCTGTACCATATTAGTTTCTTGTTAAGAAGAATTGTCTTAAATTTTTTAATTGAATAATTTGTTAAACAAACATAATTTATTGATTGATGCCAAAATCTGTTCATTCAAACTTTTTTATGACAGCACCGCTTTGTACATACATACAAACATCACGACGCGACGTTTCAAAAAACTCGAAAGTAAATAAGCGATTACAATTCATAATGTGTGCAAACAGAGCGTAATTGGATCAATTTAAATCCACTCTTCATTGAATACACACATGCACAAAATATTAATCAGTGGGAGCGCATTTTCTATTGTTATTTCCGCAAACAATCGTCAACAGCGCACAAAGGCGGGTGTATTTGTATATACCGAGATTAAAACAAAGAGCGCCTCTCTAAAAAATCGCGAACGGCTTCTTGCTACATTGAATTGGTTTTTTAATACGAAATGATACTACACCAATTTCGATAACTAGTGTGTTGTAGTTTCTCGATTGCATACGGCAGCCGCGACACGTGGCTTCCCCTAAGGCGGCGCGTGTCGTTATAACAGGCAACATGTGTCCGACCACCGTAGCGGTCGCTTTTTTCGAACCATCCGCACAAAGTGAAATTTATCAGTGAAAACTTAAATTTCGCATCTATTGTTTTTTTGCAACAAAAAGTATCGAGCGTCATTGCAGCTGTAAGCACTGTATAATTAAATGCAGTTGCGTGGGAGAGAAAGATACAATTGTGAACTTTCGGCAAGAGCTCGTTTACTTAATTTTAGTTATTTCAGACATCACTGTCAATGTGGTTCGCGTGTATTGCCGAATTTACGTTTGTTGCACACAAATGTTTCTACTTACAAGATTATACTGCTGTTTGCAGGTATTTAGCCAGAGACGGACCGTCGAAACTTTTTTATCTATTCGGTTTTAAGTTTGTATAATTGCACTTAATTCATTCTTGTAAAAACGCAATTTCGTTAAAATACTTAAAAGTTAATGTTATAATTAACGACACAAAAATATACGACCGAAAGAAATTGGGTAAACTTTTTTTAAATGTTTTTAACTTCAGAAATTGGTTCATTGAAATCGTACCTAATTTGTCTGTTTTTTGAATCATAAATTCAGATGCAAACATTGAAACAAATTCCATTCACCGTAAATAGGAAACTATTAACAATTTTAGCATTTATCAACATGCAAAAAAAGAAAATAGTTAAACATAATCCACCTAACACAATAAAACTTCGACTATTGTTATCAATTGTGATAATTACACTTGTAGAAACAGAAAACTTACTTTTAACCAAATCATATAAATAATTAGACAATAATTGTAAATAATTGTTTGTATTAAATTGAATTTAATAATGAAATATGTTATCATCTGCAAGTCCCAAAATGATCATAATAAACGGATTCCACTGTACATACTTTCAATATCTTGTGAAGTGAGCTGGAAAATTGCAAGTGAAACTTTTAAGAACATTAGAAAAAACGTGCAAACCGTGATAATATAATTTAATGAATTCATATCTTTTGATATGAAATGAAACAAATAAATAAATAAAGAAACCCACGTTATTTTGAGATATACCAAAAATCGGGATATGGTTTCAGGCTCAATCTACATATTGTCCAGAAAAATATTGTGAAATTAAAAATTTTGTGATTCGTTCATCACCAGCATTTATTATTTAAACCTAGTGTACTCTTAAATTTGTTGAAAGATGTTAAGAAGGGTTTAGCTTGGATTAATTTTGTAATTATATTTTTCTTTAAATTTTTTACACATTTGAATGCTTTCCATTTCACAGATATCACATAGGAGACAATATCAATTGTCAGTATATTGTTTCTCTCAGTGAACTTCCCCGAAACTCTAAAAGCCTCATCTAAAGGCATATATTATTTTTTTTAAATTTAGAATTTATTCAATTTGATAGCGCTCCCCAACTTTTTTTCTGCCTATGGTATTGGAGGCAGTATAAAATTTTGAATGCCCTTTTCTAGGTATAGACAATTTAACATAATGACTTCTTTGCGATTTATGCCGGGCCTTATTAAAATCAGAATGCATTTTATGTTATGAAGTGTGTGGTACAAAAGGAAGTACAAAATAAATAAATGCAATGAAAGAGAACATTCCAGAAAATAACATTAAGTACTTGCTTATTTAGTCCTAATCTACCTTTCAGGTATGGCATTAAATAATTTATAGGAAATTAATCAATATCCTCATATTTGGCTGTTTCAAACGAGGTTCAAGAACAAAATCCTGCCAATAAATTGAATCTGAATTAGCATCAAGCCAATAATTAAAACTACTTCGAAGCAAACTGGAGAAGAAATAATTCATAAAGTAATGAGGAAATAGAAAACGCATTATTTTTTTAACAATTAAGCTTTGAAAGTATGTCAAGTTTGTCTACTTTTTAAGACATTTCATTTGTTATAGGTTGTTATAGGTTCTTAAAAAAATCTCAAGTAATGGGCAAATGTATCGAATTTCAGAATTTCTAAGGGGTCCAAAAATTTGCTTTCCAATGCTTACACAGTACTAATAACACTGATTTTTTTTTCAAGTTAATTTTTTTATTGAGATCATTTCAGCAAACGATTCAAATTTTACAAATTAAACATTAACAGTACAAAAAAATAATTGGCAATCCCTGACTACATAAAATTTATTAATTTTCCATAATTGCTCGAATTTAATGGTCAAGTATAACGTCCTTTTCAAACTAACTACAACTTTTACCAAATCCTACATAAATTACCAAAATTACTACTTCCTCAGAACATATTAAAAAAATAGATTAAGCAATCTCTCTTAAAATTAAATATCTAGTTCATCATTTTGATAAATAGGACACCGCGACGCTTATAATTTCAGTGCCTCCTTGTTCTTATCCTCGAGATGAAGGCGCGATAATACAATCATGAGAGATATAATCTCGGATAAGGAGACAAGTTCCCATGTATATTTACATTTCAAATCACTTCTTATTGCCGAAGGGTACGTTGGATTTATATTAAAGGTTTTATTTCATTATAATTATAAGTTGTGCCTGTAATGTATATGTATACACGAGGTGGATAACTTCATTTTCTGCACCATATAAATCACTGTGATTACAGCCTTGTGTAAACGCATTAGGCGCCAAACAAAAAAAACGGTATAAATAAACATTACTAAACGAATTTCGTAGAATATATAGGGTGGAAAAAAAAGAAGCAAATTACTTAATTTAGTGTCGAACTAGTAATTCCGGCCAATATTGGTCGATACAATCAGTAAATATGGATTAAACAAACCTCCTTCCAATAATGAAGCCATTCAGAGTACACCCCGAAGTTCAATCAGGGGTCATCTCAGATAAAGATACAGCACGGTTAGTAATTTATAAAATCGAAGTCACTAAAACGAAGAGTTCCATTTCGCCCATGAAACGCAACTTTCGAACGCGTCAGAACGAAATTTCGAAAACGCCCAAACGAATTGTTGATGATTCGTGATTTTTAATGATTCCCCGGCGAAAAATAATTGCATTTCGAGGCGATAATCGATCTATAAAATCAAAATCTGTAGTTGTGAGAAATATTTTATACGGGGTTTTTGTCCAAAAAATACTATGCCTCTACCTGTAAAACGGATGCCATAACAATGTTTACTTTAAAAATTATAATTGGTTTTTTGGAGCTACCCCAATTAGCTAAATATAAGTATAGGTCTTGTATACCGCTATATAACGCGGAGATTAGTTATTGAACTATTATCGGTGATCGACGGGCGAAAGGCGCCTGTTTAACACTTGGCCTTACCACTTTCAGAGCTGCTAGATCGGTCAGGTACGTGAAATTGTGTTTTTATACCTCCGGTGTGATCGTGCTATCAACTGATCTGATCAAATTAAATTTGAGCTTCAAAATCCAAATGTGCTCAGCGATCCAATTTTTTTTTAAGTGAACGCCACTGTTTTCGATTAAATTATATGTGTAACGTGTAATGTCTTCGGGTGTGCATTTATGATGTTCCTCAATGCGTTTTAAATTCAACTTGCCGCGAGGATGTCGTTGTTAAATAGTATTTACTTGAGGCGTCTGCTTCTGTAACTCCACGATATTCAAAATTGACATTCTTTGAAATCACAAATTACATACTAGGGATTACAAAGACTGGAAAATGTACAATAAGCTGATTACAATGTTTTAAGCTCTTATTCTGCAAAATGTAAATTTAACATTGGAAAAAATACAATGAAATAATAAGTGTTACAAATAGTACAAAATGTGCAATTTAAAATATGTTGAACTCTCATTTATCTTATTCTGCAAATTAGAAAAATCACTTTCGCATTTATTATACTTTATTTATTTTATTGCTGAAATACAAAGGTAGTTAATCTGTTAAGGACTCGAAGGGTCATTTTGTAATTTATGTAGCGACCCTTTTCTTCCTATTTTACTTTGATGGTCAAATTATCTTTATGCTTGAGGTTGTTGTAATTGAGTTTGTCATTTTGTCATAATTGAGCATGGCAATTTTGCTCCTACGACTTTTTGTATACAATACACGAGTTTTGAAAATTTAAAAGTAGGATCATCAGTCTTATTAGGAAAAAATATTATTTAAGTAGGTAATAAATAGTATATTATTATACAAGTTTTATAAGACGATCTATTGTCGTTCGAGTCAGTTTGGGACACGACGAGCCAAGCCAGGAGTGCTCCAATGTTACGAGCACGGCAATACGTCTTATAAAACGAGTGTAATATACTATTTTTTCTACTTTGGTGCTCTCAGTTTTATGAAAATTTGAAAATTCTGCTTTCTAAATATTTTAGGAATTTTTAGGATTAGGTACTGGTTGTGTTGGTATTTGTCATGTGTCATATGTCAACTAAAATTTCAAATTTAAAATCTCCAGTTTGATATTTTTATGAAACAGTTATGGAAGAAATAAGATGTACCTACACTTGGTTTGATCTTGACAGGAACTCGTTAGAGATGCTGGACGCCGGTCAGCGTGCTATTACAGCAATGCCAACGTAATACGTATCAAAAAAACCCCAAAAACAATTTTACAAAAACTTCCTTTGTGACACTACTTTTAGTTTCACAAAGACTCACTTATGATACCAAAGTAGAAAAATTTCTGTAAAGTATGTAAGATAATGATACCTGCAACCATCAGAGAATTTTGTTCACTTATAACGTGAGTTCAAAACACTTTATGGTCAAGTGTCCTAAAGAAATATATCAAACGTAGTTCATAGAGCATCTGTTACAGTTACCAACATAACTCTACTTATAAATGTCAGCAAAATATAAATAAATTAATAAAAGAAACTTACATACTTCTATGGAAATAAATAATTTGTTAAAACAAATGTTAAACACTTTACATTAATGCAGTTCAACACATTTTGTAATATTAAACAAACAAAAACATTATAGTTGACACTAGACGACATCAACTAGCTGCAATACCGCTGACTAACCAAACACCAGCTTTCTTGACCACAGATTTTTTTTTAACTCACGTTATAAGCCACAAATGATACATTTCAATAAAGCCAATATAATTAATAAATATAAATTTACTATTGGTAAAAAAAAATTATGTTTCAGTTAAAAATGTCTTCTATCCGGTAACTTAATAAATGAAGGCTTAAGTCTGATTTATAATCAGTTGATTAAATAAAGAATGCGTCTTTATGGAACAGATAAATCGTCGCTGACAAGATGAAAAGCATACAATTAATAGATGAATGGATTAAAGAAATTAAAAACTGTATCATTATATCAATTTTTAAATTGATCATTTAGCAGATTACCTAATAAAATATCTATTTTTAACTAGAATAAAAGAAAATTAGGTTGACGCATTTTTTATTATTTATTTAGAAATAAAAGTAGGTATATTTTTCTGAATTTCTCGAAAAAGGTAACAAATTTTGTAAGAAACGGTGCCGTAAAGAAAAAAATCACACAGACACTCAATTACATAATTTGAAAGGTAATTTGAAAATTCACGACCGTTTAAGCAATTACAAATATTTGGCCCTGTAAATGATATGGCGCAATTTTGAAAATAAGTTGGTAGAAATGTCAACAAAACACGAATATATTACCTGCCAAGTAAACGATGGCAAGGTTGTTATTAGTTATTGAATGTTCTGTTGTATATATTGTGTGAACTCTTTGTGATTATACCTGTCTCGGCCGTCATTGTTCGATATTTCAGTTCTTTTCAGTGATGCACACAACCAAAAAACGTTAATTATAATAATTTTCCGTGTGTAATGTTTATATGCAAAGACTGCAGTCAATATAGTAACCCGTTCCTATTGTCGCCTAAATATATGGGACTGATAGAAGCTCGATATAATTACATGTCGGATGTTTCAAATAAAAACGAACGTCCCGTGAAAAAATTCCGAGTTTCTGTTATCAGCGAGTTTCGTACCAGAAAACGATGGACACCCAAGAAGAGACGGCTCGCTCATCAGACAGAGTAATTCGAGATGAAAATTTTTGTGGTGCGGCACGATGAATTTTTGCCAGAACGTATCGTCTTATAAATTTAGTGAGAGTGGTGCAAGGCGAGTCAAATAACTCACCTACACTGAAGATGCGATCGAATTACACCGTTTAACCCAGTTCCCCACGAACTGCCTCGAAAATTATTGTTTAATCTTGTGGCAAATTAATGTTGTGACAATAGTGTCCACACGTTCTCAGCAAGAGTCGAATTTCGAATTAATGTAAATGGCATGAAATTTCCATAATGCGAGATGATCGACGATCATTTTAATTATGGACCACCCTGATTTTTAAGGGTTCTTTGTTGAATAATTCAGAATGAAGCGGATTTGATTTGATTATTTTCAACCCTTTCTTGAATTTTAAATATAATTGTTATTTATGAAAAGTTAATTAAAAACTAATCAAGCTTACTTTTCTGGAACCAAAATTTTATACCAGGTAAAAATTACCTTGAAATTAAATCAAAGAACATTTTCTATTTAACTCATCTTTTGCCAATATTGCGTTTTCGGAAAGTGTTCATAAACAATTTTTTGTTAATTGTAAGGAAAGTTGAAACTAATACCAAGCTTCAATAGCCAAAGGATTGTAGTTATAAAAAATAATTTTGTTATTAAAAAAAACTTACTTTATGTCAATTTTAACGCTTCTTACATCAGCAACGTATTTTCTGTATATTTTTTTGTTTGAAAGCCTATAATTGAAATGTAAGTTTTGAAACGTAGCTCTTGGATGTATTAGTGAAGGTAGGTATCAAAAAATATGCTAGAGTTCACCGTTTAGCGGTATTTGTTTGTGTAATCTCGTGATTGCAAAGTAGTAACAAGTCACTGTTGAAACGTGATCTAACACTATAAGTAGTGCCGTTTAAGTGTACAGTGTTCAAAGTAATTATAGTAAGTAATATAATTTAAGTAAGCATTTAAAACGCGTGTTATATCTTTTACCTATGTATTTTCAAAATAAAAATAAAGATAAGTCTAAGAGGGCTTTGACTGTGAAGGAGCTAGAGATTATTGAAAATTTGGAGTTAGAGGAAGATGACGATGAGATAGACATAGCATATATTCCTCCAGTCGTAGATTCTTTAAGCGATGAAGAAGATTTTGACGACAGTTTACGAGAAACATTACGAGGAACATTCGAAATTTTTGACAAAGAAATCTATAAAATTGAAGATGTAGAAGAGGTTTGTGAAAACGAAGAAATCATTGACAAAGAATTTGCAGACATTACAAAACTAAAAAAAAATAATTGAATAATGGAAAGGCAAAAGTAAGTCACATGAAAAAAACAAAGGAGATCACATGCGGTAAGACACCAATAGACCTATCCAAAATTGAACGTCTCTCTCCCACGCTTGGTGTCGCTATCCTCACTAAGTCCGGATAGGTCTCCTATCCAAAATTGAACGTCTCTTTCAATTTGGATAGGTCTATTGATTATGAAGAATCTAATTTCAGTTCTGCAATCGCACGAGGATGTCGATTAAAACGTACATATTGCACTTCAGTTGCAAGAGTGACACAACTCAAAATAACAAGTTTGGAGTAAATTCGAAAAGTAATCTCAAAATTCACAATTTGGCACAAAATTGTTTAGGTTACCATTGCGCTACTTCTTAAATTATAAAAGTGTGGTAGTACAGTAGAATCCGGTTATAGCGAACCTTAAGGGACCGCCAAAATCGGTTCGTTATATCCGAAGTTCGTTATAAGCGTTAATGAAAGAATAAATGCAAGGTGTTTTATGAGACCGTTATTGTCTAATATAAACATTCAAATGTATAAAACCATTATAAATATAAGGACTAAACTTAAGTGAAACAAAGCAAAATGCAATAAGTAATTTTATTTGAAAAAAATTGTTATTTTCGATTAAACTGTCGCATTTTTAAATTATAAATTGTCCACACATTTTCAATAATCGGCGCATCATAATTCTGTAAAAAATTACGAATGTTGTTAATACTTCTCACAGCTTCCTGTGTACATAAAATCTGTAATGCTGGTGGTTCCGGCTCATCCTTATTGGCTTCTTCGTGGTCATTTTTGTCTACCACAAATACCCAAATATTCTAGTTGTAAGTTTTCGAAAAAATTTGAATTTTCCAATTGTTGAAATTCACGTTCCCTTTGTTTCTCTTTTTGTAATCACTCATTTAATGACAAGTCATCATCAGATTCGAAGGTTATTACTTGTTATATACAATGCAAAGTTCGTTATAGCTGATTAAAATTTTATTAATATCGGCGTTTCAGGTTCGCTATATCCGATAGTTCGTTATATCCGAGTTCGTTATAACCGATTGTTTTTTACATTGTTACATAGGGCAAAAAGTGTCGGGATGTAGAATAAAGTTCGTTATAACCGGTGGTTCGCTATAACCGGAGCCGTTATAACCGGATTCTACTGTAATTATATTTTAATACATTTTTGGGAACCAAAATATTTGAAAATTTTAAAGTTAGGTCACTCCTGCAGCCAAGGTGCGATACATTCAAAGAATTACATGGCACTTTTCTAATTTTTTTTTGGCGACAATGTAATGCAAGAGATTACTCGGTTTTCAAACATTTACTTTAGAGGATTTGGAAAAATTCTTAGGCATCTTGCTTCTAAGCGGATATTACACTCTTCCTCAGACTAGTATTCAACGCCCTCTTTTCCATTGGGCACTCTGGGTAAGTGCCCAGCGCTCCACGATCCTTGGGGGCCCCTAGTTCCTGCCAGATCACCAGATCACCAACTGATAACCGATTTTGCTTATCTACTCCTTTTGCCTGTTGTTAATATAGTAATCCTCTGTCATATCATAGCCATAGGGACCCCATCATCATTAAGTGCCCCGGGCCTCCAATAGGTTAAAGTCGGCGTTGCTAGTATGTACTAGTATACAGATGAAGTTACAGGTGTTGAAATTATTGAAAGATGTATGGCAAGGGACCGTTTTCTCGGTATAAAAAGAAATTTGTATCTTACGAACAATAATAATCTTAACAAAACCGAGAAGTTTGCAATATATGGAAGTTGGACAGATTGGTACACTGTCAATAACCAAAATTTCAAATTGAATTTTGATCACAATTGGTACATGAATTACTACAAAAAAATAAGTACTATAGGTCATATAACTATCAAAGAGGTCGTGCATCTGAAGGATCAATGGATGGAGTTCGATTTGACAAAGTTGGACACTTGGTGGAAAATATCCACAAAACTTTGGAACAACTTGCAAAGTTTACAAAAGCACCACACATTGCACAAAGTGTGATTTAATTTTGCATTCCAAATGTTTGTCCACATATCACAAGAAATTCGAATGCATTTTGTCATTGTATTTCATCTATAAAAAAAAAATATTTTCATCCAATTTTTGCAATATGTAATTGTATGTTAATAAACTAGTTTGAACAAAAATGCTTTTTTTTGGGCCTACATCTGGTAGTGGTATTTAATGGGTTAATCATCCTTATAAATTGCAATACAAATTCAAAAATGTATTATATTTTTGGTACAAATATTATTCTCACAAAATGGTTTTTGCAAAATATAAAGAAAAATCTGTGGCTAAAAAGACTAGCGTTTGCAGTTATGTCGGTGTTAACGTATGGCTAGTTGTTGTCGTCATTGTCAACTTTCGAACATCAATGTGTTAGATGATTTGAAGTAAGTGGTGATAAATACTAAATTAAGTTACAAATTTTGTCTCTTGAAAATATAAAGTGTCGTTCTTTGTTTTCGCGCGTTCCAAGTAAATGGTTGCGGTTTATATTCTACCAAATAGGATTCATCATAGCAAAGAAGTGAAGTTTCTAACTTTATGTTTAATTATTTTTTTTCAAATTCAAAATAAATTGTATAAGATTCTTGGCAGCTGTTACTTTCTTAATTGAATAGGCATTTTACAATAAACCCAGCACAACCCAACCATCCGGTAAATTGTCACAAAGTACTTGCTGCAGCTAAAGTTTTTATAGAAATTGTTCGCGAAAAAAATTGTTCCATACTTTATTCTTTCCATTTAATTTTTCAAGATTTAACTATCAGTTACAGCATACATAATATATTGCCACATATTACCACAAACAAGAATCAGCTTGTATGGCAAAAAATAACTTCGAACTGATTAAATTAATTAATTAATTTAAAATACATCGACAGGAAATAAAAATGCCAAAAATATGTTAAATCCTTGTCAAAGGAAATTATCTTTTGCAAAATCCTACCTTGAATATTAACATATAACATTTATACAAAAAAGTGCTTCGAATTGATTAACGTTTGGTGTTAAATATACCGCTGTCATCGCCCTCCACACTCAGATACACCTATTTGTTAGACACAAAAAAGAAACAAAGTGCATTTTATTCGAAAATGATTTGCATATGGGAAGCTGTCAACAAGAAGGGAAAAAGCAAAAGTTTTGATATTATCTCCTTTTAAGAGATGGATTTATAGGCCGCGTGCGTGGGCAGGTGCCTCGACCTCCAGGTGAACCTAGCACTGACATTACTACTACTAAATGTTCTTGCATTGATATCTCGTTCGGTAATCTCAACGACATCAAGTTCACATTTTATTGATAGTTTTCTGAACGTTCAACTCGACGGTGTAATACCTGTAAAAACCAAAGGTAGTGAAACATTAATAGCAAAATTCGCTGAACATTCAATCAAATTAAACACTTTTCTAATCAAAACTTATAATTACAAAAATTTAATTACAGCTAAAAATTTAAAAAGTAATTTTTTATATCAGAAAGCACAATAAATTTTATTGGAATAAATAAAATCGCCATGTCATGTTTAAAAATGTAACGTTCCTTAGCAGCTGCTTATCCGTTTCTTCGTGTTTTTCTTTTAATTTCTTTAACGATTTTCGTTAATTTCGGGGGAAGATAATAAAGCATCCGAAAAGGGCATAAGTCACCAAATTCGCTACCTAAAGACTGCCATAAATTAAACCGTGACTTGATTTGGCCTCAAGTGCCGCCCACTTCAAAATAAGTTATAAATTTCAATGAAAAATTGAAAACAATCTAAAAGAACATCGGAATTGAAATAGTTTCACCAGTTTACGACGTGGGGACTATCCTTGATTATAGGGCGCTAATTTGCACTTCATTTAAGTCGGCTTTTATCATTATTTATGGCGGCTAAAATTGTTGTGCCTTTTCGGGCCGTTTCGGTACGCAAACAAATTGATTATACAAAGAAAGGCAAAGCCAATTATTGTTTCTTTAATGCCGATAAGAGTTCGTAAAAAGGTATCGCGCATAATCTTCACAATAGAGGCGACTCGTAAATAAGTTATTATCGAGCTGTTAAAATCAAATTTTGCCTCGTGCAATACCCAACTGTTTGTTTATGTTCTCCGTAATGAGCTCTTAATGAACCATGAAACCCAATAAACCCGGACAAGGCGTTATTACTTTTTCGTTTAAAATCTACTGATCCATCCTCGTGTAAAACCATTAAAGAACGCCGAACTTTTATTTATGATTATGGCCGCACTTGTCGTTGTCGCCGTCTTATTTACAGAAGCTCCTTCAACTTTGTTTATTACGGTTGCTCCTGCTGTCATTACAAGTGACCCATTATGGGAAGCCTATGTGTGTGTGTGTGTGTGTGTGTGTGTTGTCTGTGTGTGGATGTGAACATAGTAAAAGACGGGCGCGTGGCATCGCCACATTTCCGTGCAAACCTTCCAACAGTTGGTCAGCGAGACTTCACAGACCGGAACTGTCAGCAGATTTGAGGGTTCTGTCGGTATTAACACTAACGCATATCCTTCTGCATAGGTAGCTAATATGCAGGATGTGTTATTTTTTGCAATCAATCGAAGGCCATATTTTGCCAGCTCTTTGTGTTATGCTACAACAAGCTTACCTGGCCTGTCTCATTATATTTTTTTTAGATTTAGATTTATTTAGCTTTTTTACTTCATTTAATTTTTATTTACTTTTTTATTTCAATAGCATTTCATTCATCTAAATTATTCTTTGTATAGTAACAAACTTTCAAGACAAATAAATTATTCGAAACCGGAATAAATGTTCTGCTTTGTTGAATCAAAAATTTCTAAGATACAAATTTTATTATAAAATAAGGACATCAAGTAACAAACAAATAAAATATCTAACATTGAAGACACATGAAATTAAGAAAACAAACATAATACAAAAAAAACAATCAATAACAATGATAGCACGCGTCACTCTTTATAATACTTTACTATCAAAATCAAGTAACAACTACACATTACCACTATCATCGGCGATATTTCCACCAACTCTGTAACTCGCATGCGGACCAAGCTATGCATAAGAGAATTTATAAGAGGATTATAATGATGAAGATGATCAAAAATAAAATTGGTTTAACCCTTTAGTTCAAAATTAGTTATAAACTTCAATTATTTAACTACACACCTACAATCAGAAAGAAAATTTCTTTGTCTTTTATTAAAAAATACAAGCAAATAAAATTAACCTATAACTCCATTAATTAATTCATTTCTTCAAATTTCTTCAAAAAACTATAAAAATCGCTGAAAATACAGCCAAACTCGCTTATGACGGATTTTGTTATAATGTGCATTTGCTTATTATTTGTATACACGGTGTTATAAGTTTTATTGTCGGGGTCATAATACCTATTAAAAATTAAGTGGAAAGTACATGTTACATCTGTTAAAGTGTACACTTTCGATGGGTGCAAAACAATTCCAAAATAATTTTATTTAAAACCATAAAGTAAAAAAATGAATTTTGGGAAAAATTTTGTTGTTTAGTTTTTATTTCAGAATGTGGGAAATTATTCATAACATTAATATTTGCAATTTGATTTGCAAAAACAATGTTACTTTTTGAGTTAGATTAATTTAAGGTGAAATATGAAAATTTTATTATTTACAACTTCAAAGTATGGTTAACGGGCAACACAATAGTTTATGGTCGACCCATCAAACTGGTGAGGGATGGCATTTCGGCTTTCACCAGAACCGTATGCTTGAATTGAAAGAAAAAATAAAAGAAGTTTTTAATATTAAGTATATTATTTTATAAAAGAAGTTCAAAATGTTGGCCTTCTTGTTCTATGCATGTGCGGATGTGCGTTTTCTAAAGCTGCCATAAAACCTATTTAACAATTTTGTGATTCTGACTCCGTACCTGTAAAATATATCTTGTGCTTTTCAACTTCTTTAGTTTACAACAACTGTTATATATAATAAGTCAAGTACCCTCCACTGATTCCATTGTTGGATAAATTGATCACCTTCTCTCATAAATCATTGTCATATGAAAAGTAAGTTAATAAAACTAATTCGATTACACTAAATTGTGTGAAAATACCCTAATTTTCGTAAGTCAAAAAAACTAATAAATTGAATAACTACATAGTAATTGAGAGAAAGCCAAAATTTTACCTGATTTTTTTTTGTTCCTTAATAATATAAAATTATTCATGCAATTTATGATAATTGACAAACTATTCTGAAGAGCTATTTTTCCACAGGCGGTAAAACTTATAACACCCTGTACAAAGTTTACAAAGTGATGCAATTTAATTTCTTTATTGTAACAGTAAGGGGCCGTTGTTCAGTCAGTCAGGGTAAATAAAAAACTATAAAATTGTGTTGGCAATGCTGAAAATTTGAATTACAGTATGCCTCACTTCATAATTCCATGCGTCAAAATATGCATCGTATTCTTATATTTTATATCTAGAAGTATTCAATCATATGGTATAAAGGTACTTAAAAGATTTGAAAAATAAACGTTAAACAATTTCAAACTTTAATTTAATGTTTACTTTAATTACATTCTATCTCAAACCAACAATGGGAAAGTAAAAATTAAATTATAAAATAGTAAAGCAGAAAAAGGAACCCCTTTTAAAGTTCACTCAAAATAATTGTAGAACTATAAAAAAATTGGAAAAAAATCGTGCGAAATACACGCCGCCGCTTTGAAATTCTTCAAATTACCTAAAAAATAACCTGCATTAAATTTAAACAGGCTTTTCACGGGTAGCAGTTAATTTAAAAAAATGAGAGTGATTCTCGACTCTAAACTATTTTATTAGCTCGACAATTGTCATAAAAAAAAAATCCCGACCGTAAATTTATCGCGCCGTATCTTAAATTTACACTTACCCTCTTAACTTCAACACTTCCGATTTTATCTTTCGCTAAAATCTAAATTACTGTTGCTTCGAATGTTTCTCTACCTGACACTCGAGAATATGATATTCGTTCGGCGGCACGATTTTTTCTGAATTCCAATTCCACATTATCCGGAAGCGTAAATGCAAGAAAAAAAATTCAATCGCACCGTAATTTTGATAATTCCTGGTTCTTGATTAATAATCAACCCCATCTCAAAGGTGGTCCTCCCGTAGTTTTTAGGCAATATTTGAACCCTGCCGGGCGATATATGGCACTATTACCCCTCCGAGATGCACCGTTCCATTAATTCTTCTCGCCTTTGTAACATTATACAATGCCGCAAATCATCCACTGTGTAATTTAAAGACAAAAAATTTTCTGTGGTTGCGACTGCATTATTTTGCCATTTTTCGTGCCGTTTTATTTAGGTCTACCTGGAAAGGGTAGAACGAAAACAAATTTCGGAAAAAAATTGATTTCGTCGTTATACATCAATGTCAGTGACAAACGCAATTGATTTCAAATATTGCGTACCGCCCATTCACCGCCCTTTTGTTTGTTCGGGCGAATATTTTCTGGAATTGCTTTTGCGAGCCTGGCTGCGATGACACGTGAATATTGAAGTCCGACGACGCCAAAATGCACTCGTTAATTAAAAAATAGCCCCGCAAGACTTTATAAGAGTCACAACTGTTTTTTTCCTTCGTATAATAGAGGACCACCTTCTTGGTTTATTATCGGGAAAAAATGACCGTTTTCTATTGATGTAAACTAATCGAACGTTTGTTGTTAAGTGACTCCGCAAAAAACATAATAAAACGGTGTTAAACGGTAGTTAATTGCCGCATTGAGAACTTAATAGTCGAAAAACTCTTAACTTCATCTCTAGTGGTTCGTATTTTCGTAAAATTTATAAAAAATTCTAATAATACGGCAACAGTATCTCCAGCTTAATTGGCAGATGATTTGTATTATTATAAATTATCGAAATTCAATTGCTACAATGTAGTTATGTTCCATAATTCATGAAGTACCTACCGTTTCTAAAAATAATTGAAAATTTAGGTAAAATCTTGTTAAATTTGTAAATTTGTAGTTTATAGTTCGAAAGTACATAGATACGAGATAATAAAAACTTTGAAAAATGCTGGCTTGTGTTATTTAATTCTGTTGTATATCTTGGAAACTGGTATTAAAAATAGTAGTAACGTGTGTCTAAAAAAATATATGATTTTAGTAACACATGGAACAATTTCAAACGTAGGGCGTAAAGCATCTGTTACAGTTGTGAATATAATAATGAAATTATTTACATAAATGCGGAAAGGGATTTGAACTCACTTTCTAACATCAGTGTACAATATACGTTAAAACTGACATATACAAACAACAGCCTACTTGACCATAGATTTCTTTGAACGTATGTTAGATAAGTACTTATTTACAAGCAAGTAGAATATAAATAATTCTTAAAAATGTGAGCATAAAACAGGAGGATCCAGTAAAATTGAATATTGTTTTCAGTGTCCTTGTATGGTTAATAGTATACTTCGATTTTAACGCTGCATTACGCTTGAAGGTATAAGTTCAGGACTTCCGAGAACATTGTTTATTTCAACTATAGGTGTATTCTCATCGATACCCTCGTCATTGTCACTTGAAACATTTATATTTGGATACAGAATTATGTCATCATAACATTTCATTCCTCTACAAACAAAATTTTTAGAATTTGGTTTAGCTCGACCAAAATAATTCAAATAATTAAATATTAAATATTCTTTTCCAGGTACACTGCCAGTCAATTGAAAACGGTCTAGTCTTCTGCAAAATTATTAACGAAATATGTAGTTATATTTTCGATTATCCGATATGAAATTATTTGAGGTGATTAATTAAACTATAAATAAATAGAAGTGAAATCTTAAAAAAAATACATCAAAAAATATCAAGCGTAGAGCGTTTTTTATTAACTGACTGGTAGATTATAGCAAATATATTGGGTGCCTTGCTAATAAAAATTTTCAGGTAAATCTCCAGTCGGAAGCAACATGACAAGAATACAATAATTATATAATAATAAATTGATGTCATGTTAAGTTTGTATTTTCTTCTTAGACATTTATTTATTGGTAAATGATTATCTGTATCAATGTAGTGCAATGATCGTACCAGTGCCCTATATTAGGGACCACCAGTATTATAGAAAACCCCCTTTTGTTCATCAAAATAGTAGGGTAGAGACGCCATTTTTAATCACTACACCACTTGTAGCCACCTTATTTATAAATACGTATTTATTAAAGTTTTCGGTAATAAAGAACTAAGAATGTCCTTGATTAGTATTTTTAAATAAGTCCAAAAACATTTTTTCGACCCACGCATCTGTCTCTATGTCTCATTTAAAGTAACAATTCATTTATTTGACACCGAACTATAAGTGACGCTGTACTTATTGTTAATGTAAAATACACTTGATAATGTTTCGATATAAATGTTGTTAGTTATTATAATAATGATGGATCATATTTCTGTGCTTAAATATTGCTTCGCCCATAAATTTATTTGTTAAGTAGTGTTAAACAAGGCTCCTTGAAGAGCAAAGTGGCCGAAAGTGGTGAAATTGAACATATCGACTAAATAATTAAATTGTCGAGATTTACAGCATTTTAGTTTAAAAAATATAGAATAACTAAAAAATATAAAAATTCAGTTCAAGATGTATATACAGTAATGTAGTTTACAGCTATTCTTAGTTATTTGGGAATTTTTTCAAATACGAATTTGCTTAAAGTGGCTAAAAATGGTGTCTCTACCCTACAATAACTCAACAGTAACAATTCAGTAATAAAAGTTGATTATAGAAATGTGACAAAACCAGTTTACATTAATTTAGTTGACAACATTAAAAATGCATCAGTAAAAGCACGATATCAAGAACAATTACAAATAAAACATTTATTCGAAAACCTTTAGAAATAGTAAGGGCCTGTTGTTGAGATACCGTTTAATTTGCAAAATATAATGCAAACTTACGAAAAACAACTAACCAATGCAATTGTGTTGGCAATGCCAAAATTTTAAAATATTTTCAATTTCATTTCATAACCCAACTTGTTCATTTTAAAACGTAAAAGAACAATACATACTTTGACACATAAACACATGGAATTATGAAGTGAAGTTGGCAATATTTCAAATTTTCGGCTTTGCCAACACAATTGTATTGTTTTTTTTCCCTAAGTTTATATTATATTCTGAAAGTTAAACGGTATCTGAACAACAGGCCCTAAAAATTTTGGAAATTATGAAATTCAGTCTCAATAAAGAATATTAGGTTAGTTTTTAGTTTCCATACCAAATTTGTTTAAAGAAATACTGCTAATTGTAAGTACCTACCTACTAAGCAACTGGGTTATGAAGAAGCAATTACTTAATTTGTACATAATTAATTTTAATTTTATTCATTTCAAAAATTAATTAATTGTTTTATATGCACACTATTTTAATGTCAATTTAATTTAAAAAATTGTAATCATATTTATTTATTATTTTAACTTTAGTCTGTATAGGCGTTTAAATTAATTTGGTGGCAAAAATCCAAACAGAAGAGACAAGTAAACGTGAAATTGTATAATGATTATAAAAAAAAAATTATTTCGGGTGTCCTACTTACACGACACTAGCATTTAATGGGTTAAATTAAATTGATGGATCGAAGAATGAGATTCAAGTGTTGGTCGATTGGATTTGACGAGGTGGAATGTGGTATGGTGCAAAATCATTGCATTTGTTATTATACCTCGCATTTATAAATGTCGATTCAGGTGTAGCACCTATTAGACAAGTCAATAGCTGGACATGAACATGTGTCGAACGGTAGGATCACATGTTGAGTTGAATGCGTCTTTCCCTCTACCTGGCTCGATCTAAATAATATCAAATGTAACGGATTTGATGGTCCTTCATTCATAAAAGGGTGACCCAACGGGCAGCGATTATACTTAATCGTCTCATTTTAATTTTCTTTATTTTTTTCTTAGTCGCGGGACCGTTCCCAAATGTGACGTAAATTCGTGATGAAAACCGACAGGATGAGAGTCAGTAATGCTCGATCGGATCATCAGATTACATCGGAACCTTCGCGGAGGTCCGAAATTGGCCGTATCATATGATCCATTTGGTGACAATTTACCACCGGTTTATTGCCGTTTAAGATAGCATCTTAGCTGCTGGAAAAGGTCGACCATAACCCTTTCCCCCGAAGAATGTTTTACGGTGATTCTAACTTTGCTTCGCCGCAATTGAAAAAAATCGTAATCGAATTTGGCCCCGGGCCGTTTCTGGATGCATGCGAGGCTGCATTCTCCAAATTGTCACAATTTTTTGCGCGAGTATTTTGCCTAAAGTCGAATTATCTATTATTTTAACTGTAGCGCGTTTATGGCTCATTAAGTATTTTGCGTTTCTAACAATTACCAGCCGAAAGAGGAGCGCGCCCTATGGCTATATGTGTACCATTGGAAGTACCTACTTTCGGTAATATGTCGGAGGAAAGGACCAATTACGGGCAGTAATTGATTTCGTGAAGCATTTTTTTGCGTTTTGACGTTTTATTAGCGTCTTAAGTGAGAAACGAAACGAAGCTACAATTTAAAATTATTTTTACCCGCGGGGGTACCGACGGACCAGCGACACAGAGGGAAAGGTTTAGAAATTAATATAAATTTTAAAATTCCCTCGTTAAGGCATTAATGTCACTGGTCCCTATCATTAATATTTTTGTAATTGAATTCTTTTCTTGATGTCGCTATATTATCAAATCATAATTACGTTTTACCGTTACCCCCAACTTAAAGGGATAGAAAAAAATCGTATAATTTTTACCTACGACTCCAATTTATCCGCCACATCTCAAGATGCACAATACATTTTCTAAAGTTTGTCGTAAATAATTGAATGTCATTTTTTTGATTTATAAAATTTAATCAACTTTAATTTAAGTATCGGATAAAATTTTTATAATAAATAAACCAAAATATTGAGATACCGTATGATCAAGATATTTGATAGGCCATGGAAAAGGATAGCAAGACAGTGAGAGAGATAGAGATATTTTGTAATCCTTCTAGGATCTAGAGTATAAATTATTTCGATCATACGGTATTAACCCCTTACCGCCCGATTTTTTTTATACCGTTCAATTAAATATATGTTATTAATTATCGTTATTGAACACTTGAAAAAATACTAAAAAAAATTTTTATCGCAATTTTTTATAAAAAGTTCAAAATATTACTAGGCGTCAAATATGTCATATATTGCGGTCAGGACCACGTAATACCTTTTATGATGATCTTATAAAACATTTGAGTGTGCCAAATACGGGACAGATAGTGTTAACAACAAAAATTTCACAATAGCTTGAAAAAAAAACATTTTCATGGTGACCCATATTTGTCACAGGGGGCGGTAAGGGGTTAACTATCAATATCTTGCTAATGCATAAATTTTATGTAATTTTTGTAAATGGTCGATAATGGGGATATTAGAGTCACAAATTTGTAATGAATTCAAATTGTGGGCTGGCTTCGTTCTCGCAAAGAATAATAACAAATTGTTTTGACGTAATCTGAAATAAACTGCTGGTCAATTAAAGCGGTCCATTAGTAAAAATTTGGCTAATGAAATAAATATTAATGCGTAGATTTACCATAGAATATTAATTTATACAGAAGCAGCACTCCGGTCGGAACCTTTGATGTTTCACACTTTAAGCCGGTGACCTCGGATATTTAAGCCGGTAGTGCAGGTAAGAGATGGAAAAAGAAAGAGACAGCGTTAACAGACCAACTGCAAGGCACGTGCTCTCAACATAAATCGAGGTGGTTCACATTCACAGACAAATATTGTCATGCTGTACTATCCTAATAAAACGCCATTTTTTCTCTCTCTCTCATGAGGATGAGTGATGCACGAAAACATGCGATTTTTAGGATTAGTCGTTTAATGCAGTAGTGCACTTCCATCTCTCTCTCTCATTTTTAATCTCTTAATCTTAATCTCTTACATTTCAAAGCCAATTTAGACCATTGGAATAACACACTGATTAGACGTAACAATTGCTAAGCCTTCGCGGAAAAGCAGGTAGAGACTTTCGTTTGAGTTCGGAGTACAGGTAAAGAAATATCCGAACGCAAACGAAAATTTTCCTGCCTGCCTTTCTACGAGCACTAAGCAATTGCTACGTCTAAAGCTACATTTACAACCACTTCAATTGCGGCAAAATTTGAAATCCGATTGCGAAGTGTGTCGAAATGTTTTAAACGAAATTTGGTAGTACTTACAACATGAAATTAAATTGCGGTTTCGCTACCGCAACATCACCTTTTATTCCAACACATTGTGCATTGCGAGAGTATTGGTAGTTACAGTAAAAAACAGAACTAGTTTAGTAAAATTGTCAACGCAACAAACAATAATATAAACTAAAATCTTCACAAGCTCAAAACACATTGCGCACGTGCAATTCAAAATTTTTGGCGCACTCAAATTGGAGATTTGAGATCTGCAAGTACACAATCGGAATTCGAATAGCCACACGGATTGTGCCGAAGTCGAAGTTCCGTTGTAAACGCAGTCACTCGATATGCCAAAACAAATATCTACTTCGCAATCGGATTTCGAATTGGGCCGCGATCGAAGTGGTTGTAAATGTAGCTTTAGCCGTGTCTATGAATTCGATCATAAAATCTTGTCTGGCTTCTACTCGTTTGAAACACAGTCAGAACATCTTGGCATAGTTTCCATGAGGATATTGATAAATTTTTGAAGAATTCTTCCCCATTGTTTGGTAACTCGTTAAACGTTGTAGAAGAATGAATGTGTCACGTACCGTAATAAATAGAGCAGTGCAAATATTTCTGAGAACGAGCAGTGTAAGTTTTCTCCAAATGCATTGCATCATCATCATTTCTTAATTCAAGCACAAGAGGCGTCTTATAAAGTTTAATTTTGATGCGAATGGTTTATTTCCAATTGTGAAAATCGATGTCGCAATGACATTTTTGGATCCTTAGCTACAGAATCTATAAACAATATTGCAGCAGCAATTTTTATTTTGGTTGTTAGCTTTCTTGCCTTTTTGAACAACATATAAATACATAAACATTTTTGTTAAATTTCTGTAGATATTGCGTAGATGTAAAACACTTTCCCAGGTCCGTAACACTGAACAAAATCAATCCTTTGTTGAAGAGTTAACATTGTTTCAATAAGTTCTAAACTTGCCGCAATTCAACAACACTTTAATGACTTTAATTACTGACATAATATGTGATTTAATTGAAGCTGCAAGCCGGAAAATTTACACTTTAAATGGTTATATTTTCTCCTTCACTTTACTCAATAAAACTAGTAATTGAACTAGTAATTGAATTTTGTTTAGAAAATTATTAATTGTCGAATAAGAAAAGCTTCTTATTAAGAGTAGCATGTTTCTGTAAAATTGAAAATAAATAAGCATTTTTTCTTTTTCAGTTTAAGTGGAGACACATTTATTATTGTAAAACCAAAATTCCCGTTTTCTAAACTTTGTAAAATTTTAAATAATGGCATTAATATATTTTTCTTGTTTTCCCCATTGTTCTATACGTTTGATTAATATTCTCTTCCTTCGTGGCACACGACAAGGTTAACGCAGGAATATTATGTGTAATCATTTATGGTTGGTTGAAGATATTCTCACTTTTAACCACATGTCATCTTTTCGTACAGCTACACCTACAAACAACACATGTTAACTCTTAAACAACACTTCTTGTTAAATACAGTTTAAAATTTTATTTTATTTATTTATTATTAATTTTATTTCTCCATTATTATTCATCATGATAAATAAACAATCGGTAATTACCTAATAAATTACTGTCCACTAAAGTCTCTTTCAATCGTTTTACCTTCCAAATTTATTTCACCTTATTATCGAAAAATAGCTAATAAAAGTCGCAATTAACTTTTTGCCTATGTTATTATAAATTTCAAGCTAGAACTGCACATTTTGATGTCCCCAGACCTCACACACGCAAGGACGAATTTAAACGTTCCAGAAAAAAACTTTCGGAAGATTAATTATCAATTTTTACAAATTAATTAACACGTGACACTGGCATCACAGATCTGCACATTCTTTCTGTGATTAATCATTTCAGGTCACTGCGAAGACGTCTGAAAAAAACGTAAAGCAGCCCGGGATCAGTCCAAATTTATAGAAGTGGCTAATTAATATAAATAAAGAAGTTTTCGACATAAAAAAGTTTCGCTAGATAATGAAGGAGTTGATTGTTAAGGGTAGTTGACTCTGTGGGTGGTCATCGTTTAGTTCCGCATGCGATACCACGCCCTCACCAAAAAAATTTAACAAACTATCACTTCATGCATTTATTTCATTGCGTTTCTTGACCGGTTGCACTTGTGCCGAACTATGATAAGCCATTTCTTATGCTGTATGGAAATAACTGACAGCGATTTTACCACCCTGTGATTATTGAACGTGTGTTAAATTAATGACATAGCATCTCGCTTCAGTTGTCAAGAAAAGGGTGTTTTCCCCCGGTTTAATTCTTCGTGATGAAATAATTTTAAAGGAATCGAAATTCCTGATGTCTGTATAAAGGTGTGATTCGATCAAATCGCTGTGATAACAGTTATTTGGTTTACGTGTGAAACTGAAGAGGAGACTTTTAATGATTGATGGTTAACCTACTTAACGGATAATTTTGATCTACTGTATTTCTAATAACTGTTTTAAATGGTTACCATAATTTGATGTAAAATTAAATCTACCTGACTCTTACAAAACCCTTTATGATTATCGGATTTAGTACCAATTTGTTAAAATGTTACTACAACTTATAACTCCACGCACTGACATAAATATTTTTTATATATTTGTGCAAATATGTTGTTGGTTCAAGGAAAACGGCAACTGAAAAGCTGTCTCGTCCAGTTTGATGGGTCGATCATAAACTACTATTAGGGTGGTAAACCGCATTGCCATTGTATGAAAGTCATAAATAAAAGCATTTTTCATGCTTAAATTTGATTTAACTCACTTTTCCCCACAACTCTTTATTTTACTTTTTTGGTTTCAAATAAAAATAATTTGGAAATTTTGTAGAACTAATCGAAAGTGTAAACTTCAACTGATGTAACATGTAAGTTGCATACTTTCCTCTCAATTTTTAATAGACATTATGGCCGCGGCGGCAAAACTTGACTCGCCCTGTATATACAATTTTTTCTGCTACTAGTAATAATTGAATTTAAAATACCTTTTATTACAAATTACCAGAAAAAACATAATTTAATTGAATCTAGTTTTTTCCCCTTTGCACAAGTTGTTAAAGCTGCTTACCAGAAATGATGAGTGAAGGTATAAATTCTATGCTGTATGACTAGTAGTGTTATGACCTTTCCTATTTTTTTTTTGTCTTTCCAATTTCTAAATAGGGTTACGTAAGGTTGGAAATGTTGCATTAAATTTCTGTATGGCGTAGATGTAAGACACTTCTCCAATCCTGGCACACTGAACAAAATAATTCTTTTGTTAAAGGGTTAAACATTGTTTCAGTAAATATTAAATTTCCACAATTCAACGACGTAACTTTAATGGTTTTAATTACTGATGTTTGTCACACATGATACTTTGATTTAATTGAAGTTGTGAGACAAAAAAATATCACTTTTACTTTGCAGATTCATCTCCGTTTGTATTTTTTGAAGAGTAATATTTTTCTGTAAAGTTGCAACTAAAACATTTGTTCCTCTTGTTCCTCTTGTTTCTCTTGTCAGCACATCCTGTTGAGTCTATATCGGGGCATCCTGTATAGTAGAGGAATAGTGTCTGAGGTGGGAGCTTTTCAGTTATTAAATTAACCACTCATATTTAAGTGATGCGAAATTGCTTAACTTGCAATATGCTCAAATCCTTGCGTTTGTTAATTTGATGAAAATATACCTATATTTACGGCAAATGGCTTATTTATCATTATTTACCATATAAGCCTTACTATGCCGTCTGACCCAAAGGTGCTAAGATAAGATGGGATATCCACTGAATTAAAACTGTTTGTTTTTTTAATTTACTTTACTTTGTTAACCAAAGCTTCAAATTATTGACTGGAGTCATGCGTGATTTTATTATAAATATAAAGTTAAGTATAATAACATAGAAATTAAATATTTAATAAAAATAAAACTAATTAATTATTCGTAAATATCGATAACAAAATCACAGTACTGATAACATCATTTTAAGCCATCTTATCCCCGTACGGGCGATGAGGTCTTGGTCTATTTTCAAAAACCCGCTAAATCGGTATTTAACTTATGTATAGCACATCAATACTAATTGCTATTACAGCATCCTCGTTAATAATATAAATACTGTGCGAAAGTTAGAAGCATCACTTACCTTAACAGTAATTGATCTTTTTAACAAGCGTACTTGCGAGATACTAAGCACAATAAACACAGGATACTATTAATCTCTCAGTCAATGAAGTAACGTGTTAAAAACGTTTGTATAACTTTCAGGAGCTTAGAAAACACTAATGTCTAATCTTAAACACAAATCTCCTACACATAAAATATTTTAGATAAAACTCTCAAACTTTGTATAAACATCCAATAGATATCCAAAAAATATATTTTAAATCGTCGAAATAATAAATTAACTAAAGAAACGCCAAATAAAACTGTTGAGAATGACAAAACGAGAAACAAATTTTATCCACACTTGAAAATTATTGACCGAACGTTGCAAATTAAACAATCCATATCATTACTACGGTCAATTTAATAATTACCAGACTAAAAACATGCGAACGAATTTAAATAAGTAATTACACAAAAGCAAAGCAAAAAGAAAATAAGCAAAATTATTTGTATTCCTTCGATACCACTACTTTAACTCGAACTGAAGACCACGATTTCCTATCGACGATTAACTATAATCAACGTAATTCATAAATATTGAGAAGTTATAAATCATTTGACGAAAAAATGTTAATCTTTTTATGGCTCACCAATTATGAAATAACTTGGAAATTTATTATTATTTATACCTAATAATGTTACTAACCGTAAAATTTCAATCATTGACGGACCCATTCAACGATGAAAATTTGATCGCATGATATTGCGATATCCAAAATTGAGCCGCTGAAGCCTAATTGCAATTTAACAAGTTTGGATTTATTTTTTTGCGCTTTTTGTTAATATTTGAGACGAGGTAAATAAAAATTCGATTTAATTAAATTTGTATAATTAATACAGTCAATCTCGATCAGTTCTTTACAAATATTTTGATTATTTTTTATTCTTATAATTTAAGCCTTACTTAACTACATAACAAGTTTATTTTACAAATTTACAATTCATTAAATTACAGCTTATACAATAGGGTGACTAATACACATAGGAATCTCAAAAAATAATATGAGCGCAATTAGACTTAAAATATATAATACTGAATTTGTTGATGGCAAGTCGTTGTTTTATTGTACAAGTAACACACTTTGGCAACTTTGTTTAAAGTTAAAAAATTATACTACGAACCGAGCAAATCGTACAGTGCCGATATGTAAGTTTGTGCCATTTGTAGCGTTTCGTACTTTGACAACTGCCGGTCTTGTCCGAGTTGCGGCAAAAATGTGCGCAAACGATCAAAGGCCTGGTTAAGATTCTGCATGCGCCGCCGCTCACGTGCGTTGGCGGCCAGCCGCCTCTTCCTCAGCACCATCGGAGTGACTCGATTTTTCGTCCTAGAGCCGGAATCAGGACTCTGGCATCCCTCCGACAAACTGTCGTAACTTATCGAAGACGGGGCCCGCCAGTCGTCTTGACCGTTCTGATTGTTATTGTTCAACACATACACGTACGTAAAACTTTCAGTCGATTCCATAACGAGATACGGTCCGCACTAATTTCGAAACGGTTCTGAAGAGACCGGACTACCTGTAGTTCTTTATAAAGTGGTTCCTACACCCCTGCCCGCCCCTGGATGGGTAACATAATCACCCTTAGATCGCGTGCAGTCAACCAATAGCGTTGTTTCGGACCTTAATTTACAACTTATTATTCAAGTGCGTATTTTTGGGGGTTGGGGAACGAGTACTCACCACAAATAACAGGAAGGGTATTAGTCGGATTTTATAATAATGCGGAGCGTGTTTACCCTTTTGCACAGAAATTGGAACGATTAGTTTGGGAAATTGTGAAGAGGGATACCGACGCAGTCACGGAATTTGTGTGTGTATTCGCCGAAATTCGTTGATACCACTAATAAAAGTGAAGTAAAGTATTAATTATAAAAATTAATTAAAGTTGTCAAAATCAATTCATAAATACAGTAGAATTCGGTTATAACAAACCTCAAGGGACCGTCAAAATGAGTTCGTTATATCCGAAGTTCGTTATAAGCGTTAATGAGAGAATAAATGCAAGAGTGTTTTATGAGACCTTTATTATCTACTATACATATGAATATGTATAAAAAAATTATAAAAAAGTTGTTTATTTTTACAACACTACCACTGATCGTTACATTATTTAATCCTTGTTGCGGAAACCACTTTTTAAGATATTGGTCGACGTCATCGTTTTTAGATTTTCGTAGTTTCTTAGCGTTTACATTTTTTACTTTTAAATGCCGCACATAATTCTTTCTTCTTCTTCCAAATTGATACTTACGTTCTTTTCACGACAGATTTCGTGTTGTGCTGTTCCATCTTCTATCTCACGTATTATTTCAAATTTTTCTTTTAACGAAAAAGATTTTCTTGAAAATTTAGCCATTTGTACAATGCTATTTAAACGCTGACTCGTATTAAACTGATTTTAAAATCGAAGTGAAACTCTGTTTTTTTTTTTTGTAATAATTCACATGTGCTCAAGGGGTTTATGTGTGTCCGATATGGTCACTTCTTAGAAGGTCTTAGCGATAATTTGAAAACCGTAACATCCGGTCAACTGCGCTTTTCTGTTGAAATATGTTCCATTTAAAGGACATAGTAATACATTTGTCAGACTCGTAAACTAACGCAATGGCGATGCTTTCACAAGTAACGCAATACGAAAGACACAAAACGTACAACGGGGAATTACCGACCAAAGTTATTTCGCGTTATATACAATGTAAAGTTCGTTATAGCCGATTAAAATTTTACTAATTTCGGCTTTTTCAGGTTCGCTATATCCGATTGTTCGTTATATCCGAGTTCGTTATAACCGATTAATTTTTACATTGCTATATAGGGAAAAATGTCGGGGCTTAGAATAAAGTTCGTTATAACCGGTGGTTCGCTATAACCGAAGCCGTTATAACCGGATTCTACTGTATATAATTCCAGCTTGATAAATCATTTTGATAATTCAATAAAATAAAATATTTCAACATAATGTTAAATAATTAAATTTACTTTTCAAACAATTCAATCGATTCGATACAAATCTTTTGCACTCTTTAAATATTACTAATAAATGAATCACAAAACCGTTTTTAATTGCTGAACATAAATTAATTTTTATTGTTTGTACCCTTCCGGACAATTTTTTATTTTCAATTATTTCAATGATATTTTCACATATTTCTTTGGTTTTGATAACTAAACAGTTCTTATTAAAACCCTATTCTGTTCTTAATTTTGTCACTTTATTTTCTTTTCTTTTTTCTTTGATTTTGGCCGACTATGGACCACGTGAAATAACTTCTCATGATTATTTTTCTCCCTTCTTTCTCTTCCCGTACTCTTTAATTCTTTCTCCATGCTGTTTCCTTCCAGTCTTCTTTTTTGCCTTTTCTTCTCTTGAATTCTCGAATCTTCTTTTCGAATTCTACCCTTCTCTTTACCTATTCTCCATCTATTTTCATTTCTTCCATGTCTTTTCTGACCTTCTTGATCCATGTCATGTGTGACTTGGGATTTCTGTCGAAGTAATTGAATATTCTTTCCGTCCGTCTTCCTTCATTCACCTTTAAATGTGTCCGCAGGTAGTGATTCTTCTCATTGTGTCTGTTATTTTTTTTTTGTGTAGATCTCATTGTTGCTTCTCAGTTTCTATTTTCCACATTCATATTTTGGTCTCAGGATTTTCCGTATAATTTTGCTTTCCTTTTTTCTATCTCGTCTAACTGTCTGACCGTGTTTATGGATATGGACTTCTTATTATATATTTTTTTTTCGTCAACTGGAGTAACAATTTCATTTTTCTTACTCTTGCTAGGATCGTTTCTTTGTCAAGGGCGTTTAGTTGAATTAATTATCCCAGGTATTTGAACTTGTTGACTCCATTAATTTTCCCATACTTAGTTGTGATCTGTTTTGGTGCATTTTTTCGATTGGTCATGTATTCTGTCTTTTCATATGATATTTGTAGTCCAACCTTTTCTGTTGTTTCTTTCAGTACACTTAATTGTCTTCTTACATCTTCCATATTTTATTATTGTTAACTGTTTTGGATATCAAGCAAATTTTTAATTTAGTTAGGCTAATTAAGCTAAATTTACTACTCAATTGATTAAATAAAATTTCTTGTAGGTACTACTCATTAAATAATTAATAAATCAGTGTATCACAATAAACAAATTAACATTGTAAAGCTAAACACTTTCTGTACCTGAGAAGCAGAACGATGTATGTCCACTTTTTCCAACCATGAGATTTTGATGTATATTGATTAAAATGTGTCCCATCTATACATTACAGAGGGAATTGTGTCCAAACTTAGAATTTGTGTTACATTATGATGTATTTCCAATAATTACTTTAAGGCTGCACCAAAGATATCAAGTCACTAATTTGCATTTCCTGGACATTGTAATTTTTGGACAAACATCGTGCTGCTTCTCTGGTACAGATATATTTAATGAATCGGAAAGAATTCTAATTGTTTTAGTGCTTTTCGACAAATATTGCCTTTATTTGGAACACGGATAAAATATTTTTAAGAACAAATCAAGATTTTTGCTTTTGATAAATTATATAAGACGTTAAACAATTTAATGTTTTCTTAGTTGGGCACTGGGAATCTAAATTGTATTTTTGTATTATTATAATTATGAACTATTTTGAACAATTGGTACAAATTTAATCTTGTGGTGTTTATTATTATTAAGATAAATCCATGGATTACAATTTCTGCACTTATTAAATCACTATCTAAATAACGATAAAAGTTTTACTTTTCATCAAAATTCTTTTGCTATTGATGAATAGCATTCCTGTCTAAAGCTATGAAATTTGCTTTTCTTTAAATTTATATTGGTAGCAAAAGTGGTACCTACATACGACAGTTTAATTTTAAGATCATATTGATGGTAATCTCACTTCGACCAAAACTTTCAATAAGGGGCACTTTGTGTACCGTATGAAACATTCTGTAAAAGTTCAGTGATTCTGTCGAAAATACCTTTACTAATTCCTGCCAACATGAATTTAAAAAAATAATAAACTAATATCTTAGCTACTTATTAGAAAATAAAATTATGAACAACTTTTTTCTCAATTCTTGTATTACATAATTTCAAATTCATGATTATAAGCAGTGAACATTTTATTGTATTCTCCAAAACTCCCGGCAAAAAAGTCTCGAAATGAACTGCGTAATTTTCGTATGTTTCGTACAATATGTGCCCAAAGAACTTGAAATACTATTCCCGAAACACAATTCAAATGTCATCAAGCCCATATAAAAACGTGCATTTTTTCATCATAGGAAACCTGTAAATAGCCGAGAAATGATCACACCTTAACTTACTACCACTGTTATTTGTTTCCACTTAAATGTATTCTTGTAGGATTGCAGTATTTATTTTTTCTGATTTTGAAGGTTCCTTTGTCCACAAAAAAACTTACCGTTTACTCTTTAATTGCGGAAAATTGATGCTTAGTGCGGCATACAGTCATTAACGCGCAGCGCCTAGGGTTAATAATTATCTATTTTCTTAGCTTGTTAGGTCCCAAATATTCCTTATGTAACAAAACAAAAAAATGGAAGAAAAAATACAACCATCAAACTTATAATTTCTGAAATATAGACAACCCATTATACACTGGCGATCAACAAATACTGCATAACGGTCCACGTGCTGTTATAACCTAACCTAAAAAATTGTACTTTTTTAAGTTTGTCTGTGATTTGTTAAATGTTAATATGAATCCCAACAACAAAGTTAATTATCGGAATGTGTTACTCCAAGAAAGTAAATTTCTTACTAATTTATTTAGTATATTAACACTACCGACCCGTTCAGTAGAAACTGGTAAGTTGGAAGGATTATCTCACGAATTTGTTTTTAAAATATTCATTTTTAGAAGAATATCTTCAGGATGATCCTGTAAACGAAAATGGTGAAGTAGTGGCAAGACCAAAATTGCCGACACATTTAAGAGGATCGGCATCGAGAGCAAAGTCCCTGGAAGAGTTGAAGAAAAGACTTCAAGCAATCAAGTCGACCACCAAATTAAATTATAGGGAAAAACTAAAAAAAAAAGTTCTCAAAAAAAGAATAAGGAAAAAGAACAAGCAGGATGAACGAAATGCTGCACAGAAAGTATTGAGAGCAGAAGCAGCAGCAAATAAACCAATCGACACAGATACCACAGTCAAAACGGAAGAGGACACGAGAATGGAATTTTCAAAATTTAGTTTTCCTAGTGAAAAGAAAGTAAAAATTGTAAAAGACCCAAAAAAAATATTGGACAATTTACAGAAACAAAAAGAGAAGGTGACCAAGTTGGAAAGTGCCGGTGAAGTGGCAGAAGCAGTAAAAATCAAGGAGAAGACGGCTTGGAAAAATGCACTCGCCAGAGCAGACGGCAAGAAAGTTAAAGACGATCCAGAATTATTGAAAAAATCTATTCAGAAGAATGAACAGAAAAAACGTCAGAGCAAGAAGAAATGGGAATCACGGAAAGAAGGCGTTCAGAAAACACAAGACGACAGACAGAAGAAGCGACTCGAAAACATAAATAAGCGTAAAGAGAAAAATGCTTCTGATAAGAAGAAACGTGCCGCAAAAAAGGGTAGAATAATTCCTGGTAATAAATAAATTTTGTTATCCAATTTTTTTATTAATTCCCTTTCGTTACAACAAATCAATCTTAAACATACTTAAACATAAGGGATATACAAAATCGCAATAAAAAGACAAATTAAAATTACTGCTCATTAGCAGCATTGGCAGCTATACTTGGACTATTAATAACTTCTCCAAGACTCTCCAAAAGTTCCTTTCTGTAATCATCAAAGTCACCATCAACTTCATTTATTGTATGATCTTCTATAACAAATAAGGCACAATTTGTTTCTCTTATAAGTCTTTCATCGTGCGATACGATAATAACACCGCCCTTGTATTCATTTATTGCATCAGCTAAAGCATCAATTGATTCAATATCTAAATTGTTTGTAGGTTCATCCTGTAAAAAATTGATTATTAGTAAAATGTCTGCTTTTATCGAATTTTCTTACCAGAATTACAACATCCGGGGCATTTAAACACAACTCTGCCAAAGCCACACGTGCCTTTTGTCCTCCAGAAAGATCCATCATTTTAATAGTGTGTGCGTGAGTTGCCAAACCATAAGTGCCCAGTTGTTTACGTGCCTTCTCATAAGGTAAATCAAAAAGACGCATTAAATATTCTGCAGGTGTTTCTTCTGCTGTTAAATGTTCACCTGAATGTTGATCAAACTTGCCAATTCGCTACAAAATTAATATAAATATTTTTGAGCTTCAGTAAAATAATTCCTACCAGTCGGTGGTTCTTCTTTACTTCACCTTTTTGTGGTTGAAGATCGCTAGTAAGCAGATTTAAAAATGTCGATTTTCCTACACCGTTTGGACCTACAATAGCAATGCGGCTGTGAAGATCAATCCCAAAATCAGCGTCAATAAATAAGGATTTCTGTCCTGAATATGCAAACGTCACATCTGCAAAATTTCATTTTATTTCATTCAATTTGTAAAATCGTTCAATCTTACTGTGTAACCCCAAAATCGGAGGTTGTAAAGGCGGTGGATCAGGCAAAGTAAATTTCACAATATATTCGCGTGGTTTTTGCAACAATTCAGCTGCTTGGGTGTCATCCTCCTGCTTTTGCATTTTAGTGCGGTTCTTCTCTTGTTTTCGTGTCAACACTTCCTTGGTTTTTTTCTCTGCCTGTTTCTTTGACGATCCGTGAGCTTTCATATCTTTTATACGCTTTTCCTGTTTTTCGAATTCTTTGATCATTTCCTTTCGTTTCTGCACGTACATTTTCTTAAACATTGAATAATTGCCTTTGTAATAAAACAATTTTTGTTGATCTAAATGGATGATTTCATTGCAGACATTATCTAAAAACGACTGGTCGTGAGATACTATCAAAAGAGTTTTCTTCCAAGCCTGCAAGTAACTAAAGCGATTTTTCAAAACAAATTTTTTTTTAATTTTTCATTGCTCACTTATCCAGCCAAATTACAGCATTCAAATCTAAATGATTTGTGGGTTCATCTAGTAATAGTAATGTGGGTTCCAAGTATAAAGCTCGCGCTAGGGATACTCTCATTCTCCATCCTCCAGAAAAATGTTTTGTGGCTCTATTCTGTAAAATTATTTGAGAGTTGAGAACATTGTGTAATACAAAAGTTGCCTCCATTCTAGTTTTTTTATATTCAAATTTATCAAATACTCAGTAATCATTTTTAGAAATTAAAATATTATAAGTACCTGCATTCCTTTCGTAAACCCTAAACCAGCAAGAATTCTTCGAGCTCTAGGTTCAGCTGAATCTGCTCCAATCACTTTCAACTCGGCATACACTTCATTTAACTGTTCTTGAGCATCGAAATTGCCTGCTTGAAACATTTCTTCTAATTTTTTACATTCTGCTAACAATTCACTGCGCTTTACATCAGCTGTCAGCACAGTTTCAACTGCACTCAAATCACTGGCCACAACTTCTTGCTCACAATACAAAATATCAATATTGGGAGGAATGGAAAATGCTCGCTGAGCCAAATGGCGTAACAATGTAGTTTTTCCATATCTAAAAAAAAAAGAAAAAATTTAATAAGTCACTTTTGAAGGGGTTACAAGCAGAATAGTATAAGTAGATTTTTTGGAAAATAAGAATATGAATAAAAGGTAGTTTCTGTTGGTTTGGTAACCATTTACAACAGTATAAAATCATTTTATCTAATGCATAATGTAAGTATTATATCTGTATAATGCACTATTGTACACAAACAAGCAACATCATCCATATTACTACCAGAAAAGTCAAAACGTTTTTACGACAACGCATATCAAAGTTTAAGTTGAAATTAGCTTGTTCAATCGACCACAAGAGAACCACGATATAGTAAAATAAAAAGTTTTTATTTTATCCAGTAAAATTATAAAAAAATTGTGTTGGAGTGTTCATTAAAGTTTCTCCAAGTTTTTTAAATTTTATTCTGCTTAACATTTCTTTTTTAAATGCTTATGGCAAAACAACTTAATATTAATAGTACAATTTATATGGAAAGAATATAATTTATTACCAATTTTAACTTGAAATTTCAAAAAAATATAGAATTTTCTTTTTGTGGAGTTACACTTCGCAGCGACTACTAATGTCTCAAAAAAGATGCGACTACTAGAAGGTTAACACCCAAAGAAATAGAAAAATTCATCTGGAAGGCAAGACCATTAGGTAAAAACAGGAGAGGAAGACCGAGAAGAAAGTGGGATGGTTCAATAGATAAAATATGATGAGATAGAGGAGAAAATTGGAACTCAGAGACAGAAATGACAAAGAAAGGAAAGTGTGGAAAAATTTGTGAACCAAGAAAGAAGACCGGAAGTAGAGTAAAAGAGTACCGCGATACCTATGATGGTATAAGAGGAGGATTATGTATGTATGTAGTAATAAAACAGAGTTTAATTGTGTTGTTTAAATTTTTGATTGCCCCGAATATCAACAATTGCCACCTTCGCCCACCCCATATAGTGAAAAGTTCTTTTTTGTAAATTACGAAAAATCTAAATCCACCATACAAAGAATCGGGAAAAACAAATTTGCACCAATAGGAAAGCAAATAACAATGTATTTAAAACTACCACATCCAAATCAATATACAGGTCACTGCTATCGCTATCGGGGGTGGCGATATAACAGGTCTAAAACGTTATGGTGGCTGGAAATCTACCCAGGTCGCTGAAGGATACATAGACCAATACTTAAGAAATAAGTTGGCTACATCCAACACTATTTCAAGCCAAGTGTAGAACACCGAAGCTTCCACCTCAAACTCTACTGCAATTCGTAATGAAATAATAGTATTAAAAATGCTAACATTAAATTGATCCACTCCATCCATACAGTTTAAACAACACTAAATATGTTCACTTTGTTGAAAAATAAAATTATAACAAAATTGTATTTTTTAACTAACAGTTTAGTCGTAGATAAAGTATAGTATTCAACTTGCTATAATGGCTATTATTGCCTCGGATGATTACATCACTCGTTCGTTACGCTTGCTCATGTTGTAACTTTCATCCTAGGGAATAGTCGCAGTCATTATAGCGCTGTTAGATAATATCTACTAAAATTCTGAACATTTTTACTTTTAGCAATTGTTGAATGGGGATAAGCCACTTTTTAATGTTTCGAGATAGTCCATAAAAACCAGTAATGCCATCAAAATTTCATTATTAAAAGGGATGATGGCAGTGACTTATTCTCTTTTAACACTAATTGTAAGACAGTATGTAACAGTTCAGTAAAAATCACCAAGCTACACGCTTACCTAGTAATATTAGCAATTCCTTATTACTCGAAAATGGTCAAAAGTGACTTATCCCCTTTTAACAATAACCGATTCAATTATTCTACCCTTCTGCTTCTAATCCCTTCACTTGATATTTATTATGTTTATTTATCTTTTTACTTTGTATTTCAATTTCATTGTGATTTTTGTATTTGTAACAATTTAGATAAGAAAATTATCAATTAAAATTGGGTATCAATAATAAAATAAGGACAAGGTGACATTTGCTGATAATTGGAAACAAGGTTGTGTTCTTTGAGTTCAATATTTCTTCAAAAGCACAAAATGACACTTGCGTTTTTGATTTCTTTCTACTTTTAAGAGCGTGCCTCTCTTTCTTACCATCATAAAATGAGTCGGTGAGAAGAAAAGTGGTATAAGTTGTAGTCAAAAATTGTCGATTTTGAGTTACAACTATAGCAATACTTGAGTTTACTTTGACCAAGTTCAACTATTTTTCAAAAGAGAACATCGTTGGTGCGGTCAAAACCTCGTAATTTATGGGAAACTGAAACGTAAAACTCAACTTTTCTCAAAATAGAAATATGACTAACCATTTTTCTCTCACCGACTCAAATAATAAACTACTTATTAAATACCAAACAGGAATAATAAAAAAAAGTAGCTTCAAAACCCGTATAATTTTAGAACACAAAAAGGAAAAAACAGTCAGTTACTGAAAAGTTAACTTCTTCTGTTTATAACCATAACTATTTTTGAATTAAACTTAGGACCGGGACAGCGCGCACGCAGTCCCGACTACCAAAAATTACGCGCCCGAGTTACCCACATTAGGGGTAATCGCAGGGGTCAGCCCAACCGTAGTGCAATGGAAGGGCCTCACCCTGGGGGAACCGCCTTGTTGATCACGGTAACCCCTGCGCCAGGTAAGTATGCTTTGGCAACCACAGTTAGCAACTGATATCCTCGGCACGTTCTAAACGTTGTAGCGAGAGGTATAACAGCGCCATCTATCAATACCAAATAAACTCTTACCCGTTTGGTCCTACAAGTCCATAATGTCTTCCATTCGCAATTGATAAGCTTGCATTGACAAATAAGTCTTTTCCTTTTGCTGCAATGCTAAAATTTTCAACTTTTATGTCGACCGCATTTTCCAAGGCTGCCATCTGGCCAGCGGAACGTTGTGCTTGCGAAACAGTAAAATTTGATTCCAATTCTGAATGTCCTTGGCCACCTTTTTTCAACAATGTTTCCATTTCCTTCTCATATTCTTGTTGCTTTTTCATTTTTTTCTTTTCCTTGTGCGTGAGTTTCTTTTCAACAACCTCATCTTCCTTTTCTTCTGATTTCGCTTTGTCTCCTTTACTATCTCCAGTACTCTCAGTAATTTCTTCTACATTTTCCGATATTTCTTCTTTAACTAATTTATTTTCATCACTTTCAGAAGTAACCTTCGGTCTTGTCTTCTTCTTAATTTTAATTACTGGTATTTCTACTTCCTCTTCTGATTCTTCTTTTAATACAATTGGCTCTTCATCGGACCAATCTTCTTTCTTTCCTTTTCCTAAACGATTACAGTTAATAATTTAAACATTCTTTCAAAAACCAATACCTTTTTTCTTAGCCTTTTTTTGCTGTTGTGGTTTAACCTCCAGTTCCTTTACCTTAATTTCCTTTTCCTGGTCTGATTCATCTAAATTATCATTGTCCTTTTTCTTCGCTTTGGCTAAATCAAATTGTAATTGAACATATGGCGAAAACTATTTCATAATACTAATTACACTTTTTCTGGTTTTTCTTGGCTACTGGTTGGAGATCTTCGTCGGAAATATCGTCTAATTTGATGCCCACTTTCTCATCATCGCTCCAATCTTCCTTTTTGCTCTTTTTACCCTTTTTGGGTTGCTTACCTTTTGCAGGAGCTTTAGTGGCTGCATTGTCGCCGACGATAGTAGGTGGTTTATCGAAATCATCGTCTAAATCTTGATTTTTCTTATTGGCACGTTTTTTGGACATTTTTGGAAAAATCACACGTGCGATAACAGTCTGACACTGACAGCGCCTATTTAACCTAGTTTATTTACATAACCTGACTTTTGCGACTACATGGGAGTAGCCTGAAAGCAGTTATGGGCTCGTTTTTAAAGCCTTCTGCTCCGTTAACATTTATTTGTCGAAACGTCGGTAAAATTCGTTACCGTTGGTATGACGAAGGAATAAAATATCCGGGTTTCACTTATTATCCAAAGTAATAAAATATTCTTCGTTCATGAAACACATAAGTTAGGTAAATTGTTTGTTTCAGAAATGCAGACTTTGAGGATCCTCCACATGAAGCAACAAAACTTTTTCGCGTACAAAGAATTAAAACCCTGAAACATCGGCCTTTTTGGGAGAAGACTATTATCAAAGAATTAAAATTAGATGGCAAGGTATGTACAATGGCAATGCTTGTATCTAATTTACCTAGCAAACTCGAATCATAATATTTCATCATTATGGCTGCACTAAATTTAACACTCACCTCCAAATAAAAATTCAAACTCAAATCTCTTGCTAGAAAATTGGGACATGAATGCTTTATTTTCTTTAATAGCTAGGTAAATTGGTTACAAATTTGCCATGACATGTGATAAAAACTTTCAAAGTTTTAACATCTTTCTAATAATTGCAGTTGAGTGACGTTGCAATTGTCAAGAATATACCTGAAAATAATGCTCGCTTGTGGAAGGTGAAACATTTAATTCAGATTACACCAATCACATTTCCAAATGGGTTTCCAAAAGATCCATCATCAACATACTTAAAAGAAAATGGAGAACTTGTCGTCACACCCATCTTGAAGCCCCAGGAGAATCGTTTAATAGCCACAGAGAAATTTATGAATAATGTGAAAAAATTAGATGGGGAGACACTAAAAAAAGATACCCGCACGAAATGGGTAAATGGTTGGCAGTCACCATTTTAACCCAAATTATCTAGTTAGATCAGTAATTTAATTTGTTTGATTAGTATTCCTATCTTTTAAATGATTACCATAAGTTGTCGATGAAATCCTTTGGGAAGTGGCAAATAAACACCATATGTTCATTTAAAATGTTTTTATCACGCTACCTACCTATTAACGATACACTTAACATGTTGTTTATTCTATATAAAAGTTTGGTGAAAACAGACATTTTTTCTAAAAACGATGGTAAGCTTTAGTGAAATATTTTAAAAAATTGTTTAAATTTATTTAAGGCAGAAACAAATTCAACATCAAAAATTCATTTCACTCGTTTGCTATACTTAACATCACGTTTACTGTGTATTGTTCCTTACAAACATCACAACAATGATGTTATAAAACTTTCAGCCAAAGATAAAATTATCGGTTATGCTCAAATGCTGTTAATAATTACTGGAATGCTTTATTCTGTATCTGGTAGACTGTTTTACTTCTACGGTAAAGATTTAGTCCAAGTAGCAACTGTGGACATAATAACGACAACTATCGAGACAGGTTTAGTCATATTGTCGATATGGATTACATTAACTTACCACCAAGAATTAATTAAAATATTTTTACAAAAACTTTCAACAGTAGACGCGTTAATTTTAACCGAATTCAACATCCATTACAAGACAGAGAAGATCATTGAGATGAAGCTTATTTCAATTACGGCTGCATCGATCATTCTGGCTATTTCAGATTTCTGGGTGTGGAATCACATAGTTTCTCCAGGAATTTCTCCTTACTTCATATACCAGTATTTACTGTTTTTTTACATCTTTATTATATCGCTGCAGATTGAAATGAGGGTTTGTTTGATCAAGGACCGATTTATGTATATCAATGAGGCTTTAAATAATTTTTCTGAGGAACTTAATAAGCACAATGCATCCAAACAAGAAGTATTGAATGTTAGTATTTATGCGGTTACAAAAGCGCATTATTTATTATGTGATTTGATTACAATATTAAACGATGCCCATGGATATCAAATTTTGGCTTTGGTATGTTCAATTATTATTGGGATATTAAATTTATTGAATGCTGCAATTAACTTGAATATTCGTCCCATCAGTGGAGATGAAAACATCACATATTCGTACGTTTCTGTTGTGCTGCAATTAATTTGGTGCACTTTATTTGTGGTAAGTTAGTGTTTTTAATGTTTTTCTTATTATCTTAATATCTTTTTTAGAGTATGGGAACAATTATAGCGTTTCAATGTGCTTCAACAACAACCCGTGCAAGTGAAACTAAAGTTATTGGTCAGAAGATCCTTCTTGAACAAATCGCCAATTCTGAAAATGATGAACTGAGGGGGCAATTAATTTTACTAATAAATTCTAATCGAAATCCGGTATTTTCCGCAGGTGGATTTTTTCCGATCGATTTCAGTATGCTCTACACTATTATGAGTGCGGTTACGTCTTACTTCATCGTTTTGCTCCAGTTTTCTGGAGTGAACACTAGAAAAGGTTTGAAAGTTTAATTACAAAAATTTGGTTAGATATATTTTCTGCATTTTAAATTAACAAATTTGTATTAACATTAGCATATTAACATGAGTAATTAACATTACATCAATCAAAAAAAAAAAAAACAAAGAACTTTGTTTTTCAGTCACATTTTTAAATGCCCTGCCAAAACAAAAACAAACTCAGTACCACTTGATTTTATTAATTATAGGAATGCAGTATATTTTGGAATAACGGTGACTGATTTTGCAATCTTTCCCAAGTACGAATGTACAAAAACACACTTAAAATGCAAGAGGTAAAGTACTTGTTAGTAAAAACTAAATTCAAATTTCTTAACTAAACATTAAGCAAGGTTAAGGTCGATTGCTAAAAAAAAGAAAAAATTGTTCTTATCTAGAGAATAAATTTATGTGAGCGTATTTAAATGGTTAAACGTATTGCAATCAAATAACAATTGCGCCAATAACAACATAAACACTTTGACATATTTCAACATGCAATATACTTTCAAAACTAATCTTCTTCCGCATATGTTCACTCAAAAAACTGCAAACACTGAATATGTGGATTTAAATGACTTTATGCGGATGAACGATTTTATCCAAAAGAGTTTTACCACAAGTAGACACCGCACTGACAACCGTAACTTTAGAACGCTTCGTAAGGAATATAGTTTTCTTTTTAATTTTGAAAGGCAATTTGTTACACAGAAAACATGACTTCAAAACCAATTTTTTCCATATTCATTACAGTTAAATAAATTCTCTTTTACTAGAAATGTGGCAGTGAAAATTCTTTTTTCCTAATATTGATTACTAAAACACCTGCTGGATTCAGTTAAAACAATTTTATTAGAATATCTTAAACAATTTCAATCTTTAGATTTAATGGTTTACTTATTAACTATCTTAGACAGTCTTTTATTGCGTGTTTCAATGATTTTTTACAGACATTAATTTTTTTATTATCATTATGTGTACTTTGAATATTGCTATATATTTTTTACACATATTACCTAACTATTACAAAGTTACATGTTATCTGAAAAAGCAATAACACATAAGACTTTGCAATATGAAGTAAGGCAATGACATAAAAAAATCTGTTAGGTTTAACTTGAAACCAGCAAGACTTAAGAATTAAGGCTATATTCCTTCAGTGGATAATTTTGACTGGATGCGAGAAGCGTTCAACAACATCAAAGTGAAATAATCCATCACTCAAATGTACATAACAATGATATGGTTTTTAAAAATGTAAATACATTTCAATAAATATTAAATATTATAATAATAAATATCTCTTTGAGAATTATCAAAATATTTCACGAGAATATTTTTTATTTCCTGAAAACGATCAAATTCAAATGAATTTAAATTCAACAAAAAATCAATGTTTCTTCGTTTGTTATATTGCTTTGGTAAAGTGGAACATTTGATCGTTAATTAAGAAATAAATAAACGTTCAGAGTATTGACAATGAATGGTGGGTCCGAATTACGATCACCCGTCTATTCAAAACGGTTTGAGCAAATTAAAAAGTATATAATGTGTTTTTACAAGGCAAGTTGATTAATAAATACGAAAACGAATAGACAGGAAATACGGAAAAAACTGTTACCCTGCCTACTAACATGTAAACTTAAAGTAACATTTTATAAAATTGAACATTTCCAATTATTTGGTATAAACTTTGAAACTTGTCTTACATAAAAATTCTTAACTAACGAAACTCGAAAGAATTAAAGTTTAATAAAATGAAATGACCTTTCCGGTAACAACTTGTGAATATGTTCTCAATGAAAATATTTACAATTATCAGTATGCCTGGACATTTAATATTCCAGATATATTGTAATTTTAAATATATTTGATGCAATAAGATTACATGATCACAACAAAAAGGTAATTACTTTAGAAAAAGTACATTTAATTTTATTAACACGAAAAAGTTGTGCAAAAAGTTACTTCAAACAATAAAATTTCCCAACATATAAATTAATAAATGCTTTAATTTTATGTATTTTTTGTGTTTAATGTTGTCAGATATTTTGTGCTAGCTCCAAAACTTTTGCAATACGTTACATTCAAACATACATTCTAGAAAATGTTCAGAAACAACTAAAATGGAATCATTTGCAGTGTATAAGTTTACTTGGAAATAAATGGAAATGTCTTTTACTAATATATCGCACTATCAATACAAATAAATCACATCGACATATTTTTTCTTTTTTTTCCGTTACATCTAGGTTGGCTATTGATTTAGTTGTCATGGTAATATATCTAAAAATTCATCCGCTTACAGTTACAGTAAAAAGTTATGAAAATATTGTACAGGAAAGGTAAACAGTTTTGAATATCACACTTACTTACATTAAAAATCGTTTTTTTAATTATTTTGACAACGTAAACATACAGGATCGACCTGTATACGCCTGAGAGGGCATATAATACATATAACACTACTTATTTACACTAAAAAAATATATTATACCATAATTGGTGCATCCTCACATTCATCAATCACTTTAACACTTACATCTGAAGATGACTGTCGTTTTAACTTTGGTGGTAGCCGAGATTCACCTCCCGAAATTGACCTTACTACTTGTCCCTTAATTTTTTTTTGCTCCCCAACACAAGATATATCGTCCAGACTTCCCTCCCCATCTAAATCGGTCGACAACATATCATCATCTGAAGTGGCATGTGTTAACACAGGCAACGTTGATGTAAGATGTTCCTTCTCTTTTTGCAAATCTTCAATGTGGTCAACTAGTAACGTTTCTTCATCAGAATGCGGTTGTGCTATCGGACTCACAGGCAACATTTCTTCGGGGCTAAACACTTTTGAACTTCGCAATGATGACAATCGATTGGTAGCCGCTTGACAAGCCGTATCTAAAGTGTCAATATCGTCGAGTGTGCTTCTTACTTTACACAACTGTTCCTTAACTATTGTCTCAATACACTGTGTTTGACTTGAAATGTCATGCAGACTATCTTGGGCCGGCACCATTTTATTGGTTCGAAGTATGCAAGGTGCAAAAACGATTGCAAGCGATGCAGCACTCATGCGATTGGATTCTTCAGATAGTGCTACTCTGGCGAGATGGAATATTAACCGCTCCATGAGGTCATAATTTGGCTTTGGTAACTTTTTCAGGATATCATAAAGAGTCGCTACTCGAACCTGTGTATCAGAAAGATTGGCCGCTGTTATGAAATTTTCATAACATTCGAATGTAAGAAGTGGTTCGAGCATTTCACGCAGAAAACTTTTCAAAACAGATGCCAACACATGAACAGGATAATTATCAAAGTCAACTTCGTTTGGATTTTCCTCCATTTTCGCTTTTAATTCTCGCACTTTCGAACTGACACCTGATTTTCGGTAAATCCCCTCTGTGTAGATTCCACGAACCTCAATTGTTGTAATTAACCTTTCGATGACAACTGGAATCTTGTTGTCCTCTGTCAGTAAGGAAGTCAAAGGCACCCCGAAAACCTTACGATTCTCCCCTTGCGAATCCAAATTTGAATCTTTAACGCAACTTGTCGTGGTTTTATTGTAACACTTTTTATGACACGTCAATTTGCAAGACTGACAAACTAAGCCACGTTCGATTGGCCACATGAAAAATGAACTGCAAATCTCACAAGCTGTCGGAATGTTAATAATCGTCAAGAGGAATCTGTGCCCCGCATATTTAATGGGGTCATCTCCTTTACGCTTCTTTTCTTTTTTCCTTTTCGTTTTCGGCTTTTCTGCTTCCGATCTAAATTCAGTCATAAACTCGTTCATAAAACCACGAAAAGCATTCACACCCATCGTGACGGGAAAGTCTTCATCTTTATGTTCTCTTTGGCACACATTTTCCATCGCTTGCATGAAATTCGTAATCAGGTCTTTATATTTGATGTTTAAACCTTCGAAACCTTGATGTTTGTTGGCCGTGCTGTAAAATTGCACAAGATTGTCCTTAAATTCGCGAAGAGCTTGTTTGAACACCCTGTCTACTTCGCTAGGTTTTTGCCCGGCCTCACTTTCCATTTTACCTATTTTTTCTGTGATAAAATCTCTCATCTTTTGAAGCTCATTCGCATCCGAAATAATTTGATCTGTACTGTCTGTGAACTCGGACGTGCCCGTCAAGCTAAATTTACTAACCATCTGTTTATTAACATCATACGGCCTTCTGGAATACTTCCTTTGTTTCCTCCTCGGTTTCGCACTATCTGAACATGGCATTTGTAAAATGTTTTTATTTTGGATACACTTTGTATGAAACAATTTCTTGCAAATTTCACATTTATACCCTTGAGTTATAAACACGTCATGTTCATTACACACCGCACAACGATCATCTTTTATTAACTTTTTATTACTGATTTTCGACAAACGGTGTCCCGCCATTGTAAATGTTGTATCACTGTGCCACTCGACTTCACTGCCTGCTTTTGGTTGGGCTTCAAACCCACTTGGATGATTGCTGACTAGAGTTACTTTAGTAGCAGGATCGCTGTTCCGTCGTCTTAAATCCAGCGAAGCAAACCCAGACCGTTGCCTCTTGGGCGTGAGAGATTTATTTTGCGTTGCCGCCCATTCCTTTTCGCCTTTTATCAACTTATTAGTATCACCAATCCAAACGTGTCCCGGCGAATCAGGAAATGCCACATTTGATTCATCTATTGTTCCTAAAAATGAATTTCTATCTGAAATTGCACCGTCTGCTACTTCTTCACCTAAGCTACGAACATGATCCCGCCGAGGTCGCCGAATCGCCCTCAGAGGCGCTTCAGGCTTACCCAATATTTCCTCTGCTTTATTCGGCGAATAAGACGTATAAAATTCACGATGCTCTCCATCATGTCGCAATTTCAAATCAGTTCTTCGATTTCCGTCAGTTCCTTCCCTAACCTGCCGTCGAACCGGCGTGAAGCTTTTCAGTTCATCAGAAGCAGCACGGATTACACTAAAATTGTCAGTTGCATTCCTATGTTCTCGCTTTAATAGTGCGTGAGGACGAGGTTCACCCGCCAAACGATGTTGCAGTGGAACAGTTCTAGTCAATTGGGCTTTAGTTGATAAATCAACATCAGTTCGTTTATGCCAAACATTTTCCGGATCAGTAAGTTCATCATAAACTGAAAATTTGTCTCCAATAATCGGTGGGGCTGAATGGGTACCGCTTTCTGAATCGGTTTCACTGCGAGTGCTGGTTGAAGACCATTGTTCATGTTTCCTGAAATTTGCAACATCTTGTTTCGTCTTGTTTTCTCTGACTGTTGCGTTTGAGAGGGATTCAGAGCTGTGCTGCGAACTTAACGAGTCTCCGCTACCCTTTCGTTGAGGTGTGTAATCCAAATCTGATAAATCAATAGTTTTATGAGCTTTATTAATCTTAGGTTTTAATGAATCTAAAATGATTCCTTCTTGCTTGATATCTTCCAAACTGAAACAAAATTAACTCATTAAGATTGAAACTTTTTAGCCCCTTAGCGCAATGTGATTTTTTATGGTAATTCAACTCTAATGTCATATCATATAAAAAACCGTACTAAAACAACAAACTATTACATTGTTGAAAAAATCTGCATTTTCCTGTAATCTATGACTTAATAAAAGGTCCGGCAATGAAACGGGACGAATTAAGGTGGGGTGTAGAGTTCGTTAGGTGGTGGAAGGGACGAAGGTCGACAACTCCTCACAATCAGCATGAGTTACAATTTAGTGTACAATGGTCGCGTTCAGCGCACTCAACTGTTTGTCCTTTGTTGACCGATTTTTTAAATTTTGCTTAGTGTATATGCAGAAGGTCGTGGTTTCGTGATAGAAATAAATTTTTGATTTATTGGTTGGTTTCACCATGAAATTACAAACCACTAGTCGACAAAGAAAGAAATGTAACTATTTCTTTTATTTATTTATCACGTGTAACGAATAACTCTTTGGTAAAGGCAATTTCTAAACACTACGTTCGCCAAATGTCCTCCATTAAAATTTATGCGTTCTTGGAGTCGGTCCTGGAAGTTTTATATGACCTTTCGTAGCATATTGAGGGGTATTTCATCAAGACCGTTGAATGGAGGTTTTCTATGAGGGTACCTAAAAGCAAAAATGTTTGAGGCCGATTCACCCAGAACTATCCAAGTCCTCAAACAATTTTTGTTCTTAGGTACCCGTATAAAAAAAAACAATAAAACGAGATTGAAACAATACCAAATGGCTATTATTGTTACACGTAAAAAATTAATTAATTCTTTAAAAAATAGTTAAATTTCCTTCTCAACAGTTGGAGTGCGCTGAACGCGACCATTGTAATGGTAACTCATGCTGATTGTGAATAGTTGTCGACCTTCCTCCCTACCACCACCTAACGAACTCTACACCCCACCTCAAATGATCTCGTTTCATTGCCGGACCATTTATCCACTAATACGATGAAAATCAAAATTTTAGCTTTAGAAACCTAGAACGGAGGGGGCATTTTTTTGCACATTTTAGCCATATCATTAAGGCCAATTAACTTAAAATTGTAAAAAAGCTCTTTCAAATGATAACCCACACGATAGGTTTATTAAAATTTTTTTATTGGTACCAAACTGACCCCCTCATATTAATCTAAAAATAAATTTCTATCGTTATTGACGAGCGATTATTTATGTGCACGTCATTAAGATCTAGATCTATCATTATGCGAAGTTTCGAGAAAAACCTCTGTGACGGATGGACCGACACGGTAGGGATCTATAAAAGGTTATTAAATTGTAAAAGTATTTTTTGCAAATTTAGCCTACATTAATAAAGAAAATCGTTCGTTAAGGGGTGAATTTCTGTAGAGGTAATTCTGTTTAAATAATTGACTTAATTGACTTAAATAAGCTAACTAATAAAATGAAGAAAAAAAACTGTGCGTACACTCTCCATCTGACGGACGTGGACCTTTTGAGAATGTTAACATGAAATGTTTATTACATTTAGCCTTTCTGCATTTTTATAATTTCTGTAAGGTTATTTATTGCGTATATGGAGATATGAAGAATAATGTTTATCTAATTAATTTTTTTTCTAAAAAATATTTAAAAAAACATAATTAGCAAGTAACTAATTTAAAAGATGGCAAACTACAAACTGCAGTGCCGGTTGATGGAGGTGTTCTAAATATAAAACCTATCCGTAACCCCCCAAATTTGGAAATGGCGGACGTTCAAGGAGCCAGAGAGTCATAACCGTGCGGCACAGCTGACTGCTGTTGCATCGGTAGAATCCTTGGCTACTGAAACGACCGAGTGACGCCACGGTACTGAGCAGATCTGCCTAAACTAAAGCGATCAATGTTCAGTTGTGCCATCACAGCACACACCTCCAATAGTTACACAGTGGTACGGGATATATAGACTCTAACGAGGTTACCATAATGGGGAGAGGTATTTACGTCAATCAATTTTAATGGTGTTAAAACCCAACCAATTTTCAAAAAAGATAACAAAATCGCTTCAACAGCTTATTATACGCAATTTTTATTAACTAATTTATCTATATCTGTAATTTATGATCGGAGGACAACCAAGTGATTGTACATAATTTGACTTTTACATTTTTTTGAGTTTTACAAATGTCGAGTGTCAAAACTATAAAATATTCAGCAAAAGCCCTATTGATTTACTTCATTTTTGTATAACGAATAGAAGTGGATAGAGGTACGAGCTGTGTCACAAAATCACAGTAATTCTGAATTTTCAAATTTCCCGACTTTTCCAGGTTTTCCCGGACTCTTTTCAAGTATTTTCCCTGACCTTTTTCTAGTAATTTGTGTTCTTGACTAAAAAAAATTTTCTATCTCGTCTTAAACGTTTTTCCGGGTACATAAACTAAATTCCCTGATATTTTGATTCATTTTTAAATCCCCTGACATTTCCAGGTTTTCCAGGTTGCTGTGAACTCTGAATAAAGAGATTGAGTCTTGCGACTAGCAGCCTTATACCCTCGTAGGTTTTGAAAAAATACAATCCCAAGAAATGTTATCTGAACAAAGGAACCTTACTGATTTTACACATTTTACATTTAGGCGCCTTTCGCAGGAGAATTCAATTATTCTGAACTTGATAGTTTTTTTGGAATCATCTCAAAAATGAAAAAACAGTTACTGTGTTCAGTTTGATAGCCTAATTTTCTTTTGAAAAAACATACTGCACCGTTCACTTCTTTAGGTCCCTTTTGTCAGATCGCTCATTTTTCAAATAAACAAAAACTCACCGATTATTTTGTGGATGTTGTTGTGGTAGCAAATTTGGTGAACGTGACCTTGTCGCACTAGGCAAGGATTGCGTCGATCTTAAACTGATTTTACTGTGTACTAAATCAAAATCTCCATCTTCCAGTATACCGCTACTTCTGCAAAATTTTAATTTACATGACAATAATGTATGGGCAATTTTTGTACTTACTCATCAGAGTCTTGTTTGTCCCGTTTATCACGAACAGGATACAATCGGTCCATTTCAAGTTCCTCTTGACTCGATTCTTTGCTGGTAAAGGCTTCATCCGTACTCCCACCATGTTCAACTTGTAATCGTAAAGGTAATGCTCGAACAATCTAAAACAAATCAAATTAAAAATTCAGTTACAACAAATTTGCATTCTTACTGGTCTATTTTGAAGCATAGCTTGTTTTTTAAGTTGAGCATAATATCGTCTCGCCAGACAACCTCGAACATGTGCTTGAAACGAAATAATTCCAGTTTTAAGTTTGTGAAACCAAGATTTCGACTTGTAACCTCTCCATACTTTCTGTATTTTGATTGCTGCTGCAATTGCTCTTACATATCTTTGTACTAAATACATTCGGCAATACGATTGAATAATAACGACAGCATTGCGAACCTTCAAAAATCGACGTCTATCTAAACAAGCTCTAAACCAACGCTGCAACGTGACAATGCTGGCCATAATTTGTTGATGCAATTTGCAGTCAAGTTTGTATTTTTCAGTCTCTCGCAAGAAGACTTTTGTGCTACCCAACTGGTAATTGTCACGATTTAAATTAAGTGTAAGCAAAAATGTCCTTACATCATTTTGTGAACTTAACAATCCTTTTGGAAGTAAAATTCTATACAATTGAATAAATTCGTCATATGTTAAGCGCACATTAAAACCTGCTTGTCTTATGCGGACAGTTTCTAACATTCCAGTATAACGCAACTGACGCTGTACAGTTTCGTTATCAAATTCATTAGGTATCTTGTTACCGTTTGATTTGATGCATCTAATAAAAAATGGGTTTGCTTGATTTAAAGTGTCCATTAATGAATGAAGAGATTGTTGAAATTGCGCTGCTACTGTTAGGGGTTGCTTGCGTGTTTTTCCTAATTGATTTTGATTGCTTGCAGTAATTCCTGTTCTTCCCGCCAGAGTTTTTACAGACTGTAGATTTTTCAATCCCTTCTTGCCACGCTCTCGAGGTCGAAAAGATTTATTTTTCCTAAACAAATTAAATTAAATCAGTATAAATATTCAAAATTAAAGCAATAAATATTTTCATGCATGCATGCACGTGTTAGTAGAAATTATTTATCAAGATTTAGTGCAATTTTGCGCTCATAAAATATTTTTGCCACCACCAGTTGCCTATGTTTGTACATACATAACAATTTGATTGGCTCTTTGCATGACTCGTGCCTCATCCGGACATAACACACGTTCCAAAGCTGAATTTGGATTATTCCCTGCGCTATCTTTACGTCGTCTTTCATCTTCGCAACTTTTTACGTTTCCAGTGCCTATGTTAGTTCTACTTCGTTGATAGAATTGTGGCCATGAAAGTCGATTATTAGTAGGAACTTCTGTTTCGTTGTATCGTCCAGTACGAGACTGATTGAATGTAAGTGTATTTCGTTGTTTGCTGTGGATTTACAAATAATTTCTACTAGGATTGGAAAACCCATGCAAATCATGCAGATAAAAAATGGTAAGAATGATTTGTAAGGGTTAATACACATTTGTACATCTGTGTCCAAACACATTTCTACTGATATTTTGATTCTAAATGTTCGGTGTGTACTTTTGAATTAATTTTTATTTAATTTATCTTTCAAATTCAAAGCTTTGACTTTCAGCAAAAAATAGAGGTTTTATATGATTTATAAGTAATTGCAATGATTGATTTGTAGCAGTTAATATTGTCTAATAATGGTTTGAATAAATACCTCATAGAATTTTCTTACTTTTCTCTTTTTGCAGGAACAAATCAACTATTGTCAACTTAAATTGATCAATATTGCAAGTAAATGTGTAACATTTAATGCATGAATGTGAAATAACCGAGATTTACAAATGGTTGAAAAACACCAAGAAAGATGGATGTTATAATGATTAACATTAAAACTGGCCATCGATAACTTACGCAATTCGGTTTACTGTTAGGTTTACGGCCGAAACCGTCACAAGATGGCTAGACAAAATGATCACAAAAATCATTTTCCTTTCAACTATGAATTAGTATCAACTACTTTTCAAATCAATAAATTGTACAATAGTTCATACCTGATAATATTGTCATTAGGAGGATGATTTCTGTAGCGCTGTTGAATGTTGTTCTTATTTCCATCGACGCGATATTGTCGATGTCTCCTTCCAGCTTCATGAAACGCAAAATAAGCTCTAAAAAATGCACGCACAATCGCCCATCGGAAGACAGCAACAGGATCCGCACCGACTAATTCACGTACGAAAGCCATTGAACTATTTTTTAAGACGCTTACAATATCTTGACGCATTAAATCTAAATTCTTCTCTCTCATTTCTGTGACCTGGTATTTAACTTTACCGGCATAATGGACCACAATAAATGCAGCCTCCCTTTTCTGAGGTTTTTGGTAAAATTTATTGTCTTTATGTACGGAATGGAACTTTTGAAGAAGTGTTTCATTTGTTGCACCTGGAAAGCTGAAATAAGTTTGTATTAAATAATTTCCTCAAATATATGAATGCAGTTGTTACTATTTGATTTATTTAGTTGGACTGTTTAATGATTTAAATTAAATTTATTTCAGTTTTGTTTGTTTTATTGTGGTCAAAAGTTTCTAACTACTAATGTTAAAATCGAATTTTGTAGAACTGAACTAATTACAAAAAATATCACAAATAAAACCACACAATAAGGAAGTGCTGTTAATTGATAGAAAGGATTCTATAACTGTAGTTAATTAAACTTTTAATGATACCTTTAATTTAATGGAAATGCCATCAATTTCTATTTTTGAACAATACAGTAGTTGTGCTTTTTATATTTTTATTTAGAAAATTATCAACTGATGTGATATATTTGAATTGAATTCAATTCTATTTGAAAATAAATAATTCTAATAGGTAAATAAAATTTATTCAGATAATGGTTTCAGAATTATAATTTCTTTAAAGTAATGATAGAAAAGTTTTTTTCATCCTGTTATTGCTTTCCATCTTCAAAACAAGATTTCAAATGCATATAAAAACCTTCATTGCAAACTAAAAACGATAAAAGATTACAAAAACGTCCGTATCATGGATAATATCAGCACAAAAATAGATCGGATTATCTCGAAAACATTGGGTTCATAATCCATTAACAAACGAAATTTTATTTTAATGTATCAGCCAAAATTAAATTTTATTCTAACAATGAGTGAAAATGAAATTTCAGTATCAAGATTATATTTATGAAGAAAAACAAAGACTACTTTTTTTATCAAAACAAAGTGCATTAGATTAGTTAAGTCTAAATTTAAGTTTCCTCTTTATTCAATCCAAAAATATTTTAGTTTAATCAGAAATTTAAATTAATTCAGTTCAGTATTTTGTTTTTTAAAGAAACCCATTAGGTTTATTTAGAGCATTTTAATTATAAAAACAATTATTTTCAAAGCAATTGCACTTCTATTAAAGTAGGCCAATAATTTTCCAATTATTATTAAAGGTAGTCAATCTGCAATGGAAATGGATAAATGCATTTGCAATTAACCTCTGGATTATGTCTTAATTGTAAAAACTATAGTTAATATCTTCCCTAACTTTAATGATTTATGAGTCAAAATTAAGCATACAACACCCTTACATTTTCAGAATTCTGTTGCTGTAATTTTTAAATTAAGAAGTGCAAAATTACAAGAAAACCGGTGACAACTTTAATAACAGCAATTGAAATAATTGCATCAATTGCAACGTTACACGTCACATTTTGTAACATTTCCTTTTTAGATGACTAATATTAACTTACTTGCACTGATCATCCAGAACACACAGTAAACCGTTCGGTTTACCTTCAATTAATTGCAAACATCCAGTATTATCCATAAATTCAATATTAGTCCAACGAATGCCCTCCTTTCGATACTCCTCTTGCTCAAATTTGAATACATGTAAATTAAAGTAATATTGCAAATGTTCATTGGCGTAATTTATACACAACTGTTCGAAACTATTGTTTAAACCGAAATCTTCAAATCCAAAAATATCTAACACCCCTATTGAATTACCCTGATGCTCTCGAAGCGTATTTTTTTTAGAAAGTAAAGCATGATTCACTTGCAACACAATCCAGTCAAATAAAGCACCATACAAACACTTTGCCATCGCATCTCTGCTTGCTATCGCTTCTGGCATTCTATAATTAATCACGAGAGTCTCCCCGGACGCTCGGGCACGTTTTGACGTCAATGCTTGCAACAATGTTTCCTGTTTCACTCGCAGAAGTTCCGAGATTAATAAAACAACTTCAGGATTCTTCACACCTACAGCCTCGTCATGATGGTATGCTGATTTTCGAGGTTGAAACTCAACATTTCCTAGGAGCAAAACCGCCGATAAGACTGAAAACAATCGACGTTGTTTCTCAGCTGTAAATCCGACCATTTCCATTGACTGTTTTAATCTTGAAAATTCATAACCCTCATCAACATTATCCAGTGCAATACAGCCACTTTTGTTCAGGTAGTAATACTGATCTGCCGATTTTAAATGCAACAGTTGTCTTTCTTGTTCATTCGCTCCTTCAAGTAAATAATAAAACACATGATAATTTCTTTCGTTCCGTCCTTGCGAACATATTCTTGACTTTTCCAGTAAATACTTTTGGACAACGGCCCCATGAACCATCCCATTTTCCTTGTAGTTGACTTGAATGAATTTGCCAAAACGACTTGAGTTATTGTTGTGGGCCGTCTTTGCATTTCCAAAAGCTTCCAGAACGGGCCCAGCACTTAAAATGGTTTGTTCCACACCGCTTCCATGCGACCCCTTTTGGCTGAGTGCAGTTAAATGGTGCAAAAGAAAATTGGTGCTTTCAGTTTTGCCAGAACCACTTTCTCCACTTATTACAATGCACTGATTTTTCCTGTCCTTCAACATGCAGTGGTATGCAGAATCGGCAACAGCAAATATGTGTGGAGGTAGATTGGGACCCAACCGTCTGTTCTGATACAATTTCACATACTTTGGATTGTAAATTGGATAAAACTTGAAAGGATTTACAGCAATGAGTATCGATCCTACATAAGTGTAAATGTGTCCTGCAATGAATCTAGCTCGAAGATTGTCTAATAAAGTTTGCTCGTTCAAATCTGGTAACTGGCATAAATCTGGGTACTCTCGATCCTTGGGTTGGTATAAAAAACGGTGGAAATAATCTTTTATCAGTTGGGGATCCATCGCAAAGCTGTCAGCCCACACAAAATCATTCACTTTCTCACGTAAATAAAACCGATATGAACAGTGATCAGTTCTGTCTTTTGGCCACAACATCATTACCTGCACAGGACTTTCGCTTGGCCCCAAGCTGCGTTCCTTACATTCTCTTCCCAGAGCATCTCCAATCACTTCCGACAGTTCGTAAGTACCTCCTGAACTTTCATTTAACGACAGCCTTTCCACAATGCATGAAACAATCTCTTCTGAAGTCGTCTGTTTACTTGCCTCGACTGAAAGTGCCTCGTAAAGGGCCGAAAGGGCCCCCACATACACCTGCACGATATAACGATTGTTGTCTATTAGAGACATTTTGATTCTTTCACATCTTCATTAATCATAAAAAATTAAAAATGTTTAGAGTTTTTAGAATGTTTCCAATGTTAAACTTCATTTTAAAGTTTGACATGTTGCTTCAGTCACTTTAAAATGTTTCTCTCGTGATAAGCGTATTTGAGCCGGTTCATTGTTACTGGAATGTTAACACTTTTAACTTATTGATTGGCCTGAAACAGAAGTGTACGAATTAATAAAGAAATCTTGTGATTTAGGGTTAGGGTAAATAATAAGGAACACACGAATCTTATCTTATCATAAGTTGACTACAAAACTTGTGTTAGTGATATTCCTGATAATGCCTCATTAACTTTAGCAATGTGTGACTGTGTATTTGTGCGATTTAAACGGAATCGTTACAAATCAAAGACAAAACGTCAAGATTTGGGTCACATGTTGCTTCACTAACCATGTCAAGAGAAGAGTCCTAGTTCAATAACTTTGCCACTTCCCGTTGCCACTTACTATGATGAATTTGTTCCTCAACAGATGATAACACGACAAATAATTAATTGCTGTAATTAAATGAATGAGCTCATGCAATCCAATGACAAGACCGATCCCACATTTAAAGATTTTGTGTATGCAACACCCAATAAACACCCGACCATCTAAACAGTTGTACCCGCCCATAGACGACGATTCATTTTTATTTTCGCCTAAACTACGTACCTTATGAAATAAAAACGTTCACTGCTTCTATTATGGAATGATTACATATGGAAAATAACGCGTACACAACGATTTCATTTAAAACTAACAGAAGCAAAGGATTGCGGACACCATTTTTATTTGTATTCCTGTTCACTACATTTAACAGACGGCTCTCGTGTTGCTTTCAAGGCCAGGCACGTGATAATGCGCGCTAATTTTGAAATGCGGAGAATATTTGCTTGTCTTATCTGATCGTACTAAATCATTAGAAAGGTTGAAAAAAACTTGATTTGATCAGACGATGCTATCATCCTGGCTATAAATGCAAACGTTTATTTTGAACAGGTAATAAAACGGAAACTTTTTATTACATTCATATTAAGATGTCGGCGAATATTATTGCACTATCGCTATTAATTAAAAAAATTGTACAAGAATATGGAATAGGGAAAAACATTGTGCTTTCCTAAAAGGTACCTATAATATCGCCAACAGTTTATGACGAGCAAATAAACATTTAATTTTATCAGGGCCGGTTCAACAATAAGTTTTATAAAATTCATAAAACAATTGTTTTAATTAACTAACTTAATTATATACAGGGCGTTATAAGTTTTACCGCCGGTGGCAAAATAGCCCTTCAAAATAGTTTATCAACTCTCATAAATTGCAGAGTAATTTTGTTTTTTGGCCTTTTCTCAATTACTAGTTATTTAATTTATTAGTGTTCTTGCCGTACGAATATTAAATTAATTTTACCTACTTACTTTTCCTAAATTAAAGCATTTTCCTATTACAAGGTATTTTTTATATGATTTTCATGAGAAGGTAACCAATTTATTCAATGGAATCAGCTAAGGGGCCATCCATAAATTACGTAACGCAGAATTTGAACAATTTTTACCCCCTCCCCCCTCTGCAACAGTTCGTAACACTATGTACCCCCCCTGAAAGTTACGTAATGCGACGACTCTACCACCCCCTTTTGGCGTAATAAAAAAATTAATTTAAAAACCTTTTTGGTACGTTGATATACATATTATGTTATGAATGATCTTAATAGGATTTTTAAAATAAAAAAATTGTCATTTACTTACATAAATTCAAAATATGATTTATGCTATAATTATCAATCGTTATATAACAAGACATTAACCCCCCGCCCCTGTGTAACACGCCATACCCCCCCCCGGGCATTACGTAATTTGTGCATTGTCCCTGGGTACTTGACTTATTATTTATGGCAATTGTAAACTAAAGAAGTTGAAGAGCACAAGGGTTGTCAATATTTCTTCACAAATTTGGAAAGCAGGGTTCACAGCACTTCTCAAAGACGTACATGCGTAGAACAAGAGGGACAACATTTTGAGCATACTTTGTAAAATAATAAACTTAACATTAAAAACTTCTTTTATTTTTTCCTTCAAAGGTAATTCAAGAATATGGTTCTGGTGAAAATCGAAATGCTGTCCCGCTCTAGTTTAACCGTACTTACAAGTCGTGAATAATAGAGTTTCTTGTATTTTTACCTTAAAATTGATCTAACTCAAAAAGTAATATTTTTTTTGGGAACCAAGTTGCAAATATTAATACTATGAATAAGTTGCCACATTCTGGAATAAAAAGTTTAATAACGCAATTTTCCCCAAACTCTTTTTTTTTACTTGATGGTTTCAAATAAAAATATGTTGGAATTTTATTTCTACTAATCGAAAGTATAAATTTCAACTGATGTAGGTAACATGTAAATCGCATACTTTCCCCTCAAATTTTAATAGGTATTATGGCCCGGCGGTAAAACACCCTGTATAATAAAAAATACTTTTTAAATTATATGAACGAAAAACTTATTTAACATGGAATAAGTATTTCTTTTTGGACGATCTGAAGAAATAATTTTGACAATGTTAGCAATGTAATCACATTGTTGGTTTTAGAGTAGCTCATTGCGAAATACATTTATTACATTAAGGAATGTGAATAAAATAAACAACCTTATCTTCTATGTAAGAACGTTCTTACAATAGAAAAAAACTTAACAAATTGCTTTTAACCGATTCTATTGAAAAAAAATTCAAGCAGTTAATTGCAGCAACTTAAATCCTCATAAAAAATATTCAACATTTTATTTATTTTTATAGCATAACTATTTCCGTCAAAAAAACTATAAAATCCGTATTAGAAAGTCGTATGTGGCCACATCAAATTTTTATATAGGACACTAATTGTAACACAACTCACCCAAAAGTTGATATCAAAACAAAAACAATAAAAAAGAAACTTCGGGAATCCTAAAGAACAGTTTTCTATATTTATTATTCGACAGCAATGGGGTGTGACACACCCCAGTGAGTTGGTTATTTCTTATCTGATTTAAAAATTGTATACTTTACAAAAATGTTTGTCTCTACACTAATTTAATGAAGTTTATTGGTTGAAATTAAGTTTGTTTATAAATTAAAACCGAATTGTATAATTGGTATAAGTCTCGATTTGTTAGTATATTATTTGAATTTTTGAGGGCTCCAAAATACTTTTAAGAAAAAGACGGCACTGCTCACGACAATTTGCATCCGCTTTACTCAAGGATTAACAGATATTTGTAATTACAAGGTACAAACAACAGTTTTACACATCATCAACAATGAGGCAATTAACAAATAGTTGCATTTTAACTATGTGAAATGTATTAAATTTATATAAAAAATAGCAATAAAAAATAAAAATAAAGAAAAAATTCGTTTAATTAAATATCGTCGATTCGAGGATTAATAAAAAGAAACCGCAATATTTCATTAACAGTAAATATAAATCAAAACGTAAAAAAATCGACTTTGTTATATTCGGATTTTGTTAAAAATAAATTAAAATACACACTCACCTTCTACTTCGTCTTCGGCGATGTTCTACCAAAGGGCATTGTATGCAAGTCTTTTAATAAGAAATGTCGTTATTATAAAAATAGACCGGGTTATTTTCAAACATGAATCAGGAAAAATGTTAATAAAACTACAAACAGTTACATGTTGAATTATTCCATGGCATGATGCTATCTGTCGAATTTAGAAAGTAATCCTTTTCGTCCTGAGTAAACAAAAAAATTGCTTTTCGCAAAATTGTGTTGAAGTTCACCATATGGTTTGGCAATCATATAAAATATTTTTCGTTCGAATTAATTCTTTCTACTCTGATTGATTGATACGGGACTGTGAAGTGCCTGTTTCTGGAATCGTTGGTACCGCTAAACGATTAGTAAAGCGAATGTTGGCAAAAAAACGCTCTTTATTTAATTACGAAAAATATCGTACGTTTTGTTCATTTTTTTTTAATAACATCGAGAAAAGTCAGAATAAAGTTAATCAGCAGGTGTGCCTTCATTGTAAAAAACATTTATTTCACACGCGAACAGTAAACGAAAAGTAATTATCATTCTATACTGAGTCACGTAATTTTCCTGTGATATTTGTATTTTCAAGAAAAGAGATCTTGTAATGCGATCTGCAAATTGGCGCAGAAAATCGCATCACAATGGAATAATCACGATATAAATTGAAATTGTTTTTTAATTTGGATTTTTTAAATAAAAAAATTTGCTTGAAATGTTATCTATGTATTTAGCATTTGTATGTTTAAACCAGGTAAAAATGAGATTTTTTATGTAGGGGTTTTAGACTAAAGATTTATAATTTCACAAATCTGAACATGTATGAAGTTGGAGGTATCACAAATTAATACGAACTGCTAAAACCATTCTCAAAACGAATTTCACTGAAAATCAAAGCAAATTTATTAAGGGCAAAGACAATATTTTTCTGTCTATGAAATGAAACTTGAAATTTTTGAATATCAAGAATACAAAAAAATGCATGCTAAACATTTTTCAAATGATTTTATAAACTGTATAAATTTACTTATTTAAAATAACGACAAAATAATGGTACAAATTCGACTGAAAATATTTTTTAGTGAATCTTAAATCTTTAATTAAATTGCTTATGCTACAAGAAAATTATTCAATAAAAGGTAAACAGTAATCAATAATTTTTTTTTGATATTGATTGAATTTATTTAAATTTTGGCTCTTTGTGCCCCATCAATTTTGCGATTTTTAAAATTCAAATGATTGTTATTAAAAAATAATGCGTTGAAGGTAAAACGTTTATCAATTATATTTGGAGCCTGTGATATGTATTTTTATATTTACTCACAAATTTACTATCAACTAAAATAAAGAAATAAAAGAATTATATACTTATAATAATTTATGTACAAATTATATTAATTATTAGCAAAGGTTTTCATCATTTTCTACATGAAATGAAAGCTCTATGGTCAATTATTTTATATACGGTGCATGAGCATTCAAATGTATTTACATAGTTAAACCGTATCAAGTGTTTTTTAATAATAAATGATTTAATTTATTTAATTCAACAAAATCCTGCAGATATATCATTTTTACGCCGACTTCAGTAATACCAAAACAATGTGCTGTTTGTTAGGATCTCTTAATTTCAAGTTTTAAGCTTTCCTATCCCAACGATTGTTTGAAAGTTAACAATGAGATATTCGCTAAAATTAAGATATTAGATCACAAGTAATTGTTTTACTTTACTAAATTATTTTACAAGACTGCATTTATGCCATACAGACACAATATAATTTGTATGTCTGTAACTTGATTACACTTAATTCATTTGATAAATGTCAATGGTCAATGCAGTAAATAAAAAAATCCATTCAGATTATATTTTTTGTCGAATTTTGTTTATAAATAAGCAACATAGTTGTAATCTATAAAAACACATTCACAATTTGAATTAAAAGAAACTTTGTGGTTGCAATCTCAGTAAAACACTATTTTTTTTATAAACACTCATGAAAACAATAAACATTGTTATAATTTTCAGTTTTATGTCATCAAAAAGTAATATTTGGTAATATAGTTCCTTTTTCATTATTCTCTAAAATTATCAATTAACTTATTCATATGTGAATGTAAATTTTTTAATTAAATTTGGGAAAAATAAAATAAATTTAATTCTCTATTAGCTCTTTGTATTTTGCAATAAAATATTCTCTATTTATCCAATAACAGGGTGACTGTTTTATTTTTTATAAAAAATTCAATTTTACACTAATAGAAAATATTACACCTTTCCACTTAATTTTTTAATTCCAATGTATTTGAGTGATGAGTGTACAATAACATCATCTCTGATGAAAATAAACAATTTCATTTCATAATCTGTTCCTCATCGCAAAATAAAATAATACTACTTCCTGGAAAACATTTAGACCTGTAGATTGGAATACGAATCGCCTAGCAAATTTATAATATTTCTATTGCACCGGATATTCCTAGTTGGACAAGATTATTTGATACGACTCAGTATAGTAGATAAGTCAACCAACACTAAATCACGCTTTGTTTACTGTCCAGTCAAAAACATAAAACAAATAAAAATAATTACAGTAATTTGTAACATTACTATTTTCAATTTACATTTGTGTAAATTCATTTACTTAAGTAATTTTCTTTATAAAATACTGAAATGGACAAGTGTGCCGTTTAGTGTTCAATCATTTTATGTTTAAATAACTTATTTAATAAATCACTGAGAAGTATTGTAGGTACGTTTCTTTTAAACAAGTTCACAAATGTTTCTGGCCCCCGAAACACAATTTATTACATTTTAGTAAATCACTTCATATACAGTTGCCTTCTTGTCTCCCGAACCGGTCACGATATATTTATCGTCCGTCGAAATGTCACAACTTAACACACTGGATGATTCCTTCGACTATAAAAAAATTCAATCAAGTTACCAACGTTAAATTGGACTGCATGGTCATACCTGAAATATACTCGCTCCATACGGGGTTCTCCAAGCGTTCAGTAAATTGTCCTTCCCTGTCGAAACAAACCATTTCCCGCAAGATGCAAACCTTAAGCTAAGAACACAGCTTTCGTGCAAGTGTAATTGATATTTGTCAGGTTTTGACGCGTGCAATACTTCAACGTGCGAGTTTTCCATTCCTACAGCTAACCACTCGCCTGTCGGACAATATCCAAGTGAAAAAATTTGCGAGCTAAAATCGTGTTGCTGCAGTTGCTTTCCTTCTCTCAGATCCCAGCTACGGACTGTATTATCTAAACCACCAGTCCACAATTTAGTACCTTCTGCCGATATATCGATGCAAGAAGCACCGTCCGTATGGCCTTGGAATTGACGAACCAATGTTTGATTGTGCAAGTCCCAAACTGCAATATTGCCATCGGAACAACAACTGAAGCACACTTTTGAATCCGGACTTATGGCAAGCGCGTAACAAGCCGGGGCACTTGACGTCAATTCCGCCTTAATACGAGGTGTCGGACTTGCTAGGTCCCATATCGAGAGATTGCTGGCTTCACCACCGACTATAAGGGTGCGTCCATCCGGGAGCAATTTCACTGATCTTATATAATTATCTCGTTGCTGAAATGAAAGGAAATAAACTTTGACTATGAGGAAAACTTGAAAACTTACCAGACAATCTAATTGTGAGACGGGGCTTTTTGAACCTGGTTGGCTGATGTCCCACACCTTGACGCATCCCTTTCCACCCGTATACACATATTTAGTGGGATTTGAAATTGTGACTGCACACACGACTTCACCGTGACTTAATGTGTTAATCTGCCTTGCATGTCTCGGAATACCCGGACCAATTAATGCATCTGTGGGGAAAGGCACTGGCTGAAGTTGTCCCTCTCCATTCATGTGGAATGAATAGGCTCTGCAAACAATTTATTTGAAGGGTAAAAAATGTATTTCTCCGCTCAAGACAATGTTTCATTTTAATGTATTCTTAGCAATATAGACGATTTTGTTTTGTGATTTATGTGATTTAAATTTGATATGCGGCAAATGGTTTGGTTCCTAGACGTACCAGTTCTTTTACAGAAGTTGCCACATTAATTTTTTATGTGATACATCAAAATATTGTTAAGCATTAAAAAGTGTAAAGTGCCATAAAATCAGTCGAAATAAAAAAATCAAGAAATGGTTCTTAAATTTCAGTGTAATATTTCATAGTTACTTTTTTTATAAATCTACTATTCAACACTTATCTGACTTTCTAAAAATACGGAACAAATATTTCACCGAATATTAAAATAAGAAATGAAATAGGGGGACGACCCCTTCTAAACGCGAGCGACAAACCACTTTCTTTACAAAAAATGTGACATTGAACTTAGCACGACTACCTGAAAGACTAAGGCGAAGTTTCGCTCATCGATTTTGCATATTTTTGAACTATGGCGAGTTAAAAAAAAACGTATTTTCAACAGAATACCCGTTTAAAACTCCATGCATGTTGTGAATAAATATTGCTAATGATAAAATATCATCAGAATGGAATAAATCAAAATAATGTTATCTATTAAAAAAGTTAAAAATATTTATACAAGACAAATACAACATGCAGTGTTACATTAACATCATCATGATAAACTGCATTCATATTTTTTAAATAAAAACCGCAAATAAATCTACATTTTTTCTTTTTCATTATTCAAATTTTAAAACATCAACATAATGAAGTAAAAGAAGAAATAAAATAGGGAATCGCCTTGCAACCCCTTCTTACATGAATGACAAATCAATTTCCTTATACAGTGTGATTTTGTACATTACACGTTTAAACAGCTATGGCTTTTTTACAAAACAAATTCAAGCAAACGTAGGGCGAACTTGATACGATAATGTGAGTTTGTTAAGTGAAAGCTATCACAGAGACCGCGATCTTATGCAACACATACACGTCTCACAAAAAAATCATAGTTACCTAAACTAAAATATAAAAAACACTCGGTAGATAACGCGACCTTAAGCGAAATTGTAACTAAAATTTATACAAGTTTTACCAATAAAAAAAATTCATAAAGCAATTTTAATTTCAAGCCCATTCTGAACTTGGACAAAGTGTTTTGTGGATCTTTTAAGTCCTCTTTCAGTTGTAACAATTTCAATTAGAAATTCGTGTAACAGCCCGTGGTGCCTCCTTATTGACAAGAATAGGTAAAAACCAACGTCGATTATTAGCTTAACATAACGATATACGTTGTGAATAAAAATTGCAGACTGCAAAATGTCACTAGAAATTACATCAAAATTTCCTCCTTGCAAATAATCCCAATTCAAAAGCAAAGTCTGAACGCCGAAAACGCGAAACGTCGTTTAGTCATTGATTTTGCCTGTTAAAGTTTATCCACTTATTAAGTGACAACCCCTTTGAACAAAAGCTCATTGAGTGAATGGGAAAACAATTCTTCGCAGGCGTTGACACGGTGTTGTTTCTGTTCGGACGTTAATTCTTGTGAAACTACTCTAAAACGTCTGTTTTCTTTGTGAGAAAGTTAAGGACAAAGTGTGCTGAATTTTGAGACACCAAAAGAAGCAACCACAGACTGGCGTTTGAAATATCACAGCAAATTTTGCTTTTCAAAAAATAACTTTCTATACAATATACAATAATCCTTGCGTTTATTGGGATTACGTTGTTAAAACGGTATAAGTATACAAAATTAAAAAAACTTAATATCTGCTTATAACTATCTCAGTAGGTATTTCGATAGCTATGCTGTCATCTTCAACAGAATAACCTTACCATAGAAAATAAAATATTTTGTCAGTTTTTCTGATTTTAGTGAACGTTGTTTCGCACACAACCTGTATAATTGTTTATTTTTCATGAAATTTTTCCTAATGATAAACTATTTATCAATAAAAAAGCAAGTGCTTTCAAAAATGATCAACTTACGGTTTTCCTCCTGATATTCCACCCAATCCGTTCGTTGCGATTCCTGGGGTCCGTGCATGGGGATGTCCGTCGTAGCCTAAGAGCGGAGGCCTGCCGTAAGGCGACGGGGCGACGCTGTTGTAAGGGTTTATGTGATCAGGTCCTCTTCCACCTGAAAGTGAATAAGGAGGATATGGACCTAATCCGACTTTTGACACACTTGCTGCCGGACCTGATGTCATATTAGGCGGCGTTGAACGTGGTTTCGATCCTGGCGTAAGGGGTTTTTCCTGCGGAACAAAATCGGTGTATGTCATAAAATTTAATCACACCAAGAAAGTGTAATTTAGCACACACGAGACTGTTACACGAATGAGATGTGAAGTGTAAATTCCAATCTTACATCTTTACTTTTCAGTGAAGGAGTACTACGTGAAGAAGACGAGCCGCTTCGACTGGGTGGCCTCTCAACTTTTATTTTGTCACCGTTCGTGCTGCCGTTTTCCCTTATGTCGTTCGCATTGTTCAGAGCTGGATGCTCGCCGTTCGGACGCGGGGATTGAGCCTCCTCGTTCGCGACGTCCACCACGAGATCCTGATCGCTTTTCTCTCCGTCGCTATCCTGTATATTAATACAAATTAGACTTATATAACCAGCTTCGTTCGATTCAACTCTGATTAAGTTTAAATAGATCCATTATCTAACGCGCAAGTAGACTTTAATCAATGCTAAATCTAAAATGCCCAAAACTTCCCTGCTATTAATATGGCGAACCTCTATATTATAGTTTTTCTACGCCCATACTTTAATCGATTTATTAGATATTTACTACTTGTACCTTAGTGCTACCCATTAAGATACAAATTTTTCATTAAGTTACAAATTTATAACCAATGAAAATGAAACATCACTAATTTTCGGTCAATATCAATGTTGCCATGAGCATGGCGGATCGAGAATTTGTCAATTTTGACAGTTCATAGTTACGGTTAACCAAGTAAACTCTTAAAATTTTGTGCTGTTTACAAATAAAATCGGTGAAAATGTGCGATGGTGATAGTGAGATTGTGAATTTAACTCCACCAGAAATTGTGAAACGGCTTAGAAGAGTCGAAAACAATTTATGAATTGGAAGGGCAAAAATAAGGTTCAAAACGTTTCAGAAAATGTCTTAATTGTTTTCTTGGTAATAACGTTTTCATAACATTTTAAGTTTAATAAATTTTGAAAATAAAGTGATTCGTTTTTAATATTATGACTGGTCGCAGAAAAAATAATGTATGAAACTCACATTTAATGGCTATTAAGACACTGGCATTCATTACGACACGAGCCGTAGGTGAGTGTGGTAATTCTCATACTCGTGTCTTAATAGCTATCATTAAATGCTCATTGCATAATGAACTATTTTGATTCATCTTATAAAGGCAGCATTTTCTAAAATAGTAATTAAAATGCTGCTACTAAATTTAGAGATTATGTAACTTTATTTTGATACCCAAGTCATACATTTAGAACAAGTTGACATCTAGTTGCAGCAACTTTCATCATAGTTACTTTTATACCAGAACGATTTATATCGTCCAGTATTTTTTGAGTCACGTTACAAACGCAACACTTCGAAAATTAGTAATTAATCCGGTAACGCCGAAATTGTGCTGTGACTGCATCTCCGGAGGGACAAAATTCGTTGCGATTGCCAAATTGAATAACATGTTTAACTGTTTATTTGAATAAGGCAGCGCATAACCGGAAGTCTGGGAAAAATTCCATCACAGATAATTGTACAAAAGCTCCGCAAGCCGTAACGCTCTTTCTTTTAACTATCAGCACTATCTTTGTCCATACATACACAAGAAAGGGGTGCCGTTATTTGTTTTTACTTAAAAATACATAATTATTCTCGCTTGATTACAGAAACAAATAGTTCAAAACGAGGCACCCAACCTGGTAAATAAAAAACGGAAATCTCATTCTTGTAATTATCAGGTACAAATTCAGTGTAAAAACAAAATAATTTGCATGCCATTATTGTAATATATTTGATTAATTCATTAAAATTGAACTCCATTGTTCTGTTTTATGGTTTATGGAAAATTGCGAATGATACAGCTACGGCGTTTAAACTATTGTTCTGAAGAAAAACCTAAAAAAAAACGTCAGCGGCAAGAAGTGCTATTGTGGAATATTTACTTTTTATTTGTAAAGCAAATGGCTGCAACGACGCTTTCTAAATGATATATAATCCAAGATAAAACACATTCTTTAACCCTCTACTAAAAGCTTAAAGGTACATCCTACAATAGTAGTAATGGAGGATTATTTTTGCGGATGACAAACACGATGTGAGGCGATGAATGATTACATCCGGAGTGACTGGGATTGATGATGGTTTATGCCGAGGGCGGTTCGAAGCAAAATTATAAAGGGTGTATTACACACGTATACATACGCACGGCTCGTGCAAAACCTCATTTCAGAATGTTATTATTTCTTTTTTGCCTTATCACACTTGCAGATTGCTTCGCGAATAAAAAATTCTTCGTTTTTTTTTTTGCAATTATTTATAGGCGATCACCGCACAGTTTCCATCTTTTCATATTTTTGATATAATCAAATATTGTACCAATGGAAGAAAAGGCGTTCAATAAATAAATTCTTCAATAAGATAACGTAGTCAAAAATATGGCTCACATAACTTTTGATTTGATACATCAATGGAAAAATTGTGTAGAATACAGGGCGGTCTATTTCGGGGAGTAAAAAAATTCTGAAAATTGGAAGCAATTTTCTTCAATTGACAAACTACAAAATGGCCGAATTATTATTATTTTCTTAAAAATTAAATCAGTGTGAAAATTGACTTTGACAGCGATTTACTAACAAACTATTAAAGCTATCGGGAATTTGCTAGATTCACGATCTTTCAAGGGAAAAGTTCTAAACGCTTATTAATTTGAAATCGACGGCTGTTTTTAAAAGAAAGAAATGTTTTGCGTTATTTTGCGTTATAGCGTCCTGACACCGTTGGAATAATTAAATGAAAAAAAAACGCCTATTTTATAGTACCTACGGTAACTGTAGACTATTGACCGGGGGTTTTCAATTTTTTAGGAGGATTAGAAACGCTTTACGATGGACAACCTGTATGTTATTTGTCACAACAAGCATTACAAAGTTTTAAAATATTGAAATAAACTTTATTTTAGGATAGAATTTGCAAAATAAATTCCATATTGTACTTAATCTGTTGAATGGGCCACATTAGAACCACCATACGTTTTAGTATAAGCATTGAAATGTAAAAAAAGAAATAAAGAAATGCAAGAAAAGACTTTCTTGTCTAATGTAAGGCAGATTTAGAACTAAATGTGAACCAAAATTGTTCTAAAGTTGAAAGCAAAAATATTTACATCCTGCTGGTTTCACATAACATCGCTTTAAAACTACCATCTGCCCAATACCAAACATTAACAAACTACAGCAATGAGAGTGGATTCTATTAGCGATGTGACTTTACTTCTTGGACAATAAATTATATTTATAAATGCAAAAAAATATTCAATTATGATTTCATTATTAAAATTTTTCACATGTGCACTCTTCAAATATTTCATATTAATTGCACCCGAATTCGCGTTTGCTATATTACTACCCTTGCAAATCAAAATGTTTTGGATAATAAATCTCCGGGGCACCCCTATTACAAGCCCTGTGATAATTGTGGTCAACGAATGTAAGCCTGGCCTTTATATTTTCCCGTTTGAATAAGCGACCGAGAATAAATTTGCCCTTAAAACATATTCTTCATAGGAATTTAATTCCATAAAATATTCTTTAACGCCTCTTTAAAAGTTCAACACGGCAACATAAAACAAAAGAAAACAATTTTCCACTGAAACGTTTATATGACGCAAACTGTCCATTATAGCTTTTCAAAACAATGTTCTTTTCCATTTCTTTAGCTATAGTGTAATATCTCCTTCTCGTAGGTGTTATTGAGAAACGGAAACGAAACACCTCGGGCGAAAGTCGTCATTTATGTATAATCTAGCTCCCCCCTTTCCACCCCAAAACCGTTGCTCCGCGCATTCGAAATGTATCCACCGTGCAGGAGTTATTCTTTTGAAAAAAAAAAAAAAAAACCAGCAATCAATCAAGTCTCGACTTTTTTGATTATTTAATTTACGGGATCTAAACGCTATTAGCGCGAATCGAGTAAAAAAAGAGTCTTTAACATCTCCAAAGTGTCGAGCTTAATTCGAAACGAATCGATTCAGCCGTGGAAGCGCTATAACACCACATTGTTAAAATTTTATTGCACCCAAGAGTTAAATTTTCAATTTATAACCGTATTCAGACAAAACACGTACGCCGGAAGAAAGAGAACGAAGAGGCAGCTCGCTGGTCAAAGACTCGAAATCCAAATAGTTGGAGCGATTAAATTACAATTTTTTGATACATACGTGTCCTAATTTGTCTTCTTTTCGCCGCTTCACTTCCTGTTCTGCATCTGGTGGCGATCGCGATCTGTATTTATCTCTTTCGCCAGGTGAAACGGAATTCTGCACAGGTATAATTATTTTAAAAAAATGTGCAATTAGTTTGACACCAGTTAATTACCAGTCTTTCTTCGGTGTTTACAGATCCGGGTCGTTTCATATCCGCTGAATCTCTCGCGTGCAGATCGGCAGGTTTAAGCAGAGGATGGGCGCCGGAGCTCACAGCTGCGTGTGGACCGGTAGGAGCGCCCGGCAAGCCGGCACCCAGTCCAGCGCCGAATCCCAACAGGCCAGCCGCCGGACCCATACCTGGCAGACCGGGATGAGGACCCATGGGCAGACCGGGACCGTGGGCTCCATGCGGTAATTGTTGGGCGTGAATTTGTTGCTAATTTGTAATTAAAAATTAATATACCCGTTGCCCTTCATAATACTTTCAGTTCTAATTTTTCTTTTGACTAACCCTTTCAGTCGAATTTTGTACAAGTAAAATTAAAGGGATTTTGAGGTTTCTTTATAAGTAGTGGCTCAGAGAAGGCAGAAAAATATTTTGGAATCCTAATTTTGACAAAGATGCCTTAACCCTAGTATGTATAACCGGTTGTTTTTACCCACATCATTGTTGAATTTATTTCAACTATTTTCAGATACTAATTATGACTTGACTTCTTCCTTCTTTAGTTGCGTGTAACAAATATATTATCATATCTTACAAATTTGAATAAACCCAATAAGAAATAAAGCGTTTTCCAATAGGGATTTCAAAATGTTCGTTTTTCATTTTAGGTTTCTTTATTCAACATAAACTTTAATCGATTCGGCCAAATAACTGCAGCGGCTATTTTCTTAGGCGGTCACCCTTTTATCAAAATTTACGACGACGTTTGTGCATAATTATGTTTCTATGGCACTAATAACGCGCAGAATGTCGTCTTTGGGCCCTTGGATTGTGCCGATATAGATCAACGGTGTCCAACCGGTGGTTCGCAACGATTTGCACTACATTTCTTTAGCTTCTTAAAGTTTCTATTTGGAATTTTGTTGAATGACTTCAAATATTATGTTGTGAGGGGGTTGATGTCTCAAAAAGGTTTGAAAGCGACGGCATAGACCTTGCCTTTCATATAAAGTTGCGTACACAATGTGCAGAGGAAGACCAAAGGCCGAACGATAAAAGTTCGCAAGAACTCCGATATGATTAACTTGCACGTTTCAATTTTATCAATAAAAATATTCTACTCCCTATTGGAAAACATTATGGCCACCGTTATATTGTGCATTGTACTCTAATAATTCTTTACATTTACTTTAACTAGTTTATTTAAGTTTTATTTTTCATATAACATTTACAAGTTTAAACAAGAAACCAAGCATCCTCATTCTACAGTTTTGTATGTACTGAAATGCTGAGCAATGGGGCTCCAAGTCCTCGGTCTAGTTGGCAAGTCCAGTGGTTTAAAGATTAATTTGACAGATAACATATTTTAATATTAATTTGAGTGAAGGGTAATTTTTGCAAAGTGACCACCTATTTAAAGTGACCAATATTTTTGTCTCAAGGGTGGTCACTAAACACAAGGGTATTTAGCAAATACTGTTAGTGTGATTTATGTTATTATTATTATTCCAAAGACTGAAGAGGCATATTTAATCCTATGGGATTAAATAAATATTGAATCCCTGACTGATTAGTGATATAATAAATTGAATCCCTGATTAGTAATGTAATAAATTTAATCCCTGATTAGTGATATAATAAATGTAATCCCTTATCAGAGAGATATAATAAATTTCAATTTTTCTAAATAAATAAATGATTTAATTTGCTTAATAGGATATATATGTACCACAGGACAGAAGTGCCATTTTACTACTCGTGTGATTATTGCTCTCGCAATTTTCATCTTCAAGATGGAATGGCCAACTTCTGTCCCTCATTATATAATATACTTATTTGATTTAAATTTAAAAGTGGCTAAGCGTTCATCTAAATGCTTAAATATTGAAATCTAAAAGCTATACTATTCAGTAATTAGTTAAGTTAGTGTAAGATAGTTATAATATGCTTGAATACATTGTGTTTTACGTTGAGTCAATAGGAAATACAAAAAAAACTAAAGATTAATACCAATAGACACGGAACTATACTTATGAACGGCAAACGAAAAATCAGTCATAATTGGTAGTAATTTGATGTGTGGGTAGGTACTCTACATGCATTCATTTCTATGTAAATGGACTTCAAGAAAAAAGGCTAGACAAAAAACAATTAATTTTAAGTTGTAGAGAAAAGTAAACATAAATCAATTTTGAACAAAAAAATTGCAGTGATGATTTGTGCAGGTAAGAAATGATGTCATTATGTAGGTAATAAAAAATGAAGTACAAAATGTGATACAGGTAATAAAGCAAGTCATAAATTTAAAACAACAAACTGGATAATAAATAAAAAACGAACATTTATGCCCATCTCATGGAAACGCGTTGTTTTCGGTTATGCATACTAGGATTAACAATAAGTTCCGATTAGTTTTTTTTGGAATATAATATAAAACAGTCATTAGTTGAAACAAATTTTATTGCAGTACATTATACAAAGTCATCCTTCATTAATCAGTAACATCTAATTATAGTAACCCTATAATAGAAAAAATAATTAAATTCATGGTATGGAGTGAAACACTTGTTACATAGGTACAGGTAAATTACATATTTAACATAATTTTTATATTTGGGGGCAAATGAATAAATCAATCCAGTATTTTGTTAAGTGGGACGTGTTTTCCCAAATAGAATTTTGAATATGGAATGGGACTGAAAGGGTTAACGAATGCTTGCAACAAAAAGTGGAACAGTTGCTCCAGTTAATGTCGATAGTACCGAGATTGTTTAAAAACGGAGACATCACGTTTTTGCTGAATAAGTGTTTTGTTGAAATTAATATTCTACGTGTTGGAACACAATAACATAAGAAGTTATCTGTCTCAGCTGATGTATTAAAGTCACCACTTTCGCGATTACTACCGTATATCACCCATTTCATTGGTAAGGCGTTATCGAAATTAAATTTTTGAAAAAATGCAATTGAGTGAAAAGGTGATCTCCATATTTATTGTTTTCGTTTCGGAATTGACTGTTCCAATTAAAACATTCCTATTTTCTGTTATTGAATTAAAAAAGTTTCTAGGTTTTTTTTATCACTGCAATATTGTTGAACTTTTTGTAATTAAAAAAGTTTTTGAGACTACTGTCGATGTCGGTTAAATCGTGCCTAGTACTTCAATCGATGGATGATAACGGGTAGTTACTCCAAAATTTTGATAGAACACAAAGGTCGCTGCTAATCCAAGCAAATACTCAACAAGAAATAAATCACGAAGTGGTATTATTTAATTCTTACTAATACAGTTTGAACAAAGGGAAAATCTTTAACGATTCAATTCAGCATTTCTCAACCGACAACCTTTCATAAAACTACAATCGCTTCCCTTAATTACCGTTCATTAAATAGCAGTGGAATTTTTAAAATCGAGAAAAAGATTGTAGCGTTTTTATTAGTGAACCTCTTGAACTCGCCCGGTGTCGGTTTGGTAAATGCTGATTCGGTTTTCAGTCTAATGTAATAGGTTCTACTGTATTCAAAGCGGAATTCGCTCTAAATGTGAATTTAGTCTCCACCTTGTCTTAAATAAAACTAACCTAATAGGAAACTAACTACTTACAAGCAACTGTTGTAGGCCCTGCTGTTGTTGTTGCTGTAAAACAACAACAAACAGATATTAAAACAGAGAAAATCAAATACACCAACACCAATATAGAAATAAAAATAATCTTTGTTTTAAACAGCATGCTCAAGCGACTCCTGGAAGGTAATCAATAATATATTTATCTCCAAAGTTCTTGTTTGTTGAAAAATAAATCATCGACGCAGGATCTATTGAATTACGATCTCAGAAAAATGGTTTCTAATAAGAAAACATCGCCCCTTCGACCGTTCTGTGTGTTACTCTCACGAGAGAATTTCATATTTTTTTTGCCCTTTAATAATTGAACAAAAAGCGCACACAAAAAGAAGATAAATAAAACGAACGATATAAAAGGCGGCTAAAAACTAAATTTCATCGGAAACGCTCTACTTTCGAATGAAAAGTTTCTTTTCACGGCGGTTTAATGAAAAAATTCAATCCTTACCCCTATGATGGCGTTTAATTCTGTCATTGTGACTTGTTTCGCTCGCTCTACGGCCGTCGCTACTTGTTGTTGATGCTCCTGGGCCAAAAAAGGTAACACTTGGGCGATAATTGCGTTTAATCGTTTTGCGATTTCAGTCTGGAAAATAATCGTTTGAAAATTAATTGATCAAATTTCAATTCTTGGTCGTACCTGTTTGTGCATTTCCACGTTAAGGCCGTATGACATTTCGTAATACTGCAACAAAAAATATGCAAATTAGAAAAGTTGTTACACACTTCAAACAAACAATATTGAGCAAGTTCGGATTCAATGTTGCTTATAACTTTTTGTTTTGAATCGTAGCCAATAGTTTTCAAGCCTGCATTTGTAGATGTGGTAAATACACAATTTATGAAAAACAAAAAAGAATTAGGAAAAATCCAACTTGAAAATAAAATTAAAAAATTACAACAGGTAATAGTACTGCACATTTAAGTTGGCTTACTAATTTATGACCAAAGGTGCGTAAACACACCTTTTCTTATTTTTTTTTTATGCCCATTCTTCATTAAATTTTAGTATCTATTCAGTTATATTTGTATTAACTCAGTAACGCTCGGAATAATTTTATGTTTATTTTAAAAAAAAATGTCTGAAAATAAAATAAGATTCTAGGGAGTTTCAGCAGCATTTTCGGTGGGGGTGTTTTGTGGCTCCATATGGTACCGCTAAGCGCCAGGGTTAACTATCAAATGGCTCGTAAAATTTTTATTTCATCGAAAATGATCGTTTATGTCTGTTTAAAAAATTGCTCATTTTTGCATATTTTAGGGTAACATAGCATTATTTCAAAAATGTAACAAAAAAGTTTTTAGAAACACATTAAAAAAGGTTCCTTTCGTACCTTGTATACTTGATTTTACTATATTATAAACAATAAAATAGTTATTATGGAATAAACATTGAAGGTGCACACCTTTCGCAAAAAGAGATATATTTTTTGGGCGCATTTTGTCCTAATTGTGTTTTTTTTCTCGTAAATTTCGCTAATGTTCTAAACGTGCATGTTATATTTATTTTATTTTTAAAAGTAATGAAGACTTAAATTAAATTAAATACCAACTTTTTCTAATTTTTGGCTCTACCTGATGGAAATCAACCCTACAAAGGTTACGTAACTCTGACAAGGAAACTATATCTAAAGTCACCACCAGATACAGTGCCATACACGCGTGTTGTTCACGTGCAACTTGAAACTCTATTGGTTACTATAAATTTGGGGCGTTAATCTTTCTCGTTTTCTCACATGGGTGAAGAGCGCGTGTGCAGTACGTGAACACTATATACCAGGGGTGGCCAAAGCGTCGACCGCGGGCCTTTAGAACTCGCTTGCAAATCTGACGTGAACATGTCGTTGCATACGTGTTACACCAAAAAGCACCACTTCGTAAGTACATTCTAAAAAGACATAGTTGCCCTCAGGTACACTTTCTTCAGAAAAGTCGCCCCCAACATCTAAAAGTTTGGCCACCCCTGCTATATATGAACGTGAAATGAAGATTAAGATAAAGTAACCAAAAATGTTTATTCGCGGAAAGCCGGTTAGCTTTGGAAACAATGGTTGTTTTAGATTTACTATCAGTAATAGAAAATCCAGGAAAACAGAATTTTTTTCGACAATTTCTTTTCTTCCTACTCATTCACTTTTCGTCGTTTTGCAAGAAAAAAGATTTTTAGTCAGAGGCATTCTATAAGAAAAAAACGTGTAGCGGAATATACAATTGAACCAAAAAAAGTTATGGGTAAGTGTGCACGAGGTTTGCACGTTTGTGGGTTTGATCTAAAATTTGATGGTATAGTAAAATGATAATGCTGTGGTTACTCTAATGTATAGTACTTCCTGTGGGACAAACAAGCGATCTAAAAAAAAATTAAACGTAAGCAGTTCCACAACCAAACGTTTGCAAAAGCCACACCATATAATATGTATCTGTGTAAGAAATGTAAAATATTCGAATAGTTTCATTAGAAACTGTAATTTTTGTTGTTTTACATATTCTGTGGAAATGTTTCAATAAATTTTTATTTTTGCTAATGATACCGTTGTTTGTCAACAGTTTACAGGCACCTATTATAGACGATAAGCCCGTATTTCGTCCCCCATGACATTTTAGTAGGTATTTGTCGAACTTTCGTTTATAATCTTTGCAACGCCGTAATTAGCGAGTTGTGTCTTTTTAGTTAAGCAATTTTGTTCCATTCTCTTTCCACTGATTGTTTACTTGTAAATCAATCCCTGTGTCTAATTTCGTCTTCGTAGGTGGGTTCATATTTCTCCCCCTCTATATGAGTTCATAGTTCGCTCGGGAAAGATTTTGGTAACCCTGAGCTGAACACGAGAAAACCAGAAAAAATATTAGAAATTCATTTTGAAAGCACATCTTGTGAATACAACGATTTTCGATATCTATTTTACACGACTAAGCGAAGCGAAAACTTCGTACCATTGACTTGGTAGTCGCCATGACAGTTCACCGAACAATGATTTTAAATTCTAATAAAAAATACATCAAATATTACTTACTGTTCATAATAATGAATAGTATGTATATTCAATGATAATTAAATAAAACAATAAGTTACTTGTTGACATTTTTGCTGGCAATTTTTATCGGAAATTTTCACGCGTGAAATTTGACGCGACCATTTTTTTAAAGCGAAACGCGATTGGCCCGTTCTGTCAAAGTGAGTGAATCTGATTCATCGAGGCAATATCAGTTGGATTGAAACGGATTATCGTTTTTATTTTTGTATTTCAAGTCACGAATCTAATGTGAACAGTTTTTATTTTAAATTTTCTTCTTAAACCTTAAAGAAATTAGAAACGCATTGTTTACAACATTAAATATGATAGATATAGTAAAACAATGTTCGAACTACGTTAACACACTTTTAGTTGGTCAAAAATCGAAAAGCTCTTTAAATAAAAGTAAATAAACAAACGTAGGATGGGATGAAATATGAGCTCATCATCCTATTAGAATTGGTGCAACGGGTTAGTTTAGGTAGTTAAACAAAAATTAGTACATACATAATGATGTGTAAACATATCGTATACGAGTGTATTCATGTGACAATGCTAAATTATTTACCAATTCTAAAGTGATAGTTCTACCGAGCGCCGCGACGTGCACACTGACTTGATTGCGCATACCTCATGATATCCGTAACATTTTTTACGATTATAACGGCAACTTCGGTTTACATTAAAAAAAAAATTTAGGGTGGGGAAACAAGTAAAGATCAATGCGATGAAATCGATATGTGCTAAAGGGATTACTTAAATGTGAATTAAAATTTCCTACAAAGTTGTTTCTAGGGACCAATATTCTTGTTTCAAGGGTGGCCACTATGGACCAGTATCACTGTCATTGATTACAAAGCTTTTGATTTCGCTATCTATTATATTTAATAATACATAATCTAACCATCAGCATAATAATAAATAACGTTACTAGAAATATTTGTCGCAATTTTTAGAATAATTTTAATGTAATTTTGGAAGATTTAAAAAATATTGTACAAGTTTGACCACTTCAAATGAAATGCAACGTTTTTAAATATCAATGAGGATTTATAAAATTTTCAACTGTGATTATTTCGATAGGCAATGAAACAAAAAAAGTTGAGATTACCGAGGAAGATTAGTAGCGGCAAGGAAATTAGTAACGTTGTACCAAGTTATTTTCACGATTGCGAGAGCACCACTTGTAATTTAAAAATTCCATTTAAAGCAAATTCTTCATAAAGACGTAAAAACTTCATCGGACTAAATGATATAAGCTTTTGATAGATGTGCAAGGAGAGCGAGCGATAGGAAAAAATAATAAAAAGAAAGGAGAGAATGGCATAAAAAGAAAAGATAAGAGAGGGATCTGATAAGATTTGTGCGAAGTTATAATTCCGCTGGGAAGAGAACGAAACTCGGTTAAGGTGGGGGACGCTCAATGTTAATTCTCCATAAGAAGAATTCGATAATTATCTGACACATTTCTTGAGACAATGGTTTGAAACTTTTCGTTCAGATCAGTTAAACTATATTTTAGTAGAAGAGGGTATTAAGAACAAAGACATATGTATGGAAACATCATTAAAAAAAATAAATAGTGACTGCGAAATTATCGTCATTATGTTCTAATTTATTTTAGACCTGAGATTGTGTTTTCTGCAATCTAAGTCATTTGTTCTAGTAGATAATCATTATTGAATGAAAGTGGTAAAAAAAATTTAAAAAAAAATGCTGTAATTAATGAGAAAAATACAATAAGTCAAAAATCCATAAGCCGCTCAAGTTTTGTCGGTAATTTTATGATGATTCCGATAATTTTGCTATAACCGTAGTTAAGCCACCATCGAATAGAGGACCCACGCAAAAATTTTTCAAGGTTCAATGAAATTAGATGCAACCATTTCCACCACGGGAGAAACTATTTCTTATCTGCCGTCGCGATAAGGCACGACACGAATTATATCACGGGCCAGTATTCTGTAAAGTTTTATTTATTGCAATAAAACTGCAACAATTGCTGTTTGTTATTGTTATTATATGTATAATGAAATACCAAATTAAGAATAAAATTTAAATAAACAAAACATTTCCGTGGTTAAAAATTCTTTTGTTTTACTGAACCAAGCTTTCTTTGGCATAAAACAATTTATACAAAACCGCCGGCGATATTTCATCTTTAGTTAATTGAACACATTCAATTTGCTTGTGATGTTTATTATTTGATAATAAAACAGCATGGCATAATTAAACCCACATATTTTCTGCATCGTTGCCCGCTATCAGTGTTTCTAGGAAGAAAATGTTTATGAAACAAATAATATTCGACTGCACGTTCGATGCCGATGATTTTGATAAATTGGCTAAAGTGTTTTATGCTTTGGTGGGTACAGACCATTATCAAAGTCACTTTCCACTGTTATTAGTATTTTGTAATTGTTTTTGTTAATTGAGGGTGTGCGTGTTTAAAATACTTTCTTGAAGTTAGTGAATTTTTTTGTTTGTAAGTGTAAGTGATTTATCGGCTTGGTGAGACTGTTGCAATGGGAAAATCATCAGAAAAATCATATTCGCAGCGTCGCAAAAACACTAAACGCGCCAAATCTATGAAAAAAAATTGGGCAGACAGAAAAAGGTAAGTAATATTGCAACAGATTTTACACTAGGTAACCTATTCAATTGAGGATTGTTTATAAATAATGTAATGTACATTTAAAGCGACTTAAAATCACACTCAAGCATTGAAGGGCAAACAAATGTGGATACTAGTTCTGGCCCATCACCTATAAGTTTACAATTGTCGCCGAGCAAAAGCAATCATGCTCCCGAGGTTCTGGCCACGTACGTTTATGCCGTAAAAAACTTCAAACGACTTTATGACAATTCATTTAATTTCTAGCACCTCTGGCATTACTGAACCACAACCCACAACCCCTTTGCAAGATCCTTGGGATCCTAAAAATGAATATAACAGGTTTTTACATCATATGTATGTAATTATTTACTGACATATTTATTAATTTTAGCATTATGCAACATGAACTCTCTATAGAGACAGTTCCAGATGTTGCTATCAGTAGTAATAGAGTTATAGACATACATTATTTCTACAAATCCTTGGGTTCTGTGTTTCATAGCCATAGGAATAAATGCACATCTGGAACATTAAACATTCAGAAAGAGGTACGAATAGGATTAACCAGTACATTCACTTTGAAGTGCGATATGTGTAATCGTACATACGAACAGAAAACACATGCTCCAGAAAATAGTATGAACATATCTGCAGTTTGGGGTACGCTATCAACTGGGAGTTCGTACAAGCATTTTGAAGAAATGCTAAGTGTAATGAATATACCTAGTCTTTCTAACACGTTATTCTATAAAACTGAAGAAAAATTAAGTTTGGTAATACGTGACATATCATACGTAAACGATAACATTTAGTTACATGTTTTTAATGTAGTTATGGATGGAATCGTCTATAAACGACATGAGACGTGCTGGTGTAGAAGAGAAAGATATTGCTGTACAACTAGGACACGTTGATGAAGATGGAATTCCCTGGATAACAGTGTATTTAGATGGAGGTTGGAGCAAACGCAGCTACGGCCATAACTACGATGCAGCTTCTGGAGTGGTAAAGTTATCTGCTTATAGTAAATAAAAACTTTTTCATTGGAACCTTGGTTTTCATAACATTTTAGGCAGTTATAATCGGGAAGGCTACTGGTAAAGTACTTTACATGGCGGTTCGGAATAAATTCTGCATCATTTGCACTAAAGCAGCAAATAAAAGTATTGATGTGCGGAAACACACATGTTTTAAAAATTGGTCTGGATCATCATCAGCAATGGAGGCAGATATTATAGTGGAAGGATTTTCTACGAGCATAGAAATGCACGGGGTGCGATATAAAAAATTCATTGCTGATGGAGATTCCAGTGTTTTCGCCAAAATTCAAGAGAAAGTGTCGTATGGAAAACAAGTAAAGAGTCGAAAATCTAAACTTGGGTATATCTAAACAGAATTGTTTTGTTATAGGTATTAAAGGTTGAATGCACAAACCATGTTATAAAAAATTATGGTAAAAAACTTTATTCATTTAAAAGTGACAGAACAGGTTTGTCTCTTGCTGCTCGTAAATTGTTGACCCAAAAGAAAATTGTGGAATTGCAAAGAATAGCACAAAAAGCGATTTATGATAACGCCCATGGGGACATTGGAACACTAATAGAAGATTTAGTGAATGTGCCTCATCAAGGTTTATTACTGATCATTTGTTCTGTATATCATTTTCTATAAATGGCATTTTAGGACCATCTTGGCATTCACTGCCGTGGAAAAAAATTACAAACAGAAGTCCTGGGACGTATTTTAAAAAATTTATTGCGAGGGAAGATGCCAACAGATGCAGAAGGAAAATAATTTTCAGACGCCGACCGTCCAAATCAGTTTCAAAGCCGGTAACTTCAAAATCCACAACAGATTATGGTCCATTGGCGTTGCAACCTCAACTTTCTCAGGAGCAAATAGATGCAGAGTGTGAGCGAATTTTAGAATCCATGCAGGTAAAATAGTATTTTATGTAAATAGTCATATTGAAGGTCATATCTTAGATAACACGAGAAGAAAGAGACCACATTGCTAAGAATACAATTGGACAGTTTGATAATGAAGGCACCGTCTAACAGCATCGAAATTTGGTGCAGTTATTAAACGACGTGATGTCACGTCATGTCACGGATTGTTGAAAACTATTTTTTCAACTAAACAAATTTCAACTCCAGCTATAGAATATGGGAAAATTAAAGAGTCCGTCGCACTTTCCTTGCTAGAAGACAAATTAAATGTCACTGTTCATCCTAGTGGGTTATTTATAGATTTGGTTCATCCGTTTCTAGGCGCTTCCCCAGATGGTATGTTATTTGTTTTATACGTATAAAATATATTTTGTTTATTTGTTATTTAGGTTTAATCGGTGATTCTACGCTAGTTGAAGTAAAGTGTTTATTCAAAATTGCCAATTTGGGTATCTCGCTGAACGAAGCTATTAGGCAAGATAAGATCTTATGCCTTGAAATTAATGATGGGTGTATTCAATTGAAACGAAATCACGATTATTACTTTCAGGTGTGTAACGTTAAAATGATTCTAACTCGACTCTAATCGCACAATAAAATAATTTATTTCAATTTAGATCCAGGGGCAATTACATATAACCGGCAGGACAATGTGCTATTTCGTAGTGTACATTAACGATGAACACGACCTATTTGTGGAAGAAATAGCAAGAGATGACAATTTTTGGTATGACGTTATGTTGGAGAAGCTCGTTAGGTTCTACACACAGTGTATGTTACCAGAAATTGTCACAGGAAATTTGAAGAAAGGTTTAAGATGCATTGATCCCCCATATATCTTGGAGGCACAAAAGCGAAGCAAGGAAAAAAAATCCACTATGATCAGGAGTAACATTTAAACATTCCATTTATTTTAGCACATTCGGTTAAATCTATGGAAAACATTGGAATTAATATGTTTTTAGACATGTCTACACTTTGCAAAGTTTTGTGATCGTGATTAGGTGGACAATTTTTTGTTTTATGACGCGAAATTGGAATCTGAAATAAACGACGACAAAATGTATCCTATTACTATGTTATCCCTTGAAATAATTGTAGATGATAACAGTAACGAAAATGAAGAAGTAGAAGTAGAAGAAGACAGAGGCAAAGAAGTAGAAGAAAGCGACTCATAATGTAAGAAAACGCGCCTTGCATTCTACCTCACAGGTGGTGCAGAAACGAATCCATCGTAGCGCCCAAGTTTTCTCAGTCTCATATCTCGAAAACTATTGGTTCCATGTAAATTTTATATAGAACCTTTTTTGTGTAGATTTTGATAATAAACAAATTCTGTTATTATCAAACTTCACGTAAAACCAATATTTCACGAGATATTTGAGAGAAACTGATTTTCGCGATTTTCAACCTACGATAATTTTTTTAGCGGACACGATTTTGCAACAGACAAAGAAAATCCCGAAGGAAAATCTTCACTTGAAATTTTTTAGAAGATTGTTTTTTTTTTGTATAAAATGATTGGACCCAACCGGATTTTAGTTACCAAAAATAAAACAGTTTACGCATAATTATCTGATTTTCTTAATTTTTGTTAATTTTCCTATTATTAAATTTTTTAAATTGTTTATGTTAATTTAGAGTGTATGATTAAATTCTTCTAAAGTTTTGATGAGTACATATTATTTTTTACCAACCAACATTGACGCTTGTCAGCAATCTCTGATACTGTTTATATAAATGAGCTGTAACTGATAAGAAAAAGTAAACATATTGTAAGTAAGCATCCCGCGCTTCCGGAAAAATACAAATTGAACGACTTCGTAATGAAACATTTTTTACTCGTGTAGATTTAAAGTATTAATATTTTTTAACTTTTTATCTTTATGTAGTACCTATAAAATAATGTTACATGCAATTTTACGTTGCCACGCATGAATAATATTTACATTTTTCCGTGGTGGAATTGTGTTGTCCTGTACGGTATCAGCAGATTCCTACATGCCGGTAGCTACTTCACACGTCTTTGGTTGCCTAAACATTTTTTATTTTAAGGGGCAAAATTGGTGCCCTCTGAGCGGAAGAATTGTGCGAATACTTGGAAATTTCCCCCCCTTAAGTTGGGGAAAGTTGGGGGATGTGGGACGTGACATGGCTTAGTATTCCCTTAAATAAGGTTATTACAGAAAAAAAAACAATTTCATTTGTAAGTAATTTATGAGGAAAGTTGCTCGCTCTATTAAATGCAATTATTTCAGGAGCGCACGGTGGAAGTGGGCGATTGGAAAATCGCCCATTTCATTCATGAATCGGACCCCGGGCTCGCTTAAAGCGCTGCTGCCCTCTACCTAACTTGGTTTACATGGCGTGATCGCATGCACTTGTGACCCGTAATCCGGCGACGAGATCACGGTTGAAATTTAAAAAAAAATTCCCCGTCCAAAATAATTTAATGGGTGTTCGTCGGAATAAGAGAAAACCAAAAAGAAAAATAATAAATTGCCAGAGCACGAAACGAACTGCGGAAAAACATCTATCTAGACTCATATTTTTCCAATATCCATTCAACCAAAAAAGTCTGACATGAAATCAAACATGCATTGTGTTTTTCGGACGAGAAAATATGTTTTCATCCTTTTTCATAATCCGCACACGTAAAAGCTCCGGGGAGAGAGAAAGAGGCGGACTAGTGCGCGAATCACAAAATTAGTAAGTCGACGAGTACATTACGGCAAACTGACAGCTCCCATTTCTATTGTTTACGTTTAGGCGCATAAAATATACTTTCATAATAACTAATGGTGTATGGGATTCTTTTTTGTCGACCCGGAATTTTTCCGGATCGGGGAATGACACGTACCGGTGTTACACATGCCCCAAAAATTTTCCAATTATCCGTCGATTCTTTATCTATTTTCAAATAAAGTCATTAGGAAACGAAAATATTCTTGCCAAATTATTTTAAACGCGGCTGTTAATTTTACTTTGAAAACGTTGCCAACATATCTGCAAAGCAGCGCTATTTGGCACATTTTCAGGTGTCATAATTCATTACATCGATTTCATCAATTCGAAGCTTATGACTCCGGAACATTACAGAAAACATGTAACAAATCAAACGCGACAAAAATCGGCCACCGTGTTCTTGACGAATATACCGGGTGATATTTTTACCCAAGTAATCGATTGAATCAAACTTGCTGTTAAGCTCCCAAATTTAAATTAGTCATAAATTAGTTCGATTGATAAAGAATATTATTTATTCCCATCTTTCATAAATTGAAAAGTAATGTTCATTTCCAACGCCTTTACTCCCTAAATATGGTTTGGAGCGCCTGTAAATTTTCTAAATAATTTAAAAATTCTAAAATGACAGTTCTGAAGTGGCCACCACGTACGCATTGTGACATTGTATTATTTGATTTTCCCGCTAGTGACGAAAGCAAATATTTTCCTCACTTGTGATTACTTTCTCCTTTAAATGCAGCAAATTAAATGTAACATCAATTCAAAGCTAGAATTTTGCAAACTGTTCGACAATTATACCGACTGATGTTTATAAACAATTAACCGCTGAGGTCTTAAGATACTTTTAATACTACTATAAAATATTGCGATAATAATTATTTTTTCACTTGCAAACACCAAATAAAATGTTAATTGTTTGTTATTATCATAAATGTAAATCTCTGCTTAATTGCAGCTTTACATTAATTCCTATGCAGTAAATAATTTATTTTGAGTAGCGGGTTAAGTTACCGCATCAATAGGCTCTAATCGCAATTAGTGACTTTAGTCTTAAACAAACGACTAAATCAATTGAGATGATTTTGGGGGAAAATTAAAGATTAATCGGGGTGGTTTCAAAAAATTCTCACTTTTAACTAATTTAGACAGGTACCCTGGAAGATAGATGGTAGAGTTTGACTAAAGATATTCTGCGTTTATGACTGTGCCTTTTACAACATTATAAGTGATCCGGCCATAAAAGTAGGTAAGCCGTAATAATCAACATGGGCAGAAGTGGCCAGGGCTGTATTTGGTAAATTTTTATAAATTTCTTGATGCTTAGATATAAATATGAGTAAACATTAAACCTCTTCTAATAATTAGGTAGGTATGTGGGGTTATTGATTAACTTAGATACTTGATGAATTCTATGACTTGTATTTGATTATTTGTTCTGAACTTAACTAAAGTTGAAATATTTAAGTACGGTTCTGAAGTATCGGCAAAAATATTTTTTAAAGCAACCAGCTTTGTGGCACCCTGCAGTGAACCCTCATTATCATCAGTAAAAGTTGATTGCGGTTTAAAGTCATAAACGCAGAATATCTTTAGTCAAACTCTAGCAGTAAAAACTGACACCAACAATTTACATTAATAAATTGTACAGAATATTTCAGTATCTAATATTAACAACTTTATTTCACAGAATAGTGGAAAAAAAATCAAATGGAGTGGAAAGAGACAAATATATATCCTACTGAAACTTTTTTCTAAAATGGGTATATCAGATCGACCGAAAAAGCAATCCAAAAAAGAGAATTCCTAATCATAAAAGCAGACACGTTACAATGAGTCAGAAAGGGATAATGATGTATCGTGTCGCCGGCAAACAATTAACTGTAATGGACAAAAATATTAAAAGAAATTAGTTTACGGGTGGCCCGGTTGATGGTGGTTCAAGCGCAAATTTTTTTACAAATATAATTGATGTAAAAATCAAAGATTCGTACAAATCATCCTCTGGCAAGCGTAAACATCAAACTAGTTACACTTGTAAAGTTGTCACGCTTCGACGGCAAACAAAGGACGAAGAGCATCCGTGCGCTATCATGCATCGCATCAATCACAATTAGCCTTCGACGATTATGACCTAATATACATGGCGGTGCAATAAGCTCGCCCCAAAAAACTTCCAAATTAACGATTGATAATACACACGTAAGGCGAAGGGAAATCCAAACAAACAAAAAAAACAACAATGTTTGTTCAAACATGTACAAAACTAAAGTATCTATACGAGCTATTTATCGTGCCCTGCGCGAGAGCACCTAAATCCTCGAACGAGCTACAATTTTTCCGGCGGACGAACACGGTTAGAATCGCATCCGCAAAGGAGCGGGGCGGGAGAGATGTATCGATTACCTCAGCTCGACAAGGTGCTTGTCACGTCTGATACAAGTGAAATAGCTGTTTATAGTAGCTGTTCAGGGGTGGGCGGGGTCGACAGTGAAAAATCCATCGATAACGAAAATAACACACACGCATACAGCCGTGCCAATTAACTCGACTCTAATTAATTGAAATCTTTTCCGAAAGCAAATTAACTCGAGCTAACTTTCGCCCCCCGTGATACAATCGATGAACCCGTGACACCTTCCGGGACGATGATAGTTTTTTTTTTTATTGAAATATAACGAACTCTCTATTTATATGACACGAAATTGACGCGTGACCGCAATATCTTCCACCTTTTATTCGCTTTTATTATCATTTCGCTTTTTATACATTTTCTTTGTCATTTTCCCATGATGTTTGAAAAGCCTGGTTTACTCATTAGGCTTGTAAAGAAGATGTATTATATGCTAATGGGATTTGCTTCTCTCAAGCATTGCGGTTTTATATTTCTACTTTAATAACGAACGGATTAACAGGGGGTGACTATTGTTGTGTTTAATTACAATTCCAGTTTAAAACGCCTCTGCGGAAAATTTACGAGAAATTATACAAGCACTGTTCATAAAAACGTTGGACGGTCGCCTGAATTTAGTTACGATGAAATCAACTAATGCTTTTTGCACTGAAGCAATTTACTGAAATGAAAAGGCAAAGTAGATGTACATGAGACGTGGAGTAAATGGCGCAAAAGAATATCTCCAGTGGTATAACCAAAAAGTAATAGACAATATGATTTCGCGAGAATGAGAATTTGTCATTGGGAATTCAAATTAGTTTTATCCCGTATCGATAATATAGGTAACTGTCGCGCCGTGACGTCGCCGACAGGAGAGAAATTTTTAACGCCAGTGCACGTACCCGGTCAAAGTGACTTTTTGTAAATATGTTGCATTATGCATGCATTCATAAAAATTGGGAAAATTTTGGGAAAATTATGTTACAAATTTGTTATCTGCCAAAATTGGATTGGAAACAATATGAAAAATAGAATCATTTTAGGAGACGATGGAAAGCCTTCAAAGCTTGTAGACATGAAATGTGTAGGTCATGATAAAAAAGTACTTAAATACAAACATTTTGTTTAATAACAATTTATATTATTAGAAGCTATTGAAGGCTGCAAATATTTATAGTTGAAGCAAATGTGTTGTTGAACAACCAAACTACCAAAATTTACAAATTAAAAGAAAAGCATGCATATTATGGTCAGATGTTAACACTGACACTTAAAATTTGGCCTTCAACTTGATATCAATCAAGCAAATTACAAATTAGTTCATTTCTTCTCTAGAATTATCGAAACTAATCAAATTATTACAAAACTCGAACAATAACAGGCACACGTGACAAGAAGCTCTCTTCTTCGTGACGTCAGGCTCTCAGTTGAATTTATTTACGCTAGAGAATTGCCCATTGCTTCTCATATTTTAACAAAGGGACTTATCCAAAACCAATTTTTGTTTCTGCGCACTCCCACTCCGCACGTTAATCTTGTTTGCATGTCTATCTAATTTTTTAAAAATTAATAGTAAATTCCATGCAATGTAATGTCATTGGAAATTGTCTATTGTTTAATAAAATCTGTTGATGTCAGTAACTTTATCCGGTTTTAAATTGTTTATAAAACCTAAAACGTTTATATGGATCTACTTTTTAAAGCGTAAGTCGAGTTCAATCGTTGCTAAATTTAGAATAAATAGCGCCACCTACTGTCCCATTCAAGTACTCTTCTCTACTATCAACATGATGATCTTTTAAACACATTAGTAATTACTCCCATGATGTTTAATCCAAATTATACAATTGTGTCATTACTTTGCTAGTTTTACTAATTTCCGATAAATATTATTTCAGAAAAAATCAAATGCAAAAATATATCAGCTGTATAATTAATAGTTCAATAGTTTGAACTCGTTCGTCAGTTTCACATTTCTCAATTTCTTGCAATGCATTCCATTCTCGATATTCCACGTGAAATAATAACAGAAGGTTAGGTGCATTGATCAAGACGGCAATTCAACCGTTTCATGATGTTTAATCCGTGTAGGAAATGCCGAGTTTAACAACTCACGAACATTAATTTCCATTATGTGGAAGGGCATCGAACTATTACCACACTAACTTTCCAAAATTTAGATCAACTCGTACAACCTTGAATATTTGCAAATTTAACAAACAAATTTATGTTCACTCGGATAAAGTGTAATTTGTTCTTGTTCTGAAGAATCATAGTAGAAATTGGATATAAAGAATCTCATGCTTGAAATAAACTGTAAATTGTTTTTCATATGAAAAATATGAATAAGTCATGCTGAAAAGATTTGAAGTCAAAAATGTATGATTTTAGTTGGGAATCTTATTTTAGTGATTAATTATGTATAGGGTCATTATTTTTGATTGACTTTGAGATTCAATCTTGCGGTTTTGTAAGTAGTTATCGTTATACAGGAATACCTCAAAGTTAACAGATAAGTGAAACCGGCGACGATGCAGCAAGTGGCGTACAAATCTTCAATATAAACCTAATATAAACTAACATGAGGTAATCCGTTCTTTGATACGAAAGTCTATAAGAAAAATGCTAATTTATTTTTACTAATTGTAATCAGAATTAACAAGCGGGAAATATACAATACAAAATGCGAATAACCGAAATAAGTGTTAAATAAATACGATGATTATGCAGCTTGATTTCAGGGCGGAAACAATTAAAACAATCAATGAATAATGAAAAAATCAATTAGAAGTTTGTTTATGATGTAAAATATGAAAAACAAACTCTTCGAAACTAAGTTTATGTTCTGACACACGTCCGTACAGGCTCATCATTGGTTGAATCGCGTACGGAAACGCTTAAATCAATAAATAATAAAAATTTTGTATACATTGCATGTAAATATACTTCCCTTAGGTCAGTATATTAGTTGTGGTGTGCCGAACAAAGAATAAAATCATGAGAATGACAGTTTTTTAATGATGGGCATTTCGAATGAAAAAAAATTAATTCAGACAAATGTCATGTTGACGTTGCTTCACAGAGGATTAATTAAGCAATCAGGGCTGCGATAAAAACGCTAAATTAATGCTAGAAAAATCACCATTTTTCAAAATTATTATAGAGCGGCAAAGTCAAAAAATAATGTCGCTATAATGTATAAAAATGAGAAAAATCAATTATGAAGCCTGAAAAGTTGGTTACGAGTAAAAAAATAATCATAACTTCAATGCGATTTCACTGAGGAAATATAACTCACAATTTTTTCGAGTGAGATATATTTCATATTCTTTCTTGACAAGTACAATATTTTATACAACGCTTTAACTACCGACTTTTGGAGAATTTTAAATTTTGTGGTTCAAATCACAATTTTTTGCTTATCACGATAAATATTTATTATATCATGTAAAAAAACAGCGATTCTCAAATTGTTATGCGAAAAGTGGTTCGTTAACGTTGAAAAGTTACGCATTTATTTTATTTATTTGCCAATTCTACAAAATAATTAAGGTGTCTTGTTAGAGTTTTACAATTTTTGAAGTGCTCCATAGTAGCAAATGTTTGGAAAACGTTTATGTAAACTAAGCTTAGATTAGTTTAGTAATGGTTTTCATAACTACACTTGTGTGTAATATGAACTTTATCACGGCTAAAACATCGGTGTTGCTATCATATATTAACTGATAAGATTTATATAGAAAAAAATACAGAACGTGAGAAGATATAAAGCCAAAAACTTCATCGAGAAATCTCGATTTCAGTTGTGTTCTATCGTTTATTTCAAGTAAAAAGACATCCGAACTTGCTATATGATTTATACATATAAACAAAATTTTTGTAAGCTATAATAAGAAGTGTTGGAATTAACTTACCATAACGTAGTGCCGCTGCATTTCAGTCTTTTCACTAGCTAGTTTTTCACATTCTAATTTTAACCTGAAAAAAAACCATTAAGTTAGAATAACTATATTCATCCCTTCCCTCCCCAGTGATCAACCGCACACACACACACACACACACACACAAGTTTAACAGGAATGTGTAATCAATCTTCAGAATTTCCTTATGGAATGAGGAGAGCAAGAGAGACCGATGACAGATCAAATGCCCCGATTTCAATCCTTTTCAGAGAGAACTGGAAACTTTCGCACGCAAAAGTTAGTAGACGCAAAGGAGATATCGATATTGGGGGCTTCAAATTACCTTCCGCTCAAAGACCCTCCAAAGAAATGATTAAATGTTTTTTTTTCGATACGGAAATTTGATCTCCTCGTTAATTTTAATAACAAAGCCGATCTTATCTTTGTTCCGCGCGTGCATATATGTTTCCATTCGTGCGGCGATTAATAAAAATAACAGGAAAAAATGTAACAAAACTATGATTTATTGAGCGGCAGATAAAAAAAGGACGGGACTTTTCCTGTCGTTATATCCGTAATTATAAAATATGAACGCGCGAACACGTAGATTAAACATTTCGTCCGTTGTTTTATTGCCCGTTTCGGTCGAAATTATTTCCGAACCGGTTAAGTAGATGCACTTACGTGTGGTATTGGGCCTGAAGAAAATTGAATTCTTCCTTTATTCGCTCCAGCGTGTCGGCAATTGTAAACTTTATTTGTCCGCCTTGTGGTGGAGGACCCTGCAACCAAAAACAACAATTATTAACCAAAATAGCGATTTTTACCCGTTAGGGTTAGCGCCGAAATGACAAGGAGGTTTAAATCAGCAGTCAAAGAGTGGGAGTTACCGCTTCAACGAGGGATCGTCCCTTTTAACCAACCACCACATAATCTAGCTATCGTTCCGAGATTTTCACTGCATTATAAGAGCATAACGGGGGAAGAACTCATTACACAAATTTGTTGAGAGGGAAACGAGTTGCGTTACTCACCGTGCAGTGCTTTATGTGTGTTTTTTTTTGTCGTTGACAATTTGCACCTACACGAGTAATTACAACGTCCATGAAAGTACGGCAAAATTAATAGTTGGAGTGATCCTGCTTCATCCCGCTGAGAAAACGAAAAGTGATGTCGCTGGGGCGTATCGACCCGACGTTACACTAACGATACACACACGCGTTATTACGAAAAATAATGAAGACGCGACCACTTAAATGTTATTGTGCGCTCAGAACAATTCGTTCTTTCAATCAGACATTTCCCTTGATCAAAATTTAATGCAGGTTTTAATTTCGTCAACTACTTCTCACAAAAACATCAATCTGACCCATCAATGCGAGAATTTAGTTGGCGGAATGAAGATGTAATTTTGTTAATATCGAGAAAATCTTTACAAATTTTTTGTAAATAAACAAGTATGGAATTATATTTAGGTTGAATTCTTAATAGAACCCATATACAGTGAAACTTCTCAATAATAGACCCTCATATGGCTGTAAAAAGTGCCCACTATGAATAATGGAGAAGTGTCCGCATTAGAGAGGTTTTCGTCATTTTTGTTTTCGTTTTTACAATAATAACGTAAATCAATAGAATTCATTTTTGAGTTATCAACATGACGTTTCGTAAATTTTTTTCATGATGTAGAAGAGGCGGCAAATTTCGTAGCTCACTTCATCCACATTCATTTATAAACATACTGTATACTTACTCGATGTTATTGTAGAAATAAGTGCATTCTAAACTATTATAAAATGAGTAAATAAGAACATTCACCTATTTGCCAGAAAGAATGGCTATTATCAAGAAAGGATTAAAATTAATGGCAGGTATGTAGAGCAAAATGTGACAGTATGTCTGGAATGGCAGAAACTTCAAGAGGTGGAAGCGTTTGGCTACCTGGGAAGCGTTATTACAAAGGATGGAAGAAGTTGTAAAGAAATTGTAGGAAGAATCGCGCAAGCAAGAACAGTATTTAGTAAGAAAAAAAGAAGTTCCTAAAATTATATGTCTGGGGTATAGTATATGGGTGTGAAACATGGACGATATCTCAAAGAGAGAAGAAGAAATTAGAAGATTTTGAACTATGGTGCTATCGACGGATGTTAAAAATTAGTTGGACGGACAACGTCACCCATGAAGACGTATTGGGAAGGATTCAAGAACGAAAATCCCTATGGAGGAACATCAAGAAAAGACGGAATTCTCTGATTGGGCATATACTGAGGCATTACGGAATTCTAAAAACAATATTGGAAGGGACGGGAGAAATCCATAGGAAGACCAAGGTTACAATATACTACCCAAATAATTCAAGATCTCAATTTCCAAAGTTACAAAGATTTGAAGAGATTGTCCTATGAGAGAAGAATGGAGAAGAAGGGTGAAAATGTTGCAACAAACCAATCAAGAGATTGTGGACTAAGTGAAAGAGAGAGAATGATTGCTTGTTTTATTCAATTCAACTGTCCGAAAACCTGATGAATGACATAGGTTAAGAGGGGCACTGAAAGACAGAAGATAGACAAATTTTCGTACATGTTCACCATAGTAATGATAGAAGTCGCAAATATGTTGATTTTTTATTATTAAAGTTATGGGTGGGAAAATCTGCTAAAAATAAGTTCGAACGTAGTCAATTTGTGTGTGACGCATCTGACAGCTAGATGGTTAAATTATTTGCGCGAACTCGAAAGGCATTAGTGTCGCTCGTATCTTTACCAAAGAATATCTCAATCGTAACATAAGCCAAAATTCGAGCAGAAACTGGTCTATGACGTCACGAAAGTGGGCAAAATATCGATAAATCAATTTCATTACCTAAACGGCACCTAACCTAACCTAACATAAACAGCGCCGCCTGTGACATAATAACCACACTATTGTATACTCCTAAATGATTCTTGTTCTTTCATTAAATGTCGAACGTGTTCTTGGTTATACCTCAGAAAATATATGACAGACCCTTTAAAATCTGTCATCTAATAGAGCAAAGATGGATTTAATAGTGAGGTATTTCGTTACAGTTCCTACTTCACTTTAACTAAGAGATTTTTGGCTTAAATGGCGAATAATTTGAGTATGTGGCGCCATCTCCATGACTGAAACCCATTCCCCCTCTTAAGTACTCGGATTTATCATTTTCCGAAAGCCTCGCATATTTGGAACGTAAAAGGTATTTAGAAGCACCCGGTATAATCGAGTTGAAAATAAATGCAAATTTGATTATTACAAATCCCTATATTAACGGTTTCTTCATTTTGCAACAATTTCAATTAGGCTAATAAATTTCAGAATTAATTGTTATTATTGCTTACCGTTTCCACCATCAAATTCGGTGGATCCAGGGGTTTGGGGGTTTTAAATGGATTATTCAGAACGCCAAGATTGATGATTTCTTCGTTACAAGTTGTGCCCTGTACTCTTCCAAAGAAAACCCGTATCGTGCCTCAATTTATACCACTCGGAAAATGTCGTTTTAAATGTTTAATGACTCAGTCGGAGAGGAAAGAAGTGAGGAGTGGATAATAAAGCTTTTACATTAAATGGAAATCGATAGATTGGCGCGGTTGATTTAATCAGTATTCCCTTGACCCAAAAATCAAAAGTAAAAAACACAAAATATTGTCAACAAGAAATAATTAATTTCGGCGACGGGGGCGAAAAGAGGGAAAATAATTATGACCTTCCTTCTCTTCATTATATTGGGATACACACAAGGGTTGCTCGGCGGCAAGAATGCCATTTGGCTATTTCGCGCCTCGGTTGAGGGAGAACGAGCAGATTCGAATGCAGCACGAGGTAAAGTGTCACAAATTACGTGGGGAAGAGGGAGATAATCGGAACCCCTATTTATTCATGAAGTAATACCAATTATTCCCGTATACATGTATAGGCACACATGTTTGGTGCGAACAATGCATCGAACGATTCAATGGCTTAAAATTCATCCGCGCTAATTACATCCCAAATTCAAAAAAAGGACTATTTCGGTTAACTGGATAGGAATTTAATCATTTCAACCCTGAACATCTCTCTACAACAAAGATAAGCATCAAGGAATGAGGTTAGCTTTCTCAGCGACTCTCAGTTTAGTAAATCAATAGCTCAGTCAGACTGTGGATATCTACACATACACATATACAAACACACAAAAAGGTAAGAGCGTCTCACACATGATAAACCGATCGTTTTGAATAAATGGCATTTGCGGTGTTCACCGACGGTGGTTTTCTGCGGCAATAGTTAATGACCGAAGATGATTACAGATAAACCTTCCTTAATAAAGAAGGTCAGTTTCGGTTTTTACTTTGTAAAACCGGGATTTGAATAACGAAGAATAAAATTATGGTTTAGCTTTAGTGACCCACATGGTACCGATTTTCTTCATCAGACTTTTATTTCCTGTTTATTAAATGCATAAGTTGTCAATATACAATTGAAGGGTTTGCTGCAAAAAGGAAGTAGCTCCAATTTTTCCAGTTGTTGAGAAACCAAACAAAAAGTTTAATAAATTCAAATTTTAAGTTAGGTATGTAAAAATATTGTTGTTGCTTACTTTCAATTATGGTGTTTACATAATTATTAGAACAGTATTTTCATTCAAAAAATATCGTCCAGATGACGGCACGTGGATGATTCTTGGAGCTACCTCCCAACAGCGATAGGATGGAGCTACCTCCTTTTTGCAGCAAACCCTTCAATTATTATAAACATATTTTTTCGTTTACGACAATGTCACTTCACATTATATTTACAGAAGTTAAGTCGGTCCTTCATATTCTCATTTTAAGTCATCTAGCGAACACAAAAAGTAGACAGAAATAGAATTATGTCAAAACTGTCACGGTTTTTAATCTAAGCCATACGTTTTTGTCTGATAAAAATGTAATCCCTGTCCAAGTCCGAAATTTAGAAAATCACACCTTATAATAGTTCATTAAGCAAGGTTTGCCTGTACCACGTTTTGAACTGGTGGAGAAATCGACGGAATCCCAGCGAGTGCTTCGATTCATGGTAATAGAAACGAAGTTGGAGATAAGCCAAAACGTGCAGTGCTAGACAGTAACACTAATAGTTATCACCTTCCACAATATTGCTTTATATTTGCGACCTGAACGTGTTGCATCTCTTGATCCGGCACATGGCGCAATTATACGCTCAGCGCGACAACGCAATAACTCATATATTTTTGTCGAGAGCAATTTTATTGGAATCAAGCGTGAATACGGTGATACAATAAACGCAAATATCTTTCTGAAGTGAGCGTGAATCATGCGAATCTCGTCGGTATTATATTTATTTGAGTAAAGTGTTTGGTGGGGAATCACATCATAAATATCAACGCTTCCTCAGGCTATGGAAATAGAATGACATAAATAATAACCGTTTTCATTTTAAATCACTAAATCTGACGCATATCTTGCAAGTTTATGGGAACAATAAAACCCAACCTCATCTCACATCTCACTTTTGTCATTTTATTTAATTAATGGACGATAATCACGCATACCGTGTCCGCTAATGCTACTTACAGAATACTGTAAACCAGGAAATTATGAAAACAGTTATCACCCGCTTATCCAATAACACTAATTACCTAATGGAAAAGTCAGTTAATAACTTTCCAAGTTGGGGAATCAAGGAAAAAAATATTGGTACTAATCATTATACACCGTGAATCAATTATGGTCTACTTCTGAATTTTTCTTAGACGCAACCAAACATACTAATTGAAACAAGCACTAAATCTCTAATTTTTCAAAAATTAAAAAATACATCTAGCATTCCATTGTTCTGAAGTAGACCATAATTGATTCACGGTGTATTGAAGGATTAAATTTTTTATTCGATTAAAACAACTCTTATTTCAAAATATGTACACTTATATTCCAAAGAAAGGAGTGCAATTCGTTAATGTAAACCTGGCTTGTTATAAATGTCGTTTAGCAACATTGGATTTTAAAACTCATTACAAAAATACTATGTATCTACATATTTTATGTAACTGTATTTAAATCAACAATAAAAAGTAGAAGAAATCTGTACATTAACTCGTTAAGAGGAAATAGCAAGTGCACGTTTTTCTTTTAAATCATAACAAATTAAAAAATGTTAAAAACAAACATTCTCTTATTTGTTATAATTATTTGCATAATATTTAAAGAAGTTAAGAGGTAAAACAGTAAATTTCCTTAGGGACTATTATCACTATTGGCATTTTATGTAACTAAACCTTAAAGTTATCGATTAGATTATGGTTTACTCAACATTGTCAGCGATAATTGAGGACCTCACAATCAAAGTGGTATAAATGCATTAAAAAAAACAAACAAAATGAATTAAGCCAAATTTGACTAACGTATGGTGCTTATACTTATAAAAAAGCCGTGTAGGTAAATTCTTATATTGTGCCAAAATCTGCACTAACGTATCCACTCACAAATTTTAAACGGTTTTGATACAGGTAACACGAATATTGTTATCGTTTATAATAACATAAAACGATCCACTAAATATTAGTTGCAACAACATTAATTTTCATCTGGAATTTAATAAAAACAGCACTGCATACATGACGAGCAAATAATATCCGTTAGTTTATCTAGCAAATGTATCCATCCCAGAGTGCTGCATGCAAAATTGCAATTACAATCGGTGAAAAAAGCCGCAAACAAACATCAACTCTTGAATAACAGTAATAATTCAAGTAACCGCAAACATCAAGAACACGAAAATGAAAATTAATCGAAAACTTTAATTTTCAGCAATTGCTGCATTACACGTCATATTAAAATTACGTTTCGAATAAAACAGACGAATGATTAGATAAAATTAATTAGCACACAAAAGATTGCAGCCGGCTGCTTGCTTCGCAATCATTGGTACTTTAAAGGTAAAGGTCAGAATGGCGACTTTTGACTGTTCTGTGTACGATCATTCACAAAGAAAACCTTTTATCGAAGGACTGTAATAAGACAACATATTTTCAGAAATCAATATTGGCTTTGTTAATAAAACATTTTATTGGAATGTCGTGGACATCCGCTTTCAGTATTGCTGAAATTAATGTTTCTTGAATAAACTTAACGTAGACGGATTTCTTTTCATAAAACTGCATAAAGAAATTCTGCGAGAAAAAAACCTCTCAATTTATTAAACAGTGCATTTGGAAATTACAACAAAAATGCTTGCTATTTGAAAGAAAAAAATTACCTGTACAGAGGAGTTTAATTAAATTAAAGAACCAGTTTTTATGTCGTTTTAATTAATATCTAGGAAATGATACTGTATAAGTTAAACATATTTTTATAATATTACATTAATTGTTTAAATATTTGTTTAGATAACTTCAACATTGAACAAAAAGCGGAAACTTGCGTTTTTATTCTAATTAATCATCGCCATAAAAACTTCATTCTTCTCCATTATCTTGGAGATTAAAAAGAAACATAAAAAGTAAGCGAGGGTTAATAATGTCGCAGCAAAATTTAAAAAACGAGGAAAACTAAAAAAGAACTAATAATTTTGTAGTTACAATATTTTATCCACAATATAGTCTGAATTTTATAAAAAAATCTTGAAACTTCCCAAAAGAAATTATTTATGTTAATTACAGGCTGTTGAACATCGGTCTTATTAAAAAAAAGTTACAGAACTTTTATCATTCTTTTTAAATTATTATCTGTCCAAATTTACGGTCTTTTTTAAAATGCCATTTATTTGAACGATATGCGACGCACAAAAAGATAAGAAATTCATTAAATACGTTACACGTCTCGTAACCAAATGCATCCAGAAAAATGCAACGCTATCATTTTAAATATGGAATGTGGCGTTTTAAGGGGATCAGACAAAGGAGACAGAATAAAATGGATTAATGAGATCCGCGGTATTTTCTTCGGTGAGTTGGAAAACGTAGTGAAAGATAATACCCATCTCACCCACCACCGCCACCACCGTAGCAGAAGCGTTAAAGCTATAAGCGTTATAAAATGAAGTCGCAACACTAAAACAATCAAATTACCGTTCTTAACGACATTCAGACGGTTTAATTAAATTTGCGACAAAACTTTCAACTTTGAAAACTTGTAAGCGCATATTTACATAAAATTTAAATTCATTTAGTACCTACACTTCTTCTCCTGACCTAGAATACGAAACGAAGAGATTTTATTAGTTCAACGATTTCCACAATTGATTCATTTCTCGGGGAATAACTAGCGCTTTTCTATCGAGTTTCCATTGCCGCCCAACAGAGGACTCTGATGTGCACAATTTCCCGGTTCTCCCAAGCGGTAGTTCACGTTTAAACATCCGTGGCCATAAAGTGTTAATTACGACTTAAAGCGGCGGAATTTCAAGATTCTTACTAAAAAAATGATGGTACGATAAGGATTCTTTTTGATGTTTCCGAATTAGGCCTTTCTTGTGTAATGCGACGATCTTTACCGAGGTCGCTTGAACGCGGGTTTTCTTTATCTTACTAAAAAACGAGGAAATTGTTGCAAAACGAATTTAAAAGCGCGTGGGCACGTTTTAATCCTCAAATTAAACTTCAATCAAACTTAATATAAAACTTTGTCCCTTCAATTTTCCTCGACGAAAATAATATCGCGAATTATAAAATGAAAAGAAAATGTCAAGTTGACTGAAAACGACGCAAGAAGTTAAAAGATACCGTTTTGAGGAAAGTTTCCTAGTAAATTAATTGTTTTTCAGACGCCCTAAAAAGAATTGGGGCGCAATTAATGCGTATAATCGGTGTAGAAATTTACGTCGGGGATTGTTGCACTTCACCCATTAAGTGGCGGCGCTACAGATGATTGTAAATTTAAGTAAAATGAGTTGCAGATTTATCGTAGTTATTGTTTGTTTTATGTTCTCCACTTGGCTATAAATTTTAAAACTGTTCAATTTTGAAAAAATCAAAAAACAGGTCATTTTAAATATAATTTCGCATTTTTTGATATATTGTTGTATCTTGACCTGTTTTTGTTTGTTCCAAAACGTGACAACTTAAGATTAAATCGAATTTTGCTTTACTTTCGCTGCTCTCTGTATTTAAGACACCGCTAGCTGTATTATAACAGTGAAGAATAGAAACAACTTCAATATCAAAAATTTAAATATTTTATTTTCTGTAGTTGTAGCTGCGAATGTTAATGTTAGAGGTTTTCAATAAGTCATGGATCGCGTATTGCGCAAAAGTAGAGCCATAAATAAGCGTTAAAGATTGGAAGTTGCTGGTGTTGGAAAAAACGCGTGAAGATTTGAAAAGACAGTGAAATAGAAATAGAATAGAAAGCGTAGTGAACGAGACTGATAAATAAGCAGTGTTCATAAAGTCTAATTATGCACGAACTGCATGCAAAGCTTGTTCGACTGCTAAAATTGGGTCATTAAAAAAAAAGTTTATATATTTGATATGAAGAGAGAAAGAGAGATGGGTGCTTTTTCTGACATTTGATTCTCAAGTTGTTTATAATTTGTTGTCTGACAGTATTTAAAATAAAGTTACTTTAATTTATTAATACTATAAAGTGGCAAAACTACGTTATAAACTGCACTTTATAATACAGTCGAGCATAATAATAGCAATTACTATTATTAAGAGAGCAAAGAGAGCGAGGGTTTATAAAAAAGGTGAGTTCAAAATTGAAATTTTATAATGCAGAAATATTTTCTGTTATCTATGGTGTGTTTTTTAATTCCTGGTACGGTTAGAAGACTGTAAAAAAATATTTTTTTACATGTTGGCAGTAATCAGTATTTAATACCATAACCTACGCAATTTTAACAGAATTACTTAAATGTTACAGAATATTGAAAATAGTTTTCCTTATCGGCAATTTCTTTGAAAATAATTAAATTGCTTCTTTTGAGAGAATCTTGTGCTATATTTTCTAATTTTAAAGCTAAATTACTAATATAACCTTAAATTAACAGATGTCAATGCCATTACTATTAACATAAAATAAAACAATATATTCTTTCACAACCTTCTAACCGTTTGTGGAATTTAAAACACACCATACAAAAATGTTTACATTTGGCACATTACAAAGTTCGCTTTGATAATAAAAAATTTGGTAGTTTTGAAGTATGCTTTTCTACTACAGTCGACTCTCCACGACTTAAACAGTCACTTGTCAGCTATAATATGTTTGAGTTAAAGGCAGTTCGAGTTATTTAAATTGTTCGACTTAAGGAAAACTTAAGGAGCGCTTAAGTAAGCGAGTTCACTGCATTACCATTACCATTATTACCATTATTAACATCGATAGGCATCCGTTTTACTTTATCATTATTGGACTACTACATAAAGAGCCACAATTAGGGTCGCTAAACAATATTATAAATCATGGATTATAACACAAACGAACATAAACGTACTATTTATAAGTATGATAATGCATAAAACTAAAATAAATAAGATATGTAACTGTTTTTAGATGGAAAATTTGAAAAGTACACCATAAAACACTGTTGACGAACAGGTGGCGTTAGCAAGTAGCTACTCGAGCAACGTAAACTGACCAAAAGTAAGCTGTGAATTGCGAACTTTTTAGGTTGGGTAGTTCGCCGTAAGCAAACCGATTTTCGTCGTTTTTCAGAAATTAAATTATCTCTACCTTGTCACACTTGCACTCCGTTCTTTATCTGGCTCTTTATCTTGAAATTTGATAAATGTCTTGCACCGATTTTAACCAAAATTTAACCACTAAATATGAAGCGGCATTTTAAAATATGTTAGTTTTTACTCACAACATGTTTTAGATTATTAATAATCAATATTAAAAATTGTGTAGAATAAGTAGAAGTTTATTAAACTACCAAAAATGTTAAGTCCTAATGACATTAAAAATCTTGTTTCGATTGTGCCAATTATATGACACCGGAACTTAATTAGTTAACCGAGACCGTTTCTTGCAATTCCCCCATCCGCCCCTGATTCCCAAATAAAGCAATTATAACATGCAACGCGTAAAACAAAAAATTGTGAATTATTCACGAATGCATGTTACATACGTGAGCGGATAGACGTGTGTTGGTTAAAAAAAGTGTCGGTTTTTATTGATTCGCATGTCGTGTTCTGCGACATCACCCTTCATTCCCCTCGCCCTTCTGTCTTTGTCGCTGTTTATCCTGTATCTGGTACAATAATTGGTTGCGCAGAGCTCTTGGGTTCTCATTCACCGCGTTTACATGAAGTCCGCGAGCTTTTATTGCGATCACAAGTATTAAACAATAACGTAACGCGAATGGGAACGGCTCGGTTTATATCAATTTCACACTTGAACGTCGTCCAAATTTAAATCGTTGGCGTCGTTCCAGCGTCAGATTGCAGCGTAGAAGAAAAACTATAATTAATCGCCAATTTTTCTATTGTAATCTTTTAATAAATATTGGGAAACGCAATGTAAACGTAGCCATCTCGTCGGATATCCCATTTCACCCACACTCCAACAAGCGTCGAACGACTCCGTAACCCTCTTTTTAGATCATATCGGGCTGTGATTGGGTTTTTAGCTCTAATTGTACCTTTTTGTGCCTGGCTTTTAAGCAGTTCTGTGTTTAGTTGACGAGATTTACTTAATGTGTAATTGGGTTATGCCGTTTTGTGAAAGCATCTGAAATATGCACGATGAAAAGCCCGTTTTATTTTAATAGGTTTCCATCAAAATCTAGCGATTCAAGTCGATTTTCTATAACTGACGTCGACTGTGAATACTTTTGATTGTGTTGTGCGCGGAAGGGCGATGCGAACCGAGATAAGAAGAAAATTTATTTTTAATCCGTATATGAAAATTCATAGATTTTAACGAGTGCGAGTGAGGGGATGATCGTTGCGAAGCGGAGGGTGCGAATCATTAACGAAATGTCAAAAATCATGCAAAATGTACTCGTTGTATACAAATATATTTTTGGTGCAGTAAAAAACGTGACCTGTTCAAAATTTTACTCAACATTACCCAGTTTTACTTTTTACTGTTAGTCTATTTTAACCATATCTTCTCTTTTCGATTTTTGTATACTCTATCCAAGAAAAGGAGAGAGTAATACATTTTTGTTAACCAATTACCCATGGATACATAATTTATAGAATTCTTAATATCTGGACATACATAATACCCATAATAAGTGATTTAGAGTTTATCATTTAGGTATCTATTTGTGTACGGACTGTATTGAGCCCTACTCGATATAACCGATACATATACAGGTAGTCCTACGAGTGGTGCATCAAACTGAGAGGGGTTGTAGAGGGCAGCAAAACAAATCATTTTGATTAATAAACCTCTATCAAAAAATGTGTAGTTTTTACAGTATAGTGAATAAAAGGTTCGCCGTGTATTGGACATAATCAGCTATGTTGCCGACGCATTGTGGAGGTTTCAACCGGTATTTGCCTCAAACACGATCCCGAGATTTGACTCCACTAGACTTCTTCCTATGGGGCCATGTTAAAAGCCTGGTATACGAGACACCTATCCGAACGGAGGAAGAACTGCCAGCAAGGTTGATGGCCGGAAATATTCCAGAGGGTCCATACGTCAATGCATTACCCTATCAACTTGTGTATTGAGCAACATTGACGCCATTTTGAACAGTTACTTGGAATGTTTGCAAATAAATGATGTAAACCTTATTTTTCTTTTTTCACTGTACTGCCAAAACGACACATTTTCTGACATTAACGAAAATGACTTGTTATACTGCTCTCTACAACCCCTCCCAGTTTCATGTATTACTCGTGGGACACCCTGTACAATATTTTCTCTTAAATGTTTCGCTAATAACCAAATTTATTACTCCATCCTCTTTCTGGATAGAGTACACATACTGATCCATATTAGGCAACCATAAACAGTTACAATGTTTAAACAAAAGTTATATTAACAAACAACGACACCGGATTAAGTTCAAGTACCTCAAAATAATTCGTAAACCCCATGATAATTTTGAAAAATGACAGTTGTCAATAACAAAAAAATCAATTACATAGTATGAAAATTCGTATTACTATATTTTCCTGAAGATAATAAAAATAACAAACCATAACAATTTCGAATCGAAATATTTTTGTTTGTTTGCAATGATTAATTTTTGCAAAACCGTCCCTTTGGTACGGTCGAAAATCTTATTTACATACAGTATTCCCGTGTGGTCCGTTTCTCATATTTAACAATAATCTCATCCGTATTGTGCATGTGTATAAAAGATAAATCTGAAATCCAATTTAAAAATGTTATTGACGTCATGGATTGTGTGTGCACCAGACACAGAGGGAAAAATGTTGATTTGCATCTTTTTGCGCCCATACATAAAAATATAGAGCACAGAGAGAAAGATTTATATGCACTCTACGTATGAATGTTAAAATATTGCACATTGCAATCGAATATTACCCCGGCCACGTCGCTTTTTATTTCGGTTCTGCCGTAACGAAAATAAATAACTGAAATACTTAGTTCGATAATTTAATTTGCGATTAAATTGTTTTCGCTTTGAACGATCCTTTTGAACCTTTTTTCAAAGCTGAAATAGATGCAGCACTACCTACCAATTTCAAAATTTAACCCTACTCTTGTCATTTGCATTAATGGAACTGGATTGAAAATTATTATTAAATTACCTTTGAAATAAAAGTTGCTTAAATATTTTGCGCTTCTTTTTTACTGAAACATTGTGCCCTTATTTACAACAATGGAAAGAAGTTCGTATAAGTTTGTTCCCATTTAACCTTTGATGGATTACAGATAAATTGCAATTTCGAATATTTATTTAATTATTAATTCTATTAATCGACAGCTTTTATTTTATTAATATCGATAATAGTTTATTATGAAATTGGAAAGTCTAAATGTAAAAGAAACGTAAGTAAAAGAAGTAAAGACAAAGAGCGTTAATGAAAGATGCTAGCGTTGGTCCAATAACTGCATTTGGCAAGAACGACAAAGCTGTTTACTTATCGTATAAGAAATTGAATGTCTTCTATTGAAAATGTTGATATTGCGCATTATGGTTTTATTTCCGGCACTTTTCAAAGATCTGTGATCAAATCTGTAGTCCACAACTAGTTGCAGGAAAACGAAAACCATGAAAATGAGAGGTAATACGAAGTTTAATTTATTACATAAATGATAAGCAAAAAAAAAACTGAAAAATGTTTAAAGAAGTAATTAAATCACATGAAAAATATATGGACGACGAGCAGGTGTTCGACATCTTTGTTTAGGCATATTTTCTTTGAAAGATAAGCTATTTCCGCTTAATCAATGGAAAATTAACTGCTATTTTGCGACACCAACGCAAAGACAAAATTGTCGTTTCAAATTTATCAACTGACAATAAACTACAGTTTCTAAAATTACCAATTTGTCTGAGAATTTGTTTATTAATTTATTAATTAATTAATCAACTAAAAACACCCTTTTCTACTTTCAATTGTTGACTCAATGCGGCAATCAATTTATTAACACTGCAGTGCACGTGCGACTAATTCTTATAATGCGTTTATTTGAGACTTGGGGTATTTAAATACACCATAATCACTGCAGTGTTAAAAGAATGAACTTGAATCTTTTTTACCAAGACTTCAAACTACGCCCCGTTATTATAAAATATACAACAGAAATTCGTAATTTTGCTTACTTTCGACATTGTTGGTTGGTTGCCATGTTGTATTATGTATCATTATTGGATGATGTAGTGATGTTGGTTGCCTACCTATTGATAGTTTTGAAGTTTTAGAAAGTAGTCCATAAATGGTTCACTTAGTTGTTGACAAAACGTCGCATTTGATTCGCACATAATGGGAATTATTTACTTAGATGATTACAATACTTGTCTTCGTTTCGTATTATAAATTTTCATCTTGCTGAATAATAGCCTACATTCTGTGCTCATTAAATCATACAGTTATTATTACGAGTTGATGGAATTACTTATTTCCGACGTCATGAAAGGTCTGTGAATAAAGGCATTGCAGCAAATCAAAAAAAATTGAAAATATTTGATCTGGTGCAGAAAAAAGTTCTAGGAAAATTGATATCCACATTTAAAATAAATAACAACTGATAACGTCTTCCTGAAATTAACTCCAGGAAACAGATTAAGCGAAATAATAATAAAATACAGAAATCATTTTTGGAAAAAATAAAAATTTGTTAGCGCTGATTCTATAAACGATTTTGAAAAACAACTTGAAAATCTGCCGGCACAAATAGATAATAGAGTTAATTATAATTAATAAATACCTTTCCGTTAATTTATACGGTTTACAAAATGAACCCTTCATTTACAAGAAAATATCAAAGTAGCGCATTATAAGGTTTATAAATACGGAGTAGTGGCCACAGTCAAATTCCGGTGCGGTTGCGGTTTGATTGCGGTTCAGTTGCAGTGCGATTGTGTTCCGAATTATCTGCGAATTCGATGCTATCTACCGACCGCAGATACAATATTTTCAAAAACTAGTTATTTCTGAACGCTAATGAAGGAAACAATTTTCCTATGGCGCTTGAGAATGGCTGTTAATAATGAAATAAAATTCAATATTTTGTATGGTATAGTTATATAACTATTATTTTAGGACAGTCGTTTGTAAAAAAATTGTGTTGAACTCAGAACAAGAAAAATGCCCAAATGTCATTACCAATATTTTGTTTGATAACTATATAAGCAGAGATTTTAATGTGATAATTACTACAAATATTAACAAATTTTATTACTGAACTGGTTAGGAAATGTTATTGTCTCAACGAATATTTATGGCTGGTAATTTTATTTTATGAAGATGACAGAGATCGAATCCACATTAACTCGTTATTCATAATGTTGATATTAAAGAAAACTTTACAATAGCGTGAATGGTGCTGCATGCAAAGTGATATATAAATTCATAAATATCAGCATTCGAATTACAAAAAGAATAAATCGAGAAAGGTTTTAAGGGCTTTTAGAGGTCCGTTTGAAAGCCCTAAATAACGACTGGTTTTCAGTTTTATTCTTTCACAAAACGAAAGCAAAAAATTATAAAATATCGGCAAGAACCTAATCTTATCGGATCCGTGTAATCGACATTTTTTCCAAGTGTATAGAATTCGCTTGTTAATAGAACGAAAGTAACAAAACGAATTTAATAAGCAAAACGCTCGACTGCAAAATTTAATCTCTTGAAAGCTATATTATTTCGTCGTCGAGCGCACTCAACACGGAGGCAACAAAAAAATTAATTCGTGCAATCACTAATTAATTTAACCCGAAAATTTCATGGAAACGGAATATCCCCCAAACTCATAAACTGCTGCGCTCATCGAGTTGGGATTTTCGAAATGCTCTTTGATGAATATTAAACGGATGCATTTGCGAAACCGTGTTCGCAAGCTACCGCACACTTGACGACAATACCGTTCCGGCGTTAGGTGCTCCGTGCCAACCGCGACCATTTCCTATGCAGAAGATCATGTTTAAGTAAAAAGGGAAAACATAGTGTGCAATAAAGATTTCATTATTCAGTGTCATACCATAATACCCCCGAGACCAGTAAATGATGCGAACATTTACGAGGTCGGGGAAGGGAACCGAAGGAATAATTTCTCCCTTACGGTTGCGGTTAATTTATATGTTGTTTTAATTTCTAGGCGACGCCGGGAGTTATACAGTTGAAGTTGCGGCTTTTATTCGTCCTAGTCTCATTAGCAAGTCAAACCGCGCGCGCCTCCGCCAGTTTACATCGTCTGTTAATTCTTTACTGTTTCCAGCCATAATTAGAATTTAACACGGATTTTATGTATATTTAAGCGAAAAGCGTCTCAATCCGTGAATTAAGGTCGAAAGTTAACTGCGCCATCTTCATCGAGTGCAAATATTGAATAACGTGAAAACAATAAACTCGTGTGACTTTAAATAGAATATCAAGCGTTTTTTACTTCTTGTGTGGATAGAAGTAATTAAGTTCTTGCTTACAGAAAGAGCAACGACCATTGTGATTTCAATTATGACTATTTAGCACAACATAAATTTCTAAAATAAAATCGTTTCTCGCGGAAACCGGTGTCATAAACACCGCGATGCTTTTAAATACTTTTTATTGTTTGTTTATATTAACACAACTGACAATTACCTGAGTACATTAAAGATTTCAGTTTGACTCTAAATTGTTGACATCTTTGCGTTGTGGTAAGTAAATTTTATTGTAATTAGGATGCCTTGAAGTTTAAAAGTTTTGATAAATTAGATCAGTTAACGTTTTCTTTACTAGCAAGAGTCCCAAATTAATCCTTTCAGGCCAAGTGTTGAGTACAGTCATACCCCGTCAAGTTTCTTCATATTTAATTCTTGGTTTATTGACAGGGTATTTTAAACTATTATTCTTCATGAGAAGGAAAGTGTTGACTTCCAAAGCTAAATCAGCCAACACATGGAACACATGAACAGCATTCGTTAAGAACAGCATTTAAATTCACCGTAACTTTATTCGGCGATCAAGAGCTTTTATTTGTAGGGTGGTCAGACTATATTTTATTTCACGACCATATATATTGATCACGTGCTGAAAACGCACTCTTCGCCTCTCTCTACCCATGCGAGTAAGCGAGTGCAAAGTAACACCCTAAAGTTACAGTAACGAATAGAAATTCAAGTTACAAGTTACACGTGCTGGTCACGCCGCTACGTTATTATTAATTTTCTTTAAATGATTCTTTATTGGTTTATCAGATAATTAACACTTAATTTTGTAACTTGAATCATGTTTGCACCAATTCAGAAAAACCTTGCATTTTCATTTATTTTGTAATTTTGTTTATTATTATCCAGTACAAATTGTTTCTATTCATTTCATCGCGCGAAATTCGACTCGCTACTCCAAAACTCGTTAACACAAAATCAATTAAACAATCGGGTTATGAAAAAATTAATGGCACGTAACGCCTCTTTAACGAGTGCGTGGTCTAAAACAACCCTCGTGCGATAGTTGTAAATATCAGATACACTCATTAAGGCAATTCCTTCGAAAACGCGGTCGATTTATCTCACCCTTCCCTTATAAATCCAACCCAAAAATTAACCGGGGAAAAAATAATTAGCGCACAACTTACTTAGTCGCTAAATTGTGTTACTGTTTGTTCAGTTTCCACTTTTATTACACAAGTTGCGTAAACAGAAGCTCCGAAACCTCCTGGCTCGTGTACCCCCCCGGACACTGTCTGCGCTTGTTTGAAGAGGAAGAGAGAGAGAGAACGAAACGCGGATAAAGTAAATAGGAACGAATTAATAAAATTACTCTCTTCAATGTTCGTGTTTATGTTATATACTTTAGGAAAAATTCAACGACAATGCCACCACTTTAATTACTAATTGACCTATAACAACGAACCAATTATCAAAAAAGTTATAACTGGAAAAATAATACCAAACACCTTTTTCCATTTTAAGAACACTGAAAGCTTTTAATCAGACAAAATTTTCCTTGTGTTAAAAAGTGCAACACTAGCGGAACTACTTGCAAACAGCGCCGATAATAATCACATTCAGACTTGCTGTTTGTCAATTCCACTGACTAATTATGATAAAACGTAGAAAATCGAAATGATTTTGTTAGACTACCATTTCGGGTTCGGTCTAATCATTATACATATAAAAATAGCGATTTTTCATTAATTAACGAGACCGTTCTAACAAATCAATATATACTATGGCTTCCATTCGATAAATCTTGCTGGACGTACTGCAAAATTATACGAGCGATTTGATTCATTGTAACATTTAAAAACGAAGTTTGAAGCACCAATCAGAAATTAGAATACCAGTTCACTGTGATAATAGGTTCTTTGCCTATTCCTAATTAATTAACTACTTATTGATTTGAATGTTGCTAAATCGAAACATGCATTAAAAATGTCGAACTTTTATTTAAAATATTTTCACAAACTTTTTTGTTTTAATTTTAAATTCATTTTAATTAGGTAAATGGCTTATAGATTTGTAATCATAAATTTGAAAAGTAAATTGCTAAAAAATAATCCTTAACAAGCAACGAGATATATCCAGAGTTATTTAGAAAATGCAATATGAGTTATTTTTCTTAATTACCTACGTTCCTTATAAATGTCGAGGTAAATCTCGAATGGCATATTTTCCCTGGAATTTGTTACTCTGAAAATTTCTTCCAGGGTATGTTAAAGAATGATTAGCGATCGGACTATAAATATTTTCAAGCTAACACTATTGCAACATTAAAATTGTGGATGTAGATTAATAAGAAAAAATCAATAACACTGCAGTCAATTTAATGACCTAAAATAAACAACTTTAACCCAAAGTTTCGATAAATCAAGTTTATCAGGCTAAAGAAAAACTACAAGAAATCAAATTTCTCTATCACGATTTTTCTGTAACTCGCATTGTTTAAAATTCCTCTTGAGGTTTGACTTACATAATTTTGACTGTAATTTAAACATTAAACAAATGATTCATCACAGATAAATGGAATTTAACACATTGCCATAATTTAGGCTTAATTTCCAAAAAGATTTACCGCATTATACTGTGCATTTCTAATAATAAACATTCTCCAAATTATATTCACAATCGAGAATTCTCTCACTTTGTCTACATTTATTATTGATTTTAAAATTAAGGGACAGCATAAATATAATTAAGGTAAAAAGTATTCATTATCGATTGTACGAACTTTAGCGACTCAAATAAGTGGAAAGTTTTAGGAAGCGATCCTTTGATTGTCTTGATAGTGCCCTAGATGTATTTACTTTCGTTGTGTGCTGGCACAATTGTCTTGTAAAATTTGTTTGACCCTAAACTGCAGATCTGCTATATGACCACAAAAACTTTATAAATGCTTATTTTGATTCCATTAAAAATTAAACAAAATTAATTCGAATTTACTAGTTTTAAAAGCAATAAAAAAATTAGCTAACTTTTGTGTCATTTTTGTTCCACACGTTTGCAATTTCTGCCTGACAGGAGCTGTGACATGTGTATTGAAGCCAGGTCAATATTTGCAGTGAAGTACATACTTCTTATATTGCACAAGTTAGCCATATATTCCTATAAATTATTTGATTCGTACAACAGAAATTAATAATAAAAAATAATGTTGATGATTTACACAGACAATTTTAAAATGTAAGCTACAATTACGACTACGCATTTCGTAACCAGTTGTGAATAAATATTTGACTAAAATATGTAATTCCAAACTTGACGAAAATAGATTTGCACAGTACACTATTTTTGCTTATTCATAACGAAATCCGATCTTAGCTTTACAGAAGGGCCAACAAAACGTGATGACATGGTAAAATAACTTCGATTCGGATGGTTTATCATCCAAAGAAGAAATTCCATAATAATTGACATTAGTTGCACGCATTCATTGATTCATTATTGCAATCGCCTTTAAATTTGTAATTAATAATAAGGTATTGTTTCAGCCGAGATACAATAAGAAAATAACCCGTGGCCATTAATAATAGTTCTTATGGAAAAATCGGTATTCTATACCTACACTCGATCGAACTTATAAATTCAAATGAGTGTTATGTTACATGCAAATTGCTATTTATCAGTCGCATTTATATGCTCGCAACTTGCCGAATAAAAATATTTCGTTTAATCTGTTATAATGCCTTTCTTTGGGGTCATAACAGACACTCCATAAAATCGCAATCATTTTAAGTATCCCACATGAATTGAACGCGGATCGATGCGACACTTAGTACTTCGTTAGATTAAAACGTGGCCCTGTGCTTGCAATTTGTCGGCTTTACTGCTTGCCGGTTACGTTAACACCGTTCGACTTGTTAACAATAAAGAACGTCATTATTTTTTTGACGCTTAAAATGATCAGATTTGTATTGGAGGAAAAGTTTATTCATTGCACACTTAGCTTGTGCACGACAATTCTTGGAAATACATTGAATCCATCGCGTTGAATAATTGACACGCAAACCAAGTAATTTACTACCCATTTTACTTATTGGAAAATGTAATTTAATTTTTAATATTGTTGTTCACATATTAAAAACTGCAATTAACGGTAAAAAAAATAATTTTCAGTTTCTCCGATTATTTGAAATGGCATTAATCCGGGCCTTGCTGGAATTAACAATAATTTAGAATGAATCTGAAACAGGTAAATAATTTATCATTTAATTCCTAAAGAAAAACAAAGATTTTAGTGGTGAACGGGCACTCCTAGTTCCTTCCGTCTGTTGGTGTTTGCTCATCCAATGCATTTGTGAAGCTATTGCTCTATACATAAAGTGAAATGCATGGCACAAAATAATCGGAAGAGATCTATCTATGGGTAGGTAAATAACTAATATCTTTCATAACTTATAATTAAAATTACAAAAATTACAAAAAATGCCAGTAAAAATATCTACTTCCTTCTACGAACTAATATGCAATTTATAATATGTAGCTATAATGCCAAACACAAATTACAACCCGCTTTAGCAGGTTTAAAAAAATATTAGGTGGTCGCAGTACGCGCCTAAAATAGAGGTCATTGTTTTACTTTACAATCGAAACAATAAGTACATACAAAACACCTTTTAACATTTTATACAGCTCTTGAATTTTCTTAAATCACTTTATTATTCAAAATATTCAATATCTCAATTCCTAGCAGGCACTTCCTACTAAGTGCTAATTATATTCATTTTTTGATTCCAGGAAAAAAAAGATCTGTTTAAAATATAATAAAAATTTTCAGCGCACAAAATGATGATTATAAATAATCTCAGTGCGAGCTTGAAATCTAATTTACCTCCGCTGAGATCTTTCAAAGAGGCTCTTATTAATTTAATGAGATAAAATGCAATCCTTTTAATCAAATAGTATAAAGATTGTAATCACCCGGAGAAATTTGCACATGGTCTGTCGACATGGCTTGACGCCGACAATGCGATAAAATAGTTATTAACAAACAGTTTATGACCGAATCGTTTATAGATTCATGCGTACCCATTCATCATATAAAGCAATAATATGTTTATTAATTTTGCAATTGAACGGATCGGTATTTATTCAAAAATTTAATCCTCGTGCGATCGCGATAAACAGACAACTTCTCGCAAACGTCATTTAATTTCGTGTGTTTTAGAGTCACTTAAAATCCGAGTCAACATAATATTTTGAATATTTAATGAAGATAATCGCCCTATACTGCTTCAATTAGCGACTGTAAAACCAGACCAGACTAATGGAGCATTAACGTCTTGCGCAGAATTCGCAAGTGGCTCTGCTGCAATTTGTAAATTCTATTCATTTACAGCCTCCTATCTCGCTAAGCCCACTAAAAGAGTCAATTTTTACTATCAATCAATCGTGAAAAAGTACAGCAAGAATTAGTCATACGTTTTGGTTTTAAGCAAATTGATTTGTGATAATTTAAAATAAATTTTATTCTGTCGAGTACGTTTTGTGTGGGGAACAGATGTTAAATATACATCCGATAGTTTATATTGGAGTATTTCCACCATAGAAGAATTTTCAATATTTACTTTACAGCGAGGTTTTCTGGGTGACAAAAATTCACGTTTCTTTTGCTGTAAATTTACACCCTGCACAAAAACAAATTATTAGATCTCCAATAATTTAGTAATTTCTTTTTTTTGCTTTCCATCAATATTCCAACAGAAGATACTTGTTTGGTCGTTGGAAATCTTTATGGGCACATTGATTCTTGTTTACTGGGAGGTAGGGGTGGTACCGGTAATACTCCGAAGTCTCATCATATAATAACTGAACTTGGTATAACAGACATATGCAAATATCGCAGTAACTTGACAGTAAAATATTGTGATTTCAACTTGTCATTTTTAATTACATAAAAATTTGCCCTCGTATAACTTTAAACTTTTAAGCTTCACCATGTAATTTATTGCATACCAGGTAAAATCAATTTGACAAACCACAGTCGTTATTTTGTTAAGTGTGAAAGTAATTTATTCCATGTTTTGTGTTCCTCACTTGTAACCCTTAATTTTCTTTAAATTAATAATAAGACAATATACAGAAGGTGTTGTAAAATTGTGGTTAGGTACACTCTAGTCTTTTGCTAGTTAATTACTTGACAAGAATTAAGAAAATATATTTCGTATTCTGTTTTGTCAAGTACAATATTTTATACAGCGCTTTAACTAACGATGCTCGACAATTTTGCCAGGATGTTCGCCAAAAGTGGTAGAAGTGAATAATTCTTTTATTTTATTAGACACAAAAGAAAAGTTAGCATAGCTTTATATTAAACCCCCAATTTACAGTGGGAAACTGGCTAGCTATTTTTTTTTTTTTGTAGTTCACGCTTAACCGGAAGTGTAAAAGAATTTTTCAAGCCGCAGAATTACTCATTTCTTTTATTTATTAATTATATTTATCAAGTCTACAAAATAATTAAGATGTCTCGTTAGAGTTTTAGGATTTGTGAAGGGTTCGATTGTAGCAAATGTTTGAGAAACGCTGAAGTAAACCGTGTGCAATACGAAGTTTACCGTTGCTGCAAAATCATTATCATTTATAATAATTGTATAAATATTAGCTATGCAATATTAACAGTGAAAATTTCCTATTACTGACGGGAAGAATTCTTTAAATAATATAAAATATTAAGTATGCATTTCTCGAAACCACTCACCGTAGCACACGTACAGCAACTAGAAAACGATATCCCCTGTTAATTTCATATTTGTTATTTATTTCGCGTTGGAGCATATTTTAATTTCAATGAGGGTATCGAAATTAAATTATAAAGCCTTTTTCGGTATTCATAAAGCACACAATCTACATTAATCGATAATTAGATGGCGGTACGACAGAACTAACCATTAGCAACTAATGCCGCTTTAATTAAATTGAAAATTACGTAGACGAAAAAGTACAACACTCGTTCACAATAGCTGCACCGTCTATTCATTTATTTATCTGTAATTATACAATTATTTCCGGTCTAAAATTTTCCAAGCCGGAAAACTTCAATTTTTTACAGAAACAAACAATGAAAGACTAGAATAATCTAAAGGTCATTAATTATTTCGAACAAAAGTACCTAATACACGTCAGAAACCCCATCTCATTGATTATTTAAAAGCACGGCCATTTCATATTTTATTAATGAATAATGTGAAATGTAAAATGGTATAATTAAACGATGACAAAATTTTCACATGATAATATTTTCAATTAATTACTTTTACAACTTTACAGTGAAACCTGTCTGTATGCAAATTCGCGTTTTGCTTTCAGCAAAAAAATATTTGCATCATTTTATGAGAATTTGATCGATTTTGTATTTATGAAATCACACCGAAAACAGTCGACCGAAACTCTATTATCCGATCAATTTGCAGGTTAGGCGACCTAATAACATAACTGCGTTTGTCTAAACACGGTGATAGCGAGTATTTTAATCAATTCCAATTGTTAAAATTAAAATTAAAATTAAAACAATGCCACCAGAAGCCCCTCCATTCGACCGAAATCGCGCCAAATTCGCATTTTTACGAGGCGAAAAAAATGTTTCCTCGTCAGTTACACTCTCGCGAAGACGTGTAACACAGATAAAATTAATTGTAGAAGTTCATGGAACGTAATTGTATACGACGAGAAAATGTGATGAACAAGTAACAATTTATCATAACGTCTGAACGATACGTGCACAATCTATTCAATTTGGCATCGAGAAAACACACAATGATGGCCCTCTAGGTTCGCAGAAGCGGCGGGATTTAACAATGATTGTCATCTGGGGAAGAAATATCTAAATATTGTTGGTTGTTTTATGTTAAAAAACCAACATTTAAAAAAAAGAAAAAACTAAAGCAATGCAATATTAATAAACATAGTAAGACCAAAAAATGTCAAAATTAAATCTAACTAACCCTATCGAAGAAACAAATTTCGTGATTGTAGCAGGTAACCGCACATTGCTCAAAATGCGGACCCAAAAGTTAGCCTGACAATCATAAGTAAGACATTAAAACGTCGACTTTGGCGATAGTGACGTAAAGTAAGATGAGATGGGTGAATGCTTTTAGGGCGTGTAATTCACCTGCTCGCGAATCAATTTTTGCAGTTTTGCGCAGGTTCTTCCCAACTTAAACCGTCTCTAACAGTAAACACAAATAATTGTACAGGCTGGTCACAATGTAATGTAATGTAATAATGCACAAATGTTACTGCATTCACCATTTGCTATATTGTACACTGTCGGTCAATTTAAAACAGACTCTACGCGTGAGATTACATAATTTATTTCCCGTTTTACATGTTTTTTTTTGAACTCTCAGTATAATAAAAGCTTTAGTTGTACTGTAAATAATGTACAAATAATGTGTTGCTGTACTTTCGTTAATAATTTTATTGAAAACTATTGCATCAAGTCCGTTCTAAATTGACTGGCGGTGTGGTGTACTGTACCTACATATTCAAAACAACTCCATGTCAGCAAATGTTAACAAATTGCCGTGACTGTTAAGTGGCTACTATTTGGCGTAAGTGTCGCATTTTTTAAAAGGGTTAAATAAATGTAATTAGGAAAAGCCGTAATAATCGTGGATATGAAAAGATTGGCGTCAGAAATGAACCGTTACGAAATGTGGGCGTTCTCTTACAAACCGCTAATTAGTCATTGGAGTAATATTAGTGCGAGCCGAACTCTGACCGCAAGACTCTCTCTGGTCATAAAGTCTTGTTTAATGACTTGGGTTAAATGAATTGAACTCTTCAAATATCACATGTTCATTGTGAAATAGATGTGTATTAATAAAGTTAGAAACTTGAAATCTCAAGACATCATGAAACAAAAAAAAAAAAACATCTTTCCATGTATAGAAGACTGGCTGTACCCATTTCAATAAACGGCAATTAGTAATCTCGGAATGTTAGTTGAAAAGTTTGTTAAAAAGCCATTTTAACATCGCAGGAAGTAGTTTCTAAACTGCGAGGCTTCCAAGAAGTGTTTGCGATGTTTCGAATTGCAGCTCCTGAATAAGAAATCTGAAGGCAGTGCAAAAATATTGTGAGGCCATTAGAGAACACTGACGCGCACCAACTCGAACGTCCAGTGCCATCGACATGCAGTCTGTTACTTTCGTATCGAGTGGATTATTTTTCTCGGGCACAATTTATGCTCTGCTGTCGGAAAATATTGCAGGAATAAAATGGCAAGTCGCAGTCGCAGTCGCCATATTAATATTTAAAAGCAGTTTTTGCCGCAACTGCGCGATACACGGCTGATTACTGATTTATGTCTCTGAAAGTAGCGTCACCATATGAAAATTGAAAACTCGTTAGGTTTGTCGTTATTCCATAACGAAACGAACAATAATCGGTTCACTAACATAAGGTGACATGTAGAAACTCTTAATTTCTTAACATTAATAATTTTCAGTTCATTATAGTCGAACTCGGTTATAACGTATACTTTTAAAAAATAGGGCTAGTAGTTTAACCCAAGCCGTCCATCATTGCATTCTAAATCTAAAAGTAGTTCATATACCATAAAAACATCTAAATAATAATTTACTGGTTAAAGTGCCTAAATGCTTTTTGTTACAACATTTAAATAGTTAGAGGAACCACCTGTTTATTCTTCTATCCCATGGGTGATTACGAAACAGGTTACACCGTAATTATTTTATTAAATTAAATCACTCCCCATTTAACACTAAATCTTACTTAAGTGAACAAAAACCTAACTAAAACTTTTTTAGGGAAAATACTACAGTAGACTTGCGTTAGTGCGAACACGAAAAATTTCAGTCCAAGTATACACAATACTTTAAATATTGTACAAAATTTTGGAATAATACGAGAAGTGTTTTAATTCGTTCAATATTCCTGTACATATCGATACCTTTTTGCCAAAGTATCGTAAGTAACATTTTGAGCGAAATTGATATTTTGCATCTATCATAAGTATCGGACGTAAATGCTTGTACTGACAAAGTATTGTAACCATCAGTTTATTCTTTATGGTGATAAAAACACAATTAACCTATCGTAAGTACCAAAATAGCATGCAACATGCAATGACCTTGAGACAAGAAAGTTGTCTCCTGTAAAATTTGCTAGATGTGCTTTATGATACTTTGAAATATGATGTTACAAAATTATTATACATTTAAACTCAAGGTAGCTTGTAAACCTAAAATGTTTCGTTTTTGCATATCGCTCATAACTGGAAAATTCCTATCACGTTGCCGAGCAAATCATTTATCCGATGGATTTTCCATTTTTTGGGGCATTTCTTAAAATGTATTGTTTAATTTTATTTCAAGTTGGGTTTTGCCTGACGACTGCTATAATTTTCTCTTCTTTAGTTTTGTTTGATACCTAAATGATATTGCTTGGAAAACTTAGCGACATTCTTATTATAGCCTTCTATAATTGTAGATTTTTTATACAAAATTAAACACTATTTTTACTTTATCACTTTTACAAGCAGAAAAACCCACGTCCGTACACAACTTGATCCTAACTGCAAAAATTTTGTGTAATATTCTAATTTATTCGACAATATTGAAGTGACAGTTCTGTAATAACGCAATGTATTATTTACTTCCCAAACTTGTGACGAAAGTTAACACTTTCTTCGCTTGTGATGAAAGTGATTTTGGTATCTGAAACATTTATTAAATTACGATTAATTTAAATATTTACGGGACCCCATTCATAGACCGATTTTGCTCATTGGTACTCTGTATCATTACAGTGAATGTAAATAACGATAACTTCTTTGAATGTAACGTCTGATACGATACATGTGTTTTCGTAGGATTCATCATATTCACATTAATTGTAAAATCATTGCAACTGTAATAATAGATAATTGAACAAAGTTGGAGTTAACAAAACATTATTCCTGCAGTGAATTAATGAAATTGTTATGCAGGTACTTTGCAGAACAGTTTCATTGTGAATAGTCCAGTAAAATGTATTTTTTTTGTTCAAGTGTTTTGTTTCAGTACAACATTGTTAAGTTTTAACAGCCACCATTAACAATAGTTTCATTTGGACTAATTATCAAATTCTGCCATTAAAAATTGTTTGAAGTGTGCGACTCAAAGTAGTCAAACCTGTGCATTCCGCCCATTCTCCGGCCTCGGCGATTAATTTCTTCCACAACGATTTCGGAAAAAATCTAATTAAAATATCTGGCACAGTAATCGCATTATTCAAGTGGCATTAAACCGCCGCCTAAACCATAAATATTATCGAAAAGCATAACAACAACGCGGATGAGCGTGTGAAAATTACATTCGATACGTCGGCGGTGGTGGGGAACGCGAGACAGTATAACCCATCATCCACGCAATTAATACATGTCGTTCATATTAACACCTTACCGGCGGGGCACGATTCTGCGAGTCAACCGCGAAAAACGGGGCGAGTTAATGATTCGCGCGGTTTTTGCATATGTGCAGTAAAATCATTACAACTTGTTTAATAATTAATGTATTTCGATGAAACTTTTACAACATGTACACAATTGTTTATACAAAAAATAAAGAGTATAATAACCGAAAATAAATTATCATTCCATCGTTGAACATAATATGAATTAAATTTTAATTGTGAATAATAAAAGAAATAATTAATATTCCTTTTATTACGATAAGAGACGAAACATGACATGATAATTATATTAGAGATAAACATATAACATAGAAGACATAAAACTATAATTGGAGTTTCGAAAAAATAACAATTTTTAAGTTCACGCACTCTCCTTGAGAAGATGAATTTGTTAACGCAGCGACCTTCTACAAATGCGCAAAGAATTTCAGCAGGTCATTGCCCCTTAGGTTTCGGGGGTGTAGATAGTGGCACAATTCTTAAAAACTGAACCCGCATATCTGGGTCACTGGGAAACTAGGTAGTACCTGCAAATGTCCCTTCTTTCACGAAAGCTCACAGCTTCAGTATAAACACTTTAGTTTTACAATTAGTTTTACAAGCTCACAATACAATATGGTAAAATCAATGCAGTAGACATTTAGTTATGTTTATTGTGTAAATAGTTACTATCAATAAATTAAAATACAAATCAAGGTGTCTCATTTGGGAGAACTGAACGCGCAAAGAGAAACAAGGAATTGTGGCCTACACAAAAACAATAATTATAAAATAAACTATAAACTATACATATTAAAAAAATTCTTAATTTTTGTACCTTTTTTTGGTATGGTAAATGTCAAAACACTTTCCTCTATGTAACGGAACGCCACAAAATTTGCACATAAAAGAGGTATCTCCTTTTTTTTTATTTACACGACACACACGACATCCTCTACGCACATTTTTTTTCTTTTTTTCACTGAAAATTTTTATTAGCACGTGCTGTCGCAGAGTGCCCGATAATCGACCAGGTGGATCGAAATACACTACTCCTGGGGTTGGCGTTACTTGGCCACTAGAAGGACTTCCAGTAATTTCCGGTAATTCAGCGGTCAACCATTCTTCGGCAATGGTCATTAAAAAATTGTAATATTTTAATCTACTGCCGGGATTTAATTTTTGAAATACAATAAATGCATTCAAAAGTGCACAATTTGATAAAAAGAAGGACACTCGCTTCGTCCACTTCCTTGTTTTTCGCATGATTGAGTAAAAAGCCAAATACTGATCGGCACGATCTACCCCTTTCATGTACTTGTTGTACTCGATGACGCAGTTTGGTTTCTTGACAAACATATTGGTGCTTCTGTCTCGTTTGGTGGTAGTTGAAAAATGTCTGTTATGTATTGTAGAAATCATGCGAACATCACCCTTTTTTTTGTCTTTCCAAATTTGCACCAACACTTCACCTTTTCGACGATATGTCGATTGTTTATATTGTAATTTAACTTTTTTTAATATATCCGGTAACCCTCTATTTACACGTATGGTACCGCATATTCTAAATTTATCTAATAATAATGTTTCGGCCAAGTTCACAGAATTATAAAAGTTGTCCATATACACGTGGTGCCACAAGTCCCTAAAAGGGCTTAAAAGCGACGTAACGGTGTTTAAAAGTGGCCCTGCAGTTCCCGTATAAATATTAAAATTACTGATATACGCAGTGTCCGATTCGCACACCATTCTGCAGAGGATGCCATATTTAACAATTTTACTGGGATTATAAGTCTTAAATAATAATCGGCCTTTCCACGGAATCATGGCCTCATCTAAAGCTAAATTTTGCTTCGGCGCGTACACAGTATTAAACTTTTCCGTAAAAAAATCGACTAACCACCGCACTTTCACTAATCGATCTGTATTATTAACGGGCATTTCATCGTTATTGTTGAAATGCAGAAATTGGAGAATTTGTTTAAATCGATCCCTCGGCATTGCTTTTGAAAACATTGATGTTCGGATTATTGGTCTGGTAGACCAATATTCTTCAATGGTTGGTTTATTTAATATCCCCATCAATATTGTTAGCGCGTAAAATATCTTCATTTCCTGGATGTCGACATCTTTCCATTTGGCCGATTTCTTTCCTTCCCTATATTTTTGTTTATTCTGTAGGTAATATCTGTTTGTTTCCCTCGTCACCATTTCAAAAAACTCATCAGATAGGAACAATGAAACAACACTCTTCACACTTTCACAGTTTTCGGGAAAAATTCTAACTCCTGCGTCCCCAAGAAAATTTTCATTATTTCTTCGCGGGTCCGACTCTGACCAATCCAAGTCTAGGTCCACATCAGAATCACTGGACGAAGAAATACGCATAACGCGAGGACGACCTCCGGTTCTAGGCATTGCGATGTCGGAGTCGGAGTCGGAATCTTCGTCGTCTTCGAAATCTTCATAATCACTTTCGTTGATAACGCTTTCCTCTTCAGATAACTCATCGTTGTAAGTTTCAAATAAATTTTCGTCTTCGAATTCCATTTTCACACTGTAACGTTTTCTTCTTCATGTGTCGCGTTTGACGTGGAGATGAGAACTCTGTGGCTTCCTCGTTGAGGTTTTCCTACCCTGATTGCTACCAGTAATCAGGGTAGGGATGATAGTAAAAGAACTTCGTGAGAAACAACGCTTAAGAGATTTCGCATATGAATACTTACACAAATCATTCACAACACTTAATTATTGCTATCTAGTTTCGAAGATGGAACACAGACTTTTCGCATGTATTTCTTATCGCGTTAAGTACAAGAACTTCGTGAGAAGCAACCCTTAAGAAATTTCGCAGACGAATACTTGCACAAATCATTCACAACACTTAATTATTGCTATCTAGTGTCAAAGATGGTACACAGACTTTTCGCATGTATTTCTTATCGCGTTAAGTACAAGAACTTCGTGAGAAACAACCCTTAAGAAATTTCTCAGATAAATACTTGCACAAATCATTTACAACAACTTTGTAATTGTAAATCTTCGATGATATAATGTGTAGGTTACAAGCAGTACTGGTTACAAGAGACGCAACACTCAACTTTGACATAATTATTGCTATCTAGTGTGGAAGATGAAATGCAGACTTTTCGCATGTATCCGAAGTGAACGCGTACCACGGAAATAATAATAAGTAATTAAAGTTAAATTAGTCAATCTTGTTATATTGTCCTTTACGATGATAATTTAATTTATACCTACATAAAAATGTGCTTATCTAACACATAAATCAATTAATTAATCAAACAAATCAATAATCGAAGAAAGTGCATTAAAAATTCCATAATCGAAATATCGAGTTTATGAGCCACTCCAAATAATCTCCAGATGATCAAGTAATAAATTTAAAAAAGCATTATATTGACCACATGTCATCAAAATTTAAAAAAAAATAGTTAAATTTAGTCCAGTTAGCCTAGGCCCTACTGTTACATAAAACAGATGCTTGTTTATAATGATTACCGAATTATTGTGTTTGTTTTCCCCATAAGAGTCATAATAAAGCAGTATTTTGATAAACAGTTTCGAATTATGCATTTCTATTACGTTCCAAACATTTTCAAATTGTTTGGTTACACTACTTCACAAGGTTAAAAATATAATTAGATAAAAGCAAATATTGCAATAACCGTAAAAACTTCATCAAAGCATTTAAAACTCAAAAAGATATGAACGGCAGTTCGTGTCAGGTGTCAACCAACGATTACGGGATCCTACAATTTTTAGAAACCACTTTAAACTACAAGGGTAAACATTTAAAGACGAGTGGTTTTTTTTAAACCCAAAAAGAATTTTTTTTGTGGGAACATAAAAATGCAAAAACGTTACAAGTTCATTTCACATGACATTTTAGTAACTAATTTGTTATAAAAAACTTTCCAATCGGTCACTAATACTTTATATTTAAACGATACGGAAAGATATCGGTGCGCAAATAAAAAAATTCTTATGTGTGTGTTGGTTATAGTTTTCTGTCGAAAACTAATGAATTTAAATGAGAGATGACACTACTTATACATATCATTTGACTATTATTGAATATCGTTGAAAAGCATTAGTGTTGTACCCGTTTTAAAACGATGGGAACAGAAAAAGCACTACTGCTGTTCCCGGCGTACGAGGTTGGCCCAATTTTTCGCACTAGCGCTGTGCCCGCCGTTAAGGTGTTAAATAAAAGCGCAATCTTGAAGTCTAATTAAATATTTAATTAACATACAATAAAACAATGAGAATTATTATGGGGGATAATTTCTCTATTATTACATGGAAACGTTATTACGTCTCGTTTATTTTCTATAATAAACGACGAATAAATGGAGAAAAAGCAGGAGAAAAAGGAAAGAGATGAACGACTGCTGATATTTAAATTAAACGGTGAAATTGCTATTTATATTTTAATTATTTGTTGCTTGAGGTTCGGTATTATGATATTTATGGCGGTAACAATAACTTAAGTGTGTAGGAAGGGCGTAGGTTAACTGAAGCTAATATGCAAAAATTGATTGGTAATTGTTAAATACACTCGAACGTAAGTGGGTGAATTTTATGTGATATCACATCGTACGATCTCGTTTTCTTGATCATTTATTTATTGTTTACTTAATAGCGCTATTTCATTTATAATTTGCTACGTTAAGTTCGTCATGTCATTTTGTGAAAAATAATTTAGGAGAGAACGTTGTGCAATATTTGGAAGGTGATTTAGACTTGACCATAAAATTGACCCTCATTCCATTGAACATCTAAATTTAAACTATGAAAGCACTGCAGGAACACATTAGTTTAACCTGTATATGGTATTCTAACCTTTCAATTATTTAGCCCGAAAAAAAATAAACTACCTATTATGATTCCATTATTCTAATAATGCGTTTTGATAAATGAACAAAAAATTTTAGTCAAAATTTTAAAATCAAATTTATTTAATTACTTTCTAATTGTTTTTATCATTGTTTTAATAGCACTTTAAACTACCTAAATCTTCACAGATTACAAGAAGGCATTAAAAAATCTAACAACCGTCAAATTGCCGGATTTTTCGTTGTGAAACTCAAATTAATCTCATTGTGAGAATACTGGTTTTCACATCTTCATCGAAACAACATATAAGCAGCTTGTTATTAGTCGAAAGAGATTCTTTTATATTTTTATTACATTTTTAACATCAATTTCAATTACTGCACAAACCACTAACTCTAAATTGTCAATTGTTTTCGTTGTAAGTTAAAATTTTCTTTTTACATGTTATCTACCATGAAACTAGTAGGTACTTGTAGATATAATTTATCATCGATTAACAAATCTCAAACCGTGTATCTAACGAATCGATATTTCATATAAGGACTAAAGAATGAAGGTAACGTAACTAAGCGAGTGAACTTACATTAGCCGATGGCTAGTCTGTAATAAAACATGTTATAATAAATCTTCATAAAGCAGTCTTATCCCAACATGCACACGTATTTAATTAGACAATTAACTTTTTGTGCATCAACATTTCAGTGCCTGGTAATTAAAGTTCAATAAATGCATTCTAATTACCTGAAAAAATAAAATATTTCACCCGTTTCATTAATTAGCATTAAATTAAAACTATGTTCCAGGTGTCCAACCAATAATTTACCAATTTTCGTCAGAATTTTATGACAATTTAAAAAAAAGGACATTTTGTTTAAAAATTTAGGACATTTGATCATCGCTCATAATAAAAAAAAAAAATAGGAAGAAACGCATGTCTACTTATAATCCGTGATTTAATACAAAATAAGAATTTTCGACATATTTAATTAACTCTGTGCTTATCATGAAATTCTTGCTCTCCTCTCAACCTGTCTAATCGTATCTTGAATAAGTCTCAATGATAAAATAGTTTCTTCATTGATGCTTGGTTTATCTGTTAATATACAGGTGTCCCACGAGAGGGGTTGTAGATGGCAGCACAACAAGTCATTTTGGTTAATAAACCTCTGTCACAAAATGTGTCGCTTTAGCAGTACAGTGAATAAAAGAAAAATAAGGTTTACATCATTTATTGCAATGCAATGACATTCATGTTGCTCAATACACAAGTTGACAGGGTGATACATTGACGTACGGACCCTCTGGAATATTTGCGGCCATCAACCTTGCCAGCATTTCTTCCTCCATGCGGATAGGTGTCTTGTATACCAGACTATTAATATGGCCTCACAGGAAGAAGTCTAGTTGAATCAAATCTAAAGATCGCATTTGATACAAATACCGGTCGAAACCTCCACAATACGACGCCAATATGGCTGATTATGTCCAATGCACAGCGAACATTTTATTCACTGTGCTGCCAAAACGACACATTTTTTGACGGAGGTTTATTAACTAAAATGACTTCGTTTGCTGCTCTATACAACCCCTCTTAGTTTGATGCATGACTCGTGGGACACCTGTATATATTTTTTGATACTGAAACTTCGTTACCAAAATAGAAAGTTATTCATAGTTCAATTCAAATCATCAATGGCACTATTGCCTTGACGCCAATTTCTTCCAACGATACTTTGCCTGGAATATCGTTTTCCCAGATTAAACACTGAATTTGGCGTTTGATAATCTCTACTAAATCTTCATTGATTTTACCACTTACAGTGAATAATTTGTGTACATTTGTATATTTGATAACATCCAAAATTAAACCAGCAGGATTTGTTATGTGATTGACATTTATTTTGTAAAAATTGTTAATTAATGGAACCAATGTTGTTATAAGTATATTCTGTTGCTTTGATGAAAATTTTAAAAACGCAGTATGTAAATAAAATAAAATAATAAAAAATTTAATTCAACAGTCTCACAATGGTTATTTGTTGCTTTAAAATGCAACAATTCAGAACCATCTTTGGGACCATTTTTCCTTTTAATTGTCATAGATAAATGTTGACAGCAACCTATATAATAGTAAAAGAACGTCATCTCGTATAAGCACTGAATTAAACAAATATCAGACTGGTATTTTTCGAGAAAAAAAGTAGAAAATCAACGCATCAATAATAAAATTAATGTTTTTTGAAATTTTTACATTATGTACTTTTATATCGATCAGTGTCCTTGCAGTTTCCTGTATGTTCATTAAATCCAGGTATCACTGTAGTGATCAAGGATTTTCTCAATTTCAATTATCACAAAATTTACTCGACGCAGTCGCATTATTAACGTGATGAAAAACGCTTGGCTTGAAATACTTTTGAAAAGCAATTCAAATTCATGAGCGTAACTGATTACAGTTTTATATTTATTTGCGACTATTATAACAACGAAACAATCTTAAATAGCAAATCGAGTATTGTTGATGGTTCAGAACACGAACAGCAGGTTCTTCGGTTTTTTTTCGTGGTCTTTTTGTTAGAGCACTCGAAAAAGTCTCATACAAATCGGGCTAACAATACCGAAATATAATAAACATTTTATAATGCAGCGCCTCAAAAAAGATTAGCGGCGAGCCAATAAGAATACTAGGAATTTAATTTTATTAAAACAACGATTGATTCCCTGATAAGAGAGATGAATTCGCCGGTAAAAAGGCGGCGTATCCTGCAAACCAGTTTGGCACATTTGAGATCGTGCATGTGCAAATGTTTATATTTAAAATTATAGCGGCCCCATTATCACAAACAGTCCCGGTGTTGAAACCGTGTTATCGACAATTAAATGCAATATATCGAGTTAATTACATACCGAGCTGTGCAGACGTTTATGTCAATCTACACAATCTGTCCTTATACGACTCGGAAAACAATTTCAATGCTTCGACTCCTGTCAATTATTTCTTGCAAGTGATACTTGCATTATTCCAATTTGCACTTTGGATATGTGGCGTGCCGTTTTCAAAACACGTATTAAATACAAACAGTCAAGTAACGATCGAACTAAATTCGTCTGCTTGTGAATATACACTTGTCCATTCAAAATAATGCAGATATTTAACAAATATGGGCAAAAAGAATTCACGTAAGAATGAACTTGAACCGATTTTCAAACTCGTGCAATTACTATGAACGCCACAACCAAACTGAAAAGAAACGAATGGTCTTTATTCAAAAATCGCCCGTGAATATCTGAATTGAATGAAACCGTAGGTAAATGTATTGAATGTTGTAAACCCTATACTTTTTCAATTGGCGTAATGTCGCAAAAAATCAGTTAGCTGGTTGGCTAGGTTAACAAAGGGTGGGTCTTAACTAAGAATAGGTTCACATCAGCTTTACAACGTTACGCTTTAATGACGTCACGCCAATTAAAAATGTACAGGGTTTATATCACTTCAACTACAAAGAATTTTAATTTTGCTCAAGAATTTTTTTCATTGTCCTGTCATTTTTTAAAAGTAGTCCACGGTTTTTGGTAGTACAAAGTTCTTGTAGATTTACCAAATTCAAATTACTCTTTATTTCCATGGTGAGCCTCCAAAAATAAAACACCCTGTATGTATTCTGTCTTTTAACATCAATTCACTTAAATATTACAAATTTAAGGACTACAAAAAGTAAACAGCAAAGTCGACGTTTCGTTTAATAATTTCAACCTCTTCAGGGATAAAGTTTTCTAAATGAAAGGAATTTTTTATTAAATCCAATTTCATCGACGTGCAACAAGATATCGTCGTTCACCGATTACATTTAAGCATTTTATTTTCGATACAAACCTGACTATAATAGCGTAGCACAATATCGAGCAACACTAAAATGTATTCCATAAAAAGGTAAAAAGTTGCTTTTATGGCGACATTAAAAAATCATCACATGGAACGCCTGAAAACCCTAAGTGTAACGTCAATGTGTGTGCGCTATATTGATGGTCTAGTAAAACATTAAAACCGATAATAAAATAACGCATTTAACAAGCGACCCGATAAAAAGAACGTCGAAGCTGTTGAAACACAAAAGCTGATGTGGTCGTTCGAACCCGACGTCCGCATTTATATTATAGAAATGCACACAATCAGATAGGAAAACTAATCGATACATCTATCGAGAGCTAGGAACAAAACGGAGGTCATTTATTACTACAATGTGTATGCATTTTTTTATTCAATTTACGACAATAGATCAATTTTTGTAACCTAACTACTTAAATAATAATTTTCAGACAATCATACAAGTAAACTATTCGTATCCAAAAGATCCACTACTTCTAAAAGTTTCTAATATTGCCCGCTCGGTTTCGTACTGTCTGACAAATAGTCTGAAAAATTGTTATATCGAAGCTCTTGTGAATTATGTTTACTCGTCTATGCTATACTACGACTCGTTTCCACATAATCCACCCCTCGCACAATATGTGTCACTTTTGGAATTTGTAACGAAAATTACTATTCCCTATGTCCTTCAGTTTTGCTCAGATTAATGGCATGGAATTTTTTATAGCTAAGCGTTTTTGTTATGACTCAACTGCTTAAATTATGTGAAATTGCTTTTTTTCCTAAAATGGTCTTTATACCTGGAAGTAATTAATTTAAATTGTAAAAATTGCAGATGTAATCGCACACAGAAATATTGGTCGTAATGATAATAATTATGAAATCATCGTGCATATCACACACATTATGTTTAGAGATGCTATCTGAGTACTAAAGCGTTGAAATTTTCTCACTCTTAATTATGTGCACGACGTTGTGTGTTACAGGGGTTTCTCACAAATTACTGTTTTGAATAACAGCTCTTTATTTTACAGTTAATGTTGATATGGAATGGCATTCGACAGCGGGAAATTTAATTGAAAGGGACAAAATGTAATTTCGAGCCTCATTTGTATTTTGTGTTTATTAATGTGTTCTAAGTTGAACAACTTTTTACTCCGAACAAATCGAACCATTCGAAGCTGTATAATTCTGCCCTGATCATCTAAGACCGTAAAATCTCAAACGTGGATAAAAGTGTAACTTTTTAATATGTAATTTATTTGTATTAAAAGGTTTTTTATGCCACCAGTGGTAAGTGGATTGAAAGTTTAAATTAATTTACGCCGACAATAACTTTAAATTAAAATTATTTTCCGCTTCATAATGTAATGTAATTATTGACATCAACTCTACATAACCTCTAGGCACAAGTGATAATTTCAAAGTTACAATTTTTGCGGCTATAAACTTCATATAACCATCACATAAACTTCATTGTTTAAATAATAATAAATAACATTCATTAACACCGCCAATTCAAAAGCTAAAATTTTCTTTGATCAACTATCAATTTTATCAAAGACATTCAGAAGATACAATAACTTAATTAAATCTAATCATTAATGAGATTTTAAATATTAATCAAATGAAATATTTAGTTTCAAGGTAATAATTAGTAATTGTGAAGTGACTCAAAAAATGCCGCGCGTTCGAAGCAACAAGAAAGACTAGTTGACAGGGAATACTTACTTGACTGAAACGGTATTCTAAATTTATCAACGGTTAAACTCGACTTGCGCGCTAGATAGCAATTTTTTATCCATTGCATAGTGATCATCTGTCTATGGCATCTGGCGTACGAAAGGTGATCATTATAAACAGGTTCTATTGTAATTAGAAACATTGATACACACCAATATCAGCCGTACATAGTAATTTAAAAGATGGCCATAATTTTAATTTAAATTTTGACATTTGGGCAAGTCCGTTTTGAGAAAAAAAATTGTTGAAACCAATTATTATCTACGTTTTTAATCCATTCACAACAAATATATTTTAATATCAGTGTAAAACGGGGTAGGCCAAGTAGTTTCGGAAATATAGTATATTTAAATGCAACAACTATAGGCCTATAGAAGAATATAATGACATTATGGATTTATTGCCCTATATATCACCCATTCATCATAAATACTTTAAAAATTTGCACCATCTAAACTAAGAAATATAATTATATGCATTTTTTCTATAAAATTAAATTTATTTTATGTTGAAATAAAATAAATAAGTAAATAAATAAAATATTTAATTTTTTGCTATAAATGTAATTATATTCCAGCCAAAGAAAATCAATGTTTTCAACAAATTATTGCTTTTGAAAGTGAGGAAAGTCCACTGACACATACCAAAAGCATGATGTTTTTACCTAACTCGGACAACCATTATTGTACATTAAATTTACATGAAGTAAAATCACAAAAAATATATAATAAGCCTATTACTGCTTGTCAATATTTTTAAACGCATTCAAATGTAAACCAATAAATATCTAGGAATAACATAAAATGGATTTGCCCTACTTTGAATGTACAGGGTACACCGAGTTATGCCTCCACCCCACTTTTTGGCCTTAAATATTATAGGAAAAAAACGAAACTTATACAGCGTACGTATTAGATATTAGCCTTTAGAGAGTGCGTATTAGTTTTTTAAGATTATTCATAAAAGGCCGTAAAATTAAAGAAAGCTCTTTTACATTAGATTTGCAAATTTTATTCTCCACGCTATAAGGTTCATTTCAACTTCTACAACTGAAGACTCAAATCAGAATTGAAAAATATTAATTAGATTTACGAGTATCAAATATCGTTTATTTTACACCCTCTTGGTTAGACAATAATAAATTATGCGGATAATAGACTGCGGACATCGAAAATCGAAGCTTTTATGACTAACCTTCTCGAAAACAGAGCGTCTAGTGCTGTAGTACGTAAAGATTTCCAGGATCGCAAAATTATTTTTACAATTCGAATAGTGAAATATTCTCTGATTAACTTCAAACAATTACATTAATCATAGTTAACCGTTGTACTGTCCGGTAAATAAGTATTACAAATTTTACCACTATAAATAATTTGAATAGTTATGGTACGATGGTTAATAAGATGTGAAGAAAACACTAATCTGACCCTGTGAAATTTGCTTGCATTTGCGATGGGTTCGTTCTATGGAATGGCATAAATAACTGACAGGAAAAGGTTCCGACCACAGCTAACAGTCCCATTTTTCAGAAATTGTCGCAAATTCATCAAATATTCAGTGTTGAAAGATTTAACTGGATTTTTTTGAGAAATTAAAATATATTTTTGAATTTAAATTTTATGGTGTGGTGCAAAATTGCTTACTGAATATTGTAGTCAAAAATAAATATATAAATATATAAAGGGAAAAAAACTCGTAATAACCCTAAAAATTATTTAAAAATAAAATTTCGAAATAAGAAGCCTCATTAATATTCAATTTAGTATACAAAATTTGGGTACCCTCACATCAATAGCAGTTTCGATTTTCGAGGTGGAAGCAAAACTCGGCGCACCTTGTATGTACAATGTTAGTCAATTTCAAACGGACTCTGGGCGAGAGATTTTCTGATGTATTTTCTTTATTTAAAATTAATTAGCCCACTAAAGAAATTTCATATTCTATAATTTTGTTAAAAACTAGTGTACCGAGCCCGTTTTAAATTGACTGACAGTGACAGTGTAACTACAACATTGTCTAATGCTTTTTTGTCTTTAGCTTGATTAAATTACTGAATTCATAAATAAAAAACGGTATAAATAGTAATAGAAAATATCATGTCTCGAAATTAATTTTCAGATGGTTGAGATCGTTACCTCGCCCTGCCATTTTTGTCGCATTAAAATCCGCGAGAAATGCCAAAGGGCAAAAAAGTTATTCAATAGCCGCTGCCTGAGACTCGCGAAAAGCGACTCGAAACAGTTTTTCTAAGGGACGCAAACAAAACGTTCTTTCATAGTAAACACGTATAAAATTATATAATAACTTCAATGGAGTGTGCAGGCATGTCTAATTATGATAACTCGGAGAACTGAATATTATAAAGCGAGGAGTGGTGCTTGGTGTGCAGTAACACTTGGTTCATCGTGTACAATATGCGGTAATTATGTGATGCGTGATGATCAGAATTGCGCCGTCTAATTAGGAGGTATTCTATGCCCGAGCCGTCAGCGATTGTTTGTCGACGATTTTTATTTATTTACTCGGAGTTTTTATTTTCAATAATCGCTTTGATTATAGCGATTATTTAAATTAATTGCAGCCATGAGATCTGGAAAACCAAATTAAATTTGAAGTTTTAATCTGAAAACATAATTATATAGGGGAACCGAAAATAAAAATTTGCACAATGTAACGACTTGCCCAAACAGTTTTTATTCGCCTCGCTCAAACCAGTGACAATTTCGAGCTTGTACTTGATAACAATGTAAGTCACGAACGCAACATAAATACACTTCAAACTACTCGCCATTATTTCTTAATTGTCTTAAAAACTCGTTTCAAAAATATCGCCGATATTTTACTTGGAAAATTTTTAACAAAACAAAAATGTAAATGGTTGGGCGTCGGAATTTAAATTAAATATTGTTTCTGTTTGCAAACGGGTGATAGTCGACAAATTATGTTCTGCGGTTAATGATGACATATCGACGCTTCATTATGTTCGTGTTACAGTGTAAATGGCGACGGTAAATTACTTGCAAAGATTAATCATAATTTATCACGGGGCACACTGGAAATTAACACAGACGTTCTCGTTTTTTATTTGCGACGTATGATTTTCTTTTCAGCGATTTATTTGTGCGTCATTAAAATAGTTTGGCTTGCTTAGAGGCATTCGATGTCGATTAAAATTAATTTCTGCCCGCAAACAAGTTCGCGATTTATTATTTTCAAAATGATTGCATATTAAAAAATCAATAGTGTAAAAGCTTTGAGGGAGCAAAAGGGACAGTGCAACAAAAAATTGTACAGAAAAAAAGTTGTAGATATTTAAAAGTTTTACCATTTTTATCCTCATCACTTTTTTCATGTAATCGTCAATCTGTGAACAAGTTCAATTAATTCAAATTACTTTAGTTAAAAAAATATATATATTATATTCAAAATGTGAACAGAAAAATGATAAATCTAAATTATTTATTATTAATCTTGCATAATGTTACCAACAGACGGTGTAACAAAAAACAAAACGTACAAACTTTGTCAGAGGAAAAAGGGCACTATATTTCGATTTTAAAAGGGATTACAGTGATACCCGACTTACACGAACTTGGAGTTAGAGTTTGACTAAAGATATTCTGCGTTTATGACTTTAAACCGTCATCAACTTTTACTGCTGATAATGAGGGTTCACTGCAGGGTGCCACAAAGCTGGTTGCTTTAAAAAATATTTTTGCAGATACTTCAGAACCGTACTTAAATATTTCAACTTTAGTTAAGTTCAGAACAAATAATCAAATACAAATCATAGAATTCATCAAGTATCTAAGTTAATCAATAACCCCACATACCTACCTAATTATTAGAAGAGGTTTAATGTTTACTCATATTTATATCTAAGCATCAAGAAATTTATAAAAATTTACCAAATACAGCCCTGGCCACTTCTGCCCATGCTGATTATTACGGCTTACCTACTTTTATGGCCGGATCACTTATAGTATTGTAAAATGCACAGTAATAAACGCAGAATATCTTTAGTCAAACTCTACACGATTTGTGGTTTTCAATCGCCTTTGCGCTTCACTACCACCGTAATGGTTTCGCTAACGTTTTGAGCAATTATGTGCTTATGCGGATATGTGTCGCAACATAAACTTTTTGTTCCGAGGGTTCGTTTTTAAAATTTTGCATTATTAACAATTTTCTAATTGACAACTTCATTATTGACTGATTTTTTTAATTGCATAGTTTCAACATAACTTGTAGAAACGTACGTCACCGTCGTTTCGGTTACTCGCATTTTGTATTGTTCAGTATTGTTCTACATTTCACATGTATTGTTTTAAAAGGCAAGACATACAAAAATCGGTTGCTTGTTATGAAAAGAGATCTTCAATGAAAAGAATACATCTTTGTCTCGCCAGACAACTGTGTTGGATTTTATGAAAACATCCACTTCAAGTTAAGTTACTTCTTTAAGACATTATTTTGATATACAATTTTTATATGCAGTACGTTATAAAAAACCAATTCGGATTACAATTAATATAAATAAATTGGCATTCTCCTTGTAGAATTTGCTTTTAAATAACTTAGGATACGTTTATATGCTTATGCATTTTCTACTTGCGTCATCTCCGCCGGTGCTACCTATCGCGTATATTCGGGGATTCAGAGTATTACTGTGTAAAAACAAATATTTAAAATTCCCGCATACACACAAATTTGCACCTGCGCTTCTACAAAAAAAGTACGTTCTTTGATACGTTATTAAAATAAAGTGTACGGGAGATCCTTGTACTTTGGAACATTAATTTTTTTTTTTCAAAATGTTATCGCACTTACGGATAGATGTCACCCCACCATGCATATGTCCGCTTATGTGTCGATTGTTTAGGGGTCCAGATCTCTTCCAGGTAAATTTTATTTATAATGATTTCGTTGCATATAACATTACTTAATACACATATAAGGCTAACTATTTCCTATTAGTATTGCATTTTAACTTTCGTATTTGAACGGTTATATGTCGATAATAATAAGTAGTGCTGTGCTTGTACTTTGGTACACTCTCGTGCTTATACTTTGGGACATGGAGACAAACAATGAAAATTGAAATGACAAAAGCAGGAAATTCTACGTCGCTAAAATTGTTGGTGTAGAAGCAGAGCACCTTTCAGTGGAATATCTAAATAAGAAAATCAAAAGTTGCACAAGCATGAGTTGCAAATTTGTCCCTGGTGACGATGTTGCTTATGAGTTACCACTAGAAGATTTTTTTTCAAATTGGGATATCTAAACATAGTTGGCGGTGCAGCAAAGCGTTCTAAAGAAATTACTTTTGGATTGGATTTATCTAAATACAATAATGAATACAATTTTTTAAAGATGTTCTAAAGTGCACGCTAGGCTTGTACTTTGAGACACTTGCGACAGTTCTGAAAAAAATTTGTTAAAACGTTAATTTTAGTATGTTACACGGTTTTTATATGATATTACAATGCAGAATACCTAGTATGTATTAAGAATATTTTTTTTACGCGAACAATAAAAAAACTCTCCCAAAGTACAAGGATCTCCCCTACTTATTCAACTTCATTCAATTGTGTGTAGTATCGTACAAACCGTAATTAAACCTATGATTTTGTATTCGTTCAACGGTGTAACTAGCAATTAAAGCGCCTATGGCCAGTCAACAAAAATGCAACAATAATGGGGAAAAAATGTCAATCAATAATTTTCGCGACTTTCTTTTGCAACAAGGCTGGGGCTAAATAGGTCATGGCCTATTTACGCCTTGTATATTCATTGCATTATTAATTTCATTTATGATAAATATTTATGCTCACCGGAAATTTCGCTTATTACTTCAATAATTTAGTGTTTATAATAATTATCAAGCTTAAAGAGATATTCGGGTGAATGTAAATGATATTTATAATGGTAAATTAGTGTAACCTATAAATGAAATTACGAGCCAGCATTTTTTTTTTTTTTATATGCTGTAAACTGCCTCTAAAACCAACGGACCAAACTACAACCAAGAAAACGAGGTAAATGAAAATGAGCTGCTTTATTTCAATCACTGCACATAATTCACCTTAGACAGTATTATTTACATTACCACATAATTTTAAATCAGTAAGTATAATGAAAGGTATTCGTTTACACTTACCCCGTAACAATGGATGTAGTTGTAAATTAAGTTTCTTGACTTTACCAACTGTAATTTTGGGTGATTAATAAAGCAGAAGTACACATAAAAAAGTACGTATTATGAAGAAATGTTGTGGGTAAAAATGGAAAACAGTTATATTTTCAGTTCATGTAATATTATTTCCAACATAAAATTTATTCACAATTACTCCATGGAAAATATTACAATCTTTATCCTCATCATTTTTTCAAGTCTCAAACCAATTATAAGTTACGATCAATTGGTCGGTGGGCGTGCAAAGGGGTATAAGTTCAAACTATGTCTTGGGTACTTATTCCCTTTTGCACGCGCACCGACGAATTAAAATTTTTGATGACCTTTTGGGTCCTTAGAACATGAATTGAACAAAAGTTAATTAATTTGATTGTAACATCGAGCTCGATAACTTTCTCATTTTCAGTTGCAACCACTGTATGTAACGGGAGTTAAATGCAGTTTTATGATTTACGAGAAATAAACGTTCCTGCTGTCTTGATTTCGCTCAAGTAATTCAAGTGCTTAGGTTAGATTTAAGTAACTTCGAGTTCCTTTACCTTTGTAATTTGCGAAGAAAGAAACTAACGGTTAAAAAAATTGTTCTACAAATTATTAAATATAATTGCACACTTATTATATTATTAAAAAAAATTATACAACCTTGCATGAAACAATCTTTCAATAGAAACATGAAGGCAATCAACACCTAGCAAGCAAAAAAATCAATAACGTTACCATTTTAGTTACTCGCGAATTCATATTGGAAAAAAGACGAATTTGCAAGAAACTCATCCCGCTTAATTGGCACGTTCGCATGAAATGAAGTCTTTACGCTTTAAGTAAATAAAATAAGGTACGAACGTCATGCCATAAATAAAATGGGAATTTTATTTTATTTTTAAACTAATTTAATTCGGCATCCTTCTATTTTAGATGTAAACAGCTCCTGCATTTCTTATAATTTTAGAAACTTCAATCAAACAAGCAAAAAAATTGGGGGCGTTAAAAACGTCTCACAAATAAACAGTTTCTAAACTAAAAATTTCGCTAGAATAATCTACGGCATTCATCACGGTTGTATAAGGGCATTTGCTTCCAACAAATTATTAAATAAGTCAAAAAAATTGTCTGAGTGGGTTTTCAGGTACACATTTGTCACGGGTTAAGAAATGAGTTATAAGTTCGTTTATTTTGCAAAAAGTATGAATTAAGTCGAAGAAAAAGATTCGTTTATGATTGATTTACAGCGACTAGACCTCAATCCGTGATTATAAAAATTTTACCGGGCAAAAAATAACCGAATGGATTTATGTACAATTAAAATTCAGTTTTGAATGCCTATTCTGCAGCGAGCCGGGTAAAAAAAGAAGCGAGATGTTTTTATTATTTTTTATTTGACGGCATTTTTCATTTCGTTACAGACTTTTATGTGCAATAACGTTGATGTAACTTTATGATAGTGAGGTTTTATTGGACATATTGGTTAAATGGTTGCGCCTTTTTCGTTGTTCCTGTTAACCAACGCACCATTTCGCGCAGGTTTTCCCGTTTCGGAGGTAATGGATAATCCGAAGATGTTTTTCCTCCCGAATATAATTTAAATGAATGTTATGCTTGAGTCAACACGCTGAACCTTCATCACTACTTAACTAAGATTTTCTTATCTGCCTCTCCTTCATCCTTTCAAATCCTTTTCTCATTAAAACCGTACCCTCGATCATTTATTAAGCAAAGGGTCAATCCCGCTCCTTTCCACGCGGCGCTGAAATTTGTTGAAATACGCAAAACGAGATATAAAACACCGACATCGAACTGCAGTGTAATAATTATTAGCCCCCGACTTTTAGGATTAATCTGCCGCGATAGGCGAGCGAGAGAGAACGATTCGCCGTTCCGGGAATTAAAGTCGAACGAGAGACAAAAGAAGCCGCCGAATAAATGAGTGATGGAGGAGGAGAAAGAGGATAACGTATCGCGACTCGGTTGAGGGGATACGGAAGGGGACTGACTTGTAGGTGAAAGAGTCTTCGGAATCGTGTCCGCACACACCCACAACACTAATAACCGGAGTGGACTCTGGAGAAATAATAAAATTGATAGACTAGTTTTAGCGGATATGGTATTAGAGAACGTGTCAATATTTTACAGTATGCGCCGCAGACTGTAATAAAAGTACCTGCAATTTAATGAAACTTCAAATACACGACGATTTTCTTTGGGCGAGGCTCTTAATGTTAAAAATTATCAGAACAAATGGGAAAATAAAAAAGTAATCAGCTTTTTAACAAGACTTCCATTTAATGGCATACATTTCCTGAAACAGTAAAATGTTAAATATTTCATCCCTATCATAGGTCTGCCACATTTAATAGATGAGCTGCCGTAAATCAGCGTTAGTCATTGACATTAAGCGGAACTATTTTTGGGCATCTCCATCGGTCGATTACTGCAGTCGCTTTTGTAACAAAACACGTAATCTAAACTATTGTTCTCTTCTCAGATTATTTCATGAATAATTCTTTAATAGCCAAACTCAGTTAGAAAATCATTCAACGGAAATTATGCCATTATAAACTGGTCAAAATAATAGACAAACGGATTTTAAATCATTACAAATAAATGGCATGGAACATCTTATTTCTGATACAGTCAAACACAATTAGAGTGACATTCACAATAACCGATGAAAGGATTAAATGAAAATTTACTTTTCAGGGAACAGAAGTAGCTAGTACCTCTCTATGTAATTTTTCATACAGCGAAACTCGATTATGACGTTTTTTAATTATTATTTAATTAATTTCATTATAGTAATATATTCCAGCGACCTCCAAACCTTTTTGACCGCGTATCCTTAAGACGAAAATAATCATAAATTGTACCCCCAGTTAAAAAAAAAAATTACCCAACCTGCCAACACTGTATGAAAAGTACTCGCTTTGTAAAATAACAGAGGAACCGTCGTATATTTTGTGCGCGCGAGAGAGCAAAGTATTTTGAAGAGAAATGTGGTCACCCCCTAGAATTTTCTGCGTACCCCACTTTGGAGACCACTGATCGTCCAATATTGAAATGTAGCTCTTATTTTTAATGAGAAAATACTGAAAAGTCTATGTTATGAGAAAGCTGTAATGATAAAAATTTTAAAAAAATAAACTATTTTTTTCTGCTATATTCAAGAAATTGGCAAAGGACATTCAACGCATAAAAATTTAGTCGACTTTTCTTAAAAACCGTGTGAAGTAATTTATTAATAGGATTACAAGGTTACGGACACTTAATCAATTATAAAGATTACTTGATTGATATGCCAAAATGTTATAAATAAGTTCACTAACCCATATAATATTCCGTTATAACTGAAATTGATATAATAGTATCATTGTACAACTACAGTCAAACTTCCATATAACGAAGTGTCATGATGATATTATTTTCAGTAAAATAGTTAAAAAACAGTGTTACTTTACGATTTTTCAATAAAAACGACTCCTCCCATCTTCACTGATTGTAAGCAAAAAAAATAATATTCTAATTCAATATTAAACGTTTTAATCGAAGCCGTTGTAACGGAGTTTTACTGTATTTAATTTAAAAAAATAAGTCAACACAAAACGAATATAACTGAAAAACACGATAATTAATAATATCATCTCAAATAATTTATACCCAAAAAATGGAAATGTCACGTCAGAAAAAATGATAATTGGTAAACAGCAATAACTTGCTAAAAGGATATGTTAAATGTTTTCGAAATTGGCAAAAACTTGTCACTAAATAAATATTAATTTTTTACGGATTAATAAAATCTCTTAGCATCACCATTTATTTTTTTATGAAAGGTCAAATCAAATATTATATGGGAAAATTTACTATTTCTTTATACAGCGCCTTCAATAAAAATCGCGTTTAGGATACGCTGCGATTTTAATTTTAAGTGAGCAAAATTTGAAACATATTATGACTGCCAACTTAACATCAAAATCGCAGTCTACCCTAATCACGCTTTTTATTAAGAGTACGGTACTTTAAAAAAAAAGGATAAAAATTTTTGAATGCATTTTCTTAGAATACTAATCAAAATAAAAATTTTACCGTGACATTGTGAACCGCATGTGAAACCATTTCCGACCGCCAGAATCAAACTTTTTTCACAAATCACATTTTGGAGCTCACAGTTGACTAACAAATTGTACAAGTTTCCGAATAAGTTCATAGTTTCGCGGAATATCGAACCACATTATATAACCACTCCAATATAAAAGCGAACATAAATTTCGAAAAAGATGAACATTTCTCAATCCAATACAAAAACGACATTATGAGTACCTAATAAAAGAACACAGATAAGCAGGTAATAAAAAATTCAGATTTTTCTTCACTTCTGCTGATGTGATTTGAAATCGGAGTAGATTGAATAAACCATCCCTCCAGCACGTGCCTGATCGTAATTACAGATGCTTAAATAAACTCGTTTTTTTTCTTCAATAAATATTTATAGTGTTTCAAATTCGTCAACTCTCTTATAAACCGTTATGTGACGTAAGGGAACTTTTTTGCACCACCTACAACAATTTGCGAATTCGCAGGTGATAATTGAAAAAGGCCGCGCAAAACAATTATAAGCAATTTGTCAATAACGGAACAACCGTCAAACCGTATTGATGTAGGAACGTGTAGGCTTCCTTTGATTCTTACCCCGCTCGTCATAGTAATTAATTCCGGTCGGTATTTTCACAAACACATACAGCAGTTTCATAAATACTTTTACCGCAACGGGTTCTCATTTCAAGAGAGTCGCTTAGGGAGATTCGTATCAGATTCCAGCACAATTTATTTTTACACTTTATTTGCCTTCAAGTGAGAGAAACAGTCTTAATATATTCTCAATTACTGCATTTTCCCTTATTTTACACCATCTCATTTTACAAGATGCGGATCCATGTTTCAATTAAAACGAAGCAAACATTCTGACGGCACACGTGAATTGTGTTAATCGTCACTTGCATATCAAATGATTATAACTAACGATCAGCGTAATTAAATTCGATTTTGATAAAATGACATTGTGACGCAATGGCAATGGGCCATTCCCACGCAAACTGCACCGAAAGGAAGCAACTAGTAGGTAGTTAATTTCCTTCATAGAACTGCAAACTCACTCGATGGAGATTACCATAATCTGATAGTCGAAGAAGCAGTTTTCAACAAATTATTTTAAATTTGTTCGCTATCGATAAATAAAAAATTAATAAAACTTAACAAAAAAGACCATTTCGCATCCGCAGCGATTATTTTCGTTAAAATACGCGCTATAAAATTGCTTTTAGGTAAACCAACAATAAAAAAATCGTCAATTTTATTCGAGTAGAAATAACGATTTTTTATCATGAGCAGGCAAACAGGAAAAGTTAATTGGGCTTACAACAAATTAATTCTACAAATTGTTCAGTTTTTTGTGTCGCTTTTTCCCCCTTATAAGACACCAAATTTGGTACAAAGCGACCTCATCGAGGGAATATATAACACTTATGCATAGAGACTGGGACAAAAAGGTTTTGGATTTAAACATCTGCTGCACCCCACATGTTATATGTCAATTGACAACGCTATATGGTTATTCTATTATTAAGACGCAGTTGCTTCCGCTATAATCCAATCGAAAATTTAAAAAAAAAGTCAAAATAAATGGCAACCACCAAGGGATTATCACTTTTTTTAAAATATTTTGATGTAACCATTCACAGAACTTTACAATACGCATACATCACGCCGAATCTTAGTTTCAGAAACACTTTTTTTGTAGTAATTTAAACAAAAAAAAAATAGCAAGAGTAAACTAGTTAGAAGGATGTGAAACGTGACCACCACACAAATTTACTAAAAATTAACGGACGTCAATGATAGATAGACATGAACTCACCTAAAAAAAAGGTGAACTCGTCTGGACGCATATTAATAGGCTGCGTAATAGGTACATATAGGTCGTCAGATCTTGAATGGCAGATGAGATTAGGATGCGCAGTAGCAACGGAAGGAGTGGAGCGTCACTTGTTCGAACGTCGTAGCGGTGGTAACACTAATACAGCCAAAACCACAAATCGACATAGTCGACAAATCTATTCAACTGGGGTCGGACAACGCCGACCGAGTTGATTTATGTAGCTGAGTATACTTTTCAGAATTGTACTCCACTTGACCATTTTACCTTGTCACATCTCTATTGCATATTTTGTATTTCATTCTCTATTCTGCGCATCCTACCTGCCATGCAAGATTTGACGAGCTGTACAACCTCGGTCACGTCACAAACACTACTGAAAAAAATTGTCTACCTTACTTGTTAAATTTTGCCATCACAAACAACTTTTCTTACTCCCACCTGAGCAAATTGTCTACTACAAACATTAGGCATCCTTTGTAAATGCCAAATTACAAGCACTACTACGTAATCCAAAAAGGGAGAACTGCAACGTAATGGATATTATGCAACAACTGGGTAAATTTGTATGCATCGCTAGCATTATATTGGCGATGTTCTCAGTTAAAATGGCAAACAAAATAAGTTGACGGAATTACACAAGTCGTAAAAAAAGTATAGTAGAAGATTCGTGTTGCAAGGCTATTACGTGCTAATAATATTTGCCCTTGCACGTAATATGCTTCTTAGCACGTTCCTAGCTTACCTACATGTAAAATATTCGTTACAGTTGTATATACGTCACCTGTAAATTGATTTTTACGCACTGTATAGTAAAATAATGCTACTGTGCGGTAAAGTGATGTTACTATGCGGTAATGTAATGCGACTGTGCAGTAAAGTGATGCTGCTATACGGTAAAGTGATGCTACTATGCGATAAAACATATGAAACAAGAACTGTGTTATGTTTTTTCGATCAAACGTTAGCGCCATCTTTTGGTAACTAAAGTAGTTAGCATGCAATGGCTTCCAACTTAATTTAAGAAAATATACATTATTTTCAGACATTGATTTACAATTTATTTAAATATTGTCGGCTAAAAAGTTAGTACAAATTTCGTGCAGTACATTTGTTGTACAGCGCTGTAAAATGCAACTTTGTCGCACTCAATAATGTAATTTATTGTTTGGCACATTTTGATAGCTTATCAATCACTATCGTTACTCCTAGCAATTACATTTAACTTTGTTACAATATGTTGGTAAACGATTAAAAAAGGCAACACTTTTCATTAAGCGCTTATTCCAAAATGAGCAGGGATTTCTTTGGTTTCTTTTTTTTACACAATAACCATCTGACTATAAATGACAAGTTTAATTATTTGTTTTAGCAAATTCCAGTAATCTTTCAAACTGAAAGACAATAAAAGTCAGATTAACTATTAAAACAACGCAAAACGGTGCGATAAAAATTATACTTAAAGGCTCAAGTGCTCTCTTGTTCCAGATCTTATCGTCGCTCCTATCGCCACAGTAATTCCTCTTTTGTCTCATTATTTACTTTTTTTAAATGTCGCGAAATCACATGTCGCGCATCTCAAGTCGAACCGGATTCATCAACTGGAATGAAGCTGCTCGTCACCGGAAGCGATGCCAAATATGTAGAGCGCGTTAACTAAAGAACGAAACGACATGGGGGTTCCCGGAGGTCGCTTTTCGCCCGCAACTCCCGCAGACCATAAAAAAATAAACACCGGTTTTTGGAAACAATTAATAAACGGTGAAAAAATGTGTTTTACACACTCGAAAATTTCCGCTCGTAAAATTGCCTCATTTTTCTGGACGGGAAAAAATGACGGGGGAGTCACCCATGCGCGACAGTTGCTTTTTAATCAAAGAGAATTAATTACTTAAAAAAGTTGCCGTAATTTTTGGCACGGAGACTGATTTAACGAAAACCAAACTTTACAGGTCGTTTAAAACTCGCAATATAAACCTTGAAAATTGCAAATAATGTGATAGGTTGTTTAAATTCCTAATATAAATTTGAACAAATTAAAATAGACTAATTGCCAGATTAAAATTAAACAATTAGGTCGAATCAATTGAAAGCTAATTTTTTTAATGCACTTCTGATTTCTACAGATCTCGGCAAATAACAGTTATTAGCAGCGTATCGAGAAAGCTTTCATAGTAGTAAAACGGAGTTGTGTATTAATTGCAATAACCTTGTTCAAGATTGGCGAAATAAGACGTGCCCAAATTAAAACAATTATCTCATAAATTGCCACCGCGTAACTTAACCCATTCAGCGCTGTGTACATTTCGGCTAAATCGTTTCATTCGTTCGCAGTCTAGAGGTCATTCGGGATTTAAAAAAATAGTCTAAATAAATGGTTTTATTATAAACCAAGTGCGGATCGATTAAATCACAGTGTTTCAGCGTAAACACACGAAACAAAGAAGCCGTAAAAAATTATTTTCCGCTCACAGAAAATTCGAGAAATAAAAAACCGACCAATACAATCGCGAAATTCATGTAAGCGCGGCTAACTTTTTTTTTTCATGACGAAGAACACTAATGACTTCACTTGATCATTGAACTGGAACTCGAAACTGACGGACACGTTCACTTTTAGGCGATACCTACCTACAGCGAATTCCGACGATTTAATTTTATTTCACGTGCGCCGCCCTCCTCTCTTTCCGTTCAACGGAATAAACTTGAAAGTAACCATCAAAATGGCACCTTAAAAGAAACTAATTAGCGTAATTGCCAACAATAATTGCGGCGTCTAAATAGGCTTAACCGCTCCTCAAACAAATACCATAATTTCAACAACTCCGACAATCGCGCATTTTTTATCAGGCACATTCTTTTGTAAACAGCTCTGTACAAATTTCGTTTCGCGATTGTTTGTAATAGGTTAAGTGTATGGGATCATTCGGCGGTAACGAAAATGCCAAAAAAGCTTTTAGAGGCTAAACCGTCGTCTGTCGGGTTCGAGGTAGGTAATTCGAAACACTTGACATCTGTTTCTTCCACCTTTTCTTGGCGCTCCACAATTAATTTGATTTGCATTAGGTGGCCCTTGTCGTGGTAAAGAAAACCACCATTACACTTAAGATGGGACAAAAAGTTGAAAATTGATTTGCAAAATATGATAGATATTGCCAATACTTTCAATTTTTATGATGGATTTCAATTTTTGAAAACCGTATTTAATTACTTAAATTAAATTTTGAGACAATACAGGGTGGTCTATCGTATAGCATTTTTGAGATAAAACCTATTTCCGGTAGTCGAACAATTTTAAAAATTGGAAGTAATATTCTTCAATTTTCAAACTACAAAATGGGCATTTAAAAAAAAAATCAGTGTAAAAATTAACTTTGATAGATATTTATTATCAAACTATTCAAGCTATTGAGAATTTGTTTTCGTAATCTCACCCACGTTACAGTGTAGATTTTAATAACAGGCAAATTGGCATTTTGATTCTAACAGTAACTGAATAAATCGTATTCTAATATCGTTTATTATAGAATAGCTTTATTTATGCCAAGAGTCGTAAAAGACACCCTCGTAAAGATTATGGTTAGACTTGTGAAGGTGATTTAAAAGCGTCTGCAATAAAAACATTTGCAGAAGGACATCTAACACAAACTGGGCCTCATCGATAAGCGTATGTCATGTATTTTATGGAATTTAAAACCAAGTCCGGGTCTGAAGTGCCTTGTGCCTTGTGGTTAAAGTTAGTTACTAGTGCCTAAGCAACCATTGTCGACTAAGATTTACGATCTTTCAAGGCAAAAGTTTTAAACACTTAATAACTTCAAATCGACTGATTTTTGAAAATTTTATTATTCAGCAACTTGTTTCTGTGACATTTTGAACGTAATGGCCTACAAACAAAAAATATTTGGCTTTATAGCTTAATAGCGTTCAAAAAAATAAAACGCCAATTTTATAGTATGGTAATTGTAGATTATTGGCCGGGGGTTTTAGGGGGATTAGAAAGATACTTTATTTGCTAATATGCTGCACTAGCGTTTCCCAAAGAGTGGGTCGCGACCCGGCACCGGGTCGCAGAAAAACTCTGCTGGGTCGTGGCAAAAATTGTAAAAACACAAAAAAAAAATATTTTGCAATTTTCGTGTATGAAATAAACAAACAAATAACTTGATTTTTATTAAAAAATAAAATTTGTTTTGTAAATAAATGTTTTTTTTTCATAAGGTGGGTCGCGAAACATTTTAAAACCTCGTACCGGGTCGCGGTCAAAAAAGTTTGGGAAACGCTGTGCTACACGATGGACCACCTGCATCTTTAGGTAAAGATTTAACATACATACATACACACGCATATTGCATCCCTCATAATTAAAAAGTCGTTGAATTTAATTTGATTTATAATTGAATTAATTTTATTATTTGGCTCAGTCCATCATAAAGTCACTTGATTTCCATTTGAAATCCATGGTAAAGGCATCACTTGTGTTAGAAAAATGTAGATGGTGATAAAATGCAAATATTTGCCAAAAACTTGAAAATTTCCAAACTATCAACACGGCAACGAAAGTTCAATTTAATTGGTTTTAAAAACAGAACATTTTTGAGACCCTATTTAATTTAGCTATTTCAACATGTTTTAAACTTTTGGGCAAGTGTTTGTATATTTTTTTCAAAACTTAAACCGTTCAATTAGTTTAGGATATCATACCTTGGCGTAAAATCTTTGGCAACCTGTCGCCTTCTTCAATACCACTTACAGGTTATGATCAATTGCAAATTTTTAAAGACCGTTTTGTGTAAAAGCTTTACCAAAATAGAAAATAACGTTAGGGATTCGTGACTAATATAAAGTGTTAACATCCATGAATTTTGACAGATAATTACAACGAAAAAAAAATCCTGCAATAAGTAATATTTTAAATCGAGCAAGCACAACAGAAAAAAATTCCTGCAATAAGTAATGTTTTAAACCGCGCAAACACGCCATTAGCACCACTACAAAAGAAAAGAAACGGATGGTAACAATGGGCGAGTGTTGGTCATCACTGTCGGTTAATGCAAACTTACACGCAAGCTTGCATTTTGAAAATGTGCGGATTAAGCATACCGATGGTGTCACTGACTGACCAAAGTCAAACAAGATGAATGATTCCCCAAACGTACGCACACATACAAGTCAATACATTTTTTTTTTCATTTATGTTGGTGTTTATTCAAGGCGTTCTTAGATTTCGAATGCAAATAATTGACAGATGTCATAGAATAGATTGTTACCTGGAAAAACGTTTAGAGCGCAACTTCGCTCGCATTCAGAGTCAACAGCAAAACCATTATCGTAATGGTCAGTAACAGACGTTATTAGGAATATTTAGTGGGGTAAGTTACGGGACTTAATACACACGTGTTGAGGGGGTGGTTTTGAGTAAAAGCGCGCGCGGAGCGCGGGGTAAACCTAAACAACCACTTACCGCGGCAGATGGGTGTCTAGCAGGGGTGGGGTACATGGCTACACTGGTAGAGTGCTTCAACCACGTTTCCACTTGTATCACCGGCTATATCTCATCACTTCACTAAAACGATCGGTTTTTCACCAATTTCATCAACACAATTTAGTTAACGAAAAACAATAATTATCTCGCACAACACAACGCGCATTTTTTTCACACCGACAAAAAATCGCTAAAAATGTCACTTTTTACACTTACAACGCGCACAATCCATTGTTCACGCAAAGAAACGATGCGAATCCTACCACTACGCATACAACGCTTCTCTGAAGCCAGGCTCATCTGCCGCGTTCGGCGGGCGGCGGGAGACTCATACCCACGTGGTTGTTTCTCAATTACGTCACGCAACCGTCCACCAATAAACTAACCGCTTTCACCAAACCCCGCCTGTTTCACTGCCGAACAGCTACTCGTCAAATCCACGTTGCCTATTTTGAATATCCCACAACGCCGCCATCTGACGATAACAAGATCAAGTGAATTTTATGCTTCTTACAGGAATCTTTACTCCGAGAATCGTTCAATAGTAAGGAGTGTGGATGACCTAGCAGCTGTCCTTGTATTATGATTAAACATCGCCGATGGAGTGATCTGAAAACATAGTCGTCCATCGGCTGCAGCGGTAGGCTGTTAGCGATGGATTTTTGCTGTTTGCATATGTAACGCGGTGTTTTGAGCTTTGTTCTGTGTGAAAGGTGTAAGCTTTTCTTTTAACCGAGCCAGAAAAATGGATTATAAAAGCGTTGTTTATAATGCGGCCCGTGATGGGAACCTTAATAGGCTAAAGGTAAGATTTTGTGTTCTTATCTAAAACTTTCCGGTTTTTATTGACACTTCAAACAACATCGACCTGCAAATTGACGAACCGAGTAATATGAACAACGCGGCTGATAAACAAAAGGCAAACACCAATTTGTCATTAGGTAAATAGGAACAATTTGCAGAGGATTAGAAATGGCTTTTTCATACGTTAAATTTGCCCCACCGAGAATTTTCGGTAATCCGGTAATTTTCCACGATGTTTAAATTATCAGTTAATCAGTGGGCTGATTACGGTTAGATAAAGCGTCGTGTTTTGTTCTCTAAATTACCTGTTAGACGCAGTTTCTGCTCTTGTTATTTTGATAAAAAATTTTACGTTGGTGGGTTTCTACGGCGACGTACCGTCATGTCACAGCTGATCGGACCTCGCCTGCTCGAAAAATAACTAAAGCAGGAATTTGTAACATTTTTCCTGCGGTATGCATGGTTTCCATGGCAATTTTTATTTAAATGTCTGCGTCTGTTGTTGTTTTTTCTTTGACGTATTACCACTACAGGTAACCCTTAGCACCGTAGATGGGTTCCTAAAAAATGCCGTGTTATATAAAGCACAGAGTAAGTACAAAAAGAGGGGTTAGGTTGCGAAAACTTATTAAAAACAAATAAATTTTTTTAAGTCAATCGAAGTAACTTGAATTTGACATACATACAGGGTGATGAAAAAAAGGTGCCCATGAGTGATATTGGGACAATGCTTTCTGTTGAAGTATTGTGGAAATCGCAACAAAACTGGTCCAAGTAGATTCTGTTTAAAATTTAAACAGTTTGTCTAAGAGCACAACGTGGCAATACTGCACATATTTCTTTTTCTAAAGAATTACTTTCAGGTAGGCCTACTTCTTGTATCTAAGCAACCAACACTGACAGATATTATCACTTGCGTAAGACAAACAACATCCACGTTGACATAACTTTTTTATTTCAAAAGAATTTAATGTAATTCAACAAGAATACACAACAAACAGGTAATTAAAGGGCTGTATGAAAAAAGGCCCTAAGTGACGTAGAGATTTTTTACTATTTGCCCTATTTCGATAAGAATGGATCAACTTTCGTTCGCACTTACTCATTCCCGTTTAAAGGGCCACTAACTTTAGAACATTTGAGTTGTATCGTTCAAATTTGACAAGAGAACTGACATTGAAAAGTGAATTATTGTTGCCAACGTTTCCTAGGAGATTTGCGATCTTGCGACATTGATAAATTTTCCTCGAAGCCAAGAAACCGTACTTTTGACATCGGTAATAAAGTTGGTTTCAATAGATTTTTTACACTGTTTTTTTTAAAAGCTCCATCAACTGCATCAAATTTAGACCCTAACAATGAAATTATTACAAAATTGTTAATCCTATAGATTTTTATTGTCTGAATAGGAAAGCTTATAACTTGGTGAAGAGACAACAAATTCCATTTTGGCTTTCAAATTCGTGTTTCGTTAGAAATCGTCTATAACATGGAGCCAATCATGGGCACCTTTTTTTCATCACCCTGCGTTTTTTTTAACTGTTGCATGGTAAAAATTCATGCAGGTTCAAATTTCCGTCAATAAAAAATAGCCCTACTAAGTGATTCCCTAAACAAAGTGACAAAAGTCAACTGACATTTCAGCCTGCTAGTGGCTAGTGGCAAGAAAACGCTTTTATAAAAATATTTTTTTCAAAACTTTTTTGACAGTTTAGGATATTGAATTGTAATCTATTCGGTAGTTTAAAGAATCTTCCAACTTTGTTCCAAAAATGGTTTAAATATTTTCATCAGAACAAAAGTTAACACGGGGTACAATTTTTACCATGCAATTCCCTATAGCAACAGTTAAAAAATCGCACGGTATGTAGGTACAGTGCGAACCAGCCAAATAGAATAAATTCAGTATCTCAATTATCGTGTATAATTATAAAAAAATCCCGTTTATGATATTCTGCAAAGTGAAGATTTCATCCCTAACCTCAACCCCCTTCGAGTGACAGTTGCAACCCCCTAAATAGGATGTAGGGGCTTGTGATATCTCATTTGAAAGGTTTCTTCATGCTCTATTCAAAAATTCTACGGTTTAAACATTTATTGCAAAAATTAACAGCAAAAGAAAAATAATCTGTATAACGAAATTCGCTAGAATAAACTTGAAAATTAAAAATTAATGGCGTTTCGTTCTTCGTAATGTAATACAATAAAAAATATATCAATTGGCGTTTTAAAGAAAAAGAAAAAAAACCACAACACCTATGTGTTCAAAACAAACGGTTATGCATGCGATCGTGTTTAGTTAGAGCTATCATAGACCTACCACTGACTGACGACTCTTACAAATTTATTACTACATCCTTTAAATAGAACATATTTCAACTGAAGAGCACTTGACCGGGTGATACGATTTTCAAATTATCAGTAAGACCTTCTAAGCATGAACCATACTAGACACACGTACACCCCTTGAGCACATGTGCATTATTTCAAAAAACCAGTTTTACTTCGATTTTAAAAACAGTTTAATACGAACTATCATAACGGCAACAATCATCAGAACATCAATTCAAACTCCAAACTTAAATCTTCGCAATTTCGTCGCCTCAGTGATTGTTTGTTCCATATGGCATTTAAAGTCGATTATTGCGAAAGAGAAAATGGCATATGGAACAGACAAGCACTGAGGTGACAATTTATCTTTCGTGTTAAAGCGAAACCGTGTTGTAGGGGCCCATGTTGTTGGAGGGTTACGTGTACTCGGTTTTACTCATTTGTATGTCTGTAATTCTGTGCAGAAGACCAATCACAAAACTTCTTTCGCATGTATTGGTTGAATGTTTTTTTTTTAAATTGGTGTTATGGAAGTTAATGTTTCAATACACAATAAAGGGCAAGAAACGAATTTACATATTTCTTACTATAAATAAAGAAATGACCACATATTTGAAAAGTTATGCTATCACCTTCAGCAAACAAGAAAAGATGACAATTTATAGCCATTGAAATACAAATTTTTATTAGAATATTTCTAATGTTTATACATATTCATGACTCAACATTCTAATTCAAGTTTGCAATTAAATGTGCGTTGAAGCTTAAGTTAAAAAAACAATGCAACTAATAATAAAATATACGAATTAGGATTGTGCCGTATATGGAACACAATATTGTAGAGGGGCTTAAGTTCGTTTCTTTTTTTATTTAATTGGTTTGATTTAGAAATATAAAGTAATAAAAAACAATGCACTCGATCGATATGGCAAAAATAGGAATGTGCCATATATGGCAAACGGAATGGGAAATAGTCAAGTTCGATTTTTTTTTACTTGATTTACAAATACTCAGCAATAAAAAGTCAACTCTGATTGATCGGCGGCGCCATTTTCGATTTTCTGAAAAGTGTAGCTTAAAATTCCCGTTGGAATGTTATTGTTTCTGAATGAAAGCAGAAATTGATGTCAATGTCGGTATCAAAAGAATAAAAATCTTGTAATTCAGCTGCTTCGGTGTTCTGATTTTGATCAAAATTGTATTCCGAGCACGTAAATAGCCCAAAAAAGTGCGCCTTACTTGAGTTAATGTTATTGTTTTTCGTTTTAATTGCGTGTCGGGCGAAGATTAATGTCATTATCAAAATAATTACAGGTTTAAATCGGTTCAAGATGTTGTGCTTCTTTGAAATCACTTTTTTTAATAAATATTATCTATTTTTGTGCCTATTGTGTACCTTAAGCTATTAAAAAAAATAGATGAATGTGTTGCAAGAAACCAATCAATCAAAAATGAATGTGAAAGTGCATATACTTTTTTATGGTAATAATTGTGCCATTCTTTGATCAGCTTGGTCTTCTGTTGGTAACGATATGACGAGGCAAGTGTAATAACTACTGTGTGTTTCTATTTGAACTTTATCTGTCAGTGGATGTTAACACAGTTTTTTTTTTGTGTCAATTCACTATCTGTTGCAATTGATGTTATTTTATAATGAACTGCGAATTTGATTTGCGACTAGGCTGCTGTTGACAGTGAGTTCATTCCAGCAGACCGTTTCAGCGAAAAAAATTTTTGATATCAGTCATTCCTTTTATTTACTAGCGATACAATTATTTGTCAATAATAATCCTTCTTTATCATTTATTACTTTAAATATTTTATAATGAAAGAAAACTTCTTCGGTTAAATGTTACTTTTTTTAAACGCTTTGTTGTGCATTGCAATGTAAAATTTAACGCAAGTCTCGAATTCTTTTTCTATTCTTAAAACCCAATTACACCTGGCAAAGAATATAAAAGTATGTAGGATTTTTAATAATAAATTATGTGGCATTATTTAAATACCGTAAGATTTATTCGCTTTTAAGAACGATTTTCTGGTACAAAATTTAAATTTTAATTGATCACTTTAATGATGTTTTTCTATTAAAGTTTCCAGTGTTTATAAAAAAAAAAACGCTTAGCGAATTTTTTCTGTTAAAAGAAAGTATTTTGTTTTTCTTTTTAATTACTGTTAGTATTTCGGTTTACTGTATGATCGTTTTGGAAGTTATATTTTCGTAGTGGCGAACTCTTTGTTATAAATGCTACCGACGACAAGCCAAGAATGATTTAACCTTTAAGAAAATAAAAAGATAGATCTATGCATGAGCCACTTAACGAAATAAATCTGATTATAACTCTAATTAAGTTCAACGCCTTTTGTAAAATTTAGGTATTTCTAGTGTAAAAATTTGATGCGATTAGTCATTAAAAATGATTAATTGGTGAATTGCATAACAGTCAATTATAATTTACGTGGATATTATGGAATTTGGGATTCGAAAAAAAACCAATAAGGTTTACTAATTGACCACATTACAAATTTTGATTCCATTCCAATTTGGTTTAGCGACCCGCTAAAACTTGTCCCTTTTATTTAATTTTATTCTTTCACGTAATCGAAATATTTTTGTGTAAATATATTCTCCTGTGGATAATTTAAAATTGAAATTTACTGTTGCATAAGGAACCGATTACAACTTTCGGTAGTGAAATTGGGTCGTTAAAATGCACACTTTTCATATTGACGCTCCAGTGAATTGAAAGTATTTTTCTACATAACTCCCTACTATACTTTTCATTTCAACGTTTTTCTAGTTGCTACCTTCATCCAAAGAAAAATTGTTTTAGTAGATTATCAGAGTATACATTTATAACACTTTTCTGTTCAGTATCCTTCTTCCCCTATATGCTTATTTTTAAGGTTTTTAAAGCGTGTATTACATTATCACAAAATGCGACGCAAATTGTGACACAAATTGTTTTGTGATAGAAAAATGGAATGTCTGTATTTCACTTAATATAATAAAAAAGTCGAGCGGCATGGGTATTCGATTACTGAAAGGACGCTATTTTGACATTATGACATTGCTAAACAACTAGACATAACCTCTATTTTGTGTTGATGTCACAGATCGCGTAGTTAGTATTTGTGAAATAAGTAAAATGAAATTAAACCAGGCTAAAAGAAAGAAAGTTATTCAGACTGCGTTATTAGCATCGCTATTAGTTTGGGTTCGGAAGGTGTTTGTAACGTAAACAAAAGAAAAAGAAATAGTATAATATTAAAATCTGGACTGTAAGGTGGATGTCAAGAATAATGTCTTATGCATCCTCTTATTTGAGTACAGTACGACCTCGATGATCCGGATAAGTAAGTAATTCGGATTACTGAAGCGAACCAATTTTTTTTGTTAAAAAGAAAAATATTTAATACAAAATAACTAGAAAACATAAACCAAAATTATTTAAAACTGAAGCATACTTAATAAATTTTATATTATTTTGTGAAGTACTTTGTAATTGTTGTTTGCTTGATCCGTTCTTGGTTCATTTTAAAAGCCGTTTCTTTTAATCTTTATCTACAAGAACATCATGTTAGGGCTCGTTTAAGCAAATTGAGACTTCTTAAATGACGAAGACGTTTAAAAACCAGGTCCGAATTACTGAGCACTACAAATCCGGATTGAACCTTGGCTGCATTATTTAAGAATTCGGTATAACGAATTCCAGATTATCGAGGTCGGACTGTATTGACTTTTTTTTGATGGACTGATACCATTTATTCTTAGTAGGAGGAATTTAGTGATACATACAACAGTCTCACCATTTGTGATAAGAGAATTCTGATGATGTAGAGCAGTTAAATTTTCTTAAGAAGCTTTAATTACTCATTTTGGATACAAAGAACTTTGTGGTACAAACATATGCAAATGTCAAAGCAGCTTAACAGTCCTGTGATTTCAACTTATCTTTTTCATAGTTAGGTAGATTAATTTTATCAAATTAATTACATCTAATCGACCTAACAATAAGTATTATTTGTTTGTTAATGTAAAATCAATGTTAAAAGTTATTCATTCCGGTATTAAATCTTGTATAGCGAGTTTTATTGACCTTTGTTTGAATTCCTGTTCTACATTTTTTTAGCCTAAATTGAGTGGAGGGTATTTTGCTCAATGATTTGATTGGTTGTTCAATTCGCGCAATTTGCACTTCGATATAACAGTACAAATTAAGGAATAAAGAATTTTTCAGTAGCAGGTCTCAATAATACGAAATAGGCACCCTTTGTTTCTCCCATGACGGGCTTACCATAATTTAATTATTTTTAATTTAATTTTTTAACTTTTGACGTTTTGTGAAATATGTATAATATCATCTACTGGGCTATCGTCATCAGTAACCTTTACCATAAAAGTCCACAGAATACAGAATGAACAATTTACTTTTTTATGTAAAGACGTCCCTGATTTTTAATTGTCAATAACAAACCTTAAGTGAGCTACAAAAATAAAAATTACAAATCTGAAGATAACCGATCTGAATTTCAAGTGCGATTTAATCCCCGCAAGGATTTCCTACCATTTCGATTTTAATTACAGATATTACAGGGAGACTAGCCAAATACGTAGTTTAGTTTTTTTTTTAATGTAAGCATCAAAGAGTATTAAGATTCTTTTTAAGACGCAATTTCCAGCCTGTTTTTAAGCCTCAAACAAATATAGCATAACCCGGTTCACATCATCGAGTAGGTACGAACGTGTAGGTGGTAGCACCTCTATTAATGTAATGGGAATAAAACGATATTTAAGGTCGGCACTGAAGATAGGTTTATTGTTTTTTTTTAACAAGGGCAGTTAACACGCTAATTTGCTAATTTGTTGTATTTGCTGTTTTTTTTTCGGGTCAAGAGCATCTTAATAAGCTTGCATTCACTTGATGCACATTCTAAATTTAAATGCCGAAAGCATCTGATAAAGTAGGTATGTACATTTTAAAATGTTTCTTTGGAATTTTACCAAATGAAAATAACCCGATGTATTTAAGTTTAAATTAGTGGGTTATTTGTTTTAAGTAATGTAACGAGTCTAGCAACATTTAATAAAAGGTTTATGCTTTTATCCATAAAATAAGAGTCAAATAAACAGTAAGTGTCATTATGACTCGAATTACAATTAAGATTCCTATTGTAACGTAACTAACTATAAAAGTGACCGTTAAAGCTTGTTAATGCTCGCTCTCACTTCCCTTGTTGTATTATTTAATCGCCGAGATAATTTAATTTGAGACTAATTCTTTTCGATGGCATTTTATTAAATTAACGTAGAAAGTGTAAAATGTAATTGAGAAATAATTAAAATTCCGTTCATCTAATAACTTTTTAAAGAACTTTCATATTTTTTTACAAGGTTTATAATATTCAATCTTCTTATTGTGCCCTCTCCTTACGAAGGTTGGCTTACATCATGCAAATGCTAGTTGTATTTGCTGCGACTCGGGGAAGTTGTATAAGCTAAACCATTCTCGTATTCTGAACCATGCTTCTTTTGCCTATTATTTTACCTTGGATAATTAGATGCAGTAGATAGCACCGATGTCCTCTTATGACAAGGTCGAGATACTCGAGTTTTCTTGCTTTGATCGTGATTGCTGCTTCCTTTTCCGTGTCCATTCTTCTCAAAACCTCATTCGTTATTCTATCCATCCAAGATATTTTTAAGATTCTGCGGTATAACCTTCGTTGGTGATTCCCAGTTCGCTATCGGTGTTCTTTTTGTCTTTGATCTTTGAACTGTTGGGCATATTTCTTCCATGTATTAATTTGTCTATTGTTTGCTACAGCGTTTCCACTATCGCCTATCATAACGGAGTGCTGGTTTTTTTATGGTAACCTATAATTTCTTTGACCTTGCATTAAAAGAATCGCGGACCTTTTGAAGTTTTTCTATTTCTTCACATTTTGATTTTATCTTTTCACACTTTTAATTTTTCGTCTGATCTCGCCCTGTATTTGATTATATTTTTCTCTCTGTGCTAATAGGTTAAAATAATTAATACTGATAGAAAAGTACCATTCAAATTTCCCAATAGTTAAATTTGTATGTAAACGTTATTTAACTATGTACTTCAACGAATTTTGTGGTACATTTGTTTTCATTCATTGATCAATATTTTTCCCCTAAACAGACATAATTGATCGTGGGACAATAATTTGATTTATAAAAGTTACATCAGTAAAGTTTCTTTAAAATTGTAATTTGCATTTGTCAAGTTTCATATAAATTGTATGATGCAACTACAGTCGAACTCCTCTATAGTGATGTTCGAAAAGCCATGGAAAAACATCACTATAAAGAAACTTCACTATATAGAATTCATGTATAGATTTACAGTTTTTGGCAGTCACTTTAAAAACCAATCGATATTCAAAATGAAACAAAACAATTAAGATTTATTATGTTTGAAAAAATATTTGTTTATTTAGAAATACACACAGTTATTAATAAACAATACATAACATGCACTTATTGATGAAAAAATCTAAGTATGGAATTTGCAATGGAATTTGCAAGAAATTTTTCTAAGGATTTTTCAGGTAGTCGAAATTTGGGAAAAAACTAGATGTTTAATACATCCATTGTATTTTCCATTTCCAAAAATTCCGTTCCCCGAGAATTTTGGTACTTTCTTAAAGAATAATCACTATATAGAGGCTTAACATCATAATATAGAGGCATTTTTATATGCAAAACGTGCAAAAATGCACGTTCTTGACAAAAACATCACTATAGAGAAAAAATCATTATAGAGGAGGTCACTATAGAGGAGTTCGACTGTATTTATTAAAATGATTTCGCCAGGGAAAATATATTTTCATATTTTTCATACAGAAAATACTAAAAGATATTCTAATGTAAGAAACATTATTTTCTCGGTAGCTTCACAAGTGAAGTGCTTTTCGAGAGTACTTAAACTGAAGTACAATTTTCAAGAAGTTTTTTCAATTACAATGCTGTACTATATATTTTACTACACACACAAAATTAATTCCAAGTAAACGCATTTATCGTTTTGTTGTGTTCACAGAAAAAGAATAATATAAACGTTTCCCAGTTGTGATCAACAAATTTAAAAAATATCACGTTTGTTGTAATAATCCAGCATTTAACTTTAGGTGTTGATGCAAACATTTAGTACTTATCAACGAAGTATATTATTTATCAAGGAAAGCAAATAATAGAACATGTTTTTTTTGTACATTATGTGGACATTTCCCGGAAGTTTTTATCTCTGCTAAACCATTTTTGTAACTTTGCCCAGTTTTACAGACGTCTGCATAATAGCTGCATAGTGCTCTTACACCAAGGCATTTTTTTGTGCAGTCTACCTATCTATGGAAATGAGTTGCTATGACATGTAAATGCCTGTACTAAATTTAATACGCCATTTATAACATACAAAGTTTTTGTGCAAGTTTTTGTGGTCAAAATTAATGATATTCAACTTTGCAAGAAATTGAACCGCTTTACAAAATGATCAGTCGTAGATAATTAGAGTTGCTTGTATCGTTAGGATCCTTCCACTAACCAAGAATCGATGCAGTGTGATCACAAAACTCAATATCTTTTTTGGAAATTGAACGGTTGCCAATTTGGAAAACAACCCTGTATTTGAAAAAGTCTTAAAACAATATTAGTTTTTGTATTATTTAAGAAGGTGAATTTACTGAGTTGCATCATCCGGTTTACAGTCTAGATTTAGCACCATGCTATTTTTTTTTTTACAATGAACTAAAACGTGAAGAATTGCTAAGAGAATTGTCTCTGCAGATATCCAGCAGCTAGAAAAGTGTTCGGATAAGTGTAGAAGAAAGTTGTGTAGAAAAATTAAGCTTTTCAATGTTTTGCTGTTTTGCACGATTTATATTAAGCATTTTAAATTCTTTTTTTCTGTTCATCATAATCAAACAATGATAGTCACTTGCATAATAATTTATGAATAGTTTTTGAATTTGTTTACCAGCTCCAGCTTAAGTAATAAATAAATCAAAATTATTAAAGTACTGTAACGTTTATATCTTAACTAGTTTTAAATTTCCAGTTAATATTGTGGCAAAAGTACAAAATTAAAATAGGAACCCTTGCGAAATAATGTTGAGGTCGATGCTTGCATATTTTCTCAGTGTACTATTTTATTCATGTACTTATTTCTATAACCTCAATACACATATTTCGTTCTTCGTAACTCCTACACGCAACGATTATCTCAATTTTCGGTCTCCCATCACTTACCCCTAGTCTCCCGCCAAGATACAATAAACATGGGTTATTTTTAAATTCTCATAAAGTGCCATTTGTATAAAAATTGTGGAAACGAAATGGAAACAAAAACAGTATTCTTTTACTATTAATAAAAATTATAATAAAAACTCGTCGCTTCCTGTTTATCACATTTAAGTGAGTGCAATTATTATTAATGTTAAAATATTCTGGATCAAAAATAAATTTACTGACTTTTGTTTCTGTTGTGGAAACATCGAACAAAATAAAATATTTAGTGCATTTTTGAAATCGCAATTAATTTTCATTTAACCTTGCGTTAAAGTGAAATCAATTTCAGCATTTTGATAATCCACATTGTATACAAATTTCAGTTTTATTGGGCACGCTCATAAAGGCTAACTTGTCAGTCATACTGCGACAATTACTAATTATGTAAATGACGACCTGTTTTTTTGTCTATATAATGTCTACATTAAAACCATAATTGTTAGTCGCGCGGTAATAACGATCTACTTAACAATACTTATCTGCCTGCGCTGTTCAGTGTATATGGGGATCAATGCTAGCATAATCCGTCTTCTTGATGAGCTGGTATGTGCTTTATCCTTTTTAGAGTAATTTTACTAAAAGGAGATGAAATTTTTTGTGCAAATATTCATTCAAAATTTGAATTATGTTAAGGGTTACAAAATCAAACGAACTGGCACACGCCCAAGGTCATTTGATCCGTTTACTTCTGGACTTCCCAAAATTTTAATGTCTGCAGAAATGTCAAACCTCACGTTCCTTTATTAAATTTACTACGAAATTTACAATCACATCTATTAGACTTGATACTTTTGAATAAGCAATGAAAGTAAACGGCATCTTGTCCCTAAACTCCTATTAGTCACTGATTGATTGATTTATTATTTGGTGTGACTATAATAATTTAAGCGTCGCGATTATAATAATTGGCATTTATGGAAATTGATGCAAATAGTTCTTCAAGGTTGCCAATTATAATGATTTGCATAAAATCAAATTCACTAAAATAGCATGACGATTTTTTAAGGCAACGTTTGCTATTTGTATTAACTTTTTTATTTATTATGCAAATCAAATGTAATTCGAATTTGAAAACAGCAATTTTTTCAATTAATAGACGCATTTAAAACTATAAAAATAAAGTTTTCATCGTCTCATTTTTTTTGCCATTTTAAACTGTTGACTAGTTAACCTAATTACAGTAAAACCTGTCCATAGCGACTACCCTCGGACAAGAAGACTATTGGTGATAAGCAGGCTTACACTTTACTTCAATTCATTTGCCTACACGGAAGTTTAACAAATAAACTTTTAAAAGTTTTAGTAGGATGCATTTACATGACTTAATAGGTGTGACGAATATCAAACCGCGGAAAGGCCCAAACAAACGTGCTAATTTGATTTTCAATTAGTAATTTTTTTAGTTTGTTTACGACATTTAAATATACTTTTCACTTCAAGTGAATTTTATGTAACTTGTCGATCATTATCACCAAGGCCACGTTCAAACCTCCGAGATGATTGTGGTTTGTGGTTTCTTTAATAAAGAGTGACGCTTTGAACTCGTCGTTTCCTCGACCTTACATCACGATTCTGATCAATAACTAAATTTCATATTATAATACTGTTTGTTATAAATAGTTTCGGTCGCTGCATGAAAATCAAGCGAATATTGAATTCCGACGAGCGAATGTTACTAATGGCTTTCGTGAGACACGAACTTGTATTTCTGTCATACCATAGCCAATACACGGAAAGTGGGTAATGAAGTGTATTTTGTCCCGGCTTTAACGAAACTTATTTAGTGACAAAGGCACAACTAGGAAAAGGTCACGCTCCCGCACTGAAGTCTTTAATTTAACGTTATTCGGAATGCAAGTCGGCAAACATTGTCGTTAATAAAAAAAATTCGTTCCATTAGCTCGAAAATAAATTCTATATTTGTCACAAAGAAACGTTAGTTTATTGTACATCATGAATCATTGTGTCTGTCCCAATGCATAAAGTTTCAATATTCATAGTACGTTATCTGGGTCAGTCAACTTTGCTAACCTTTTTGAGAAATGCGCTGCGTTGGATCAATTGGATTTAGTACCTCTAGCAATTTTATACAAAAAATTGATTTAAATCAGCAAATTGTGCGAACAAAAATAAATCACTATTGATAACAGCGAAAATGGCATTTCGAATCTTTTCGAAAAGATATAGCTTCCATTCAACATTTTGTGTTCAAAAGGTGACTAAAGGATGTTTTTTCTGTGCACAACGTGAGAAATCTGCCATTATCATGATATTTATTCTCGAATGCTTTTTGAAATACTTTGCGGTTATTATGATTTTTTTAGAATTTTTTTCTTGACACATTTCTCTAAGTTATTCAGCTTGTGTGATTACTCAGCAACTTATAAGCTTATGCAAGTTTTTCCAAGTACTTATCATAGTAATTAATTCAGTTATTCAATTTTATACGATTATAATATGTAGGGAGAAAATTAATTATCATGTAAATAAATATTCCCTCCCAAGAACAAAAATCAGACCACAATATTCCAAAGTTCACCAATAATTACAGATTTTTTCTTGTAATTAAATGCTAATAGATAAGATCTAGTTTTGCTATTATTAATTAATTGTTTTTTTTTCAAACCGCAAATAACAGTCATATCTTTTAAAATCTACAATTATGTGATACCGAAGTTTTGTTTATAAATAATGGAATTTTTTAAGAGAAAAAAATTCATAATCTTTATAACACATAATTTTGCTCATTCCACATCTATATTTTTATTAAATTAATTCTACATAATATACAAAAAATTATTTAAATATATTTCTTTAAAGATTTGAATACAGTTTTCAAAATTAAGTTGAATTTGTCTTTTATTTGAACTTGAAAGGCAACTTCAGATAACACGGTTTCGCCTTAACAAGGCCAGAAAAATTTGGTAAATCTTTGATAATATTATCTTAAGTTTTTGTGCAGGGAAAACTGTTATGATTAATGTAATATTTCCACATTTCCATTCTCTTTTATGTATCTCAGCTGTTGACTCGTTAGCAGTTGTGCAAAAAAAAATATTGGGAAACAAAATGTGAAGATATTCTACAATAGAGAAAATGTTCTCATTTGATTGTGATTTAGTAGCGATGAAGAGGATGAAAATTAAATGAACGCACCTACGTCATATGAAATAAGTACTTTGTACCACATCTTGCAAGGCCTTTGTTCATATATTAGTACCATTTCTTATATTTGTGTATTAGTTCTTAGTCTCGATTAACACGGTTTCGCACTACAACATAAAAATTGCGCAAATCAATGACGTGAATTCATTTTTGAATCCAGTTTAAATAAATTTTAATTTTAGTTTTGCTTGGTCGGTTTTCTTAGAAATGACTCAAAAATACTTACTTTGTGATATACCCGAAACTCTAATTGTGTCTCTGCCATCTGGTTCTGTTATAAGTAAATCTAGAATTGTGTCGAGAATTTCATATAAGTATCTCAAGTAGAGGTGACAATATAAATGGGATCGAGAAATAGGACAACGTTGTGCTTTTGACATCAAAACGTTACAAATTGAGTTGGATCAAAATTGATTCTAAAACTTATTTATTGTTTCGTTGCCTATTCGGCGGTGTATTAAATAATGAACGTGGTATAACCGACCTACAGTTTACGAAATCCAGTTTCCTAGTTAGTTGTATTTAGGTCAACAATAATGTCAGGCTTCAGTTAGGTAAAATACAGTAGAACGTCAAAGTGAAAGCGACTATTATATAACATTTAACTTCAATGTTGTGCATAGCTACTATTACTCTAGGTCTGTATACAGTAGAGTTTACCTATTATATAATTGTTCAAATTTTATTGCTTTATTGTTTTTTAATGTTCAATTGATCTGTAATTATCGCCTGACTATTTTTAACTATGTTTTCAACACTTTCTTTTCCTTTCATCTATTGATAAGGGTTTGGAGAAGCGCCAAAATGAATTGACTTCTAATTTTATGATCCACTGATTTCATAACGTAACTATTCTTCCAGAAATTGTAGGACATCTAATTTCGGCGATTCACTGAAAAGTCGCTGTAAAATATGAATCTTGAAGTTATTCTTATCAAAAATATTGAATTAAATGGAATTTTTAATTTTGTGCAATTAAATTTATATAAAATTCGAGAACCATTGTTTTGAACCGACTGAAATAAACTAGTTTAAAAGGAATTAATGGGATTAATTTTTTTGAAAACAAATCTGAAATCTGACATTAAATAACCGAAAAATTCGGAATTGATTTCAACTATAGGTTTGACTTGAACACAGGCTTTTGTGGATATGGTAAATTTTTACAATTTTTTTATTGCTTCAAGAGACTTTAAACTACTCTTCCAGAAGATACAGTAGAATCCACTTATCATAATCACTTTGGGACAATTTTTGATAACAATAACCGACAGGGGATAAATATTTTCATTAACGCTTTCGGTTTTTAAAAACAATATAAAATTTATTGAAAGAACTTATCAAATATTGTCGCGCCTACATACATAATTCTCAAAGTCATAATGCCATGATTTTCTAAAAATGCTTGTTATGCACTTATGTAAAAGATACAAGGTTTGGTTTTAATTAAAAGTAACTTTGAACAATAATCTAGTTACTACTACAAACTTTAAGAATTTTTATCATTTCTATCCAAAATTGATTAGCCAATGTTTGATTATAACAAGCGGATTATTTTCAATTAATTTTATATTGACTGGTTTTGGGCCGGATTTCACCGTACTGGCTCTTTATCTCGTAGAAGTTGAAAATTGTTTCATTTATTAAAACAATAACTAGTTGCTGTGACACTAAATGAGTTTTGTGAGAACTATTGAATAGTCCAGTGGACTCGAACTTGGGACAATTAGTTTTTAAAACAATTCTGTAATATTTTATTTCCAAATGAGCTTTTGGAGGAATTTTTCCTAAAAACTGGAAAAAGATTTGCCACGAAAAAATCTATAGTCTTAATTAGATTCGAGAAGCAGCTTATAAGATATTTTTGCAATTTACGGTTACGTTATGGGAACATAAATGTTTCAATAGCAGCTGCAGATTGTTACAACTTACATAAGTCGATTCGCATGTTGAATAACATTTTTGAAAGAAATTTAACAGTTACTTTATTAACTGTCCCGGATATATGTATAGTGCAGTAATACCTATAACAGTAACAACTATTAAATCTTCAAATTTTTCTAACATTTTAAATACATCACAAACCGAAATAGGAAAAATAAAGAGATCAAATAAGCCGTTACGATTTAATGAATTCCGGACAAGGCATATCGTAACGACTTTAATCTTTGTTCGCAAAGAAGTAGCAATTTATAACGTATCACTCAAGAAGCTTTGTCAGAATGAAGAATTTCTTCCGTATGGTTAAATTAATCGTTCCGAAAATACGCATTATCTGTTTCCCACGCAAGAGATTTTAATAAAAATACACTTCTATCGCCTTGAAGATGGCTTCAACATAATTTTTACTGTATTTTTTAATTATGCGATTATACGAATGGTGATCCTTCAAGTATTACATTACCAAAATATTTGCTCATACATGGCAGTAAATATTTATGAAGAAACGCTTTCTAAACTAACTACCATCCCGAAAAGAAAACAGTTTCAAGTTATCTTCACTAATTACTTTTAAAAATTGTATTATACGACTGTCTAGACTACAACAATCGTAAGAAACGTTTGATCTAATTTAGATTAACCGAAAAGTATGTACTATTTTCTTGCCAAAATTTTGAATTAAATTAATTTTCATACATAAAGTTATAGTTGCAATATTAAAAAATAGGGGGAATAATAATAATAATAATAATATCTACCTACAATTTTTCCTGTATCACTTTTTTTAGTAGTTTGAAAAGTAATACCATTTTGTATGAATTTATATATCGGGTTACATGTTTTCGCCATCTATAGTTCATTAGCACCAGCTTTAAATGATTTAGGCGTCCGGAAAAAATAATATAATTATAAGAGATTTAATGAGTCATGGAATAAAATTAGTTTGATCGTAAATCGAATGAAGTTTTATGATTTTTTGTTGTCATCTCCAGGAATATATTACATATTACATTTATTATCATATCGTAAATGTTTTAATTCGAAGTAGTATAAAGTTGTAAATCTTGGATCTATTCCATATGCAATGAATATTTGCAAAACAGACCGCAGTTGAAGGATACCGATTTTATTACTAATTTTTAAATTCATAAACTTCGGTCAGATTTTATGATCCCGATTTGGAAATATTCCAATGAAATTGATTGTAAACTTGTACCACGCGTACACACAACGTAATCTGTTTTATTAGTCTCATAGATAAGTTTTAAGTTTGTTCTAATTTCGCTTGACGCAAGGAACTGTTTGTGCAAAACTCTTGATATTGCAGATGTGGAATTGCGAAATCGATCTAGTTCCACCTCGCTCATTCCAGTTACACGGTGCAGATCGAAAACCATCTAACCATCATGCAAGACGCGAATCGGTGAAATTGTACTTAAAGAAATTAAAATAAAAATGCAAATAATTATCGACATCTGCAACCGCGAAGGCTTAGTTTTTTAAGATAATTGTATCCGCTTGTATAATATTATGCATTGTTTAATGGAACGCGTTTATTTAATATTTTGTTGATTTGCATTCGTTTGATCTTTGGACTAATATCGCCTCATACCGTGTAAATGAAATTAACACTATTAATCACAAAGCGTGGAAATATTAATCAACAATAAGATAATTAGTAAACATCTAGTGTTTTTTTATTTGACGTCATTATGATTGCCCGGAAATATTTTTATAGTCCATTTTTTTTCTCTTAAAAACAAAACAAAGATATAAAATTTTTAACCAGTTATCAATAACGTAGTTTTTCGCAATTTATTCTCTTATTATGGTTATTTAATTACCTTATTTTCAGCTTAACAATAAAGTTATAAATCAAATAAAATTGAAAGACATGAAACATAAAGTACACAGTTTCACAGCACTACATATTATAACAGACCGCAGAAGATAAAATAAAATGACACATATTATGTTAAATTAAATTTTTAATCAACTTCGAATATTACATTGCACTAACGTTGTGGTTAATTGAACCAGAAGTGACTGCGACCGGTAAAAAAAACAATATATCAAATGTCTGATCTAATTTTATGACCTAAAAACTTGAATTTATGTCAAGTTTTAAAAAAATATATATTACGTGCAACTGGTGGATCGCGGTCCACTTGTTTGCTTATTTTCGGTAAATACTCGAAGAAATTTTGACATACAAGAATGACTGATGATACTGTGTTCTTTTATTACCGGTATTAGAAATAATTGCAGATTTTAGTAAAAAAGAAAAATGGTTGCAGTGCAAATAAATAGTATTTTAAATGCAGATTAATCTCTTATAAAATAATGTAAATAAAAAAAGTTGTGATGTTTTTACGATGTTTGTTAAAATTGGCAAATGTCATGAGTGCGTAAACAACACATCACAACACATTTAAACGAGAATAATAATAAATAAAATGCAAATCTTGATTAGCAAAACTATGATGCTTTAAAAATGTTTAAAATTGTAAAAACAGTTAAGTATTAATAACAATAAAATTGTTCGTATTATTTACATAAAATAAATACAAAATCCAACAAACAACAAAATAACACTGGCAATAAGAGTGATATTTTACTATTTACAATAGTTAAACAAACTAAATTAATAAATAAAATATTTTCGAGATACATCTATTTATTTGTAATAAGTATTATAAAGTTATAAATTTATCGTTTACACGGAGTTATTTGTAATAAACAATAAGCATAATACAATGCAACTACAGTCGAACTTCCATATAACGAAGCGTCACGGTGACCTTTAAAAAAATTCGTTATATAGAAATTCATGTTGGAAAAAAAGTCAGTTTAACCCTTTCAGGTCCACAAGAATTTATGAAGTAATACGATTTTAGGTATTCAAATGACCAGGTATCTATTTAACATAAAACAACGTACTTTCAAGATTTACGCGGGGACACATTATGTCACAAGGTCGTAAAAGGTTTAATATGCAGTTACCTAGTTAATTAATTCATGTAATAAATAAGACCACCCCAGTGTCATGAAATAATTTTTAAAAGGCAAGGAAAAAAAGTATGGTGATAAAATAATTTTTTTTTTGACGCAATAAAACTTTGTCGGTTTTATTTACTATTGTAAAATTTTTGCTACTCGCTCATAAAATGTTGAAGCCTGGACACATCTAGGAATATTACTACAACCGAGTTTTTACCGAGTTACAGTAAAACAACAAAAAGAAACCGTTTCAAATCTTAAAAATTTGCAAAGTTGGTGGAAAAAAATTCGTTATACGGATTTTTTTATTTCGTTATAAGGGGTATAAAATGCATTAAAAACGTTTCCAAGGTGAAGGTTTCTCAAAAAAATTCGCTATATAGAGAAATTCGTTAAATAGAAGTTCGTTATAGGAAAGTTTGACTGTACTTAGTAACCCACATTTGATTTAAAATTCGCATTTTAAATGTTTTGTAAATGTTATTATACAGGGTGTTGATAATTATGCGGAAAAAGTCTACGAGAGCTATTCTATAACAAAAAAAAAAACAAGAAAGAACCAATCAACATCTAAGACATTTATGATTTAGTAGGTTACTATTTTGGTTTCAGCACTTGCTTTATTTTTGTTTGCATTTATGTGGTAACGTCGTTGCCTATTTAAATTTTCTTTACAATATTGCCCTTTGGAGTGCATTAAATCAATCGTATATTCATGTTCAATGAACTTTATGCATGAATTAAGAAATCACCTAATTAAAACGTGTAAAGCGTTTAAAGAAAATCCTAAAATGAGACGTGTTCTAGAATTATGGATTTGACGAATGAGGAAGACACTTTAAATAGTTATCATAAGTTATATTAATTTTTTTTTTGTAATCAACCAAAGATTAATCTGGAACGAACTGTATGTATGTACTTCTGAAGACTAGTTAGTTCAGACAGTATTTCTGCAACCGTTTCGGAAATTACTTGCTGAACTACCTAATTTTATAATTTTGATAATTTTACATAGAGCGAATTTTTGATTGATAAACCTCTACAGTCCGTGGTTGATTCAATTTTAACAGAGTACCTAGGGATAACACTCTGGGAAAATAATAGTCCACACAGCTGTTCTGGGTATAATCTAAGGACAGCTGAAGGCTTGAAAATGGGTCACTGTTAATCAATTGCAAATTCAATACGTACGTGGATAATTTATAAAAAAAAATGCATATTGGTCGAAATTATATAAAATAACAAAAATAGGTTATATTTGATGTGTAGAAAGACCCAGGTTTAGACAAACAAACAGAAACAGGAAGGTATTGTAGTAATTGATTATAGAAAACAGGAATTGGTGCGCCGCTGTTTATTGTGTTGCACAGAGATGAACGTATTTTTGTTACCATAGCAGTGCAACCATAACAAGGTATTGCGTGTGAAATGGGCTTGGTTGGAAACAGACTGCAACTCCCGACAATAATTGACAAAAGATTAAATCTGGTACAATTGGATAAATATTGATATGCAGAATACATTCAAGTTTGCTTAGACAAAGAAAGTAGATGCTATTGTTTGGTAGTGCAACGTTGAAAACGAATTTTTGTTTGGTAGCATTTTAAATATGCGGAAAATATTAATTTAATCCGTACTGGATACAGCGAAGGTCGTTTAGACCTCTCTTTACAACATGTGTACGAGTATCAGTTCAAATTCTGCTTAATCATTGTTGTTGTCTGGATAAAGTGTGCTACAATTAATCAGCAAATCTGCTAATTAAAACTACACGTAGGCGAAAATTTGTATATTAAAAAAAAAACAATAATATCGATTTGATTTGTTCTGTTGTACAGGTATGAAAACTGCAGCATAATACTGTGATTATTATTGTCATTATCAGTATAAAATTTGTGTTTCGTGATGTAGTTTCAAATGTAGTTTTTAAATTGGACATATCTCCCATTTCGACGACGATTTGAACAAAATAACAATAAGTCTTCTCAGGGAACATTTCTTTGTGTTTTTGTATGTTTTATTTTTAGTCGCTTTCTGATGCTTTATTCGCAGGCTTGAAAGGGTAAAAAATTTGAAATCGTGCGTCACGTTATAAGAGAACGTGATTAATAAAGATTGTATTTGTAGACATATAAAAATAGAAAGCTCTCTTCAGTTTTTAAAATTCATGACATTGTTAAGCGCCATCGGGAGCTGAGGGAGAAGGAAGACGCATTTACTTCGCTGTTCTTTATTAATTTCGAGGTTACAGATACTTTTATGCCGCTTTTATTATTCCGTTTAATACTATTTTCGTTGTTTATTGTTTCCACATAAATCTTCGCTATTGTTAGCGCTTGATGATATCCGCATGTTTACTAGTTGTTTTATCGTTTAAGGCTGAGAGTCGCAATTGACTCGTGGGAACAAATGGAGATAACGGTGTAGTGTTATTTGCAAAAATTCGCAGAAAGGTCGCGGGATCAAATTTCTGTGGAAAATGGAATGACCCGCAGATATGATTCAATCACATAAATATGAATTTCACCCAGTCTAAACTATTTTTAATGATGAACTTATGTAGCTTCAAACCCTGGTCTAAGTCTGTTAATCAGTAAAATCAGTTGGTTAATAGGGCTCCAAACGGTCTCCAGAAAGATTAAATTAATTATATCATAAAAACGGTCCGAAGTATTAAAAAGTAGTAAGAAGAATAATTCCACAACTCATCAATATCTACAATTTTTCTTATATTGGTTTTTATAATTTGAAAACTAATTAATTTTTGTTTAAATTCATAAGTAGGTACTTATTTATTTTGTATTACATTACCATCTACCGTTTTCTGAAAAAAGCACAACGGATTAAAGTTTTTGTCAATTAATTTTATGAACAATAAGTGAAAAGTGATTTAACTTCTAAATACATACTTATCTATATAAAATATTTTAAGAAGTATCTGATAACAAGATAACTTCGATTATAAATCAAATTAAGTTCACTGGTTTTGTTAAGAGTGATAGGTAAATACTTATCTTTTTTTGTGAAGGCAGATGTTCCAAAGTGCTTATTTATAAGCAGCAGGTTCAATTCCATCGCAAATATGAACCGTTAGTTTTTACCTTATTGAATGCGTTTTGCATTATAATACTTGTTTGTTTTAAATGTTACAGAAGTCAAGATTCATTATTCGTCATAGTTAGTACACTCTGCCGCACTTTAAATGCGACACGATGTTCGGCGCTTGCAGGCCACTTTACAAGGATGTTTGGATGGTTGTATACAAATTATCAGGTCCGTATGCAAGATTTGATATTCAGGATCAGTGTTATGAAGTCAAAAATCCAAATAAGTAAGTGAAACGACAGATACAACGAATAAAATACGTTCGTGTAACAGTCGAACAGTTTCAAGAAAGCAAGCTCAAATTTGTTACTAAACAGTATTTATTATTAATAAAAGTAACAAATCATTAATTTGTTGTTATTAAATAGATAAGAAATATACACGCATTTAATAAAATGTTATTGTAACGCATCAAAAACCTTAATTGGCATTCTTAGTCCTTCGTTTACGAGAATATGGAAGATTTTGCCAATTTTTTTTTAACGGCGTTAATCGATACTTAAATGTTTAATCTGATACGAAACAAATGCAATTAATTAATTTACTGGAATAATTAGTAGATATTTTGAAATTGAGATTTTATGCGTTTTAGATTCTTTTTCAAGGTTTACATCGGTTTTCGTGTCTAGATTTAAACAAAACAAAATATTATTATTATTATTATTATTATTATTATTATTACAAACAAGACATCCAAAATGGTTTATTTTTCTTAGCGTTTTTTTTTCCTGTGTAAAAGGGTTGATTCTTGGTTTTAAGTAAAAAAATGTTCATGGAATCGTAATTTAGAGTCGAATATTATTCCTAAATACTTAAATTTGGGTGAAATTTCCAAAATAATTTCATTAAATTTAATTAACGGTAATTCATATTTTAGTTTTCTAGTAAATAGTGTGGTTTCTGTTTTACTGGTTTTGAATGTTAATTTATAGTGGTCCCTTTTGTAAATAGATTTAATATTTTGAATTCTTCTTTCCGTGTCCGGTCAAACAATGTTCTTGCAATCACCAATGGCCTCGAAAAGGGCCGATGCAATGGCATTCTTAAGGCCAGGTTAAAGAATTTTCGCGGACCGAATTCGAAGACTCGTCATAAAATTGCCAGTGCGGACCACCTGCTGAGACGGTCCCTTGCTAGGTCACAATACAGTAGTTCTGGCTTTATTACTTGCCTAATTGTCATTCTCAACCTGCATTTCTGTTTTCTTGTTATGCCAAAAATTGCAGTGTTTTGTGACAGAATTTTATTTTAGTGTGTCAACGAGTTCAAGTTTTGAAAAAGCACTCGGTATCATTGCTCCGTATGATTTGCTACTATGTTTTAGAAAAATTTAAAAATGGAAGGTAATGAAAATAAAACAAATTAAAAAATATAAATTTATATTTGTATAATCTGAATTTTAACTTACAAGCAGAAGTATTTTTTAATTAATATAATAAAAACAAAAATTAGTCATGTTGAGGGGCAGAAACATTTCATCTACCTATCTTTGCGTAGTGGCATGTTTCTAGTGTGTCGCGGATCAACTAATTCGGGAAGTACACAATTAAAATAAAATCGTTGTAATTTCGGCAGCATTTTTTCGCTCCAAAATTTATTCTCTCCATATCCACTGTGTTTTCGGTGGACAATGATCCCCTAACCAAACACACAGTAAACATGATTCTTTGTCAGCTATTTGCAACTGTCCTTGAATTTGATAGTACCAATCATGATTATGGTTTATTGTCTTAATACCTGTCCGTTTTTCATATTTCCAAAAAGTGGCTTTTTTGGAATCAACAGCTTCTTCAATTGATCCTAAAAGAAAACAAAAAATCAAAACCAACTTTATAAATTTAAAATATTGAAGTACTTATGTAGGTAGTACGGTACAGTGGTGATACATACCGATATCATTATGGGAAGTTGTCACGGTATCAGAAAAATCAACATTTAAATCGGTTTCTATTGGATTTATCGAAACTGCATCTTCAGGTAATTCACTACTAGTTGATATCGACTGTGATCCCGCTGATTGATTTTTCAATAAATTCTAAAAATTAGTATAATGTCAACCAAGTAGCACTATTTTTTTATTCAAATAAAGATTAAATGCATACCTTTTGCTATTTAAATAAACAAAAGGTTGAATAATGTGTACTAACCTGTCGATACTTGCGAAGAAAAACAGCTTTTCCCTTATTTTTCTTTTTCGTTGATAAAGTTCTACCTTCTGCGTTTCTTTTTGCCATTTCACTTTTAAAATTGTCAAAACGTAAATTGCACAGCACAATCTTCACACGAACACGACGAAGTGTCTTATAACTGATGTTTTTTAGAAATTTTTCCCAGCGTGTTTTGTTCGAAGAAGGTTAAAAAAGGCCTGTTCGTACCCATGCCATAAATAGTTTGCGGTTTCACTTTTATGATCTGTTGTAAATCACCAGCGAAATATTTCTGGAAGTCTATCGCAATTTTAATAATCGTATAGTCAAAATATCTTTATTATTATCAAGTCTATAAAAAAGTAAACATATCTACTTCTTCATTAACAGCAGTTTATTGACTGCACTCATAATTAATAATAATGCACTGGCCACTTACTAATTAGAGTATTATTGAGATTCTAAATAACTGTCACTTTACGAAATAATAATAAATAAAAGTAATTTTATTAAGTGATTTATTTTACTTTTTTTCTATTCCATCCCCTAATAAATATAGACTAGGAAATGGCATAATACTCGTTTTTACAATTAGAAACATTTAACGAATGAGGGGTGTCATAAATGTCGGTACTTCTGAAACTAGTTTAAAATGGTGATCCCTGTTGTAAAGAGATTTGGTTATGTAAACTGGTGTTAATGCCCTTAAGGGGAGCTTATTTTTATTGGTTTTGAATGTTAAATTAACGTAATTTTATGTTTCTGTGAAGTTGAATTATTTGATTAATAAATTTAGTGGCCTAAAGTGTGAAATTAGTGACCATTGTGTGTCACACCCTTTTTTTTCGAGAAATTCGAGAAAACACGCTAAAAAAATAAACCATTTTGGATGTCTTGTTTGTAATAATAATAATAATAATAATAATAATAATAATAATAGAACAATAAATGTTTTTCGTAAATATTCATTTTTGAATTAAAATGAATTTTAAATCTATCACAATGGATATGTCTATATTTTGTTTTGTTTAAATCTAGACACGAAAACCGATGTAAACCTTGAAAAAGAATCTAAAACACATAAAATCTCAATTTCAAAATATCTACTAATTATTCCAGTAAATTAATTAATTGCATTTGTTTCGTATCAGATTAAACATTTAAGTATTGATTAACGCCGTTAAAAAAAAATTGGCAAAATCTTCCATATTCTCGTAAACGAAGCACTAAGAATGCCAATTAAGGTTTTTGATGCGTTACAATAACATTTTATTAAATGCGTGTATATTTCTTATCTATTTAATAACAACAAATTAATGATTTGTTACTTTTATTAATAATAAATACTGTTTAGTAACAAATTTGAGCTTGTTTTCTTGAAACTGTTCGACTGTTACACGAACGTATTTTATTCGTTGTATCTGTCGTTTCACTTACTTATTTTGATTTTTGACTTCATAATACTGATCCTGAATATCAAATCTTGCATACGGACCTGATAATTTGTATACAACCATCCAAACATCCTTGTAAAAAGGCCTGCAAGCGCCGAACATCGTGTCGCATTTAAAGTGCGGCAGAGTGTACAAGCTTGAAATACGGGATTTGTTTTCCAACACGTTGTTTTAATGAAAACATTGATTCAAACCAGGTTTTGTGCTTAACCTGAATATTTCGATAAGTATACAACTTTAGATTTTCAATACTTATCCACGTTAACGCGTGAAGGTTTAGGCACGGGAAACACACCATACATTCATCGACAGTTTTGCATTGTGCTTATTTTTTAAGTATTAGGTAACAATCATACTGGACTGAATTTTGGGCACAATCTGTGGAAACGGTTATCGAATCATTCTCTACACCGAATATAAAATGTGTTGGCTATTTCTAAATCTTCGGGCGTGAACAGATAAAATGGGCATCCATTACATGTGTGCATACATGTTTAAAAACAGTAATACAAAAAAATTAAAAAATCATCAAAACTGCGGTTGTGGATAATGTAAATAAAAAATTTAATTATTGTGGAAATCCATTAATATTTTTAATGTTATGCAACATTCTTTTTATTGATTTTAAATTCAACTAAATTTAAATGGATTATGCTTATAAAAAGTAGAGTATGCCATTACAAAAATAGAAGAAAAAAAATCACTTTATTTTTAAGAAGGAATTTTTTTTTGCTGAAATTAATTATTATTTGAAAGTAATATTTTTACAAGGTAGCTATTGGTATTTTGGAGATACTAGTATAGGGTATAGGACGTGATGTATTCCCGACCGACAACATTGCAGTCCGATGCGGTCCTTCGTTGTTTAACAATCGGAACTATCACAAAAATTGTCGTAAATTGCTTGTAGGTCAGGAAACTGTTATTTGGAGATCGATGGGAGAAAAATCAAATTGGAGTTCAATGACGACGAAGTGCAGTAAAATAAACACAAACGAATAATGAATAAGCACAAACAAAATGAATAATTTTAAAATACCTTTTTGTTAATTAATGAATGCATAATAAGTGTGTACAGCTATTTGTATAGATAAGTTATCAAATTTAATTATTGAAACGATAAGACCGTTACATTATATAACATATTTGAAATAAAATTTTATTGTATCAGCAATTTTGCTTGTTATCAAGATTTTACTCCACAAGTTTCTTTCTAGATTAAAGGAAGTACAGAGCTTGCCTGTTGCTACTAAAATCACTTTTACATTGAATAATTTACAATAAACAGTACTCTTCATATTCCAAGTAACAATTTCACAGATATGGTTGTTATAAAAGCATATATTTACCTTTAATTAAAGTGAGTTTAAAAACGCATTGCAATATGCATCCGTTTTAACAATTTTTGTTTTGACACTTTAAATAATATACATTTACATTGTTAGTTGTTTTTTAACCGGTAGACATCAATGGAGGTTATTACGAATACTGATTGCAGTCTCACAATGTATAGTTCAACTTTGCAAAAACATTGTAATCAATATTTTTATAAGGTTATGGGAACAAGCTGTTTTTGTTGTGTCGTCGTGACTTATCTTATTGGCAACAGTAGTATCTATATAAACGTAACATAAAATGTAAATAAACCAAACATACATGTTTATTGTTAAATCACAATGTTGCTTTTTTACAGCACATTTATGTAGAAACTAATTAGTAATGATTTATAATGATTTCCATGTCATTTGTAAGCAATTAAAAAAACAAAACATTTTAATGTTTTTTTATCTTAATAGCCTTTGACAGAGGAATGAATAGGTGCCCAAAGAGGAATATGGTTTTTTAGTCATTTACCGAATTACAGTAGATCATGTATATCGTGATGACCCTTCGATCAAAAGATTATTATTATTTGATTTGCTTTTCGTTATGACTTTTCAAAACCACAATTGCTTACAAATGAGATGGATTTATAAATGTAACAATCGGACAATTGCGCACGAATACTTTTGCAAATATTGGATATGTTGGTAATAATATTGTATTGGAAAACATGGTAGTACATAGTCAGTTTTAAAACGTTCCAAGCAATCAGAGAAAAATTAGATCTAGTTTCTAACAAGAAACAAATCTGGCCACTTTTTTTTTTTAGATTAATACAAATAGGGTCAATCGGGGCTAATATTATAGAGAAACTCACACTTTTCATCATAACTCCTATACCATTTGTTGCAAACACGTGAAAAAAATACTGAATTGTGTGCCTTTCAATACTAAAGTCACATTGAGAGTTAAAAAAAACTTAAGGTGCTTTTACAAATTAGTAAAAAAATCAAAACTGTGTCTCAAATTAACCCCGCCAAATGGGGCTAATACGATACATAAATGGGGCTAAAGTGATACAGCTTTATATCTCATTGGTTTTAAATCATAGAGGCAAGACGGGGCTACGTTGATACACCCTTGGATCTGGTATCTCATCGATACCTTTTTAAAATTTTTATCTCTTACCAGACCTGAGTTATGAGGGTTTGTTTCCGATGGTTCTGGCAGTTCAAAAATAAGGCTTCAAAATAAAATGAAATAAAACATTGTTTAAGTTCGTTTTAATAAAATAAATTGGTATTAAAAAATGGATCATGCACCGTTTTTAATTCAGTTTTAGACAACTAAATAAAGCATTCGGTTTTTTAGCGTATCAAATTAGCCCTGTCACACCTATCATATGAGCCCCTTCAGCCGTATCATATTAGCCCCACAAACTTATGTCTGTAAATATCATGGCATAGTTGATGTTTTTATAATCTTTTAACGTAAAAAGATAGATTAATACTTCTTGAATGAAAACCTCTCATTGAAAAGTTCCTACTTGAAAAAATAGCGAAGTTACATCAAAAGTTTTCAATCATGACGGAAAGGTTTTTGACCGAAAAAAAAGGTTGATTCGGTTTTTTATTTTTTGTAGTCAAATAGTGTCTCATTTTGAGTGATTGCTATATGGTCAACAAAAATGTAATATATTTCCTGTTAAAAAATGTTTTTTTTGTAAATTTTGTCCATCCTTAAGTATTATTTTTTTAGGTATCTCATATTATCCCCATTTTTTTGCTGCATCATATTAACCCCGATTGACCCTATAACAGTAATAATTTCGCTCATTAAGTATCACTTGAATTTGTCCAAAATTAATGTAGCTGAAATGCACAAACTGTTTAGTTGGTCAGTTTTCATTTGAAGGAAAACATTAAAACAAAACTAATCTTAAATTCCACCAAAAAAACATGAGATTCGACTTTTCATTTCTATCCTTAAATTAACGCCGGCTTTAATTAACTTGCAGAAAAAAGCGACAAGGTGTCATAATCCGCTGTTTTTTTTTTCTCGTAAAAGTTGTTCAATGATACAGCAAGTTTTATGTAGCCACGGCTTGTGTTGCAGCAATATGTACCACACCGTTACATATTTCCCTGTTGCTGGCCAAGCCATTATTATCACGCAACCATTAGGCACATAAAAGTTTACGAATCGAAAACTATTAAAAAAAAAATGGGTTACTAGAAGTCCCAATTTCTTCAACTTCTAACCTCATTTCGCAAAAATAATGAGTGACGACTCGTATTTTTACGCGGCCCAGACAAACAGACCGTGGGTTAACGTAAATATCAACAACGAATTTATTTTTAACCGGAAAAAAATTGCTGTGCTAATTAAAAATGTATCATCGTAAAGTTCATTTCCGATGTCTATTGTGGGGTACTCGTGAATATTTCTATAAATACACGGCAGCCAAAAGCGATAGTTAGCTGCGGGTTCGTTGTTTTCTAAAAATAAAGCCGCCAATCAAACCAGAGCTAAATGACAAAAACTGAAATGATCACTGAAAAAACGACCCTTTGACCACTTGACTTCCCATCAGTTATGCCAAGCAAATAAGTTATTAGACCTGTAATGATCGTTCTTGTTGTATTGTCAATATTTCAAATGAAATAAAGATAAGATTTCAGAAGGTAACAGTTCAAGGCGACCTTTTTGCAAAGTGCTCTTATTAATAGGAGATGGTCTGTCAGTTGTACCAATTTTTATTTTATTTATAAATGAATTTTTATTTATAACCGGACTGAAAATATTAATGTTAACGTCACGTGTGTGCATATACTTACTGAAAGTAGGGCAAATTTTATTGCAGTTGATTAGGTTGTCGCAGTTGGTGATATTAATTTTCGCGCAATACTCGTAAAGATTAATTTATCAAAATGTAGAACTATTTTAATGTGCTGTTTGAACGCAAGGTATCTACGTCAGTTTTTCAGCTAAATTTACGCGAAAATATTTACGTAATTCGCTCTGCGTCAAGAGAACACTATAATAGTCGATGGTTCGTTTGCTTTCTTTTTCGAGCTTAAAAATTGGCGTATACTGAAACTGATTGTCGCGAATGCCAAGGTCGGGCACGAATCTCGTGAAACTATTAAAATTGTAAAAAACTGTGCGGTGACGCAGTTTATCATGTCAAGTTCACAGGAAGGTTCCGAAGAGGATATCGGTAGGATAGAGGCCACCAACTCGATTTGTATGAACGTTGCAATAGGATAGACTTGTGGTAACCTTCGTGCCATAAAGAGGTGTGCTGAAATACGTACACCTTACTCAAGGTTCCACATAAACCCTATATGGTCTCTGAATAACACTGCTAACTTCCGCAATCTATTTACATTTATATTTACTATGTTTTCATCAACGCGGTTTGACTTTCGGCGACCCAATTTTTTTTAATAACATTTAGTTAATGAAGATAAGAGTGTTCAAAGAAACTAAAGCGCATCGTAAAAATTGCGTGTCTGCTTTGTAAAGTTTCTTTAAGCGAATATAGCAAGCCCTTAAGTTATGGCTTTATTCGCGTTTTAAACGGTATTAAAATAAAACGACCGCTTTTTTTAAATCGAGATTTTAAAATTGTTTTATTAATACCTATTAGTTGAAATTATTATTGATTATTTCTTCTTGTGGTTTTGGTACAATGTTAGCTACGGAAGAATTACGTTAACCGTCAGCTTTTATGCAACTCAATGCACTTTTTACGACTGCTAGCTCCGTTTAATTAAATAAGTTAAAATTTTATTCCATGATTGCTTTGCCTATTGGCATATTGTCCTTTTGATAAACTGCCATTTTGACGTTTTTAGCCAAATTGCTTTGGTTGGAGTTTGTTGTTAATTGGGTTGCGTATACTGTTTGTAACTAACGCTGTATACCCAGATGTCGCGGTTTAGGATAAGGAATAAGTTGCAAAAATGTTGTTCCAAAACGAAAGGGTTTTACATACAGTGCTTTCGTAAAGTAGGGCATCAATTCGATAAAACATTTTAGAAGGGTTTTTACAGAAAATTGTCGGACCCGTCAACTTTAGTTTTTAAAACTGCATCTTTTTTGATATTCACAATTTTACGATCTTCTTTCGTTTTCGCACTATGAGGTCATTAACAATTTTTGTAAATGGAACCTTATTTTTTGTTCACGAATTTGGATGCAGCACATTTTTCCGAGTACGGAAATGTCAAATTCGTAAGACCATGAAGAGGAAAGTTTTCGAAATAATCAGTTCTAAAGTTTCAAAAATGTATCGTAACGTTATTAGAGTAAACCAATAATAATATCATCAAGAAAGCGCTGGAAACAAAAGAGCGATTGCCAGATTTGACACTTAGATTACTTTTTGTGGGGATACTTAAAAAGTAAAGTGTACGTTTCGTAAATAAAGGCAGTTTTGTATTACAAGGCATCTTTTATATGATTTACGAGAGATGGTGACCAATTTATGCAACAATGGGATTAGTTGAGGCGATACGCTCGGTTCCGTCAGATTCATTTTTCAAGTGGGCGTTTCACTGTTTTCGGTATTAAGTTTAAGTTACGACAAGCGTATGTTAAACTTGATGTTAAAGGCTTTCTTAAATCGCTCATTTATCAGTAATCATGGTTGCACCAAATATCTCACTGTTGCAATACTATGACGACGCTCGACATCGTGTACAATCGTTTTCTTCATATCATAATTTGATTTCAGCAAAGTTTTTCCGAATATCTACATGTTATATTTAATTTCGCGACCTTATTTCTTGAAATTTTTCAAAAAAACAAAACGTATTGTTGTTGAGTATTACGAAATTTCTTGTACAGCGGTGTTTATTTGAATTTTTTTAATTTATTTTTCTTGGGGACCCTTAAGACAACTTCGCAAAAGGGGCGATGTACCTATTGAAAGCCATCTTTTGTAGGAATTTCGTACAAATTTGATAAGGTTTTGATAAAAAATAAGCTTAGTGTCTGGGCGTTGAAAAATAACGTATAAGGTCAAAACACAGTTATAGCAAGACGTCATGACGTCATGTTAAAATTAATGATTGACAACAGCTGTTGACAACGTAGTTCACAAGTTACAGGTTATGTGAAACATTTATTGAATTGAAAATGGAAGGTGAATTTGAAACACTTACAGAATATTATATGTTAGAGTTATTAAATGAAAGAGACTTCAATGATGTATTAGAGTTATGTAAAATCAACTAATAATGTGCAGCGAAAGATTTTTTCGCCATATTTTTTTGAAAAGTCATATCATTGTAAACACACACGACAACTAGCATCAAATGAAATAATACAGCATGCGCTGTAGTTTCTCAAGCGAAAAGTCGTGTTACGACAATGAAAAATACGTCTTGCTATAACTCTCTATTATTTATGACAGTTGTCGCAAACTAAAGAAATTGAAGGGCAAGTAAGGTCCACGGCAGTTTTCGAAGATGCATTCATACACCGTGAATCAATTATGGTCTACTTCTGAATTTTTCTTAGACGCAACCAAACATACTAATTGAAACAAGCACTAGATCTCTAATTTTTCAAAAATTAAAAAATACATCTAGCATTCCATTGTTCTGAGTATTGTATTGTATTCCATTTATAATTTAAATCAAAGGCAGTATCAAGTGGTAAGTGGAATTAGTATGTTTGGTTGCAACTAAGAAAATTTCAGAAGTAGACCATAATTGATTCACGGTGTACATGCATTCCATACGACATTCTCAAATAAAAGATTAAACAACGAAATTTTTATCAAAACTTTTTTTTACTTTGTGGCTTAGAATAAAAATATTTTGAATGTTTTTTGCACTCAGCGAAAGTGTACAATTCAACTAATGTAACATTGCATATTTTTCCCTCAATTTTCAATTGGTATTATGACCCCAGCGGCAAAACTTGTAACACCCTGTATATGTGTACATACAGTAGAACCCCTCTAATCCGTCACCTTTCGGACTGGGGGTATGGTCGGAAAGCAAAAAAGGTCGGATTATCAGAAAAAAGTAAAAACATATACTGTAACGAGCACAGAAGAACACTCTTGTAAAACCAACGAACAGTAAGCACTAAAAACTGCATAGTTGAGTACAAAAAACACGCTACGACAGAAACGGTGCAAGAGATGACGGAAAACTTTAAACAATTGCGACGGGCGGTGAGTTACCGATGAGTCGGGACAAGTTTCTCGACTCCGATCACGGTCGGATTAACCGGAGCGACGGACTAGCCTAGGTCGGACTAGAGGGGTTCTACTGTATATTTCGAAAAACATAATTAGACTCGACATAAATGAAGTTCTTGCCATTAATTTAAACGATATCAAAACGTACTGACTATATTAAGGTATCGGGCGCTAATAAGACCCCGGTTAACTTTTATTTCAGTTGCGTCTGGAATATTTAAATAGTACACTAATTAAATTAAATGTTGTTTTGTTCTCTAATGTAGTCTGTACATACAATAAACATAGGTGTACACAAAAAATACTTTATAGTTTTATTCTTGGCACATAATACTTATTATAACAAAATAACTCGATATTATTTATTTAATAGACGAGCAACTGGGGCGCACCAAGAAACGATGCATATCGTTCATAAAAATCTTTTGCGGCCGCTCACGATCAGCAACGTTTTATTATCTCTGTATCAGTCATGGTACTGCCTCAGCAGCACCACCCCCTTAGCAAACTCTCACGTCAGTGTTTTTTATTTAACTCATACATTTTTTTTTACTCATTTCGCAATAAACAAACATAATGACTCTGGGGATTAACGTAATTCTAAGAATAATTAAACTAAATGGTTTTACAATGTAATTCATAATGTGCAATTCAGTTTTAAGATCATTTCATATTAAGTCCATTTGCAGTGAAGCTTTGCAATTAAATCACGTTAAATTCAAAATATAAACAGAAAGTCGCCCTTGCGGACACGTGCTGCATGCAACTTTGGGTGTTTACTACCAAGTTTTTTTTCTTTCTCAAAATTGTGTGTCGTTACGTAATGTGTACTTCACCGACAGAAGGTCAACCTGGTATTGGAAATTTGCAGAACCGCATACTGCCAACAACGTGTCAGTCGATTTTTTTTGTGAAACACAATTCCATAGTTCTTTAGGGGGAATAGGAGAGATTGATATGTTTACTTTTTAAATGAGGCAAACAAGTTTCGCATTCTCTCGAACGTGAAGCTTATACGAAATCGAAATCGAAAGAGTAGTTTTCTGACCGTTTCGAGCAGCGCATAGTGAGAAATGATCTTCCGTATGTTTACGATTTGTGGAAAAATGTGGAGAAACCGGCGACGCTGGATAACGAGAAATATAAAGAAGGTCTGTTGCATTGTTTTTATTCGAAAGTGATGTCGGAAAGTTATCAGGCATCAAGTCCGAGTGCAAAGTTTTATTCATTAGCTCATTTATAGCTGGGAAGTCCTTTGGTTGTAATTAATTTAAGATAATGATGCCCGTACATAATTAAGTGTCGCCGTGGCAAAGTAATATATTCAATCTTCAAAATCAACAACATGTTTGTTTAAATATTTCAAGGTGACTTATTTTTGCAATACTGCCGAATATCTAGGTTAAAGAAGAATCCCCTGCAGAATGATGAAATATTAAGTTGATGCATCAATAGATAATTTTTACAAAGCTTTTAACCAAACAAATGTGTTCCTTGTTCCTAGTACTCTTCAGCGGTCTCCAATTTAACTCCAGCACCTTTCTAGTAAAAAAGGTGTTAATTGCATTTTCTAAACGGTTTTTTCACGTCAATTGTACGCCTTGTAACGGTTTTTTTATTGAATATTTTTACAAAATAGCAAATGTAGTGCCGTCAATAGGTCAAAACGTGTGATTTCACAAAAACGTTAATTGATTTTTCTTGACTGAAAATATACATTTTCTACATTTATTTATCGTGTATCGTTTATTTATCGTTTTAATTACCGGTTATCATTTTAACAAGCACAATTGAAATATAATGTTCGACATATTTGAAATAGCGATGTAATTTTTTTTTAAATTTTATTTGTAAAAAAACATTAAAATGATTCAATTCTATAATCGAATTTAACATTTGAAGTGTCTCAGAATCTTCTTGAATAGGAAAACTTACGGTTAAGAGTTCCTATGTCAGTTTTGGTACACTCTATGTAGGAAATTAAAGGAATAATACAAAAACTATCTATTTAGGTTCATAAATATTATCCTCCCTCTTACCATATAATCCAAATAGTAGGAAATTCCCTGTAGAAGACAAGAAAGTATAAATTTGTTTTTTTAAATATGTCACAAAAGCAGTTCCAGTGGTTATTTAAAGAGTATGCGAGTCAAATTCAATATTTTATCTACGACTTTTTACAAAATATTAAAATTATGAAATTTTCTATTATTTTTAAAGCTACGAAAAAAAGAGTAGAACAAATTTTCTCCATATTTCGAACGGTGCTTAAATTATAATCAGGTTAATATTCTATTTGGAACCGCAATTTTCAATTAATTTTACTAATTTCAGAGTAGGTACGTCAGATCTTATTATAATTTTTATTTTTTTAAAAGTTACACGTAAACACAGATAAGTGATTATTCTCCATTCATATAAAAATCATAACAATATTATCAATATCAGTTGTAAATATAATAGAACCTGTTTGTAATGATCACCATTGGGAAGTACTGTGATCATTACGTAGAGGCTGTGTCCAAATCGATAAACTGAAAAGTTACCTATCTGAATGTAAATTTGACAAATGAGTAACTAATAATTAATTTTTTATTTAATTTGTGGTTCTATCTAACTTAAAACCAAACATGAATTTTTAAAGTTTGCATGGATTTTATAAATAAGTACAAAAATTGTGTGTTTTGGTTCTCTTTAGAATTGCACGAATACTCTTTTGCATTGAACATTTTTTTTACAACAAAATAGCATCGAATTCATAGAGACGGCTTAGCCATAGCAATTGCTAAGCCTTCGGGAAAAACAGGTAGAGACTTTCGTTTGAGTCTGGAGTACAGGGAAAGAAATATGCGAATTCTAACGAAAATTTTTCTATCTGCCTTTCTCCGAAGACTTAGCAATATTGGTTATGTCTTAAACCGTCTCTGTGAATACAATCCCATATGTTAGCCACAAAAGTGTTACGTTAACCGTCAGATCTTATACAACCCAATGTACATTTTACGACTCAATTAAAAAAATTTAAAATTTGCAGTAATATTATTAACATGAAGTAAATTTGGCCATCTTAACAGGTAAAAAGAAATGCAAAAAATTGTAATAAACAGGTTACAGACAGGTAGTTACAATAAGGAGTTATTAATATTGTATTAAATGTAAAGGATTGTGGAAACAAATTCAAAGATGTAGTTAATAAAATTAATTTGAATAATTATTTATTAACTTAATTTTTTTTAATATTAAATATATAAACAATTAATAAAGACATTATAATTATAGAAATTATTTTCTAAGATAAAGCATTTCGATTAAAAACATAAAAAGTACTTGAACAAATAAATTGTTGTAAAATAATGCTTTTAAAGAGAACTTTTCTCAATTATTTACCGTACACTTTGAACCAAATTGATTTTTAACGCCGATTGAAAAGTTCAAGCTTTTAATAGTTTCTCAATGATATTTTATTGATAGCTCAAGGGAAAACTGAAAAATTGTAAAGTAAGCAGGTAATCGTTTGATCCAACGATTTTAAATGTAGTTAAGATGGAAAAGAATGAATTCGGTGCTATCTTTAAAATTAAGGAGTAAACATACAATAGCGGCATTTTCCACAGTTCACACGAACTACCTACACCGATGAGTGAATGAAGTCGCATCAGTTTATAAACTAGAGATAGGTCTGCCAAAAGTTCGAATTGTGTCTGACAAACATTGCCATTTAAATTTTTCTACTGTAACAGTGACTGAAATAATAAGTTAGGTTTACCCGAAAGTTTAATTGCCTCGCCTGAAAGATATTTTTAGAAAGTTTAAATAACGTCTTCTTCAGTGAGTACAGTCCCGAATATTTATTTTTTCTCTAAATATAACGCAGAAACGACCTTTATAATTTGATGTATCTTGAAAGTTTTAAAGCCTTTTGGCACCGATCCGTTTTATTTTTAACTGATTTTATTGCTTTCTTCTGGTGCACTCACTAATTACTTAATGAAAAAGCCATTTCTAAACCACACGTGAAAGGACACCGTGTAAATATCGCAACCTGCCTCACCTGGATATTGTAATTTTGCAACAGCAATTAGATATTTCTGGCCGGCCACTTGACCTCGTCATTATAAGCATTAATTTCAATAAACAAAATTTAGGTGTAAAATTAAACACTCTGGTATGCCAAGACATTGATAAATTAACTGATCCACACTAAAAACATTTCGTCTCGCATCGTTTGCCTTGAAGATGAAAATCTTGGTTCTTCAAATTCCAGTATTACTCATACATGTTTAAATATAAATTCAATGTTTCATGGGCGATTTTTCTTACAGGTATACCTACACTGTAACAAAGGCAAAGACGAAGTGTCTATGTTAGTGGCAGCAAAGACTTCTGGTGCTACACCTTTAGTGATTGCATGCCGCAATGGACACCATGATGTAGCAGAATTTTTGATCGAACGCTGTCATGCTGATATTGAACAGGCAGGATCAGGTAGTTTCCACTATTTATTTTTTTAATCATTACTTACTTACCCCTATTCTCTTAGTTATATTCGATGGCGAGACCATCGAAGGAGCACCACCATTGTGGTGCGCGGCTGCAGCAGGTCATTTGGACATTGTTCAACTCCTAATAAAACATGGAGCACAAGTAAACAGTACAACTCGTACAAATTCCACCCCATTAAGAGCTGCATGTTTTGATGGACACCTTGAAATTGTTAAATATTTAGTAAAACATGGATCAGGTGAGGTTCTTAACATTTGTGGAATTTATTTATTGACTTATTACTTTTAGATATTGAAGTAGCCAACCGCCACGGTCATACATGCCTCATGATTGCATGCTACAAAGGACATATTCGTATAGCAAAATTTTTACTCAACTTGGGTGCTAGTGTTAATCGTAAAAGTGTTAAAGGTAATACTGCATTACATGACTGTGCTGAATCGGGCAGTTTAGAAATACTTAAGCTCCTTTTAGAACATGGTGCTACAATGGATGTTGATTCATATGGTATAGATCTTTCACAATAAAAATTGCATCTGTTCATTGCCTTTGTTTTAGGGATGACACCTCTTCTTGCCGCAGCTGTAACAGGACACAATCACATTGTCGAATATTTAATTAAACAGCCTCTCTTGGTCTTGAGAAAGGAAAGAATTGACGCTTTAGAATTATTAGGTGCAACGTATGTTGATAAGAAGAGAGATATGATAGGATCGTTGGAATTTTGGAAACGTGCAATGGATGAAAGGCAATTATTTTTTTTTTATCCAACATTTATCAATAAACATACAAAAATAGAATCAATATTGCAGCGGTGGTAAATTTAACTCAACTAATGAATTATAACCATAACTCAATGAGTGAATTATGACCATAACTAAATTAGTGAATTATGACCAAAACTCAAACTACTGATTTATGGTTTATGCACATATGGCACACACACACACACACACACATTATTGCATTATTTAACACTACAACGTATAGAAAATTTGTAATAATCTAGTTGCACTTACAAGCAGCACCGCGGAAAAGGTTTTACAAATGGTGCCGCCCCTCCAGGCAACACTTGGGCCTTTTTTAATATTTCTTGCAGTCATCATTGCATTTCTTACAAATTAGTCAAAAAAAATGCAACTAATCTTCACATGTTCGAAAACAAGTTGCATTTCTTTTTAAACAATTAAACAGTCATGACACGTTACCTGCACAATCACCAATTTGGTACTGACATTGTACCAGGGATATTTTTATATCACAGTTGATAGAAGAAAAAACGTTCCTTAGCTTACACTCTCAGCACACACATTGCACGGACAGGAAAAACATGGTTCAAGTAAGCGAACAAAGAATTTGCTTATATTTACGAGCAATTTCAGCAGTTTTTTGCTTGTATAAACAGCCCCTGGTTTATCAATATGGCGTTGACTTGGTGACAACTAAACAATAAATATAAATATATGCCTATATGGAATTCTTTTGATTTAAAACAAAAAATTATGTATTACATATGGGAGTTGGGGATATGTAGTGCCGTAATTTTCTTGCATGAATAATGTCTTTGTAACTATGCCATGCATCCGAATTGGGATCGGACTGTGTTCAGATTAGCAATTTGTGGGGATTATTGAAATATAATATAATAAGATTTAAACTGGGAAAAAATCTTTAATTACAGTTATTTTAATCGACCCACATGTGGCTGGTCTCTAAACAAAAATGAAGCCGAGTTAATAAAATTAATGATCAAGGCTTTTCGAAACTGTTTGAATTATACTGTCGCATTAATTCCAATTGACGTATCTGCAATTTTCACATTTTTTTGTTAAGAGTACCTGTAACATCCTTACAGTGTCTTTCATCAATTCTGAGGCGTGAAACTGGTTAATTTATAGTGGATGAATGTAGTTTTTATATAAAAATATCTCTAAAATTATAGACGGCAGATAACTAAACTCAAAACCCTTAATATTTCAAAACTTTTATTTTGTTGGATACGACACTTGGGTTTTACAGGTATCGGTATAATTTTGTTCGGATTATAGAGGTATCTATTTTTAGAGCCGCTGTTCGGATTAGCAAGGTTGTACTGTACTTGCATAGTAAATGTCCATTCAATTTTGGATTACAAATATCATTTTAGTTGCATTCCATTTCATTGACATTTCCAAAAAACTTTATTGATTTGTTTTCTTTAGGTACAATGGTGATGGTCCTCCGATTCTTAAAGAACCAACACATGCAGTTGGAGCATATGATTATGCTCTTGAAATCACAAATCCGGAAGGTCTCGATGAGTTGATGGCCGATCCTGATGAAATGCGCATGCAAGCACTTGTAATACGTGAACGTATCCTAGGCCCAGCACATCCGGACACAAGTTATTACATCCGATATCGAGGAGCAGTGTATGCAGATGCTGGAAAATTTAATCGTTGCATTGAATTGTGGAATTATGCATTGGATATGCAACAGACAATGCTCGAAAGATTAAACCCCATGACTCAAAGTAGTCTCTTTTCATTTACTGAGTTATTTTCATTTATGATGGGTGAAGAAGGTCGGCCTACATCGAGGGGTCGCGTCGTCCCTCCAGTAGAACTAGCGGAATTGTTAAGAGTTTTTAATAAAGCCGTAAAAGAAGTTGAATTAGGGAATCAAATGTTAGAAAAAATGCCAAATGTAGAGAGAGATATGACTTATTTAACTCGTGTTCTTGTTATAACATTACATTTGGCGTGTTTGTTAACTAGATTATTAGAACATCCGACAGTGACGGAAGAAACATCGTTAGTGATCCATAAAACCTTGTATAACCTCGTAAAGTTAAAAATTAAAAGCAGATTGGGACGCACCGCTTTACATCTGGCGTGTTGTCGAGATGCTGCATTAGTTGGACGATATCCTGCTTGCCAGTTTCCTTCCCCGCATTTAGCCGAAGTTCTTTTAAATGTAGGAGCCGATCCTAATGCAAAAGATGAAGAAGGAAATACACCGTTACATCTGGCCGCAGTGGCCAAACCATGCCCAGCAAGTCTCGCTCAAACTTTGTTGCAACACGGCGCTCACATTGACTTAGTTAATAACAATGGTGATACTTTCGCTAGCTTACTTAAAGGACAGCAAGTGCACGAATTAGTGAATACCGCTAAATACACTAGACTGAGTTGTATCGCTGCTCGTGTTATACAACAATTTAAAATACCTTACAAAGGAGTCGTACCAAATGCATTGGCATCATTCATTTCATGCCATTGAAATTAAACAGATGATTCATTGACCAAATTGTGATTTTTTTTATTTCTAAAAGACGCACTGTCACTCTTATTAGAGTAATTTTCACTTAAAAGTGTAGTTTTAAAGTGAACGTAAATGTTATGTATATTTATTACTTCACAACGACTTTTGTGAAAAGTTACGTCTTATCCAATTTTTAGGATATATTTGACTGTTTTAGAAGAAGAAGGTGAAAGTACATTTAACCCTCAGTTTATAAGGCAACATTTGTCTAAATTTTCTAAGTCCATTAAAAATTCTCTTGTTGAAACTCCTGTCTAAATTGGCAGATAAATGTCTATGCTCTTTGTGAAGAGCTTCAACTTCCTTTGACTTTTCATCAAGTTCCAAACGTTAGCTTTTTATCTCAAGTTTTAGTAATTCTTTCCTCTTGTTAAGAGAATAACCTTTTGATCGGAATCGCGGCATTTCTTGGTTTGCATACTCGAGTACTTCGTGCAGAACATCCTGAATTTTTACTCTTTCATTTTTTACTTCCTCTTATAACTCCAGGCACAATTCCAAAACTTTACTTTTATATTTTTAGATCCGCCAGTTGAAAGTAGCATCATTAGCTCCAATTTCTTCAATGATACTTGACCATTCCTGTACACCATTGCTAGTTACTTTCAATATCCTTCCTGGTAACTCTTGAAATTTGCATTTTACAACTGTCTTTATTTTCTAACATATTGTCAAACACTTCTTCACAGCTTTAACTACTTCTTCACAGTCTCAACTACTAAAGCCACATGTCCCAGAACTGTGACGTGTCGCTGGCGACAGCTCAGGAATTTGCTGTAATTGGTCCAAGTTCTGGCGACAGTAGATTTTAAAATTGACCTCGTGTTCAGATTGACCAACCAATTGTCGCAGTTCTGGGATTGCGTCTTAACACTAATTGGAACTATCATTATAACAAGATTGGTTAAAACGCATTCTCATGACAAATAATGAAGCACTTCATTGGTTTTATGAAATGTCAAAAAATAATCTTTTATAAAATTTTGGAACTGGTTGAGAGATTGTCATAAATTTCTATTTCTTCCATTATAGTTGACCATTTATTTACACCTTTCCTAGCTACTTTCAATTATCCTTCCTAATAATTTGTGTTTTCTGTCACCTTTTCACCGCTTAAAACAATAACACTGACAATCTTGCAATTTCTTTTGTAGGATAAGGAATTTTGACTTTGCACCTTCTATTGAAATTTTGCTCACAAAAGTCGTTTTTATTGCAATCAAAATTAGATCAATGATATAAAAGGTTTGCTAGTTATTTGGATGTCTATCAAGTCCTAAGAAATAAATATTACAGCGGGGAGATGTTACAGATTAGGAAAATGTACTAACATAGGTTAAATTACTGTTGATTATCGGAGATATGGCAGTAGGAAAATTTAAATCAAAATGTAGTGTAATATGTTACCAGATGTAGTTCCACATTTGTGAATTACGATGAAATGGATACTTACAGATTTGATTAGAAAATTTCACTAAATTTATTACAATTATTGGATAAAATTGTGCCAATATTGTACTTACTGAATTAGCAAGATTAACAAAAAAATGTCTGATTTATTTCACCACTTTCTGATTTATGAAATCTGTTAAGTGTGCATTTTCATTTTGGGAACAATGGAACTGTGTTACCTGTTATTTAGTCAATGGTTGTTTAATGTTATGTAAACTGATGTCGTTGGTTCTTAAGAGTATGATATTTACAACGATGGAATACTAGGCAGAAATATTATGAAAATATTCCTTTCAACAGTTTCAAATTTGAGTGATCGTTTTTTCTCGTAGTATTTAATTATAGTGTGATTTTATGAGTGCATTTACATTTAAGAATCAAATTAATTTGTTATATACTTATTCGAAATAAATGAATATAGCACAATCATTATTTTACCTCAAATCGACACACTTATAATCTCAAGAGAGCATTGATTATTGCCGGTAATTGTTTGGGGTGCGTAGAAACACGGCATTATTAATCGCCCAAATGGGACACAAGGGCAAAAATTTCCAGCTACTAATTAATGCTCGAATAGATTCGGTAAGAAAAACATAACGACACCATCTTTACTCAAAGAGTATTATAAAATAAATAAAAATACATTCATTGAGAACTTACTGTTTGGCATAATATCTATTTTTCTAAAATTTGAGGATTTTGGTGCAGATCTTCAAAAAATGTTGATAAGTTGATAACTACATTGCCGAAAAATTTACTTTGATGCTCGGAATAATAATTCAACAGTAATATCCTAAGTGCATCAAAATAGCCGAATAAATTTTGGCGTTTCTGTCAAAATGTTTTGCCTAAAAATATGTCGAGCAAATTTGCCACGTAACAAAACCTCGAGTGCGAAGCACGAGGGATTTTGGGTGGAAAATTTACGAGAAATATTACTTTATGGCAAAACGTTGCGACAAAAATGTAAAAATTTAATCAGGCTGTTTTCATGCACGCGGGGTATTCGGCATGATTATTTCCTGGTTATTAATTTGAATAAATAGATTTTAGAACGAATTATGTATTTGCTTGTCGAAGAATCTTCGATAATGATTGCAAAAAAATTCAGAAAATTTAATCGCTAGTAATACCATAAAAGCTTTGAATTTATTGATTAATTTACGATAACTTGTTGGGTAGCAACTTAAAAGAGTGTAAATTTTATGAGTATTAAGAACACGACAACGCAGTTGGAGTGTTTTTATCATAAAATTTACACGATTTAAAAGTTGCTACGCAGGAAGTTTGAGTTAATTAATCGAAGAAATTCAAAGCTTGAATGGTATTTGATTAGATTATTTTATGAATGTATAAAATTTGACACAAATAAAATTGTTTGAAAAATTTTTGTTGGTGGAAACTAGGCAACTTCAATATAAAGGAACTCGAAGTTTTATCACAATATTATCGCTGTAAAACCGCGTTCCTTCCTTAAATAACGAACTGTGATTGGCTGTATTAGCCATGAATAAAATAATCGCTATAAAACTGAGGAAAACCATAGTGACTGACTTTTTATGTGCATGGAGGTAGTCAATATTATTATTTTCATTTATTAGGGCATTTTGGTGTTACCCCGGGAACTACAATAAAATAAATTTTCTATTAATTAATATATTCTGTTCCCACGAGCCAAGAAAGAACAAAATCTAGGAAGTTAAAATTGCTATTGTTTTCAAACCTAGCGCCACCGGAAATTCAACTACCAAATTTGACAACTGACACAAAGACGCGTTTGTATATCGAATAACAACATTCGTGGCCGTAGTTATTTAGAAGTTGTTTACTTCGTGTACATAGCTTTCTTCAGTCTTCACTATTCGTTTCACTTTCGATACAACTCCTTATCACTCCAAGGTAAGCATTTTCCCGTTTTTATTAATGTTGTTTTGAGTCTATGTTTTTTACAGAAATGAGTGGAGATGAAAGAGAACGATCGAGAGATCGTGAACGCTCAAGACGTGACCGTCCGAGTCGTTTTTCAGAAACAAGTAGAGATCGCAGCCCCGATAGGGGAGGTAGAGATCGTGGTGGCAAACAGTCGTCTCACTGTCGAGTGTACTTATCAAACATTCCATACGAATATCGGTGGCAAGATCTGAAGGATTTGTTTCGAAACCAAGTTGGAGATGTTGAGTATGTGGAATTATTTGTAGACGAGAATGAGAAACCAAGAGGATGTGGGATAGTGGAATTTGCCGATCCAGATTCTGTGAAGAAGTGTCTGGATGTCATGCATCGTTTCGAAGTAAAAGGACGTAAATTGGTGATCAAAGAAGATTTTGGAAATCAACGTGACAAGTTCGGCAATATCATATCATCAGGAAGTAAACGTAATCGCGATCGAGATGAGAGCAGAGAACGCAGAGCAGGCCGAGGCGACCGTTGCTTTGATCAGGGAAGAGTCCATCAAGAAGTAGGAGGAAATGAAAAATGGGGTAACACTTATGGTTTGAGTCCACAGTTCTTAGAATCGCTGTGGATAAACACACCTCTTATTAACAGAGTGTTTGTGGCAAATGTAAGTAAAATATTATTTTTGTTGAACAGAATTTTTTTAACATTGGGACCACGTTTGGCATTTAATGTGTGTGGATTACAATAATTTTCACTTAAAAAATTATAATTGAGTGAATAATTGACTTGGTGCTAACAAATTGAGGAATGTATGAAAGCAAATTATGAAATGTCAAATTTTGGGGCCTTTGATTTTATTTTAATAAGCTACTTGCGGAATAACCTCACAGTGGACTATCAAGGATTCTAAATGGCAAATGGTTGTGATTTCTTTTTTAATTGTTCACAGTTTTGCTTATTGCGAGCAAAAATGTTGGTCTGTGTTGGATGTTTGAGTAATTTATAGCTTGGTAATAAGGATTTCATATTCTAAAAAGGTTTTTATAATCTCCAACATCCTTGAACGATTCCTAAACCCAGTCGGTTTCACGATGAACTAAAATGAATGGAATATTTTGGTTAATTGAGATATGTAGAAATTAATTTTGTATTTTTTGTTAATTTTGTTAAATTGAAATTGATGGGAGACTGTTAGGCATAATAGTCCAAGCAAAATGTCGCCAAAAGGGGGGTTACCCTGCAAAAGGTCGGTCAGGTTTGGTTTTTTGATATGTTTTATCATAAATGCCCCTAATGTTAATGTCCACTTTTTGACCTCGCGACTTTTCCGGAAGGTGTTGAAAATGGGGTTTGAACTTAAGAAAAACAAGTTTTTGAGTACGCTGCGGAAACGGATATTTGGAAAAACAAACTTTTTGATTTATTTAAATACCTGACGATATAGGTTTTCAGAATCGAATCGAGACCGCAACTCTAGGACCAATAGTTTATGAGCTACGATTTTTTGAAGTTCACCACTTTGAGTGCTTAAACCGCAAATGAACTGTTTTTGCTGTTATCTCACGTCTCGTACGCTCCTGTCTGATTCACTGGTTACATGGAAACAAATAATATGGCACTGTAATGGGCATTAAAGGCTCTTTATTATGGTTTTTTGTTTGATCCAATTGGATGAAAAATGACCACACGGCGAGCAATCAAACTTGGAAAATTATTGAAAAAACTCCCTATTTTTAGTACGGTTTCAGTGTGCTCTCAAACCTGCCCAATATAACCAATCTCAAAAATTTTACATTCCATGAATACGTGACAGCTTATGGGGCACAGAAGTGCAAAAATTATTTTTTTTACTACTGACACCCTTGGACCAGTGCAGCTTTATTCCAAACGGGGCGCGGACTCAAAAATAACGAAAACGTTAAAATTCTCCTAGATTCCTGAAAGTTGGCACGTGCAATCACGTGTATCTACACATACACGTACATACACGTGATTGTGTCCCATAAGCTGTCACGTATTCATGGAATGTAAAATTTTTGAGATTGGTTATAATCGGCAGATTTGAGAGCACACTGAAACCGTACTAAAAATAGGGAGTTTTTTCAATAATTTTCCAAGTTTGATTGCTCGCCGTGTGGTCATTTTTCATCCAATTGGATCAAACAAAAAACCATAGTAAAGAGCCTTTAATGCCCATTGCAGTGCCATATTATTTGTTTCGATGTAACCAGTGAATCAGACAGGAGCGCACGAGACGTGAGATAACAGCAAAAACAGTTCATTTGCGGTTTAAGCAATCAAAGTGGTGAACTTCAAAAAATCGTAGCTCATAAACTATTGGTCCTAGAGTAGCGGTCTCGGTTCGATTCTGAATGCCCATATCGTCAGGTATTTAAATGAATCAATTTTTTTTTCCAAATATCCGTTTGCGCAGCGTACTCAAAAACGTGTTTTTCTTAAGTTCAAACCCCATTTTCAACACCTTCCGGAAAGGTCACGAGGTCAAAAACTGGACATTAACATTAGGGGCATTTATGATAAAACATATCAAAAAACCAAACCTGACCGACCTTTTGCAGGGTAAAAATACATTTTTACTGGGCTATAACTCCCCATCGTTTGTATAAGTTTCATATTTTATTTTTTAAGACACCCATATATTGTAACATTTTATCATTGATAATATGTTATCAGTTTCATTATTCTGAATTTCATAGCATCTGTTAATAAAATTTTTAAACATTAAAATCCTTGACAGAATGTAAATCCACATTATCAGGTTATAGAAGAATAAAATGCATAGAAATGCGTTCCAAGGATAAATTCGATATCCGCTTGGTAATTACGTTGATATAGGAGCAAGGCATTGTTATTTTACAGTTGGATTATAAAGTGGACAAAAAGAAGTTGAAAGAAGTATTCAGGTTGGCTGGAAGGGTGCAAAAGATTGATTTGTCTCTTGATAAAGATGGTCATAGTCGCGGATTTGCTGTTGTTGAATATGATCATCCAGTCGAAGGGGTTCAAGCAATTTCTATGTTTCATAATCAACAGTTATACGATCGCGCCATGACTGTCCGAATGGATCGTGCATCTGATCGTGAAAACGTTAAATTACCCGAAGGGTTGAAAGGAGTAGGCATGGGACTCGGTGTGAATGGGGAACCTTTAAAAGATGTCGCTCGTAATTTGCCCTCTATGAATAATACCGGACAGCCGATGGCTAATACAGGTGCTGGAATTCTTGGGGCCGTTCCAACCAGTGCTTTACAATTGGGGATTAATAATGCCGCGGCTGCTGCTGCACTAAGTAATTTGAACAGCGTTGTTGGGCAGTCCGGTTTAAGTTCTTTAAATTCAAATTCTGCTGTTTTGCAAGCAGCAAATTTAGCTGGAATGGGCAGTCTGTCCAATAACCTACTTGCGAATAGTTTAGGGGGTGGAGATTTGAGTTTGGCTGCAGCTGGTCTTGTCAATAATTCTCTAATTCAAAATCAATCTTTGGCGAATTTGAGCAGTAACAACAGTTCCAATGTCGGAAACTTTGGTCGTAACGATAATTCATTTGGTGGCAACCAAGCTGCTGGTATTCAGAGCCTCTTGCAACAAAATCAAGGTTTTGGCAGCGGGAACAGAAATTTCCAAAACTCATTTGATCAAAAAAGTAACTTTAATTTCAATTCTGACCGCGACAGAAGTTCTCTTAACAACGTTTATAGCACCGTAAATAATGGTAGTCAGATGCTTCGCTCTACGGGGAATATCAAAAATGAATCAACATATAATATCAAAAATGAAACGTCATATGGCTCAAAAAAGATTGCGATTAGTAACGTAAGTTGGTGCTTATTGGAAGGAGTTGTTTCTAACAGTGTTGCTTACAGCTGCCTGCGACTGCTAGTTTTAAACTGCTTAGTGAAAAGTGTAGAGAATTCGGCGATGTTCAACGAGTTGAAGATAAGGGAAATGGAATGATTGTTGTCAGCTACGGCAATGATTGGGAAGCGGAGGCCGCCATAAGTATCCTTTACTATCATTTGCTTCTTTATATAACTTTTATTTGTCGAATTTCCCTTAACCTTTACACAGAAAACATGAATCACGCACGTATTGATGGGCGTACCATTGATGTTAGATTTTACTACTAAGATTTTCTGTAAACTATAATGTGGCGACTTTTTAAGTTTTGACGAGGAACAATTAGTATTAGATTTAGTTGCGTTTCAAAAGTTTTGTCATCAAGCGAGGATGCTCACTCAATTGTTTTATTTCTTGTCACAGATTATTACATAGGAGTGCATCTTTAGAGTTGTGGTGTTTGTTTGTCCAGTTTCAAGTGGAATAAATTTACTTTTAATTATCATCGTCTTTATGTAACTGTAGCATAATAGTTGTTAAGTCGAGCCAAAGGATTATCTCTTTCGGGAAGATTTCATTTGTTTTGTGTCAGTTGGACAAGCTGTTGTGCCGATAGACGACTACAATGATATTGTTTGAACTTACACTTTAGTCTTAAGATTAATTTAAATTTTCTTACAGTTACAGCCATATGTTCTAGAAGTTGGTTGAAGAACGTCAGCAAAAATAGCACAGACAGTGATGACACTCAAATTTGGAAGATATCTACTTCTATTAAAGTTAATATATTGCACGCAAAATATCTTGTTTTGTTTTTTATTTAAGAAATAAAGTGCAAGTGTAATACAAAGAGATTTAAAATTATTTTAAAGTGATTTCCAGTTAATAAGCGTAATTAATGTAACTTATACATTTCATTTTTACAACATGTCCAATTAATGATTTAAATTAATTGAATTTTATCGAACAAATTTTAATTAAGTTTGAATTATGATTTCTGTGGTAATTTAAAATGTTAACGCCATTTTAAAAGTAATAGAAACCTGTAACAAATAGTCTAGATTTAAAAGTTAAAAAATAAATATTTTCAGTGTAATTTTCAATAACTTGTACCTTTTCCAATACTTGCAGAATTTAAACTCTGACAACCAGCTGATAACAAAATTTGAGGTTATGTGATGTGACATTTTTACAACAGCTTGTCTTTCTCCGAATAATATTTGAAGCTAATATGTGAAATGATTTGTGATTTATCAATTGAAAAGCAGTTAAAAAGCCATGGGAAATGAACACTCACTGATGTCTGGCTTGACATTAGATGAAAAAGCTGTAGAAGTCACCGATTTTTGGATCCACCATTCGGCCACTCTATTTTCAGATAATGCCAGTTCACTAACAGTATTTATCAGTGAACCTTTCGTGGTAGGCACTTTATGGTCTGTGCAGACTCCCCTAGAGAAATTTGCAAAAGTACGGTTAAAGATTGTGCAACCGCTATTTTGTTGTAATTGTAACGTTTTAGAATCTTATGGTACATCGTCATCCATGCATTTTAAAATACATATCATCTTGGAGCAAAAATTCAAAATTTTACTTGGCTACCGAGGATGTTAAACCATTATCACAGGTATTATATTCGCAAAATACTCTACAAATATGTGTTGGTCTACATTCCATACTGAATACACTATGCTTTTTACACGAAAATGCTTTAACATCACATAACAATGTGTGCATAACATCGATTTATGTTACTAAAGATGGAGGATGGAAACTCGGAGGACTAGAATTCTTATGCAAATATAAAGATTTAACATTAGACTACTTAAATAAAACAAGATCATATCGATATAATAAAGCTGTTGATCCAAACGAAGAGAAAATCTTTAGTAACAAAAATAGATTTGATTTAATAGATAGCTATGCATTTAGTGTCCTTGTCACAGAAGTGCTACATTTAAAAAATGATGGTGAGCTATAATCTTAATTTATTGTCCTCTTATTTCATAAAGTTTGTTCATAGAAGAAGTATCAACATTAACGGAATTTTGCAATTTTTGCAAAAACGATGTACAACAAGTGAACATGACAAAACGACCTCACTTGAAGACTATAGCGGAACATCAATTTTTTAGTCAAGAATTTATACTTATTCATTCATTTCTTACTGAACTTCCGTTAAAATCAGATACAGAAAAGGCCACCTTTTTTGCTAGTCTCACCGACAAGTTGCGTGAGTTCAACGAAGCCATTGTGGCAGGCCAACTGGGAGGTTTACTGTTATCCCGTATGGTACTTCTTGACAAAATTGCTCAAAAGGAATTGTTACCCTTCATATTCTCTCTGGATCAAGGTTTAACATTATCTTATTTTTTTACTACATTGTATTTTTACATTGTTTTTTTTACTTTCGCAGACAATGATTTATGTGAAAGTGGATTGTTTTCACTAGAAACATTTAAAACTTATTTGAGACCTCGCCTGTTAGATATGTTTTGCATTCGAGATGCTCAGATACGACTCATACTGCTGAATCATTTTTTCCGTTACATGAAATGCTTTACAAAAGAAGAACTGCAGGAAAAAATTTTACCTGAGGTAAAGTTTGTGTTTGTTGAATATAAGTTCTAAATAATGTTTAAAATTTTAGTTGCTTGTTGGCATCAAAGATACTAATGATCATTTAGTGGCTGTGACTCTCAGAATATTAGCAGATATTGTTCCCATCCTTGGGGCAGCAACTGTAATTGGGGGAAAACGAGGAAAACTATTTAATGACGGTCTTCCTACACTTTATTCAAGTGGAAAAGAAAGAAGACATTCCAAACAAAGTCAAGATTTGGCCCCTGAAAGTGATAGCTCTATGCATATCCCACCATTGTTTAGTAATGCACTCAGCTCGAATAGCTCTGCTGCTGAAGTATCTCCAATTTTAGAATTACCAGAGAGACCAAGTCCAGATGGGGAGGAAGATGAAACCCTGTCAGATATTGTGCAATCAGTGGAAGAAGATTTAGACAATTGGGAAGATTGGGATGTCAATGAAGCAAATGCATCAACAAATGTTGAAAATTCATTAGATTCACATACTGAAACCGTGGAGAATCCAGTGTTTAGCGAAAACACAAGTACCGAATTAGACAGCCAAAATGTACCTGAAAATAAAAACCGTGATGGTGGTCGTACTGATTTGGAACTAGATCCTATAGGGCAGCTTCAAAAAAATAAAATATTACCTGATATTGACGAGCTTGACATTAAAAATAAAAAAAATAACCACCCATTCAATTCAGATGAAGTTAATTTCTTTCAAGATATGGAACCAGTGATAGAATCATCTAATAAATTTTTAGTTTTTAGCGATAACAATAATGACAGTGAAGTTGCGCCAAAAATTAATAAAAAATTAGAATTTATTGTTAATGATGACAGCCAAGTGGAAGGTTGGGGTGACGATGACTGGGATTAATCATTTACCTTGTTATTGTACTAATTTTTAATAATTTAATATTAGCTTTATTGGGGATATAAGAAACCAGTTTTAATATTTATATTTGTAAGGTTACTTTAGACTCACTCAATGCTGAGTATAAAAGATTTTCTATTGAAAGAGTGAAATCCTATTGTATATTTGTTTTTGTTTTAATAAATAATCAAAGTGATAAATTTAATGATTTTAAAGTTTTTGAATTGCAATAAAAAAAACTTTTAAATGATTAGGAAAAAAGCTTCTTTCGGCTAGATGTCGCTGGTGTCGCTATTTCCTTAGTTTCCGCGTTTGCGCACACACGTCCCTCTTGTCTGGTCACGTTGAATGCAGATTGTCATTCCGTGCCCAAATTTGTAAAATAGGATAGAAATCCATCAAAATGGTAAGATTTTTACAGAAATATAGCTAGTAATATGATAACAGTGTGCATGCGTTTTGTTCATAATAAAAAAAAATGGTTAATAAGGCGGGATTGTATTGAAATATTCAGAGATTTTTAATATCCTGCTAAGTGTGGCACAATTTTTGAGACCTGCAATCCTATTTCTTCTAAGATTATTATTTAAAATATGAACGTTCAACCTTCACTATTCAATCTTCTAGCCTTTGGGATATTAAAAAGTGCCTTGCAAACCGATTTAAAAAGTTTCAATATTGGTTATGTTTATATGATGCACGTCTAGATGATTGAATTCTTGTTTGTTCTTAAGATTATTATTTCAAAAGTCAACGTGTCAATCTTAATTATCCAATATTTTAGCTTGTGCGATACTAAAAGCAATGCAAAGAAATGAAAGTTTCTGTATTGGTTATGTTCATATGACATGTGTTACAAATTCTTTTTTGTCTGCAGGGTTTCGTAAAAGTCATAAAAAATAAACAATATTTTAAACGCTTTCAAGTTAAGTTTAAGAGGCGTCGTCAGGGGAAAACTGATTATTACGCACGCAAACGTTTAATAGCCCAGGATAAGAATAAGTATAACACACCGAAGTATCGGTTCATCGTGCGTTTATCCAACAAGGACATTACCTGTCAAGTTGCTTATTCTCGTATTGAAGGAGATAAAATCGTATGTGCTGCATACTCGCATGAACTTCCTAAGTATGGAGTAAAAGTCGGACTTACAAACTATGCAGCAGCTTATTGCACTGGTCTTTTGCTAGCTCGTCGTTTATTGAAGCAACTAGGTCTGGATGGTTTATACGAAGGAACTGCTGAAGTTACTGGTGAAGAATTCAATGTGGAAGCTGTTGAAGATGGCCCTGGTGCTTTCAGGTATGTTGTCCATTCAGTTGGGGATTTAGAGATTAAGATTTGTAAGCTTTCAAACGTATTTAATTGAAATATCAAAGATTATGTGAACTACAGTAGTAAACCCTCGATAAGACGAACACCTCGTTAACGCGAACAGACGCTGTGGTCCCGGCTTGTTTCTTATCGTTTCTTATGGAATGTCGCTCGGTTAACACGAACTACGAACTAAATTTTAGAACCTTGAGATTAAAAATCCCTTTTAAGACAAACAAATCAATGGTGGGGAGAGACTATTTATTTTCAGTCGTCAGTGACGCTTTGACTATGCAGTGTTTGACACTACCTGAAAGTGGCCCTTTTTCAAGAACCACACAGCTTCAATAGAAACATTATCTGTTCAGTTTTACAAGTTAAACACATAACACAAGATTGTAAAATCATTATAGTGTTCAGTTATACCGTATTTTTTAATTTGAGAAGATTCAAACAGATCGCGCCAAAAGGTAGATCTGTTTGAATCTTCTTCTCAAATTAAAAAATACGGTATAGTTATGTTATGTGCAGTTATTATCAATAAATAAAATTCTTAAAATCTTAAAATGGTATATTATGTATGTATGTATGTATGTATGTATGTATGTATGTATGTATGTAATCAACCGGATATGACGAACTTCGTTACTACGTACATACAATATTCTCGTCTCTTTGAGTTCGTCTTATCAAAGATTTACTGTACTGCAATTTCCAAAATATCTTGTATTCGCAACATAGTATAGTGAAATGTAATTATTTTTTTTCATTGTATGCCTCACAAGTTGTGTAGTAATCGCTAAATAAGAATATAATATTCAAGATATGAACTGAATCAATTCAAATCAGTTCATGCACCCACGCAAAACTTCTTATTTGACGATGCATTAGATGTATTAGATAATTCATATCTATGATGATTTTTGGGCACATGCGCGTCATATGATGCAACATTTTAGCGATTTACTTTGAAGGTTTAGCTTCATGTTCTATGAGGCTGAGCTGTAGAGGTTTGTTTGTTAACTTGTTAATTTTTTGTGATTTTAAGGTGTCTCTGACTTGAAATTGTACTTTTAGTAATTTTCTCCCTTTATACAGTTTTCTAACATTTTTTTATTTCAGGTGTTACTTAGATGTTGGGCTACAACGCACCACCACTGGAGCCAGAATATTCGGTGCCATGAAAGGAGCAGTCGATGGTGGTCTTAATATTCCTCATTCCACCAAACGCTTTCCAGGATATGATGCCGAAAGCAAGAGCTTAAATGCTGAAGTTCATCGTTCCCACATTTTTGGCCAGCACGTTGCTGATTACATGCGTTCACTTGAAGATGACGATCCAGAAGCTTTTAAGCGTCAGTTTAGTCAATATATTAAACTTGGAATTGTAGCTGATCAGGTAATATTTATTAAAATTATTACAATTCGTCCAACAAAAATTACAGCAGTGCGTTTCCACAACACTGGTGTGTCGCAGTTGGACTAAATTGAATTAATTTACATGAATGTGAATGTTAGTTACCTTTTAACATTAACATGTGAATTGGACAGTTTTGTTTAGAATCTAATAATGTTTTAGATCGAGACAATTTACAAGAATGCCCATGCAGCAATCCGAGCTGATCCGGCTCTTCCCAAGAAAGAAGAGAAGGCACCACCTGCAGCCAAGAAGAGATGGAATCGGGCCAAATTGAGTTTGGGCGAACGCAAAAACCGTGTTGCACAAAAGAAAGCGTCCTTCATTGCAAAACTGGAGGCTCAGGTCGAACCATAAAATATTTCTTTGTCCGTTCCGTTGTGCATATTTTATATTGGTTCTCTGACTTGGTAATAAATCTATACCATTAACAAATTAATTTTTAATTATATAGGAGGGGTTTTTAAGGGGAATATTAATAAATTACTTCTGATTGTACAAACTACATCTTTATTGGGTAATTCTATTTAAGATGAAAGTACAGTGTCAAAACTTGAATTCTTGAAAGAATTTTGTTTGTAAGATTGCATCGTAGTAAAAAAAAGTAATGTGCCTTTTATAAAAAATAATAAATAAAAAGTAAAAGTAAAAGCAAGTAGAAGCTATTTAAAATGAGAAATATAAAGTGTACTATTCTTTTGAATACAAATGAAGGGCCATATATGCAGGAAGGATTTGATGTTTCAGTTTGATCTGGGAATCACATTGATCTTTTTTTACTTCAGTCAAAATCAAAACAATGTGATTTCCAGATCAAATTGAAACAAAATCTGAGCATAATAAAAAGTGACTAAGCAGGGTTCATAGTAATTCTGTATTTTCATATTCCCCGACTTAGTTTTTCCCCGATCTTTTTCTAATAATTTGTGCTCTTAACTAAACCGGTTAAAAGTTTTTCTATCTCTGAAACTTTTCTATGTGTATAAATTAAATTCTCCGATTTTTGATAAATCGTGAATTCCCTGATAATTTGATTTATTTCTAAATTCCCTAACATTTCCAGGTTGCTGTGAATGCTGCTTCAGAACATCTTGCGTACAGTCCTTCAAATGTAATTAATTAATATATTTTCTAGGGATTTTGTAAACTTTGTGAAAGTGTTACTACAATTTACCTACTGTCAACTTAATATTGAAATCGCAGCCTCGAGATTGATTGAAGGCACAGTATAGTTTGATTATTTAAAAAATTCAAAATGGTTGAACATGATTTTCCCAAAGAATTTAAGGTGTTCTGTAGATGTAGGATTGCAATGCACAGCTGGAGCTTTCAGTATTCCGCCAAAATGCAATAAATAAGATTACTGTAATGCAACATTCTTCTGTTGAATGAGATCTTGATGACTTCTAATAAAAGCACTGCATTCTTCCATATTAGTAATAATGTGTTGCAGTGTCCAGTGCTTCCTTAATAAGGCATTATCCAATGTGAAGTAACTGTGCCGTATACACTGAATACCTGTACAATGAGCTGTAGAATGAAGCTCAATTCCTAGATCGTGAATTAACATTTTCAGGTAGCTTTCATACTCATTTACACACTGTACTTCTGTAAATCATTTATGTTACCTTTAATCATTGTTAATTATGAATATACCTAAAGTAAATTCCGGTGGGTTGAACTGAACACATCTTATGCCATAAAGGACTGGAATTTTCGCATCATGAGGTCGAATTGGACCTTTTATTGCCAATTCATAAGCTGTTTGTGATTGTATATCAACGCCACACAACCTATTTTAAATATAGATAAAAACTTTCAAACAAAAAATTAGTTGAACATACTCGAACATCTTCCTTTGATGTACAGCTTGCATGGAAGCCAGTATTTTATCCATATGCGGCTGCTTTACGTGCCCAAATGTAGATTTTTCAATGATTTGACCAGTTTTGTAAGAGTTTTCAGTAGCTGCACCAAAGAGACCTTTAATTCTATATGCTCTCACAAGTCTGTTATTTCTAATACGAGTAGCCAATTTTGTACCATCGTTAATTCCAATTACTAAATTATGGAATTGAGATTAACAACAAATTGCAGTAAAATAATAACAAACGTAATATTCCACTTGTGTCGGAGCCTAAATAAGATGACCAGGCGCATCTTACATCATTGAATTGATATCGTGGTCCAACCACCAAAGGGTCATCTGCCAAACTTGGTGCTACGACAACTGTTAAATCTTTTGATGGATCACCTTCGATACTAACATGTTGAATTGACGGTCGACATTCCATTTCACTAAGTTCTAAAAATAATTCTATTAATTTTAAATAAAAGCGCGAAATATTCGCGCATGGCTGTTGTGGTACCAATTATTTTACCAACCCAGCAGTATTTAAAATTCAACTCCGGTGTTTTATTCATATCAAAGGACATAAAAGTGAGTTTTAACGTTTATTTATCTAAATCTTACTCTTTTTCAAAGCATACCTGTGCATATCTTGTTTATAATGGTTTTTCTTATTTGATTGCATTTCACTTCGGCTGGTTTGTAGACGCAAATTATTCCCCTCAAACTATTCCAAATGGTCGTAGCTTCTTTTACAAGCATTTTAAATAATGGATTCAAATACAATAAGTACAAATTATCGATTGCAATCACAATTCGTACAATCGGAATCACTTTTTTGCACTTTTGAGGTTAAGTATATAAAGTTAGGTTCACATACAACTGTCAAGGTTAATTGGGGCAAGTGATATCAAAATTGACATCTTGTGTCTTATTCGAATTCGGTAAGACTTCCCTATGATTTAATATAGATATACGATGTTCTCGCTAAGGATTTTGTCCAAAGGTATTTATTTTAACAAAATGTACTATTCAGTGTAGAGTGTCAGGTCTTACATATAAAATTAAAGGCACAATTAAGTTTATTTATATCACGATGTGTAGGTTTTACCGGTCTTGTTACTGGGGATTTCATGGTGAATTATTAATTACCGAATGATAATTCTTGAGCTCAAAAGTACCAAAAGCCTATTGTATTTATTACTAGAATTGAAAAAAGATAATTAAACAAAGCTATAAATTATTATTAAAACGATGAAATTTTGTATAAAAATACAACTAAAATTTAATCTACTGTTATGGAAATGTCAAGTTGAATTTACAATATTTTGCTGTCAGGTTACTGTGTGTCTTGTCTGGGTCAATTTATTTTATTTTATTTACTGTTGCTTTCAAAATGAGTAATATTAAACTTCAGCATTGCAGCGTCAAAGTTTCTAACAAAAAGGTAGATAGTTGTCCGACTCCTATTATCCAACTTCAATTTTGAGCTAACAATTTTGATGGGGCAGAGGATGTTTAAAAATCCGAACGACCTGTTGAGGCAATGTTTCAGGATACGCTGAAAATTTGTCTCAGTGATGAGACTTGACTAAAGAAGGCTTGATACAGTTGACCAAAACTCAATCTTTTGGTAAAAAACTTATGGCGACCATTGTCTGGGACGCAGTAGTTTAGTTGGTTCAATACATATAGAAAGGAATCACAATAATGCCGAAGCTCGTGGAAAAGCAATTTACAATTTGAAGCAGGGTAAAGGTATTCAAGATTGTGGATCCGTATAGTCCAGATTTCTTTTGGTTTCAAAGCCTAATAAAAGAGATTCTTAGTGAAACTGAATGAATATTTGGGAGACCAAAAGAATTTTTCATTTGGGGAATGCAGCTACAAGAAAATAATTAAAACAAGTGTATTATATTATTTAAAATTGTCCACACGTGAGATAACTATAAAATTACCTTGGAAATTATCCTGTTTGTACCCGTGGCTTTTTTTCGTCATAATTTAAAATGAAAACATTTTAAAAACCACACATACATAATTTTAATTTGCCTTTACACATTACAATGTTTGGTTATTTGCACAACAAATTCAAATCTGGAGATATTTTAGTGTATAGGTGTTCCAATCTTCGAAGTTTTCTTTGGTACCTACTACAGGCTTTAGTCACGTAAGATGACGAGGATAAGGAGGTAAAGATCAGCCCAAAATACATTTTGTATTGCATACATTATGCTTTCATATTTACAAATTAAGCTAGAAATCCAAGCAGGCATTGTTAATTTAATTTTTAACGTAGATTTTGCAAATTGTGTTTGTGTTTTACCTGATCAACCTGCGTTAGCAATTAAAATATCTGCCAGAAAACGAAAATTTTGAAGCTATTAAGAATTGGCTTTCATAAAATATTTATTATTTTTTATGTAAGCTTTGTATAAGATACAAAAGTGGCTGAAGACAATGACCGTTTGAAGAATGCTATTTTTAAAATTGCGCATTTCGTATATAATGAAAATAAGTGTTTATTTTTGAGTTTAACGATCGTTGAAAAAGTTCGGCAAAGTTTACTGACAATGAGATATGGAGGCGGTTTATGATTTAGGCTCGGATGTAGGCGACGAAGGTACGAAAAAGGGATTCAATAAATTATTTAAAAAATTAAAGAATGTTTTATTACATGTTTAAAGTTTTTGCATAAAGAATGCCTAATACTTTTTCAGTTAATATTAAATTGATGGCAGGTATAAAAATGTACACTCAAGTTCCTTGCGATTATATCATTTACTCGGTTTCTTTAGAACAAAAACAGTAATTGCTGCTATGGATGAAGTACTTTTTTCTAGATTTAATCGCACTTTTTGTTGGTGCGTATTTCCGTCACTTTTACACTATTTACACACTTTATGTATTGTTTGTACCGGATATTTTTGCTACTAAGATGGTCGATAAAGATTGTAAAGAAACGACCCATTAAGTGTAGAACTGATAAATGAACTTGTTCATCTTCTTAACGGATTTGGAGCTGTATCGGATAAAACGATCGATAGACATAAAAATACGTTAAAGTAAATAAACGACCCACAACTTTCCAGTGACAGTGAAAATTCGGTGCGCAGAGGATATAAATGTGTAAATTGTGGGTAAGGTAAATGAATGAGATATCGGGGAAAGTGTGTGCAAGGAATATAAAAGATGGAATTAAGGTCGTTTTCTCTACTTTAAAAAAAAATTAACAATTTCCACCTTTTTTATTACTTATTTTCTTTGATAATTGTATAATTAGAGTTTTGTAGTAACAATTTGACTATCTATTTGCGTCGATCAAAGCACCTGAAAGGCTTAAGAAATCGGCTTAACGTCATTTTTATTGATTCGGATTATTAGAGAGACGACTAGTGGAATAAACGTTTTAGATTAATATATCGAGTTTTTGTACAAGATAAAAAAAGTAAATGTGTTTATCATTATCCTTTATGTCTTGTCGAAATATTGCTATGGTTTTACTAATCGATTTTATAAAATATTCACCAAGATTAGCTTTATTAGCCTGTTAAAAATATGTATTGAGATTACATAATTGCTTAATTAGATAAACTCATTTATTATTATGGAAAGAGGAAATAACTATTGAAACATTATGTATTTTAAAAAGTCATATCGAACAACACTTAAAAATAGCAGGGCATTAAGCTGCGTAAACATAGTTGAAGCTAAAATTATGTTTGTTTGCTGCTATGAATCTAGATATCTGACTATTATTAATGTAATATTTGTCAAAAAATTAAATTTTCCTGTAAATTTAAATTCATTGTTTACTGCTGCCTATTGACTCAAAAATTGTAAATTGTAAATTTTATGTTCCAGTATTAAAAAATTCCGTTTTGGTTAGAAATATGTCAGCCACAATTTTAACGCATATTCCTGAAGTGGACATCGAGGCCAGCGGTGTATTCAAGTACATCCTCGTGAAAGTTTCAGCTGCTCCTAAGGAACAGGACGAAAATTCGAGCAAGGTTATTGTTCGGGGATATGGCGAGTGCAACTTTCATGGTGAGTTAAAGTTTCTGCACTGACTAACATTTTAGTATAAAGGCGTTTTGCATACTCGTGAGTATACATAGTAAAATTTGAAACATTTTTTATGTCGCGGTTTAAATTGTTGTACAAGGAGTAGATGTATTTACTCAAAAATAGATATTTAATTGAAATTTTTTAAATCATAGGCGGAAGTTTTTTATATTGTTTGATGGAAACGAAAAATTAGTTATGTGTCAGTGCGGTGTTGGGGTGTGTCACACCTCGCTGCACTAATGGAGGGTTAAAAAACAAACTGATTATGTGATTAAAACTGGAAACAACTGTTTTCACTGCAAAATCACATTCCCTGGAAATTAGATTGAGGGGAGATGTTCCTGGGACGTTACCTTTTTTTGGTTGATTAACTTCTCGGTGTTAGTAGATTTTTCACCATCAGCGTTTTGTTGAGACTGCTTTTTTATAACTTTCAGTAATCGACTAGATTTTGTGATGATATCGGCAACAGTGAATCGTTGATGCATTTTTATTTTATTATTGCAGGTCTGCTGTATACACACACATTTCAGTGCTTGTCAGAAAATTTGATTGATGTTATATTATTTTAATTTTTTTATTACCCTGAAATAAATCAGAAATACTGATTGTGATACATCGCTGAATTCAGGAAAAAATCTATCAAATTTTCAAAAAAAAAATTATAAAGTTATAATCTGAAAAAATTAAGTTGACCTTTGGTATTTGAATGAAGAAACAAAAATTATGTTTAACCTACACTTTGTAGTACTTTTTAAGCCATAATTTGACGTATCGTTAGGAGTTGGGGCGTTTTTCCGTGTACGCTTTATAATAATTTAAAATTGAAAGTGATGCATGCATTTTTAACAACAGTTATAAGACGCTTTTATTGGCCAGAATTTTCTTTGCTAAATTAAAAGATAAATTTGCATGTAAAAGACACAAATTAACTTCCACTAGCTCATAATATAAAATTCACATAGCGGGAAAGCGTTTTAGACATGACTATCAAAATCGGTTAAAATTATTGAAGCAACAAAATTCGATACATTTCTGCTGTTGGGTTAAATAAAAGGATTAAATGAATGTTATTGTTTTCAATAAAATGTAATACAAGCTTACAGCAACATTTCTTTAACCTTTTAATGAAATAAGGTTAGCTAAATCCAAATTAAGATTTAAGTTTTTATTAAAATTTTATCACAAAAACTTTAACGCATGGTTTCGAACGGTAAAAATTGTACAAAAGAAATTTAAAGGTGGCAGAGCACTGTGAAGTTGAAAGTGGTTGCACCAAAGTGAATAATTACATCTTTCCTGAGAGGCTCGTTCAAATACTGTTTTTTCAAACACGAATTCTCAGCTAAATTGAGTTAATAACATGAAATGTTCAGTCAAATCGCGAATTATGTTCGTGTTAAAGTGCACTTTATAAATTTGACATTTTAATATATTTGATATTTCAACAAATATCAGTTGTTTCTTATAAACAATCAAAATTTATGTTTTTGTATTGTTTCTTGTGAATAAAATATTGCAGTTTTAGCAAAGAGTATAAAAAGTTTTCTATATTCTGTGGTTTTAGCTCAAATCCTTTTGTTTTTCTTTCGGGTGGAATTTTCAATGTCGGCGTTTAATTTCAATGCACAATCATACAAATGTATATTTGTGTATTTGGTGACAATGTAATGTAAGTAGCATTAGTAGCTATGCAAACACCTAGTGAACAAGGACCAATTTGGTAGTAAATTGCAGGCCACATGTGATGATAATCAAAATCCTGGTAACATTCATGGACAATTAATAATAAGTTGCTCCAAAATTACGATATGGTGAGTCATTATAACTCGGTTTACACAAAATTAAAATTGTTTTTATAAATACAGTAATACCCCGGTTTACGCGATTAATGTGTGGCAAAAAAAAAACGTCAAGCGAATCAAACGTAAAACGGGGTCAATTATGTTTTTTAAATAAAAAAAAATACAGATACCATAAGGTTGAAAACAGTATTTAATTTTGTTGATTTAAAAAAAAGCGTTATAGCGAATCAATTTTAACCGGGGAATTAGTGTATTTGAAATATTCATTTTATTGTTTATTTGTTTGAAGAATAATATTTTGTGCCGTTCTAACTGAATTTTTGTAAGATAATGAAATGTACTTATAAGTATTATTTTAAAAGTCAACAAGACTCGGAGGACTGCGATTGTAAATGTTTGTTTCATCATTTTCCAACCATTTATTATATACCTGTTATTATCTTTTGACCAATATTATTATTATTACCTTAGTGAAATAGTAGTGGCTGATTATTTGCTACGAATGCACATGAGTCTCATCTAATAACGTGCAATTACCACAGAGAATTGTGTTTATTCAGAAAGTTCACTAGTTGTCAACAAAACATAGATGCAATTGACACTTATAGATGAGAATAGAAACCAAAATTTGTGTTCTAGGCATGAGCTGCCGTTTAGTAACAACAAATGATTCGATTAAATCAAATATTTGTGGTTAAAAATTTCTTTGATTTACTTCCAGCCGACGTTAACGACAAGCTAACGGATGAACTGCAAAAGTTGAAACAAGAAGGAACTGTGGCAGACTGGAGAACAAAAGTTCTCGGTGGCGGACGCATTGTGCACGATTCCTCAAACAAAAACATCAAGGTTTACGGTTATTCCCAGGTAAGAAATACTACGTTTAAATTGCTCTTAATTCTTTTATAAATAACGACACGAGATTGAAATCGATTTTCGTGCAATTAACGAAGCAAATTTATATTAGATCGATGCGAAACACGAACCGATCTCTTTGCAGAACAGATAATTCCTGCAAGTTGGCAATAAAAATTTGAGTTGTAATTTTATCTTCGGTAATTTGAAATTTAGGTCAATGATCATTGTCTCATTTGAATTATTGGAGGGATTTATTCAAGCTTCAAGGGCGTTTTTAATGAGAGACTTCAGAAATAATTTTTTCATTGACGAATTTTGAAAATGCAAATGCAGCAATAATTTTGGATTTTGCTGGTCGTGTCCCTCATTACTTTCGGATTAAGTTATTTATTTAATTTAAAAATAAAAACAATAAATTACGTTACTGATTACATTTCATTAAATTAAATTTTTTATTTTCATCGACTCCAACTAAATCTGTTAATTGTGTCAGTTTTCTAACGGTTCATTATATCTATGAGAGTGTAGAAAGTAATATGAAAATTTGTATGAACACTTCAGGAATTAATTTCCAAGCTTTATGAAAAGCTCCTTGACCATAGTACGAAAAGTTTTGGTGTGTTGAGAGTTAGGCAAATTAGGAGGCCTTTGGTGAATAATTTTTCTTTGCAAGATAATTTTAAATATTAACATTAAAAAATGTAGATCTTATAATTGATATTGAATATGTTTTCAATTTGTTTTTTAAACATTACATTAATTTATTACTTGATGCACTGCAGATATTTAATTTTGCACAAAAGAAAGGAGCAACTTGTTAAATAATATGTTTAGATATTAATTATGCTACTACAGTCGATTCCGCTTAAGAGGGACGCCGGTTAAGAGGGACAGCCGCTTATTTGGGCCACATCTTTAAAAACGAAAACCGAACTATTAAAGTAATACATAATTTGATCGCTTTATTGGGACAATATTCCGCTTAATAGAGACAACAGCAGACGTTTGGTTGCTTACAGGTGACCCATTGAATGCAGTGTAATCATAATTCTACGTAATCTAAATACAGTCAGCGTTTTTAGTGATATAACTCGCACGACTTCGCGCTATTAGTTTTTGATTTTTTAATTTGTTGTAGCGAATTTTGTTAAATAGATTAATTTTTCTTTTACTGTTAATTTTTGCATTTTGGAATAGAGCATGAAGAGAGAGGTATTACAAGCCCCTGATTCCTATTTAAAAATTTCGGGGTTGCAACTGTCACTCGAATGGGGCCGAAGTTTTCACTTTGTGGAATATCATGCCATAAACTAAAAATTCCGGGTTGGATTGTTTTTTATAAATATGCACAATAATTGAGATAGTGAACTTATTCCATTTGACTGTTCCGCATTGTATGTATTTTCGTTCAATAATTTATTGATTTAATTTATTGAACGCTCGAAGATGTATGTACAACTTGTTACTTATGCACATACGTACGTACTTATTATTTTATGTTAGAATTTATTTTTGTTTCTCTTGTTATTAAACTATTACTAAAAAGTTGAAAATTTTACGTGAAATCCGGTTAAGAGGGGCATTTCCCGATGTGTCCCCACTAAGCGGAATCGACTGTATTTAGATGGGATTTGAAAGGAATTTTGTTGAATTTTTCAACAAACATTTGGCTTATATTGGAAGTTGTTGTATTTTCTGTAGTGTTTTAAGTAATCGTCTACTCTTTAAGTTATTTTATTTTGATGTTCCTTATTTATACTATCCGATACACGTGGAGTGTGATATTTGTGATAGATAATTCGTGGTATTTTCCCAATATAGAAACTATTGAATAATGTTTAATCCCAAAACCAACTACTGTTGTTTATTGGTTAAAGAAGATTCTATGCAAATAAATTTACAACTTAGTTTGTTGTTGCTAATAAAATTATGTTCAAAAATTTTTTATATGAAATCACATACAGTGGATGTATGCACAGTTGATTTCGTAAACACATCAGAGTATATCAAATTTCCGATGCGGATGGAATGTATCTATCTATATAGGTTTTAATAATTCACTGTCAGAATTAAAATTTACATTTTTTTATGTTTGTTTTTGTACACCCCAATTATTTTAATTAGTTTAGAAATCACAAAGGTACAAGAATAAATATGCTGGTTCCAATTCTTTGTGTTGTTTGCTGAATTTTAATCATCTGATGATGCTAATTCTTTGTCTTATTTAAGGCATACGGAAAGGCGGATCACGAGATGACTGTTTCTCTGCTGAAAAAAATCTACGACGACTACGACATTTCATGGAGCGACGAGGGCTATTAAGTGGTTATATCAATTAATTCAGAATTGTTTTTATTTAGCAGAATATGATCTCTGGTATAATAAAGGAAATTGAAGGTTGCTGTACACGTTTCTTAGATAATACACCTTTACGGTTGTAATTTTCTTGTTTTTTTACTTAATTTTATCTAAATTGGTGTTTGTAATATCTTCGTTTTTCTGTTTTGTTGTGATTAAAATTGTTTAGATATCTATTTTTCTATTATTTAATTTCGGTAGTGAACGTGATAAATTTGGAGATTTTTTCGCTACTAAAACAAAATTCAAGTCTTTGATGAAGACTGTCGTTTTTTCTTGGATATAACAAACAATATTTTTTTATGATGGTTGCGTTTAATTAATTAATATTTTCTTGTTCAATAGTGCTTTTAATGGAGTTTGTGACGTGCAGTGGCGATTACTTTATACATTTTTCCTAATGCATCTTTTATGTTCACTATTTTCTGTAAAAAAAATAAAGAGTTTTTGAAAATAAAGTAGCAAGAAAACTCAGAATAAAAATAAATGATTCAATAAATCTTTAGTGTTGACCTAGTATACCCGGACTTAGAACGGGCGCTGCAGGGCATTAAAAATACAACTGCTGGGATTTAGTTATTATTAATACCCACAACAATACATTATGGATGAAGGTTTTCAAGCAAAGCCTTCGAAAAATAAGCGCTGGTTGAAGTTTTCGTTCACATTTTTTCATGAGACAGAAGGTAAATATCTCCTTGTATGCTTTAATATGAAAACAGCGTGACGCTATCGAGAAACATTGATTTTTGTTGTAAGCAATTCCGCAAAAACGGCCACGTTGCGAAAATATTGTAATTTTTTCAATAGTTTGAAACCGACGTTCCAAAAGAGATATTTTTAGATGTAAAATGAAATACAGCCGAATTGTTTTTCGATACAGAATTCGGAGATCAAACCACACAGCCTGTTTTTTTATGAACACCGGAGAGGATCAATCGGGAATGAAAAGAAAAGCAGTAAAAGTTAAAAAGAACATATCTGTCATGTTAGAGGTTATTTTTTTTATACCTTTCAGGATATAAAAATGTCTCTTAGATCAAATTTGTTGCAAATTTTATATCTGCATTTGTGATAATTTCGATATTTGTTGTTTTATTAACCAAATGGGGCATTGCAGCCATGTAAATTTTCTTAGAAAAGAATGGATTTGTTATGCCTACATATTTTTAAATTAAACATTTGACTAAACAATTTCCATGGGGTAAAAAATGAATAGAGGATTCGAAATTCAAACGATCTGTATATACCTCGCGGCAAGCTCTTATTCTTTATCAATTATATGTATTAAAGGGGAATGTGGGCAAGGAGTTGCGCGAGGTCCACTGATCGCTGAAATAACTTAATACCTGAGAGCAATGACACATTGGGCGGTAGCGGTTGGCGGTTGGAACTGGCCTTCATAACCGTTTTTCTGAAACACCTGCCGCAATGTAAACAACAACCGTTTCTGGCCGCGGTTATGCGGCAGGCCGCAAGAAGTCTGATACAATATTTCTTATGGAGCCTGTCACACTAGCCGCGCGGTTGGCAATAAATTACTGCATTTGTGTACATGTATAACTTTATAAACATAAACTGTTTAAAGATATGATTTCGTAAACATTATCTTGTACTTTTTTTGCTTCGAATATACCTACTATTTAATTAATTTATTATTTTTAATTTAAATGAAACAGAGATGTAAGAGATTTCATATACATATTTATAATTATTATATAGATCGCTAATCAAATTTACAGTTTTGCTGTGATGCACTAAAAAGTATTCTTAATAGAATTCGTGTTAAACTCGAATATTTCTTGTAAGGTTGTGATATCAATTAAAGGAATATGGGTTTAAAAATAAATGAATAACTCAGATTTAAATCCAATTGCTTTATTTAAATGTTAACTCAAATAACATGAAATGGTATAAATCCAGTCATCTGTTTTTAAAAATCGCGCTGACCAGACATGTGTAACATAATACTTGGCTAAGGGTTGTTTTTAACGTAAGGGTATTCCCTCAATCGGTAGTAAAAGCATTGAAATTGGCCTCCCGTTTTACGTAAACTATTATTTATGGGATGGACCCAATACCTTCTTTTTTGACGTCGTTTTCTCAAAGCATAAATGATGCACACTGTCTCTTCCAACGTAAGCATATTGATAACTGAGACATCTTTCACATACATCGAATAAACTTCAGGGAGGGGCATAACCGCGCGGTTAAAACCGCGTGTGTGAACGCTGCAGCCGGTTTTTGACAGCGTGTTTACAATCAAAACGAAACCGCGTGTGTGACATCGATTTGCGGTTATAATCATTGTAATCATTGTTTAAAACCGCAACCGATACCGCGTGGTATGGCGCTAGCCTAAGACAATGAGAAAGGAATTCAGAGTTTGAAGGCCTTACAGTAGAAGAAACACTACCATATTTTCAAGACAAAGAATGTGGCCTCATTGACCTTTGGCATTCAATCTAGATTTGAACCTTGTGACTTTTTTTATCTCAAAGGCCCTTGGGAAGAGGAAGCGAAAGTAAATCAACTATGGAAGATTGGTATCCATCCAAGATAAAATGCTGAGAAAAATTGAAAAATTGATGTAATTTAATTTGAGTACGTTTTTCTTTACGTTTTGTAGCAAGTCAATCGATGCAAATTAAACGAAATTTACAATGTACCCACACAAACCAAAAACGTAACCTTCGTGTAATTTGAAACGTATTACCTGTGTTTCATTATATGAAGCCTTTAAATGAGTTATTACGAGCACAACATAATTAAAACATTTTCATTAAGTTTTCGCTATCCAATTTTCCGCCAATGTTGAGGGATTAGCAGATTTACGCATTTAGAATAAATTCACGTTCAACAAAACGAGTTGTTAATATAAAGTTGTCATAACAAAGGCAAAAAGCTCATTAGATATTCATCAACGAACGCCAAAAAGCTATCCAGTTAACCAGAACGGAATTAAGGCTCATTATCGGTCTTTCGCTGGACATTGCCCACTACAATGTGGGCAAAACAGTGTTAATAATGGCATGCGAAGTGGTCCATCGTGGCGACGACCAAGACTCACTTCGGTCATAAATTTAACGGTTTGTTTCAATTTGTTGTGAGAATAAGTTTTTATTCTACAACGCAAACACTAACTAACTCTAATTTCTGTGCAATCCACAACAAAAACACATTCACAGATTTGAAAACAATGCGGCATATTCTTCTGAATTTCTACTTTAGGAGGAAACACCATTATTGCACTCATAGGGTGCTACGAAAAAAATTGCCAACACTGCAAACAACTTGTTACATTTCAGTTTCATTATTGTAAGGATTACTAAGTCTTTTGTACTAAAGCGTGTGATCCACTTCGGTGTTTCAATTTTCGATACACACTGAATAATAGAATCTAATAATACTGACACCCATCAAAGTACTTATTGATTTTTTTTTTGTCACCCTCGAGAAGACATAAATGGCTCGGTAAAAGAATGTTCATCAACTTTTGCCCCTACGTTTTTTGTGGACACTACGTTTCGGAATAAATTGAGTCACTTCAGGTAGTTTGGGTAGTTGATTTTGTGATTTCTCTACCTTTACTTGCTCATGACGTTTTTGCCTAAAATTTCTAACTGAAATTTTTTTCATGGCTTCTAGTCGGCAATGATGTAGGCTATTATTAACGAAGATGAAAGTTCTGAGTTCATAATAGCCATTATGTGCGAGAAAAATACAGCTGTTTATCTACAATCAAAATTTCATTCAATAAAACTTTAAAATGCTGATAAGTTCCGAAGCAAAATTGACACCGAATTAAACCGAAACCAAAACGTGATTTTCATCGAGAAACCTTTGCTTCCAGTTGTCACGGGCGCGAAAAAAATAACAAGGATCTGTCAGTTAGCAAGAAAAATACGAACGTGTTTTTCTTTTCCTTACATTATATTTTGAAAGTGACGACTTAACCACCCTCAAGTTGTGACGCTTCTCCGATTCTCGCGGTAGCCGAGGTCTCCCTAATGGATAATAGTGTTTTATTCGTTCCTGATTTTCTTTATCCCGCAAGGGCGTCGTGCTTTGGCACCGTCCGATAATTGTTCCGTCCCGTAACAATTAAGTGCAAATATTCCCTCAGTAATAGAAGAAGGAAGAAGAAGAAGAGATTAGGCAGAATACCTAGGTGTTTTACCATTGCCTCGCGAGGAGACACGGTTCTGATTTTAATACGGTGTTACTGTCGCCCAGAATTGAACCCGGGATATTTGCTTAGGTAGCCTCGTAAAAACTAATCATTCTACCGCGCGCGTAGGCAACCAACATTACGCTCCGTTTAATAATGAAAATAATAGGCAACCAACAATACGCACCGTTTAATTATGAAAATGAAACTGAAGGGGCGTGACCTGTGGATAAGGAGCCTTGTTATGTATCCATGGCTAGCATATGAAATGAACGTATTACGTCATGATTGTAGATAAATGTATTTTTTTTACTTTATGTGGGTTAATGCCATAACCTATACAATTTTGACAGAATCACTTAAATGGGAAGTTTCTTTGAAAATAGTCGTATTTCTTTCTTCAACAGAACTGTTGTGTGCTATATTTTCTAATTTTAAAGCTACATTACTAATATAACTTTAAACTGACAGATTACTATCAACATGAAGTAAAAAAAATATTTTTTTACAGTCTTCTAACCGTTTCTGGAATTAAAGAATACATCATATCATTGCAAACGCTGTATGTAGTTTTAGAATGGAAGATGTCAATGGACGCAGAAATCAATCAACCCTTACCTACAGATTACAGATTACAAATATTATGTTCATTACGCATTTTAGACTGATCTTCCTTTTCTTCTGTCTCTTTTCGAAGGTTGGTGATTATCATAACAATTTTCAGCAGTTGAACCATTCCCTCAATTTATGAAGCCATGATATCCGTCTCCTTTCTACACTTCGATTGCCTACAATCTTCGATGATCTTCTGCAATAGTTCATATCTACTACCTCTCTTTACATGGCCCAGATATTGTAATTTTCGTATTCGGTGGTGACTTCTATTTCTTTCCCGAGTCTATTTAATACGTCAGCGTTGGTCGTTCTATAAGAGACTGAGAATTCTTCTGTACAGCCACATCTAGAAAGCTTCAACTATTTTCATCATGTCTTTGTCAGTGTGGCTGTGTTCACGCTAGGTTAGCGGACAAAGTCGGTACTTTAGGAAATAGTAAAAATTTAATTGATATTCCACCGACTCCAGTTACTTCCAGTTACTTCTTCATTTAATGTTTCCTTTATAATGGTTTCTGAGTACAGATTGAAAAGCAGTGGACAGAGAACACATCCTTGCCTCACTCCTCGCTTGATCTTAATGTCTTCTCAGGGCTTATTTTCTGCTGTTATTTTCGCTGTTTGGATATAATAAAGACTGATGCTCTTAAGAAATCATTTGTTTCTTTTTTGCACTTGCTGCTTCTCTAAACTTCGAGTTACTGTATTTTAAAATCAGCCAATTTAGCTACGTGACATGTTTTACAAATGGGCAAGACAAGTATTTTATAAAAAATAGGTCAAGTGAGACTCTTGGAATAGGTTCAATTCTGTTAAAAGCACAATTCGTGCGAGTTGAATTTCGAAGTCAGGGCACTAATTGATTTGTTTTAGAAGTATTCCAAGAATAACGTTTACCAGTCGATTTTGATTTATAACACATTTTTATGTGATGTTTTCCCCAAAGTAATATTTCCGCAAGAAATTAAAAAAATTCCAAAGTGGCATAAATCTGGAATTCCGAAAAAAATATTTAAACTTTCTATTTGTTATTGTAGGGCAATATTACGGCGGGTTGAAATACTCTTAAACTAATATTTTTATTTACATTTAGATATTGATGTTATTGAAGGACGTTTCACAGGTTCGGTTTCGGATCCATTGGAGATATAATTTTTGTTTACTATGTGATGGGAATTTTATTTATAAATTCAAGGCTCATATTACTATGTTACTACTACACACAATTTATGTCTGACACTCAAGGGAGTTGACAAAACTGTCCACTATAGAGGGGTGTCCGTATTTGAGGGGATGTTAATTTTTTTGTTGAAAATTTGCAATAGACTGTTTTATCCACCATTAATCCATTATTTTGTGGAAACTTTTTAACTCGTGAATCATCGTCGTTTTTTAATCATTCTTCCTTTAATTCTACCTGTTTTGTCAAAATTTTCGCCACAACACATTTAGATATCTTAAATTGTTGCGCCGTTTTGTACGGACCCCGCACTTGCGTTCGAAAATTTAATGACATCGATTTTTTCTTTTAGATTTAATGAATTTCGAACTGGAGCCATTGTTGTTTACTACACATTCAAAACTAGATTAAATTTAAAAACCCAGAAATGGCGGTTGATGGAAAGTAAATGCTCAATATACATTTATCGGCTATCAACATCTCTTAAAATTAATTCCTCGATCCAGTTCTCAACTAAGAAATCCCTATCGACCCTGCTTTGTGTGGACAAAAAGACATAATCGCAACCACTTTGAAAGTCAACCGGTAGTGCATTGGCAAACGGTCTAATTCACCATAACTTATCACGGTATTTCTTTGAAAACAAGATATAAATTCTGCAAAATGTACTTAGAAAGTGTTCACAGAAGAGGGGGAAATTCCAAGTTTTAGGTAGACAAATAGTGTCCAATGACCGTAATAGAGGCGTGTTCGCAATGTGGGGTTTTACTGTATTTGTACGGTTGCAAATAGTACAATACAACTTCGCTACTTCGGTAATTCGGACACTCCAGTCATTCAGACGTTGCTACAATTCGGACAGTTTGGTGTCACTTGCCTCTATAATCCGGGCACATATGAAAATCATGTAAATCTCATGCTTATACCGTAAATGAACTTCGGGGAATAACGGGCAAGATGAGGTGAGATGAAGGGCCTGATTTCAAGTCAGAACTGCGACTGTGCAAACTAGTTACCATGGGAATGGAACATAATAATTTACAACAGGTCACGTCCTAATTTCAAGTTGAATTTGTCGGCTGATTCAATTGAAATTTAGTTGGAAAGTGATACGCGCTATTCCTATGGTAACTGATTTGCGTCATCGCAAATTTTAATTGAAATTGGGTCCGAAGACTTAACTGCAGAAACTTCAAAATCGGATGATAATGTTTTGAATATTACCGATTTCGAATGCGAATTTCTAGAAGAATCTTGTAAAAAAATTAAGCACAATGATGCTGTTCAGTCATGTTCTCAGTGTTTCTATGGGCGGAACAGAATGACATACCAGTGCGGGACGTCTTGTTATTATGAAGATTAAAGGAAAGAGCCATTTCACATTAATTCGACGACACAAAGCAGCAAAAAATCTTACTTTACAAAGCCTGATTCTGTTTGCATGTAGCCTTGTTATGATGTATTGGTTTTGCTTATACAGGGTGATGAAAAAAAGGCGCCCATGATTGATATTGGGACAATGTTCTCTGTTGAAGCATTGTGTAAATCGCAACAAAAGTGGTCCAAATAGATTCTGTTTAAAATTAAAACAGTTTGTCTAAGAGCACAACGTGTCAATATTGCATATATTTCTTTTTCTAAAGAATTACTTTTAGGTAGGCCTACTTCTTGTATCTAAGCAACCAACACTGACAGATACTGCCACTTGCGTAAGACAAACAACTGTCACGTTGACATAACTTTTTTTATTTGAAAAGAATTTAATGTAATTACACAATAATATACAACAAACAGGTAATTGAAGGGTTGTGTGCAAAAAGTCCCTAAGTGACGTAGAGATTTTCTACTATTTGCGCTATTTCTGATAAGAATGGATGAACTTTCCATTGCACTTACTGATTCCCGTTTAAAAGGTCCCTAACAATGTTATTTATTAAAAACAGATCAATCAAAAACAAAACAATGTGATTTTCAGATCAAATTGAAACATAAAATGTCTCAGAATATGAAAAAGTGTATGCTTCGTCCTGGTGCAGTTTCAATCGCTTCCCCAACTGCTTCCTTCACGCTGGTGTGCGAACTTCACGAGGTCGTCCACCATTTACAGAAATCGGCATTATTTGGCCATTTTCTCTTAATCTTTGCTCCACTCTTCTAATTGCGTTAGCATCTGGATGACGTCGATGTGGATACAGTCTAGCATATTCTCTAGCAGCTTCCAATGCGTTATTATCTGTCTCACTCAAGCGGAGTAACATGTCTAGATATTCATTGAAATTGTATTCCATTTTAAGACTTTTTAAGACATTTGAGTTGTATCGTTCAAATTTGACAAGAGAACTGACATTCAAAAGTGAATTATTGTTGCCAACGTTTCCTAGGAGATTTGCGATGTTGCGACATTGATAAATTTTCTTCGGAGCCAAGAAACCGTACTTTTGACATCGGTAATAAAGTTGGTTTCAATAGATTTTTTACATTTTTTTTTTAAAGGCACTATCAACTGCATCAAATTTAGACCCTAACAATGAAATTATTACAAAATTGTTAATCGTATAGATTTGTATTGTCTGAATAGGAAAGCTTATAACTTGGTGAAGAAACAACAAATTTTATTTTGGCTTTCAAATTCGTGTTTCGTTAGAAATCGTCTACAACATGTAGCTAGCTACTCACGGGCACCTTTATTTCATCACCCTGTATAGATATCATTTAGTTAAAATGTATTAAAAGCATATTTTATTTGCATTATTTTGGCGGTTTTAAAGTTTCTCTATAATCCGAAAAATTCACAAATCCGAACGAGGAGAAAGTTTTATCTGCCCGGATTAGTGAAGCTGTACTGTATTGTATAATTTCAGCGCGATGAAAAATTGTATGCTTTATTAATATGCCGCGAGAATTGTTTTTAGAGGACGAAAGATTTCCCTCAGGACAAAAGAAGGCATGAAGTTTACATAGAAATTGCCACCAAGTTCTCACAATTTGGTGCCAGTGCTAAATGAATTGCAGTTTGAAGTGAAAATTAGAAAGTATTTTAAATAAATTTTAGAACATTTGGTTGATTTTATTTGAGAGATTTATGATGAGCACTTAAAACACCCCAATTTAAAATTGCCATGAATTTTTCATTCTTCAATTATCAATAGAGACATTGAAAATTGGTTTGGTAGCAAAGGAAATTTCTGTTTACTTGCATCGGTTTCCTCGATGACCCAGATTTATGCTTGGGAATCAAATCTGCTGAAACCGATTGTGGATCTGGAGAATATTAAAACGCCTCTTGCAGAAAAGGTTTTTGGTTGGACATGATCTTTTTGGGGAGTCGCACAATAGTCTATTTTGAATTGAGCACGTATCGACGGAGAACGCGCTCTTCAAACATCACAATTTCAGAAACGTTCAATTTTCAACCTAAGGTTTACATAGGAATTTTTTTAGAGAGCACATCACGGCAAAATTTTATTTTAAACATTTTTAAGCATCTCACCTTTGTTACGGTGAGCAATCAATAAATCACTGTCGATGCAGATGTGTGACAATTTAGATTTCCTCAACCATGTAATCAATAATACCTGGTATGTAAATGCAGATCGGGTGGCAAGATATGACAATCAAAAGTGAATGATGTAGGAAGCAGTTTTAAATGTTAATGCAGTCGCAATATACAGGGTGTTTTAAAAACAATTGGATTGCATAGTCTTTTAATTATAAAAGCTTGAATTAAGTGGCGCTTATTTCTTCGGAAATTTAGTAACATTTTGAATAAATAAACGTTACATTAAATTTCCAGTATTGACCGGATTTTAAGAGACACTCGTCGCTGCAGTTCATAATTTATACCCCTTTTCTAAGTTACACACTTCACAAGATTGTTTGCGTAGGATTATAATGCGGGAACAATAAATCCAACGACGTACTGAAGCCTTGAAGAGATTATATAATGATGAAGCATCATTCTATGTTACCAGTTCAGAATTTTTTTTTGTTAATGTTTTAATAGTCTGAAATACATTTTCTATTATTTATTATACTACAATGTTCGAATCAGTGTGAAGTCCCAGGTGCTTCCGTATAAAATGAAAGTTTTATTTCTACTGGAAAAGCTGTTATCAATTTATTTCCACTCCGGAGTTGAAATTTGACGAAACACTTTGGCAATATGTTTGCTCGTAAATTAATTCTGCAGCTCTCGTAGATGAACTATTGGTGTTTGTTCCAGTAAAATTAACAATTATTAAAATTTTATTCGACTAATTATTTGCAGAATAACAAACTCCTGAAAAAGGTAACATTTTTGGTAGTCGATAATTAATTTAACATTTGTATTTAGATGATTTCATAACATAAAATATTCTTTTTTCAGTGCTTTATACTGTAACACAAGGTTTTACAATACCGTCTCATTCTCGGCAAAAAGGTTGTTTGAATATAAAAAATTACTTTCAAAAATTAAAACTTTGCCGTTGTTTAAAAAGTTCCTTTGTCATTATACGAGCGAAAATTAATTATTAAATTAGATCAGAACATCCATTTAACGACACAATAGAAAACACAGAATGATCTGGATAATAAAGTGTAAATAATATTTTTTTAAAATTGTGTTGAAATAAAAAAGCAGAAAATATTGAATTGATACGTTCAATAAAATCCATTGACCGATGATGTTTCTATTTCGGTTACGGTTTTATAGAATGTTCAGTGACGAGACAAAAAGTTCAGAGTCGAATCGATATTCGGTGAGAAAAAAGTGATTTTTGTTATCCTCATATCAAAAGCGAACAGGTTGAATGTAAAAAGATGATCAGAACAGCTGATTATCCGTTTTGATGTATTGGTGATTTATTGCATTTATCAAAGGAATTTTATATGTGACTGAGTGAAATATCAGTAATCCATTCGATATTCAGTATTTCACAGACCTGTGTTTTGTAATTACTTAATCGTTTAATTATAAATTTACACATTTATAAGCTCATATAAATCCAGTTTTAATTCTGTTGCAAGTAAATTAAAATATATAAATTCCATACTTAAAAAATTGTTAAAAAAACTGAACGACTGAATTCTCGGAGATGAAATAGATTATCTTCGTTGATTAGTTATGTGATGCAATCTGTTGAATTTCAGTAAATGTTGCTAAAAGTTGTAATTAATTAATTTGATGATATTTGCTTTGTTACAAACGGTCGTTCATGCATGATGCTGCAAAATCTCACAGATGGTCGCTTTTAAGCTCAACAAATAGACATGGAATTTTATTTGAATCCTAAACGGAGTTGTTCGTGATGTTCTACTTTTATCAGTAGATTTTAGAATTTTAAATTGGAATAAAACGGATGATTATAGATTTATTATTTGTGTCTTTGTAACCATTTCCAAATCCGTTGTGCCCGATTTGGAATTCTTTTCCATTATAATATACCTCTTCAAAATTTGCTTTATTGAGCGTGAAATTAGAAGTGAAATAAAGTACAAAGTGGGCTACGAAAAAGATTTGTGACTGAAAGAAAAAATAATTTTCACATTTCCACACAAACGCAGCTAATTTCGTCGCGTGACGCCATTTTCAAATTTTATTTCGTTAATGAAGTAACTAATTGACAAAGTCCCAATGTAAATTATGTATAAAAAATTATCGTTTGAACGTAAAAAAAATGTTCTTTATTTGATTTATGAAAAGGAAAATATTATTCATTTGTAATTAGAAGTTGTCTATTGGCAACTGAAATCTGTTAAAGTGTGTTGCAGACAAATTGTTTTCATTCGAACTTCTTTAGGGAAGTGTTCAGCGCTGAAATTGTCAACTAAACGATTTAACCGACGTTTAACATCCAACCGTTTAGAATTGTCGAGCAAAACAATTTGTCAAAGTAATTTATTTCAGCTTTGTGAATGAGATTTTTATATCAAGAGAGTAATTGAAACTTGAAAATACAGTATAACGCGGTTAATGCGTTCCGCGTGGTATAAAATAGATTCGTCTTATACGAGAATTTTTCTGGTATAAAATGGATAATAAATATTGTATCTATTAAGACAGTAAAATGTATTTGTTAAAAGAACATATAGCAAATTGGAATAGAGTGATAGCTTAATTGAATTCTGTTATGTGCTGCAGCGCGTTATAGGAATTTGCGTTGTATGAATTCGCGTTATACGGGAGTCCACTGAAGTTACTAAATTCAAAACAAAGCAATTCAAATATTCACTTATTGAATTCAATATAATTTTTGTTAATGTACTTATCTATTAGAAACGTGTTTCAAAATAGTAATTTTGAAATTTTGAAATTATTCAAGTAGTAAGTTTTAAGTCGAATATAATAATAACAGACGACATTGCACTATTAGCTAAAAGCTGAAAGGAATGAAGGGATGTGCGAAGAAAATAATGGAAATGTGGAAAAGGATGGGATTACAATTCTATGTAGGCAAATCAAAATTTATAGAACTTCAAGGAAAAGTAGATGGACAACTACATTTGATGTTATCAAAGCAAAATTTAGAATAAGTAGAGTTCGAAGAAGTTAGAAGTTACATGTTAGCGACAAATAAATGTAATGAAGAAGCAGAAATAGAATTGAGAATTGCAAAAGCTAACAATTGTGCAGCACCATTTATTAGCTTGATGAAAGAAAAAAATATATGAAAAGCGGCAAAGGTAAAATTATATAAAACGTCGAACAGCAACATGTGGTAGTGAAACCTAGGTTATGAACAACTTAGAAAACTTAGTGTGATGGGAGAGAAAAACAAATCAAGAACTGTATGGGCTCTATAATAACATGGAGATTAGTTAATTTCTCAGAAGAATACAATGGCCGGTTCACTTGGAAAGAATGGGGAGTCAAAGAGAAGTACAAAACATAGCTTGAGGGTAAAAAAGAAGGATCCGATCAAGAAAGAAGTAGGGGCAGCCGATTGAAGAAAACTTATAAAAAATGAATATACAAAACTAGAAACCACTGGCTAGAGACAGAAAACTGTGAAAGGAAATCGTAAAACTATCGGCCTAACAGACTTGGATTACAAGTTCTATAATAACAAACCTTTTTTCAAACCTTGGGCTTATGTTTTTATACGATATGCATTAGGAATTCAAATTAGTTTTACCGCGTATCGATAATATAGGTAACTGTCGCATTGTGACGTCATATACAGGATAGACATTTTTAACGCCAGAGCACGTCGCCGGTTAAAGTGACTTTTTGTAAATATGTGGCATTATAAAAGTTGGGAAAATTATGGGAAAATTATGTTACAAATTTGTTATCTGCAACAATTGTATTTGAAAGATTAACAATAGCGTAAACTATCTGAAAAATGGGATCACTTTAGGAGACGATGCAAAACCTTTAAAGCTTCTTGACATAAAACTATTTAACAAAAATGTTGCATCATCTTTGTGTAAATGAAATAAAGTAATTTTTTTTATTAGAAGTAGGATTCGTTTTCATTCAATAAACTTATCATCTGCTCGGATTAGGTTTGAAAGGTTTACAAGTGCACATACCATTACAAAAATATTATCTCCAATTGGTATTAGATTGACTGACAAGCAAGTTGCCAATATTTTAAACGTTTTTATTCTTTAATTAGACCTCTCAATATGAACCATAGCCGAAGATATTTAAACAATCTCAATAGCTTCAGCGTGAGAAATTTTTTTAATAATGGCCTACAACTTGATATCAAGCAAACAAATTACAAATTAGTTCATTTCTTCTTTAGAATTATCGAAAACTAATGAAATTATTACAAAACTCGAACAATAACAAACGCACGTGGCACGATGTGACGTCACAACTAGGAGTTGACTTAGTTGAATTTATTTACGCTAGAGTCGCATGCTTAGCTTGAATTGCCTATACTTACGGTTTACTCACTGCAACCCACACTGAAGTTTTTAATTATTATTGAGAATTTTCTTCTCTAATTTATTTTAATAATGTAGAAATCTATTTGGGTTAGCCTGCACGTTTAATTTCAATTCCAAATTGTTTGTGAAAGGTTTTTGAAAACTAACTTATTTCAATGAAAGGACGAGAAATTTTTAGTGTTAATATTTTTCAGCTTGCTGTAGAATTATAAATCCATGTTTGAAAGAGTAAGTACAACCCGTCATTAATATTCACTAATCCATAAATTTCTTACAAATGAGCTTTTGATGACATCGATTATAGACCATTTGCTGATTAAACCATTAATTCAATTTCAAAAATTAAGATGGATTAAATATAAGTGCATCGTTAATTATTTTTCAATTTTAATCATATTACATTTCTAATACATTTTTGGTAAATTGTACATTAAAAATTTTGGTCAAGACAGGGTCAACCGAAGATCTGCGTGAAAGAAACACTAATAACATTAATAGGTATGCACCACCCTGTATTGCTTGGAAAACGATCAGGATGAAATTTGTGAACAGGGCGGATTTATTTAATTGGATCGAATATAAGAGTTAATTAATTAATTGCGCACTTGTCATATTTCCACTTTCTTCATTTAAAAAAGATTTTATTTGCGCTTTATCACTTTATGCACAGAATTGTTCAAAACGTCCTTTGTTAAAGTACGGCTCCATCACAGTTTGATTAAGGATTTGCACAAAATTTATCGGTGCGAGTACGATTTAGGCTTGATTGTCTACTTACGTATTAGTCTTGTTTTATTACTGGACACCCTACCATCAATATCATTAAGACGTGCGTCGACCGCGTAGACAACACCAAGCTCTGTGAATGTGAAAACCTTTGTCTTTATTTTCACTAACTATTTTTGTCATTATAGGTTCGGGTTCTTCCTCTTGAGGCCTGTCGGCGGTTATGATTTCATCGAAGTTCGGTTGGCATTTACTTTCAGTTCTTTGCAGCCGCACCGCAGATTCCCTTCGCGATTCGGGACGAGGTGATGCACTGGCACTTGCATTTATTTCAACCACAACTTTTTCCTCGTCTCATGTCCCGTCCTTATCGGGTTTCACATCTTCCGCCGTGGATTTTAAATTCAGCTGAACTTGTGGAGTCTCTATTTCCCTGGTTAGGGTTCCCGCCGGGTCAAACTCCGAACAAGTATGCATTAAAGTAAAGGGTAATTTAAGTGAAAGTTCTCCGCCCATCACACTAACGACAAGTTTAATTTTCACGTAGTAAGTTACGTAGATGGCAAAGACGTTCCGCTCGTCTGGATGGTTGATGCAGGATGTCACTGTGGACGCCAAACTGGCGCCGGTTTTGGTATACGAATCCTCGAGGGCGATCCAATTTTTTGTCGAACTTTTCGTGGGTATAAGCGTGTAGGTTTTGGTCAGGGAACTACCCGATCCGACCGGTCCGTCGGGTTTGGAATTTACGGTCGCCACGACGTTTTTAAATTTGCCGTTGGAGAACATGCACACGTCGACGTGTTGTACGATGAATACCTGCAAATAAATTACTTTTAGAAAGAAATCTTTTGTTTCTTTAATTATAGGCCAAGCAATAAAGCATTTTTTCATGACATAAATACTACCCGGAAACCGACTGTGCGATTACATAAAGGACAGTTAGTAGATCAATTCTGCATAATTTCCCACTCGAAGACCATAATTTTTAATTTGTTATAAACAATTTACAAGAAAAAATCGTGTTTTTTTTTAGTTCTTTGCTTGTAAAATGGAAACTAATAAAACTATCTTAATGTCGTAAATAGACGAATTGTAGAGAATTAAATTACGAAGAGAATGAGAGGTCGAATGTCCCGATCGAATAATTAGAACGGGAGAAAACCCGGAAAACCCGGAAAATTCAGTGTTTTCTTAAACAATTCACAATTCCGCCATTTTTTAATTCTAAGAACTGAAACTTTGCACACAGATAATTATTTATATGTACTTTATGTGTACAAAACTTCGATTCTGTCGGACTAACGGTTATTGCACAATCACCATTTCAATTTTTATATACGATATTTTCGCGGAGGGCTGGTTGCTCCTGTAGTTGTCCGGTTTAAATTTTAAAAACAAAATTGAAAACTAGACGTGCAGAGCAACAAAACGTTGATTTTCGTTTTTCTATAAAATACAGCGAAATAGGTGAAAAACGGTCATGAATATGTAAAAACGGCCGACCCCGCAAAAGCGGTCGAGTAGTGGGGGGTGACAGCCCGTGAGGGGAAGCGCAGCCCAGTTCTATTCCTATATAAAGTGATTCCCCTCAGCGACCCGTCTTCCCCCACTCTCGACCACTTTCTTGTGCTCGACCTTTCTTACTCATATTCACGACCGTTTTTCACCTATTTCACTGCACTTTATGGAAAACGAGAATGAACGTTTTGTTGCCGTGCACGTCTAGTTTTCAATTCTGTTTTTAAAATTTAAATCGGACAAATACAGGAGCAACGAGCTCTCCGCAAAAATATCGTAGAAAAAATTGAAATGGCGATTGTGCAATAACCGTCAGTTCGACAGAATCGAGGTTTTGCACACACAAAGTACATATAAACAGCTATCTGTTTGCAAAGTTTCAGTTCTTAGAATTAAATAATCGCGGGATTGTGAATTTTTTAAGAAAACACTGAATTTTCCGGGCTTTCCGGGTTTTCTCCGGTTCTAATTATTTGATCGGGACAATCGACCTCTCATTCTCTTCGTAATTTAACTCTTTACAATTCGTCTATTGACAACATTAAGATAGTTTTATTAGTTTCCATTTTACAAGCAAAGAACTAAAAAAATCGCGATTTTTTCTTGTAAATTGTTTATAACAAATTAAAAATTATGGTCCTCGAGTGGGAAATTATGCAGAATTGATCTACTAACTGTCCTCTATGTAATCGCACAGTCGGTTTCCGGTTTATGTCAAATTATGACATTTACTTTGCTCTGTTGCTTGGCCTTTTAATAAAATTGCTCAATTGTTTAATTAATATTGTGTACCTATTGTAAAAAGGGTTTTTACAATGAACAACTTCAATTCCAACTACTGAATCGTACCAACATAATTTCGTAGTTTACAGTTAGGGGAGTGAAATGACAACTATATGTGAGGGATTTAATTTGAGTGTCACTTAATTCCACTAAGTTACAGAAGTTAGTGTGCACGGATTTTTGAAGTTAACCGTAACCGTCGAACCGGTTCTTAATGTTAATCTCATCTTGGAAATCCTCTGCTTAAAGTGTCCCTTAAATAGTAAACGCGTTTCTACAGACTTGAGTGAATTTGTGAAAGTGATTGTAGAAATGGAACTGGAAAATAATATTGTAGAAGACTATTCAAATATTCAAACTGATTTTAGGTGGATTTACTTGTCAAATGCGTGCGAGAAAAGTTCTATACGAAAATATTTGTCGAATTTTTCAAAACAGGATATTGCAATACTTAAATATCAATTAGAATTTTCTTTGCGTAAATAAAATTTTTAGATTATTTGTGATAGAATATGTAACTCGTAGGAATTAGCCGTAAAAAAATAAGAAAATATTCCGTTAACTGTTAAGTTTTCCAATTCCAATTCCGAATTTTTCCTTTAATTACAACTTTCAAAACTGAGTCAAATGTTAAAATTTGCATTGACTCCAACCTTCCTTTAGTGACATTTCGTGAAGGTTCATATTAAAGTAAGTGACACTTAAATACAAAGCTGATTTATTCAAAAACAGTCCACTCGGGTCGATTACATTTAAATAATTTCTCACAAAAGAAAACAGGTCAAGTTCTGGTAAATACATCTTTGTAACCCCATATCCAGCTTGCTATTTAGGGAATCAATGATTGGATCTGAAAAGTGTTTCTTGAACGAATATGAAATAAAAATTCATTAAAAAATTATAGATAGCAAAAAATTTCTAATAACTTGTTTATTAAATCTAAATAACGGATATAATACGTCGTGGCACAAATCCGAAAGGTTTAAAAAGATTACGAACTTTCGCTGTAAGCTCTGTGAGCGGAAGTTTCCCCCTAAGGTTATATCTCTTACTCAACGTCAATGCTAATTGTTGTAACGTACAAAATGAAGTAGAAATTCTGTTTGTAATTAAACGAAAAAGTTATTCAAGTGAGAATTCATTTTCTTATGAAAATAAGCATAAGCAAAGAAACTACCTTCTCTAGTTTTGTTTATTTTATATTTGTTACATGCCGGAAACCGAAATATTTGTAACAACAAAAGCAGAACTGAATTCCCATCATAACTTTTAATTAAAGTATTAAATTGATTTTATTATATCTGTTCAGTTCACCAATTATATTGTTGTTAATTATCGTTCGATATTATGCAATAATGCAACGTAAATATATATTATGAATTAATTAGCATGATTTTCAATTTGAAATAGAACAATTGTGGAAACTAAACAAAGAAGAGGGCATAATATTATTTGTGTGTCATTTTATATTATCTGCATTGTTCCACTTAAAAGAAGCGGTATTTAGGTACATGTACCATAAAAATATTGTCGAGTTCTGGAATTTATCAAATACTAGCTTTTACCCGCGGCTTCGCTCGCACAGGAAACCTACCTAAGAAGGTACCTAAGGGTTAACACTACCTCTTAAGTACCTCTTTATACACTACATTAGAGGTTCTGCCTTCAGATGCTAACACGACCAGGCTGCTAGGTGAGCTCACTCTTGAGCAGGCCACGTAAAACTGGCAGTGCGAGAGGCAACCCCCCTAAGATCAATTCCTGCTGTTTTCAGCGACTGACTCTGAGACTTATTAATTATCATTGTGAAACAGACCTTAAGGTGGAATTGCAGTCTTTTAACTCGAATGGGTACTCCGACGGTATAAGTAGTATCTGCGGTATATACACCGATTCACCTCGAGCACAGCCAGTAAATACAATGGCCTCTACCAAGTTTTTATGTAGGGCTTTCAAACGCAACCTAGTCCCATTGCATTGCATTGCATTTGCAAAAGATCCCAAAAGTAAATACTTTGCGAAGAAATAATTTACGATTCCACCCGTTTAAAGTAAACTTTATGGCAGTCAATAAGTGCCTTTGTTAGTGCAATATATCTTGTTGACACTTTACCCTCGAGCTATGAAAAAATGCGCTTTCTGCCAAACGAGCTCAAACGATTTTAATTAAATTATGAGCAAACTATAATATTTGAAGAAAAGCGATGAAAATAAAAAGTATGCGTATAAGTGTCAGCAATAAGCTCATATAAATTTGAAACCAAAATTTTAAATATTTGGAGGCTTTATGAGAGGTTCAAGTTTCCAAATTTTTTTACATTTTAATTAATAACTATCTTAATCGAGACACCATCAAAAAAAAAACCTGATAGATCTGTGCGGACCGATCACTCTTATAAAATGCAATAGCGACCTATTCTTCAAATCTTAAAAATGTGGCTAAAACCAATGATGCCGTTTTCCATTTAAATCACATTGCGCCAATGGTTAGCCGGGTGAAAAGATCCAAGCACCTTAAGAATAAGTGTGTGAGGCGGTAGACCAGGTGGGTTGTGGGTATTTAGGAACTCCACAGGATAGTGTATAGCATCATCCGTATGCACTACAGTGTCCACAAATTTGTACTGGTATTCTGCACCTTCGAATGACTTCAACAAAGTGTCATTACTGTGCGGAAGCCTGATCGTTCTTAGGTGTCCGAATCGCACGTTCGCACAGCCACGCCATGGACTTGCGGTGTACGTTGTGGACAACTGGATATATTCGGGCTATTAGGTCGTCAACGGTTAACACAACTGAGGCAAGATCTGGTGGAATTGTAATCTTGCCCTCAGTTTCCGGATATTCTTCGTTTCCTATTTTAAGGAGGAGATCGAAGAATTGTCCAGCGCAAACATCGCCCTTCAAGTGCACCCGCATGTTTTTGTTAAGATGGAATTTTTTGATTAAGGGCCAAAGATTTGAGACCTTAATGCAAGCCTTAACTTCGTCAGCTCGAGTACGCCTCGGCACTATCGGCAGAGTTTGACGAAAGTCTCCAGCTAACAACACGGTGACTCCACCCATCATGTCATTGTTCCCTCTGATATCTTTTAGAGTTCTGTTTAGTGCTTCGAAACCCCTTTTATGCGTCATTGTGCTTTCGTTCCAAATTATAAGTTGACAATCACGCAGCACTTGGGCCGCATTATTCTGTTTTGAAATGTTACACATTGGAGTTTCGACATGGATGAGATTTAACGGCAGCTTGAAGGCAGCGTGAGCTGTCTTGCCTCCCTCCAACAGTGTTGCTGCGATTCCTGGCGATGCGACGGCTAAGGCGATGCCACGATTACTCCTTACTTTTGCCAATAACAAATTGATAAGGAAGGTTTTTCCAGTGCCACCAGGAGCATCTAGAAAAAATATTAATATTGCCAAGAATCTGCTGATAAACGTAAAGCTGTTCATCCGTCAGTAACTCCTCATTAGACGACATCACCTCTCTCAGGGCACCGGGGTCATAATTGGCCTCCCTTAGATATTTACGATTACCGAAAGTTGATGCAGAGATATAGCCGTCAATTATATACCAACTTTGAAAGAAGGTAAAAAAAAATAAGTCACCTAAAAACATAAATACCTAACTGGGAAACGATTGGTCCACTCTTAACGGTTTATAATATTTATGCAAACCGACGCGTGCGACTCTGGTGGATGAAAATGACCTTATAACTTTGAAGCAGTGGTGTAGTGATTACTTTAATTTTATGCCATTTTCGCAATCAAAGTCCTAAAAAACCTCAATAACGATACCCATATCACTTTTTAGGTTTATTTACCTCATTTCACCTCCTAAATACGTGTTCGTTTATTTGTTTTTAGGAGTACTCCTACGAAGTTTCAAGTCGAAATGTCTTAATATTTTTTTCCATATAAAATTTGAACCACCATTTTGCCCTTTTAGGGGTTGAATTTCAAAATACCCTTCCTTATTCCTTGTAAATATCATAAAGAGAACCTCTGTGCAAAATTTCAGCTTTCTAGGTTCAAGGGTTTGGGCTGGGCGTTGATGAGTCAGTGAGTAGGACTTTTCTTTATACAAGATATAAGAAGAAAATTAGTGCTTTTGTATTGCTGGTGTTGCTTAATTTATTTATTATTTGAACCAATTTTTTCAGGTTTACTAGATTATTGATTTACCACTTTGTGACAACGTCTGAACATTGATAGGAAATTTGCAACAATTGCAAACACCATCTCAACAAATATTGAATTCATTTAATGGAATGTATCACTTGCGAATTCCTTTTAATGGCCGCTGTCTATTTCTGTTGTTTAATTATTTATAAAGTTTACAAAGTTGAGTTACTATAAACGTTGTTACATGTAATTAATCTCTATTTACACTACCTCGACATGGCTGTTGAAGTTGGGTGAAGCTTTTTAAACAGCAAACTGCTTTGTAAGGAGACATTTATTTGATAGAATAATAAATGATATAAATAAACGAGAGTAATTTTTCCGAAATGCTGTGTAAATAAGTTTGAAAGTGAAAGCAAATAATTCATCTGAAAGTAAAATTACCTTTGAAGTTTCTCTATGCAGTGCGAGAATCAAGCAAATAATCAAATAAAAGGTAGTAATGACATGGTAATGATTTTACAGCGATGAATGTGATTTTAAATTAATCAAAGGTTTTAAAGTTTTTATTGAATTAAAAAAAAATATCAAAGCTATTACTGCTTCATTTAATTTTAATGTAAGTAACGTGTAAACTTAATGATGCTTTCGTGTGTTTAGCAACACCATTAGAGGGTGTGCCAACCATGTTTTATTGCCTAATTAAAAGTGTCACATATCACAGAGCTTTCGAAAATATTACAGCTTCAAATTATCATGTTGCACAGGGTCCTGCAACGTTAATGGTCACCCAAAAAAAAAAACATAATTTTGAAAATTTTGTCAGTGTTACTAATAAGCTACGATCTGATGTTAATTCCGTTTTCAGTTATTATCATCTGGCGCCACGACGCTTTTCATAAATCTTATAATTTGTTTAATATAAAAATATTCATCCACCTTAGAGTCCAGTTTTATCGCCATGCGATTTCGTTTTGTTCAATGATTGAACAAGAAGAACAACTGCCAAAGTAATTTCTCGCTGGGAAAGTGTTGAAAATTTTGGTGTTATGTGGAACATGCCTCGCCTGCTCGTTACAATGATAACACATTGCTGTCTTGACATGTTGTGATTATCAATTAATTTTAGGTAATACTTAAATGAAACAAGACAGTTTGCTTTTTTAATAGGAAATATACTTTCTTATTTAAATTCTGCAAAACTCGAATTTCTATTAAAAATATTTCTTGTTCGGTATGCATTATGATTCAATACTTTCAACAAATCACATGATTCATTATTTTTGAATGGCTGCTCGTGTGCCGTGAAGTTGAAGCTATTCATTTTTGTAAACGAAGAATTTCAGTAACGCACAATCGCAATTTTCCTTTATCGTTGGCTTTCTGCGCACTTAATTAGGTTGTTGGATTTATCGCAAATCGAACATTTCACTTTTTACTGTACCTACTAAATTGTTAAACTGAATGTATTCTAATCATAAAAAATTACGATATAAAAAGTTTCCATTGGTAAAAATTCCAGCGAATCCTATTGTAATTGAGTTTATAGCCCTCATGTGCTAACATTATTAACGAACATGAAAAGTACATTAGATTAAAAATCACTATCTGAATTTATTTTTTCTCAACATCGACATTTTTACAAAAAATGTCATCCCATCCAATAATTGTTTAATAAGAGATCCTTGATGAAAGAATTTCAGGCGAAGTCTGTAGAACTTTTATTGTCGGCTACGTAGGCGTTATTATTATCCGCGTGAAAAAATATAAAAGTTATAAAAAATAACCATCGCAAAGCAACCTTTTTTAAACGTAATTAACGGAATTCATGTACTTACAAAACCATTTTGATAACGTGACGTCAAAGTCGGTTAGTATTGTAGGGGCTAATTGCTTTATCTTTTTCGTTTCAAAATAAATTCAAAACCCACATAATTATACGTCTGCTGTCGGGAATATAATTCAGATACCTCGATGCGATAAAATGATTTGTTTAATCACATCTGCGCCCGAAAATACTTTTATGGAACTATTGCCCTTGCAAAATGATAATCTGCATGCATATGTCTGGCGATAAAGTTTGAACGCATTGATAGAAGGAACTTAAATTTAGTCTGTTAATTTTAGTTAGGCCAGAAATTGTTTTCAAACTGGGAGAATAAGAGAGGTCGGAATGATTACAAGCGGGTTGGGTCGTTTGTGTGAAAGATCCCGGCGACGCTAGGTTTCCTCGTCGTGACGTTAGTATTTTCTAGTTCTTCCAAAATTTTTATTTTTATAAGCCGAGGGATTCGAGTCCTTATATTTGCTTTGACATGATATTACTCTAGTTCTTCCAAAAATTGTATTTTTATAAGCCAAGGATTTTAGTATTTCTTATATTGCTTTAACAAGATATTACTATTCATAGATTTAAAAAATAATTTTACGTGATGAAAACGACCAGAAAAAAAAAGATAATTACAAGTTACTTTTTCTTAAGATATTGCGTTAAAAACATACAAAAAATTCTTGCGAAAAATTTGATACGCTAAAGTGATTTGAAAGACCTGATTTAAATTTTCATATAAGAGTTTGAGAGTAAAAAGTTTTAAGATTCATGTTTATGTAATATTTGGTGGAGCACGATAGTCTGCGCGTTTTTAGTCTCATAATTCTGAGTAATAAATCAGGTTTTAGTGTTGACGAAGCTGTAAATTGCAGCTTTAACAAATAAAGTTAGATTAATATAAAAATTTAAATATAAAATTTAGAGATGAGAAATTTAGTTAGTCATCAAACTTATTTTATGCATTATAAAGTTCTGTTTATGGCATAGTTTTGGAGTTATAAAGCACCAGTTTATAGTACTAGTAAAATAAAGTAATTTATTTTAAAATACTGTTGGACTACAAAGCACTAGCTAACAAAAAACACGTACTTCTCTCTTTTCTAACATCAAATTTATACATTTTAACATGAAGCTTTAAATGGAACTTGTACATAATCCATTGTTATAGACTCGCCTTATTTGTTAGAATCGCTCGTTGCGCTCCCTCAACAATAAATCGACTCGTTCAATAAGATCATGTTACATAGTACTTATTTTTAATACAGATAATTATATCAATTAAATTTCATTGTTTATAAAAGAAACTTATAGTTTCAACAAATTTTATAGTAACTTCATTTTCAATTAATCAGTAACCAATGAATTGAGTTTTACAAAAATGTTTAGGACTGGATATTTGACCTCGTGGAGGTTTTTTATCAACCCATAGAAACAGGTCGCTGAAATTAAGGTTGCCCGTTGCAATTAGTACATCCAACATTCAACCGAGTGGAAATTTTTCTCGTTTGAACAATAACATGCTCTAATTACATAGAGTTGTAATTAATGGACGTTGTGCTATAGCTCTAGCAGTATTTACAAAAATGTTCGTGTGTTTAAAAGATTATAGAACGTTAATTTCATATTCTTAACATTGGATGTGAAAAAATACCTTCGAAAATAATCAACTTTCTAACGATATATGTTTTCAGTAGAAACGAGTTGCCACAATTTGAGTTCTCTAACAACCATTTTTTATGATGGATCTTATGGAAGTTTTATAAAATAATGTCCTTTTTGCAACTGTTACCACTCAGTCAATGTTTTCTTAATCTATTTTTGTTATTTCCTATTTCATATGGCATGTATGCAGTTACCAAAATGGGGGTTATTTGTTGTTCAAGAAATTTTGAAATTATTGACAGAAACTGTGATTTTCAGTTAAGAATATTTTTAAATATAAACTGCTGGTCAATGAAGTGGTCCACTTGTAAAAATTTATTCATATTCAATTTTCTTAGCAGAAACAAATCATTTATTTTTCATTTTATCAGTGTTGCTTAAATAAATATTAACGGATTTTGTGTTAAGTATTTCGTATTTACCATCTTCAAATTAAGGATTGAAACCTAATGATATATGAACTCTCTGATATACAGCTAGCCCTCGATTTGCGCCGGCTCAATTTACGCCGATTCACAATAACGCCGCTGTGCAATTCACCGTTTCGCCGCGTACATAATTGGGTAATTCACCGATTCTTCCTATGTTAGACTGATTTTCGTTTCAGTGTTGAGCCGCGACGTTGTGAATTCTTTTTTCCAAAAAATGTAACAGATCCAAAACTTTGAAATTTCATTTGTTTTTCTTAATATTTTTAATAAAAACATTTCACTTCATTTTATCTTAAAATACATTTAAAAAATTAAATTTATAATACACCTATCCCCCGATTTACACCATACTTTTTTTACACGATTTCGCTTTTACACGGTTTTCAAAATAAGGAATTCGAAATAAAATGGTAAAAATGAATATTTCAGATGAGTACATATTTCTACAATCATTTTTAACTCCGTTCACTTGGTTATACATGTTTGTGATTCCCCTTTTTTTATGCACAATAAAATTTCCTACGTATTCACGTAAATTACTGCAGTAAATTTGTGCCAGTGGAAAAGTGTACATCATTGTGTTTTTACTAATCAGAACTTTTTAACTTCATATTTACTGGTTAGAGATAAACAATTATTTTTTGTAGCATTTTTACAATTTTTTTCGCAATAAAATTTTAAACCATAGCAGTTTTTAATAGAGCATAAAGAGACCTTTCAAATGAGATATCACAAACCCATACTTCCTATTTAAAAATTTGAGGGTTGAAACTGTCACTCGAAGGGAGTTGAGGTTAGGAATGAAATTTTTACTTTGCATCATATCATGTCAAACGGGATTTTTTATAAATATGCACAATAATTGAGATATTGAATTTATTCCATTTGACTGGTTCGTACTGTGTATTTATTATTTTATGAATGAACTGTTATTTTAATTTTTCAAAATATCTTATTAAAAAAAATACGTTAAATAAACGACTGAATTATGCACATTTTACGTTGTTTTCGATTTACATAGTTTTGCCTATAAAAATTTAAAATTCCGTTGTACGCGGTTTTTTGAGGAACTAATCTTCCGTGTAAATCGGGGGATAGGTGTGTATGTATTTTGCATTGTATTAATAAACAAAATTATTTGCTTGTTTTTTACATATGTAGAACCTAAACCTATACATCACTGTAAATATGGGTTCTTTTTACGCCGATTTGATTTGCGCCGGCTTTTGTAAGAACGGAACTGCGGCGTAAACAGAGGGCTACCTGTACTTGTATTTCAAAGCAAATATAAATCCTTTTAACAACAACTACTGTTTCAAGCACAGTGTACTTTATATGAAGGTATTGATAAAGGCTTCTTCTACCGCTTGGCAAACCCGCAGGAGGATGACTGTGCGATCATAACTGTCAATTCAGTTTCTCCAAACATGATTAGGGTGAACCGTCCAGTGAATGAACACCACCCAGTGAATGAACACTGCTCAAATAAACTGAATTATTAAGAACAATTGAGCATTTTCGAACTATCTTGAGCACGAAATAGTTCCATTAGGTCTCTACAGATATGATCCAATTATCGTTTTTTTCTTATCAGTCTATTCCAAAAAAAGACATTGCTCAAATCAACAGTTGGTTGCGAGTTGTAGTCAAATGTAGAGGCAGGTCCTATTTCATGGTATCTTTGAACATAATTTTGGAGTACTTTTATTAACTTAATTTTGCTTTTTTTATATTTTTATGGTAGTAAAGTGTTCCTGGAGTAGAAAATAGTAAAATACGTTAAGATAACATTTTGAATTTCTGTTATTTCGAAGTGTTCATATACTGGATGCCAAAATTGATAATTCCAGTGAATGAACAGATGTTCATTTACTGGTTCTTACCTTACCAGTTCTTAACCAGTGAATGAACTACTTTTGTTCAATATACATTATTCGATTGTCGAACTATGGTTTGAAGATAAGAGCTGGGAGTTTCTGCTGATTTTGAATTTATTTATTTATATTATAAATCCGAAATAGTAGTAGTAAACATTCCTAACATTACATTTAATTATTAGAGTTACATTTGTCGATGTTAATAGATAAATTTGAACGTACAGATGTTTGAGTTTGGCTTCAAACCTTTTCGATAAAAATTCAGACCATTTCTTAAAAATAGGTGACTATTGAAGGAAGTACAAAATTATTTGATGCTTACTGATTTCCAGCGAGTTAACAGCTTCTTATCTCAATAACATTCAAAATATGTCAACTAAAATCGCTGATTGTCCATATTAACCATAGAGTACTAACGATCGTCAATTTGACGATTTGCTTACATACACTAAGCGACTTTAGTTTTTATGTTTTAAATCGTATTGAATTACAGATAAGAAGCTATTGACTAGCTGTAAACCAGTGCCCATCAAACAATTTTTTACTTGCTTCAATAGAGTCATTTATCTTCAGTAAATGGTCTGAATTTTTTCGAAAAGCTTTGAAGCCATATTTATTTCAACAAAATTAAACATCTGCACGTTCAAATTTAGGTATCATCATCGACGAACTTAACTAACAATATTAAATGCGATGTTTGAAATAAATAAATAAATAATAAAATAAAAAAATAATAAATAAAAGCAAAATGAGCAGGAACTCATAGGTCTTATCTGTAAATCGTAATATCAGCAATATCGGCCATGGTCAAATTTTGCTTGACAGTAAACTATTAATTCCAGTAACGTTAGTATTCTACGGTTAAAAATAGAATTTGAAGTTTTGAATGTGAGTAGTCAGGGAAGTAGGAAAAGACAACGGGATGGAGGTGTGTGAATATAGAAGACTTAATATTTTTTTGTAATCAACAATTATTTTGGCTTATTTCCTACATTTTTCAATGATTTTCAACAAAGTTTAATTTTGTAATCTATAGTTGCTCCACAATTTACCTATACCAACACTTTTTCTTGGTTCAATTTCTATTCAAATGAAGTTTTATCCTGGTTTTTAGTTCAAAAAAAGTTTTATCCAATTCTATTTTGCAAGAAGTCCGCCATTGGTAATTTCCAATTTCTGTTAAAATCACTATTATCTCCTGAAATTCAATGGAGTAGTTCCTTGCACGTATTTGTTTTTTATGATTTTTAGTATTGCTGCTATTGAAAAATCTTTGCTTTCTCCAATAAGTTAAAAATGGATATTATTCTTTTTGAATTTAAGCTCCTCATATATTTGCGCCAGTTGTTGCTAGGTAGACGGTTCAGCTTTTATTACTTTATCTAAAGTTTGTTTTATACAGTGAGGACGCGTGGGTTGGAATAAATTCATTTAAAATTCATGGGTTTGATTTTTGAAAAAACGCCCGGACACGTCGATTTTTGTTTTTAAAACTGCATCCCTTTTGATTTTTGTAATTTTACGATCGTCTTTTGTTTTCGCACTATGACGTCATCAATAATTTTTTTAAATTGTACTCTATATTTTTGTTCACGAATTTGGATGCAGCGCATTTTTCTGAGTACAGAAATGTCAAATTCGTATGACCTTGAAGAGGAAAGTTTTTGAAATAATCAGTCCTAAAGTTTCAAAACTTTATGATAAAATTGTTAGAGTAGACCACTAATAATATCATCAAGGAAGCGCTGGAAATCGAGCAAAACATTCAATTGTGTGTTTATTTTGTTTTTTTGATTGTTGACACTTGTCAAGTACAGTTTCAAAGCTTGAAGAATGGCGCGTTTAACTGAGAAACAACGAATAGAAATGTTGATGATGGTAGGATATGACGATAATACTCGAACAGAGGCTGAAGTTTGCGAATTGTTCAATGATAAGTACCCGGAGAAGCCTATTACACAATCAGTAGTTAGTAAGATGGAGAAAAAGTTTAGAGACTTTGGCCACTTAAGAGATAATTACAAAACCAACCATGTTACATTTCCAGAAAGCACACAATTGAATGTTTTGCTCGATTTACAAGAAAATCCTAGCAAATCAAGTCGACAAGTAGCTGCAGAACAGTCCCTAAGTAAATCTTCTGTTCTAAAATATTTACACGAGAACAAATGGCACTCATACAAAGTACATTTTGTTGAGGAATTTATTGAAGACGATCTCGACCGCAGAATTTTGCGAAATAATGATGGATAGATGCAATGCCAACCCGGAATTTTTACGTAAGATAGTTTTTTCCGACGAGGCAACATTTTGTTTGAATGGTTCGGTATACAGGCAAAATTTTCGATATTGGGCACCAGAAAACCCACATTGGAGAATGGAAAGTTATACACAATTTCCTCAGAAAGTAAACGTTTGAACCGGAATTGTAGGTACCTCAATTGTGGGTCCCTTTTTATTGAGGGAACACTTAATTCTGAAAAATATTTAGACTTACTACAAAATGACATAATACCCAGTGTAAGTGCACTCTACCTGAATAATGACAACCCAAATATACCGGCAAATATGGTTCCAACAGGATGGAGCGCCCCCCACACTATTCGAGAACAGTACGAGATTACCTTCATTATATTTTCCCAAATAGATGGATCGGAAGGAGAAGTTTTATCGAATGGCCAGCTAGGTCTTCAGATTTAACCCCATTAGATTTTTATCTATGGGGTTTTCTGAAATCTAAAGTCTACTTCAATAAACCGGAAAAATAAACACGCAATTGAATGTTTTGCTCGATTTCCAGCGCTTCCTTGATGATATTATTAGTGGTCTACTCTAATAATTTTATCATAAATTTTAGAAACTTCAGGACTGATTATTTCGAAAACTTTCCTCTCCAAGGTCATACGAATTTGACATTTCTGTACTCAGAAAAATGCGCTGCATCCAAATTCGTGAACAAAAATATAGGGTGCGATTTAAAAAAATTATTGATTACGTCATAGTGCGAAAACAAAAGACGATCTTAAAATTATAAATATCAAAAAAGATGCAGTTTTAAAAACAAAAATCGACGTGTCCGAGCGTTTTTCCAAAAACCAAACCCATGAATTTTAAATGAATTTATTCCAACCCACGCGTCCTCACTGTATAATATACACAATATATGTATATCTCTAAATATAATTCCCGATGGTGGTCTATTTCGCAAATTTTTTTGAACGGATCAGAGTAGGCGACGAAGCTGAGTGTCAAAAATTGACTAATTATATCTTTTATATCGTCAACTTACGGAGCTTAAAGGTAAGTAAAGCAAAATACATTATATTGCAATGCAAATGTATATAAATAAAATAGATAAATAAAATGCATAAATACACAATAAATACTGCCAGACCGTTTTAGGGTTGAGGTTTTCTACTAGTTATTTTATAATAAGGAAAAATATTTTTTACTATAAATACGTTTAAAGTTAATTGATTGTCATCCACATTGGGTATGTTAATTTATTAGCTAAATAAGGGAGTTATGGACTCGTGTTTCTTTTTGGAGACGGTCTGTATAATATTCCCAATATTTATATATTATTTTATAACAAAGAAACAAATTTTAATTTACTACAAATACGTTTGAAGTTAATTTATTGTCATCCACATTGGGTGTTCATTTACTGGACGTCGCTGTTCATTCACTTGGTTTTGGTGTTCATTCACTGGGTATTTAGTACGTCTTGTATTTAAATGTCTTTTAATAAATTGATTTGTAGCGAGTCTTCCAAATGATGCAAAAATCTTGTGCTCTAACAAAATATCTATCGATACAACAAGTTATTAGCAACAAAAGTGTTATTGGGGACGGAGAAAATAATTCTGTGAACGCAAATGTGACAACCGAAATGCAAAGTGTTCATTCACTGGCAAGGTCACCCTATTACAATTACAACAGGATAGTTTGCCGGGCATTTCATTCTTTCAATGTTGTCAGTTTTAAGTGCGGACGAGCATTACCGCTCTCCAGTTTTTTTCAGGCTAAAACTCAGGCAACCTGAAAAGAAATCTGCTCCATTCACCAAGTTACTCTTTTAAATGATTTTTAATTCACCGGCCCTTAGTTACCCTGTGCTGCCTTTAAAGCAACAAGCACACAACTCGTCAATGAACACTTAAATCAACTTTGCTCAGTTTTTTATTACAGTTTTATTAAAAATTACCATTTTTGTGTCAATGCGAAAAACATTAGTTAATTATTTACAAGACTGAAGTGTGTTGTATTAATGGGAGTTATATATACCAGTCCTGAGCATAAGTTGCTTTCTTGAACGATCGATGGTCAAAACTACACTTCTGGTTTTTAAGAATATTTGCACTGATCTATTTATCATGATATGTGATACATTCATTCTCCTACAATGCTTAACGAGATTACCGAAACGGTACAAGAAATTGGAGTAAAATTCCTCAATACTTTATCAACATCTTCTTAGAAAATATGCCAACAAGATGTCTAGCGGTGTTTTAAACACGTCGTAGCCCCAAAAGTATTTAGAATTTGTAGTTATTCAAAAGATGTAAAAATGGAAGAATATCATTACAATATAATACTTGGTTTTAAAGTGGTAAATACCAAATACTTAACACAAAATTTGACTAGTAAGGTAAGTATGCAATTATTTTTGTGTTAAAAAGATTTACAATTAGTTTAAGTCAAATTTTTACGAGTGGACCACTTCAATTGACCAGCAGTTTAGCTTCAATGTAACCAGGCCTGTGCTGCCACTATATTTTAATTAAACTTCTCCCTAAAAATGTGACGACACCCGGGTCTTTTTTTATGCGGTTTTATACGATTTTCGTTTATTTTTTAATTTGTTGCTTTAGTTTTATGCGGTTTTAGGAAAGTATGGAACCTATCCCTATTTTTACCAATGTCTTTTTTATCCAAATTCTTTTTATGCGGCTTTCTGTGAAACATATCTACCGCATAAAAAAGGACCTCAGTGTAGTGTGGCTGTTAAAAAGAACTTAATTAACAGGTGCTGTTGAGGGTTCAAAATATTGAACGAATATTTGCTGGAATCTATTTTGAGAAAAAATCTATTTCCAAATTACATTCTGATCTTTTTTCGTGGGGAACGTTCTCAAATAAATGTGTAAGTAAAAAAGTAAAAAATTTAAATTCCATCCTAATAAAATAGTTCTTACCTTGATTCTGCGAACAGTCTTGTTGCTGGTATTCCGCACCTGAACGTGAACTAGGACCTCTTCCCCGTGCGAATAAATCCCTTTGTCGAGGGATGCTTCCAATTCTATGCGGCCGTCGCTCAGAATAAATGGTTTCTCGACCGAAGCGTGCGGCGGCGGTACCTCCGCCAAGAACGCCGCCAGGCTCGGTCTTTTCCCACTGCACGTCGTCTGAAACAACTAAGCGGAAACGTTTGTTTGAATAATTTTCATTTAATTTCCAACTCCTTACCTTCTTCTCGTCCGCGAAAGCCTCTATTTCCGTGCTTTCCACCGTAAGCTGTTTTATTGGAGACTCGCTTTCGTTTTCATCCGCAGTGTCATTCATTGGCGAATTTCTGTTCGTATTATCAGCGTTTATTTTGTCGGAAGGTATTTCGGTACCGTTTGTTAATTCGACTTTGAAGGATACGTGCGTGCCTATTTTACTTTCGTTGATAATGTTCTTCATACATTTATTCGTTTGATTATGCTCTTCCTCCTCAAGTCCCCCTTTGATGCGATTTGAATCAGCCTCGCTTTGATCATCCTTGTAGTTACGTTCGATTTTGCTTTTATGTTGATTTTTAGATTTTTCGCCGGAAATCTTATCGTCCGTGAAGTTAGTTCGATCCACGTTATTTTCAAGTTTAATCGCGTGATTTGATTTACTCTTTTCTAAATCGGCCTCGACGGATCTGCTCATGTTCTGATTGGGTAAATCTGCACTTAATTTACTTTCTAACGGGGCACTCTTGCAACCAAACAGACTGGTTTTGTGGTTGCGTAATTTCGTTCCGCGGATGTTCCTCGAGGGATTATACAATTGGGGAGAAGGCGGGGCAGCCACCCGTTGCACGACTCGGATTCCCATTCTCACTGTTGTCCGCCTGTGTAACTTTTCATCCGATTTTTCAGCTGAAATGATTAAATCAGGAAAATAAGTTTTCGCTTGTGAAGCAGCAAGTCGTTTCAGCTAAACTTCACCCCAATCTTTTTAATGATAGTCAACATGAAAATTGCCGATTATAAAGAAAAACAATTTAGATTTTTTATAAAATTCTTGGCAGTCATCTCGCAATTAATATTTTAATGCAGCATTAAACTTGTTTTTTCAGCGATTTTAAAAGTTCTGCTCCGGACATTTAAAAGTCAACGGGTGTAATAAAAAACATCAAAGTTAGCTATAAATCAAAAATAAACTTTTGCTTATTTGGGCCGAAACCAAAGGAATGCATTAAAGATAAATTATTAAGCTTTTACTTTTACATTACCTCCAACGAAAGTTGACAATAAAATGTTGTAATAAACGTTCGCATCATCATTACTATTTTATGAAGATTAATGTCTCGGTAGAGCTAAACATTACTATTCTTGCCCGAAAAAACCTTACATAGCATACGTTTTAATTTGACTGAATATAAAATTAGTATTAAAATCTGTGAAAAGAAGCTGTTCATTTTAAGAAAAGTAAAGGTGAGACATACCGCAAAACTTCATTAAAACTAGTTAAATGGATTTCGCTTATTTAAATAACATGTTTACAATTAGTAAACTTGGCAATCACAGACAAAATTAATTTTTGTACTAGTCATTATGTACAAGTCAAATACAATTTTCTGTTTGAGGAGTGACCATTCAAAACGAGATATGTCAATTTTAATTTTTTTTTTTTTTTTTTATAGGTTTACATTGTTTTTTTTTTACAATACACTCATTCTCATCGCGGAAAGACAATGCCTGTAAAATTTTTCGTCAGACGGTATACAGTGCGTTCTTCTTAACTGTTGCCATAGGGAATTGCATGGTAAAAATTGCACCCCGTGTTAACTTTTGTTCTGATGAAAATATTTAAACCACTTTTGGACCAAAGTTGGAAGATTCTTTAAACTATCGAATAGATTACAATTCAATATCCTAAACTGTCAAAAACGTTTTGAAAAAAATATTTTTGTCAAAGCGTTTTCTCGTTTTGAATAGTCACACCTCATTTATTAAAATTCTCATCCTATGTTTCCATTCCACCGTGACAGGTACTTACTGTCCTAAATTGTTATGGATAACAAATGGATACAGGGTGGTCCATCGTATAGCATTTTTAAGATAAATCTTATTTCCGGTAGCCGAAAAATTCTGAAAACTGAGAAACTGTAAAATCCCGATTTTTTATATTTTTGAAACTAAATCAGTGTGAAAATTGACTTTGATAGCGATTTATTATCAAGAAAGATGCTTTTTCGCGAAAATGCTTTTCGATGGACCACCCTAAATATTACAATTTTCAAGGCAAGACAATCTTTCAAAATTGTCATCCTATCACTTTAATATGCAACCAACGGGCCTGTCTAAATTAACACACGGATCATGTTCTGTGTTTAATGCACGGTATCTATTTATAGCTATGTACATAACAAATTTATTATGTTATGATCGTGGATAAAACTAATAATATATTAAGTTGTTTTAAGTTAGATTATTCGACAACAAAGTATTTTTCACTTTTGTGGTAATTAATTCACTGAGAATGACAAACTGTTATTGCGATTTGTACACTAGACACTTAATTAAATTTGGCTCTAAATATACTATAAACCTAACTCCATTATTGTTCCTGTTTGAATATTAATTTGACATTAAAAACTTATTTCCATTACAACGAACACTTTACATATTAGGTGAAGGTTCAAGGACCTTTCAATTGCCTAGCAGAGCTTCAATCAATGATGTACACTAAAAGCACTACAGCATTATGAACATAGTGGACTACGTCGTACGCATACATATTATATTTCGGCGCAATCGATTAATTATTTTAATGAGAGATTTTGTTGACACTTATTATTTTCTAAATCTTAGGTTATCTGATTTCAACTTTTACTAATTGAATAACTCCACTGTAAACTTTCGTCGAAAATATATGAACAACTAGAACAAACATTTAACCAAAGCGAGTTACATTTCGTCAGCAGTATTGCGTAAACGTGGTTTGTAACGCATTGTCATAAAGCTGAAACCGAAACGTGGAAAATGGTACAGTTCCGGTTGGAATAACTTTTCAGTTTGATAATGTGATTGTCCACATTTGAATTTCTTGTTTAGCAATAAACCGCTATCTTTGAAATGCAAGTGCAAGCATTCGCCATAAAAGAAAATTGAACAACCTGAATGATATCAAGAGGAATGAAGTTGCACTTGCAAATAGCAAATTACGTTACCATATACTGGGTCTCTTTTTACGATGCAAATATCTTTATGTTCAATAAAAAAACTAAGTCAATCAGTCAATGTATGCAACCAATCGTACTCTCAATACAATACATTTTCGAATTGTTCTCCTTCACATTCTAAACAATACACTAAACGGTTGTAAAATCCCTGCACAGCATTTTGTGAATAATTGGGATTTAATTCGTTACTGTTCCGACAGATGATACCAATCTGTCGAGATAATTGATGGAAAGTAAATCTCTGACCTGTCTGAAGCTATTGCTATTTTTATACCAATTCGCAATATTAATTTTTTCTTCTTTTGAATACATTTTAATATTTAAATTCCAAACTTTCAACAATCAAATGTCAACTCGGTTCTACTATCAAGAATTGCTGGAATATAAACCACTCATTGACACTATTTTTTTTAAAATTGAACATAGGAATATTTACATTGTATGTTCAATTGAAAAACAAGAGATGGTACACGGTCTTCCAAAATTCCTTAACCTTTTTTTATTATAACAGTTGTTTGACAAATAAATTACCAAAAACATTTACCACACTGCAGAAAGCATTTGCAAATTTGATAGTAACATAGCAGCTGTGCTTGAGGATACTTAAGGCTTGGAGGTAGGTCTATTAGCGTTAATAATGATTCAATAATGCATATAATAATGTAGCAGTGACAAGTGACGCAAACAATGATAAATTGGAACTATAAAAATTGATAAACATCAAACGTTCAAATTTCAAGCGAATTGTGGTTAAATCAAATCGCGAGTTACTCTGGGAAAATTCAAAACGAAAATACTGCTCTGATACGCGATGGACGCTTTTATCTTTATTGCGGGGAAAGAATAAAATTATAATTCTGATAAAAAGAAAAAAATGTTGGAAGATCTCAACGGTGTTGTAACCTTTTACAGCCGTTAATTTAGTTTTGAAAAAAACAGAATAATAAATGTACGCGGCGAAAGAACCTTTTATCTGCTCTTTTTACTCAAATAGGCAAACAACGCAATTCTGAATTAAAATTCATAGATAATTAATAAAATTAAAATAATTAATTTAAACATTAATTGTAGTCTTTTATTGAATGAACTTCATCGTAAAACGTTGAAAATTGCCAGATAATTTATTTCTGATTTGGTAATGAAAACTGTACTTTGCGACATATTTAATGTTTAATGAAATTGAGTGACATTTTGATTTTAATGTAGACAGCGTTATAGATGCTCTCGTTCTTGTATTAATAATTTAGTTTGTTCTTGCAGCGCACGGAAGTTTCTAATTTATTATGCTGTACACAATTAACAAGGCTCGGCTCCCATTTATTCAAAATAAATTATGTAACAGAAGGTAGTTTGTGTCCAAATTTCGAACAAATTTACTATTAAAGCCATTATTAACTAAACTACACCGATTATGTCTTATTAATTCAACAAATTACACGATATTTTCGAAATTACAGATTTTAATTATAATTTCATATTATTTTTGATAAACCACCAATCTCCATTTCTATCAAAGTATGAAAAATACATAGGTACCTATTTAAATAAAACGATCGGGTGAATTTCGCTTACTTATTTTAGTTTGCCTCGCCTCGTTTCTCAAAATCCATTCCTCGCATGATAAGTATCATTTTCGGAAGTTTTAAAACAAAACATAATAAATTTGCTGGTAAATTAATTGAATTTTTAAAGGTACGTTTGTGAAAATATTGGTATATCAAACATGGTAAACAAGACGATTTTAGAAAAAAACCGGAGACGACAAATATTAAAAACATATTTAATGATAGTAAGAAATGTTTTCATTTAAGCTGGCTGGCCTTTGAAGTGCAATGTTTAATGCTGCTAGAATAAGTGGTTCGCCTGAGGTTAAGTGAACTGCCACATCATCCCTTCAAGCACGTTAACAGCGTTACTACTTACTCGGGTATATTTTATCCTAAATTAATTTAAGACACTTTTATAATTGTCTGTTGACAAAGTTTACAAAGCGAACCATGTGTCGAATGTGCATTATAACTACAAAACTTACAAAACTGTGAGTAAAGCGTAAATTAATTGGTACATTCAATACATCGTTTTGTCACCTCAACGATATTTTTGGCAATCCCTGCCCATTAACAGTCACCCCAGGACGTGGAATTGACGTCAAACTGAAATCGACATGCTTGTTTACTGTCCCATTCACTCGCAACACCGCCTATTCGTAGGACAATTAATAATCAGATCAATGCGAAGCAATAATATTTATGAAAATTTGAAAAAAAAAATTAGTAATGATGCTGTTTGATGTTAAGGCAATCGTTACCGTCTAGACTGAAGTTAAATTTATTTTATCGAATTTTTTGATTATTATTAAAATGCGTTGATTTCGTTCGATTGTAAATTCGTTAAAGCAAACAATTAGAATTCTCTATTATGTCGGCATCAGCTGTGTTAATAATAAAATTGTTAACGGTGATAAAATTGAGTTAATACTGGGTTAATTGCAATGGTGGGAATTATCTACTTACATATGCATTTGCAAACGCGTAAAGGTTAATTGCATTAGGGTGCGTCTTTGCCGGTTACAGAAGGTATGCACTAATTTTAATTGTAGAATCATGTGGTACTGTGAATTTTAACAAGATGGGAATTGTTAATGACAGTGGCCATTTAAGTTTCAGTCGGTAGGTATTATTGATCCTATAAAAAGTTGTTTTAATGGAGATATTAATTACGTGCCCTAATTGCGATAACATATTTGTGCGAATCGATTAAGTACAAATTTCTATCTTGACCCACTTCACTTTATTGCATGCCCTTTGTAATTTTGATGCGCTGACGTGGGTATAGAGTAGCCACGTTTTGCCTATATGGTTAAACAGTATAAGTTAATGTGGATTCCGAATTTTGAATCACATTTGCAGAAATGTATTTTATGAAGAATTTATGAAGGCATTAAAAGTGAATTCATCAGAGGAATAATTTCTTTACCTAAGGTTACAGATTTTTAAATAAAATGAAGCCATACAATGTCCAATTTGTTGTGCTGTAGCTCAGTGAATCTACATTCTTGTATCTTCTGCGGTGCAAAAAATTGTTCTCTTCCAATTAGGTAATCATAATTCTTCTTAGGCTCTCTTCAAATTTGAAATGTTTTTTTTTTATAGATTTGGGTATGTATTCAACTAGCAAAATTCCTTCCAAGTTTCAAAAAATGGCTACTAGCAATTTTTCAGCAGAAGAGTGATTTTATCATTTTGCTTAGTTCTTGTTTAATGGGGTACACCTAAGTGTTATTATCTGCAACAATTCGTAAAAGAGATTTTGGTATTTTTATTGAGCGGTTAAATCCTCTCGAAAAATCTCTTGTCAGCGAATCCAACTCGTATAGGCGCCTTTTTATGCCCAAATGATGTCAAAAAATAAATTAATACAGTTATTTCTGATACATTAAGTTCATTCAAATTTTTATCAGATATCTTACCTCAACATATAGTCTAGATTACGCGTATTGCCTACCCCACAAGAACTAGTTAAGACAAAATTTAACTTGGAAATATATTGACCCTACATCTTCATTCACTACAGCCATTCATTCGTGGATAAATTTCGGCCCATTGCCCTCTTTTGTGGGGAACTTTATGGCCGCTGTGATGTTCAAATTTAATAGCTTAATTTCGAACATAAAAAGCTTGTATATATAACTAACTTTATATTTTACAAGACAAGAAACACAAACATTTTACAGGAAAACATTGTGATTTCAACTTGTTATTTTCATAGCTGCATTACATACAAATTTGATACGGTTTATTAACAATATTAACCAAGTGATTTAAGTGTAGCTCAACTATTTTTCAGAAGAGAACATCGTCAGTGCCGAGTCAAAACCTTATAATTTTTGAGAAACTGAAACGCAAAACTCAACTTTTGTCAAAAAAAATGACACACCACAATAGTTTTCAACGGCTCTATTGATTCACTCAATTTGCGGTGGTGCTGTTTGTAATCGAAACTATTTTATAACATGAATGCTCCAAAGTCACTTTAGCTGAAACGCTCTAGAAGTTAATGTAATATGTTCTGCAGACTAGATACGCCTACAACATTAAACTCCATTAACTTACCGATAATTGTCTATCAAAGCAAAAAAACCTGCACCGTCAGTAGGTAAATTTGTTCATAGTTTTGAAATTTAATTTTATCGTAATTGAAATTGTTGCTTCTTTGTCACCCGATTGCTGATTACTAGCCAGCTACAACAGGTAAATTCTCATTTCCCTTGCGCAAATAACATTTTTAATTAAACATGACGGAATAAATACAACTAATTTGAAAACTCAAATTTGAGAATATCCGCTCGATTTTTTTAATCTTGAGTTGCCTGAGTGATCTCCGTGGAAGCAAAATTAAACTGCCTGTTTACATTCGTGGTCCTTAATTAAAAAACGATTGTTGAAGTCCTCTTTATGTTTTGGAATATCCCGCAGCTCGAAATAAATAAAAAACGCTTCATTATTCTATGGAGTACTTACGATTCACCTGCGGTGCTTCTGACCAAATTTTTATTTTCATTTCTGTTCGATTGGGCTTAAGTGTCGCTTTCAAATCCAATGGGATTTAAAACAAATTCAACAAAACATTTATAAACTCTATTCAGTAACTATAACACGAAGAAAACAAACAGTTTATGCCTTTGTCGAAGGCTATGTACAATTAGTTTTAGAAAATTTATTAGACAGTTACATACTTCAAGTGTGTGTGTGTGTGGTTAAGTGTAGATTTAAAACGGGGATGCGATGTAGGGCGTGTGTGCAACATGTGAAATCGATCGCTACCTTATCCAGCGCTAACATTGTTAACTTAATTCTCCTATCAACTTTACAGTATCCTTTCATCTAATGACATTACCCTTGGAACTAGGTTTATAATCATTATTGTAACATTAATTAGAAGCTAGCCTAAAGTTTACATTTTGTTGGGTCAGTTTATGAATAGAAACGATTTTATTAATTTAATTTTTTTAAACATAATTTACCGACAAGACATCATTATATAAAGTTATTTTTTTGTACTTTATGACACAAAGAAGGTGCGTTAAATTAGATTAATATTGTAGATAAGGAAACGCTCGCAGTCGACATTATTATCTGACAAATTTAAACGGTTTGCAAAATTATGTTACTGCAGGCGACCATTCACTGAATCAAATTAGAGCTTTAGTGAGTTTTGCTGGGGTTTAGATAATTTGTTCGTCTAACCGTTTAATTAAATATAAATAATTCCAAAAAAATTAAATAGAAAAATACTGTTTTGAAATAATAAAAAAGATTTATTGATTCTTCTAAATAATTTACGATTTTGTAATTAAGTTGTGAAGCAACAAATGATCAAAATTGCTTGTTTGGTCTTATAAACCGGTAATGAGGTCAACCACTACTCACTTGCTGCAACTGCGAAATTAATATCGGCGTTAAATTTGATTAGAAGTGAATCGCGTCAATTTATTTTCTGAAATTTAATCAACTGGAGAAGTGTTTTACTGCCTCGCCGTTAAAACGAGAAAATATCGTAATTTCAAGTACATTTGATCTTGACATCCGGGCGGAAATACACTTGAAACTTTATTGAATTTTCGCCGACAATTTCGTTTCATTTAATAAATAAGTTTTTATTAATATAAGTTATGTTCGACTGACATCTTGAAGGTTACGAAATGGAAAAGATTTAGTTCTATCCTTTATGATTTATGATTGATTTCTTTACAGAATTTGTAATTTAAAAAATCACGGTTTGTTTGTTTTGTTTTTGTTTTTTAAATCAAAATATGCGGGTGAAATTTGACTGATGCTTGCAGAATAAAAAAGACGTACGTAATCAGAACTGAATATCAACCAAATATTATAATGTTCTATAAAAATATTTCAGTGAAACAACTTCGTTATAATGTACGTATTGAAAATAAATAACCAGAAAGAAGGATTTCCAACAAATAAGAAACGGAAGTAATTGGAAAGAAGTTACAGGAATGGCGAAATGGGGACTACCGGAAATAAAAAATAAATAAATAAAATCAATTTAAACTTTAAAGAGAAAACTGAAAGATAACTGCTACTTGCGCCAGCAAAACATTGAACACATAATTACAACATACAACAAATATCAATAATTCGATATGTGAAAGCGTACACCGATTTTTCAGTACAAACCATTGATGATTTCAAATTACAAAATTTTTACACGAAAAAGGTGGGAAACTAAATATTTATTTTAACTTTGTTTGCCTGAAATTTGAAGCTCAAAAGAATTAATTTCTGTTCTGTTACGATTTTTGTCCTGTGGATGTAATTTTCTCCGCGTTCTGTGCAATGAGATTAAAAGAAAAAAATGAAGAAAAAAAAATGCAGAAAGAAAATAAAGAAAGAATGAATTATCTAAATGACTTGCTTTTACATAATACGGACGTGGTTTAAAATAAATAATACAGATAAATTTTAACAATGTGCAATGCTTGTTGAATTCAGTATTGAATTATTCATTTCCACTGCTTAAAGAAAAGAAAAAACGTAAACATGGCATTATCGACTCGATAATGTTTTGGTCTAAACGTGATACTTATACATTTTGTAAACGATCACCGCAAAAGTTTGCATGATGTAATCGTTCCGCTGACTGAACAAGTTTATGACGTGCAATTTTCCAGTTAATCGGTTAAATTTAACAATTTAATAGAGCCTTGGCGTTTTTTATCATTTAATTGCTTGAGTACCTACTAAAACGAGTTGATGATTTAAAATAACTAACAATTTTAATTCACCAAATAACAACAAAAGTAAAAATTTCATTTGAAAAATTGATAAAACGATAAGAAAATTCCTTTTAAACGCACACTAATTTTAAAAATAATTTGATACAAAAATAGTATACTGCAATACAGTAGACAGAAAGTTGCGTGTGACAATTTCGTACTCTCATTTTCACTTTTGAATTTTATGATAAAACTGTCTTCCACAATTTGAAACAGACTCTTTAAATTTTTAAACTCCCAACAGGAAATCTTTTTATACAATTTTAGAAAAATCCTTTCATAATGTATCGTAATCTCTGGTTTTCAGTGTGTAATCTGCATGAAACCAGAGGTACTGAATTTTTAAAAAATTGCTACATTAGTACAGTAATTTCAAGCTTTGTTAAGAGCCAACAATTTGCCTGTGCATACAAATTGTCTTTTTGCTGGGATAAGGCATTTTATGCCGCAATTATGACCTGCGTTATCTCACTCACCAATGTAAGCTCGGACGTCATAACTGGTTCCAATAGGGGCACCATTATATTCTTTGGCCGGAACTAACTGCACGCTCGGTGGAGCTAAGGGCGTAATTTCCATACTAAACGGATGAGCATTAGGTCCTAATCTCCTAACAAGGGCCTCCTGTAACAGATAGTATGATATAAATATTACAAGATTTAAATTACACTTAACTCAAATCGATTTATTTAATTTAGTTTTGGGATAAATTATAATAATTCCCTATTTAGTGTTTAGTGTAATTAATTAACAGGGACATAATTTTTAATCCTTTTCGAAAAGAACAGAACAGAAAATTGTGAATCTGTATTGCACAAAATGCAATAAGGAAACTGAAGACTGGTGTTCACTAGCCAAATATTCACTTTCTTTTATACCTTTAGAAATGCTGGCATTTGTCAATTTCTATACTGACAATTTTCCCATATCTCCCGAAGTTATAGCGCCGAGGGTGGAAACAAGCCAATATAACGAAATCAAAATCACTTATTGTCAACTATTCTTTCCGCAAATTCATTGCCTGAACAAAACTGATAGCAATTGTTGTCTGTTTTACTTCAATATCGTTGTGCTTACTCTAATATTTTGATACTACTGAATTAATAAATGTGGATTTCAAAGAGATGGCCTTACCCTAAATTTGTCGCGATATTTTTAAAATGCACTCGATTATTTACAGGGGACTCTGCACAACAGAAATATTTAAATGGTTAAATTTATTCCAGCCTCCGCTTCATCATCGATCGACACTGTTGGCACGGAAAGGCATCAACTTATAATTGTCGACTCTGACAGAATGTTCGAAATTTGATTTACGCATCAGCAAGTTCTACATTTTTATCTGCATTACTTTTATTTCTAGGATCTCTTATTTGCTGGTTTCATTTCAGCGAGGTGCTCGACTGTAAGTTCAAGTAAAACTTTAAACTTTTCAACTTGCAAAATTTTCTGAGGAAGGTTTTATCTTGAAATTATGCTATCTATATTTGAAATAGCCTAGGGGAACTTTCCAAGCTAGTCAGATATTAAGATATTTTGTTAATCCTGTGGCAATTGTGAGATTGTTTCTTTTTGTGGCTTTAGATATAATATAAAATTTAAATTCGCTAATATGGTCACAAAAGTATTATACTTATTCATGTTTTATTTTTAAGTGAAAATTCGGATGGTTTTATGCTTCCTCTTGGTCTAATTAAAATGAACGACGTTTTGTAAAGCAATTAATTTTCGATTTGTTGGAAAAGAACTGTAATTATTGAACTGTTCAGTATGGCACTTACAAACAAATTAAAAGCATTTTACTAAAGAAATTATCTCAGTTAAGCTAATTAACGTTCAAATTGTAATTAAAACTTTCACTATTCGCATCCGCACCATTCTATAAACTATACTAACAAATAACTTTGGTAACTTGTGTTAAATGAGCTACGTTATTAGGGAAAATTCTGTTGACCAGTTTGTTACTATATATCAACAATAACATTATTTTATTTTTCAGTTACTGACACATTTAATTCATGTTTTGTACATTTTAAGTATTTATGAAAAATAATGGTTTCCAAAATGTCATAAAGTCACAGACCTCCTCACAAAAGAAAGCAAGGAGTCTAAATTTATCCATGTGGCATTGAATGGACAGTCAAACTAGTTTTTGGTGGGGTGATCCACAATCTGGACGACTTGTTCAGGGCAGATTTTGAGTTGCCAGATCGACGACTGAAAGTGTCTCTTGTTGCCAATGAAGAGAATGTACCGAAATAAACTATTTTAAAAATTAAGAAGATTAAGAAGATGACTGAGTGTGGTATTCCATCACTGCTTAGCCTACAGCTTTTGAGCTATCAAGGAATGAAATTATAAAATGATCACAACTTTGTTGAGTGAATTATCACAGATGTTGAGAGTAGTATCTTACAAGTCATCAATAATCTTATAGTGAATGAGAAAGGTCAAGGAATAAATTAACACTGTGAAACTATTTCAGTCGTATTATGGAAACAAAAAATATGTTAAATAATAGTTGTGATCATCAAGGTATTGAGAAGGTGAAGTTGAAACTTGCGTGAATCATTAAACGGGAATTAATGCAGTAGGCAGATCAAAATTCAATCTTCTGCTAACAAATTGAGAACATACAGAAAGGGGCTACAAGTAATGTTGAAATGGGTGTGACAATAATACAAGATTTCAAAAACATTTTATTGAAAATAAAGGATTTGCGTTTGTACAACAATAGGTAAGCGCGCAAGGATTACCTATTCAAAAATATGGATTTGCTAAACTGCGACATACTCCTTACATTTCAGTTTTAACTCCCTGCGTTTTTATTGTGTTTATAAATATAAAGAAGGACCTTAGAGACCAATGTTTCTTTTAAATAATGAGCCTAAAATTGCTTTTGTATTGTTGTTAATTTACAAACTATAATCATGAAACCCTGGTAGTTTGCCTGTAATACTTCCAACCTTTTGAAAATTTACTGATAGACTTTTTTCCGGGGAAATGGTTATGTTAAAAAATATTTTTTTTCCAGCCGTCTTAAAACACCTGCTTTTTAAAATTATTTTTGAGAGATAAACTGATTGTTTTGTAACTAAGAAAAAAAGAGTTTCGTCACTAAGGCAACATTCATTTTTAAACCTATATTGTTTACCATTTTTGGTTTGAAAATTTTATTAATAATTAAAGTTAAACGTACAACTGCTACCACATTTGGAAGTAAGTTTTCTGCTTCCTAATTCATCTTTAAGCACACAAAATACACACATTCGTGGTAGATCTTTTTAGTTAACAGATGCTTTTTTCCTCAAAAAACCATGCATAACTAAATAAAATCGCGCTTACTTAGATGGCATTCTGTTTATCAGTACTTTAGAATTTCTATAGTTTGTACTTTGCAGAGTATTCTTGGCTGAAGAAAAAAAGCATATTTCATTCGGATTAGAAGTTACATTTTTTTACTCGCAATTTTGTATTCACTCAGCTGCGCTAAAGTTCCGACTCGCAAACACAAAATTTGCTCGCTAAAAAGTGACGCTCTTAATCCTAATAAAACACTATTTTTCAGCGTTCTGTTTATTTTGTTCAGCTAGGTAGATTACATACAAGTTTGCTCCGTGCCAAAGTTATAAGATATCAAAATTTAATTAAGTTTCAAATGGTAATTAAAACTTTCGACCGTTCGTATCTTTATCACCGTATAAACTTTGTTAACTAATTACTTACAATACAAGTTGCGACAATGGTAAAATATATATACGTACTGATGAGTGTATCGACGGTGGAAAGGGATAAATTACCAATATAACAAGATGACGCAAATTCATTATAATTTCAAAAATTGCCAGGACGTCGATTCAATACAATTGTAACAAAAAAAGTTTTAATGACGCAGCTGCAGAAAATATCGTCTATTTTGCAGCAAGTGCTTGTTCACTTGTACAACGTAGATACTGTAATAAAGTAGCTATGTGTGACAGATCAATTTTAAGGGCCGTCTCAATGGTGCCATTACATGCCGCCAAGTTTGCACTGCGGAAATGAAACTCTCGGCGAGATGTTATGAAAAAAAAAAAAATAAATAAATAAAAAACATTCGCCCTCGCGAATGAGTGAATTACATTATTCACCGTTGTCCAACCAAATAAAATGTAATTACTTAAGCGTAGAAACATTTTATTATGGCCGATGCTAAAGTACAGAACGTAATAAACGTAAGAAAGACGTCCTGGATATTGTGGAAGGCAGATAAGCACGTCACTCTAACGCTGACGTTTAAAGATTAAGTACCGTGATCAGGACGAAACGTTTTATACGAACAGGTATATTTTTAAGTAAATAGAGCCAAACGAAACTAAAATTAACTAACGTTCTCTTTCGTTGAATTACACGTAATTATTTTTCGTCGTCTTGACGTGAAGAATATTAAACGAGATTTTCGTGGGTAATAAAATACGGGAAAATTTACAAGGATTGCGTACCTGGAAATAGAGCTCGGTAATGTTGGCGTCGTTCTGAAGTTTCATTCGAAAAGTGAAACGGGATAACTTGTGATTAATTAAAAAATAATTGTAACTGGTAACAAACGGATTTAATAGCATCTGCGCTAATGAGGTGATAAATCAGTGACTGTGTGTGAAAAAATTTCAAAGCATCCAACTTTTATTTTTACTTATTTTCGCGGAAACAACTGGACATGTACTAAACATTTTGTTTAGCTAATAAAATTATGAAGCAAGAGGTTCGGAAACGGTTTTCGACTTCATAATAAAATCGTTAAAGTGTACGAAGTTCAACTTGAACAAATTCTTTTTGTACTAATTAAAATTTTAAAAGCGCAAATTAAAAGCATTTTTTAATTAGAAAAATGTAAATTATAATTAATTTTTGTCAAATTTACAGAATAGTTAACAACGTAGGTACATTGAAAATATATTAGGCCATTTTATCAAATAATCAGCTTGCATTTGAATTGGCGCAAAGTTGCGGAACTATGAAAACCAGCTCTTTATTACATTATTGCGCTTAAAATTTCTCCAAGTTAACAGGTTAAGCTAATTAAGTTCATGAACAAACAATTACTCATTGGCCTGAATGCTTCGCTGATCTTCAAGCTACGTTAATTTGTGAGAAACCCTTTGTCTTCTTTCTTTCATCTGAACGTCTGAAATTTTAAAATAACTGTTTTTTTACAGAAAAAACACAAGCTTTAAAATTACTGAAAGTTTGGATGTTGGCAAAAACAGTATCTGTGAAGAACTGTATGGAATATAAAGTTTCAACGTTCTCATAATCGGAAATTAACAAAGTTCTGTAATAAATACGTCACAATCTTTTCTCTCAAGCTTTATTGGATAATAGGTAAAGTTCTTATTTTATTGTACTGCAATACAGCTTTTCAAATGGTAAGATTCTTTAATATTTTAAATACATATGTTGCCGAATAAATACAAAAATTTGAAACGTTTTTGACAAATTCACAATTAAAGTAAAATCGTTGATTAATGTTAAGGCATAAATATGCCTACAGTCGAGTTTGTCCTAGGAAATTCTATAGGTAAATTCTATAAATAAATCAGGTTTGTACTCCTTTTACCAGGGAAATATTGATACAATGGATACATATTTCAAAAGCTGAGTACGTTCTCAAAATACAAAGGCTCACAATGTATCAATATCACCGAGAGGATAAAGTGTATCTGTTTTATTATAGGTTGACGCTGTGTACAACTTTAAAACATTATTTAAAAATATTTTACTAATAAAATATTTTGAGTAAGCGGTGTTTCGGCTTCAATTAAAACCTTCTCAAAGGCTGCAGACAGAAGTAAGAGCCGCTTAGGATTAAAGTAAACATTTTAGATATTTGCCAAAAAGATTTGGCTCAAATTTTACTTCCAAACTATAAATTTTGATTTAGTTCGTGTTAAAAGTTTGATTTAAAACTTGATTTAATTTGTTACAAGTCTTTTTTGTGTTTTTATTAAAAAACTTTCAATCTTGAATTCCAATGTTAATAATTTCACTAGGTTTAAATTTAAAAAAAACAGTCTTTAAAACATTATGAATATACAAGGTGTATCAAAAATAACGTATAATACGTACCTACATTGAAAATCACGTAAAAACTTTGTAAACGCCAATTAGTATGATCAAACCTTGTAATTTGTTTCCTCTATTCTTGGAAATGGTATATTAGTTAACGAGCCGATAATGTAGGCTATTATGAACGAAGATGTGCAAGTCAAATACGACCTTGTATCCACGATATTGGGTAATTTTAATAATTTTACTTATTAAAATTCTTAAAACTTTGAAACGCAAGGCTATAGTCTATTATAACCTTGGCTTTATTTTATTGCGGCCTGAAATGGTCAAAATTGACGAATTCAATATTTTGTACAAACTAATTTGCGCTATAGATAGTTGGTGTTATTATGGTTTCTATAGTGTAGAATGTTGGCGACAAGTCGAACAAGAACCTTTGGAATTAAATTTGGACTTGATTCATGTGGCGTTATGATTTGCACTTTCAATGTTTTCAATAAACATAATTTATGTTCTAATAAAGATTGTTTAAATTGTTTGAATAATTTATTGTCAAAAAAAAAAAAAAAACAATGCTGGTTAGCACTTTAAAGCACAACGGGCCATCAAGACTAATTTATGTCACAAATAAGATTGTTTCGTTAATAAGATGTTTATAGCTTAGTCCAGGGGTTTCCAACTTTTTTCCTACATCGACCCCTTTTAAAAGAATGATTTTCGTCATTGACCGATCTCTTTATATATTTTTTTCTATAATATACAGCATACAACGTAATCATAATAATAATACTTCCGCATAAAAAACTTAAAAATAACAATTTGACTAAGAATATGAACAAAAAAAAAATCGGTCAAGAGTGAGTCAAGCTCGTACTAAAACAACAATTTTCCTGCAACTATTACATTGTCGAAAAAATATGCAGTTTTCCTGTAATCTATGGCTTAATCTCTACTAACCCCATTCAAATTCAAATTTTAGCTTTAGAAACAGGGGCGGGATCACTTTTTATACATTTTTAGCTATCATTAAGGCAACTGAACTTAAAATTGTAAGAAAAATATTTTTAGAATCCTTACAGTTAGCTCTTTCAAATGATATCCCACAAGATATGTTAATTTAAACTTTTTTTTTATTGGTTTGAAACTGACCCGCCAAATTAATCTAAAAAATTTTTTTTTCCAGTTATTGACGAGCGATATATGAGCGTGTCATCAAGATCTATCATTATGCCCAATTTCAAGTTTCTACGTTACTTAGTATTCAAGAAAAACTTCTGTGACAGACGGATGGACGGACACGGAAGTGATCTCATAAGGGTTCCGTTTTTCCTTTTAAGGTACGGAACCCTAAAAATTAGATCAAGTGATGAAAAGCTTATCATCGACCCCCAAGGGACCCACCTGGACCGCATTGGGAAACCGTGGTTTAGTCTTTCACAATACAAAATCCCTGCCGTTTGTAATTTAGGAAATTGTTACTGCATATAATTATAGGCAGAATTACAATACAGGATAATTCTTTAATATTGCAAAATATTGCCGGGCACATTCGATGGGCAGAAAGAAGAAAAAAGTTTCTATAGTATACAATTGTAGGATTAAGGGTCACTAAATGCATGTGTCCACTTATACCCAAGTTGCACAGCGCTGTCAAATTTAGAAACTTTCAATTTGCAATAAATTTAAAACTATTCGTCTAAGAACAAATTCACAAGATGTAAATATTATGTATCGTATGCATGTATAATTAAACTGATTGTGTTGCTTATAATTTATGTTGATTTATGTCGATCTTTAAATAAATGTGAAAAATAACGTCCACCTACACGATTTAACCTAAAGTGTGAAAGTCTGTTACTTCCTTGCTTTCTCAAAATTTATTTCGGCCACAGGTGTAAATTATATTCCCTTAGACATCAAATATTTATGCGTCACTAGCAGGTCTGTGACGACACTAATCAATTTTTTCCGGAATGCCTTACCTCTTACCAAAAGGTTGACAATTTTTTTTCTTTAAGAGGTAAGGATTTTTGTGTATTCCCGAATCGTATTAAATCGATTTCCCCCTTGTTTTTCTAAAGCGTTTTTAAATTCGCCGAGATTGGAAACTACCATTCTGTTGGCTCTATTAGAAATTCCCGGAGAGTATTTGTTAAATTAAATTTTATAAGAGACTTATCCTAACGTTTATCTTTGTACCACTCTCCTAGTCGTTTCAATATTTTAAGTCACCTTTTTCGGCGCGACACAAAAGTACAATATAAGGTCATCATTCATTTTGCAACTTTCGCAATAAAAATTTCGCTCCGTGCCACAAGCCCGTAATAAAGACATATGCATGCAATAAAAGCGAGCGTACCTGATAAATTAAAGCAATGATCATTAGGCGCTCTCTCGAAAAAATAATTCGCAAATCATAAGAGGGCGAATTTTATGAAACACTGGGTTACCAATAAGGTGACCAACTATTTTTTATACAAAAGGAGTACAAATGAATTTTCATTGGATATGGTGATTGGGTTTGAATAAAAACACCAAGTCTTCTCCATTCAACTATACAGGGTGTCCCAGAACTCGCGCCCCAGAGAAAACAGGCAAATGCCGACGACAATTACGATTCTAAAAATGCAAACGAAAAACAATTAATGGCTTGCATAAGAGAGTTGTGAGACATCTAAGATCCACCAATTCCAGAAAGGGAACTCTGATGTGTTAATGTGAATAAAATCGGTTGCTAAGGTTATAAATTGGCACAATTAAATAATGTCAGAATGACATGCCCGCTAAAGTGTCAACATCAACATGTTAGGTTAAAGCAGATGTCATTCAAGATGTCACACTCGCCATCATCTTAATCAAGTTTAGATTTGTTAAATAAAACAACAAATGGCGGTTCTGAAAAGAACCTTTATTATAACGCGTGAACTTATGTTAAAAAACAGGAGAAATGGTATAACATAATAATAACAACAGAAACAACATAGCTAAGAGGAATCACAAAACGAAAAATAAATACAATCAGAGCAAGTGCTCAAAGTGGTCCCCATTCATTTGCAAGCATAACCGTGTCCGCCACAACAGACTCCGTTTAGAATTTGTAGCCATTTCAGAAGTAATTGTAGCAAAAGCTTCCTGAATGCGACCCCTGAGTTGATCTTCTGTATCAATAGGGTGCCTGTACACAACATTTTTAACGTGGCCCCAAAGAAAGAAATCCATAGGATTTAAATCGGGGGACCGTGCAGGCCAGTTTTGTGGACCGCCACGACCTATCCATCGATCAGGATATTCTGTTGATCCAAAATTTCTCTAACTCGTCGACTGAAGTGTGGTGGTGCGCCATCGTGTTGAAACTAGTCGTTAATACGGAATACAAGTGGAATGTCTTCAAGCAAATTTGGAAGTTCTGTGTCCAAACAATTTGCATAAATGGCTCCCGTTAACCGTGCAGGAAATTCAAAAGGTCCTACCTAAAGAGGGAAGTTTTCAACAGTGGGTACAATCCTGGGAGCCCCACCATTTTCCTTCCTATTCGGTAAAATGTGGCCTGTCTCGATGGTTCGTACGATAGCACTGAGAATCACTTGGTGATTGGGATGATTGCTGTTAGGAAAGCGTTGGGCATAAATCCTTGCCGCTTCTCTAGCATTTCGTCCACATTATCCGTAAATTAACAACATTTCAACATAATCCGCGGAAGAATACATAATTGAAGGAATTCGAACGAAATCTTGAAGTTTTTCAAAAGTTTCATAGCCGACCAGTTTATTAAAAACGTAATAAAACCAATAACCTAGCAACAATATTGGGAACCTACACCTGGATGGCTTACAACGCTCTGATTTGTCGACTAAAAATGTTCTTATTTTGAATACCGTTCAAGCTACACATTTTTTTCTTTGGGAATTTTTATTTGTATTTTGATGAGGATTTTTCCTTTTTTCTCTGGGGCGCGAGTTCTGGGACAGCCTGTATGTCTTTTAAATAATTTCAAAATTAATTAGTTCAAAAAATTATATGTATAAACACGTTAAAACAAACACACTGCAAGTTGCATGGTTTCACCTAGGCAAATCGACTCTTAAGATTCAACCCTTGTTTGAAAACAAAAACTTTTACCTGAGCACACTTTATGAAAATGTGGATTCTAACATAAGTCAAAAAAAAAAATTTTAAAAAATTTAAAAAATTGACCTGATGAAAATGTGCACTGCAATTTGAATGGTTTTACGTAGGAAAACCGACTCTTAAGATTCAACCCTTGTTGTAATCATTTGAAAACAAGAAAATGGAAACAAATTTACCTGAGCAAACTTTGTGAAAATGTAAATTTTAAGTCAAAAAAAAAAAAAAAATTACCTGAGCATACTTTATGAAAATGTCCACTGCAATTTGCATGGGTTTACATAGGAAAGCCGACTTTTAAAATTCAACCCTTGTTGTAATCATTTGAAAACAAAAATTTTTACCTGAGCACACTTTATGAAAATGTCGATTCTAACATAAGTCAAAAAGAAAATTTTAAAGAAATTTTAAAAACATTTAAAAAACATTAAAAAAATTGACCTGATGAAAATGTGCACTGCAATTTGAATGGTTTTACGTAGGAAAACCGACTCTTAAGATTCAACCCTTGTTGTAATCATTTGAAAACAAGAAAATGGAAACAAATTTTACCTGAGCAAACTTTATGAAAATGTGGATTCTAACATAAGTCAAAAAAAAGACCTGAGCACACTTGATGAAAATGTGCACTGCAATTTGCATGGTTTTACCTAGGAAAACCGACTCTTAAGATTCAACCCTTGTTGTAATCATTTGAAAACAAGAAAATGAGAAATTTCATCGCCCAAGAATAGAAGTGATTATTTTTCTTTAAAAGAGATGTTTTATGCTTATTAGTAGCAATGTGCTTTGTTATTGCACTTCTCCTTTGCAGATTGTACATTTAACCATAGAATCATCATTTCCTTTGTTTTCTATAATAAATGGAAACTCTTTTTTTAAAAGTTAAAGTTAAATGACAAGTTTTTATATTTTTAGAAGTACAAAGGAGTAAAAAAAGAATGCAAAGGAGTACTTTTGGAGTATTCGTTTTAAAAGGAGTACGGTTCACAAAAAAGGAGTACAAAACTCCCTAAAGGAGTACGTTTGGTCACCTTACAATTAACAGTTCGTGCACGTTGACCTTTGAACGCTACAGTATCTTACTTCAAGTTTCGAAATGAGCTCAAAGTTCCGGGACGTCCCATGGGAAACTTACTGTCTCATATTGTCTTATATATTTATGGACCAGACGCGAGAGCTTTTAAGATCTGCGAATGCAATATCACGGAAACGGCTTCAAAAGTGGCAGACATGCCACTAGCGAAACGCGAATTAGTGGGGCGAAGCGCGTTAATTAAATCAAGATGAAATGTGTACCTGAGAAAATAGTTTTTTTGAAATCGCAAATTTAAATAAATTTGTTTTATCTTTTACCGTCGATAACACGAGTCTAAATTTATCGAACACCACAATCCACTCTGTTGTGCAAATCGAAAGGTATTACCGTGGACTGCAAATGAATCTTCATTAATCCATAACACTGTACATAAACTTACTTGTAACGGTGTAATCCCTTCAGGCTGGGTTGCAGCAGGATGTGGCGGATATAACTGCGCAAGGCACATAACCGCCTCGTTACAAAATTTAAGGCCCATTACTTCTTCGTCCTCACGTCCATACCTAAAGTTATAAATAAAATAAACTACTCATCAATTCTCGTGCAATAGCTGAAAATTTAGTTTTAGTTTAGTTTGAGGATGTTAATAAAGAAGGTAATAAAATCAATCATTAATCAATTCGAAAAATACTACATTTTATTGACACCATAAAGCTAAGAAAATTTTTGAAATGTTTCCTAAGAAAATTACGTGCTTCCCCAAAGCATCAACAACTGGCTCCATTAAAACACTGTAAGATGTTAATGCTGTTACTCCTACTACGAGGGCGAGTTTTTAAATACCTCACCTTCTACAGTACCACCATATTCAGAAAATCCGCGGAACAAATGTCGTTAAAATTAAAGAACCAGAAATCATATCCTGAGACACAAGTAAGTGTCAATTTGATAAATTTTGATCTCAAATTGTAAATTTGCTTTATTTTGCAATTTTGATTACGATTCAGTTTGAAAGAATGTATCTTTAAATTTCTGGATATATTCCAATAATTACACTTTTTGTACAGGTTGTACCTGTCAAATTAAACTATCGTTCATTCGCTCCATATGAATCCGATAAGTCCTCAGTATTACTGTACAGGGTGAGTTAAGTTTTACCGCCCAGGCCATAATACCTATTAAAGATTGAGGGAAAAGTATGCAATTTACATGTTACATCAGTTGAAGTTTACGCTTTCGATTAGTGCTACAAATTTTCCAAAATATTTTTATTTGAAGCCAAAAAAGTAAAACAAAGAGTTTTGGGTAAAATTTCTATGTTTGGTTTTTTATTTCAAAATTTGTCAAATTATTCGTAGCATTAATATCTGCAATTTGATTCGTAAAAAAATGATTACTTTTTGAGTTAAATCAAATTTAAGATATAGCACAAAAAATGCTTCTATTTATGACTTTCTAACAATAGATAATGCGGTTTACCATCCTAACAATAGTTTATGATCGACCCATCAAACTGGACGAGACAGCTTTTCAGTTGCCGATAGACCTGCATTCTTAAGTTCAGTTTAGTGACCGCCATAAACAATCTTTCAAGCACCCCTACATCAATACCATTGTCTGGTAAATTAGTCTACTTATGTCGAAAATCATTTAAAAAATACCTTCTAATACGGAAATAGCTTTATTTAATAAACGCAAATTACTAAAATTATTTCAATTACACTAAATTGTGTGAAAATATTTTACTGTTCGTACATCAAAAAAACTAATAAATTGAACAATTAGTAATTGAAAAAAACCCAAAATTACACTGGATTAAAAAAAAAAGATTTTTTCTTGATTTCTATGTACCTTAATAATATAAAATTACTCATTGCAATTTATGAGAATTGACAAATTATTTTAAAGGCCTATTTTGCCACGGGCGGTAAAACTTAACTCACCCTGTATGTACAAAAAAATACGTGCGACCACTTCATTACAGAAATGCATCTATAAAACTGTGCCCCTTGTGCATCTACAGATAACGAGAATTTACCCAACAGCTTTGTTCTTTCAGATGCGATTTTTAAAACTATTATAATATTTCCGCACATTAAACGGCCGAAAATAAGAATAGAATTCTTGTAGCTGTTAACTTTTATTTTTCCAAGATATTAAACTTAATGTAGGGTAGAGACACCATTTTCAGCCGCCACACCATTTTTACTCACTTGTAAAAGAGTATTTATAAAGTTTTGCGGTTAATAAAGAATCAAGAATATGTCTCTATATCTCATTTAAAGTAACATTTATTTTATCTGACGCTTTGTTGATTTGGTTAAGAAACAAGGTAGAACTAATTCAGATTGAATTAATAAAATAATAAAATAATGTTTTGATATAAGTTTCATTAGTTATAATATAAATGACGGATTAAATTTCTGTGTTTAAATTAATTGCTTCTCTATAAATTATTTTTTTAAAGTAGTGTTGAATAAGCCTCCTTGAAGAACAAAGTGGCCGAAAGCTTAAAAATTGCAGCATAATTAAAAAATGAAAAGACTCAGGTCAAGATATAAATAATTATAGTGTTGTGATTTACTCCTATTCTTAATAATTTGTTAATTTTATCAGTGACAAATTTCCTTAAAGTGGCTAAAAGTGGTCTTTTTATCCTACTATTGAGTAATAAAAGTTGTAATAAAATTAATTTTGAGCTTACAACTAAATTTGCCAAAAAATTGTTTTATGAGTGAACATTAAAATAGTTACTACAATTTATATTTAGGTCAAACAATTTTAATTGATATTTCAATAATTTTAAGATCTGAATAAGGTAACCTTAAAAAGTCTCCTTCTTGAATTCACGTTTCAGGTATCTGTTTGTGTCTTTTCAATTAAGCAAACTTCCTAAAAAAATGTTTTGAACAGACATCTGATTTATTTTTATGCGGGCCCTGTTGATGTTTCGGTTGATTAACCATCAGTAAGGAGGTCGTTAGCTAATTAGTAGTCTAAACAAATATTTGTAGGTAATCTCGTTAGCGGACATCAAATTCAACGACATAAAAAGTAGCAAAAGTGGTTTTGCTGCGGGAAGTAAATAACTCTTGGAAAAATCGTCATTTCGCTGATTTGATAAAAAAGCTTGGTGGCTCTCGTATATTACTGCACTGGTACAACTATTCTGTTTGTTATTAAATTTTTGTGGCAATGAATAGCCAGGCTATATAACAAATTTCGTTCCATCATTTCTTATGCATCGCTATACGTATTTCAAATTATAAAAAATTTAGTCGTGTGAATTTAGCTGATCCAAAATGCGCAGAGAAAAGCTTTCTCGCCTTAACAAGGTTTTCTGAGTAGAACGGTTATCCAACTTTTTTGGTGGTCTACACTATCTCAGACATAAACGACATTTAAATTTACATGCAATGAAATAAACAAGTTCAGCTATAATTATTACATTAAATAAATAGTATATGTATAGAAACCGCAAAAACACAGTTTCGCCATATGTAAATAGATGGAACGTAAATGAGTATTAAATTATTTACAAACCACTACTGCACTGAACTGTTTTATTTGTTTTAAAGTTTCATTTAATGCGTTGCATTTGGCTTAACCTTCATAATAATTTATTGTTATTCCCATTTAGTTGCTCCGTAAATCTTTACATTGGAATTATTCGTTTTTAGTAAAAATTTTGACTTTCTTAAATTGAGAATAAAAAGAGTTTGATATTATTATTATATTATATATATATATGTATATATATATATATTATATTATATTATTATATTAGTATTATAAAGAGTAATTAAATTTCGAGCAAAAAGATTAACAAAAAAAAAACTGCACTGGGAATCAAATACTTTTAATTGCTTGGCGAACACAATAAAAGTAACTAAAAATTAATTACTATAAAATTTAATGACTAAAACCATAAATTGAACCATTATAAAGTAAAAAGAAACATGGAAAATATGTAAAAAATTCGACAAGCCTTTATTATTAGCAACAAATTAGCATAATGTGGTGGGCGACAAGAATTGTGGAAGATCTATTTGTTAATGATTTCAAGAAGAATTTTGATGCCAATGTATTGTAATAAACTTATTAAACATTGATACACTGGAAAAATTGCATTTAAAAACAATGAAATGATTGTATCAGATGATATTTCCGTCAGTACAAATTTTTCATTAAACCAAACAAAAGCAATCTAAATTATTCGATTAGGTGATGAAGTAACATTGTGGTTGGTAAATCCCTTTACAATGAAAAGTTTTTATGACAATAACCCTTTTTTTGTTCAATTTTAGTTCATGAAACACTGGCGCCGATGTAAATACGTTTCTGAAAAGTCAATTAGTTTATTATTGGTAAATTTATTATCAAGAGTGCGTAAGATTCGATACGTTTCCCTTGGAATATTTCAAGAAAATACTTAGTGCACAGCATCAACTAGCTGTAAAGTACTCTGCTGGATGAGATCCATCGGTTAGACAGCTTCAATATAACTTTTGCGCGAAGGCGATTCAAGGGATAAGTATGTCAGGTTGAGAACAGAAATAGAGCCATTACACAGATTAGATAATCTCTATATAGCAATCTATTTTAGAAACTATTTACAAGTTTTATAGAAATGTAATCCACAACACAATGGGTGGTATGAATAAAAAAGAGCATATGCTACCACGTTCTATGAATAAAAACGTAAGTAAAACCATTTGCTCACGACCGTGCTCTGAGTATGAGTCTGAGTAAGAGCTTTTGCTCACTATGAAGCATATCATCCGGTCGATATGAATAAAGCAGAGGTTTTGCTTATGATTTTGAACAAATGCTCTGCAACTTGTGCATTTAGTCAGCACTAGATTTACCGTGCTCTTGGCTAATCTTATGATGGCTGAAATTGTTAATGTACGTGCACAGAAGCATTATAAAATACGATGATTATAAAAGAAACCTTATCGATTGGAGGAAAGAAATAAAAGAGAGATAGTAAAATCATCGTGGAAAGAACGCTTGCGCTCGTTCGAGTCGACATCTGTGTTTTATTCGGACATTCTAGAATTTCTTTGAGCATATGCTCAATTCATGTGAGCAAATGGTTATGAGCAAAAGCAAATCATTATTCATACAAATACTTCCACCTTCTACTATGATCATATGCTTTGAGGTTCTGCTCAGACTAATGTAACATTTGCTCTTTTTTATTCATACCGCCCAATATGGAATTCATTCATCTACGACATCGATCATAGAGCTCAAATTTAACATCTTGTAGTGTTTTTTTGTTTAGAAATTTAAACATTAACTTTAGGACCAGAATTTTTCTCTGAGAAATTGAAGCAGCTAAGAATCGTTGGAATAAGTGTAAATTGTATAAATAATTAATCATTTCAATACATCCTCCAAGTGGTTAAGCAAACGGATAGTCGAATTAATTAAATGTTACATTTTGACTATTGTAAAATGTTAAGGAGATAAAACATTTTTAAAATTTTTATGTGTTTGATGTGTTTTGTGAAATTCAACCAATATAATAAAAATTCTGTAAGTAAATCGAGACAGTAAACTGTAAGTTAACATTCAAAATTGGTAATTTGTGTTCAAAGTTTCAAACACTATTTTGTTTTAACTTTATAATTAATTCATAATGATTATTCAATAAACATAAGGTAATATATTCATTATTCCAATTATTAACTTCCTAGATGGTATGCTACACAAAGGATTCCAAAGTTGTCTAAAACTTTCATGATCTCGTGAACCATGAATTGTGTAAAAGCGAAGCCATTAGAGAGCAAGACAATCTCTAGCGAGACCTAAAAAGTCACAACTGATAGTAAATAGGATGAGAAGTGTAAACGTTGTATAGTTTACCATTTGCGAACGGTTTAATGAGATTTTGTACTCTCTTTAACAGAACTACACTTTTTCTTCGTCGAAAAACTAAATTTTAACGAATAAGTTCGGAAATTAATGAAAATTGACTATAAAAGTAAACTTTAAAAGGCGGCATTGCTCAGTTTATTAACCTACAGCTTAAATACAGCTTCTGTTTATGATGACTGATTAATCAAATGTCAGTGTCACTTTCAGCAACTCTTATATTTAACTGTTTGATGTTTTCATTTTGTCCATTTGCAATTTCCGATTTTTACGCGTTGACAACTCGGCAACTGAAATTTAATAAAACAAGAATTTAATTACTTTTATTCGTCGTTCGTTCCGCTAACAGATAAAATAATTTGTTATACTTTGTAAGGTAATTCAGATAAACAATATTTGCATATACCTTGTAGCACGTAGCTATAAATCAGAGGTTACCTCTCTTTATTAATGAGATTTCACCGAAAGCTTTTCGCATTTACCGGAATTACACGTATTCATCTTGAAATCCGTGCGAAACGACGTATTCCATAATATCTATTCAAATGCACGTCATAAATTTTAGCCATTTACAACGTTCGCAAATAAATCAAAGTAATTTGCTTCCATTTTAACTAATAATTAGAGCACAACCAATTTATGAATCGTTTAAAACCCAAACTTTACAGATTTCTTAAAGTTTTTAGTTACCTGAAAGTGAGAGTGACTTGTCCGTAAACTTTGCGTTCTTCCACGAACTCCGGATCGACTAAGAGGACTCCCTGGAGGCGGTCGATTCGTCCCGAGGACACTACAAGATCTCGAGAACTCAAGTAGAGAGTTAGCTTGTTATTTGGAGAGGATTTTTTGTATACCCTGAAAAATAGAAACACTAATTTAGCTTTTCCCGTCTTTCTTCAAGAATCGCAGAACTAAATTTTAGTGTGCAACGGAAGGCTTAAAACTTCTTGGTCCTCGAATAATGATCGCATATCAAAGAACTCAAGACGGTAATAACATCTGTGTTTTATTTGTTACGAATTGCGAATAACGAAAGAAAAAGTAATAAAAGCCAAAAATAAATTTCAGCGGCTTTTCTTGTTTAAATGAGATGTTTGGATATGGGGATAACTCCGAAGAAACTAAAATATTTCATCTTCTGTAATTTAAAATGTACGACCGTGCCATTTTAAATTGTAGTGAAGGCCTAACAGTCAAATTTGTCTTTTACTGGGATTGAAAGTAAATGTTTCATTTAATTTATTTTGACAATTTATCACAACTGGGGTTGATGCTTAAAAATAAATTTATAGTCAGAAAAAAGTTTTTGTGAAAAACTTTGCTTTGTCACCCCGTAAAACAAATCCGCCCTGTCGTAAATCTGAATGAGACGTTTTCGGTGCAGTTATTTAATAAATTGGAACATTTATTGCGACTATTCTTGAATATAAAACGGCACTCTCCTTAAATAAAATTGTTGAAGTTCACCGGCAGCGTTTTCAAACTGTTTTAAACATTTTATTTCCTTGCATTTAATAATAGTATTTTCCTGTGACGTATAGCAATGCAAATGGAGCAGTTATTGATAATGATATTTTATACCCGAGATCGTAACGAATCGGAAGGTTCGAATGCTGTAAAGGTCAAAAGTATACTGCTCGGCAATAATCCTCAAAGTTGAGAACGTAATAATGCTAGCCATTACGAATATTGACTTTACAATATAAGTGGACCATTATAGTATGGGAAATTTTATGAATACTAACAGTTTATCGATTTTCATCCTGAAATTTACCTGCCTGAAATAAACGAGCGAAGGGATGCGGAAGTTTAACGTTTTATATTCATAACAAAGTAACGGCGTTGATAATGGAACAATGGATAAGGTAAATTTTATATAATTTAGGGTCTGCAATGTTCATTGAAAGTGATGTAAAAGTGTTCACTACAAGTTTACAATTTCTGCCTGAAATGTTCATCATATAATAGGGCTAAAAATAACTTGATTAAATATGTAAATAATTAAATGTGGAAAGTAAATTAAATTGTATTGTAACAATTAATTTTAATTTAATTTATAACAAGTTTTCGTCAACAATTCCATATATTTTGTAAAGAGAGGTTCAAGTGGAGACATCGGCTGTGTTATAAGCATAAAACTTTCGAAGAATTATGTTAAGACACCATTGTTTTGAACTATTTTAGCCCACATATCTACTAAAATGACCACACACACACTTATCTATTAAGATGCGTGTGCTGTCTTAGAACCGAGAATAATGTTGAAAGGATTTTTACAGCTTCCTTTCAGGATTACCTGTGACAAATGACCCACACGTTTAGTACGCATCGATTATGAGGGTGTAATATTGTGCTTTCAATATTACGCACGCCTTCACGGTTGCGCTGTCTACGAAGGTATTTTTAAAAACAAATCTAGTCTGCTTAAATTTTTTAATAATTAACTAAATTGCTAATACTATAAAATATAATAAATAAAATTGAATACCTTTGTAACGAGCGGTTTTCAAAGCACCACAACTTTTGTTGTAAGTAAGTTAGAATCTAACCCTATTGAACATAGACCCCTCTACATATTAAGCATGATACTAGGACTATACGACGTCACAAGATGACAACCAAGTTACATGCAACGGAAGAACACGTATATTCTTTGTGTTGTGAACTTTGCAATTTCGTAAGTGATCTTTTACATAAAATACATTAGACATCAGGTAATATACAGTGTGTCCACGGATGGAGTTGACAAGAGGGGAAATATATTTATTTTTAACTTTACGTCAAAAAGTTATTCTTTATAAAAAGTTTTGATCGTCTTGGAAAGTCAAACAATTGCCATAGTTTTATTAAAATGTACAGGGTGAGTTAAGTTTTACCACCCAGGCCATAATACCTATTAAAGATTGAGGGGAAAGTATGCAATTTACATGTTACATCAGTTGAAGTTTACGCTTTCGATTGGTGCTACAAATTTTACAAAATATTTTTATTTGAAGCCAAAAAAGTAAAACAAAGAGTTTTGGGTAAAATTTCTATGTTTGGTTTTTTATTTCAAAATTTGTCAAATTATTCGTAGCATTAATATCTGCAATTTGATTCGTAAAAAAATGATTACTTTTTGAGTTAAATCAAATTTAAGATATAGCACAAAAAATGCTTCTATTTATGACTTTCTAACAATAGATAATGCGATTTACCATCCTAACAATAGTTTATGATCGACCCATCAAACTGGACGAGACAGCTTTTCAGTTGCCGATAGAGCTGCATTCTTAAGTTGAGTTTAGTGACCGCCATAAATAATCGTTCAAGCACCCCTATATCAATACCATTGTCTGGTAAATTAGTCCACTTATGTCGTAAATCATTTAAAAAATACCTTCTAATACGGAAATAGCTTTATTTAATAAACGCAAATTAGTAAAATTATTTCAATTACACTAAATTGTGTGCAAATATTTTACTGTTCGTACATCAAAAAAACTAATAAATTGAACAATTAGTAATTGAAAAAAAGCCAAAATTTTACTTGATTAAAAAAAAAGATTTTTTCTTGATTTCTATGTACCTTAATAATATAAAATTACTCATGCAATTTATGAGAATTGACAAATTATTTTAAAGGCCTATTTTGCCACGGGCGGTAAAACTTAACTCACCCTGTACAGGTGTTCTAAAAATTACAAAACATGATATTGACCGTAAGCAAAGTAGTCTTACTTTTTATTTTTGTAAAAAATATTATATCAAAAAATTGTTTCAAAATTTAAGAAAAGATTAAACACAAAGTTTGGTAGAGATATTAGCAAAATTTTGTATATACAATTGCGGCCGTAGAATAGTTAATATCTACGTTTATCTATCAATCGTTTTGCAAAAAGTTGAAAAAGCAACAAACAAACAAATAATTCGAACATGTTGATTCAAATTTCCTTCCATAAAATATGGGCCAATAATTTTATTATAGAACTTTCCACACCATATGAGCGCAACTGTACGTACAAAATTTTGTTGATACCTCTACCAAACTTTGTATTTAAGCTTTTCTTAAGTTTTCGAACAACTTTCTAAAATAACATTTTATACAACAATAAAAAATAAGACTACTTTGCTTAAGGTCAATTTCATATTTTGCAATTTTTAGAACACTGGATATTTTAATAAAACTTTGGTAGGCCGGCTTTACACTTACTAAATTATAGAAAATAGGCAGTCGCCATATTATCGAAACAGCTCATTAGATTTGCAAGTCATAGTAGCTAATTTTCGCAAATTACAATTGTATATACGATAAAAATAGTACTTATCAGAACTCCGCGATTTCAATTGTGCATCTGAGCATTTAAAGTAATGGAAACAGTTCTTATGATAATGTTTGTGTTTTGCATTGTGCATTAATGTACTTTTTTGGTTCTGTTACAAACAGTGTTTTTCCCATTTTACAAAAAAATAAGTTTGCCGCCAAAAACTACTTGCTAGAAATAGTCCAGTTTAATTTGTTCTTTCAATTTCACGTTTCGAATTGAAAAACAGACTATACGATTATGACATTTGTTTGTGTTAAATTAAGTTTGCAGTAAAAATGATTGATGCTTTGCATTTAACAGTTTGAGAAGAATACAACCATTTTTTATTTTTCAACTTTAGACCATTTGGAAAGCAACTTTCGATAAGGAAAACTTTGTGTATTACACACTTTGTAAAAGTTAAACGATTCTGCCAAAATTGTATAGTTTCTCTTATTAAATGCCCTTACTTGTTACTACCATCATAAATTTAAAAACAAAATTATTTCATAGCTCCTCTGGTGATAAAAGTATTAGATCATACTAATAAAATAAGTTCAGACCTTTTTTTTCGTTAGTATAATTTTAAAATTCGTTTTCAATAAAATTCTATTATACAAACTTAGGAAAAGAAGTGAGAAATTGATAAAAGCTGAATATAAATCAAGAAAAAATTGTTAATAGCGTATAGACCACATTTTATTTCCTGCTATGAAAAGAGTTGGTGCCATAAACCATAAATTTCGATAAATCCTTGAATAGCGGCTCGTACTTGGCCGTGGCATGCAAAAGAAATGAAAGAGGGAACAGCAATAAAATCAAAGCTTGAATGTGTGAGGTCGACCACAATGCTCTTGGATTTTTTACTTCACAGTGATTGGATTATTCTGTTTTGATATAAACACACTTTACTTTAAAATCAGATTACCGCTTTTACACTTTTTGTTTATTTATTAACATACAATGTAAATATGCCTATGTGCAATATTAAAAAAAGCAAAGTCAATTAGTAATCAGCAACCCTTGATAATAGAAATGATTTGAGTGAAGTTAGAAATAAATAATTTAATTGTTGAAGTTTCAGTTTAGAATTTAGTTATTAAAATGTATTCAAAGGCAGGAAAAATTAATATTGTGAATTGTAAATATAAATTGAAGTGGAGTACGATTGGTTGCATTGACTGACCGATATTATTTTAAAAAAATTGAACAGATATTTTCATCGTATGTTCATTGTTAAAAAAAAGACCCGATATACTTACGGTTTTTCTTATTTTATTTAGTGATAACTATTAACGGACAACGCATAAATCAACTAATAAAAAAGGGTTTGTCGCTCTATATTGGAGAGGTTTTAAACAACTTTTTATGCATAACATAAATGCGGATATGAAGTATTTAGCAATCATTTTGGTACTGTGAAATTTACAATCCACTTTTAGAACGTTTTTACTAAATAATTATTTTGTATTATTTGCATATCAATGTGTAAACAAATTTTCCTTACTTATGGTCAGCATGTTTCTAATAAAAAATCATTAATTAATCTCAGGTTTGAAATAATTTTGGTAGTGTTTTGCTGTAAGCAGATTTATTTATAATCATGAACAGTGAGTGAGTGAATGATTGATTTTCTAAGGGCACTGTCACGTTCACGAAATCCTTAGCACATCGACGCATTTAGGTCGCATCTGACTAGAATTCTGCTAAATAAGAAAGCCTTACAAATTTACGTGCCAAGATGCTGTTGAGACAATTAAAATTGCACGCCGTTCTACATTACAATAATACAAGAATATATTTAAAATAATAATTATCTATTTAAAAATGTACAAAATTCTTTGTTATTGATTTGTACCTACTCAGTGAAGTGGTATGGTTTGATGATGTCAGTTAAATCAGAATATACAGGGTGTTCACGAAAAAACGCCCCAGCTCCTAGCGCTATTATTAGGAGTCCAATTGTAACAAACGATACGTCAAATTAAATGGTTCACAAAGTACTACAATGTGTAGCTCAAACATAATTTTTACCTGTTTCTCCATTCAAAGGTCAAAGGTCAACTTCATTTTTTCAAATTACAACCTTATATTCTTCTTTGACAATTTGATAGAGATTTTTTTTCTGAATTCAACGATGTATCACAATCAATATTTCTTATATATTTTAGGGTAATAAAGAAATTAAAATAATAATTAATATTATTAGCAGTAGGCTTTGAAAAATAACTGAGACGTAGCGGTGGCTATGGAAACGATGTGTCAGTACGGAAACAACGTATTTTAAAGAATTAATTTATGAACAACAACAGATAACATTTAATAACTAAACAATTAAATAAAGAAATGGCAAATTAACAAAAATGTTCAAATTGGGCATCGTTTCTTTCCAGACATTTTCGTCGACATCTAGATCCTACACTTTGTGTAGCATTAATTAAAATTTCTGCTGGTGTTTCCCGACAAGCGTTGACTATTCTCTCTCTCAAAATTTCCTCCGTTTCCGGGCGCGTAGCATAAACAATATCTTGGATGTATCCCCAAAAGAAAAACTCTAGAGGTCACAAGACCGGGCGGGCCATGGTATAGGTACATATGCTCCAATCCATTTGTCTTCATTATTCTATATTTAAATAGTCCCTAATCATAAGAGCGTTTTGTGTGGTGCAGCGCCATCTTGTTGAAATACTAGTTCATTCCATTCAATGGCAACGGCAAGTCATCTAAAATTTCTTCTAAGTCTTCAGGCAAAATTTGAAGATATTTTTCTTGGTTGAGATTTCCATCAATGAAAATTGGTCCTATTAGGTATCCTGGCGCCTAATATTCCGCACCAAACGTTCACCGAAAATTTTATCTGAGGATTTTGTTCGATGGTAATATGTGGGTTTTCTACACTCCAATAGCGGTGATTGAAACGATTAAATTGTCTGTTGTTTGTAAATTGACACTCATCAGACCACAAATTTTTTGTATAAAATGATTGATCTCGCCTTAACTCGCTTAAAAAGAAATTACACAAATTTATTCTACGCCAGTGGATCGTTTAGTTCACTATTTCACTAGTTCACTATTATTCATTTTTATTACAAAAAATAGGTAAACAAACTAATAGCCAGTTTCTGACGGCGATGTTAACGTATTTCTCCAGTTAAATGTCCCGGTTACCATGGTTATTACCATTGTTGCAACAATAGTAGTAGTAATTTTTATTTGTGAGACGTCGTTTCCATAGCCACCGCTACGTCTCAGTTATTTTTCAAAGCCTACTGCTAATAATATTAGTTATTATTCTAATTTCTTTATTACCCTAAAATAAATCAGAAATATTGATTGTGATACATCGTTGAATTCAGAAAAAAAATCTCTATCAAATTGTCAAAGAAGAATATAAGGTTGTAATTTGAAAAAATGAAGTTGACCTTTGACCTTTGAATGGAGAAACAGGTAAAAATTATGTTTGAGCTACACATTGTAGTACTTTTTGAACCATTTAATTTGACGTATCGTTTGTTACAATTGGACTCCTAATAATAGCGCTAGGAGCTGGGGCGTTTTTTCGTGAACACCCTGTATATTCAAAAAGATAGAAATATTACTACTATTTTATAACTATTATTTGAAACTTGTTGATACATTATCTTCATCATCGATTTTAAGGGACATGAAACAAGCCTCTTCATTATTGTAAATGACTGGGCGTCCCTTTTCTAAATTATTTCACCCCCCAAATCACCGGACACGAAATAAATAAATAAGTAAATCTGTTGATAACAAAAATAACAACAATGTGTAATGTACGAACACGTAGAACAATAATAATAATATTCTTTTGAAAATACAAATTAAAGAAAAACAAAAAAAGTTTTTGTTTTTGTGTTTTAATAAAAATAATTCTAGACAAAATTTAACTATTTTAGAAGATGATCAGCACTGGGCTATGACGTTCACAGTCTAGTTTAGAAGCAATTTCTTGTTTTTCGTAATCCACAAAATAAGTTTATGGTTATCTTTAATAATAAAATGGCAAATAATAATCATAAATTTTCTCTGGGAAGATACAATAACTAGAATAATGTTGTAATAAGTACACAAGTGTAGAAGACATATGTAGGTATTTAAAAAACATTTTTATCTACGATCATGATATAATATAACCATTATTGCTGTGAAACCTCTACTCTAAATTGTCATTTTATCCATCGATAAATTAAAGAGAGCTTCTTATTGGTTCCCAGCCATGGGTAAAATTGACAGAAATTTTATCCATCGGTACTTCGACCAATGAAAATTAAAAATATTAGGTTTTTTATTTTACAACATTGCCACGTTGGTAACAGTTTGCATTAATTGCAACAACATAACCAAATAAACCTAAAGTAATTGACAACAAATCGTACCAAAGGGTATTAGTAGTGAAATTCGTGATTTGTGAAGCAATTTTTCGTAACCGAAAATTTTTAAATGTTGGAAGAAGAAAATGAAATGTCCTGTACGCAATAGAAAATCTTCTACCACAAAAATCACGGCACAAATATGAATGTGTTTATGAAACATTATTTAAAATGGCGAGCAGAGAAAAATACTACGTAGGGGAAACCGTACAATTATTGGACATCGCTAAGTTATTGGACAAGCTACTTTTTTATTACAGAAATAAAATTTCTGTAAAGGTTAAACTTTTTTGCTACCCTTCAAAGCGACATCTATGCTATACCTGTTCAATATTTTAATACTCGGTGAATATTTTACAGGTTTACTGGTGTGTCCAATAACTATCCTTTTGTGTAATAATTGTTTAAAAACATTATAATTTTGAACATAAATAAATCCTATAAAAATTAATCATACCATTCTTTGGCTAATACTTTAAGGATTACATCTGTTAATTTAATTCTCTGGAATGACCTATTATGTCAAATAAAATAATATCAAAGATAGTTATTTTCTTAAGTGTCCAATAACTATCGGGTTTACCCTATTTCCTTTTCTGAAAATATTGTATTAAGTTAATTTGTGATGCTTGCAGAAAAGTATTCATGCTTTTCTTTCTGGACAATGTAAACTAACTGTCGTAGTGTCATATTCAAAAATTAAAAATATTGAACTTAGAATTTGTTTTATTATTTTGTATGGATGATCGTAGATAAAGTATAGTATTATACTCGCAAGTAAAGGTTTTTTTCCACTCAAATGATTACATGCACTCGCCTTCGGCTCGTGCAGCAAACTTCATTTTCATGGATAAAAACCTTTTTTACTTGCTCATGTAATAATATACTATTATCTACGATCATGATATAATATAACCATTATTGATGTGAAACCTCTGCTCTAAATTGTCATTTTATCCATCGATAAATTAAAGAGAGCTTCTTATTGGTTCCAGCCATGGGTAAAATTGACAGAAATTTTATCCATCGGGACTTCGACCAATGAAAATTAAAAATATTGGGATTTTTATTTTACAACATTGCCACGTTGGTAACAGTTTGCATTAATTGCAACAACATAACCAAACAAAACTAAAGTAATTAACAACAAATCGCACCAAAGTGTATTAATAGTGAAATTCGTGATTTGTGAAGCAATTTTTCGTAACCGAAAATGTTTAAATGTTGGAAGAAAAAATGAAATGTCCTGTACGCAGTATCGCAACGTCTGCAATAGAAAATCTTTTACCACAAAAATCACGGCACAAATATGAATGTGTTCATGAAACTTTTTTTAAAATGGCGAGCAGAGAAAAATACTATGTATTTCCTTTTCTGAAAATATTGTATTAAGTTAATTTGTGATGCTTGCAGAAAAATATTCATGTTTTTCTTTTTGGACAATGTAAACTAACTATCGTAGTGTCATGTTCAAAAATTAAAAATATTGAACTAGAATTTGTTTTATTATTTTGTATGGATGATCGTAGATAAAGTATAGTATTATACTCGCAAGTAAAGGTTTTTATCCATGAAAACCTTCTTTACTTGCTCATGTAATAACATACTATAATATTCTACATTATGCGGGTTTCTTAACCGCTACATAAATTATTCAAAATAATAAAACAACTTGCTCAGAAATAATAATAAATTTGTAAAGGAAGAGCAAAAAGTCATTATTATACCGTATGTAAATTTAAACACACAACCAAGTTATTTCAAAGTTGAAATTACGAAAACATTAAGGCACTCTCCAACGTGAAAATTCTTTAATATTCACGTGACTGTAAATATTAAACTTCCCTATATTGATACAAAGTTTGCATCATTAATCTTTATTAGGACTTAAAATTTAATTTCCGTCGTAATTTAAAATTGTGGTTGCATAATTTAAAAATTCCATCAGGATGGTTTTAATATTCCGGTTTTAGGATATGATTTCGATTTAATTTTTCATTTATGTCAGAACAAGGTGGAAAATCGTTCTACAAACAGAGATTGTGCGTGGTACGACCAAACGGATCAAAAGTTATAATCAATTTTAAAAGAAAAGTTTAGTATGAATGAAAAAGTTTCTTCGACACATGAAAAAAAAATTACAAACACTATTGAGATTTGGATTGAGCCCGGAGACGTGACATTTAAGTCAAAATGTAACCCCGGGAAAATCTGCCTTTCCGGTGTCAACCCAAATAACAAAATCATTTTTACGATAATAATTATTTATTTCAAACAAAAATGAGGAATTTTGCCCCGTTTGAATTTTCTGGACCGTTACATAAAATTTAAAAAAACAACTCAAGAATTTGAGATATCTTTCATTGTAGCTAATCTACTTACATATCTTTTCACATGCTTATCTACTCTCTTTTGTAATTATATAAGCGAACAGTTATGAAAGCATGACCGTTGGAGCGCGTGAAACGCGTGAAGTTTTCTCACTAAAGAGCTCGCCTGAGTTGCGTGCAAGGGCGATACGAAAAGGGGAAATTGTGTAGAGCACATGAAAGTGAAGTGACCTACTTCCCTTTCTGCTGTAGGTAAAATAATTCGAAATCAACTTCAAATTAATACCATAGCATCAGGTGTGGTAACAGGAAATTTCTGTTTATTCACCACAAACCAATGTGATATTCACCGGGAAAAGGGGCAGTGTTGTTTTATAACGCGATGAGCATTTTTGTCGGTTATTTCCATAACAAATATAAATTCCTCTATCCCTGAAATATCGAAAGTCATTTCAGAGGCAAAGTAAATATTTATTAAAACACAAATGTTCAAATTGTCTGTTTTGGTTCTAAACATAAATTTTGTGAAAGCTTGATTTATCCTTTTAGCCCAATCCTTTAACCTGAAGTGAAACTGATAATGATTTCATTTACTTGCTATTCAGGTGTGAAAACCGTATGAATTTTTTTCAGCTGCGTTTCAGAGAGAATTAGTTTCAATGCGAAAATTCCTTCCAATGGCGTTTAATAGAACTGGACAACTAATAGGAAAACTTTTCCTATTTAGTCGTGCACTTCGAGAAACTCATTTTCAGAGTCGTTTGGTGACATATTTAGTGCAGCATAAAAATTGTTTGACCTAAAAGGACCTTAGTGTTTTGAATGATGAGCCGAACAACGTAAGGAAAACGATGTGGTTGCACACTACAGCGCATACAGACGTTGTGGAAAAGGGATAATTGCATTTCTCAATGAGCATTTTACGAATCGTTGGGCCAGTCAGTACGGTTCAGTTGCTTGGTCAACGAAGGCAGTTAAATTAAATTTCTACTTTTGGAGGTATGCGGAAACTTTAGCGTGCATGAGAACGTTTAGCCCTTTGTTGATCATGAAATGGTGAACTTTAGAACACAATTAAAATGGCTAATTCAATTTTTTAATGGTAACTATAGCCAGTTTTTAAAACAGGGAAAGCGTTATAGGCTGTGAAATATATTTCTTTTTACTTTATGTTGGTAGTAATGCATTTATATTGACATTTTGCATCTGACAGTCAGTAATGTCACTTCAAAATTAGGAAATATAGTGCCAAATGTTTCTGTAAAAGGAAGCAAATACGACCATTTCGAAAAAAACTTTCTTTGAGGGCAGCTCTGTTTTCAATATTAAATATTTTGTAACAATTTAGTGATTCTGTCAACATTATATAGGTTATCTTACTAAACACTCATTATTACCAACATAAATTAAATACAACAATAATGTCGTGACGTTCTAGCACTCCTGCTGGTTGAAAAATGAACTATCGAACAATATTAGTCTGAAAACGTGAAATAAATCTATCTCAAGATCCTGGACGTAAAAATATGACAATATGAAGCAGAAGTCCTTCAAATATCTAATTACGAGCTATTTCTGTAACCCAATGAAATTAAGAATGCAACGAACTCAAATGTCAGCATCGCAACTGATTATAATTTTATGAAATAAATATTGTTAATCAACAAAATCACAAAACAGCCCACGGCCTCAAAATAAATGGAACACATCTAGCGTCGAACATATCCATTTCGATAAAACTTCGATACAAATAATAAGACTGAAAACGAATCGGCACGAAAATAAGAAAGTTTGGAAATAATAACCACTTCCTTAAATTGAAACCGGGCTAGGTCTCAAATTTCTGATGGGAAATTTCTTTCGCGCTATTTCATTGTAGCTTAACGCAAACAGTAAAATCTACGGTTTAATAGGTTCAGCTTGCTCTAATCTCGTCGCGTTAGTCAATTTATACCTAATCGAAATACAAATATAAACATGGAAAGTTTAAACCCTCAACGTTGTATTTCAGATTAATTGAAAAACGCAATTATTTTGTGAATATATTACCATACACTTTGATGATGTGTGTAGAATCTACAGCAAAAGTAATATTTTCAGTTTTGAGCAACCGGTGGATGAATAATAAACGGTAGTCAACATCAGAAGTCATGGATTACTTTCAAGAAGCAAAAATATTTTTTGTACTACTTACTAGCCATACGGCGTATCATTTTGATCTACATTAGAAGTTTAATTTCGCTACCGTTTGCTCACTGAAAAGTAAATCATTTTTTTTACTAACCGTTGGTCAATAATGAACAAATTTACATTTTTTGGTGATCCTATTACAATTTTAGAAAGAAAATACTCCCAAAACGATTTGCTATAATAAGGAGATACAATTTACAAAAAACTTTATATTTTACAAAATATGAATGAAATTTGGTATACACGAATTGAAATGTTGAAGCAACTTGACAATAGGTAAAATATTGTGATAGCAGCTTATCATTTTAATAGGTTGATAAAAATTTACCCCGTTACATGTTAGGTTAGTTTTGGATTATGTAAAATTAGAGACATTAATTCTGCTGATGACTGTACAGTTACAAACAGCCCTCGTGCTTATCCGATCTACACCGTTGGTACCAGTTATTTATGTTCCTAATTTTTGGGTCGCCTATATTTCTTTTTAACAATGTAATTAATTGCTGTTCTAGTAGACTCCAAATATTTTTCTTACCTTTCAGTTGGACACTAACAAAAAAACTAAGGTAACGAACCGATTAAATAAACAGTACGTTTCTTGTACGGATAGTTAAAACGTTGTTTTACCGTTTGTCACCCTTTTAGCACATCATCAAGCGTTGTATTATTTCAGGGGCATTAAAAGCTTAATGATCGTACGCAATTAAAATTAGTTACCGAATTATTCATTTTGCGTCAGCTTATAGCTTATTGTAAACGCAGCTTAATTGAAATTATTTTTGCTGGAGAATCAAAAAATTGTATTATGTACACAGAAATGTGCACGATTTTTTTAACAATTTGATTTTGGCTTTAAAACATAGGTGTCCTAAAATCATGAACAAAATGTGAATATTGTTTGTTTATTTGAAGAAAAAACTTTTCGTGAAAGCGAGCAAGTAGAGCCGTTACGAAATTAGAAGGCAACTGGTCGTTAGTTACTGTAGTTGCTGATTTAAACGTAAGCAAAAGTTGAATTTTTCAGTTGAAAAAACCTTGGCAGAAAAATAGACTGCAACGACCTTTTTTTTTATCTTCGGGAGAGAGGAAAATTTTTATGAAAACGTCTGTCGGCCCAACTTCAACAGACGAGCCAGGTTTTCCACATAGGGTACGATATGCCAGCCTACCAACGGCCCACTGCCGGCAGCATGTGCTGTCAGCAATGGGATATCAATAAGCCAACAGACCATACCCAGCGACTGCAACGACCAGTTAGGTAGGAATTGGAAAAAGCTCGAGAGGAAACTTATTTTCCGGGTTTAGAACGTCAAGGCATCGAATTGCACAGAGCGGTTTAAAGAAGCATGCAGCTTCAAAAAACCATATTTGACTGATGAAACAAAGCAAACCGACCAATCATCAGAAAAATGTTTTCAATCTTGTAATAATGGAAAATTATGCGTTTACAAACCAAGAAATTCTAGATTTCATGAAAATTACATACATTCGACAGCAAATACTGGTCGCCTTGAGTTAATTTTTGGGGATGGATCAGTGTTCATGGACCTGGAGTATGCTGGAAGATAAATGAACGTTCAACGGGGGAAGACTATAGAGAAATATTGAATAATGTTATGTTACTATTTGTGAGAACTACTTTTCCCAACTAAATGAAATTTTTAAAGGATTCTAAGACAGTGGGTGGATGAAAATGAAATTAACTTAATGAATTTAATTTGTCCGGATCTAAAGTAGATTAAAGACATCTAAAGAAATATGACAGAAAAATTATATTCTGCGGATTATAGACCTAGAAATGCGGTGAAACTTCAGGACACTATTGAAAACACTTGGGAGAACCCTATGGAGAAATATAACATCAGGAAAATAATTTTATCTATGAGAAGACGGCTAAAGCTTATGATTGCAGCTAACGGTACTGCACATAGGTTATTAAAGAAGTAAAATTCTTGATTCTTTTTATTTAAAATTTTTATTTAAAAATTGCTTGGTTTCTAAATTCTAAATTTTTTAATATTTTTTTGACTAATTTGAATTTAGTTTTGGAGTCTAATTGATTTGTTTTGATTTTTTAATGTATAATTACGTTACGGTTTACGCTATTAATGCTTGGCAAAAAAAACGTTTTTTAAATTGCCATATGAAGTATTTTAAATAAACAAAAGATACAAATACCATAAGGTTGAAAACAGTATTTAACAGTGAAATACTGTTTTAATTTTGTATCATCACAAAATGTTAAAAAAATTAAATTAAATTGCAACAAGAGCGCAAGAGCAACTGAAGAAAGATTACCGCGCATGCGCAATGTATCATACGCCTGCGCGGTTGTTGATTTAAAAAAAGCGTTATAGCGAACCAACGTAAACCGGGGCAACGTAAACCAGGGTATTAGTGTATCTATTTTGCAAAATGAAAAACATCTCCACCTTTCATGAAAGTCACTGAATAAAACCAGATTTAATCTATGGAAAAATAGGGAAATTTGTCTTAGATATCGTGCACATTTTGGTGGCCGCAATTGCACTTAGATACTTGCTTGTACTTCCACATCTGTATTCTATAAACAAATACCTCGCTCAGTTGTGAGAAATAACTTAATAAATATGTGAATAAAAGACATTATTCATAGAAGACGCTTGAACAAAATTCCACTCTCGAACGAAGCAGCATCCCATCAGTTGTGACTGAAAAGTTGCAAAAATAAAAAGTAAAACCTTGCAACGTCAAACCTAGAATAAATTTTAATGTAGGTATTTATCTAAAAGTCATTGTTTTTAGTTTTATTCTTGTTTGCTACAAATTGTTTATTTTAATTGTTTATTGTAAAGTATCAATATTACAGGACGTCGTGGGTAATGTAATATTTTCAAATGGAGATACGCTGACAAATTTACTTTGTACCCATTAATCTTGTTTAATGGTTGAGTGATCAATCATTTTAACAAGATTTTCATCATTACGAGGTAACAATCAAATCCAGTGGGAACCGAAAATGCTGAACTTAAACATTTTAAAAGCACAAAATAGTGTGAAGGTATAGTATCAAAAGAAAAAATAATTTAAAATCGTTTGATATGAGAAGAAGGAAAACACAAAAAATTGCAAATTGCCATCAATGGAACCCTATTTCTATCAAGGTAAAAAAATCTTCAACTCGACAAAATAAAAAAACATTTTCCTCTACATTTTTTTTTTGTTTAAATTGTGTTTTAATAACCTTTTGTAAATTTGACTCCACTAATTAAGACTTTCCTTTATAAATTGTTCTACGGACATGTCCGTAACAGAACTTATTTTTTAATTATGAACTAATGAAAAGCGTTGTGAAATTTAGTTCAGTTTCAAGAAAGTAAGCAATTTTATTTATGAGCTTTTACCGTTCTTAAAGTAAGTGCTATTAAAATTGCCACATCTTTGAAATAATGTAATAACGGTATATATAAAAAACTCGGATCCTCTGAACAAAGTAAAACTGCCAGAAATATTAGCATCAACGGTCCAACGGTTAATTACTTCAAAGTAATAAAGCCTACGTCGCGTCGTTGGATTAATTGCTCATATAAAGCGTTTGGATTTGCAGAAATTACCTTCGGTACTGATTATAACAAAAATAAACAGTTTTGTAACTTTAGGAAAAGTTTGTCGAAGTTTTCCTTACTTTAATTTGATTTGATTAATTTATATATCAGTAGATTCACAGCTTGTTATGAAATTCGCACTTTAATGATAATGATGTTATTCAAGGATTATATGAAGAATAAGCAGAGCATTTCACTTTACAATGGATAAGAATCTGAGTACTAATAATACAAAAGAGGATGCCTTGAAAAGTACTTCATGTAATGTTGGCATTGTGGCTATTATCTTTCTTTTTATGCATTTTTGTGGTCTTGAAAAATAGCGAACGCGCAAAATTGTTCTTATTGATTCATCTCATAATTTTACCTTCTTTAAAGTTTTTCCTTTCGTTATGAACTTAACAATGAATGGTAATTCGGAATTTGAATATATCTGCAGTGTCCTTAAGGAATTATTTAAAAATATAAATATAGTTCAGATTTAGCACTATGAAATTCTTCGTTTAACCCATCTTTTCCTAATACAGTGGAATCCGTTTAATCGGACCACCAGCTAATTGGACCAGCCGCTTAATTGGGCCAACTGTTAAAGAACAGAAACCAATCGAGAAAATAACACGAATTTACTTCGCTTATTTGGACCAACATGCCGCTTAATTGGACCAGAATAAACTCTTAGAATCCCGGTTGATAATGAGTTCGCAAGTTATTGCGTAGACATAATATAAACATAGCATAAATTGTTAGCGTTAAATCGCCCTTATTGCACGGATGGTCTAGAAGACGACCCAGAAACCTTTTAATTTTATTTTTCTTTGGTTTTATTGCCCGTAACTAACAAGATTCAAGAGGGTCAATTGTACCTCATGTAAAAGGACCATCCTTGCATTTTTAGTTACTTAAAGAAATTTGTTTTAACCCTCAAAGGCTCTATTTTATATGAACTTCGAATAATTGGGCCAGCCGCTTAATTGGACCAAAACGTCCTGGTCCCGATGTGGTCCGATTAAGCGGAATCTACTGTATTGCATTTTCGTAATGTCTTCATTAACAATTTTTTTCATCATGTTAATTTTGACGAAAGTTGAAACTAATAACAGGCGTCAATAGCCAATGGATTGTAGTTATGAAAAATAATTTCGCTTTCTCTTCAAGCAATATTGGCTAAATGTAAGTAATAACAAAAGTCAGAAGTCACTGTTGAAACGTGATATCAGTATAAAAAGAAATTTGCATCTTGCGGACAATAATAATCTTAACAAAGACAACCAGTTTGCAATGTATAGAAGTTGAGCAGACTAGTACACGGTCAATCACCAAAATCTCAAATTGAATTACTATGAAAAAATAGGTGCGATAGGTCAAATAACTATCAAAGAGGTCGTGCATCTGAAGGATCAATGGACGGAGTTCGCAACGTTAGGCACTTGGTGGAAAATATTCACAAAACTTTAGAAGAATTTGCAAAGTTTGCAAAAACACCACATACTACCTATCACACAAAATGCACAAAATGTAATGTATTTTTGCATTCTAAACATTTGTTCACATATTACAAGAAACTAATGCATTTTGTCAATATTGAGAAAAAGCACCCAACTTTTTAATAAACTAGTTTTAAGAAAAAACTGTTTTTTTTTGCTTATAAAAAATTATAAACGCCTGTCAAGTGAATTTTTACTGCTGAAATGCAGCAGCTCAGAAAATATTATAAAAAGTGCGCAAGTGTGGATAGTTCTTTTGAAAAATACATTTTTTTAATGTTCTGCATGTTGTTTTCTTTGACGGCTAGCTAGTTTACATAACAATTTTCTACTTTCTAAAAAATTATAACACCTATTTTACTAAATTTTTCTGTTCTAAAATTTGTAATAATAATTACAAAGCCGTTTAGGCATCGAACAAGAATATTTCATGATGTAAAATGATGCGTCACAAATTAAGTTAAAACGTGAGAATTATTTATTTATTAAATTTCGAGATTACAATAAATATTTGCCCTTTTAAAAATAAAGTAATTTATCACATAGTTTTCAACGTCCATCCTAAAGTGAATGTTACTGACAGCTGGGCATGTTAGAGCCACTTGGAGGCCCAGGTCAAGCAACATACGTGGCCCCCTATATGTATAATGAAAACAATTCAAAAGTTACTCCGATTCATAAGAGCCGTTTTTTTATATGATCCAAATAAACTTTTTAATCGTTTTGTGTAGTTTCAAATAGTGTTGTTTGTAAGCTCCTTGAATTAAGAGGCCCATGTCAAAAGACCCTTGTGACTCCCCCCCACCTGGGCCTGAATGATAGTAACTAGTCTACTTGTTAAAAATTACCATTATGCATTTGACAAATAGGATTAGTATCGGTTGCTGGTAATCATCAATTGTAAAATAATTTCCAATTTGCTCCATTCAACATCGATATTTATCGTTAATCGGTCATTATGTACACAGTAGGTAATTGCCCAATATTTCATTGTGGCTAATTGTGCGATTTCAAAGTAAACCAAACTGAAAAAGCGAATTATAACTAGAAATGTAGTCTTTGAAAAAACAGCAATTTGCATATCGTAAAAGGGATCCTGAAAGTTACTCAACTTCGGCATTCTCGATGTTTAACCGAGGTTCGTTTTTACAACTTTGTTACTACGAATAAAAAGCGAAAAGCCTGTACCTATCTGCGTTGTTTGACTTTATCGCGACCGAATATCTTTATTCATCCATAGATCAAAAGATATTAAAAATTTCCTTAACTACTTCAATTCACGACAGTTGCGTTTTATTGAATGTTAGTGTAATGGACGCCATTAAATGAGCGTTTAATGTCACACTTAATTTGATTTTCCATAAGCGTTCATTTTTATGGCGCGAGTCCATTTAGTGTTGCTAAAAATAAATTTTGTGAGAAAGTGTTACAATGGGTCACCTTCACTTCAAATTATCAAAATAAAAAATCGCAGAGGCAACTAAAATTCAAACAAAACGTGCTTTTATCTTAATTTTCTGAGTTTAATTCTAAATGGAAAATGTTACAACTTTTAAGATGAAGATGCATAATAATTACATTAAAATTTATGCAGATGAACCATGAAGTTTCAGTTAGTAGTGTTAAGTTTACAGTTTTGTTAACAGGAGTTTACCGCATTGCTTAAAAGTTGTGGGATTAAAAACTTTCTTTTTAAATAATAATAAAATAATTTTGTAATAAAAATTTTATGTTCTGATAACTCTTTGAAAAATGTATGCAATTAAAACGTTTTCCATTATTTCTGTGAATAACAAGAATAGGCAATGACCCAATTCGGCAGTCAATAAATGTTAATGCGTTAAAATAAAAATACACACTGAGAATATTAAATATTCGATGGCGTAATGAAACAAGACAATCGTATTGATTTCAATTTTCTAAAGGTCTTTTTACTTACCGCTGCGAACTCAGTGAATCTCCTGCGTGAATTGTTGGTTCCCGCTTCGCGCAGCTGGAATTAAAAAACGGAATAAATGTAATGATTACACAAAAATATAATAGCAATAATAACAAGTTTTTATGGCGTAAATTAAAGTTGATAAAAACTGACTTGAACTTAGAAGTTTGAATATTGGAATATTGGAATATCGCAGTGAGTTCTTAATAACAACCTTTTTGACAATATTTCATATTAAAGATAAAGTTTTTTTAATCAAAAGTTTCCTTCGAAATGGTTATATTGCTTTCTTTCACAGAAGCATTTTGCGCTATATTTCCTGATTTCAAAGTGACTATACTAATGTTACCTTAACTGTCGGATGGAAAATGCCAATATCAGTGAATTGCTACCAACACAAAAAAAATTATTTCTAACGCTCTTCCAGGTTTAAAAACGAATTATAATGTCAAATAAAGTTCGTTAAAAAAATGTGGTCAAGGTGGAAAATATTCAAACGTATGTTTTATCGCATCTGTTACGGTTGTTAACATAACCCCACTTAATAAAGATGCATCTCCTTCAGCATATCCAGGAAGAGTTTCAGGGGGCCAAACCATTATATTGATTTAATCTTAGAAAATGATGTTGATGATGATGTATGTATGAACTTGGTTGGAAGATCGAAGCAAATTAACCGCATTATTCCTGGATTAAGCTTGGCTCAAACAAAGAGGAACTTTGAGAGATAAAATGCATTGAATCAAGTGTATATTTTTCAACTAAACTATTATTTTTCAATAATTAGACTTACTTTTTGTCCTTTGTTTTCCACATATTAATTATTGACTTAAATTTAGTCATGTCATGTTTTTAAACACTTTAACATTTTAACATTTTATAAAAACATGACATGACTAAATTTAAGTCAATAATTAATATGTGGAAAACAAGGGACAAAAAGTAAGTCTAATTATTATTAATTATATGTCCACATAAAGAAAAAATAAGAATGTTAAATATTATTTTTCAGTTTTCTAATACAAAGTGTATAAGCGTATAAAAGTTTTAGATATGATTGGGCCGGAAACGTGGGCGCCTTAAAAGCGAGGGTAACCTGCATTTGAAATTTGATTAAAATGGATTCCTCCGGTAGCGCTGTGTAAATCTAAATAAAATTCCGGGGGTCTTGTATCATAAAACTTGCGAATGCTGAAATATAACAATGATATTCGAGCTTAAAATGAACACAATTCTGTAATATTCAAGTTTGTACTTAAAAAACATCACGAATTAAAAGTTTGCATGTTTGTATGTTATGTTTTCCAGAATGTGTCGACAGAACAACAGTGGTTTATCAAACACTTTAGTGGAATTAAATGTTGAAAAATCGGTAACTTTGGATGTTAAAAACAGCTTTCTAAAAAAAGAAACTTTACAAGAAGATTCAAACAAAGCTTCCTACGCAGCGAATCGCTTAACTTAATGACTTGAACATTCATTCAAACATGTGAAATATTTTTTGTCGTCTTGGAAAGTAACTTTGCTAAAACTCAAGGTAGATTTACCTGAAACTTACAAATAAGCTGATTTTTTTAAATTTCCAAAACTTTACTTTCATGAAGTATTTATTGTGTAGCAGTATTTGCTTTAAAGAACTAATTAAGCCAATTAAAAATTAATGAGCTCTGAGAGATCTCTTTTAGCATTGTTTCAGATGTTATAATTAAATTTGACATTGACGTTAAAGTGTTTTATTGTGCAAAAATGGTTAATTTTAGTTATTTACTTCACAATACTTTTAATTTATTAACTTGAAAATGCATTTGTTAGGAGAGGGCGCAGGCGAATTTTGTAGTCAAATTAATAACAATAATGTTGGAAAAATTATAAATAAATTTTTACAATTTAAACATTTAAGCTTGCAGCCAAATATGAAAAGATTCTAATTAAGGAGAATGAATTTGGGGTGACATTTGGAGTACAAAAAGAACGGAGGAAAAACGAATTAAGGAAATTACAGTGAAGATTTGAAAATAGGAAGCAGAAGAATAACAAAACCACTGGTTGGGATGATGATGTAACCCTCAATAACCCTCATAATTTAAAAAAGCAAGAAAAACATTCAAACAAAATAATTCAGAATTTGAAAAAATTCTTATTTTGTTGTGGTTATTAGGTTGATTGCAGCAAACCATTAAATTATTCGAACTGCCTACGTAAATTTATTGCGTTTGGGGCGTATTTTTGCGCCAGAAAAAGGCCACAGAAACTTGGGTCGTAAATAGTGTTCGTTGAAATAAAGAAAGCTGTTCGTTCAACAGCGTTACGTTTATACAAATCAGAATCAATAAATTTTGGAGTTGCTTTTAGAAGTTTTGCTAATGAAATTACTACATGAAACACTTCAGAAAAGTATGAGCTATTATTTTCATTTGTTCGTCGCTTCCAGTTATATTAGTTTTGAAGAAGTAGATATATTTTTCTCAATCGGTTATCGTGAATTATACAAAAGAAACATATTTGCTTTATGTATGTATGTATGTCGTCAAACGTAAAACAAATTATTTATTATTACAATCAGGACATTCAGAAAAAAATGATTACCATAAATGAAAATCGTTGCTGCAGGAACAAAATTAGCAAATAATGTTTGACGTGTAACAAAAATTCTGAAATGATTTAAAAACGTATGGCAATGAATTTTTTTTTTCTACCATTATTATTTTCGTATCATAAAATATTCACCTAAGTAAATACAGAACTAGTCACATGAAAGATATACTTAGAAAATCAGGTTATTGTATTATTATATTATTACCGTATTTAGGTAAAAATGGAGTGCGGCTTATACTCGGAATTTTTAAATTAATTACAGTAAACACCCTTTAGTTTAGAACAATGTTCAACAATGCCATATTTCGCAGAACGAAGCTACTTTGAGCCTAAGACGGAATTTAGAAAAAAAATCCCTACAAATGAGGAATGACCATTCAAAACGAAACATGTCCATTTTTAAAAAAATTGAGATTTTGTGCGTTTTAGATTCTTTTTATAGGTTTACATCAGTTTTTTTTTGTTTATAATACATCCATTCTCTTCGCGGAAAGACATTTTCTGTTTCCTGCAAAAATTAAAAATTTTCGTCAAAGAGTATTATAGCTACTAGCAGTTTTTTGCACTTTACTCAAATTTAGTTTATATGGACATGTCTTGTTTTAAATAGTCACTTCTCAAATGTTGTCTCAAAATTCAGGTGCGGCTTATACACGCACGCGCCCTATACACACCTAAATACGATAACTGCATCTCATTTTATTGACTTAATCAAAGTAATTTGGCTGAGAAGAACAGAGATAGCAATCATGAATTGAAAATTTTATTTTAAGTGAAAAAATTGGCATTAGCATAAATTTTATTTTGGGTTGCGTACGAGCTTATTTTCTAAACCACTCTACTATGACTAGCCCTGTATTCGTATATCCAAAAAATTGGTTATATTAATTGTTCTTCAATATTTAATCGCCAACAGATAAATTTATTTTGTGACTTTCAGAATTTTCTCTATCATTTTAATAGCAGTTTCAGTTTGTTAAATGTTTCCAACGGATTTGCATTTACTAAAACATCCGGAGGATGCCGACTTTACTTTTTGCGGTTTCTTTGATATAGGTAATCGCCAGAACACAAATGTTAGCTTATGCGATTACCATAGTTCAAATTTAAGCTTGTAAACGGGCTTGTTTTGATACCAAAAAGATCCAATCTATAAAACAAGTTATTAGAGCTTTTAGCTTTTTATGCGTGGCGCAAAACAACTTCTGCAACACAGCGAGCCGGTTCCAGTTGACCAAGAAAATACATTTATACAACACTCTTATCAATTAATGTACAATAACAACATAGATGTTGCAGCAGTGGTAATATTCATATTATACACAAGTGAAATTATGAAAACAAACATTTTTCAAACGTTTGCTACACCACTTAGTTACTTAATAAGGTTGGCAAATAAAATAAATCAGTAACTCTTCAACGTTAACGGAGAATTTGTTCACTTTTCGCTTAACATAGTTTGAGAATCGCTGACTTACGTGTTATATGATTATATGATTGTTTATTAGTATAATGAATGTTTATCGCAAATGATAAGCAAATATTTATTTCCCTTCTTTGCCTGTTGTACCACGGCATCAGTATATTAAGGTGAGCGGTCATTTAAAACACAAAATTTAGATTTCTCAAAAGGTGTTAGATAAAGCGTTGTATAAACTACTGTACTAAACGGAAGGATTACGAAATATACTTTAAGGAAATCATCTCAACTTGCCGCTATGGGTCTCTTGGGCCAACCTTTTTGTCTCGTGAGTTATATTGTCTTAATCCTTGGTGTATAGTAAATAACATTAATTTCTAAATAGCGTGACAATACAAAATACAAATTAATGTTTATGTTAACACTTTTCCTGAAATATATTTTTCCATTTCGTTTTATTTTCAGGTGTTGTTATTTTTAGTACATAAAAACAAGTTCTGTTGGGGCTTATTAAACTGTTTCCTTGTTCGAACTGTTGTTTGGTCTTGTTACGAATTGTATGTTTATGACACGGTAAGTTTAAGCTTCGGCAATTTATAAATACCTTCGCCAAATGGATTCAGGAAGCCTATAATAATGTAAAACCGCAGAATACTAAACGTTTGATTTAATGGACAAAAAGTAAGTACCAAATTGAAACGTTGCGGTATTATTGAGTTTAACTCGAATGAATGTTTTCATATTAAGATTTATATTCCACGTATTAATTATTTCAGTTTCTTACATTAAAATCATTATATAATTAACATTTATTTAAGGTTGGAAATACAAGTCGTTTTGTAAGGAGAAAATGTTTACAAACCAAATCATGGTTGAGTTCAGATTATGATAGTGCCCTGATCTATATCGGGGTGTAGTTTTTGAAAACAGTGATGGTTGGTTAGTTACAAAGTAAAAACACTTTTTAAGTCAATATTGTAAAGTTATTATAAGATAAAATAGATTCGAACACATTTTAGTGATAATTTAAAATTTAGATTATAAGTCAACTTTAGACATAAACGGCCAAGAAGAAATGAAGGAACTAAATAAAGCCAACGCGTATCAACCGAACTTTTTTATCAACTACAACAAGAAAAACCGATCTATAAAATGTATGAAATCGCATTAACTATGAATTACATTGGTGTCAACACAATAAACCCTCACAAAAAAATATTTTTATTCATACCACTACGAAGGACAATAGCTGCCCACAGAATGTTTTTTTCGCTTCTGAAAACATTTGTAAATTATGATGCATTGTTACGTTTCTTACAAAAGTTCTTGTTCGAGTTGAGGCATAAAGCCAATGGTCACTAGTAACTTATTACAACGGTTATTCGCAACCGAAGAATACTTTTACAATAATTATATTTACTATTACCTATCGTTATTAATTTACTGCAAATTATTGGTTTTCTGTTTTATTTAGTACAACTGTAAAAATCGTTATGTGAACTGTGTATTATTCAAATATTGCCCTGTTGTAATAATTTGTTATTGGAGTGTACTTGAAAATAGTTTTCATAAATAATTCAGTTTGTACAACATTCATTATCATATCTTCATTTCTTCATATTTGCATTTTTGATTTACAAATTGTAAACCAATGTAATTATTTAATAAACAAACTAAACTATGAAATCATAAAATTAAATTAAATTAAAAATATCAATTTCCGGTTACTTTAATATATTGATAAACATATTTAAATTTATCTCTGATAGGCAAACTGTGTAATCGATCACACTTGTGCATCAGCATCGTTGGGGTTATCCTGAAAAATGCACAGAAATTTACCTTTCGCTCGGACCGCTTTGTCCTGAATCTTCGGTCATGTTGAATATTTCTAAATCCGCTATATCGCCGGTTCTATATATTTCCTTATCCCACTATCAGTTCACTGAATATCGGCGTCCACAAATATGATTCGGGTTCGGCGTCGGTTGAAGGTTCACTGGATCTGCAAAATTAAATCGTGTTCGTTAAAAATCAATGAAATTGAAGCAAAGCCAGGTAGCATTTCGATATCAACAACGACGAATTCGTCAACATAATTTTTTATGTTAGAAGAAACTGGCGCAGAAGCAACGATTTAATTTAGTTTGCAAAATTTTGATGGACAAGGTGTAAAAATAGTATCAAGATTGACAGTTTAAAAGAGATTCATTAAAATCACGGTGTTTTCAATTAATCATTTTTATTTTGAAGTTTAAAATTACAACAAAAACAAGCATATCACGGGTTAAAAGTGCTTCGTCAGATACACACTTCGACACAACACTCTCTGGCCTGTTCCACGTGACGGATTTTTGATGAAAAACTTGTCCAAGTTGGTTTCAAATGATTCTTTTGATATTTCACAGCGCACGCGTTATGCTTTTAAACAATACTTTTCTTATTAGCTGAAAGCTTTAACTTTAATTCAAACTTTAGTAATGGTTTTTATATACATTTGTTTTCACCAATAAGAAAACAACAAGAAAAAAGTATTTTATCTAACACTTTCTGGAAAATAAATGGGAAGCGATTATTATCATCATTGCTCAAACGACAAATGATAGGAGCAATGTAAAGTTTTTATTAAACAAACAGAAGTGAAATCAACTGTCAATACAAACTTATCGAATACGATTCGAATTCGCAAACTTTCAACCGCGATGCGGTGGTTCCTTATAAGTTGATTAATGACGAAACTCTGAAAATTAGATTGAGGAAGCTTCGTGTAATAAAAAGTGTGTCGTATTTCGTAAACTTACTACATTTCAAATCGGAACTTTCAATAAAAATTTTTAAAAATTAGCATAAAATTAAAAAATTAACAACCGTAACCCAATTTGTAAATTTAAAGAAATGCACTCATTTGAAGTCGATAAATATCGGTGCATAATTTTTCAATGAATTCATGTACATATTATAATCGCTGAACTGGTCTTTAACCTACATAAAGTAAAGTGCCTTTCAATGTTGAGAACACGTGCAAACTTTATGTTCACCATTATGTTGCATTAAAATAAATAATGGATGGTTTTTAAAAGGATCTCCTTTACACTGATGGATTGAATGATAAAATTACATTTAACATAATAAATCAGTACTTTACATCTTTAGGGAAATTTTATAATACTCTATAAAAATTTGGAAGATAAATATTTTCATAACCTTTTCATATTGCACATTTCCGTTGGATTTTGTTTTGCTAACGCAAAAGCAAATTTTATGTAATCCACCTAATAATTAAAAGAACACACAGATCATTGAAAGTAATTATTTTTTGACAAAACTACCTTCTAACCGTATTTGAAAGTTTTGCTAGCTGCTGCAGTCCCCCCGAAAAAAATCTCTTTAGCAGTTTTTTAAAATATTCCTTTTGCTGAATGTCAAATCTGGACTATATGTGACACCTCAATGAATTTGCTATTTTAAATAATGAGTCAAAGTATACATTTTCTGTTTTGTCTCAAGGCTTTGCGAGTCTGGGAATTCCACGCACACTTCACAGTTCCCCATGACGTTGCCTTAGGCCTTGTTCCAAGTTTTGTCAGTCTAATAAACTTTTGTGGACCATATGCACAGAGGATAAGATTATATCCATAATTGCCATCATAGATAGTTGTAAATTGTGTATGACAGGCTGCAGGTGGAACTTGCAGGTCTTGTCAGAGCTCGTGAAATACTCAGCATATTTTTTGTTACCCCAATTGATATGTCGAATATTGATTGATTGATTAATTATTGTTAATTAAAGTTTGTCAAGAAATAAAAGAAATAAAAGAATCCTAAACACGCTATAAATTTAGCACATAGGACAATAAATTGCTAACTATATAAATATATTTATATTTAAACCAAACCGTCTCTCATGTTCTTTAAAGCCAGGGTGCTGCATAGTTTTATAATACACTTGAACAATAATTCAGTACAACTGCTATAAATTTAGATTAGGTTGACAAAAACCTGTACCATCAGTGTCCGTTTCAATATTAAAATGTTTTTAATCTTGTTTGCATAAATATCAAAACAAAATCGATATCTTTACAAAACGAGATTGATTAGTGTTTCTGGTGGTATTTGTTTGAAATTCATTAATATTAATAAATTTAAATAATCCATTCATTGATTTTTTTTCTCCATTTTAAACCCTGTGGTTAAGAAAAAATCTACTTTTGAAAATTGTGTAATAAAACAATATTTACAGCAGGGTCTCCATTTTAAATATTGACAATAAATTCGATAAAATCATGACGAATTTCCGTGCAAACAAAGTCTTGCATTAGCGCCATTAGAAATATAATCCCACCTGACCTAAAATGTAAATTAATTGCTCACCTCCCCAATGAATAAAGGCCTACAATAGGAGTTACGTCTCTGACGTTCATTGAGCAACCTTTTGTCGCGCCGAACACTATGTGCAATCAATAAAATTAGTACAAAGAGTAATAATTCACTTACAACAAAATTCTTCCTTTTATAACATTTTCAATCATACATCGGCTGTGTGAAATTCAATCACAACCTAATAGGGTTGCCTTGAATTATACTTTCGCAATTATTGCTCTATTCTATTATAATCAAAGTTTTTAAGTAAAATGGAAGCTTGTGTTAACAAGTCACGGCTACACACTCGAGATACGTTCCATTAAAATTTTGTCGAACTTCAGCAAATATTCTAAGTTCTAGCAAGGATTTTGACGCGTCGAACACAACATCAACAGTTTTACTACTTTAACAAGATTTTTCAGTAAGTAGTTCTCATCACTTTGAGCCGAGCTCTATCTTGAGTTTTTACAGCGTAGAACAAACATGTCAACTTCTTAGCTATCCAGGCCAACTATACCGTTCTTCTTTTTATAAAAGTATATAAAATAGCCGATGCTTATACAAATAGCAACTCAATGGATTGTAAAATTCACTTAAAAGTTTTTTGACAAATTTTTTATCCATTTCATGTAAAAACTAGAGAAAAGAAATTGTAAAATAACAACTTCATCTGCTCATAATAGTCTTATAAAAAATGTGTGGTATATTATTATTATAAAATGGGAAAACTATACTCAATGATATAAAAATTGCAACACTAATTGTAAGATGAGATGAGCATTTTCAAAAAAAAAATTGGTGTTGCAATTTCAATGTCACAGTATATTTTTAATTAAAAATTGTTTGTCAGTTAAATCTGTAAAATTTTGTAAATTTTTGTGTTGAATTTATTTAAATATGGAATTAAAATGTAGTGATGTAGATTTTTGTAAACAGTTAATTTATAGTTTAGAATAATGGTATATTATTTAATGGGCTCATAATGTAGACTGTTATTTTGCAGATACGAGTCGAAGATGAGTATTGTAAACATCTAAGTTCATTATAGCCAGTATGTGCAAGACAAATACAACCTTTTATCCTCAGTTTTAGATCATTTTATTAATTTTATTTATTAAAATCGTTACAACTTTAAAATTGTAGTTAGATAACCAACCAACATCACGTAAACCGACATCATATAAAACGACGGAAGTGTTTATCCCGTTACGCAGATGGTTTATCTCCAAAAAAGTATTTCTTACTTAAAAAATAAGTATTTATTCCATTTAGTAAAAATTTATAAAGAGTAATAATATAAGTTATGGAAAAAAGGATTAAAAATACAAGCGCAGAACACAAAAAGCACTCAAAGTGGCAAGGTTGTTTAAGACGTACGGTATGAAAAAATGAATATGAGACCAAACGGAAAAAAGGACGACAGAAATGAAGGTGGTACGATCCATAATCAATATGGACATCCGAAATAAACAAACCAGCAAATCAATTTGAGACAGATGTAATATTGAAGATGCGGTTAAATGGTAAAAAACAAAAGGAAGACAATGGAAGAAACATATGGAAAGACTAGCTCACATTTTTATGACTGAAAGATCTGGAAGTAAAAGACTACTTGCACGATTATTCATGAAGCAACAGACAAACAAGGATTAACCCCAATCGAATTTAGGTGAAGAAAATTTGAAATTATTGTGACATAGAAGCAATATTTTAAGTTCAAGTTTCCTACAATTGCAATACTTTCAGAGTATTGGAACTTCAAATCAAAATACAATGAGTATAGTACAGTACCCCGGTTTACGCGATTAATGCGTGGCCAAAAAAATGTTAAGCGAATAAAACGTAAAACGGGGTCAATTACGTTTTTTACATTGTCATATGAAGTATTTTAAATTAAAAGGATAAAAAAATACCATAAGGTTGAAAACAGTATTTAACAGTGAAATACTGTTTTACTTTTGTATAATGTAAAAATATTAACAAAAAAATAAATTAAATTGCAATAAGAGCGCAAAAGCGACTGAAGAAAATTACCGCGCAGGCGCACTGTGTCGTGCGCCTGCGCGGTAGTTAATTTAAAAAAAAGCGTAATCAACGTAAACCGGGGTATTAGTGTGTATTGTTGTGTTAGGATTAAAAATGTCACTTTTTCGCGAACGAATACAAATTGCGAGTCAAAAAAGAAACTTTACTGTTTTTTCTGCAGTCTCCTTCTTCACAATTCATCCTTACTCACACAAAATACACACAACGGGGGAGATCCTTTAGCAGACAGATACTTTTTTTTCAAAAAAGCAATGACATAACTAAATAAAGTTACTTGGATACCATTCTGCTTATAATTACTTTAGAATTTGTACATTTTGTACTTTGCCGTATATTGTTGGCTGGAGAAAAAATAACATATTTCATTCAGACTAAAAGTTACTTTTTTGGACTCGCAATTTTGTATTTGCTCAGCTGCTCTAACGCCCCGCCTCGCAAACATGAAATTTGCTCGCTAAAAAATGACACTTTTTATCCTAATAAAACAATATACCTACTTTATGTTAGACACAATTTGTAAAAGGTTTGCCAAAGTGACGGATACTTCCTTATAAAGCGGATATCGCTAGTATGTTGCATATATTTTAGAGAGCGGCAAAATTGTTATTTAAAAATTACCCTTTATTTAATTCATTCTAATGAAATGTAATAGTGAAAAGGCACTAAAATGTAATAATATTCTGCTCAGAAAATACCTTCAAATACAAGAAAAGTTCCAAGCATTTAATATTCTTAAATGTTGCGGTTTGGTGAAACAACGCTTCGTAAAATTAGGAAGTGGCGGAGGTAGTGAATCGATAGAGAACTTGCCAGAAAATTTAATAAAACATTACTGTCACACAATAACATACAATATATATGTAACCCAATATCTGAAGGTGTTCCAATTTCATTTTCTCGAGAAGCGACAGCACCAGTAATTACATTTTAAAACCAAGTAATTAAACTAACACGTTCTAAAAGTAAACGAATTTCACCCAACAATTTGGTAATCGAGATTGTTTGTTTAAAGAAAGAGATGTTTTCGAATTTTGTTTGTCACAGTTCGTTTACTTCTTCAACAAATAAATCGAATAATTTGGGAGAGGTACACTTTAATAAAAGTATAATTATTGTGTTAATAAATTTTAATTATTTTTTATTAGAATAATTAAAATTCTGGTATTAAAGTAATTTGCTACAGTGAAAGTCGCTTATAACGACCGAAACCTAGATAGTTGGTCGTGTATAACGTCGTCGGGTATAACGACGAAGTCGCTTATAACGACTTACTGAGCTCAAGGTCAGACCGGATGTAACGATTGGTCTATATTCATAACCTGACATGATAATATTGGGATATCAATATTTTTTGCATTTATTTGACTGATGCAGACTGTTCATTCGAGTTTTTAATTACATACATAGTTTGTCAGTATGTACATACATACTGTAGCTCTGCGTTTGTTGGTATTCCCAAAAACGCTTCTATATGAATTCAATGGACTGTATATGTTGATTTTGTGGAGCAAATAAAAATACGTGTTGAACGTTTGATCGTAAATTTTACTCTGTCTATAAAATATAAATAACAACAGTTGCTAACTATGAACAAAATATAACAACTTGATAAAGGACGTAAAAAACATGACAAAAAAATGGAAGACATGATTAAAGTAATAAACATGTACTAAACACATACAATATAGTAAATATATTTTTATGAAATCCTACAATATTATATTTTAAATTCAACTATTTGTAATGGCAACACGTAAGAACTACACCGATGAACACAGTCAAACTTCCCTATAACGAACTTCTATTTAACGAATTTCTCTATATAGCGAATGTTTTGGAAAACCTTCACCCTGGAAACGTTTTTAATGCATTTTATACCCATTATAACGAAGTAAAAATTTCCGTATAACGAATTTTTTCCTCCAACTTTGCAAATTTTTAAGATGTGAAACGGTTTCTAATTGTTGTTTCACTGTAACTTCCCACAAAACCTCGGTTGTAGTAATATTCCTAGATTTGTTCAGGGTTCAACATTTAATTAGTGATTAGCCAACGAAGTAAATAGCACTAATTTAAGCGTGCAAAAATTTTACAATATTAAATGGAATCGATAAAGTTTTATTGCGTCAATTTTTTGTAATTTTATTACCATACTTTTCCTTGTCTTTTAAAAATTGTTTCATAACACTGGGGTGGTCTTATTTATTCAATTAATTAATTAATTAACTAGGTAACTGCATATTCATCTTTTTGCGACCTTGCGACATAACGTATCCCCACGTAAATCTTGAAAGTACCTACGTTGTTTTATGTTAAATAGATACCTAGTCATTTCAATGCCTAAAATCGTATTACTTCATAAATTCCTGTGGACTTGAAAGAGTTAAACTGAATTTTTTGTTCCAACATGAATTTCTATATAACGATTTTTTTAAGGTCACCGTGACGCTTCGTTATGTGGAAGTTTGACTCTAGTAACTAAAAAAAAATTAAATTCGGATATAACGACGTCCCACTATAACGACGGAATTTTTCGGTTCCTTGACCGTCGTTGCGACTTCAACTGTATTGTAATATCCTTCATCCTCGATGAATATTATTTCTAAATGTATCAATTGTGTGCATATTAAACCAGGTTGTTTATGGAGTGGCTCCTTAAGGGGCGTTTACATCCAATTAAATTAAATTAACGTACGGAAGTTAACAAGTTTGACAAAAGTGATTGGTCATAATACTTTTGTTTGAAAAAATTTGCACGAATCACTTTTGCCAATCATCTTAATTTCCGTACGTTAATTGGATGTAAACGACCCTTTAGGCTTAATTTAGTTAAATTTAACAAAACAGTTATTTACTTACCCAGAGACGAAATTAATTAGAACTCCTTTTTTTTAATAAATAAATCGATTATTGTCTAGACAATTTTTAACTTCTTTTATCCTAGTCTCTTAAACTTTATGTGACTGTTTCAGTAAGATTTATGTGGTCTACTTACCAACTAACCTCGTACATTATTAGATACCGCGTTTGATTGATGCTTATTAACAAAACCCATAACCGTTCTATCACTCAGATGTCAATAACAGTATTACACAAAGTGGGGAAAAGTATGAAAATAGAACATTTTAGCACCCACTTGCAAAGGAAACAGTATTTTAACTAATAAAATGACACGGCAACATTCACAAATGTTTGGAATGCGAATAACAATTAATTTTTTAAATCTAATTTTTAAAACAACATTTTTTTAAGATAGTGAGTAATCAAACATCTTGAAGACAGTGGCGACGAGTAAAAATTGTAAGGTCGGATTTAAATAAATTAGAAATTTAATTAAAAGTTGATTAGAAATTCAATTATTTAACTGAATCGTTCAAGAATTTAATAATATAATCTCAAGAATTTTCGTTCTTCGCAAACCTTTACCTTTGGCGTTTTCGAAATAAAAAATCTTTATCTGAAAACCTTCGCGACGATAAATAAATTCAGAGTAAATGTGCAGATAAAGTGGTGCATTTAAATTGACCACGTAACTAGGTACGTCTACTTAATTCAGTTCGTATTTGTAGTATTGATCGTTTTAAACGTAACATAAAAGGCTTAAAACACGTTAAGGTCGATAATAGCGAAGTTCAAGACTACGGGATGCCTTCTTGTTATCAACCAATTAGTTTTCAATATTAAAAGTATTAATTATTGTTTTGTAGAGGATTTTTTCAATTAAAACCAACCATTTTTATAATGCCAGACTTTGTTTGTTTTTGCTTTTGACATCGCCTGAAACGATTCTGTACTTTGCATTTAAAATTATATGATCAAAAAGAGGCCCTCGTTATAAACAGAAAGTTGGTTTGCAGAAAAGTCATTACCACTCATTATATAAATTAAGTTGGAAAACTGAGATTTAGTAATTTTTATCAAAATAATTTTTTATAAAAAATTAATTAACTTCATATTTTATGTAAATCTGTGCAAATCACAATATTTTACTATCAAATTAAATTAAAGTTTATTAAGATTAAAACCTCTTTTATTTCAATTAATTTATTGTATCTGGGTATTGAAATGGAATCTTCTTAGTTCTCCAAAGTAACCGTTCAACAAGATGATTACAATTTTATTTGGGGAATGATCACAGTTGAGACTTAAGTACACCACTGGGATCTTCCGTCTTAACAAGATCACTGGAAAAATAAATATTTGCTTTTGGAAGCAAAAGTGAATAAGGCATTATTAACCTTCAAAAAGCCTCAAAAAGCTATGAATCAGACGGGGTCGGAATCCACTGGACACCACGATAAAAAATCAGGAAATTGTTACTCGTTCAACTAGAGAATTTCCCTGTTTGATCGCAAATAATTAAGGTACACAGTTTAAAAACGGGATGGCGTCTAGACTGATCTCAACCTAACAAAATTTTATGCAATGAAAATAGAAATAAACACCAATGAAGTAATATAATAAACAGGTAGAGGAAATCCCAGAAAATACATAAGTGACCGTCCAATATTCAAAAGTTAAAATTAGAAAAATTATTTAAAGAAATAACGACCTGAGCTGTGACATCCATCTTACAGTTCAGATTTAGCATTCTGTAATCACATGAACCGAAAAGGTTAGAAATTAATAATTTAAAGACTAATAATTGTATGAAAAATAATTGTGTGACAAAATAAATGTTTTGAATGACCTTTTTGTTTTCATTTGTAGATACCCAAATATCTCAGTAAGATAGGTTGTCTGAAACTGACAGCATGACTTTTATTCGTTGGCGTACGTACCTAATTCTATTTACAGTTTGACAGATAATTAACAATTTGTGACCAAATAGAATTTAGCTCCGTCACGTCTGCCACCTATAAATATAATTCAGCCAGAATAGTGCTATTTTACGATTTCCTGGAAAGCAATAATATGTTCTGTAATGGCAGAGCCTCTATTTTCATTGGTAAATTGAAATGTATTATATTAATAATAATTCCTCAGGATAAGCTTTATAAATGACTAATATAATCCATTAAAAATTTTATGAGACACAATTTTGAAATTTTTTTAAACAATCCGCGTGATGTAGGTAATAAACAATTTAGTTCATAAATAGGTGAAAATAATAATTTAAAAAATTATCTGGAATGTATGGTTAAGTAATTAACGTTTAATGGCAACACTGTCCATTTCTGCTAAAATTGTTACGAAATCGCAATCCGCAATAAACGTTATGTGAAATTATCTCAAACAATACATATCTACCTACATTAATTTCAGTTTTTTAAACCTGATGAAATAATTTTTGAACGTTCTCTTAAATCACATGTAAAGCTCAATACCACCGACAACCATGATATAACGAAACATAAACGATGCATAAACCGCTTTCTCCCAAAGTACACTTTCTCGTAAAACTTATTTTAGTCTCGAATAAGTCAACTTTATTACTACGCCAAGTCTTTAATGTATGCAAACATATCCAGTAAACTTTATGAATTCAATATAAAATTTTCTTGGTAACGTTTAAATATCAAGAGAACAATTTTTCTTTTTCATGAGAATGTAGTATTATTTTTCATAACATTTGGCGATGTCCAATGAACTGGGGAAAAATGAATAACGGTTGGCGTATTTAGAAAATACAGAACTTTCCATAAATATTTTCAGGTAAACAATTTAATTTTAAAAGGTTTAAGTTTTTGCGAAACCTATAACTTATAAATCAATGTAAATTTAATGTATTGTGTAACTATTTATGCAGGCAGTATAAACTTTACAGTTTGCAATAACTTTGAATTTCATTACAGTTGTGGGCTTTATTGCCAGAAACCAAAATGTTTAGTATTGGATCCTGAAATTATTTAAAGGTGGTATTTTTTCAGACGATCATACACGCAAGCAATTCATATTCGAACAGTTCATTCTTCCGTTCGTCCGTTCGTTTCGAATCGTTCTGAAAAATAGTGTTACAACACATTCGAAAATGTTATATTGAAGCTCGTGTCAATTATGCTTACGCGTCTGTTTTTCGTACGCCTCGTTCCTCAAAATCAACCCCTTGCACGATAATTGTCACTTTCGGAATTTGTTACGAAAATAACTAATTATTAATGTAACAAGATTTTATTGAATACTATTGGAACTTTAGTATAAATCAGTTAAAATTTTTTATTATTAATGACAATGTTTTTATGAATTCTAATCAATTTTTGTGTAATTTTTGAATAAATCAAAACATAAATGAATAAACTCAATTGTGATATAGAAATCAAATCTTCAATGGGTAATTGTGATGAAAGAACAGATTTATTCTTGCTGCAATTTATAAAGCAAAATCTTCTTCAATCGATGCCAGAAACGGTAGTGTAACAGAACTGTAACAGAAAATATTCATGCAAGAGATAATATTTCATTTTTTGCAAAGCTCTGTTGCGCTTCATAATATCCAACTCCATGCATCATTTCATAACAGAGACGATTTATTACTATTCTCTGTTAGTCGTGTCAGCATCAGTTATGTACTTTCCTTTTTGTTGCAAATTTAAATTTATTTTGTGTTCAAAGTAGGAAGTTTTTTCACAGAAAACAAATCTTTTTTATAAACCCTATTTCATATAAATATCGTATTTTTACATTTTTAAGCTGCTTTACTTTTTCTTTTATTAAAATTTCTTGCTTTATAAAGAAAAATATATGAAAGCGCTGTTTTTAAGGTAATTTTTTTTCATTGATGAACCAATTAGACAAATTGAAATTGAAAAAATAATAAAAAACTAACAACTTCTAAAAATGGTTCAGACGTTGTTACAGTAATTTAATTATAACAAATTATGTACATATTTATTAAATTTGTGTTTGATTTGTGTAGTAAACTTGATATAAATCAGTGATCGTATCATTGAAAACTTTTAAATTATTGAAGAATAGTTGTTGGCAGAAAATCTACCAACAAAACAAAACAAATAAAAGAGAGCTTACCTTGTAAAGTACACTTTAAAATTCTAAATTTTAGCTTTTAATAAATTGAGCTGGGAAGACAGCACTTCATATTTTATTTTGGTGCTGTGCTTGTTTAGCTCACAAAAGACATCAAATTTTCAGCACTCAATACGAGGATGCAGAGAATATTGATGGTACTCAGCTGTAAGCATTTTATAAGTTCACATGTGATCTTGACCTACCACATACATTGTGGCGTGAAAAATAATGTGCTTTTAAGGTTGCAATTCGCTCGTCAACTAAGTGATACAAATGATAGCACCAAGTGATAGAGATACAGTACAACTTAAGCGATCAGAAAGCGAATATAAACAGTGAACGAAAACAGGAAATCGAAATTCAACTTGAAAGTTATGAAAAACGTATTTATAATATGTTTTGTTGGCAAACGTATTCTTGCACGAAATAGAAAATAGAATTTTACGAATCAGATATGTAATTTATATTCAGAACGGTGCCTTCCCGAAAAAAATAGCAATTTGTGGTCTTAAAAAATGTTATCGAAGAACCTTTACAATATTGCGTTTTTAGTACAGGAAAAACTAAAGCATGTTCCGTGGAAAATTTGTTCGCAATAAAATTGTTGTTGTAGTGGGCCAATAAAACGAGCTACCGTTTGCAATTAATATGCAAAAGATCATTTATGTCGAATGACCTGTATTTTTGTTTATTTGAATAAAATTGATGGAAATCTTGCTCAATCAATCTCCTTGACCACATTTTTGTTGCCAAATTAAATGCATATTGAGGTTTCGATTTAATTAAGTCTACGAGTATGGCCTACAAATTGTTTCATTTTAGTACCAATCGACTTAATTTTACAACATATTTTAAGACTGTCAAAATGAAATGCCTTTTAATTCCGCGTCTAGCCAACTTTTAATGGATAAAACATGATCCATCAAAATCAACTAATTTCATAGATGGCTACGTTAACTAATTACTAGTGCAATTACCTTTTATGTGTAATATTAGTAATTAAAGATAAGTGTACTATATGGGAATGTGAAATTTATTATATTGCTTTTTGAAGCGTTATAATGTAATCTAATGAGTTCTTGTAAGTATATTCCCACGGAAATTGTAATAGTGGTTGAAATGCATTTAGTGCTAGACTAATAATAAAAGCAATGGAAAAAACGTTTCCGCTTAAAATATTATTTGGATAATATAACTGTATGTTTATAAAAAAAATTCCTTATTATTTCATTTTACGAATTATTGGAATCGTAAAAACACATTTTTTATATGTTAATCTTAAACGTTCACGTTGTTTATTTTCCAGTGTTATTATGGAACCCAATAAAATAATTTATTAGAGTAAAATGGATAAACGTTCCTCAAATGTACACACTCATTTTTTTAATTGACGAATTTGTTAGAACACAATGTTTGCATTTTATTATAGGTAACATGGAACGAATATTACAAAGGGCATCTGAGCAATTTTTCTGCCAAATGAATATATCGATTTTAAATTTAATTTGGAGTGCGAGCAAACTCATTTTTAATTAAAATTTATTGATCAGTAATGGATAATTAATCGACACTAAGCAGGAAATTAATTACTTTTTAATATAAAAAAACTGCATTTAAAAAAATCTCTTTATGTTCTAATAGTCCCGCAGTCTTTAGGAAAGTAAATGAGCACACAAAATGCTAATCAATCTCATCGAAATTTCGGTTCCTTAGAATTTCCCCTAATAAATTCGGAAGCTTCATATCCTGCATCTAAATTACTCGGTTTTCTGAATCCTTTCAAAAGAAAACTTATCTCTTATGTAAACACGTCTTAGGTAATTAATGAACGTCAGTTTGTAAACAGTGAAATTAATATTATAAAACCTGAAAATTTCAACAAACATTGGTGAATTAAAATTAATGAACGATAATCTTGTAAACACACTCAAAGTTGTTTAAAAAATTAAAACAACCAAAATTAAATTTTTTAATTTCAGAAGTTGCCTCCTACCTTTTCATAAATGCAACCGGGGAAACAACTATTTACTCCTGGACCTTTTTGCGAAAGCTACAGAATTCTAAACTCGCGCGCAAGAAAGCTTTTCAGGAACTGGTTTCTACATGACGTACACGCGAGAAAACCGTGCACTGAGTCTGGCCCAACCTGTTAGGAGTCTAAATAGCGTGGTCGTCTCTGTTGTGGCCCCGAGATCGTCGATAACGCGTCTCACTCTGCTCGGTGTTGAAAATCCATAGATCCCCATAAAACACCTAAAATATTTCATGCATGTGCCGAACGTCCACAATTTATAAAATACAACTAAACCATTGTGTAAACTGTTTTGAAAACATATCCTTGTTGCGATTCGACACCTTCAAGAGATTTATTTTACTTTCTTAATATAGATTTAAATGCGATGGCTTTATTTACTGCGAAATTGAAATGATTTAAAAGCGATTGGGAAAAATCGGGGCGAACGTTCTATTTATCACAATCACATTGTTTGTATCGATTCGTACGGTGCTTTATTATTAAAACATCATCTAATGTTTAATCAATATTTGCTCAGTTTCGAGGTTGTAAGTTACTCATCAAAAAATTAAACTTTCTACACGTGACGGAATGTGATTTTGAAAGGGGTTGCTGAAAATTTCACCAGTGGATATTTTTGATGTAGGTTTCCTTTGTTAAAAGTGTGCAATTGAACTGGCTAAAAAATTGTTAACTCTTTAAACTTGTTTCAAAATTACAAATAGAGTAGAACCGGTCTGTAACGTACACTCTTGGTACAGAAGAATGTTACTTGTAATAGACAGGTGGACAAGGTTGCGTCCTGAAATTACCTTTACAAACAAAAATGTTATATGTCGAACTTTTAAACAATAAACATTTTACTAATCTTAAATGATATTTATAATGCAATAGCTACTTAATTAAACAACTCGCAGTATACCAAAAGGAAAGAAAACTAGTGTTTACTGAAAGCAGCAGCTATAGATAGCAAAAAAATATGGACTTGAACAAAACTTTATTGTTTATTGTCAAACAAAATTTCTAAACTATTAAAATTATAAATTTTACATTTTTTGTTGCAAAACAACAATAAACTAATGGTAATTAAACAGCTTCTAATACGGGGGATGTTTCCTATTATTTAGTTATTTTGATCAGTATACAGCCAAGTGTTACATCCACTTCGTCATTTTAACAGGTTTTGCTGCACAACATCGAACAATCCATAAAATTCACTTTGGATCACTGAAAGTGTACAGTAACGTTTAAAAAGAAGCAAAATTTTTGTTTTAGTTTTATTTCGTTTAAAAGTGTTTTGCAAACTTTTCAATTATCTTCATAGTTTTTAGCTTAATTATAATGGTTTGTTATTTAAAAAACTACATTGGTTACCACAAACTTCATTTAAATGTTATTTTTGTAGCATTAATAAATAAAACACATAGTAACATTATAACCCTAACAGAAAGCAAACAATAAAAAGAATACAAATTTTTTTATTCTATTTACTTTAAAATAATTTCAGTCAAACTTATAACTCTTTTTCTCGTTTACCTGATAAAATAAAAATGTTCTTTTTACAACAAACACCAGAAATAAGTTAAAAAAAAAGATAACGACGATATTTTATGAAAAATTTGTGATCATTTTATTAAACATTTAATGAATAATTTAAATTCGAGAACTACTTTTGATCAATTTCACTTTCTTGTCTTGCAATTTTTTAATTAATTTCTGAGCGTTTGCAGTTTTTTCTTTTGCAGACAACTATAAATCCATACAATTTTAAAATGTTTCCGCAGTAATAATATTCAAAGTTAATAGGTTTGGTGTGGTAATTTAAAGCTTCTTTACGGGGCTGGGTGTGCATCGAATCGGCGTATCTTTGGTTTACGGAGGGCGTGCATAAGAGAATTCAACTTAATTATAAATAATTTAAATAACTTAAGCCGGCAATCCTCAAGAGTCGAGCCCTAAAACTGTAATTAATTAATTAAGGAAAGATTAGACTGCTAATCGAGTCTGGCTCCTGAAGTTTATTCAATTATTCAAATACTTTACTGTAATCATCAACAATGACTCTCTGACGATATAACTGGCTAATTTGTGATAAATATGCATGCAAATTTAGTAAAAATATTGTTAAATAGGTTATGAATTATTAAATGTTCTCACTTGCAATTTTTCTTTATTTAATATTTATTAAATATTCAAAATTAAATTAATCTGATGACTGGCTATTTTTGGAGCAGAAAATTAAATTAGCAAAGCTAATCTATGTTGTTGAATTCATTTATGATAAGTATTTGAGCAAAATAACATAAATTTGCTGTAATTAATATTCTCTACAGTTAAAGAATTAGAAGCTGTTAAATGAACAAATAATATTTATAAAACGAAATTTAAGTAAGAATATGTTATTCTTCTGCATCCCAAGTGAACCACGATAAATATAAATAAAACTAATATTTAATAAAGAAAAATGTAAATGAAAAACTGTACTCCTTTGTAGAAAATTTAACTTTTGCAAGAATTAATGAATTTGAAAATTTATAGCATTAAAAATCTAAAGAATGATTTTTTTAAGCAAAACAGAATGCAACAGAAGTTTGCAATCTTATTATAGATTGCAAATTTTGTTCTTACACATTTTTTCATCTATTTAACGTTTTAGGGCCTATTTTTGAAGATTTATTTTTTCAATAACAAACTTCAATCGGGTTTGGGGTTGGCTGCTAATTTGTCGAATCTCGTTATTGTTTCAGAAGTTATCGTCTGGATGGACAGACGCTCAGAGAAGTAAAACTAAAAGTGGCCATTCGCCACTAAAATAATGGTCAATTTGCTACATCGGTGTTATAGGAAAAAGTTGAAACTTTCTAGACAGAAACTTATTTTAATTTTATCTTGATGAGGTATTGTTTCGTTTTGATTGATTTACATCAGATCTTCCGTTTGATTGGATTGATTGGTAGTCTTGTATTAATAGCTTCCATTCAACGTTAGTTTCAGACAATTTGTTTGTTTTCAGTGAATCAATTTGTTCCTAATCAACACCGAATAAAAATTGACTTTGTTAATAATAATTTACCTAGGTATTAATATTAATTTTTATACGATGATTTTGATTAAGTTAAGTTAACCCTTCAGCTTATACCGCCGTTACCTTTACAACCTGGTCTTACTAGAAATAGTGATCCCCTAATTATGCAGGTAAAGAGGTAAGTAAACAATTCTATTTTTACTGTTTTATTGTAGTTCAGTCACAAACTGGGAGTATAAAACAGAAATTGTTGAAATTAGTTCTAGCACATCGGCACTAGATGGAAGCAGCTGCCCGGTCATTACGAATTCCTGAAATTGTAGAAATCCTGAAAGACTACTAATAAATTTCAATTCATTTTATTCAATCTGGTCGGAAACACACACTTAAGCTTTACCAGGGATTTACAATAAGTACTTGAAATCGTCAAATAAAATCTTATTTGACAGTGACTTAATGGTATTCCAAATTGAAACTTTTATCTGTGTCGATTTATTTATTATAAATACATAACTATTAACAAAATACAAATGGTAGTTTTATAATGATCTTTTTGTAATCGTTAGTTTAGCACAATCGTATTTTCTCCGTTGGCAAATAAATAGCATCTGGTTCCTTATTATGTAATATTTACATTTGCCCAGTTTTATCAGTTTTATCAACGTTTTACCCAAACATGAATCTAAATCATTTGCTTATTTGCGGGGCGCCAGAAAGGTACTTTTTTTTAAATGGCAACCCCCATTTTTTACAGTATTTTAATGTAAGGTTCGTTGCGGTGTTGCCAAGTTACATGTAATTTCAAAAAAAATGTGGAAAAAACAACCTATCAAAAAAGTCGTTAAAAAATCACTAGTTTAAATGTAATAATACGGTGTTACGCTTTTATAAACATCAGAAATGTCGGAATAATTCTGCAAAAGAAAACTGGTTATAACTTATACAGGGCATTTTTTACGGCGGTGCCAATATTGAAATTTTTAAAGTAGCAAAACTTAATTCTTTAAGTGGATGACTATGTATTTTAATCCGGAATGTTATGTAGTATGTTATGCTCTATAAATTAGCAATTACAACTAATGTTCTGAAATGGGCCGATTTACCACAATTTTAGATTTTATTTGAAAATGCACTAAAAATATACCAGCAGATTCAATATGGTTCCAACAGGATGGAACGCCCCCACACTATTCGAGAACAGTACGAGAATACCTTCATAATATTTTCCCAAATAGATGGATCGGAAGGAGAGGTTTTATCGAATGGCCAGCTAGGTCTTCAGATTTAACCCCATTAGATTTTTATCTATGGGGTTATCTGAAATCTAAAGTCTACTTCAATAAACCGGAAAAATAAACACGCAATTGAATGTTTTGCTCGATTTCCAGCGCTTCCTTGATGATATTATTAGTGGTCTACTCTAATAATTTTATCATAAATTTTTGAAACTTTAGGACTGATTATTTCGAAAACTTTCCTCTTCAAGGTCATACGAATTTGACATTTCTGTACTCAGAAAAATGTGCTGCATCCAAATTCGTAAACAAAAATATAGGGTGCAATTTAAAAAAATTATTGATAACGTCATAGTGCGGAAACAAAAGACGATCTTAAAATTATAAATATCAAAAAAGATGCAGCTTTAAAAACAAAAATCGACGTGTCCGAGCGTTTTTCTAAAAACCAAACCCATGAATTTTAAATGAATTTATTCCAACCCACGCGTCCTCACTGTGATAATGCGCTAGCGATTGCTAGGAGTATTGCGTCAAACACTATCGTTTTTTTTAGTATTTCTGTGTGCTACGCACACCTAAATGTACTGTCGAAACAAAGTACACATTTTATCTATTAGTTACATTAAACTGAACTTTTACTGACATACAGACCTCAAAAAAAGACGAGTCCATATCTCTCTTATTTATGGGAAGATTTTAGTTATGTGTACACCAAGGTAAATGGTTGCGAATAGGCTACAATAAAATCACGTATAACCCTAACAGCATTAAGGCTAAGCTGTCAAGATATATTTTGTTTAAATTCAAACATATACTTTTTTTAGTAATACTGATAGCGTTTTTAATTCTGAAAATAACAATGTATCACAAGTATACGCTTACAGAAGAAATATGAAAGGAAAGGTAAAAAAGCTACTATCGCCTATACTCAAACTGTGCTCCTTTTTGCGCTAAACATAGGTGGCATCTCTGCGCAACCCCATGTCTTACATTAGACAACATTTCAGTAGGAAGTATTTGAAAAGCTTCGATAATTTTATCTCTTAACTGAGCGGCACATAAACTTGACGAAAAAGGGGTAATATCTGGCGAGCGTTCTAGCCAAGGTTTGGGCCCATATATTTCAATCCCACAACCTCCGAACCTTCTTGTTAAAACCTCGCTATTCAGAACGTTGTTATGTTAAGTACTTCCATTTTGACAGTTTAGCGTTAATGCTCTTAAGATTATACGAGATTTGATTAGATCATTTTGTAGCCTATTTCCAACCATTTAACTTGGTGTAAAGGAAATTCAAGCTAAGCATGCGACTCTAGCGTAAATAAATTCAACTAAGCGAATTCCTTGTTGTGACGTCACGTCGTCCCACGTGAGTTTGTTATTGTTCGAGTTTTGTAATAATTTGATTAGTTTTCGATAATTCTAAGGAAGAAATGAACTAATTTGTAATTTGTTTGTTTGATATCAAGTTGTAAGCTAGATTTAAAGTGTCAGTAATACTGAATACATTTTTTTAAATTTTTTTAAATATTTTAAAATGTTAAAACTGGTCTGTACGACCAACCATCAACTTATCACTGGTAACTCTTAATACTAAATAATTATCATCTAAATTTAGTCCAATGACTTCCTTTAGTTAGTTCAGTCGTTTATAAAAGAACTAAACACTGTCACCTGCGCACAATACTCCACTACACGAGTTCAAATGGTTTGGTTCTCTTCAGTCTTCGGAACAGATGTTGATTTTCCAGTAGCTGAAGAACTTTTGCGTTGTCATGTAGATGAAGCCTATCGTCATGTTTTTTAGTACACCTCTTAATTTCTTCCTTAACTGTTGGTATTTTGAGGTCCCTGTAGATATCTTGATTTCTTACATACCATGGAGCATTTACCATGGCACGTAGCACTTTGTTTTGAAATGACTGTATGATTTTTATATTACTTTCTTTGGCACACCCCCATAGTTGTATGCCATACAACCAAACCGGTTTAAACACCTGATTGTAAATTAATACTTTATTGTAAAGTGTCACTGTACAATACTGAATACATGAATACATCCGAAAGTAACCTAAAAAATTTTCTCACGCTGAAGCTATTGAGATTGCTCAAATATCTTCGGTTAGGGTCCATATTGAGAGGTCTGTTCAGAGAATAAAAAGATTTAAAATATTGACAAATTGCTTGCCAGCCAATCTAATACCAATTGCAGATGATATTTTTGTAATGGTATGTGCACTTGTAAACCTTTCAAACCCAATCCAAACAGATGATAAGTTTATTGAATGAAAACAAATACTACTTCTGGTAAAAAACAATACTTTATTTCATTTACACAAAGATGATGCAACATTTTTGTTAAATAGTTTTATGCCGAGAAGCTTTAAAGGTTTTGTATCGTCTATTAAAGTGATTCCATTTTTCAGATGGTTTGCGCGGTTGTTAATCTTTCAAATCCAATTTGGGCAGATGACAAATTTGTAACATAATTTTCTATAATTTTCCCAATGTTTATAATGCCACATATTTACAAAAAAGTCACTTTAACCGGCGACGTGCATTGGCGTTAAAAATTGCTCTCCTGGATATCGCGTCACAATGCGACAGTTACCTACATTATCGATACCGCGGTAAAACTAATTTGAATTCCCAATAAGTAACTAAAATCTTACGATAAATAACGGAACATGGACTGGTCATATTTTTGAGACGGTCTGTATAATATAAATGAGTACTACAGGCCTTAAAGGCGCTTGGCTAGCTGAGATAACACTTTTCCATTAATTTCCAATTATAACTACGATGTATTGAGCAGCTTTTATTTACTTAACTTTGATGTACATCCGCTTACGCCATCATCGACGGTTCCACCTTCGAGGTATTAATGTATTTTAGATAACAAATCTTTTACAGATTAATTAGTGGATCCATGAAGTGTTACAATTTTTTTCTACGACCACTACTGAAAATGGTCAATATTGTACAAACAATAAACTAAGTAAGCGTATCCTTACGCACGCCGTGTTATAAAGTCAAATCGCACACTAACAACATAAAGTTAAAAAAATATTTTTCTGGAATTAAAAAACACTCTATAGTAATCTAATATATTATTACAAGTTGAAGGGTCGTTATGACGTAGGTTACAGTCATTATAGTGAAGCAGTAACGTTCACTTAACGTGTTGAAAGGTGGAAAAGTAAAATGTTGGTATAACAATCACCTCAATAAATTACACTATATCTACTTAATTGTTTTATAAAATTTTACTTTTATCCAAAATTTATGTGACACAAAAAAAAATTATGTGTTACAAAAGTGTAATTACGGTTCAAGTGATGTATAAAACTTTCCTCGTCGACACAATGATTCATCTTGCCACCATCGGTCGAGATCGTCACAAACAGATAACGATAAAGGGGCATTAAGTCTTTCGCATAAATAACAAACTGTTCTGTTTTCTGTTGGATCAATGGTGTAATTTTTTTTCCAGTTGAAATATTTCAAATATTCACTGGGAGTGTCGATCAAATATTTAAGATAATTGGCTAAAGCTTCAACATTGTCGAAATCTTCGACGTTAATCACCGAATGTGGAGGGGCAAAAACTGCGTAATCAGCTCCTCCATAAACAACTGGAATTATGTTTTTATTTAAAGTTTTGTACAATTTTTCAGTCACGTATTCGAAGCAGAAAGTGTTTTCAAGAGCCAAGTAAAACTTGTAGTTTTTCTCTAGCATGTCGTAACAATATTCCTCGTTGTTCCTTGGACAAGAAAAATTTCCGCAATCTCCGTATACGTGCACCGGTATAAAATTTCCCAATTCCTTAACTAGTTCCTCCCGTTCCCTGTTGATTGTAGTGCAATGCGACGCAAACCAAGCGACGGAATGGATTTTATTTTTTACAAATTCCACAGACGGCAATTTGTAATCCGTTTCCTTCTTGATAACGTACCCGTAGAGTCTTGGAACGGTTGAATCTCGCCTGTACGTCATTGTTCACCTCTTGGGGTACGGTGGAGTGGGGACAACGGCATCTGAGGGCTCGCCCCCTCTCCACCTCCAAAACTGCTAGATTAGTCTTGCAAATGTAGCGAACTCAATAAGTCAATAAAAATAACGCTAACATTTTGGTCCTTCGATCCACAAGCATAATCAACCGAACCACGATTCATTCAAAGCAACATTCATAATCGTCGAAATTACCCGTGTGTAAGAAAAATCATCAAAGCATCACAAATCGTGCGAAATCATCGGAAGCGAGCCATCAACGCCAACATCATCGCGAGGGAATCATCAAACTCAAGGGTGTTAAAGGTCAGACCTATATTATCCATTCATTACCTAACTTCGTCAATTCCTTTTAATTAATTCACTTCGAGAACCATGCCGAAAAGGGATGATCTTGTTGATTTGAAGCTGGATAGACGTAACGTAAAAAGTGCTATCACACGACTTCAAAACGGTTTAGATAGTTCGAAAGCAAATAATTTTCAATTGCAAACGAATTTAGAAACGGTAACGGACTTATTTAAACAATTTAACAAAATTCAGACAGACATTGAACGGTTTCAGTTGAACGATACATCGGCCGACGAGACGGCCTTGGAGGCCGAAGCCGACAAAGAACGCGGCAAAATAGAAACGCAATATCGGGCGATTGTAAGCAAAATAAAAACATTCTTGAGCGAAAATTTGCCAGCTGCTTCCGCTTCTAAAGAAGCAGACACTGCAGGTACTATAATTAATATTACAAATAACGGGCACGACAGAGAACCGTCAAATAGCGTAATATTAAAACCCTTACCTTTAGCAACGTTCTCCGGTAAACACAGCGATTGGTTTACGTTTTACGAGTCATTTTATTGTTTGGTAGGAAAGGATACGAGCATATCTAACATTCGCAAATTTCACTACCTTAAGGGTTGCTTAAAAGATGAAGCTCTTAGGGCGATAGAATCACTATCGGTGTCGAGTGATAATTATGACAACGCAATCGCATTATTAAAAAAGAGATTTGAAAATAAACGGCTAATTGTACAAGATCACGTCTCCAATATCTTGAATTTTGCTCCAATCTTAAAATCGTCACACACACAGCTACGCGAATTAATTGATAACGTAAATAACAACATCGCAGCATTAAAAGCATTAAAAATCGAAGTCCAATACTGGGACGCATTGTTAATACCAATTATTTTAGAGAAATTGGATTATTCTTCAAAAAAAGAGTGGCAGGCCACTTTGGAAAAAGAAGTTCCCACATATACAAAATTTGATGAATTTTTAGAAAAACGATATCAGGTATTGGAAGCATTGAGCAATATAAGGCCCAATGATAGTCCAGCAAATAATCAGTCAAAAGACAGTAAATTTCATTCAAAAAGCGGAAATAAGTATTCAAAACCAAATACCTTTGCGAAACCTAATAAATTCACTTCAAATGTTATTTCATCAAACAAGTGCTTTATATGTAAAAAAGAGCATAATGTCTTTCAGTGTGAAGAATTTCTAGCATTAAGCATAGCCGAAAGAATTCAACATGTAAATTCATTAAAACTGTGTAGAAATTGTTTGCGGAACAATCACGAAGCGAACAAATGCAGGTCAGCCAGTGTATGCAAAGAGTGTGGCAGAAGACATCACACTTTATTGCACGTGTTTGAATTTGTACCTAACGCCAACCCTGGAACGTCCTCTAGTACTTTATTAGTAGCTCAAACCAATCAGGTACTTTTTTCAACGGTTGTACTTCTAATCAGAGATTATCAAGGAAATTATTGCAAATGTCGAGCGGTACTTGACCAATGTTCTGAGGTTTCGTTAATAACTGAAAAAATGTGTAGAAATTTGAAACTAGGCACATATTGTACTAGTACTTCAATTACGGGTGTTAATGTAACAGAGAGTCTGACAAATCAGGGTTGTAAAATCAATATCAAATCAAGAGTAGGTGAATTTGAGACTAAACTAGAATGCTTTGTTTTGTCAAAAATTACGCGGCCGACTCCTGCTATATCATTCGATAAAAGTCCGATCGAGATACCTTCGGGTGTTGTATTGGCGGATCCAAATTTTAACATCTCTGCAGACATCGATCTGTTAATAGGAGCGCGATTATATTGGCAATTATTAATTGGAGCTCCAGTTCAGATACAAAAGAATCAACCATACCTACAACAAACGCAACTGGGTTGGATTGTAAGCGGAAACTTTGATTTTAAAAATTCTATTTCAAAATTTAGTTGCAATTTGATTCGTAATCCCGAAACTTATTTGGAAAACCAGGTAGCAAAATTTTGGCAAATGGAGGATTTAGGCGAAGAAAACAATGTAGAGAAGGCAGAGGAACAAGCATGCGAAGAGCATTTTCGAAAAAACACGGTTAGAGCGGTATCGGGTAAATTCATTGTAAAACTACCTTTCCGAGAAACTGTCGATTTGGGAAAGTCCCGTGCATCAGCACTAAGCCGTTTTATCTTCCAGGAAAAAAGGTTCGAAAAGGACAATAAATTGAGAAATGAGTACAAAGACTTTATGGCGGAGTACCTGAAGCTCGGCCATATGCAGCTCGTTCCTCAATCGCAGTTAAATAACCAAAAATCATTTTACGTGCCCCATCTGGCTGTTTTTAAGCGAACGGCCGAAGGGCCTCAAATTCGTATTGTTTTCGACTGTGCAGCAAAATCCTCTAACGGATTAAGTCTAAACGATAATTTGTTAACGGGTAACAACCTTCAAAATGGGTTGTTTGACATACTTTGTAGATTCAGAACTTACAAATACGCTATTTCTGCGGATATAAAAAAAATGTACAGAATGATAGAAATCCATTCTGACGATACCGACTATTTGCGTATTTTATGGAGAGAATCTAAAAATGCTCCTATCCAAACTTATAAACTAAAAACGCTAACCTATGGGCTCACGTGTGCTCCCTTTTGTGCAATACGTTGTTTAAAGCAATTATCAATAGAAACACGAGAAAGTCATCCTACAGCGAGTCAGATTATAAATCGAGATTTTTATATGGACGATTTGCTAACCGGAAGCAACTCCTTTAACGAAGCTTCATCGATTAAAAGCCAGGTTACAAACATTCTAGCGACCGCAGGTTTTAATTTATGCAAATGGAGCTCCAATAATTCTTTATTATTGAGCGACAATTCTAATTCAAACTCTACAATCGAATTATCAAAAGGCGAAGATGTCAAAGTACTGGGTTTTTTCTGGAATTGCAATAATGATGAGCTTAAGTATAAAGTCGAATTTCCGTCAGACTTGAAAACTATCACAAAACGTAATATTCTGGCAACAGTAGCAAAAATTTTTGATCCATTAGGATTAATTAATCCAGTTGTCGTTAAAGCAAAGATTCTCATACAGCAAATGTGGATACTGAAACTAGGTTGGGATCAACGCGTACCCGATGAAATCGAAATCGTTTGGAAAAAATTATTAAATGAATTATCGTATTTGAACGAATTAAGTATTCCGCGAAAATTACTATTATCAAATCATTTGAAGTCCGTCGAGTTGCATGGCTTTGCGGACTCGTCATTAAAAGCGTACGGTGCAGCCCTGTACGTCAAAGCTAACTACGATTCTGGGACGTCTTCAGTAACGTTACTATGTGCCAAAAGTAAAATTACACCAATCAAAAATATTACGCTACCGCGATTAGAACTTAATGCGTGTTTATTACTTTGCAAATTAATGTCAAAGGTTGATGAGGTTTTCAAGTCAAGTCTAAAGGTTGAATCGAATTTCTTTTGGACTGATTCTACCGTAGTTCTGTGCTGGTTGTCTGAGGCACCGGAAACTTGGTCTCAATATGTAGCAAATAGGGTTAGACAGATTCAAGCGGCTAGTGACATATCTAAATGGCGTCATGTTAGATCACACGATAACGCTGCCGACATTGTTTCTAGGGGCATGCTCCCAAATCAATTAAAAAATTCAGAGCTCTGGTGGCATGGACCGCACTGGTTAAAACTAAACTCCGCCGAATGGCCGCCGATCTGGTGCAATTCTCAAAAAACCGAGAAAATATTAGAGGATAGGAGGCCAAAGGCAATTAATGTTATACAAGCAGAACCTGAGTTATCGGTATTTTCGAAATTCTCGTCTTATATGAAATTACGAAGAGTCATCGCATATTGCTTGCGTATTGTTAACAAGAATAAAAGTAAAAATTTATCATCTACAGAACTCGAATACGCCGATTTAGTTATAATTAAACATATCCAAAGGCAATCCTTTGAAAACGAAATTCGGACTATTGGTAATAATGAAAAATGTAAATCCAACAAACTGTTACGTTTAGATCCATTTATTGACAAAAATGGAGTACTACGGGTAGGCGGACGGTTAAAGAACGCCCAAATCAATTTTGATAATAAATTTCCGATTTTATTACCTCAGAAACATCACGTAACTAAATTAATTATTCGTCAATTTCATGAGAATGAACTTCATGCGGGAAACGAAGCAACATTAGCTGCGATTAGAGAACGATTTTGGCCAATATCGGGCAGAAGTATGATACGAAAAATCATTCATTCGTGTGTGAAGTGTATGCGGGCTAATCCAAAACCTGTAATTCAAAAAATGGGTGATCTCCCTAAAGAGCGGTTGCAACCTTTACGACCGTTTTTAATTTGCGGTGTAGACTATGCCGGACCATTCCTTATAAAAACAAACAAATTGCGTAACGCAAAGAAAGTCAAAGCTTATATCGCTCTCTTTGTCTGTTTCTCGACTAAGGCCGTTCATGTTGAGTTAGTAGGAGATCTAACTACTGACAGTTTTTTTAGGAGCTTTCAAACGGCTAATATCGCGTAGAGGACATGTAGTAGAAATGTTTTCCGACAACGGTTCCAATTTTGTAGGAGCTGAGCGCGAATTTTTCAAATCGGAAAAATTTCAAGACAAATTATTAACGCATTTTTCAAACGTAAACACTAAATTCAGCTTCATACCAGCAAGATCACCGCATTTTGGCGGACTTTGGGAACGTTCAATTCAAAGCGTTAAGCATCATCTAAAAAGAATATTAGGCGATGCTTACCTTACATACGAGGAATTTAATACTTTGATCATTCGGATTGAAGCTTGTTTAAATTCACGACCCTTAACCCCCTTGTCCCAAGATCCTAACGACCTTCAAGCATTGACACCTGGACATTTTATCATTGGAGCCTCTCTTACTGCACCTGTTGAAAGCGACGTTACCGGCATCCAGTTGAATCGCTTGTCTAGATGGCAACGAGTTCAGCAGCTCCAGCAGCATTTCTGGAAACGATGGCAACGGGAATACCTAACCCAACTACAGACACGTCCTCGAGGTCAACAATCGGCTCAACCCAACGTCACAGTTGGAACATTGGTGGTCTTGGTTGAGGAAAATACCTCACCTCTGCATTGGCGTCTCGGGCGAGTCATCGAGGTGCACCCTGGCAGTGATGGTCTCGTGCGGGTAGTGTCCGTTAAAACAGATACTGGTGTTTTTTAAGCGCGCAGTTAGAAAGATTTGTATAATTCCAACAGAAAAGGAGTAACTGCACTTTAATTTTTTTTTTTCTCTTCTTTTCGTCCTTTGTATTTCTTAGTTATTTTTTGTTGTGTATATACCTAAACTTTAGAATCATTATGTTTTGAAGTACACTGTGTACATTGACTTCAAGGGGGGAGAATGTTCACCTCTTGGGGTACGGTGGAGTGGGGACAACGGCATCTGAGGGCTCGCCCCCTCTCCACCTCCAAAACTGCTAGATTAGTCTTGCAAATGTAGCGAACTCAATAAGTCAATAAAAATAACGCTAACAGTCATCGTCCAGTTATAGAACGAATTGAACGATTCTAACTCCAAAGGTCGAGACACTGGCGATTCTGTGATGTCATAAATATAAATTTGATTTTGTTTTCGCACTGCCGGCAAATCCACATGCCTTTCTGAAAATTCTATATGGTGGAACGCAATTGCATCGAAATTTTCCACCGGCATTAGATTCTTGTCGCTGGTGGCGAAACAATTTTTAAATTCACAATTCTCAAACAGATCGTAACCGTATCCTAAATAAAAATCAGCTCGGTCAAACATAGGGGTCCAATATAAAATATATTTAGTTGTTCGCAATTTCTCAGATTCTTCACTTTTTGGAATTGTTATTTGGGTATCCACACAATTCGAATAATTATTAGAACTTAGATTTAACGACACTGTATAATATAGTAAATACAACATTCCGAAACATATACCTAATAACATTAGGATTTTGTAACGGATATTTTCACAATTCGTAAACATATTTACACCGAAACGTTCGGTTCACGTTTGCAATATTTTATCTATAAGGTTTTATCAGCTTGTTTGATAGTTATAATTACACATGATCTAGAACGATGAACGATTGAAACGTAATAAGTACACTTTTGTAGTCAAATTTATTTTAAAGTTCTTTAATATTTAATGACACTAATTTCAACGATTAAAGATTTAAACTTAGATTTGTGGAAAACTTATTAGTTACAACATTTACAACAATAATAAAAAGAAAACTACTGAACTACTAAACTTCTGGAAACTTCTGAAACTAACTGAGCTGAACTTCTAAAAACTTCTGTACTTAACTGAACTTATTTTGTAACGACGAACGTCCTTTTATATTCTGATTTTGAGATGTCATTGTTTAATGCCTGGTAAATTATCAAATTAAATACTGACGTTGGTTGTTTTCCAACAATGAATCAACCATTGGAAAATGAACTGTAAGTAGATGAATTATTATCAAAACTTAAACATTGATACAAAGTTCAGAGGCACTTAACATAGTAAAGTGTATTATAAAGCGCAAATAAGAAGAATAAGAAGAGGGTGAAAACTTCTCGAACATCATTACAATAACTATAATTTTAGAAGATTGGCAAGCATTTTCAAAAATTGACAACAATACAAGAAATACCATAATATAATTTTTAGTAATAATGGTAATTTTTAACAGATAAGAATAATTCTGAATAAAGCCCTTATTTATTACTATGAAATCAATATCAACACTTTAAATAGAAATAGGCAACACATTAAACATTTTGGTAGCAATTACGTTTTTTAAAAATTATATTTTTTAATTGCATTTTTAATTTTCCAGTAACAGTTTACATTCGATTGTTAATAATTATACAGGTTGCATTATATTAAGTGTGCACCATTGGTAACTTTGTTATTATTGGAGCAAAAAAATCACATTGAACATAGGCGTTACTAAATCACACCAAAAGTCATAAAAAGTGAATATAACACGTTAGTATTCGATAAAAATATTAACCTGCAGATTTATTCAATCGTTTTTGACGTTTTAATAATTACAATTTTCAACAGTTTTATCGCCTATGTGATCTTCGTAGTTAATTGAAATTAAAAGTTCAATTGCTTGTAACTTGTAGGTAGTTAATTTAATAGTACTAGTGCATTAAAACTACTACAAAACTAAATATCCCTTCGAAATATATAAAAAAGTATAAGGCATTCCATTTAAAAAAAAAACGTTATTTTCGTGAATATCTCGAACAGTTGACGTTTGATTGTTTTTTTTTTTGCTTTCATCATGGTAATCAGCGGAAAAACACTAATTCTTTGCTAATTTTGTAACTCCAATAAAAACAAAGTTACCAATGATGGGCACTTATAATACAACCTGTATAATAAAATAAAATTTTATGCAAAGCTGCCTGGTGTTCCATAATTGTATTTTAAGGTGAAAGCGGATAAATGGACACCTTATAACCATTGGACGTATTAAATGAGACACGACGATGGAGCGCTTGCAAGCAGTTTTCAAGGATTTTTGGAGAATTGTCTACAAATTTGAAGCCAGTACTCAATACAATTGTAACGGGCCCTGCAAAAATTAAGCAATGAATAATAGTTATTTACGTATCATGTGCGGAAACAAATGTTTTGATAATGAGTGCCCGATTTGAAACACGAGTGCGCGTAGCACACGAGTGAAGTGCAAATGGGCACGAATTCCCTTATATTGGCATGTGGAATGGGCTTCCTGAAAATACGGTGTTTGCGATAAATGTCTGCCGTTTCAAGAAGCAGTTTGACAGTGCTCTATCTTAAATATATTTATTTGTTTTTATTTAGACTGTATCAGGTACTCAATGCCTAATTTGTATTGCGTTATAGGCTCTCGGCCTCCGCAATTAATCTCATGCAATAATAATAATAATAATAATAATAATATTGTTTACGCACAAGGTGTGTATGCTATTTTTTGCACGAATTTTTACCACAAAATAAAATAAATAAATAAATTGAACCGGAAACAACTGTCAGCTGTTAAATGTCATTCGAAATTTACAACTTTCAATTTATAATTTCTGCAGTATTCCCCAATGTATTGAATTGAAAAGTGGTGTAAATTGCATTGTACACATTAAATAATATAAATGAAACAATAATTTGCTTGCAAACGGTCTGATTAGCGCGTGATTTTTGGCACGTTTTCACGCACGAGTGTTTCAAAGTGGATGTTTCCGTGTATCAGTTGCGTGCGCATTTCGCTTGTTTGGATGCAGGGAGTGCAAAAAGCAATTTAAACGGCATAGGCGCATTAAATACCTTCAGGGAAGTTGACGTAAAAGTAAAAATCTCCCAACAGGACAAGGACAAGCTCAAGTTTATTATTAAATAGGATTTAAAATAACAATAGAAGAATCAAGAAGCGAACAATCTATTGTTTCAACTTTCAACTTGCTAAGGCAACTAACGTAACACGTGGACGTACATTGGACGTACATAAACGGATCACTGGACGTCCAATTTGAGACTAAATTGGACGTCAGTTTATGGACGTCCAGCGGTGGACGCTTATTGGACGTTGTTGGGACTACATTTGGAATCTTTTCAGACGTTCAATGTATGTACATACGTCCATGTCGTGTCGGTTCGTGAACGTCCATCGACAAACGCTTATTGGACGTCTTTGGAATTGTAAACCGATTCGTTTTGGACTTTCACTGGACGTCTTATGTATGTCCATTTTTATTCAAATTATGGACATTAATAGACGTACTTATAAACGTTGTGGGATTAAAAAATAAATAAATAAATAAATGGAAAAAAGTATACATATACAGTAGAATCCATTTTTAACGACTACCGGATATAACGAGACACCGCTTACAACGAGCAATACACATGAAGAAATTTGTTTCACTTTGCAAACGCGGTTAAAAATGTCCGCATATTACGAGATCGGTTATACCGAGACTCCGGTTATAACGTCGGTTGTATTGAAGTTTTATACCAAAAAATCCTGATATAGCGAGACCTAAATATATACCTTTGACTAATATTGATAATGGTTTACTTAGAAATATGCTGATTCCAACTAATCAGGTTTCCGGCGGTAAAGAATCAGTTTCACTTAGGTCACCGAAGAATAATCATGTCAACCTCCGGTAAATTAAACGGAAAAAAAATATCAAGTTGACATTTCTACCTCCCAACACGACTTCAATACTGTAGTCTATGGACCAAGGAATTATAAACTTCCATAAATTTCATTTTTGAAAAGTGTTTGTGTTGCAATTGATAGATGGCATTGAAATGGAAAAGGAGGATCAGATAACACTTCTAGACGCCATTCGATCTGTAGACCGAGTTTGGAAAAGTATTACGCAAACCATAATAAAAAGTTGTTTCAAGCATGCTGGATTTATAGGAGAGGTTGTCCTAACTGTAAATTAGCAATGGGATGACGAAGTGTCTTTAAGTGAACTTTGTATCGCATTAAAGGCTAAAAAGTCAACTTTCAGGAGTATGTGACGGTTGACAATTTTGTATGCAGTAGTGAAATCCCAACCAAGGATGGTATCGTTGAGAATGCGTACCAAAAATACAATCAATCTAAACCTGAAATTGCTAAATCTGATGATGATGAACCGGCCCTTTTACCAGAAAAGATTTCGCGCACGGAAGCTAGAAAGTGCCTGGCAAAAATTGCAGAGTTTTTTTGAAGCCGAAACTACTCTAAAAGTGCGGAATAATTTTTTTATTTTTTGGCAAATTTGGAAAATTTAATTGACGAAACAGACTATTTCGCTTAATAAGTACGCCTAGATTTACATATGTAACCACTGTAACGTTCACACATTTTACTAATTTATGTTAACCAATTCATTTTCAATAAAAAATGCCTTTACATAATAATCCGCTTTTAACGAAATCCTCTTATAACGAGCTAATTTCAAACTCCCGTGCGTCCTCGCTATAAGCGGATTCTACTGTATTCAAAAATAAATAAGCTTAAAAAAATTCTAAATTCAAAAATCTTTAACAAATAGAACTAACCATTAATAAATTAAATAACATGAAATTTATTCTAAAAAAATACGTGCAAAGAAATATGTAAATTCAAAAATAATTTGCAATGTACAACTTTACCTATTTAACTTTAACTATTAACAAACTAAATAACTAGAAAGTTTTTAACATTAAAAAATATTAAAAAAAAACAGCCTTTAATTTTCTCTAATTTATTATAAATGCACATATTTCTTTCAAATTGCATATAAGTGTCCAAGCTACGATCGCAAAATATTACGACAACAAAATAAAATCATTTTCGCAAGTTCCATCTTTTGAATTTTAATTTTAACAATTTTAAATCAGTATAGTGCAGCATGTATTATATATTACGAAGTCTGATGTAAGAAATTATAATTTAATGTTTTTAATTTTTTTTTGGATGCCAAATTTCATCTACCTCCTTAGATGCTGCCCTGTTTGGAAATTTAAAAATTTATGTCAAGAATTGGATAATAATATTCATTCGACTCTTGAAAAAATTGTGAACGTAAAATTTACAAACAGGTCATGGGATCAAACCAAGTTACCTGTCCGTTTTGGTGATTTAGGTATTCGATCTGTTGCAGATATTTCAACTCCAGCTTTCTTATCTTCTATCTTTGCTAATTCTCGGCTCATTAAGTCTATTCTACCTTCTCGTTTTTCCAATTTCGAGACATCTTACTCCAGTGAAGCCATTGAAGAATGGAAAATTATATCTAATTCCTCGTTTTTACCCTCAACATCTCCCTCCATTCAACGAAATTGGGATTTGCCAATTATTGAAAATAACTTTCAAAAGCTATTGTCTTCCTCAAATGTAACTCAAAAAGCTATTTTATTGGCAGTGTCTGAACCCGAATCTGGAGCTTGGCTTGAATCTTTACCTTCTTCTAAATTAGTCACTTTGTTAGAAAAAAACACTTTACAAATTGCTGTTTCTCTAAGTATTTGTCATCCTCATATATGTAATTGTGGTTCTTCAGTAGACACGTACAGTCATCATGGACTGTCATGCATAAAAAGTGCAGGAAGAATCGCAAGACACAACTGCATTAACGACATCTTAAAACGTGCTTTATCATCTGCCAACATCTCTTGTTTACTTGAACCCAACGGGGTTCTGAGAGATGACGGCAAGCGTCCAGATGGAATCACCATTATACCCTGGAAGGAAGGCAAATCCTTTGTCTGGGATGTCACCTGTACAGATATGCTTGCACCTTCACATTTACCGGAGTCGTCCATATCTGTTAGATCTGCTGCAAGCAAAGCAGAAAATCTTAAAAGAAAAAAATATAGTTCGTTAGCAGATCACTACATTTTCGTTGGCTTTGCTGTTGAAACCTTTGGTCCTTGGAGTATAAGCGCTCTATCGTTGTTGGAAGCTTTGGGAAGACTTATTACTGACGTCAAAGGTATTCCTCAGGCGAAAACATACTTAAAACAACAAATTAGTATTGCCATTCAGAAGGGTAACGCAGCCAGCGTTCTGGGAACCTATTTCTTCTTCTCTGGACGAATTATTTAATTTAACGTAATTTTTAGTTTGTATTTTGTAGTTTAATTTTTATGTTATAATTTTATAATGTTTTAAGAATACTTAATTGTTAACAACAGTTAATGTTATACTATCTCAATAATAAAATATATTTTCTCTATAATTGTGAGACCTACAATGCGAATCATTACAATTTCAAAGTTCATTTTTATCTACACTTGTTACAACCAATACTGATTTAATTTTAATATGAATAAAAATGCAACCTCACACCAGTAACTGTAGTCTTATTTGTACGTAATTTGCCAAAACTATGTGTTCATATTTATAAGAAACTTTAATCTTGGCGTCGTTCTCTTACTTCCAAATTTGCAAATTCTAACGATACTAAGGATTGCTTTCCCATATCCATCGATTAATCTGTTAAAACAATTTTATATTAGTTTTAAAATAATTTTAGGCATACACTAAAGATATTTTACTAAACGTACCTAAAGGAAATCATTCAACCATTTGAACTGAAGAAATATTGTACGTACAGTGTATGGCAATAGTATCGAGACATCTCATTGCTAGACTAGTTTAACGTCCTTCTCTAACTTGATGTGCATCGTTACGTTTCAGTTCCACTCATTCATAGCGTTGCTTAGTTAGAAATTCCTGTAGACCGGCGGAGGCATCCCATTACATTTTACCTTGAAACGAATTTTTAGAACGAAATTTTAAAGCTTCTGTGGTTTATTGACAGAGAAATGCATTTTATAATGCAATAAATTAAGTAGTCTTATGGATTAAACAATATATTATTTATTCAACATAACAAAAATGAAAATACATAAATTTATGTATAGTAGATAATTCTATAAAATTTACATTAAAAATTCTATATCGAAAAGAATCATTGCACTAGTTATCCATGTTTCAAATTTTTAAGCATTTAACATTATTTTTTTAGAAATTATAAATTTCTTTGGCGTAAAAATATAATAGCCTAGATTTTGCATTTTTTACATTTCAGTTACACGATTCTTGAAGAAACCTAAAATATTTTTGATATTAAAAATAAATATTCATCGTCTGAACGATACACACCAATGAAATAAGAGTATTGTGATTTATTTCACAAATTAAAAATGAAAAATATAAATTATTAAAGTTAATTGAGGTATTTTAAACACACCTGTTTTATCTTAACGTTACGTGCGTTTCGTTTTCGTCATCAGTAAAATACCTGAGTTTAATAATGCTTTTAGTTAAAGTTTCAAATTTTTTTATACATGTCGATTCGTTTATGGACCGATCAAATCAAGTACAGGAATGTACGTCCAATGGTCATTCATGCTGATCCGTTTATGGACCATCCAAATGAAGTCCATAGCCTTGCGTTTAATGGACGTCCATACTGATCCGTTTATGTCCATGAATTTACGTCCAATGGACATCCATGTTGATATGTTAATGGACGTTCAGATTAAGTCCATAAATGTACATCCACTGGACCTTCCATTTACATACATTGCTGTAATGTACATTTATGGATGTGCTTGGACGTCCATTGGATGTCCATTATAGATCCGCTTGTGGATCGTCCATAAATGTACGTACGTACATTGGACGTCCTGTGTTACATGGGCAGGATCGCTTCGGATTGGAGAAAATCGTTCTTTTAGGGAACTTTCTGCAGCACGAGTTTGGAAAATTGTTAAAATTTTTATGAGCACTACGTTATGTAATTAGTTCTTATCCATTGTTTACAAAATTATTTTAGAGGTACTTTACAAAACTAAATATCACACAAGCTATTAAAGAAGGGCAATCTTTGGCAATGCCGATCCTGTTTTACACATAGAACTTTTCTCACCTTTCCACCATCGGTCGATGTCGTCATAAACAGATAACGATACAGGGTTATTAAGTTTTTCACACAACGAACAAACTGTTTTGTTTTCTGTTGTATCAATTACGTAATCTTTTTTCCAGTTGAGATATTTTAAATATTCACTGGGAGTGTCGCTCAAATATTTAAGATATTTGGCTAAAGCTTCGACATTGTCGAAATCTTCAACGTTAATCACCGAATGTGGTGGGGTGAAGACCTTATAATCAGCTCCTCCATAAACAATAGGAATTACGTTCTTTTTTAGAGTTTTGTATAATTTTTCAGTCACGTAATCAATACAGTAGGAATTTTCAAAAGCCAAGTAGAATTTGTAATCTTTTTCCAGCATATCATAACAGTGTTCCTCGTTGCTTCTTGGACAAGTAAAGTTTCCACATTTTCCATAAATGTCGACCGGTATAAATTTCCCTAACTGCGCAACTAGCTTTTCCCGTCTGCTTGCAGCATTACAACGCGACACGAACCAAGCGATTGATTTTGCTTTACTTATTACAAATTGTTCGGACGGCAATATGTAATCTGTTTCCTTGTTAATAACGTGTCCGTACAACCTTTGTATGGTCGAATCTCGCCTGTAGGTCATAGTCCAGTTGTAGAACGAACCGAACGATTTTAACTTCAAATCCCAAGAGGCTGGCGATTCCAAGTTACCATAAATATAAACCTGATTTTGTTTTCGCACTGGAGGCAAATTCACGTCCCTTTTTGGAAATTCGATGTGGTGGAACGCTATTGCATCGAAATTTTCCACCGGCATTAAATTCTTGTCATCGGTGGCGAAACAATTTCTTACATCGCAATTATTAAACAGATCGAATCCAAATCCTAAATAAAAATCTTTTCGACGAAACATCGGGGTCCAGTATAAAATATACTTAGTCGAGGTTATATCGGATTCTGTATATGTAATTTCAGGAACCTCAATTTTTGAAATTTGTATCCGATTATCTTCACAATTCTTATAGTTATAAGGACTGAAATTGAAAGGCACTGTGTAATATAATAAGTATAACGTTCCAGAACATGTAGCTAATAACAGTAACATTTTATAACGGTTATTTACACATCTAGCATACATGTTTGCACCAAAACAGTTAGTGTACTTGTTATATCTACAAATTTGGTTATCAGCTTGCCTGATAAGTATAATCTAACTGATTTAGAACGAAAAACATTAAATTCGTTTATTTGAATACTAAAATGATATACCTATTGTATTTTTTTTTTCATATAAGAGGTTTGTTAAATGTTTGTTTTAAGACCTCTCATTACCACGTGATTATTTAAACCCCGCTCCCCGCTTCCCAATAATTAATCGCTACAAGCTACAACGCACGCTGCCCGGAACGGGATCACGTTTAGCATTACAACCGAAAGAACGGCTATGAAAGGCTGTCATTGATCGATCAAGCATCGATCAAAGCACTTCTCGCGCAAGTTGACGCTGACAACGTTGCATTCGTAGGACTGGAGAAATTCCGTTTACGTTGCTACTATGAATGATTGTGCGTCTTTTATCGCGAAATATTTTAATTCATGTACGACAAATTAATTAATCGTAATAAGTTCCCCGCTACAACGTGTTTAGTAACAGCCCGTTCTAAAATGAAAAATTTGTATCTCCGTCAATCGAAGCGACTCGAATGAAGAATGTAAAAAATTCAAACTGCACATATTTGTTGATAACTTAATTGTATTTAAACATTGTCGAAATGAGATTAATTCATACAAAAAGCAAATTTGAGAATTACATTTTATTATTCAACTAGTGGGATAGTTGGACATTATTCTCGATGAGGTTGAATAGAGTAAACGAGAGAACGAATACAAAAAGGGTGTCGAACAAGGTAGTCACTAATTTCACACTTTACACCACTAAATGTATTAATGAAATAATTCAAATTCACAGATAAATAAAATTACGTTAATTCAATATTAAACAACGTTCCTTTTTATAACTGATTGATCAAAATTCAAAAACAATCTGTTCCGCGTTATCTAAAAAAAAATGATTTGATTTGAAATATTCCGCAAGTAACTCATATAAACCTTTTCCAGCAGCATTCCAAAAGGAGACCATACAACAAAATAGCAAAATAGTCTATTGTTTATATGCAACTGCCCTTGCACTTGGTAGTAGTAATTATGATTTTCTTTTAAGTGCATATTTCCATTGTCATCTATAGTTGCAAAAGTTATTACTTTATTTTGAATGCCTAGTGTGGGAGCCATTTTCTTAATTTCTGAGGGACATTTGATTTTTACTATGCCCGGTCTTCAATTAAACCGTCTGGAGACTCCAAATATGATGTTGTCAGGATCAATGAAGAATCCACAACTTTGAAACTATACTTTTCTTCAAAAGATTTAATGGCAAAAGGTTCTTGTTCGGTGCCATATTTGGTGTATTCATTGCCAAAAAACTTAGAATATAGTAATTGCTTTACTTTGTTCTCACAAGAAGTTTTTTCCCGCATTTTACATATATTACCGAAGTTTGATGCCGTGAGACGTACAGACCTTTCTTGTCTCCATAAGGGGTTATTACCTTGACCTCTTGTCTGCATTTCTATGTTGAGTATTTCTTCTTTGGTTTTCTTTAACTCAGACAAAACTTCATCTTTTCTTTTGTTGGAACTGTTCCACAGACATGTCAGGTTCATGTTGTTCGAGACCATAATCTTCATCAGGAAGAGCTATTGACTTTTTCCTTGGAACAAACAATTTGCGCCTAACTTCAATATTCTTCCTCAACATTTGTCTGCGCCGTTTCATCTTATCAATGTATTTCTTCTTGAATCCAGAAGGACTTTTGTCTGTCATAGCTTTTTCCAAAATTCCATGATAATCTCCTGAAGCATTTCGTGAAATTACAGCAGCCTCACACCGTGTTTCATATGACCTTCTCAAAGTAAAATTGATTCGTTTACCGCATACAAATTTACAGATTATTGAGTTGTATTGTTCAGCTTGGTTATTATCCATATTTGTAATTAAGCTAGAAGCATCGAATACGAGTCTATTGAAACAAATTTCTATGTCTTGATAGAGACCGCATTCCTCTGCATTTCTGGTACAATTTTTTTTTCAACATTTCTGTTTGCACAGCGAAAATAACCCAATTGTTCGCAAATTTTGTGTGCACCGAAAACGTGTGAGGCAACGTTTTTTAAATCTTTGGTAATTGCGGTTACTTTTTCTGAAAATGAATTTTCTTCGTTGATTCTGAAAAATAGGGCTTTTTTAATAGCTGTTCTTAGTCGAGCAGAATTCTCTCCAACAAGTTTTCTCAGCATTGGCGGCACTGGTGAATTTGTTGCATTACTGCGTTTACGGTCTAAAATAAACCAAGTTGAGCAACAGGTACAAACAGAATATTTATGTCGCAATATAATTCAAACTTACAACATATTTCGCGTATCTTGGCAGGAAAATTTCTTAATAGATGATTTTTGCATTCTATTTTTTGAACCAATAGATTTCCATAGGTACGTGTTTCTAGTAGTTTTTTGCTGACACTACTGTCACTAGATAAATTGAAATATTTAGTTTTTTAATCTACACATACACGTGATTGCACGTGCCAACTTTCAGGAGTCTAGGACGTTTTCGTTATTTTTGAGGCCACGCCCCGTTTGGAATAAAGCTGCACTGGTCCAAGAGTGTCAGTAGCAAAAAAAAAATTCTCACTTCTGTACCCCATAAGCTGTCACGTATTCATGGAATGTAAAATTTTTGAGATTGGTTATAATGGGCAGGTTTGAGAGCACAATGAAACAATACTAAATATAGGAAGTTTTTTCAATAATTTCCCAAGTTTGATTGCTCGCCGTGTAGTCATTTTTCATCCGATTGGATCAAACAAAAAACCGTAGTAAAGAGCATTTAATGCCCATTACACTGCCCTATCAGTTGTTTCGATGTAATCAGTTTATCAGCCTGGAGCGCGCGAAACGTGAGATAACAGCAAAAACAGGCAATCAAAGTGGTGAACTTCAAAAAATCGTAGCTCATAAAGTATTGGTCCTACACTTGCGGTCTCGATTCGATTCTGAATTCCTATATCGTCACGTATTTAAATGAGGCAAAAAAAATTTTTCCACAAAGCCGTTTGCGCAGCGTACTCAAAAACGTGTTTTTTTAATTTCAACCCCCATTTTGAACACCTTCCGGAAAGGTCAAGAGGTCAAAAATTGGACATTTACATTAGGGGCATTTATGATAAAACATATCAAAAAACCAAACCTGACCGACCTTTTGCAGGGTAACCCCTCTTTTGGTGACATTTTGCTTGGGCTAATACCCAAAAATAAAATTTTACCCGTTCTCTGTCCAATGATACATGTCTAAAATTTGAAAATGAAACTGCACAATGTTTGGCTTCTAATTAAACAACCAAATTTCTGTCTGACAAATTTATATTATATTCTTCGATTACAGAACTATATCATATTAAAATTTCAGCTATATGAAAATGATTTGAAAATATTTTTTTTTTATTACTAAAATGGAGTCTGGCGCGGTATTAGCAACGACAAAACTGTCTGGCAATTATAAATTTATATTGCTAAAAGGATATAAAAAATTATGAAAAAAAAAAATCTTAAAATGATTTCAAAATCTTCAATTTTCACCTGTAGAAAGGTGATGCGCACAAGTAAACGCAACCGCTCCCAGGTGGCAGACCTACCGCATCCCTACCTAACTTCAATAAGAAAGAAATTATCAAAAAATCAGCCGTCTTAAAATGCCTTCTCGAAAATGTTGCTAGCTCTCGTACTACTAAGGCCGTATCCTTTCTAGTCAAAGGTGACAACGATATCTCTAGGAGTTCCGAGGGTCGAAAGGCCCCATACAATGTGACTTTATTAGGCGGCGAACGTTCGCGTTCGTCGTCGCATGGGCCTTTTTCACCGGGACGGACGCCAGGCCGACAGCAAGATCTCATCGCTAAGTCGTGCCGGTCTCTAACGGTCGATCATGGGTTTACCGATTTTGTTGCGTCCTTGCGTTGACCCAAGGGCGCACAACGAAGCTCAAGCCCAGTAGTCCCGACCAGGGGCGAAAAAGGTCAGTTCCCATAAAACCGTTCGAGGACGCAGTTCATAAGAAACCGCTCGAACTAAAATAAATAAGTTAACAAAATTCAGATTGTTTTTATTATCCAGCAATACAAAACGAGCTTCGACACTTCCTAACGATAAAACGGCGGTCGTGCTCAAACAGATTTCGATGTCGGAACTTGGAATTGCGTATGAAATTTGAATCCAAAAAAATTTTAAACTAAAGGGGACGATCGGTCTAAAAAGGACGAGAATCCTTGTTTGTATCTGAGCTGTGCAGCACGCGTTATCTCTGACGCGCCACGACGTTGCCGATGTGTCACATTAGTAGTGAGACTACAGGGCTATGGCCCCACCGCGAATTAAATTGATTCGCGGATTTGATTCTCGGATTAATTGATCGACGCCATCTTTAATCCTTTAATCGAAGATGTAATTACACCCCTTTAATCACAGATGTAATTACCCTAATTACCGCATAATTGATCTGATTACAGCGTAATTGATCTGATTGCACTAATTATAACCCTTTAATCGCAAATGTAATTGTCCTAATTACCGCGCAATTGATCTGATTATAACCCTTTAATCACAAATGTAATTGTCCTAATTACTGCGTAATTGATCTGATTACAATTGATCTGATTACCCTAATTATGGAGTAATTGATTGCCATAATTACAATTTAATCACAGATTTGATTATAACCCTTTAATCAAAGGATTATCCTAATTGAGATGCCCGGCGTCTCCGCCCCTGCGCATCATCCATCTCGCTCTTACACACATGGTTGAACACACCATCTCTCTCGCACACATTGCATAAACCTAACAGACAAGAATTTTCATGTTTGGCGCCGCACAGCCGAGGCGTCTTCACACCTGCGCATCATCTATCTCCCTCTTACACATGGTTGAACACTCCATCTCCCTCGCGCACATTGCATAATCGTACGGACAGGAATTTCCCCGCCAGGCATGTCTGACGTCACACCATCGAACTTCCCGCCCAAGTTGTGAAATTTTTAAGTGAAAAAAATGTTTTCGCCATGAGTTTCGATCCCAAATCTTCGAGTCGAAAACCAAAACCCCCACCACGGAGCAAGCTAGGGTCTTACTTAAACATGTATTTAATTGTTATATATAAGTGACATGGACACTTTGTAAAAAAAACAACATAATTTCTTTTAATTTGTATATTTTGTAAAATATAAAAAATAATTGAACTTATTTAAAATACATGCTTTTCCATACAAGTGTTTTATAATACATCGGCGGGAGATGTGCGAAAAATAAAATGATTTTAATTGTTTAATTTTAAATAGAATATGCAAACTACGTTCTTTATGCGTAATTTTACAAGCTCGGAGATGTCTAGAAATACGCGTCTTTGCAAGCTCGGGCGAATGCATGAATTGGGAGATGTTTGAAAAAATAAACCAGGATAATTTTACAATGCTTTTATTCGTACATACATAAAAATCATATAAATTTACAATAATCGCAATTTTTAATCATCGGTGGAGGTCCATCGATTTCGGTTCTACCACAAGTGTTGTAATGGGTTAAACATCTTCGGCAATCGGCGACATCCTTATCCAATTGGAACTTTAGAGGTAATTTATCCCAGATGAAATGGATGCTATGTGATGCGAGCTTGATGAGGAAATCCTTCAGCAAACAGGCGATATCTTCGGCTTCCATACTAGCCAAATTCTCAGTTTCAAAGTAGATTTGAATCGATCGTTCCATGGACGGTGCACTGTCATCGTTTGTATACCACGCTTTTAACGATTTCACTGTTTTAGTAGCACAATTAAGCTTCGAAGCACCGACATGATGAGTACAAGGTGTCATATTATCGCACAACTTGTTCAACGCTAGGCAGCCGAGATTTTCCATATCAATGATTGTGTACTGGAACTCGGTGATTTTTTCCAACCATAAAAGTTTCTCCACACCCTTGACGAAAATTCTCTTGGCATCTTCGAGCTGCTTGATTACTGTCTCCTTCACCAGGTCGTATGGAATATCACCAGAACTCCATGAAAGTCCATGATGATTACGCTCCAACCACAAATTAGTAGATTTGTATTTGGCAGGTAGTTCATCCCATGGAAACGGCGGTTCGAAGAGAAAATTCACAGGCTCAGCCGTTTTATCATCAGCCGAGATCACAGCAAATTCTTTCAATATAAATTCGTTGTGAGATGTTTTGAAACATTGAATATCGACAATAACCTCCGCCATGTATAACAACTTTGAAGCGACTGAAGCACAAACTCCGATTACATTAGTTTCTTAACCCCACCACTAACTGCGTTGTATTCAATTATGCGATCGTGAAGAATTAGACAATAAGCAACAACAACAACAACAACAACAAAAGGCGCCAAGCGGCGCATGTATTTGCAAAAATTGTAGCATCAAATTGGACGCTCAAAGACAGAAAATAAGGATTACAAAAATGAGAAGAAACTTAAATATATAGATGTAAAGCTAGTAAAAAGTATTATAATAAATTATGGCTGGGTTGCCCATCAAAAAACGGAAAGGGCAGTCCTCTGGGTAGGAGAGTAGTAGTATGATGGCACCAGGGCTTCTTAAAGGTGCAATGAGTGTGTTGCAGGTCAAGTCATCTTTAAAGTGGTACCATCAGCGCTTCCAGGTAGTAGGCAATGTCGCAAGTGGCCGGCAAGTCATTCAATGGCCACCGTAAATGGTCGAAGTAAGGCCGGGTCCACCAGGAACAGGCGTTCCGCTGGCGGGGGCCAAGGTTGGAGTACAACCTGCAGATCAATTCGGGCTTCATTGAAAAGAGGGCATGTAAAAAGGCGATGGGCTGGGTCGTCCACTTCCGTAGGACACACAGAGCAATTCGGGTGCTCCCATTTTCCAATTCTGTGAAGGTGGACGGCAAAGTTACCATGACCGGAGAGTAGCTGCGTTGTAATAAAGGATAGGTAACGAGCAGCATTTGGTACCAGTGGAAGGAAGCGCTGGGTAATCCGCCCCTTGGTAGAGACATCCCATCGCTCCTGCCACCGGTCTTGAATCCGTAACGTTAAATATTCACTAGCATGAGCGCAGCTAGGGAAGTCGACGCTAAGAAGGACATCGTCCTCAAACGGAGCAGATCCAAATCTGCAAAGACTTCGGAGACAAGTCCTCTTTTGGATCTCCAGGTCCAACGGAGGAATCCCGGCCAAGACACCCGCAGCATCATTGGATAGGGAGCTGTAGCCTTTACATATAGCTCTACAGCAAAGTCCGTAGATGGAATCAATCTTTCGCCGTACCTTCACCATCCGAAGTCTGTGCTGCCACATCTCAGCACCATGACTGGCAATCGGTATAATGGCACATCGATAGATAGTGTGGAGGGAAGCAGAGACGTCCAGATCCCACGAGGTTCTGCACTTACGTTTCAGAGCGCCAATAAACACCCGAATTTTCCTTTGAAGATATCCAGCATGTATTTCGAAAGTTAAGCCACGATCAACCATAACGCCCAGGTACTTTACGCACATAGATTGCCGGATCCGAGAGTTACCAATCATTAGAACCAGGTCACGATGATGAACACGCGGTGGAGAGCGGTTAACCATGAATGTAGATTTAGCAGTCGAAATAGTCAACTTTTGAGACTCAGCCCAGCATTGCAGAATGTCCAGACACTGCTTAGAGCGGAGCCGCAGACCAGCTCTGGTATCAGACGTCACAACAAAGGTGAGGTCGTCTGCATATGCAATAACATCACAGTCATCGGGAAGACGCTCCGCAAGTAAGATATCCACAATACAATTCCAAAGAGTCGGGCCCAAAACCGACCCTTGAGGACAGCCTTTAGAACAGGTCTTCATCACGGTGGTATTGGTTGAAGACAGTTCCACCTTCCGGCCATTTAGGTAACTCACAATAATAGCAATGATTGCCCCAGAGACTCCCTTGTCCCTGAAAGCCTGGACAAGTCCAGGCCACCATAGATCATTGAAAGCACCTGAAATATCTATAAAAATAGTTAAAATATACAACGGGCCAGCAGCAGTAATTAGCGCCTTATACGCCATCAAGGCGTCAGTAGTCGATCTTCCTTTCACAAAACCGTATTGATTCAATGCATGGAAGGGCTCAGCAGTGTCAACCAGTCGGTTACGAATAATTTTCTCCAAGACTTTTCCATACTCCGGAAGAAGAGTGATTGGTCTATAATTCTTCACAGTAGATGGATCCGCACTTGAATCCTTCAATAGGGCTTTCAGATTACCATGCTTCCACCTGGTGGGAAAATATCGAGCCTTCAGGCAGGCAGACATCAAGCGAGTCAGAAGGGGTCCAATCTCCGGGTGAATCATTTTAACAAAGCAACCTCTAACGTTATCCAGCCCGGGCGCCTTCTTACAATGAATGTGCTGTATAATAGCCTCCAGCTCTTCCTCAGGGAAATCTGCTTCATCATAGTTAGGGACAGGGGCGACAGCTCTAAAATTGCCATAAAGCATTTTTTGGTGTGCATTGTTAGTAGCAGGGTCATCATCAGGCAAAAGAGAATGGAGGATGGACATAAGGGTGTTGCGAACAGTTATGGTGTGGTCCAGATCCGGGGTTCGGACAGAACCCAGGATTCCTCGGGAATGAAACTTATCTATAGCCAGGCGATAGACAACACCCCAAGGATTTTTGGCAAGGTCATTCTCAACAAAGCTTTTCCATGAGTCCTCCTTAGCTTTGTTAAGCACCAGATTATACTTCTCCTTAGCTGTAGCCATAAGGGCAGCGAGTCGGTTACTTTCAACTTCAATACGATTTCTGTATAAACATTTTTTCCGGTACAAATAAATGAGGCGGAAACGATCCACCTTATTAGTCCACCAATCCGGGCGAAAAGGGAACCTCTTTCTTCGTCGAGCATGGTCCTTGATGATAGCATTGAGGCCACTGTACAAAGCATCAAGGCTCGAATCAATAGCAGCCGGTGATGATAAAACAGGCCAGTCACGGTTAACATTATACACAAGGGACCGAAGTGGAACTACAATATCCTCCAGTAGGATAGAAGACTGATCCAAATAGTAGGACGGCATAGAGGCAATCTGAGGAGCAGTTCTGCTTGAATTATGACTAAAAGTGATAGCCCGATGATCAGCACAATTAACGCCATCAATCACGCTCCAGTCAAAGGTAAAGCTAGTCAGGTCCGGACTACAAAGCGATAGGTCAATGTAGCTGCTGCCATTTCTCGACTCAAACGTAGGCAGCGTTCCAGGTTCATTGAGGACACAGAGGCCATTCGTCAGGATGAACTCTTCAACATATACAGAGCGGCAGTTACAGAGATGATCATGCCAGATGGTAGATCTAGCATTGAAATCCCCGCATAGATAAATAGATTTCCCTTCAAGTTCAGCAACGGCTTCTTGAACTGCCATAAGGTCATTGGGAATGGGCGAAGCAGGGGGAAGATAGGCACAAATGAAATATAATTCAAGGGAGGACCCAGAGATGAGAATAGTAGTAAGGTTTTCAGAGGAAAGGTGATGAAGATAAAGGACATCAAACTGGGAGTCATTGATGAGGATGGCAGAACGGAATTGAGAGGAATTGTCAGCAACAAGGCGTAGACCCATTAAGCCTGGCATATAGTAACGTTGGTTGCGACGATAGGTATAAGGCTCTTGCAGCAGGGCAACATGAATATTATTTTGAAGAACATACCGGATGGTTTCAGCAGTAGCAGCTTTACACTTCTGCAGGTTAGCTTGTAGGATAAGGACGTTACTCATCAAATAGCGTATTATTGATTAGGTCAGCATATCGATGACGGTAGATTGGACAGGATTGGCTAGATGTATCATGCTGAGTGGAGGAACGGGAACCAGAACGAATACAATTGGAACAGCTATATTTAGAAGAATCATCAAAGGAGGGGCAGGACTTAGAAGGGTGCTCCAAGGAAACACAATAGCCACACTGTTCAGCAGACTTGCAGTGCTTACTAACATGACCAAAGCGCTGACAGTTGAAGCACCGGGTCACACGGATATAATCTCGGACACGACAAGAAGTCCAACCAAGGCTGATTTTGTCCCAGGAGAGGATGGCTTTCCTAGCCTCAGGGTCAACCTGGATGACCCAATTATTCGTCAGGTCCGTGGCACGTCCCACCTTGAAGGCCACTTTCATGAACCCTTTACCAATAGTCGAGGGGAGCAGGTCATCTAAACGACTGTCAATATCCTTCGCCTCAATATCCTTTGGGGCCCCATAAATAATGACAGAGGGCCACTGCTTCTGCGGAACCTTAGCTAACAGACCGATTTGATCCAGGAGGGAGCTAGAAGGTAACTTCGTTACCTCATTCGTAGTAGATTCGATACGAATCCCGTTATTCGGTATTTTAACAATACGGTCAGGCTTTATTTTTAGTTGACTCGGCGTCAACTTCGTTTGAAGGAGCTTTAGGGTGTCATCAGCGGACTTGATGCCTACACAGCCCTCTTTAGGGTAGATTTCCACCCTAAACTTAGGCTGGACAGTGGTTGTCGGCACATGCACATGCTGCCCAGAGCAGGATGCAGCAGAAGCAATTTGGCTGTATAGTGGCGGCGGTGGGGGTGGCTGGGGAATCACTTCCTTCACTGCAGCACGAACCGCAGCTTGGAGATCCTCTGGGGCGAGACCAATCGAATAAGACAATAAGCAGCCGTTGCTGCTGGGAAATTGTTTGAAGATTCAAACTCAATGCGCACATCGACAGGTCCCGACTTGAGTGCCTCATTCTGTTTCGAACAATCGATTACAATTAAGGGTGTGTATTTGAGAAAATCGCCTTTATTCACCAACGGCTCAGAGTCCTTGCCATAATATGTACTTTGAAAATTTGCATACATCTCATATAATAGGGCGTATTGATTATGATCAATGTTGAGATTTAGCTGGTTATAGGGATAACACTGCGAGTTTAAGAAAAGTTTAACATCTTTAACGTTGCAGTGATCGAAACGGCTGACATTCATATCATTCTTATTTTTGCGCGCGGTTTGAAAACCGAGAATGACGTAGCGCGGTTTCTCCAATTGTGAAGATGTCTTTACGGGCCAAACTTGTTTGTCTGCACATGGAAGTAGAGGATACTCATGCAACTCCCAAGTTCGGAAGCTCATGGAGATGGGCTCGTCTTTGGTGATAAAGTTGAGTAATTGAACTTTTTGATGATCTGACGGCTTGATGTATGGTACCAGCCACTCCAATTTCATTATTTTGATTTTAAAATCTTCAGCTATAGATTGCACAACGGCATTCGCATCACTGTTCGCACGCGTCAAAATCAATTCATGTTTAGAATTAATGATGATTCGACGGTGGTCTTCGGCGAAACCCAATATCAATTTCAGAGGTATTGATACATCAAAGTAACCGGCATCATTAATTAATTTTTTAGCGTCTTTATCAATATCAAACCAGCCGGCATTCTCGAGCAGGGGTTTCTGACCTGGACCTAGAGACACACAACCTTTCATGAAACTCGTGAGTCCGACATTCTTGCAGCGGTCAATCTCAACCGCATTCAATTCATAGCGTATTTCATCAAAGAGGTGGCAGATGGCGTTGTTGACTAAAGTTGTACTTTGAACCGCTGTTTCACCATCGGCCCTGGTTAATTTACCAGATATGTGTAACGAACTTCTGCTCGGTAACAAACACAAATCTTGATGTTGGATGGCTATGCGAATCTCATCGCTGTTGTTGAAAGTTGACGATGCGTAGGGCTGATGTGTATGACTCTCACAATGAACGATGGATTCATCATAAACAACCGGTGCGTGAATCATTAAGATCTCCCCCTCCATGGTTGAAAACAAATAATTAATGTGCAGCAGCAGAATCGGTCTTTAATTTTCCTCCAAAAGGATTCACTTTGAAGCCCAGACTCTTCAGAAGCTCGATGTTTTGACGTGTTATCACTTTGGGTGATACACGCTGACTGACTTGATTCGGGCATGGTGATTCAATTTTATAACCCAGCCCAATTTTTGCATTATATACAATAACCATTTTTATGATGATGACTTGACGTGAAGTCGTATAGTTATAATTTCGCCGCGAAAATTTACCAAGTTCCCGTCCTGGTCAACCAATCGGAGCTGCAGATGATGTATTACTCGCACTGTGATCGGTAGATAAATGACGTTTGTCGGAACTTCCACAATCTTATAACCCGGTGGGACGACTGGGAAAAACTCATGGATTGTGTGCACTTTGCGTTCATTGATATAGGCACCTGCGGTGATGTTGCATTCAACCCTGAGGGCGTTTACCTTCAGAATGGTTACGGGAATGTTCGATATGTGAACTACGTTTGGTTTAAGAATTTGCGGTGTAAAACCCAAAAGGTTAGCTATGGAATTAGCACGTTCAAAGTTTATCTCACGATTACACATAATTTCACTATGAAGTGTATTGTTGTTGGGTCTGATATTGATGTTGACAGTTTGATCAATCAGAGCCTCTCGTATAAATTTCTCGATATCTTCTAGCTCATAACTACCCGTGGGTAAAGTGATTTCTTGATCGCCGATGTAAAACATGTTGTTCTTAACGTCTATATTGGGAATCGAGTTAAATGTTAGCAGTTCTACCAACCCCAAGGTGTATGTATTAAGTGGCGAGAGTTCGATTGGTGGAAAATATTGAACCTCGAGCACTGATGATGCACCCGACACTGTTAACGTAAACGAATCCATTACTATTGTGATTTCCAATACTGACATGCCAACCTTTTATAGGAGTCCGCATAGGAACTTGAGGCACAAGTGTCCACAATTATATGTGTCATAGTCTTGATATTGAATATAATTATATTTGACGCTGCCAACACCGAGATATGTGATTAGATCCCTAGGTGGTTGCAGATTTCCGAAACTGTCAAAGTAGATGACATTATCACCAATCTTTTTATATGCAACCCAATGTGTTCCAGATCCAGCAGCATCATCTAGGTTAATTATTGCCGACTCGAATTTTCGAGGGCCACTCTTGGGTAAGTCATCCCGCATGTAGACTCCGCGAAAATGTGGAATTTTCAACTTTTTAGCATATTTAAGTATATCGATATCGGTCAACGCTCGGCGTGGCAGCTTCTCAATTAGTTTTTTGGAGTCAGATAAAGTCCCAACCCCTGTCTGTATGGCTTCAAATAAAGACCTTTTCCCAGAGCTATAGATTCCATCGTTTTGTTGTGGCGATGAGTTTCCGCTAGTTCCCGCTTGGCGGCGCCAGCATCATTCACAGCTTTAACAACTCCTGCAACGCCACCTGTCAACGCGCCGGCGGTACTAAGACCCGCAAAGATTGGTACGAGAAATGGTAGAAAACCTCCAGTTTTTGTTGGGATTGGAAGAATACGCGGTGATCTCACATTGCATTTTCCACCGGCCTGTTTAACAGCTTTTCGAGCGCCCAGCAGTGCCGATTTGACTGCAATTTTGGCATCCCTGCTTGGCAGCATTGCCAGCCTGGCAGCGTTAACAATCTTCCGCAATGCGGCCGAGGACTTCTTCTTCTTTTTCTTTAGACCCATACCGAATTTTGTTTTAGCCTTCATGATATTTGTTACAGCCCAAGCAGCTGCTTTCTCGCCGACACTTGCGTCTTTGGCTAAAACACGCTTCCAAGCTTTCTCAATCAGTATTTTGTCGGCAGCCCTCCTAGCATCCGAGTTTTCACGATCTTTAGAATAGGCAATGTCGTGTTCTTTACACGCTGCGTCTAGTGGGTTAATACCCGGATCTCCTCGTGCAAGTCTTTTTGACAATTTTGTGCCAGGTCCGCAGTACTGATAACCGGGTATATGAAGCTCCACCGGTAGTTTGTTTATAATACTGTTTACAACCCCCCTGCCGCGAGGACGATGTTTTTTCACACCAACTGGTTTACACCCCATCGATGTGTGCGTAAGCATCGCTGATGTATGACTGAGGAACAAACACTTATAAAGCCGGTATTTATGGTTTCTCAATCAGTCATGGCTCAAATTAGCTACGAGGAGCAGTCCTGCAGACTACCCATGCTGAATTTCGATGGCCTTGTGCAACAGACTAGTTCAAATAAAGAGAAACGCCACGGCGAATTATTACCGAATAGTGTGCGTGCAATATTTTGCGGCCCATCCAATTGTGGCAAGACCAACGCTCTACTGGCCTTGCTAACACACCCGAACGGGTTAAGATTTGAAAATGTGTATGTCTACTCAAAATCACTCAATCAGCCAAAATATCAAATTTTAACGCAATTACTCGCACCTGTGGATGGACTCAAGTATTTCCCATTCAGCGAACATGAACAAGTGGTTGGACCAGATGATGCGCACCCCAATTCCATAATGATTTTTGATGATGTCGCATGCGAGAAGCAAGAAAATATCCGAGCATTCTTCTGTATGGGTCGCCATAAAACAGTCGATTGCTTCTACTTATGCCAGACATATGCACGCATTCCTAAGCATCTAGTTCGTGATAATGCCAACCTATTAGTACTGTTTAAACAGGACGATATGAATCTCAAACATGTTTATGAGGATCACGTTAATACTGATATGACTTATGCGAATTTTCGAGAATTGTGTTCAGCATGTTGGAGTGACAAGCATGGATTTCTGGTAATCGATAAAGATAGTGAACTCAATGAGGGGCGGTATAGAGAGGGTTTCAACTGCTATATGAAGACGATCTAAATTGATGATGTGCACAGTAGCGTTTTGAATGTGATGGCATCAACATGCAGAAATTTCAAGAGCATGCTGATGTTCTCCATCAAATCGCTAAAGCTAGCGATGCGATTCGGAAAAAGTATAAAATAATCAAATTGGGTAGAGAGACTGCTGAAAGGGCTATGAGTGAAGCGCTTAAACCTGTGGTGGTTCCTCTACAGCAGCTCGTGAATAACCATATTAAAACTGAAATCAAGACTGAGATGGAAGATGCTCCTGTGAAAAAAGATGTGGACCCCTATGCTGATGATGATTCACTCGCACAATATCTAAGAATGTTAGCGAAAAAAAATAAAAAGGAATTGGATACTACGTATGGTGTGCGCAAACTCGCCAATGATCGTATGATGATTGGTGATTCGCAGATTCGTTTTGAAAATAGTTTCATTTATGTGGGTGACAGGAAGTATCAGAAAACCAGAGGGCTGATTGAATTATTGTTTAAAAAGTCACCAGATACAGACTTTGTGAGTCACGATGATGCGCGAATTTACACCCAAATCGTTACCACAACAAATGCACACCGAAAACACTACAGTATAAATCAAAACATTCGCAAAGATAAAAGTTTGAAATTTGAAAACTTTATTGCGACGATTGCCCCCACAAAGCATGAAGGGAGCGGTATACTACCAGAATTCATGATTGCTCGAAAGGGAGAACGAGCGCATTACACATACTGGGATGATCCTAATGAATTAATTGATCGTCTGCGCATGCTCCTAGCATCACAGGCTGCTGGGAATCCGAGTCATTCAAATGAAATCATATCGATTATCGAGGAGTTACGTGAAGCTGGCTACATTAGTCATTCCTAAGATGAGTGTTGATGTGTTTGGACGTCAGTTAAATAAAAACAGCAACATACGCGGTCCTCCTGGAATTGGATTCCAATTGACTGCCGATGGAGATTTTAACACGCAAAATAGAAGATTGCGAAACTTGGCTGAACCCCTGGAGAGCAACGATGCCGCAACCCTCAACACTGTGTTGAGTTTAATGCATAATACAATTGCAACTATAACTCAGAACATGGTTCCTGTGTATAGTGATATCAGTGCAAATAGAGAAAAGATTGAAACTCTTCAGTCTGACATACAAAATAGCTTGGCGCAACAAGTTACAGCCAACGATATAAATCATGGGCTCATAACAAGCATTTCAAACGCCGTTCATGAATTACAAGATAGTTTCAAAAAACTGGCCGCAACCAATGCAGACCTCCAAAAGCGCATGACTGAAGTTTCCGAGCGGTATTAATGGATTGTTCATACACGATGAGAAGCACAATCAACCTTCAAAAGCATACGACAGAAGTTTCTGAGCTTACTATGAGTTTTGATCGAAGGCTGAAAGCATTAGAGTGACAATGCAGAAATTAGCAGTTGTTGAGGAACTTCATAAACCAGCTCGAAGAAATTATAAACGTCGTAAATTTGACATTCGTGGCTTGGATGAAACATGGCAGGCTGATCTTGTTGACATGACAGCTTATGCCGATGTCAATAATGGTTACAAGTTCATGCTTACAGTTATTGACATATTTTCAAAATTTGCTTGGGCAGCACCTTCTATGAGCAAGAATGGAGAAGATATTGCTGCAGCAATGGAGTCGATACTCACAAGGGGGCGCATACCGAAAAATTTACATGTTGATGGCGGCAAAGAATTTTATAATTTGAAATTTAAGGCGCTCATGCAGCAACACGATATCCATATGTACTCAACATTCAGCAATTTGAAAGCATCAATTTGTGAGCGATTCAATCGAACGCTAAAAAGTAAAATGTGGGTGCAATTCAGCCTGCGTGGTAATTATAAATGGTTGGATATTCTGCAAGAATTGGTATCAACTTACAATGACAACAAACATCGAACAATCGGTATGAAGCCTAGAGATGTCAACAGTGAAAATGCCGAAGAAATTTTACTGCGTGTGTACAGGTCTTTTCGCACGCTGCCTGCGAAAAAGTTGAAATTTAAAGCTGGCGATAAAGTTCGTATAAGCAAATTTAAACACATCTTTGAAAAGGGTTATACTCCGAATTGGACAACTGAAATATTCACTGTTACTACAATTAAAAATACCAACCCGCCGACATACAATCTAAGTGATTATGAAGACAGACCTATTAAGGGCGGATTCTATGAAGAGGAACTGATGAAGGTGCAATACCCCGATGTATACCTGGTTGAAAAGATTCTACGTAGACGCGGCGATAAAGTATTTGTTAAGTGGCTAGGTTTCGATAAATCATTTAATTCATGGCTTAATAGGGCTGATGTATTATAAACACTTGTATGGAAAAGCATGTATTTTAAATAGGTTCAATTATTTTTATGTATTGTTACCGAACGAACACACTATTATAAGAATAAAACACAGTTTATGTGGAACGATGTTTATTCCGTCCGCCTTTTTCGTTTAAAGGTGACGGATTAATAATAAATTAAAATGTTTTCCATCGCCTTGACTCCTTAAACAACCGTCGTGCGGCGACAGTCGTCTGTCGCGATCGAGTGGGTAATATTCGCCCCCTTTTTCGAGACGACGGTCGCCGACGGGTCTTTGACAAAGAAATTAAATGCTTGTGGTTCGGTGATCTTCTCTTCGATCGAGTAGGGTTCCAGCCAGGTTGGTCCAAAGCGCTGTCGGCCAGGGGCTTTTCTGGTGAGGACGAGGTCACCGATGTCAAAGGTTCTTGCGCGGGGCTGTACGGGGTGGCCACGGTCCAGGTAGGCTCGTTGGTTGTCACGCGCCTCCTGGCGAATGTCCTCGAGCTCCGGGGTGGGTGGACGTTCGACGTCCGAGTCCCAGGCACCTGGAAGGCGAGGATTGTAACCAAGGAGTGCTTTCCCTGGAATCTTCTCTGCGATTTCTTCGTCTGTTCTTGCGCCTGCTGTTCCTTCACTTTCGAACCGGCAAGGTCGTTCTGCAGCTTGTCGACGGCCTCCTTCAGGCGGGCGATCTGGACCTCCAAACTGGACCTGGTCGTCTGCTCAAGTTCCAGCTTCGATTCCAATTCTTTGGTTTTCAGTTCCATTCGCTTGGCCAGCAGATTCGAGGAAGCGTCTCCCAAGCTTTCGGCGCTTTCCAGCTTCGTGGTGAGCTCGACCAACTGGTCCTTCAATGAATTTCGTTCCCCTTCCAGTTCGGACACCAGCGATGCTTGTACCTGCAAGATCAGTTGATCCGAGGACATCTGCTGAATGACAGCCTTATACTTCTTGAGAACTTCCGCCAGTTCTTCTTCGTTTTCTTCCAGCTGCGCTTGCAAGTCTGAGCGCTCCCGGCTTAAGCCGTTTGCCTTGTCCTCGACCTCGCGTCGCGCTTTGTGAGCCTCTTCGAGCGAAGCTTGTGTTTCTGCGAGTTCGATGTCGATGCTCTGTTTCGCTTTGTTGGCGACGGCTCGAGAGCATTCCAGGTCTTCGATCTGGTTCCTCAACTGTCGTATAAGTATCTTGCTAGGATTGTCGACCTTCTGTCTTTCGAGCTGAACCTGTGCGTCCCGGAGCAACACTTTAGTCCTTTCCAGGTCTCGCTTGAGCCTCTGGACCAAAGCTTCGTCACCGGCCCGTTCATTTCGATTGGATTCTGCAAACGCCGCCAACCGTCTCTCCAACTCGTGATTCTCCCGCAAGAGCAGCGTCCGTTCTTCATGCTCATTTTCCAATTGAACCTCGAGAGCTTTGACTTTTTCCTGGGAGTTGCATCGAACTTCCTTCAGTTCTTCGTCTCGCTGCTGCGTTTCCCTCTTGGACTCTTTGCGCTGCGACTCCAGAGTCATTTCCAGCCTCAACTTGGCCTGCTCCAACAGTTGCACCTGCCCAACAAGCTCGTCCAATTTGCATCTCAGCATTAGCAATTTTTCGTCCTTCAGTTCGGATTCCAATCTCGCGTCGGCCAGAGCGCTTTCCGTGACGTATTTTTCCGTCGTGACGGCTTCCTTCTCTCGCAGGAATCGTTCCTTTGCCAGTTTCTCTTGACGCAGTTCGTCGTGCAGAAGTTGCGTTTCCGCGAGTTTAGCCCGAGCGACCGGAAAGCAGTATTGCTCGCGGAACCTCTTACTGAAGTCATGAAATGTGTACCCCATGTTTGTGTACACCCGGTACCACTTCTTCGCCTCTTCTTGCAGCTGTTCGGCAGCGATCTCCTCCTGGTCGTCAGGATGTACTCCACACGCATTGAAGTAACGCTCCAGACGACTCAGGAAGATTTCTGGATCCTCTTCAGCACGTCCGGCGAACTTGGGTAGCCTGGGGGCTACCGGTGGAGGAGGTGACCTCGGACCTGGTAACGGTGAAGGACTCGTTCGGGACGGTACGGGAGGTGGCGATCTTAGAGTCGACGTTCGACGCTGGAGCGTCTCTAATGCCTCCAGTTGAAGACGGAGATTCTGGATGGTCTTGTCATGATGTTGTATCAGCTGTTGTTGATCTGGGCGCCACTGAGAGATTTGGGCCTCTCTCAGCAGGTCTTGTTGCCCATCGGCGACGTTAATGTTCGGGTACGCCCTCGTACCGCGCCTTGGGGCTGTCATCTCGCAGGATGAAAGGGGGTGGATTCGTGGACTCACCTCGAGTCCTAGCCTCACGTTGTACGCCAAATGTTACCGAACGAACACACTATTATAAGAATAAAACACAGTTTATGTGGAACGATGTTTATTCCGTCCGCCTTTTTCGTTTAAAGGTGACGGATTAATAATAAATTAAAATGTTTTCCATCGCCTTGACTCCTTAAACAACCGTCGTGCGGCGACAGTCGTCTGTCGCGATCGAGTGGGTAATAGTATGTACGAATAAAAGCATTGTAAAATTATCCTGGTTTATTTTTTCAAACATCTCCCAATTCATGCATTCGCCCGAGCTTGCAAAGACGCGTATTTCTAGACATCTCCGAGCTTGTAAAATTACGCATAAAGAACGTAGTTTGCATATTCTATTTAAAATTAAACAATTAAAATCATTTTATTTTTCGCACATCTCCCGCCGATGTATTATAAAACACTTGTATGGAAAAGCATGTATTTTAAATAAGTTCAATTATTTTTTATATTTTACAAAATATACAAATTAAAAGAAATTATGTTGTTTTTTTTACAAAGTGTCCATGTCACTTATATATAACAATTAAATACATGTTTAAGTAAGACCCTAGCTTGCTCCGTGGTGGGGGTTTTGGTTTTCGACTCGAAGATTTGGGATCGAAACTCATGGCGAAAACATTTTTTTCACTTAAAAATTTCACAACTTGGGCGGGAAGTTCGATGGTGTGACGTCAGACATGCCTGGCGGGGAAATTCCTGTCCGTACGATTATGCAATGTGCGCGAGGGAGATGGAGTGTTCAACCATGTGTAAGAGGGAGATAGATGATGCGCAGGTGTGAAGACGCCTCGGCTGTGCGGCGCCAAACATGAAAATTCTTGTCTGTTAGGTTTATGCAATGTGTGCGAGAGAGATGGTGTGTTCAACCATGTGTGTAAGAGCGAGATGGATGATGCGCAGGGGCGGAGACGCCGGGCATCTCAATTAGGATAATCCTTCGATTAAAGGGTTATAATCAAATCTGTGATTAAATTGTAATTATGGCAATCAATTACTCCATAATTAGGGCAATCAGATCAATTGTAATCAGATCAATTACGCAGTAATTAGGACAATTACATTTGTGATTAAAGGGTTATAATCAGATCAATTGCGCGGTAATTAGGACAATTACATTTGCGATTAAAGGGTTATAATTAGTGCAATCAGATCAATTACGCTGTAATCAGATCAATTATGCGGTAATTAGGGTAATTACATCTGTGATTAAAGGGGTGTAATTACATCTTCGATTAAAGGATTAAAGATGGCGTCGATCAATTAATCCGAGAATCAAATCCGCGAATCAATTTAATTCGCGGTGGGGCCATAGCCCTGTAGTCTCACTACTCACATTCACGGGAGTTTGCACTTCCGCCGCAAGTAATTTCGGTCCGAGCGGTATCTCGCTGGGCGATTTTTATGTTTTGTAATAAATAATTACCAATCTTTGTAATTGAGAAATTAACTTATGTTCTATCATTGAAAATACATATGCGTTGGTGAAAACTCTCGTTTATGCTAAAATTTTTTTTCGTTGTGTTTATTTTATTCTCTAAGTTACATTTTCTGGATATTGACTAGTTTCCACGATTCTGCGAATATTTCTAAAAGTAATGCTAAAAACCGCATTCCAAAATATTGAATAGTTTTCAAATCGTTACTAAAATTACGATCAGGCGCTGTAGAGAGTAGTCTTAAGGTGGCGGCCTGGTAGCCAAATGCTATCTCAATTTCATCGTAAACGCGTTATTAACTTATAGCACCAGAATCCTTTTCCCTTTCTCCACGGGTCTGGGTGGTTTTAATAACTGAAATTTATCCAAATTGGAAAAAAATTTGAAAAGAGATATTTTTTACCAAAAATCTTCTACTTTATATCGCAATTACATCGAATATATAAATAATTGCAAGTTATTAGATAATTTTATTTTAGTTCCTGAATAAAGCAATTAAGTGAATTATTTACCTGTCTTGTCTTTTTTAGGGTTCCGTACCTTAAAAGGAAAAACGGTACCCTTATAAGATCCTTCGGTGTCCGTTCGTCTGTCACAGAGGTTTTTCTTGAAAACTAAGTAAAGTAGAAACTTGAGATTTGACATAATGATAGATCTTGATGACGCGCATATATATAGCTCATCATAACTGGATAAAAATTTATTTTTAGATTAATATGGGGGGCTAGTTTGGTACTAGTAAAAAAAAGATTAAATTAACATATCGCCTGGGATATCATTTGAAAGAACTACCTGCAAGGATTCCAAAAATACTTTTTTTTTACAATTTTAAGTTCAGTGGTCTTGATGATATAGCTAAAAATGTGCAAAAAATTACCGTTCCCCCCCCCCTTGTTCTCCTAAGTTTGTAAAGCTAAAATTTTGATTTTAATAGTGTTGATAGATATAGATTGCAGAAAAACTGCGTAGAATATCGGCAATATAATTGTTGCGGGAAAATTGATGTTTTAGTATGGAACCCTAATTGTGCGGGCCTGACTCGCTCTTGGTCGATTTTTTATTATATCCAGGACAATGAGGACAGGGCAATCTTTCAGGTAGTTGCATAGTAACTAATCATGGTACACTCTGCCGCACTTTAAATGCGACACGATGTTCGGCGCTTGCAGGCCACTTTACAAGGATGTTTGGATGGTTGTATACAAATTATCAGGTCCGTATGCAAGATTTGATATTAAGGATCAGTGTTATGAAGTCAAAAATCAAAATAAGTAAGTGAAACGACAGATACAACGAATAAAATACGTTCGTGTAACAGTCGAACAGTTTCAAGAAAACAAGCTCAAATTTGTTACTAAACAGTATTTATTATTAATAAAAATAACAAATCATTAATTTGTTGTTATTAAATAGATAAGAAATATACACGCATTTAATAAAATGTTATTGTAACGCATCAAAAACCTTAATTGACATTCTTAGTGCTTCGTTTATGAGAAGATGGAAGATTTTGCCAATTTTTTTTTAAACGGCGTTAATCGATACTTAAATGTTTAATCTGATAAGAAACAAATGCAATTAATTAATTTACTGAAATAATTAGTAGATATCAAATGAGGAGTGACCATTCAAAACGAAACAAACGTCCGTTTTCTTTTGAAATTGAGATTTTATGCGTTTTAGATTCTTTTCCAAAGTTTACATCGGTTTTCATGTCTAGATTTAAACAAAACAAAATATAGACATATCCATTGTGATAGATTTAAAATTCATTTTAATTCAAAAATGAATATTTACGAAAAACAATTATTGTTCTATTATTATTATTATTATTATTATTATTATTAATATTATTATTATTACAAACAAGACATCCAAAATGGTTTATTTTTTTAGCGTGTTTTCTTTTCCTGTGTAAAAGGGTTGATTCTTGATTTTAAGTAAAAAAATGTTCATGGAATCGTAATTTAGAGTCGAATATTATTCCTAAATACTGAAATTTGGGTGAAATTTCCAAAATAATTTCATTAAATTTAATTAATGGTAATTCATATTTTAGTTTTCTAGTAAATAGTGTGGTTTCTGTTTTACTGGTATTGAATGTTAATTTATAGTGATCCCTTTTGTAAATAGATTTAATATTTTAAATTCTTCTTTTCGTGTCCGGTCAAACAATGTTTTTCCAATCACCAATGGCCTTGAAAAGGACCGATGCAATGGCATTCTTAAGGCCAGGTTAAAGAATTTTCGCGGACCGAATTCGAAGACTCGTCATAAAACTGCCAGTGCGAACCAGCTGCTGAGACGGTCCCTTGCTAGGTCACAATACAGTAGTTCTGGCTTTATTACTTGCCTAATAGTCATTCTCAACCTGCATTTCTGTTTTCTTGTTATGCCAAAAATTGCAGTGTTTTGTGACAGAATTTTATTTTAGTGTGTCAACGAGTTCAAGTTTTGAAAAAGCACTCGTATCATTGCTCCGTATGATTTGCTACTATGTTTTAGAAAAATTTAAAAATGGAAGGTAATGAAAATAAAACAAATTAAAAAATATAAATTTATATTTGTATAATCTGAATTTTAACTTACAAGCAGAAGTATTTTTTAATTAATATAATAAAAACAAAAATTAGTCATGTTGAGGGGCAGAAACATTTCATCTACCTATTTTTGCGTAGTGGCATGTTTCTAGTGTGTCGCGGATCAACTAATTCGGGAAGTACACAATTAAAATAAAATCGTTGTAATTTCGGCAGCATTTTTTCGCTCCAAAATTTATTGTCTCTCAATATCCACTGTGTTTTCGGTGGACAATGATCCCCTAACCAAACACACAGTAAACATGATTCTTTGTCAGCTCTTTGCAACTGTCCTTGAATTTGATAGTACCAATCATGATTATGGTTTATTGTCATAATACCTGTCCGTTTTTCATATTTCCAAAAAGTGGCTTTTTTGGAATCAACAGCTTCTTCAATTGATCCTAAAAGAAAATAAAAAATCAAAACCAACTTTTTAAATTTAAAATATTAAAGTACTTATGTAGGTAGTACGGTACAGTGGTGATACATACCGATATCATTATGGGAAGTTGTCACGGTATCAGAAAAATCAACATTTAAATCGGTTTCTATTCGATTTATCGAAACTGCATCTTCAGGTAATTCACTACTAGTTGATATCGACTGTGATCCCGCTGATTGATTTTTCAATAAATTCTAAAAATTAGTATAATGTAGTATAACTGATGTTTTTAAGAAATTTTTCCCAACGTATTTTGTTCGAAGAAGGTTGAAAAAGGCCGGTTCGTACCCATGCCATAAATAGTTTGCGGTTTCACTTTTATGATCTGTTGTAAATCACCGGCGAAATATTTCTGGAAGTCTATCGCAATTTTAATAATCGTATAGTCAAAATATCTTTATTATTATCAAGTCTATAAAAAAAGTAAACATATCTACTTCTTCAAAAAAAAAAAAGTGCAAAACGGCTTTGGAGTTTTCTTAATTCAATTTTTTGTAAAGATTTTACAGTGGTTGAAAAATTATTATCGTTCCTTATGTGTATGTATTTAATTGCGGCTCGCGAAAAATTTCAAATTTTGAAAAATGGCTCGGACTATCAAGGAGCTTGGCCACCCCTGCCCTATATAATGGTTTGATCGTTAATTAAGCTGAAACGTAAAATTAAATTAAATATTTGAAAAATTATTTCACCCAAATTTAAGTATTTAGGAATAATATTCGACTCTAAATTACGATTCCATGAACATTTTTTTACTTAAAATCAAGAATCAACCCTTTTACACAGGAAAAAAAAAGAAAACACGCTAAAAAAATAAACCATTTAGGATGTCTTGTTTGTAATAATAATAATAATAATGTAAATGTGATTTGTTTGTAAAATGTGACGAGGAAAAAACATTCCGAAAATAAAAGAAAAGAAGATATGGAATAAGGAAAAACACATAAGTCATACCTAAATAAAATAAAATAATTAATTCCATATCGGGACAAAAACCGTTCAATTTGAATTTTAAAAAGCTCAAATTAACTAGTATTATAATAATAATAATAATAATAATAATAATAATAATAATAGAACAATGAATGTTTTTCGTAAATATTCATTTTTGAATTAAAATCAATTTTAAATCGATCACAATGGATATGTCTATATTTTGTTTTGTTTAAATCTAGACACGAAAACCGATGTAAACTTTGGAAAGGAATCTAAAACGCATAAAATCTAAATTTCAAAAGAAAACAGACGTTTCGTTTTGAATGATCACTCCTCATTTGATATCTACTAATTATTCCAGTAAATTAATTAGTTGCATTTGTTTCGTATCAGATTAAACATTTAAGTATCGATTAACGCCGTTTAAAAAAAAATTGGCAAAATCTTCCATATTCTCGTAAACGAAGCACTAAGAATGTAAATTAACGTTTTTGATGTGTTACAATAACATTTTATTAAATGCGTGTATATTTATTATCTATTTAATAACAACAAATTAATGATTTGTTACTTTTGTAAATAATAAATACTGTTTAGTAAGAAATTTGAGCTTGTTTTCTTGAAACTGTTCGACTATTACACGAACGTATTTTATTCGTTGTATCTGTCGTTTCACTTACTTATTTGGATTTTTGACTTCATAACACTGATCCTCAATAACAAATCTTGTATACGGACCTGATAATTTGTATACAACCATCCAAACATCCTTGTAAAGTGGCCTGCAAGCGCCGAACATCGTGTCGCATTTAAAGTGCGCCAGAGTGTAGCAAAGAATAGATACATAAATGAACAAGAAGCGAAACGGGACGTTTTAAAGGTGCTATTATTTGAATGCGCAGGTCTGGCGAACCTCTCAAAGGCACATGGAAGTTTAAATATTAAGCGTGAATGTAAAAAACCGAACTTGTCAGCGGGACTTTAAAATTTGAAAAATTTCAGAGAAACTTAAATAAAATCGGAGAAATTTATTGAAAATTATGGAATTTTAGATTTTACTGTTTTGTATTGTTTTTAAATGGCTGTTAGAAGTTTGTTGGGAGTGTTTATAAATTATTACTCGTCCTGTGTAGGTGGTTAATTACGTAAATAACAGATAAGTACACATTTCAGAAAACCAAAGAACCAAAGAATAAATAAATTAGGAAACAAGTTTATGCATGCATTACAAAGACGTGATTGATAATTTTTTTTTGTAGCAGTGTTAATATTTTTCGCGATCTACGTGGTGCGTTAAATTTAATTAGTTCGCGCTTTTTTACACATTTGGTTCTTCGAGAACAAAAAAATTAAGTGAAACTGTGCAGTGTTTTAACATGAAAAAAAATGCAAAAACTAATTTCTTATTGTGCAGTTGCAAACTGTGGCACGAGAGACGATGGCAGACTAAGTTTTTATAAATTTCCTCGAGCTGATTTAAACAGGTAAATAAAATAAATAAATAAAGTTTATTAACAAAAACTTTTTCTAATTTTTAAATTTGCTATTATTACAGATGCATTGAATGGTTAAGTCAGTGTGGACGATTAGAGCTCCTTAATAAAAACTGTGATTATTTTCAAAAATTAAAAGTATGTGCCAAACACTTTGAAGGAACAATGTTTTTAAATATTCACAGGCGTAGATTACTTCCCCATGCTAAACCGACACTTTATCTCCCCGAAATGTAAGTTAAAAATTAATTGTGATTTTATAATGTTGAAATGTCCTTCATGTTACTTTTTTTAATCTTAGTATTCCTCAACAACAAATTGGTACTGTCCAAGAAACAGTCTCAGTGCCGGCTATTCTTCAATCGTCTCCGAAGTCGTCTTCTTCCGCAACTCAAACACCCCAGGTTTGCACCGCAAATACGCCGCGAAAGAACAAACTGCGGCGAAATATATTAAAATTACAACGAAAGAAGAATATTCTAGAATCCAAAACTTTGACAGTGAAAGAGAATGTAATATCAGTAGAAGAATTCAAAAAGCTATGTGAAAATTTTTTTTATTTGTAAATAAATATTCGCGGCGTTGTTTGAAAATAACCTGTATCTTACATTCCTGTTATTGGTCGTGAGCAGATTTTGACACTTTGGCCAGACCTGCGCATTCAAAATCCATGACATCAAATAACAAACGATTTCCATCTCGTTTCGCTTCTTGTTCATTTATGTATCTATTCTTTGATGGTACCGTGAACCCTAAGGCAGTAGGCCAACCAGTTCTTATTCAAATTATAGATGTAAGCGTAGTTTAAGTTATTTTCGTACTAGCCTTTAGTTTAACTATATAAGTACAGTAGATTCCGCTTAATCGGACCACATCGTAACCAGCTCGTTTTGGTCCGATTAAGCGGTTGGTCCAATTATCCGAAGTTCAAATAAAATAGAGCCTTTGAGGGCTAAGACAAAATTTTGTATGTAACTAAAAATGAAAGGAAGACCCTTTTATAATACTATGAAGGCAAAAAATTCGTATCAGTTGTATGCCAGTCGTTGAGAAATCGTTGTCACTGTGCTTTTGAAATAGCTTAGAAAATGATGGCTAAACAGGATTACCATCACGAGATTTTAAATTTGGAAGTTCGCATAAATATTATTAAAGACAGCGAAAGAGGTTTATCGCAACGAAAGCTAACTTCTAAATACAAATGTGGCAAAACCCAGATTCAGGAGATTTTAAAAAACGCGAAAAAGAAATTGTCTCTAATTAAAAAATTTTAAAATTGTAAACAAACTGTTTCAGAACAATATTTTGGTAGTAAGTCTTAAGCATGTATATCTTTATTTCTTGGTCTTGGCTATTTTTTATATTGTGAATTTTTTTTATTTGCATTAATTTTTAAACATTCTATTATTTAATATTATTAATTTGTCTTGCGTGCGTCTAAATTGATGCTTTGTTATGTTAAAGTTAATATGATGTTTATTTTATATTAATTTATGAAAAATTTCTCTAAAGCGACCACTCCTCCAAGAGACCATTTTTTAACGGAACCTCGAGTGGTCGCTTTACAGGAGTTTTACTGTATTTATCTTTCATTCACTGGTTCGATTAAGCGGCATGTTGGTCCAAATAAGAGAAGTAAATTCGTGTTATTTTCTCTATTGGTTTCTGTTCTTTAAGATTTGATCCAATTAAGCGGCTGGTCCCATTAACCGGTGGTCCGATTAAGCGGATTCCACTGTATTTGTTTTATGATCTGTAATTTGTGTGCCCAATTGGCACTCCCTTGTATTTACACTGTCAATAGACGCGGCCCCGGGCGCTTTAATACTAGTTATCTCATGTGTAGACAATTCTAAATAATATAATTACAGTAGAGCGTCGATTATCCGAACTAACTGGGACCGACTACCGTTCGTATAATCGAAAATTCGGATGATCGAACAGTCATAGTTTATGAGCACTAAAACGCTCAAAATGATAGAATATAAACATATATTGAACAACAAATAATATTTCAATCACATTATAATGTAATGTAATAGCGAAGTTAACGACGATTCGGATGATTGACGTTCGGATAAATCAAATCGTCATTCGGATGATTGACGTTTCGGATAATCGACGCTCTACGGAACATTTAAACAACAAACAATTAAATAATAGTTTAAATGGGAAAATTTCCCTAATACCACCCTGTGTAGATTTACATAAAAATTTGCAAGTAAGCAAATTTATAATTTACAGACACACGCTGCTCCTTGAATTTTCATTGTACGCTAAGGGTTCATATTAAGCTACTTAAAGCGTAAAGTCATAACCACACTAAATCTATTGCCGAACAATATCTACTTTAATGGACGGATCACTTATAGTATTGTAACGCAGAATATCTTGAGTCAAACTTTACGCACAATTAGATAAAATAGGAACGATACGCTCGGTCGGCGCTGTTCTTGTTTAATATTTAAAAAAGAAAACTAAACACTGTATCGAAATTCTGATGCTTTTATCGTCTTTAGCGCAAACATTCACACAGTCTCATATAAATTAAGGATTAAAAATATTATTTTTAGGTAGATAAATCATTGTGCGAAGCGAGTAGCTTTTACATGTAAAAGATAGGTCGGTTGCTTGCGTGGGGACCAGTGACATCACACGGCAATTTTAAATGTCTTAAGGTACCTGGACCTTTTCGGCCGGCTAACCATCTGCGCAATGTGATTTAAATGGAAAACGGCATCATTGGTTTTAGCCACATTTTTAAGATTTGAAGACAAGGTCGCTATTGCATTTTATAAGAGTGATTGGTCCGCATTATTCTATCGGGCTTTTTTTTTGTGATGGTGTCTCGATTAAGCTAGTTATTAATTAAAATGTAAAAAAATTTCGAAACTGGCATCCCTCATAAAGCCTCCAAATATTTAAAATTTTGGTTTCAAATTTATATGAGCTTATTGCTGATACTTAAACGCATTATTACATCTGCATCGATTTTCTTCAAATATTATAGTTTGCCCATAATTTAGTTAAAATCGTTTGAGCTCGTTTTGCAGAAAGCGCATTTTTTCATAGCTCGAGGGTAAAGTGTCAACAAGATATATTGCCCCAACAAAGATACTGAGTGGCCTTTGTTAGGGCCTTATTGACTGCCATAAAGTTTACCTTAAACGAGTGAAGTGGAAAATATTTATTTTTGAGATCTTTTACAAATGATTTTAGTTTCGATAATTTACTTATTGTGTTGTCACGAATTTATTGATAACATACAAATCTTATTTTATCGAAAATAATAATTGAAATAAAATATGATTGTATATAAATAATTGTACCCAATTTAATAATAATGCACGTCAATGACTAAATGACTATTCCATAATAATTGAAGGGGTTAGAAATAAAAAGGGTAAAATTTGCATTTTAGGGGCCATCCATAAATTACGTAACGCCAAAGGGAGCACGGGGGGTAGTTTGGCACGTTACGGCGTGTTAAATACTTTTTTTAATAAAATCTCATATTAGTTAATTACAAGAGAATAGAATTTTAATTATAAGGTTGTGTTTGGTGCAATAAATAGGCACCTCACCTTTAACAAAACGCACTTATCCCATAATTTTCAAAAATGCATTTATACCCTTTTTATTCTGACCCCTTTAATTCATGCATTCAACAAAGGTTTGTTTGATAGTAAATTTCTTTAATTATGTATCTAAATTTAAATTATAATTGAAAAATAATTCTTTGAAGAACATAAACAAGAAAGGAAGAATTTACTAAACTGTCCAAGTACGCAACAAGCAATAAATAATTTCATTTTCCCACAATTACTTCGTATAAAGATTCACTTCGAAGGTAAAGCTCCAGGTACTTACTGACATAGGGACAGAGATGAAGGTCAAATTTTATTTCTTTGTGTGAAATACCTAAGCTGTAGAAATTCCGTAAATTTAACTTCAGGTACTGTTTATGTAATGCTTTCAAGAATTGAGAGCTATTAACATTCACCTTACTTACTAACATATTTTCAGAAAATGTCACTTAACCCCTTCATATATCTGCCCCTTCAATTATTCAAGAATCAAAAAACGCAAAAAAACGACCGACTAAATTCTTCAAATAAATTTTATGGTGATTCTAGAAATTGTGATTTAAGTGTATGTACAGATTGCAACGAATTGAGTTAAACTAAATGTATTTACCATTGAAGGGCTTGTAGCAACAACATATCTGTGAAACTTTAAAAGTTCAATTTGACAAACCGTTTCCACCACCTAATTCTATTTTTAGGAGGGTCACTTCTCGTTTAGGAAAGAATGCAACAGTATTCTCAGAAAGGTTTTCGAAGGCGGCAAACTCATTTTCATTGTTAGAAAACGACCCCTTTTGTCAATGCTCTTACCGTATGACGTTTGACATAATGATAATAAAAAAGTTTAAGGTGTTGCCTGTATTTCGGTTTACGTTAAAGCAATTAAATTTTATTAGCCACCCGACAAATCTTGAAGGTTGAAGACCTTTAATATCTTCTAAAACAATTTTTTTACATTGGATTTTTACCAAATAGTTTTTAATCGTTCCGACTACAATAATTTAACATTAAATAATAATTTAAAAAGATTTTTTTTGTGTATCGTGCTCAGTTTCTTTTAAGCTCATTTTTTAAATTTTTTTTTTTTTTGTATTACAAAATTTAACAACAAATCTAAGTTAAAATCTTTTATTATTGTAATTAGTGGCATTAAATATTAAAGGACTTTAAAATTGAATCAATACTCCATTTTTATTAAATCAAGTTCGTTTGAAGTCCGTTTGGATCACGACACGTGGGTGGCCCCGCCGTGTTTACGGCGTTCCCGAAGATGCGGTCCATGAACGTCTGGAACTGTTCGTCGGTGAAAGTAATTGAGTTTTCCGCCATTTTTGTCGCTAGTTTCTGACGTGCTGCCTGTCGAGTCCCGTTTTGGAGTCGTTTATTGCTTCGAGCCCTCGAATTGGACGCCAATGTAACGTTACAACACGTAAATGTTACAGATAGGAATGCTATTTGTTTAATAAAATAAATTATTAGCGATACAATGGATGACATTGGATTATTAAATATAAGAAACAAATGTTTGTAAATAAAAAACAATAATTCTTTTGCAGACATATTTTAATTAAAATATAATTGAGCGTGGCTTAAAAATAAATTAAAATACTAATCAAAATTGCGAAAGTACAACTGGATTAAAATACAAAGTTAAAGATTTGGTTTACTTAACGGCAGTACAGTCACAATTAACAGACCAATTGTAATAATTACACGTTAATAACATATAAAGTAAAATGTTACACTTTCATTATTTCAAGAAATCAGTCCAATTATCACAATAAGAGCAAATAATTTATAAAAAAAAATATTTACAAAAATGTAATTATGTTAAGTGTACTTTAAAAAAATATAATATCACATAAGCTATTAAAGAAGGGCAATCTTTGGCAATGCCGATCCCGTTTTACACATAGAATTTTTCTCACCTTTCCACCATCGGTCAATATCGTCATAAACAGATAACGATACAGGATTATTAAGTTTTTCACACATCGAACAAACTGTTCTGTTTTCTGTTGTATTAATTACGTAATCTTTTTTCCAGTTGAAATATTTTAAATATTCACTGGGAGTGTCGCTCAAATATTTAAGATATTTGGTTAAAGCTTCGACATTGTCGAAATCTTCCACGTTAATCACCGAATGCGGTGGGGCCAAAACCGTATAATCAGCTCCTCCATAAACAATAGGAATTACGTTCTTTTTTAAAGTTTTGTACAATTTTTCAGTCACGTAATCAATACAGTAGGAATTTTCAAAAGCCAAGTAAAATTTGTAATCTTTTTCCAGCATATCATAACAGTGTTCCTCGTTCCTTCTTGAACAAGTAAATTTTCCACATTTTCCATAAATGTCAATCGGTATAAATTTCCCCAATTGCTTAACTAGCTTCTCTCGTCTGCTTGAAGATTTGCAATTTGACACAAACCAAGCGATTGATTTTGCTTTACTTATTACAAATTGTTCGGACGGTAATTTGTAATCTGTTTCCTTGTTAATAACGTGTCCGTACAACCTTTGTATGGTCGAATCTCGCCTGTAGGTCATCGTCCAGTTGTAGAACGAATCGAATGATTTTAACTTCAAATCTCGAGATGCTGGCGATTCCAAGTTACCATAAATATAAATTTGGTTTTGTTTTCGCACTGGTGGTAAACCCACGTACCTTTCTGCCATTTCGATGTGGTGGAACGCTATTGCATCGAAATTTTCCACCGGCATTAAATTCTTGTCATTGGTGGCGAAACAATTTCGTACATCGCAATTATTGAAGAGGTCGGATCCATATCCCAAATAAAAATCTTTTCGGTCAAACATAGGGGTCCAGTATAGAATATACTTAATCGAGGTGATATCGGATTCTGTATATGTAATTTCAGGAACATTAATTTTTGTAATTGGTATCGGATCATCTTCACAATAATTTATATAAATATTACTACTTAAATTTAAACACACTATGCAATATACTAAATAAAGCGTTCCGACACATACAACTAATAACAGCAACATTTTAGGACGGTTATTTTCACATCTCCCGTACATCCTTGCACCAAAACGGACCGTTCAAGTTTACAATATATCTAATGGTTTGGTTATCAGCGTGTTTGATAAGTATAATCAAACATGATTTAGAACGAAGGTTGAGTAAAAGTCTGATAGTAAAATTTTTTATTTGAATACTAATATTTTGTATTGTATTTTTAATATAACAGATTTGTTAAATGTTTGTTTTATCGCAAACGCGATAGTTGACCACAAGAAATTAAAATTTTTTAAAGCAGGCATAATATGATTTCGAGCAAAGAATGATAAGAAAATTGGTCAGCAATCGATCACTAACAGTGCTGATTTCTAAAAACAAGCAAATTTTGTAATTTTTGGATAAGTATAAATTAATCATTGCTGTGGCATGTTGTTCAATCGCCGAATATAATATAAACTTCGGGGGAAAAAAGAACTTTGCAATTGTGTTGGCACTGCCAAAAATTTGAAATATTGCTAACTTCATTTCAATACCCCACTTATTCATGTGCCAATTTAAAGCAAAATTCAATGCATACTTTAACACATGGACACGTGTAATTATGAAGTAAAGTTGGCAATATTTTAAATTTTCGGCATTACCAACACAATTGCATTGTTTTTTTCTTTACATTTATAATATTCGGATACTTAAACGGCAACTGCGAGTAACAATGCAATTTATTGCGGCTTCCCAATAATGTAAATTTTTATATTAAACCGAAAATACATAATTTTCCAAATTATGGCAGTGCACAAATACGGTACCAATATTTCTGTATTTGATGCAAGGAAAAGTATTATAGAAAAATTATTTTTAAAAATATTCCGAACAACGGATGCAACATTATTTAGCTGGCATCGTGTAAATTTTGGCAAATGTTGGAACTTTAATTATTAATTAAAATCCATTAATTACGTACTGATGGTAATGACCTAAAATTGGCAAATCAAACTTTTTCAAAATGTAACGGATGTAACGTCGTTCCTAAAACTTCAGCAGGTAGGTATAATTCATTGTTTTTTTATGGAGGGTTCATTTGCAGATTTGAAATAGTTTCTCCCCACGTATTTCTCGCAAAAAAAGTAAGATCTACTACTTGTCGGCAATGCACCACGCTCTTTTCATAACCGATTCTACTCTTCTATTGCTATCTGCAACCAGTTGTCCAATAAAAAAATACTTACGTAGGCAGCACATAATCCGTTAAAAAAGGATAGATTTACAGCGATAATTCTTTTTCTATCAAATGGCTACCTTAAGTCTTCTAACCAGCTCAATAAACTAATTGAAGGGTACAGGGAAAGAATGAGGGATGTCCACTCCCGATCGAAAATGAGTTAACTATACCATTTTGTAGCAAAAATGTCCCAAGCTTAAATTAAAAAAACAGTTACTAAGGAGATATAGTTAGTTTCGATATCTGCATTACACAGCAAGCATTGCAAGTCCGAGTGCTAAAAACGCTAAACAATTTAGAAATATGGGCATACATCCTTCTTTACCTGTACCCTTAAATTGTTATTCTGGGCTTAGTTGACAAATCAAAGTTTAACATAGAACAATATTACGCAGGGGGTCTGCATATGCTACCCAGTGACTACATTATGTGTGGTTATACAATGTGTTTATGGAAAGGTTTCTCTTCTGATGTGAGACATAACTCTTGCGGGAGAAACCGTTTTATCTAGATGTAGAAATAAACTTTTTGGTTCATTTTTTACTTAATTTATCAATAATAGTTTTTCATGAATTGTGTTGCTGGTTACAAATCACAAAGAAGACCTTTGGTTAGATAGAACAGAGTGGAGACTGGATATTTGCTCATTGAACAATTAGGTATAAGTAGATCTGAAGAAGAAACGTAAAAATTTGTTGTTAATCTTTTTTTGGTCGTTATATTCCCATGCAGATTTTTATTTTGCACAAAGAAAATAAACCAATTTTTTATTACTAAAACGTGACAATAAAACAATATCAAGTTTAAAGTTTTTAACGCGCTGCAAAATAATAATAATTCAGTTGGCTTAAAATGTTTACGAAATTAATATTATTCAGTTTAGTTAGCACTGGTAAAATTTACATTTTGTTGGTAAATTTTTACATTCCACTTTTTGCAGCCTTTTCCAAGCCGCTAACTGATTCACAAAAGATAAACAAAGCAAAATTGATTCTATTCAACGACAACGTTACAAACCTTGTTCTAAATGGATCTACATACAATAAAATTAATCCAAATTTACAAACTAAAATAATTATCCATGGCTGGATTTCTGGACCAACTATTTCACCCTGGATGAATGAGATGGTGGAAGCGTACCGGATAAAGCAACATTATAATGTAATTTTAGGAGATTGGTCAGCATTTTCAATCGGTGAATATTTTCATGAAGCTCATTACATCGTACCTTTAGTTGGGCAATATTATGGTTCTATTATTTTTAATATCAAACAACTTGGCCTGTTTAATTACTCTGATATACACATCATAGGGCACTCGTTAGGTGCTCATATCGCTAGTTCTATCGGCAAAGAATTAAAACGGTTAAGTGGAGAATCAAAAGTGAAGCGAATTACAGGATTAGATGCGGCAGGGCCGTTATTTTCATTCACAGACCGTTCCCACCACTTATCAAGTGATGACGCCATATTCGTAGATGGCATCCATACTAACGGATATATTTTGGGATATGGAAGTTCCTATGGGACTGTTGATTTTTACATTAATGGGGGGACTGCTCAATTCGGCTGTTTGCTGATCTCTTCTTACCTTAACAACAGTGTGCTGTTTGAATTAAACATTCTCAGTACGTAGTACCGACATATCTATGTTTTTTAACACTATAAAAATTGTTTTTAGTTCTCTGTTCCCATGATCGAAGTCACAAATATTGGATCGAAAGCATCAATTCCGACAAATTTGTTGGCTTAAAATGCACAAATTATCTTATCTATGTTGTAGGGGTTTGTAATTCCAATGACCAAATTGTAATGGGCGAAAACACTGATTTTTCGATACCTGGAGATTATTATATGAATACTAATCTTTTCCCACCATTTGCCAAGGGTGCTGATTTTTAAGTTTGCAATTTTTGTTAGAATAGGAGCACTCGATTATTTCCCAGCAAAGTTTAGAGCTAGTCTATCTCTTTTTCTTCTTCCTTCTGGAGACCACACTGTCAAACTTTATGGTCATCTATTATGGTGGTTATCTGGTGGTGGTTATCTGTTTATGGTTATCTGTTGAATTTAAAAATAATAATTTTATTAGCATTTTAAATAAAGAACTGCGTTTGTAAAATTTTATTAAAAAATGCACACAACAAAACCGCATTGTCGTATGTCACTCTGCCGCAAATTAAATGTCACACGACGTTCGGGCGCTTGCAGCCCATGTTACAATAATGTTTGCATGGTTGTCTACAAATTAGCAGGTCCGTATGATAGATTTGATATTGAGGATCAGTATTATGAAGTCAAAAATCAAAATAAGTAAGTGAATCGAGAGAAACAACGAATAAAATACGTTCGTGTAACATTCGAACAGTTTCAAGAAAACAAGCTCAAATTTGTTACTAAACGACGTTAGGCGTTGCACTAAATGATAGGCAACCACGCTACCATCTAGGTCATAAATCATTGTGTATAATAGACCGCGTCAAGTAGCCATAAATAACTTCCTTGAAACGACTTATATTTACTCGAAATGCAGTTCACAATACTGTCGACACAATATGTATTCGGGCTTTTCGGCTCCTTTATTCTTTTAAATACCAGATGTGTAGCAAAATATTTGTACCGGAATGGGACTTACAGAGGGAGGAGGTTTTTTTTTGTTTACTTAAATGATTTTTGAAACGAACGGATCCAATTGCATCTTATTAGTAAAACAAAATAAAAAACCGAAAATTTGTTGTGATGTAATTAGCGTTATTTAAATATTTGTAAACTTTATAGTACCTATCGGTAGGAATTGCAAATAGGAAAACAACTTTTGTTTTTATTAATTGATTACTTGAATATTTGCTTCCGGCTTTTCGATCTCTGCACTCCTACGTTTTCGTGGATCTATGATTTGAGGTAAAACCGCTTTTTCAAAACAAAATTTCAAATTTGAAAACAATGTATTTAGTCCAGTAAAAATGTATTTTTACCCTGCAAAAGGTCGGTCAGGTTTGGTTTTTTGATATGTTTTATCATAAATGCCCCTAATGTTAATGTCAAGTTTTTGACCTCGTGGCCTTTTCGGAAAGTGTTGAAAATGGGGGTTGAACTTTAAAAACACACGTTTTTGAGTACGCTAAGCAAACGGCTTTTTGAAAAAAAAAAATTTTGATTCATTTAAATACCTGACGATATAGGCACTCAGAATCGAATCGAGACCGCTACTCTAGGATCAATAGTTTATGAGCTACGATTTTTTGAAGTTCACCACTTTGATTGCTTAAACCGCAAATGAACTGTTTTTGCTGTTATCTCACGTCTCGTGCGCTCCAGACTGATGCACTGGTTACATCGAAACAAATGATATGTCAGTCTAATGGGCATTAAATGCTCTTTATTATGGTTTTTTGTTTGATCCAATTGAATGAAAAATGACCACACGGCGAGCAATCAAACTTGGAAAATTATTAAAAAAACTGCCTATATTTAGTATTGCTTCAGTGTGCTCTAAAACCTGCCCATTATAACCAATCTCAAAAATTTCACATTCCATGAATACGTGACATGAATATGGGGCACAGAAGTGCAAAATTTTTTTTTTCTACTGACACCCTTAGACCAGTGCAGCTTTATTTCAAACGGGGCGCGGACTCAAAAATAACTGGTTGTTTTTGTTTATTTTGGGAAACAGAAATATTTCTAATTTACAAATGGAAAAATGACTTTTGCTACATTTATGTACACTAATTCACGCAAAATTTTCATTTGAAACATTTTTTTATATCTCCGATATATATTCAGTAAGCGCCAGCCAACTGGAATAAATTCATTATCTAAATTATTCTGCACATTGAAAATAAATCCCGAAACACGTAATTTTTAGTCTATCACATGATATCCTGTAAAGTGAAAGTTTAATTCCTAACCTCAACCCCTTTCGAGTTACAGTTGCAACCCCCAAATTTTTAAATGGAAAGCGGGGTTTGTGATATCTCATTTGAAATGTCTCTTCATGGTCTATTCAAAAATGCTATGGTTTAAAAATTTATTGCAAAAATGAAGAGTAAACAAAATTAATCTGTTTAACGAAAAAACAAAAACAAATGAAAATAGAAGATTGAAATATTTAGTTTTTTTATCTACACATACACGTGATTGCACGTGCCAACTTAAATGATATCTAACCAGCTTAAATCGCAAATGACTGCGACTATAAGTTGTAATGATATTTAAAACATCAAAATCGTTCGTTTCAAAAAGAACATAGGTAAGTCAACAAAATTGAAAAGTGATTTATTTTTCACATAAAAGAGGGTTCGAACCAGGTAGATAGAATATACCGAAAATGTGCAAGCTTTGTCATTGAATGTTTCATATACCAAAATTAGAATTCTCTTGCTGCAGCAGACCCCACAACAAGACATTAGTATCTTAAGTACCCCCAATAAATTAAAAAGACAGATGCCTTCAGGCGATCTTTTTCTTGGTCATTTCTCGGCAGTTTTTTTTACATGAATTTACAAACATTAAAATAATTAAAAAACGGTAGTATATGAAGAAAAACGATATAGTGAGGGCCGCCGATAAATGAGTAAGCTACAAGACCATTACAATTTTAAAACAAAATGTTGAAAATTGGAGGCGTACAGCAAGTTGTACGACTAGGTGAAATTTGGACATTTTAATTAATAACAAGCTTAATTGACATAATATCAAACTGTAATTAAATGGAAGTCGTCTGGCTAGCGTGTACTCGTCGTATAAGATAGCGACCTTCTTTTCAAATTGGAAAATGAGACCGTACGGACAACGTACAAAACCATTGAATTTAGTCTTGGGGCGCCGAGGACTGTTAAACGCATTTGTCAAAAACATTGAAACTTTTCGAAATATTGAATCGTTTAAGCACAGGTCACATCAATAAGCGTTTTTGCATAACTTCCGCGACAGCCGGGTAGCATCAAGAAGCGTTCTGATGAATTTACTTATTTTAAAACCAAAAATCTTTGGGGGATTCAGTTTATAGGACAAACAAGGTAACTAAGAATAAAATCAGTATTTTATTAACTTTTTAAATTTTAGCCAATTGCCATGGTAAAGAACCTAGGGGACTCTCAAAGTACATTGCAAAATTGTTGCAAATTTCATTCGCTCTTCGCCCTCCCTGCGAACTTGCAGCTGGCGGTACATCTTGTAAGCTGTTGTTGAATGTAGCAATGGACATATCTTCAGCTCTGTACCCATCTTTTTCTCGAACAATATTGTGTAAAACGACGCATGCCTTCACAATATAAATATATAGCATATAATTTTGATTTGCTTTTCATTTACTTACCTTATTTTACTACAAGTATTTCGCTTGGTAGTACGCACAATCTCTCGTGTTTCAGCAATATGTTGTCGAGGTTCCACCCGAGTTATGAACTTGCATTTTGGAAAAAAACGGTAAATTGAAGAATTGAACAAACTCCATTATAGGTTATGTTGACCTACATTTGTCAGCTGGTCAGTTTTAAAATTCACTCGCCACGGCGTTGTTTCCAGTTCGACCGTCCGATATCGGACGGTAGTGGACAAGCGGCTGGCGTTCGGTCCGTTTTTTATCGTATCAAAATGGCCGCCATCCGAACTTCGGATCTCGAATTCGGACGTCGTGGACAAACGCTCTTACAGCAAAATATGCAACATAACCAAACATTTTGTCTAAAATTGTAAGAAACAGCTCTTTTTAAGACGATTTCATTTACTTCAGGCGGTCAATTGATACAGTTTGCTCGCTGCCTTTGAAAACGATGGTGAAGAATTTGATCTTCCGCTTCACCACTGGATAAGGTCCGTCGTAAGTCGGCTGCAAGGGTTTCTTACTAGCGTCGTGACGCAGGAAGACATGCTTACAAGAATTAAGGTCTTTGTAAACAAATATCTTCTGTTTGCCGTGCTGTTGGGGCGGCTGTGGGCGGATAGATTCGAAGTGTTGTAGTTGTATGGCGAAGTCGGAGGAAGAATTCTTAGGTGCTGGGACGAGGAATTCACCTGGTAGGCGTAAGTTTTGCCTGTATACCAACTGAGCTGCCGTTACATTAATGTCTTCTTTCAGAGATGTTCTTATGCCGAGCAGGACAAGGGGTAGGACTTCTGTGAAGCTAGCTTTGTTGTGGCACTTAATTGCGGCTTTCAGCTGCCGGTGTGGACGTTCTACCATGCCGTTTGCCTGAAGGTGGTATGCTGTTGTCTGGCTGTGCAAGCAAGGGCTTTGAACAAGTATGAATTGAACTGGCGTCCGCGGTCTGTTGTGGTCCAGAGGGGTGTCCCAAAACGTGCTACCAACTGTGACAGAAAGGCGTTTGCGACTGTTTCAGCCGTGATGTGGTAAACGGCTATTTTGTATAATTGACTATTTCACTATTGTGAAGTTAATAATTAAATCAGTATTTAAAAAATCACATGCTGATTGATGAAGATAAGACTTATGAATGTGAACAATGCAAGAAAGCTTTCAGTAGAAAGTATCGTCTCAATCAGCACATGGTCATTCATAATAGTATAAAGCCTTTTAAATGTCACCTGTGTGAGAAAACTTTCATTTATAAACAAAATTTAATTAATTGTTCATCCATTTTATTCTATTAAAAAATAAAAAAAGTTTAATTTTCAAATGGAATAAAAAATACTTTGCATAAATTGCAACAGTTTAGTTTCATTAGATTTAACAAAGTCTGGTGATATTTTGTTTCTGTTGAAAATGAAATAAAAATGATTGTATGTAATACGTATATTAAAAATTCCATTTTGAAACAGTCGATTGTAATGATTTAAATTGGTTTAAACTTACTTTCAGCCTGTTTTGATTCTGATGTCGATGCCTCTGTATTAATTAATTGTTCATCCATTTTATCTATTACAAATTAAAAAAAGTTTAATATCTATTTATTTGTCAATATCGGCATTTAATATTAATAAGCAATAAATTAAAAAATTATAAAAACATGTTTTGTAGCGGCTTCAAGAAACCGGTTCGGCTGCTGAGGGGGTGAACTTGCTTATTGTTAAAAAACTATTTGTAGCCACCAACCAAATCATGATAATTAGAAACAACCTTATCAATACAAATTTGTTTCTCAATTTGTTATAATTTTTAATTCCCAACAATTTAAATTTAGCGCTAAAATATATTAACTTACAAATAGGTGGCGCTAATTAAGTTCCCGTTTCAGCCACATCTTCTTCTGTGTTTTTGAGGCCTTCTTTTCGTCGTAACAGCCATTGTGCATGCATCATCGCTGTAAGTTAAAATTATTTCTGTTTAATTAGTATTTTTAATGTTTTAACTTATTCGTAACATTATAAATACACGTTGTGTTCTCGTATTTAAAGTTGAAAGAGGGTAATTTGTTGTTTTCGCTTAAATTTTGGCTTCTTAAAAAACTCGAAGGCTCCATTTTGAATCCGTTTTTATTCCAAATTTATTAGTCGTTAAAACAACCTTTTTAGCACAGATCGTGATTTATAAAGTCATTGTAAAGTATTACTATGTTCGTAGGTTTATTTTTTTATTTTTAATGAGTTAATCGATGAGTTGTGGCAACGCCATCTTTATTTTACAAGCCGTGAACTAAGAAATTTGGCAGCAGTGTTGCTAGGCGGACATTTTGCGTTCTTCAGTTCAGTATTGCATCATTGAGTTGTTGTTGATATTGTTATAAAGTGCAGTTAACGTTAGATAGTTGTGGTATTTCCAAACCTGTGTGTATTTATCAGAATATTTAACTCAATAATTTGATATTCGACAATATAGAAAGTAAGTACATTTAACCTTTGGTTCATGCTTTTCACATGAAAACTTTTTAGATGACTAGAAAATGTTGTGTCCCAAGCTGCAAATCGAATTACGAAAGTGTATCCGTAAAGGGGCAAGCTGCAGTTACTACGTTTTCATTTCCAAAAGATGAAGAAACGAAAAAGAAATGGCTTCGAGCTATCCCGAGGAAAAATTGGCGGCCTACGAAGTATTCATCTGTTTGTATAAAACATTTTAACGAAAATGATGTTATATTAGATCAGATATACAAAAACGGTCAACTGTTACTACGTTGCTATTAGCACACCCAAAATTAAAGGAAGACGCTGTACCCACAATTTTTCAAAATCTTCCAGTTTATCTGTCTTCAACTTCAACAGTAGTTAGACGAAAAGACCCTGAAGTAAGAAGGAAAGCGTTGCAATCAAAAGAAGCTGGAAAAATTGAAGAAAATGTAAAATCTGATATTATAAATGACTTTACAAATTTTCTTGACACTTTTCAAACAAAACTAAATGGTATAAACAGTGAAACAAAGTGGAACTTTAAAATTAAGAGCAACTTTGGTGTTTGGCTGTATTTATTAAATATTGAGTGTTCTAATAGTTCTTCTGAAAGTGAAACTGAGTTAAGTGCCGCCGAAATTTTATGTAGTGTTCTTGTGAAAAGTGATTTAACATTAAAACTCTTTATTGGAAAAGAAGAAATTTCTGCTCACGATTTGAACTGGATTCTCCCTTGTGATTTAAAATTATCTCGATGGTCGCAACTTGAAAATATATTAGTTAGGTATGCCAACGTAAGTCAACACAATTTAAGGACTTGATCTTTTGAATTTTTCTTGCAAAAGTCGTATGAAAATTTAGTTATGTGTAACGAAAAAGCTGAAGAAATGGAAGACTATCAACATAAAAAAAATTGGAACTTTTAATTGATCAGTTAAACATGATATTGTTAAAAAGATGAAAATATTCCCCAGCAACTATTTTGTTTGCATTTATGGCTTATTCATATTCATTGTCTTGTTACATGCTCTTACAAGATCATTTGCTGCTGCCTAGTAAACGATATTTACAACAAATATCTTCTAGATTTAATGTAAAACCAGACAAAAATCTTTCAAATACCAAGTCACTATTTGAAACAAATTTCCAAAAACTTGACTGTTCGAGAAAAATATACAATATTACAAATTGATGAAATTTATGTGAAATCTAAGTTAGATTTTAAAGCCAATGGAATTGTTGGCAGTTCAGAAAATAATGCTAAGGATCTGGCAAAAACTATTGAAACTTTTATGATCTCTTCTGCTTTTGGTAATTTTAGTGAAGTTATTCGACTAGTTCCTGTGAATAACACAACAGGAGATCAGTTAAAGATACTCGTTAATGAGGTAATTGAATTTGTTCAAAAATGTGGTTTTCCTATAGTTGCGATACTAACTGATAACAATAGAATAAATCAGAATATGTTCACTTTAATTTCTTCAAACGAATCTATGCCAAATCCATGCTTCCCTGATATTAATACTTACCTATCGTATGACACTGTTCACATTTTTAAAAATGTTAGGAATAACTGGTTGAACAAAAAAGATACTTTTCACACTTTAATATATCCTGATTTTGAAAATTATACAATAAAACGGTATGCATGTTTCGAACATTTGCGACTATTTTTCAAGGACGAGCAAAATAAGTTAATTAAAAAAGCATATAAGTTGAGTTATAAAACTTTGTATCCCTCGAATTTAGAGAGACAAAACGTTTTGTTAGTGGATAATGTTTTTCATATGTCAACTATTGCTGCTTTACAAACGGAAGAAAAATGTACAGATACTGCAAATTTTTTACAAATTTTTCGCATCTGGTGGGATATTGTAAATTCTAAAAACCCTATCGTAGGAAAAATAAAAAGAAATGAATGGGCAGGACCAGTTTGTAGTATTGAGGATGAAAAGTTATTGTTTTTGAAACGTTTTTTGTCTTGGATAGAAGCATGGCAGTCTTTCAAGGACAAAGCTGGCTTAAGCTCCGACACATTTGAAGCAATAAGAAGAGCATCTCAAGTGTTATGTAAAATTGCTAACGATGCTGTAACAAAATTTAATGTTTCATATGTACTCTTGGGGAAATTTCAAACAGACAAGTTAGAGAAAAGGTTTGGAATGTACAGACGACTATCTGGATCAAACTATAATGTATCAGTTAGGCAAGTAATTGAATCAGAAAACAAATTACGAATAAGACATATTTTGAAAATGATCAATAAAAAAGAAGCATGCTTTAGCAACTTTGCTAATGAAAGTACTGAATCAAATTTATATAATGTTGACATTGATCAATTTCGCCCCATTATAACTTTAAATTATCTTGAATTATGTGAAATCGAGGAATCAAGCTGCATATATGTTTGTGGCTATGGAGCACGATCTGTTTGCAAAAAACTGGAATGTACTGCCTGTGTTTTTTTATTTGAGGAAGGACGCGGTAGTAATGTTTGCAACGAATATTTTGACTTTTTACAGCGAGGTGGCTTAAGTGTACCAAGTTACCATGTTAAGTGTGTTTTCTTTCATATGTATGCTTTGTTAGAATATATTGTAGCTAATAGCGTGTGGGAAACAAAATTTTTGCAATCTTCCTGTCAAAAAGGCATTTTAATTCAACTGACACAGTTAAGCTTAAATTCCAATAACTTTTTTCAACAATTTGAATTACATTGTCTGTGTGGCAACGATGTTTCTAGATTGTTTAAAACATTGTATTCTGTTTTTGCAAATATTCTGTTGAATAACTACACAAAATATTCAAAAGAAACAAATGGCACTAAAAATTTAGAGAAAAAAGGAAATTAGCTACGCTAACAAAAGAGAAGAATAAACGTTAAAAATATGTTATTTGTAAATAATGTTATTTAATGTTTAATAAATACCACAAAATAAAATTTCCTGCCTTTACTAACTTTTGTTTTATTTCTTAATACTATCAGAATAATGATGTAGTATGGATCATTTCATGTTAGTTATTTTTTAATAAGTTTCGATTGCAACCGACGTGCAATGATACCCGGCCTACTTCTGTGCATTAATGCGGTGTTGCCAAGCATGGCTTCACGGCTTGTAAATAAAGATGGCGTTGGTTGTGGACATCGCTTTATGGTACCTAACAATAATTTAAAATGGCGTCGGTTAAATTTTATTTCAAACACGAAATCGTTTTTTAATAAATTTTGCTTAAATAATTTTTTATTAAAATAAAATAAAATAAATACAGGCATTAAATAGTGACAAATAAATAGATATTAATCTTTTTTTAATTTCTATTAGAACAAAATGGATGCTACTACTTCAAAAGATTACACCCAAGCTTCAAATTCCAATAGTTTCAACACAGACGGGGAGAAAGAGGATGAAAGTAAGTTTTTTAATTTTGCTTAGCTTATTTTTTAACAAAATCTAAACAAATATAAATAAATAAAGGCATTAAATAGTGACAAATAAATAGATATTAATTTTTTTAAATTTTCTAATAGATAAAATGAAACCTATTAAGGGAGTTCTAAAAATTGCTGCTATTGAAGAAGTTAAAGAAGTGGATAATCTTAAAACTTATATTTGCAAGAAATGCAAAAAAGTGTTTTTAAAAAAGATAAGTAGAAAGCAACACATGAAGACTCACATAGACAAGGATAAATTGAAAACAGAAGAAGAAAAAGGGACATCAGTTTATATTGGCGGTCTAAAAAATAATTATAATGAGAAAGATCTACAAGCTAAATTTGAACTATTTGGAAAGTTAAACTCAATTTGGTTCAGTTATAGACCTAGAGGTTTTGCTTTCTTTGCTTTTAAAGAGAAAAATGACGCTATTGAAGCTTGCGACAAATTAAATGGGACAGATTTTTTGGGTTCGACATTAATTGTCAATTTACAAAAAAAGAAAAAACATCGAGGAATAAATGATGGAAGAGTTTCACGAGACGTCGTTGACCGTAGAGGACCATTCGACGATCGTAGAAAAAAATATAGGAAAAAAAAGAGAAAAAAGTGTAAGTAAATATGATTGCAACGATTAATTAAATAAAGCATGTTTTTATTATTTTATAATTTATTGCAGGTAGATCGATTGAAGGGTCCTGTACGGCTAACAACGCTTCGTGAAGCACTTTCATCATTTAGTCCTCGATGTTTTTTTTTTTTTTGTAACTTGATAATTAATGTCGAGTTCAAAAATTATGTCCCATTTAATTTTTCGCAAGCTTCAATAGCGTGAATTTTTCTTTTTAAAAGCAACGAATGCAAAACATATCTTAGTTTAACTTTCCAAATAGTTCAAATTTTGACTGTAGATGTTTCTCATTACAATTACTTGTTAGACGACCGATATAAATTGATGTCCCTTTTCCTTTTTCTGTTTTCAATTTATCTTTGTCTATGTGTTGCTTTCTACTAATCTTTTTTTTATAAATTTTTTTGCATTTCTTGTAAATATAAGTTTTAAGATTATCCACTTCTTTAACTTCTTCAATAGCAGCAATTTTATGCATTAGTATGTATTTATAATTAATAATAAAAAAATATTAACAAGTAAAATATCATTTTTTATGAAATTATTAATTATGTACACTCTGCCGCACTTTAACGGCTCTCGGCAGAGAAACTTGTTTACTGCAATACTACAATTTTACGAGATCGTTCTTCAACTAAATGATAGGCAACCAAGGGTACCACCTTGGTCATAAATAATTGCAACAATAGAGCGCCGTCAAGTAGCTATAGATCACTCTCTTGAAACGACTTATATCTCACCATTTCCAGATATTTACAACGCCCGACACGTGTTTGGGTCGCTCCTTTATTCTTTGCAAACGCCAGGTATCTTAGGAAAAGTTCGTCTTTAACATCGTAACGAGTTTTTGTTACTTGAAAAATATTATTTATATTTCCCGTCAATTTTCGAATGTGCATCCTATATCGTTTAATTGATACAAACTAATAACAAACAATTTTTCACTTCCATTCACTGTACGTACATGAAATAGTAATTGACTAACGGTACAGGATATTTTTTTATTCACTAACGGCAACAAGTTTCCCGCCAGTGTGGTTTCCAGATGTGCACCAAACTATCTATACAAAAATCCATCATTCTCAATTCGCTTGTCGTTGCGAGAAAATATCCTAAATTGTCATAAAACTGTTTATTTCTCAAAACTGTTTTAAAACATTTGTATATTACTAAATTATCCATATTTATATTTGTAGAGTTTTATAGTGATTGGTGTTTGTACTTAAATATTAAGAATATTTAAATTGTAAGTTACATAATTATATAAGTAGTATTTTATTTGTATGCATTAATATTACGTAAAAATAATGGCCCGTGTTACAAAATTACGATGTTCTGCGAAACGGAAAAGCAAAAAAAATTTAGGAAAGCGATCACAACAAAAGAAACAATTACATGTTGAATCGGGTAATAATGATAATAACGATAATATTCACTGTACTGATAGGCAAATGTTCGAATTATGTGGGCGTCGTATTGTAAATGTTAAATATCTTTTTAATTCTCTCAAAGCTATCAAACACGACGGTTTCAGCTGTAGTTTTTACGATATTAATATTGTAGGGGAGCAAAGGTTTGGCTTTTATAGTGTGTTTAAATATAAATGTGAAATGTGCGGATTGGTAGGGTCGTTTTCAACAGATGAAAATACAGCGGAAATAAATAAAGCTGTAATAAGCGGTACAATTGCCATAGGAACAGGTTACACACAACTGTCAGAATTTTGCGGAACTATAGATATACCTCAAATTTCGGAAAAAACTTTTCAAAAATATGAATATATTGTATTCGGTTATATAAAGGACTTGGCTCTAGATGATATGATTACAGCGGGAAAAGAGGAGTACCGGCTTGCTTTAGAAGCTGGTGATATCCTAGATGGTACCCCAGTAATTACTGTAATCGTAGATGGGGCTTGGGCCCGTCGCTCGTACAAAACTAATTATAACGCTTTATCGGGAGTAGGCTGCATTATTGGAGCACGAACTAAAAAAGTTCTTTATATCGGTGTAAAAAATAAATATTGCAGATTATGCATTAAAAATCAAAATCAAGACATCAAAGTGCAACACCAGTGTTTTAAAAACTGGAATGGGACTTCAACTTCAATGGAAGCCAGTATAATTTTGGAAGGTTTTCAACAATCAATGCAAATGCATAATTTAAAATATAATAAAATTATAGGAGACGGTGACAGTAGCGTTTATAAAAAAATATTAGAGGCGAACCCATACGGAATAAATTTTTTTATTCAAAAAATTGAATGTAGAAATCATATATTACGTAATTATTGCACGAAACTCAGGGAATTGTCAAAATTTAGTGGGGGTAATATAGAATTGCGTTCATTTTTGAGAGCAAATATTTTGAAATTTCGGACAGCAGTGGTTAGCGCTGTAAAATATCGTACACAAGAAAACTCTACCTTGCAATTAAAAATAAATAATTTGAAACGGGATATTTTAAACGGGCCTAACCATATTTTTGGCGATCATTCCAATTGTTGCGATTATTTTTGTAATAAACGTAGTGAGGAAAGTTCATCAGCAATAGCATATAATCAATTTTTAAATAGCTCGTTATATTTAAATTTCGCGAAAAGTTTAAATAGGGTTGCCGGTTTAGCTTCTAGTTTATTAATAGATGTCGACACTAATGCCGCGGAAAATTATAACAGTCTGGTCAACAAATTAGTGGGGGGGAAAAGGATAAATTTTTGTTTAAAAGGGTCGTATGATGTAACGCGGCAGTAATGGCCTATAATAATGGGCCAGCATATATTAAAATTCTTATTAACAAAATAAATGAAGGTAGGGTAGGTACATTTACGAACGCATACTGCACCAAATTCGATAAGAAAAAGAAAAAGAGTGTTCCTAATAAAAAAAAAAGAAAATATCATAGCAAAGATGCTGATTACGGTTTTAGTGAAGACGATATTCCGGATATGAGACCGGATGAATATGAAATTAAAAAAAACGAGTTTCTTCAAACTTTATCTAAAATTGATCCGATTGAAATTGAAAAAAATACAAGGAATCAAAGTTCAGATCCGATGTGGCACATGCACAGACGAACCAGATTAACGGGAAATAATTTTGGAAAAATTTGTAAGTTGAGGGCCAATACCAACACAGGTAATACCGTAAAATCACTGCTGTATTGCAATTTTCAGGTAGGGGGAAAATCATCATCTATGCAATACGGTATTGAAAATGAAAAATGGGCAATATTGGCATTTGAAAAGCAATATGGCTTGAAAGTCGAAAAATGCGGTTTATTTATAGACAATGAAAAAAAATTTCTAGCAGCCTCTCCTGATGGCGTTATAGGAGATAGTGCCACTATTGAAGTGAAATGTCCTTACTCCGCAAGGGATTATACCGTAAAAGAAGCTATCGAGAGAAAATTAATTACATCGTGTACTTTGCACGATGACGGTACGATTAGTTTGAAGGATAATCACAACTATATGTGCCAAGTACAAGGAAATAGTTGATTCACGAATTGCGAGAAACCAACAAATTCGAAACATTCTTGTCAAGGACTTGTTGCAACCCTAACGTAATCATTTTGTATAAACTTATATTTCCTCTTTTTAGAATTTAAATCGCATCAACTTATAAATCCGCTTATTGGCTGTCTATGGGTACATATAGTAAATGGTTATTTATTATTTAAACATGTGTTTGTTATTAATTGTAAGTAGTTCACCTTAATTCAATTTAAATTTTAAAATTATTAATTGTATTTTTGGATTAAATATCGCAATGTTTTAACCCATCAATTCAAGTTTGAAACCTTTATAAACCGTGTCAAAAATGATAATTTTAAGTAATATAATCTAAGTAAGTAATTCTTGTGGCTACTGTTGTATTTATCTAGATACAGTATGCACACTTCTGTGAACAATATTTTAGTTGAACTAAAGTAATATAATTTATGATGCATACAATTTTACAATTAATATAATAGGTATTACATAGTATTAATTTATTACGTGAATAACGGGTTTTTCGTATTTTCAAATATCTGCATTTTTATCTATTTATCCGGCATCATGATTTTAGTATACTCTGAGGTAATAATAAATATAGATAATAGTGCAGATGTTGCAAATATGAAAAATCAATTGCAGTATGGCAGTGATAATTATTTTTAGTAGTACGTTACAGAATTGATAGGTATGTAAAACATGGTATGTAGATACACATTTTTAAACACGCCGCAATATTTTTCTATCGTAACTAACAAAGTTGGTTGATGTGTCGATTACATATAATTATTGTGCCAGTCCTAAGCCTGGAAAGAAGTGTGAAGGGAAGTGAAAAATTATTGAAATAAAGTCTTATGTATGCATATTTGTGTTTTAAAATCTTGCAATAACCCTTATTGCTTTATATCTAACCAGCTTAAATCGCAAATGACTGCGACTGTGAGTTGTAATGATACTTAAAACATCAAAAAGAACATAAGTCAACAAAATTGCAAAGCGACTTATTTGCGCGAATCGCTTATTTGGATGTCGTTACCTACAATTTTATCCGAATTTAAGACGTTCACTGTTAAAAAACGTGAGAATATTGACGTTTAAAATAAACTTTCATTCTTCGCCAAGATATTTCTTTTACATATAAAAGAAGGTCGGAAACAGGTAGTTAAAATAGACCCAAAATGTGCAGCGTTATCATTCAATGTTTCATATACCAAAATTAGAATTCTCTTGCTGGATCCGACTAGACCACAAGACATTAGTATCTTGAGTGCCCCCAATAAATCAAACTGACGGATGACTTCAGGCGATCTTTTTCTTGACCATTTCTCGGCAATTTTTTTTACATGAATTTACAAACATTGAAATAATTAAAAAACGGTAGTATATGAAGAAAAACGATATAGTGAGGGCCGCCGGTAAATGAGTAAGCTACAAGACCATTACAATTTTAAAGCAAAATGTTGAAAATTGGAGCCGTACAGGAAGTTGTAAGACTAGGTGAATTTGGACATTTTAATTAATAACAAGCTTAATTGACATAATATCAAACTGTAATTAAGTGGAAGTCGTCTGGCTAGCGTGTACTCGTCGTATAAGATAGCGACCTTCTTTTCAAATTTGAAAATGCGACTGTACGGACAACGTACAAAACCACTGAATTTAGTCTCGAGGTGCCGAGCAGTCTTAAATGCGACACGATGTTCGGCGCTTGCAGGCCTTTTTACAGGGATGTTTGGATGGTTGTATACAAATTATCAGGTCCGTATGCAAGATTTGATATTGAGGATTAGTGTTATGAAGTCAAAAATCCAAATAAGTAAGTGAAACGACAGATACAACGAATAAAATACGTTCGTGTAATAGTCGAACAGTTTCAAGAAAACAAGCTCAAATTTGTTGCTAAACAGTATTTATTATTAATAAAAGTAACAAATCATTAATTTCTTGTTATTAAATAGATAAGAAATATACACGCATTTAATAAAATGTTATTGTAACGCATCAAAAACCTTAATTGACATTCTTAGTGCTTCGTTTACGAGAATATGGAAGATTTTGCCAATTTTTTTTTAACGGCGTTAATCGATACTTACATGTTTAATCTGATACGAAACAAATGCAATTAATTAATTTACTGGAATAATTAGTAGATATTTTGAAATTGAGATTTTATGCGTTTTAGATTCTTTTTCAAAGTTTACATCGGTTTTCGTGTCTAGATTTAAACAAAACAAAATATAGACATATCCATTGTGATAGATTTAAAATTCATTTTCATTCAAAAATGAATATTTACGAAAAACATTTATTGTTCTATTATTATTATTATTATTATTATTATTATTATTATTATTATTATTATTATTATTATTATTATTATTATTATTATTATTATTATTATTATTATTATTATTATTATTACAAACAAGACATCCAAAATGGTTTATTATTTTTAGTGTTTTCTTCTTTTTTTTCCTGTGTAAAAGGATTGATTCTTGATTTTAATTTTTAAAATGTTCATGGAATCGTAATTTAGAGTCGAATATTATTTCTAAATGCTTAAATTTGGGTGAAATTTCCAAAATAATTTCATTAAATTTAATTAATGGTAATGCATATTTTAGTTTTCTAGTAAATAGTGTGGTTTCTGTTTTACTGGTATTGAATGTTAATTTATAGTGATCCCTTTTGTAAATAGATTTAATATTTTAAATTCTTCTTTCCGTGTCCGGTCAAACAATGTTCTTCCAATCACCAATGGCCTTGAAAAGGGCCAATGCAATGGCATTCTTAAGGCCAGGTTAAAGAATTTTCGCGGACCGAATTCGAAGACTCGTCATAAAACTGCCAGTGCGAACCAGCTGCTGAGACGGTCCCTTGCTAGGTCACAATACAGTAGTTCTGGCTTTATTACTTGCCTAATAGTCATTCTCAACCTGCATTTCTGTTTTCTTGTTATGCCAAAAATTGCAGTGTTTTGTGACAGAATTTTATTTTAGTGTGTCAACGATTTCAAGTTTTGAAAAAGCACTCGGTATCATTGCTCCGTATGATTTGCTACTATGTTTTAGAAAAATTTAAAAATGGAAGGTAATGAAAATAAAACAAATTAAAAAATATAAATTTATATTTGTATAATCTGAATTTTAACTTACAAGCAGAAGTATTTTTTAATTAATATAATAAAAACAAAAATTAGTCATGTTGAGGGGCAGAAACATTTCATCTACCTATTTTTGCGTAGTGTCATGTTTCTAGTGTGTCGCGGATCAACTAATTCGGGAAGTACACAATTAAAATAAAATCGTTGTAATTTCGGCAGCATTTTTTCGCTCCAAAATTTATTGTCTCTCAATATCCACTGTGTTTTCGGTGGACAATGATCCCCTAACCAAACACACAGTAAACATGATTCTTTGTCAGCTCTTTGCAACTGTCCTTGAATTTGATAGTACCAATCATGATTATGGTTTATTGTCATAATACCTGTCCGTTTTTCATATTTCCAAAAAGTGGCTTTTTTGGAATCAACAGCTTCTTCAATTGATCCTAAAAGAAAATAAAAAATCAAAACCAACTTTTTAAATTTAAAATATTAAAGTACTTATGTAGGTAGTACGGTACAGTGGTGATACATACCGATATCATTATGGGAAGTTGTCACGGTATCAGAAAAATCAACATTTAAATCGGTTTCTATTGGATTTATCGAAACTGCATCTTCAGGTAATTCACTACTAGTTGATATCGACTGTAATCCCGCTGATTGATTTTTCAATAAATTCTAAAAATTAGTATAATGTCAACCAAGTAGCACTATTTTTGGATTCAAATATAGATTAAATTCATACCTTTTGCTATTTAATAAACAAAAGGTTGAATAATGTGTACTAACCTGTCGATACTTGCGAAGAAAAACAGCTTTTCCCTTATTTTTCTTTTTCGTTCTACCTTCTGCGTTTCTTTTTGCCATTTCACTTTTAAAATTGTCAAAACGTAAATTGCACAGCACAATCCTCACACGAACACGACGAAGTGTCTTTAAGAAATTTTTCCCAACGTGTTTTGTTCGAAGAAGGTTAAAAAAGGCCGGTTCGTACCCATGCCATAAATAGTTTGCGGTTTCACTTTTATGATCTGTTGTAAATCACCAGCTAAATATTTCTGGAAGTTTATCGCAATTTTAATAATTGTATAGTCAAAATATCTTTATTATTATCAAGTCTATAAAAAAAGTAAACATATGTACTTCTTCAAAAAAAAAAGTACAAAACGGCTTTGGAGTTTTCTAAATTCAATTTTTTGTAAAGATTTTACAGTGGTTGAAACATTTTGTACAAAAACCTATTTATTTGTTTGTCTACAATTCGTTTAATAGTAACTTTTTTAACTTTTTGTTAAAGCCAATTTGTAGATTCTATTTGTAGAATTCGATTAATTTTTGAATCGGTCTGATCGCTTGTTGAATAACGGAGTTATTTTGCCGATACGTTACATTAGAACCCCCATAAGAGAATAAAATTACGTTAATTCAACATTCAAAAACAATAAAAATAAGCTCCATTTAAGGGCATTAACTAATTTCAGAAGTACCGACATTTATGACACCCCCCATTCGTTAAATGTTTCTAATTGTAAAAACGAGTATTATGCCATTTCCTAGTCTATATTTATTAGGGGATGGAATAGAAAAAATGTAAAATAAATCACTTAATAAAATTACTTTTATTTATTATTATTTCGTAAAGTGACAGTTATTTAGAATCTCAATAATACTCTAATTATTAAGTGGCCAGTGCATTATTATTAATTATGAGTGCAGTCAATAAACTGCTGTTAATGAAGATTTTAAAATTTTGTTTGTTAAATTTAAATTCGTCTCAATTTGTTGCAAAGAGAAATTCCGATTACCTGGAAGATCGAATAATCTAACAACAAACAGCCCAATTGAAAATTTCGAGATATCCAATTGCCTTTTCTTTACGTAAAATTAGGTGCATATTTTATATACTAATTATTCAACTGAATAAATTCATTTTCGGTCAGCTGCAAAAATTTTAAACTGAGAATTATACCTGCCGAGCGTTACTTATTGAAAGTGAAACCAATATTTCGGTTCAAGGAAGTGCAGGAAACAGGCAATGTCTTTACTCGACGAGAATGAGTGTATTGCGAAAAAAAATAAGAAAACTTACGCTAAAGAAATAAAACATTTTGGATATGCCTTGTTTGTAATAATAATAATAATAATAGAACAATAAATGTTTTTCGTAAATATTCATTTTTGAATGAAAATGAATTTTAAATCTATCACAATGGATATGTCTATATTTTGTTTTGTTTAAATCTAGACACGAAAACCGAGGTAAACTTTGGAAAAGAATCTAAAACGCATAAAATCTCAATTTCAAAAGAAAACGGACGTTTCGTTTTGAATGATCACTCCTCATTTGATATCTACTAATTATTCCAGTAAATTAATTAATTGCATTTGTTTCGTATCAGATTAAACATTTAAGTATCGATTAACGCCGTTAAAAAAAAAATTGGCAAAATCTTCCATATTCTCGTAAACGAAGCACTAAGAATGTCAATTAAGGTTTTTGATGCGTTACAATAACGTTTTATTAAATGCGTGTATATTTCTTATCTATTTAATAACAACAAATTAATGATTTGTTACTTTTGTTAATAATAAATACTGTTTAGTAACAAATTTGAGCTTGTTTTCTTGAAACTGTTCGACTATTACACGAACGTATTTTATTCGTTGTATCTGTCGTTTCACTTACTTATTTGGATTTTTGACTTCATAACACTAATCCTCAATATCAAATCTTGCATACGGACCTGATAATTTGTATACAACCATCCAAACATCCTTGTAAAAAGGCCTGCAAGCGCCGAACATCGTGTCGCATTTAAAGTGCGGCAGAGTGTACCTATGATAAATAGGGATACATAATAAATTAAAAATATTTGGGTTTAAAGTCGAACTTAGCTAAATGACCATGGCAACAAAATATTGTTAGTTCTAGCATTTTTTGTTTTGTTTTGGAATTGCTTTGGTGACGAAATTAGTAAACAATTCATTCTATTTTTTTTTTAATAAAATGTCAGTATTTAACATTATGTGTGGGTCCTGAAGTTATTGAAAATTTCCCAAACTCACTACGACCGAGCGAGCTAGTATCGATATGCGGAACACAGAACGTTCCAACCCCATCGCTACAGACTTATTGTAGGAGGTCTGTGACGGCTAACGAAATTTTCGGGGCAGCCGGAAGAAGACCTGGATCGTTTCTTTGTGCGCCTGGAGGCGCACTTCCAAGCAAACGGGACAGATGTAGAGAACTGGGTCGACATCACCATTGAACAATTGCGGTACAGCAGTCTGCAGTTCTCATATGCAACGCCGAAGGATAGCCTGCAACAGAAATTCTGCTTCGAGGCAATGCGCTTCGAACTGACTGACCGCCTTTACAACGAAGCACAGCAGGAAGGAACCGGCAGAGATGTTTATACTATGGAAGCTGAGTTATCGGAACCGTCTGGGCATCTACGTGCCGGAGCCCCGGATAGTAGAGATGTTGTGGAAGCAGGCATGCAGTATCACTTGGCGGCCCAGCTGCCTGAGACAATGGCCAGCCTAATTAAAATGGCAAACCGAGTTGAAGAGTTTAACATTTTAGAAACTGAAATATTTCACACATGGCTGCAGGCTATAATGGAGAACGAGTTGTGGTAAGTTTTTAAATTCTTTATGTAATAATCTTAATAGTATATTTATACATTTACCAGGACAAGAACGAGGAACCTGAATTGATTGTAAAATTTTCTTGGGCGTCTTTTGTGAAGTCGGAGGAATTCCTTTTGATGTTGACAATAGAAGAGAATGATTTGTCTGAAGATCAGAGACAATTTGTTGTTATCAAGTCAGATTCGGGATCTCCATATAGCATTATCAATCGATTTTTAAATTTTGGGAACATAAATCCGTTCAAGATTACATTTAATCTTTTGACTTTGTCTGAAGATGAATAATTTCAATAATTAGCTTAATTTCTTCTTTTCTGTTATAACTGTTAATTATTTTTTTTTAAATGTCTAATTGTATTATTTATTTTACATAATGAATAATAAAAAAAATTATTATTGCTGTCAATTATAATTTATGAACATAATCGAACAACATAATTTCATTACATTATTATAACAAGATTTTAATGTGGCATCCAAAAATATATAAGATGTTTAAAAAAAGGGGAAAATTAGAAACCAAAATAAGTCGAAGTCTTGAAAAACATGCGTCTGAAAATAAATAAAAAGCAATCTTCTATGAAGCAGTTATCTAAGCATCATTAAAGTTTTCTATAAAGATTATAGTTCAAATATCTTGGAATAGACATTGCTTGTTACCGAAATATAAATAAAAATGTTCCACAACTATGACCTAATGATTTGTCAGATGTTGTAGTTTGGCTATGGATTGCACAGTTGTTATGGCTGTTTCTTTTCATAGTGATATAATTAGTTGAATTGAAATATCAATACTTTGTTGTTTCTTGAAACGTTTTTAATAAATCTTCTGGATAAGGCTTATCTGTTGAAAATAAAATATAAATAATTTTATGTATATTAAAAATTGAAAAAGTCGATTTTAATATCGATACATTTTTGCCAAATTATCATAAGGCACATCTAGCAAATTTTACAGGAGACAATTATCTTGTCTCAAGATCACTGCATGTTACATATTATTTTGATACTTACGATAGGTTAATTGCGTCTTTATCACCATAAAGAATAAACTGATGGTTACAATACTTTGGCAAAAATGGGTATCGATATTACAATAATTGATAGTAGTTTAAAATTACTTTCGGAGGCCTTCTCATAACCCTTTTTAATTGTATTTTTTTCGTTTTTTAAATCCATTTTGATCTATTACAAATTATAATAAGCTTGTTGCTTTTAAACTATTGCAAATTGGCATTTGAACTAAATTTATTATTATCAAGATCTAGTTCTTTAACTTTTTTCGTGTTTTTGTTAAATATTTGTGTTGGTAGCGAAGAATTTTCAAATTAACTTCCCGTTTCAAGCCTGTCTTCTGCCTGTGGCGTCCTTTTCGTTACAGAAGCTGATCCGTACACATCGTGTAAGCAATTTTTTAAAATTATTTCGGTTTATTTTTAATTTTTAATGTTTTAACTTATTCATAACATAATAAATGCCCGTTGTGTTTTCGTTTTTAAAGTAGAAACAGGGTAATTTGTTGTTTTTGCGATATTTTTGGCTTATTTATAATAAAACTCGGACGCCATTTTGATTCCGATTTGTTAATAAAAATGGCGTCATGACGAATTTTGCAGTAAACCATTTCTATTGATAATTTGAATAAAAAGTTTGGTCCAGATCTAAAAGTGTTCGAAATCCCTATCGAATTATCGTTCGATAGGGCTATTTTTTATCGATCCAAAAATAAAATTCTTTTTAAATTAAGTTTTTCAAGTTATTAGCGAGATGGCGTGGTGAGCAATAATTATTCTTAAACTTGCATAATTTTTAGTTTTATTCGCCATTTGAATATGAAATTACAGTGACTATTCAACGCATAATTGGTACATTAGGCAATCAAAAAAAGAATAATGTTAAACGAATCTGAAATGTGGCTTATGAGTTAAATCTCGTTTGCTGTTTTTGCTAAAATTAATAATCATTGCAGGTTTTTTTGAACCAGCCATTCGAAAAAATCATTCAACAAGCTGTATGGCATGAATTTGTTCAACAATGGTTTGATGATTTGGATTTTCTACATTTCTAATAGAAGTTAGGTACGATTAGATGTCAAGATGGCCTTAAAAAAATGTGATGTGATGTGACGATTAAAACTTCAAATGATTACATTGAATGCAGCGACAGAGGACCTGTTTTAACTGGAGATTACCATTAGAAGCTGAATGCAAGGAGATTGACACCCTTAAAACCTGGTTGTACACTGTAATTGAGGAGGAGTGTGGTGCTGACCTGATTTAACGATGACATTTGATGACACTTGACTGCAGGCTATAATGGATGACGAGTTGTGGTAAGTTTTTAAATTCTTTATGTAATAATCTTAATAGTATGTTTATAGATTTACCAGGATAAGAACGAGGAACCCGAATTAGAATGAAGACCACTTTGAAAGGCGTTATTTGAATTGAAGACTGAAAAATCAGTGAAATCGACGAGCCAGGAAGACGACCCCCTTTCAAAATGACACAATCGATTTGAGAGGTTTCTAGGATTGGGAAATTGAATAATCCAGCAAGAAGAAACGTGCCAAAGAGAGATGGAAAGAAGGCGCCTGCGAAGTTCCCCAACAGAAATCATCCAAACAGTCTTTAATTTCTGGAAATGGACAAGAAGACAATGCTAGATTGGAACAATTAGTTTTGCTCTGCAATGCCAATATCATGCATCATCAATTATAACATATAACAACAGTTAAATCCCGATTTTTGTTTAAACCGAAATGTAGATATTACATTTTTATTGCTATAATTTAAAAGATATCGAAAAAATTTCAATAAATATGAGAATTATAATGGCAGAACTATTTTTTCCTTGAGATGAGAATAACGTTGGAAGATTTACAACAGGCTATTATTTTATTTTATTTTATTATTATTTTATGATGAAACGATCAATCTTGCTAATTTTTTTATAGATAGTTGAAGGTTGTAACAGCTATAAGAGTTTATAAAATTCTCAATGTCGAGCTGCTAGGCAGGGATCGCTCTTAAGAAGTGTCGTTTTTATTTCTGGCCGACAACGTAGGTATAAAATTATTTTAAAATTAATAATTTTCATCTATCTTCCCAAGTCGGTATTGTATTGCTGTAATATATTTTGCCATCAAAAATTCTCTACTACTTCAACATATTTAAAGTTCAAGCTTTAGCAAGTTTCACTGTATATAAACATTTTATAAAGCGCCTTTTTATTACCATACAAAAAGTAAAACATAAAAAAAGATTTATGTAGTAGGTATGCAAAAATGTATCCTCGGCGCAAGGATACTATAATAACATTATCCTTGTCCTCAAAGGTCATCAACATATTAATACGAACTCAACCGAACATAAACTCTAATCTCGACGAAATAACGATGGGATTCCGCTCCCTTTAACCCTCCTCTGTCTTTCTTCGTGTGAAATAGCCAAGCTGTAAAAATTCTGTTATTCACAGGTTGCATGTAGCCTAGATAAGATATTGCTTGATTATTTTTCGATCAAAATATCTTATATTTGGAATAAATTATAGTGTATTAATTATAAGCTTACAGTTTTGGCTATTTCACACAAAGAAATAAAATTGAACCTTCATCTCTGCCTCTATGTCAGTAAATTTTGTGAATAGATACATAATTAAAGAAATTTACCATCAAATAAACCTTTGTTGTGAATCATTAAATGCATAAATTGAAGGGGTCAGAATAAAAAAGGGTATAAATGTATTTTTGAACATTATGGGATAAGTACGTTTTGTTAAAGGCGAGGTGCCTATTTATTGCACCGAACACAAACTTACAATTAAAATTCTATTCTCTTTTAATTAACTAATATAAAATGAGATTTTATTAAAAAAAGTCTGGACTGTTTTATAGTTACATAACTTCAAACTCCAATATATTCAAAAAAATTTAATTTTACTTGTACTTTTTTTATTCTAACCCTTTCAATTATTATGGAATACCTAGTCATTTAATCATTGACGTGCATTATTATTAAATTGGGTACAATTATTTATATAAAATCATATTTTATTTCAATTATTATTTTCGATAAAATAAGATTTTTATGTTATCAATAAATTCGTGACAACACAATAAGTAAATTATCGAAACTTAAATCATTTGCAAAAGATCTCAAAAATAAATATTTTCCACTCCACTCGTTTAAGGTAAACTTTATGGCAGTCAATAAGGCCCTAACAAAGACCACTCAGTGCCTTTGTTGGAGCAATATATCTTGTTGACACGTTACCCTCGAGCTATGAAAAAATACGCTTTCTGCACAACGAGCTCAAACGATTTTAATTAAATTATGAGCAAACTATAATATTTGAAGAAAATGCGTTTAAGTGGCAGCAATAAGCTCATATAAATTTGAAACCAAAATTTAAAATATTTGGAGGCTTTATGAGGGATGCCAGTTTCGAAAAATGTTTACATTTTAATTAATAACTAGCTTAATCGAGACACCATCAAAAAAAGAACCGGATAGAAGAATGCGGACCGATCACGCTTATAAAATGCAATAGCGACCTTGTCTTCAAATCTTAAAAATGTGGCTAAAACGAGTGATGTCGTTTTCCATTTAAATTACATTGCGCCGATGGTTAGCCGGCGAAAAGATCGAGGAGGATGAGCGTTTTCCCATGTTAGAATGTTGGGTTGCATAAGTCCCAAATATGGTTAACGGCTTTAGTAAATCGTCGTCTTAAGGGGGCCACTTGAGAAGCAAGATTCACAAGATGACGCCACCGTAGAAAAAGGTGTCAATTTTGTAAAATGCTTTTTTCATTAACAAACTTTTTTATGTAAAAAACTAGTGGCGGATATAAAAGATAAAAAAATGATCTAGGTATAGACATAAATTTGCCATGGAAAAAGTTGAGAAAAGTATTTATTCAAAAATGTCGAACTTTCAATAATATTTTAATTTTTTGTTAAAAGTAAAGAAAATCTTGCTGATCACACCCTGGAAGCATTAATCATAAGTATACTCGTACATTATCTAATCACATTTGTCAGTATTTAAGTCAAAAAGCATCGGAAAGTGTGACATTTTTGAATAAATACTTTTTTCAAGTTTTTCCATGTCAAATTTATGTCTATACCAAGATCATTCTTTTATCTTTTATATCCACCACTAGTTTTTTATATAAAAAAGCTTGTTAATGAAAAGAGCTTTTACAAAATTGACATTTTTACTACGGTGGCGCCATCTTGTGAATCTTGCTTCTCAAGTGGCCCCCTTAAACTCCAAAGTGAAGTTTATCTATAATGAAATTCGTGTTCTTGTAATAATTATTTAATTAAAGCCGCTGCACAATTAAGCTGGAACAGTAACAAGACCTGAAACTAACAGTAACAGAAACGGCAATGAATCGTCGCTGCACAATAAACAGTTACAGTAACAATTTTTTTGAGAATATTTAGTTTTAGTCGGCACCGTCATTGTAGGTGCGTGGGAATGATTACAATCCCAACTTTATCTCTATTTTGATCGCGGTGTTCGATGTTATCAATTACTGCGTTTATACTATTCCAATACGTATTGGGTAATTCGCTTTAGTAACACCCGCATTAAGCTAAAGCGACTTGGGCCTGTTTTTACAATTCGTTCTAATGCGCTTTAAGTAAATCCAGCTTTCAGGTGCGCCAACCCAACAATTTATTTAGTTTTTAGAGTAAACAACCGGTAATTTAAAAATATCTAATTGTAAGTTGAGATATCTTTCCGTCTAGCACCGCTAAAAAAAAAATTTCTCCAATTATTCCTATCATGCAAAGAACCTCATTGTCATTCCACGTACAACGTTTTTTCTTCCATTTTTTTTTCGATATTTTTAAACGGAGTACTAATTGAAACTACCTCGTTAAAGGTGAAATTTAAAATTAACTGATTCCATCCTACTAAAAGTTGATATATTGCACCAGTGGCGGCTTGTCAGAGAAGGCAAGGGAGGCTAAGCCTCCTCATGATAAAATTGAAATAAATAAATAATTACTTAGTCAAATTTGATTTTTATTAAATTTTCAGTATGAAATCATCAATTATTAGGTACTCAATTAAATAAATGGTAATAGTTATTTGGTAGATAATTTTCTTTCACCATACCAGAACGGCCTTATAAAAGGAGATCTTCTATTTACAATATGGGACTTGAAGGTTGAATGTACGCGCCAGAAATATGGTCGAGACCGGGCCGGAGACAATTTGCTACATTTGACTCCAAGCATCGCCTTTAATTCTATAGAATGACACGATTTTGACCTTGAACGTTAAAAAGAAATGAGATGCAATACTTGAGTTAGAAAGAATAAAACTATTGCATCGGAGGCTCCAGCTCCACCCCCACCCGAACACGTGTCCTGGTCAGTGCGTTTTGCTGGGAAAGATTCCAATTATTCCTTAGCACTGGGTGCGACAGGTCTACTGCAATCGTTGAATTCAGGTATAAAATTTTGAATTTGCGGGTTTAATTGTTTCAACATGAATGACGATATAGAAGTAGAACTATAAAATGTATTTTCTAAAACTTGTGAGGATATTGCAGATTTTCTTTTGGATTATGATACAAAATTATTTATTTATAAAAATTATGATAGGCCTCGTCCAAATTTAATTTCTTTTATTCACAATCAGTTAGTAACATACTACTTTTCTAACTCTTTAAAAGTTGGAAATTGAGCGATTTCATGAATACACTTCAGTCAGTCAGAAATATTTAAAAAGGAGTCAGTTATGAGGCGTAATCGGTCAGAAAAAAAACCATAACCAACCTGTGAGGGCGTTACTATCGATTTAAACTACAAATGTCAAATTAACATATATTTCGAAATGTCAACATTGTCGTTAAAGTTGACAGTACTCTTCAACATAGAATAATGAGACCACATGGAGAATGGTTTTTGAGTCTTAGCCAAGTCACCAAAATAAGCGAGTATAATGCTCTCAGAAATGTACTTTTGGACCCCCTTTTTAGAGCACCAGTCGCGAAAATTTCTGTATGTTTTTTCGTATCACAGTTTACTTTTCTCAGGTAAGAGATTGAGTTTTAAGTTTTGCGCGGATTCCCGCAATTCGGGGGGAGTACACTCTATTTCACTATCAGACATTTTGTTTGTTAAAGAAACAGCAAATACAAATTTGGTGTGACTTTTATTAAGCAATTTAATGAAATGTCGGTCGTGCAGCGCCTACTAAGTGTTAATATTTGACCGAAATAAACGATAATATTATTTTTAATTTTTATTGATTGTGAATAAAATAGTATACAGACCTCGGCAAAAGTACCATTCCTGTGTCTCGAGAACTAGTTCACCTCAAGGCTACGCCTTTCGGTAAACTATACTTCTCTCGACAGAAATGGAATACTTTCCGCCTCGGTATGTAATATACTATAAAACATTCCGGAACAGCACAAAATCGAGATTTTAATGTAACGTGGTATAACAAATGCGGATGGCTTACCGGGAGTGCAAAGCAATGTAAATTGTTTTGTTGGCCATGTTTACTTTTTCATCGGCGTCACAAACCGAATATACTCAGTGGAAAATAACGGGATATCACGATTTGAAAAATTTACCACGTCCCATTGAAAGACATAGAAAATCAAAAGATCACATATCATCAACATGTAAATTTACGTTATTTGGTAATTAAAGGAAATCAAAATATAGCGAGGGTTTTGGATACTGCTCGAATTCGCGAGATTGAGGAATTTAATATCAAAGTTAGTTATTTTCATAATTAAGTAAGAGAAAATACATTTTGTAAGCCCATATCTCATCATCCCACCCTATGCATTTTCTTCAACTCCTAATCCAGTCCTGGCAAGAAATAACTCTACATCTCCTCGATGGTTCTTGCTGGATGGTAATTTGTGATACAAAAATAAAACATCATAATTTGTTGACTAAGTAGAGTACCTATTCTTCATAAATATTAGCCTCCTCACTCGTCACTACCACGTGCCGCCACTGTATTGCACCCACATGTTTTGAACAATGCGATGCAACAAGAGTTTTAGACCCATTAACTCAAACGAAAATTCACATTTTTGTAAAATTTTAAATTTATGTTTATGCTACAGGATTTCGCCAATTCGTCTTAGTTAATACGTATTTAGTATAAACGTAGCAAATATAAACATGCCGATATCGGGATTCATCGGTATTGCATGAACAGTAACGAGAACAAAAAAAGATAAAAGTTGGCGAACATTTTTGCTTCCCTTCCCGTTCCTGTCGCACGAAAACTGCTATTGCAAAGCATGCATTTTAACATTATTGGTATTCTCGTTACTGTTTCAGCTCCTGTTCCAAATCAATTATGCAGCGGCCTTTAGTTTTAAATGTTGCAAATTTAAAATGTTCTAACGAATATTTCGAAGGCAAAACTCAAATTAAAGTTAAGTACCTAAAATTAAATAAAAAACATTTTAATAATCATTATTGAGTAATTAAATTTATTTTTCCCAAATTCACATCCAAGGAAACTAAAAATAATCTATAAAAACATAAATAAACAAACAGATTTTTTATTTTTGTTTTTTGTTATTCTATTTCTTAAACTTGATTAGTAAATACCAAATCGTACGTTTCTGGCTAATCAGATTTAATCATTGCCTTAAATATTTAATTTTCGCAATGTTCGACTTTTATCTGCTCTCGTTAATCGCCTCTTACAAAGCAATTGAAGCTCGTGGTATTGCACAATGCAATAAAATTCTTCACTACAAGAATCAACTCATTGTAATATCCAATCCTGTTTAGATATTTCTGTAATGTGTGCATTAATACAACGAAATTAAAAATTAAGTTTTCAAACAGATTAAAAAGATTAACAAATGCTTGGCCAATTTGACGACACAGTTCATTTATCGGTTGTCGATAACCTCTGTGAATCTGGTAATTCTTTAGTAGGAATGACTTGCAAAATTGAAGTATTAATTCATAAATTTGAAATTTATACTGCTCGCTTTAAATCATCCTTTTATATTCTTTCATTTATTGACTGATGCAATTTACATAATATTTAATCATTTTAGTTGGAGGGAAAACGAGAACAATAGTTTCGCAACTATTTTTTCCCATTATCCTTGGTCCTGCTTAAATTTATGGTTATCTTGTTCCAGAGTACATTTTCAATGAAATTTTAAAAAAAAAATTTTTTGATTCAAAATCTATTAAATTCCAATCAACTCTTTTATTAATAATTGGCAGAACTTAAAAATATCAATTATGCCGACAAAAAATAAATATCAGTAATATTAACGATTACAAATTAAGAATGTGTGCAAATCTTGTCTCAAAATTATAAGAAGTCTTCCTGTCTGGTCATGCTTTGGAGTCGTGATTCGTGATTATATTACCCTGCTAGCTAATTTTTAATTTATTGGTCGTTTTCTTTATGTTTCTTTCGATGTTCCCGATTTCTTCTTTCCTCTGTATCCTTTATGAGCCTTGTTCATTATTTCTAGCGAACTGTGCATTATTTATTAATCATTTTATTTCTTATTTTCATGCCAATTCGATATAAATGGTTCTTCTCTTTTTAGTGTTTTCTATTTTTTTTTTTCTAAAATCTCTTGTCTGTGAATGTAACCTCATTTTCCTCTTTTATAAATTCCTTCCTTATGTTTCCTTCTGCTTTATTGATCAGATTGATTAATTTTTCCTCCTCTAGTTTTTCGTTCCTCTTCTATAGATTCTTTTCTCTTCCATCTACTATTTATCGCCTTGTTCTTCTTTGTTTTGATCCTATCTTTCCTTATGCAAAGATTTTTCCTGTTCTTCTGTTCTCGCTCCTCTTGTTTCTTATTTTCTTTATCTTCTGTCTTTATCTTATCCTCTTTTACTGTTCTACATATTTTTTCTGTGCCTTTTACTCTTTTTCTGAACCGAACTAATTTTTCTCGTGTTTGTTATTACTTTGTTCGTTCATTTTTTAATCCTTTTTTCTCAACAACAGATACTTTCTGTTCGTTTAAGATTTCTTCAACTGATAGTACATACTTCTTGTATGTCTGATTAATTTTTCAGATTTTCTCTCTTCTTGTTTTTGTCCTTGGTTTTAAACTTATTGTTAGTTGATATAATTAATTAATTAAATCAAATAATTACAATGTTATGGAAAAGGTTTCAAAATCTGAAAAGTTGACCAGACAATGTTTTTGAAAATCGTTTAAAAAGTAAATATTCAAGAAAACTTCTTTTCAATGTACGTACACAATTGTGCATTATTAAAAAGATAAAACGTAAATTTTTGCCTCGCAATGTTACTTATTCATGTTGCTATCAGCATAAATTTTAAACAATATTCTTTTGTTGAAAACAATTTTTTCAGACAGACTGCGATTTTCGGAACCTACATGAACTCAAGTCGCGCCATTGATGATTCATCGTAAAATTGGATCTGTACAAAATATTTTTTTGCATTGGCGAAATTGTTGATTGTTTCTAAATTTATCTATAATCTGACGTGCAGGGTTTTTCAAACACTTTGATCGCACATACTTTTCGCAACTTAAGGAACCACCAAAAGACGCATTTCTTACTGCGCGCAACAATTTTTGGAAAGAAAGGATCGCTTTTGTTAATTTTATCGCACAATCTTCAGCTAAAATTAGCATTTTTCAGATGGTCTAACAATACTAGCAAAAAAAACACTATTGTTATTAATGACAGTATTTGAACTCTTTAAATTTGAATATTAAAAACAAATAAGTTCGTTTTTACATTGTCGACACGTGATTTTTTATATTTCTTTAATGTTGGAGCAAAAAAGTCCAAATTAAATTTCTTGTTTAATTTTAATTGCGACAAGGTTTTCATGTGAACCAGCAAGGTTTAATTTGTAACTGATTTCTGATCATGTGCTAAAAAATAAATAATAGTGGGGAGATGTTCCATAAGTAGTTAACTGGCTTTAAACCACCAGTACATCAGCGATCTTGGTATTGTTTTGTGATCATTTGTGATCATTATCTCAAGAGTTTATATTCTCTCTAAGGTAGGATGCAATTTATTAATGATTTAATTAAGTTACAACTAACAGTTTTTCTACATAAAAAAATAGTTGTTTTTGTGCAAAATTTTGAAAAGTGAATGGTGAAATGTGTAGTATTAACCCTGTCTTTCGATTGAATTAAAACTTCATTTTTTATTAAGTTACCTCAATTTTTTACTGGGCACTTATGTGACCCTCATGACCAGTAAGGTTCAAGAACAGCGATAACCTGAACACGTTTCTAAAAAATTTAAAACTTTATTATGTATAACGTTTTTGTTTCGACGAAATTTAACTAGAGCGAGATAAAGAACGTTTTGTAAATCGCATTACATTGACACAAGATAAAATTTAAATTTTATTTATAGTACATTATCAATAAACAAAAATATCGAAACTTTTACTATCAACAACTTGCAAAATCGAAGATTGCAACTTAAATACTGACCATTAGATGTTACATTATAATAAACACTGATTTATTGCGAAAGATTGGTCTCTCGGTTAAATACATTTGATAACCTTCAGGGGTTTTATCGAAAAGGAATTTACGTAATTTACCAGCTCATGTACAAACTTGCCAAATCACACTACGATAACCTTTCCATTAATGCAGCGGGGTGTGACACACCCCAACTGGTTGGTTGTTATTGTCACTGCCACATAATGAGAAGTAAGGATTATTTATTCCTCATATTCTACTAAACCACATTCTTTTATAACGTGGTTACACCAATTGAATTTAGTTAATTTATGTAGAATTTGCAGTAACTTCTTCAGGTGCAATTTATAAAATAACTTATGCACATTTAGCATAATTTGCGCAAATCAACAATTTACAGAACAATTTGCATAATCTCAGTCATTTTTGGTTTTTTTAAATCAATTAGCTTCGAAAAGTTAAAACACTTAAAACCTAAATAATTGATATTTTTAGATTTGAAAGAGAGACAGCCTCAGAAACTAAAGCTTGATGAACAATACCTGGTGCTCAGTTTTCCCGTGAAAACAAGAATCGTTAAAAATATTAATATTTATAAAGTCCGTTCAAAAAAAACTCTGTGCTCGTTGGTGTCGTTTAGTGCCAACTTTCAAATATCAGAAATAAACAATGCTCCACTGTTGCTAGAAATTGCGTTAAATTAATATAAAACGTAGAATTGTTTTGTTTTGAAGTTGCTGACATATTCAACATTTATTATTTTCTCATGCAAGTTTTATTCATTAATGGATTTATATGTTGTAAGTAAAGTTATTGTCACTACTGTAATATACTCTACGACCTACGTTTGAAATTGGTCCGTAAGTCACTTGACTAGAGATATTTTTTGAACGCTCGTTATATGCTTTACTATAAATAATAGTGTTGTATCGAGATCAATGAACAGTTTCACGATTTTGATTTACTCATTTTTTAGTGTTTGAAATACCACTGTGAACGAAATAATGCAAATGTTCTACAAAGCATTCACATTGAATTCAAATGTAAAGTTAAAATTATGGCAAAAATTTAAGCAACTTGATGCGTCCTAATTGAAGAAACTTTTTTCAAATATGTTTTTTCTCCAGCCACCTTAAAACGCCTCACTTTTAATACCATTTTCGGAAGATCAACTGGTTGTTTTTGTAACTAAGAAAAAAAGTGTTTCGTGACAAATGCAACATTCACTTTTAATCCTAAGCTTAAATTTGTTTTAATCCCAGACTTAGAAAACATCTTTTTAGTTCACAGATACTTTTTTCCCAAAAACAGTGACAACTAAATAAAGTCACTACTACTTGAAATCACTCTGCTTATGAGTAGTTTAGAATTTGTATATTTTGTACTTTGCAGTGTCTTGTTGGTTGGAGAAAAAATAGCATGTTCATTCGGATTAAAAGTTACTTATTTTGACTGGCAATTTTGTATTCGCTCGGCTTCGCTAATGCTCCATCTTACAAACACAAAATTTGCTCGCTAAAAAATGACCCTAATACAACACTATCTATATTGATAGTGTAAATAAGAAAGTAGATAGTAAAAACTCGGTAAAAACTGAAACGTAAAATAAACTATGAAATTTACAATAACAATAATAATAATAATAACAAAAAGATAACGTAATAGAATAAATATGAATTCTAAAAATAAAAATGTTGTAAGATAATAGTTGAACTTATGGTAATTATTTGAAATTTTATGTAAGCACCAAAAAACTGTAATTTATCGTTTACCACCGCTTTGCTTTTTTGTAATCTGGTTTATCTGGTTATGCTTCAGTAAATTTCGAACTCCTGACTACAACCAAAGAATAGATACATATACAATCTATTCTTTGCTACAACATAGTACAAACTTATTACAACAATTTACTTGAAAAAAAAACTAAAAATATTCGCTTACATTTATAGGATTTAGATCATAAAAAAAATACAATTTATTTCTGATATTATCTTGGCGTTGCCGCAGTTCCTACAAATTTTATTCAATTGCCACGACCTTGGTGATAAAATACTAAAAATGATTAGGGCATTTTAAAAACAGGAGAAAACCAGGTAAAGTGTAGAAAACCGAACTATTTCATATTTTAACTAGTTACGTACAACAGGTATTTCATAGATTAACTCTATTATATACTTTAACGATAACATATGGAATTAACATGTTAATAATTGATACCACGTAATGCTACTTTTGTTTTATTATTGTTATTGCTATCAATGTTTTAAGTATATTTTTAACGATGCAATAATGATTAGGGTGTATTGCAGCCAATACAACTTGCTGTTTTGGTCTTTGATGTCAAAGAAATTCATTTATCAGAATCCTTACCGACTTTTTAAACAATAGATATTTTCAAGGCGTCTCAATCTAAATAGGGCAGAATCAAAATAGAAGCGCTATTGAGAATGTTTTATTGCGATCATATCTAACTATTTTCTTCAATAAACAAATTCGTAAGTTAAATGCGAGATAAAATTTTGTTGTTTGCTAATAATCCGATGATACAGCTTTAAAAGGGCGGCGGTAAATGATATGAACAATAAAAAATTTGTAATGCAATATACATACGTACCACATACGCGATAATAATTTCTTCATTTTATTTTCACTTCTTTTCATGCGTACATTTTTTGAAAATGTAATCATATCTCTGAGGAAAATTGCAAGTCGGAAATAAGAAATAAATAAAAAACAGAAATGAATATCGAGGATAGTGTAACCTTGCACCTTGGAATTGTATTCAATTTCATAATATTTGATATGAATTGAAATTCAATGTTAAGGATATAGAATATACGTAGACACACGTGGGTCTCATTAATTCAGTTTAGTTGCAAAGTTACCAGGTCTACAAAAGATTTTAAAAAATGCACAAAGTATTTTGTCCGAGTACTAGAAATTTCAAATAAGGATGATAATTTAGGAAATGATGGTATATCTTGTCCAACAATTTCAAAACTACATATACAGGCATAACTTTTAATTTACACAAACACAACACATTAAAAAGTATTTAAAAATTTTAATTTCTTGTTATGGAACTAAACATTATTTATTAATGTATTGTGTTCGTGCAAATTGAAATTTATATGTATACAATTTTTAAATGTTGTAGAGTTTTTAAATTGTTGGACAACATATACAATGAGAATAAAAAAATCCAAATACAAAAAATTGATAATAATCTCATGATTGACAAACTTGAATAAGAATTTTAGTCAACTCGTCATTTCATCGCCTTAAAAGCATTCTTAGTTTTTCAAGTAGATTAATCGTTTAGAGCCCTGGACTAGTACCTACCCAATTAATCCAAATTAATCTAACTTTGTGTTAGGTGCGACCACTCATTCGCCGCAGCCAATAAAAATACACTCTGCCTAAAATGTAATTTAAAAAACTTTACTTCTCTATATTTTTTTCCCTATTGTGAAATCGAGCAAAGTGCTTTAACTTTGTGCATATTGTAGAATAAATCCTATTATACATACAGTAAGTAACAAACGTAATGCAACAATTGGATCAATCTTAAACTAAACATCTTAATCTTAAAAAAATTTAGGCTGCTAAAAAAAAAGTCGATTATGACGTCATTACTTCGACAAAAAACGCCCAGTATATAAAAATTTATCTATTTTTTTGAATTTTTTTCAAAACTCAATAGTTTGAGATTTATCGAATTGTTGTGTTACTTTTGCCTCTCACTGAAATTACAACAGTGATATTGTGCCACTTTTAAGTTTGTACGCCTTTAGTTACTCGGTAAATATGTTGCTAGGCTTTATTATGTTTTTAATAACATTGTAGATCTTAAAAAAACAGAAACATTTCATCTCATTACTTTTAGTGGTTTGGTCTTTCGAAATAAAAAAGGGGAAATGCCCAGTCGTGGACGTAAGTGACTGACTCGTTGCTACTCGGAAACGATTGAACACATAATCAAATTGCACTTATATCGAACATTTGGAAGTTAAACTTTTTTTTTTTTGTTAAGAGGAGGTAACCTGTGTGACTACTAACTTCCTCCCCCATACGTCTTCCTCACCACGGGAACCAATTGGAAGCTAAACTAAAACTGACTATTAGATTCAAATGCAAGACTGTTATATATGAACACTGATCTTATTATTTTCAAGTGGTTAATTTAAAAAATTTCATTAATTTATATACCTATAATTGATTAGTTGCAAATGGGGTGTCGCAAACCCCAATGCACAAGTGACATGACAATTTGCAGTCGGATCAATTCTATAATCTACCAACTTTCATAATTTACTGTCTAGGGGCAGCTGTTGCGTATTTTACGTTTTACTGCATTTTCCCTGTAACCAGTTCAACCTGATTCCCATGTTTTTTTGACAACTAAATGGTCGTTACTTTAACAGAATGTAACAATTCCGTTAGTTAATCAATATTTCTGAACATAAAAATAAATTTCCTTCTCAAAATAATTGTCATTATTGCGGCAGTATTTTTTTATTATTAAATTAATGAATATTTTTAGAAACTATTTAGATACGCGAAAAAATTATCAGTTACAAAGGCAGTTAGTATATTCAGAAAAACAATTAATAAAATTTTTCCATAAACATTACCACGCTATTTCAAATCTTTTACCGCCTTTGATGCCAACCTAACTGTCGAAAACAATGTTTTGCCGGGACGAAAGTAACAATATTTACCGATAAGTTTGATGTTGCGTCAGATTTATGTTGTAAATATTATCGATTTGAATTATAGCTACATGTTCCGATTATGTAAAATCAAAGGTGCATTCTTATAAATTTATGATTTATTTCATTGTAGGTTTCCTACTAGTTGGGTCACGTGCTGCTCCTGTACTATAAAAACAACGCACGCTCTGTAGAGGCCTCTTTTCCATATTATAGTAAGGAGGAAGAGTGATTTGAGTGTCAGTGTTTCTACACAATCAGAATGCCACAAACAGCAGGCCTAAGTAATGGTTACGTGAATGGTCATACGGCGTATGACATGGAAGATGGGTCAAATTTTTTGTTCACTTCCGAGTCTGTTGGAGAAGGACATCCGGGTACGTTTCAGCCGATTATTTTCATTGCGTGCTAAAATGGCTACCGGCGTTTATCAATCGAGAACCAAAATTACACGTGTTCGAGACGTTCGAAGGCGCCAAAATTGGCCACGATGTTTACAGTTGCCATGCTCGATGGACTCGTTTAATAATTCTTTAAAAAAAAAAGTGAAATCGCGGTAAAGTCCACACCACGTGCTTGTGCAATTGCGTCATTCAATACAATTTGTTGTAGAAGAAGTTTCATAATGTAATGTAATATCTATTTCTAGATAAAATGTGTGACCAAATTAGTGACGCAATCTTGGACGCACATCTAGAGCAAGATCCAAACGCAAAAGTTGCATGTGGTAAGACCGCTTGTTATGTCTGGAGTCAAAATTAATTTGAATACAATTTAAGAGACGGTTACAAAGACTGGAATGATACTGTTGTGCGGTGAAATAACATCGAAGGCGATAGTGGACTACCAAAAAGTTGTCAGAGACACCGTAAAACACATTGGTTACGACGACTCTTCAAAAGGTGAGACCTTTCGAATATTTAGTCACCAGTTAGCTTTTTATTTTTGTTTGATATGGCATGATGATAAATTTCTTGTAATTAAGTAATATTAAAGTTAGTCTCGTGGCGAGATCGTTTCTCTGCACCATTAAATTTAATCACTTGCGCAAAATTTACCGTTTTAAAGCAAACAAAATTAAGTTACAAGCTAAAATTAATACTTAGGATTCGACTGGAAAACTCTGAATCTAATGGTAGCTATAGAACAACAGTCGCCCAACATTGCTTTAGGAGTACATGAAAACAGAGAAGAACTTGAAATTGGTGCGGGCGATCAGGTATTACTTTCTGGATAATTGGGAAATCGCGATGTGTAATTTTCTTGCTTAAATATTGTTCAAATTAGCATGAGAATATGTTTAGTGCTTTTGAAGTGTACGCTTATCATTTTGATATCAACTGATTATATTACTAAAAGGGAGTTAGTTTTCACAAAATTTTAAACTTCAAAAACATTTTAGTTTTAAGATTTTATCATATTAATGGTAGAGCGCAGATATTGATCTGATTGAACAATGCATGTAATATCAACAGTTCATTAGTGGTATCGGATGGCAATAGCTCTGTGCTCTACGGCAAAAATACTTTCATATTTCGTAATATATAATTAACAATCGGTTAAAATGCATATAAACATGGTCATAATGCATGCCTAATTTCATACAGGGTTTGACTTCAAGACCTGCAATGTGTTGTTAGCATTGGATCAACAGTCTCCAAATATCGCGGCAGGTGTGCATGAAAATCGTACAGATGAAGAAATGGGCGCAGGTGACCAGGTGAAATTTTTCTCCTTTTATGTTAATTGTAAACTGTAAAATAATTATCGTTGTATTGCTTCCATACATGATTTTAACAAATTGAACAACTAATCTCACATTTTATCATCCTAACTTTTCATTATATATTGCTCAACTGTGTTGTTGGAATGTACCTACTTGCATAACGCTAATGTGAGGGTTACTTTAAAGCTATTTTTATAACGTCCAAACTAGTTTTTGTTATTGGTAAAAAGTAGTTTCATTAAATAGAAATAATGGCAATTTTTATGGTTATTGAAAACAATTAATTTTATAGCTGTGATAATCTTTAATTTGCACCAGATAATGTCCACATTTTTTCAAACACATTTGATTGAATGTTCCAAACAGTGTGCTAAAATATTTGGTAACATAAGGCGTTCCCTTCAAGTATGCTACTTGTCGAGGGCATTGTTTGCCATACATTGCTTTTCCACTATCTTTTTTAAAAGTTATTGTAAACATTTTTTCCTAGGGTCTTATGTTTGGATATGCAACAGATGAAACAGAAGAATGCATGCCATTAACGGTTGTTTTGGCTCACAAACTTAATTCTAGAATAGCTGAACTTAGACGTTCTGGCGAATTTTGGTGGGCCAGGCCCGATTCAAAAACACAGGTATACAATTCATCATGAAATTTATTTTATTTTCACAATTTGTTATTAGGTCACCTGTGAATATAACTTTGACCATGGTGCATGTATCCCGTTGAGGGTGCACACCGTCGTCGTGTCTCTCCAACATAGTGAAAAAATTAGTCTTGATGAATTAAGATCAGAGATCTTACAAAAAGTTGTTAAAATTGTCATTCCTAAACGTTATATAGATGAAAAAACTGTAGTGCACATCAATCCTTGCGGTTTATTTATCATCGGTGGTCCACAGGTGAGCAAACAATAATTCTAATAAATTAATACTTCAAAATAAAATGATGTACTGTATAGTATTTGCTACTCTTGATAGGCTATGATGTCAATTACCATTCTGATTGTTCATTTTCATTGCCAATGTAAATTATTTTTATGAACTTTCTTACACGTTTGTTTCTTTTTTAGGGCGATGCCGGTTTGACGGGTCGCAAAATTATTGTCGACACTTACGGTGGCTGGGGTGCCCATGGAGGCGGTGCTTTTTCAGGAAAAGATTTTACAAAAGTAGACAGATCAGCTGCATATGCTGCGCGCTGGGTGGCAAAATCGTTGGTCAAAGCTGGTCTTTGTAGACGCTGCCTTGTGCAAGTTGCTTATGCTATTGGTGTAGCAGAGCCCCTCTCCATTACAGTTTTTGATTACGGAACATCAAAACTTTCACAAAAAGAGTTGTTGAGAATCGTTAAAAATAACTTTGATTTACGACCTGGGAAAATTGTTAAGTAAGTGATTATTGGGTTTTCTAGAATTTCATTACATTTTGATTTTGAGTGACTAAACAACAGTAAATTACTGTTATATGATTAGTGAACTAAAAGTTCCGCTCCACAAAATTAATGCTTTTATTATCAACTTTGGAATGTGTAGGTATTTTTGATGCGTAGTAATTTTTATGACCTATGATGTCATATTTTTGAGTTTTTACTGATGGAAGGAACCTACAATTTTAAACAACATCATTAATTTTTGTTGTATATGGTTAATTTTGAAGGAGAACCATATAATTTAATCTTCAATATGCCAATTAAAAGTGATTTAAATAAATAACTTCTAAATGCCAAGTTGTTCAGGTTTTGTGATTTAAGTTTGTTTTTCTTTATAGGGAACTGAACCTCCGCCGACCTGTTTACCAAAAAACCAGTGTTTATGGACACTTTGGACGAGATGGCTTCACCTGGGAGCAGCCGAAGGTTCTGCTTTTAGAATGACCAAAATAAGTTTTAATAATGTATTAACTATCCTATTCCTGTTGTTTTTAGTCCCCCAATCCTGCCTTTTAATCCCTCTTTTAATAGTGGCACTCTGATAGATGTAGGGACGTTGACTGTTTTTGCCAGTGCCCACAGATCACAGTGGATTTAAGAAAACCACTGCAATGATATGAAATAAATGCTGCAAATTTGATGTACAATATGCAGTTGTGCAGAGCTCTTATAAGAGGTTACAGAATTTGAATCTAGAAAATTTTAATTCTACAAATTCTAATTATGTAATTTGCAACTTAATGTATTTGCTTAACTTCAATTAATTAAAGTAGCGATTTCATACCTTGTGTTGTGTTTACGGTAAATCTAAGAGGAAAAGAGCATTTACGAAAACACACCGATCTGTGTGCTATGAATTAAGGTGACACTTCAATATTTTATTGTATACTTGCCAACGCATTTAGTTATATGAAGCTGCCATGATTTACTATTTAACTTCTCTTTTATATGGTGTCAATTATAGGAAGTGTTGATCTTCGATTTAGATCTGTAGTGACTGAACATTTATAATTATTACAGGTCGTTTTAAATATTACTGTATTGAATAAATTTCATTGAAAAGATTGTTTAATGTTCTTTTAGAGTGAAACTATGTAGTATGGTAATTTGTGCTGTTTATTTTGACATCACTAAAATAAAAGTTTTAAATTTTAACACCATTGTTTTTTTCCTCTGCTTTTATGTGAATCATTCATTCCAAATGTTTGCATATCCAAATTATTGACTTCACAACTACTGAATTTTTCAAACCACAACATACATTTTTGTAGGGTATGGTCAAAAATTACAAATTTAATTTCTTTACTTCGTGTTATCTGAATTATTTTCCTACTTTTATAACGGTTGAAAAATTTATTACAATTTTGAAACGGTTGTACTGCATGAAGTATTGTTAGCTGGTTCCATAATCAATTTAAAGTGACTTAAGTTAAAGTCCTCTAATTACTATACCAACTGATTGTTGTAACAATACTTTAAACTCATCTTTAGTTAAAGAACCATTAGGTGTTCGATTATGGAAGCGGCTGTTAGTGCATAACTATTAATCGTCAAACTACCCATGGCGATACATTAGTATTTTTAGTATTCTAAAAATATAATTAAGGGGTCCAATGCAAGAACCGGCCAAGTACAATTCTGAGGAAATAAAATTGCCCTCTCAAAACTATTGACTTGCGTGCATATTCTGTAATAACTTCACAAATTTATCCTTGATTGAATCTGAAGTTAGAAGCAATCTTCAATAAAAATTCTTTTTGGCGTTAACTAAAGCTTTATTTAATAAACTAATTTTATGATAAGTGAACACAACACAACAGATGGAACAGTACTTGTTCAAGTTACAAAGTTAAAATGCTTAGCATTAGGGATTGAAATTTAAAACTAGTCTTTTTCATTCATGTCTACATCTAAATACTCTCCTTTACAAATTTCTTTTTCCCATCTTGTTTTACACTCTTCATATTTCTTATCTTTATCAATATTTTCCTTTTCTTTTTTGTGATGATTGCTCTCATCTTTTGAGGTGCTTTTAAGTAAGGGATCTATTTTATCTCGAATTTCTATTAAAGCACTTTGAAAAAGTCTTGTCGATACCTGAAATTAATCACTTCATGAGCATTTTTTTGAAAACGCACTTATTTAGATTGATTAATAAAAAATATTGTTTGGATAATTTGAAACCAAACCTACTCACCGTTAATTTGGAAACAGAATCTTCACTGTTCTTAAGTTTATCTTTACATTCCTTTAACTCTACATTTAAACTTTTAATCATACTATTGAATTTACTATTTTTTTCTACAAGCTTGATATTTTCGGATTTTAAATCGACCATGCGTTCCTCCGTCTCAAGTCTTGCTTTATCATTTCGTTCAAGTTGAGCCATTAACTTGGTTACATCCACCAAGGCACCATGAAACATTACCAATCCTGCAACATGAAAAAGTAAACAAATCAAATAAATTGAATATTCTTAATTACCTTCGTCTGAACCTGATGCTTTGTCGTCATTTCTCATTTTGTTCAATAAACCAGAATCAGTTTGAAAAATTGGCAGCAAATTTTTATTACCAAGAGCCAATTCTTGAAGATTAACATCCTTTTCAGAATCATCAATAACAATAAAATCTTCTTCTTTAGGCTTATCGGTTAACTTTCGATAATGTAACGAATCCCGCGAGATAACTTTTCCAACCAATTTCCTTACTTGCGCTCTAGATAAACTTAAGCCAAGGGTGTACAACAAATCTTCAATATCCTTTTCAAAAATGTAACCACAATGTGTTTGATCAAAATATACAAATGACAGTAATAAGTGTTTGTCTTTAGTAAACATCTTCGGTTTGTCTCTTTTCTTCTTATCCTTATCTGATTTTTTCTTCTCTTTATTTTCATCCTCTTCATATTCTTCCTCATCTTCTGAATCATTATTGTCACATTTTACCTCGTACTTGCGAGAATCTCTCTTCTTATCTTCAGCTTTATCGCTTTTTTTATCTTCACTTTTCCTATCACGTTTTTCATCCCTCTTTTCCGTATCATCACTTCTGTCATCATCTTTTCTTTTGTCATCATCTCGTTTCTTGTCGTCATCACTCTTTTTGTCGTCCTTTTTCTTCTTCTCGTCTTTGTCTTTCATTTTTTCTGGTAGTTCATACAAGGCTTTGTAAATGTTGAATCCGAAATCCCTCATTAACATTTCATTAAACAGTTCAGCAAATAAGGATACTTCAAATGAATGTTCTTTTGTATCTTCTGGACGATAATCAAGCAGTAATGATAAGGACATCACTGTACAATCAAATTTTCCAGACTTTGCGATTCGAGATGGATGCACTAAAATGTGTTGCTGTTCTGGTAATGTGTATCGTTTCTCGAGTTGTGCTTTTTCCTTCTCATCTAATTTCTTTTCTTCTGTCTAAAATTTGAATGTTTAGTGATAAATATGAATGTACTACAAATTTTAATCTAAATTAACAAACTACAAATTTTTTATCACAACAATACATGTAACAGTCACTTTTACTTACTTCCATTCTTTTTTCTTCAACAATTTCTAACTCTGTTTCACTGGGGGTTTCCTTTGAGACATCATCTGATTTTTCAGATTCTAATTTTAAAGTTTTAGTAAGACGAGCCACTAATTGTGATTTTAGGCCTTTACTGTTGATGCTTCGAGCTTTCAATTCTTGCCTCAGGGCACTGACAACCATACTTTTGGGATCTAGCTGTGAAAAGTGTGTCGGTTCTAACTTGTCACTGGTAGATTCTTCTTCCTAAACAGCATAAACTTAATTAGCCTCGATACGAAAACGAAAAGTGAGACTCATTCAAACAACTTCCACCCACAAACACACAATCTTAATAAGTAAGGTTAGGCCATTCCATCATCGTAATGTTGCTCTGGAGAGTAGACTGGCCCAGCCCAGAGGGTATACCTAGCCTAGTTGTACAGTTAGTTATTAAGAAAGATGCCTTTTCATCAGCAGTAGCCTGGTCATCCACATCTTGGTCGGCCTTCAGTCTGTGCTCCAGCTGTTTTCGGTAGTTAAGTTGGAGGCCATCCCACTCCAGGCGGGTGGGCAGACAGCTCCAAACATCTGGCAGAAATAGAACCACTGTTTCAACCCGAGCTGGCACAGCCTTGCCTTTATGGGTGCTTTCGCTGCGACGATAGTAGAGCTCCAGGAACCGGTACCTAGTGGAACATAGAAGTCAGCAGGACGTACAGATGCCTTAACGAGACACATTTTAAGCACACGACTTACTTCTCGGCTCCGCTGAAAGCTATAACTAACGCATAATATAAGGACTTATAATCCACGACGATCTACATGCAACCCAATCCTCCTGGTATAATATATAGAAAATATAGCCATTGTAAGGTTGCACCGAATAATTAATTGCTTTAATACAGTACTAATTTTCTGCTAGTACATAAGTCAGTGAAAGTCATAATTTAAATCTAAACTACTAATTAAATAAACAAAACAAACTTAGTAAATAACAAAAAAACACATTCAAAGTGGTAGTCTTACATGCAATTAATATCTTCAAGAACTTACCATTGGGTGCATGCTGACAAGTCGATCCCTGTTAGCGCATGGCAGCTTCTGATTGCAGTTTTGATCAAAACTGTAGGATCTTGATAGGGATTTTCTCCATCTAAAGATGGACTCCATGGTCCACCAACCGCCATGGTTTCATTCTTTCCCCGTAAACCAACGAGGAAGTTGATCAATCTGGTCGGGTGGACAAAATCTTTTTCTTCACTGTCGCGATCTCTCTTCTCTTTTTCCTCTGCTAAAGCACAACACCGCTGATACATATCCTCGATACCAGGCACACTCATCAGCATTACCTATGAAATGATTAATTAATTCACTGCAATCAAAAATTATTTATATACCTTAGCAGAAAACAGATAGTCGGCATCTGGTGGTTCAAGAATTGAATTATTCTCTATTACAGGATCAATATCTTTACTCATTATATGAAAAGAGCAAGGTTTATTTACGGAGAATGGTTTATTCGGGGGAAAAGCATCCACCCAACGAAAGTAACTGGAGAAGAAGTCAGATGGAACATATAAATTTGCATAACGTCGTCGAATTTCTAACACTCCAGTGTCTCTCCTGTAAATACCACATTATTAATAAATTTTCATTTGTAACGGAATACTTACAAGTCTAAATTAATTTTCGGTATCTGCACCATATACCTTGGAACAATTCTGGATCTCCTTCTAGATTTAGGAGTGCGAGATCGTCTACGTATAGGCGATTTTCTTTCTTCTTTCTCTCTTTCCCGCACCCGTTCCTCACGACGTTTCTTTCTCTCTGATTCTTCGTCATCACGTTCTCTTTCCCGGGATCGCTCCCTTCCTCTGCCTCCGATTGAGTTTTTGGATCTTTGACCCTTCCCAAAGAGGTTACTACCCTCTGAAGGAGGCGGAACCGCATTATAAGTATTGGTTTTTTGTCCACTTGATGTTCTGCAACTGCTGGATTGGTTCGTCATTGGTAGTACTTGTATTCTGGTGGCGTTCCATTTAAAAGGCATACTCGGGTTGTATGTAGCTTCTACTAGAACGCGATCGCCTACCATGGGGTTCGATCCTTTAACACACGCTGAAGTTTGAAAAAATACATCTTCATCCACAAACCCAAAGTTATCGTGGACTTTTGTTACAGTTCCAGTGAATACGCGTTGCTTAGCACTAGTATTTGCAGAAGGTTGAATTTGTGAAACAGTAGGAATACTTTGAGTTTGGAAAGCATTGGGATTTAACGCTCTAGGATTTGGATACGTCACTGCGCCGACTTGTTGGAACAATTGATTTGTAGCAAGCTGAGAACTTAAGCTGGCACCCATCGCCACTGATGGGTTACCCATTTGTTGCAAGCTTAAATTTAAATTTTGTTGCTGCATTCCCATAGCATTTTGAAAAACTTGCTGATGCTGCTGTTGAAATTGAACCATCCCACCACTATTCATATTATTAAGGGTGTTTTGATTCATGAGCTGTTGTTGGAGTGAATTTGGCTGATTTACCAAATTGTTGGAAGAATTTCCGACAGAGGCTCGACCCCAAGGTGGATTTTTCGATCCACTAAATGCTCCAAGATTACTCATTTTAATTTTATTCTTATGCACACTCTTTATTACGTAAATGTTGAACTGTCATCCGATGTCAGCGAATTAAAAAAGCGATTTTTAATCAACGAAACCTCCAAAAAGAAACCAACATGGACATCACAAGCCAAACAAGAACAAAACGGGAAGTAACTTATGCTGCTATTGAATTTTAAATTTAAATAGGGCAACGGTGCTAAAAATGACATATTTACACCAGACTTTGATGAAATAAAATTTTGTCGTCAGTAGTAAACATTTTACGGCCGGAATTGGTTCGGCTTAATTGTGGTAATATAATTTAAATAGTATTTAAAATTATTGCAAAATAGAGGGGATCTTTGTTTTGAGTACGTCATTTCCTTCAAGATGGCAGTGATCGTCCGGTGCAGCCACGCCGTTTTTCGTTCATTACACAGCCCACTCCCCGGTCAGTTTTCACTTGTAAGTCGTTGCAGTGACTCAGCTCGACGATATTTTGCGACCGAAATGGGATTACCGAGAGTGTTTTTCGATTTGGCTGCGGATAATCAGGCCGTTGGAAGACTCGTGATTGAAGTAAGTTAAATTTTTTACCGCTTTATTTCTAATGCCCGAAAATGGGCTGCCAAACAAAATGTACTTCCATGCTTGTTTGCAAGTCATCGCTATTATGCCGGCCGGTTTTGGCCTAAATAATGATCCTTAACAGCCCCTGTTCTTAATGAATAGCAGTTAAATCCTAATTCTATCGAGTTATTTTATGATTTATAAACATTTGGTTGCATTTTACTGCAATGGCGTCTGTTCCTTATTTAGCAACTGGATAGAGTTGATCTCATTCTCCAATGAGTTTTGTTTTATTTTTATGAAGATTAATGTTGTTATTTCCGTTTGTAGCTGCGTTCTGATGTGGTTCCAAAGACTGCTGAGAATTTCCGAGCCTTGTGCACCGGAGAGAAGGGATTTGGATACAAGGGATCCACCTTCCATCGCGTAATCCCCAACTTCATGTGCCAGGGCGGTGACTTCACCAACCATAATGGCACTGGGGGAAAATCCATTTACGGCAATAAATTCGCCGATGAAAACTTCACCTTAAAGCACACCGGACCGGGCATGTTGTCGATGGCCAACGCTGGACCCGATACCAATGGCTCCCAATTTTTCGTCACCACTGTTAAAACGTCCTGGTTGGATAATAGACATGTTGTGTTCGGCTCTGTAGTAGAAGGAATGGATATTGTTAAAAAGGTTGAAGCTTGGGGCTCGCAATCCGGTAAAACATCCAAGAAAATTGTGATATCTGATTGTGGCCAACTATAAATCTTAACATGATTCAACATTCTTCAAATTATTTCATGCACCGATACACCAATAAATATTTAATCTGTTAAAATCTGTACCCATTACTTTTACTGTTAACTTAAAAAAAACTCCATTCCAGGTTGTAGAACTTAGGTGTATCACAATAAGGTGTTCCAAATAACATTGTGATCTGTTGTAATTAATAATCATGCCACTCTAGCATTAGTTAAGATCGCTGCATTTATTATGTTTCTACTGTAATGTGTGTGGCATAAAATAAACCATTTCAAATATTTGCATTCTCTTGAAATCCTCACAAGTCGATTTTTGTGCTCAAATGTTGGGTGAGAGCTTAACCTTCACAGATTCATAGTGGAATTTTCCACTGATTGTGTGCCAGAGGTTCCCAACAATTGGAGCTGTTGGTTGCATCACTTCCTTTTTTAGACATTAAATCACTTTAACACTAAAAAGGAGTTTAAGCAAATTTTCTGTTGTTTATTAAAATTTTAATTAATCGAAAAAGTTAATTTTACGTTCCACATAAAGTATGATATACCTACTTGAACATTTTAATTTGAAAATAAAGATAGTTATGCATTTTATGCTAAATTTGAAATGAGATGCTAACGAGTTTGTTGCAACATTAATAAATGTATGGTTTTAATTCATTGCCAACGTTTGGAGTTCAAAAAAGAGTACAATGTTTAAATAGTAAATTAATAAAAGGGCAGAAAGGAGTAAAGGCTGTCCCATTCAGTAGGGTTGCGGGCACTTTTAAGTTTCAAATAGAACACAATATTTTTATATAAAAACGGTAAGTATTAAAAAAAGGATTATCATTTTGTGTGGTTGTGAACATTTTTTATTTCAAAGAAAAAGACATCTAAACAATTATATGATAAGAAAGTATGAAAAAAGGAATTATCTTCTTTTTAAAATCAAAATTACACCTTTTTTTGAGTTCCAAAACAAGCCAGTTGGCGACCAAATTTTGACGGACAAGCTAAATTTAAATAAGGAATTTTTTTTTGCACCTAACCGTAACTGTACCCTTTAAACCAATGCAGATGATGAAAAAATTCCCTACGCTAGATTAACCGTTAAAGGGAGGAAGCCACGATCGATGCAACTTGAACGCAACATCGAACATTTTTGACCGTATTTCCCTGCTCGTCTTTTGATGCGTTTACCCATAATTTCTTTATCATGTTTATTTGATGAAATTTGGTATAATATTTATATTGCAAACAACCGTTAATTACATTTATTAAGAATGGATACTGAATTGGTAGGTTAAACACGCAAGGTATGAAATTAAACCAGATCGATTATTCATTAAAAACGTCCAACTCTCATTGATTATTGTTTCTTTTTGGCAAACAAGCAATTAATTAATTAATTAATTCTTGTCTATTATTTTTTTTCTGCTGTTCGATTTCGCAAAATACAAAGTGGTATTTAAAAATTATAATTTCAGGAAATGTTAAAATAAAATTTAATGAAACTACTTTTTATATCAATATGACTGGGTGAGATATTTTCCAATTTTTATTTTAAATTTGATCTTTCAAAAAATGGTCTTTTTTATCACTGTTAGTAGTGAATAAGATAAATAGGGTATGACAGAATCGACCTACAACTTTTTGCAATGAACAATTTCTTAGCCACATAGGAAGTGCTAATTGCCTTAGTATTTCTATTTGATTTGTATAACGAACATCATTCGTAGTTTGAACCATGTTAAATATTCAATTCGATTGTGGAATTCCACTTTTAAATCTGCCACTTATTTTAAATAAAAAAATATATGCCGAATATACCGTAATGCATTAATACAAACATCAAGGTTGATAAAGACTTTCATCGCATATTCAAGTAGGAGTAACAGGATTTAAAAAAAATTATGCATACTATTGCGTCAACGATCTAAATTGAATCTAATAACTTGTTTCTACTTTTCGACAAAAATGCGGATTTACTTATGAAATGTATAGGCCGAATTGCCTGGCTGTTTCTCTTTTTGCTTAGATTCTCCAAATGAGACACCTTTTCTGATTGTATGATTTATTAATACTATATACACAATAAAGCTAAATTATGCACTAGTGTTTTTATGATGTTGAAACTTTGAGCTATTGTAAGTAACTGACTTAAATGTTTTCTATGGACCTTAAGGGTAATTTTGGGAGAGGGACACTTCAGGTACTTTTAGAACCCGAAGCACATGTGCGCGTCCAACTTAAATGCACTTTATAACAGGAGAACCATATTAAAGATGTTCTTGTGACATATGTTAACCTACGTCATAATTATAAACAGGAAGGAATTATAATTACTCAGTAGACCTCGCTTTAGAAAAAATATCTTTGTAGTGTTATTTTAGAGAATGTTAATAAACTACATTTTTTAAACAATTCGTGGTGAAATAAGAAATTCAATTTAGTTACAAAAATTAAATCAAACGAAGAAGTACATAATAAAATGTATAAACGTTGAATTTTATTAATAGACAAAGAAAATAAGATCATAGTTGAGGAAGATAACTTGAATGTTTTTTCATGATGGAAACAAATAAATTGTGGTTGCATTCGATTGGCGGTAAAGCAATGATAATAATAAAACGTATTCAAATAAATCATTAAGTAGTTGAAATTTGATTCAATTTAATACGTACATTTATAACAGCGGATTTCTAATATTGTTTAACGTTTGGAACACAATCGATCGATTCTAAATGTTGGCTTACCTGGTGTCATTTATTTACTTAAGCACTAAGCAGTTAGGAATATTTATTTATTTATTTCTTACTTTCACAAAACATCCCATTCAAGCCCACAACTTAATATTACATACATTTTTCAGAAATAAAGACCATTAAAATTGCAAGAAAAAAATATTTACTTGAAAAAATTTACTCCTTAATTGAATTATGAAAAATTGGGAATTGGACATATAAATGCTGACGCTGGAAAAAGAAGACATCAATTATAAATATTATGAGCACATTTTAATTCTCCATTCACTAATTTAAATTAATTTTAACGGACTTTGTGGATTGTTCTAAATTTATTTTGTGATATCAACATTTTAAGCAATTTATAGAACAATTAGCAACATAAATCTTTGGTTTAATTAGCGGCATTGGATAAAACAGATGGCATTAATGTCATAATTAACGCATTCCGAAATTAGCAAATGTTGAAAGAATCTGTTTTTACAACAATTTCATGAAATTGAAAAAAATCAATTTTATTTTATGCTTATCAAACCGTTTACATTTCGGTTAAAATTCTCATAAAATATTTACAAACATTCAATATACACATGCACAGAAGAAATGATTGTGTGCATATTATTTTTACAGTAGCTTTTAAATAATAAAAATTAGATCAATGTTATTTATAATATCATATAATTTTAAAATTAAAATAATTTTAAATCAAACATATACAACAAAATGTACAAAGTAATTTTAATAAAATCTTACTAATTGGATATAAAATAATAATATATAGTAAAAAGTAACATGTATATAACAAACAAAGTAAAATAACATAACATAAGTAATAACTAGAATAAATAAAATAACTCATTAAGAGAAGAAGAAAGCGGGGCTGTGCCAAGAACACTAGCAACGTTACCTCTTTGTATAGCCAAACTTATTCGTTGCTTCAAATATGTTTTGGCTTGAGGAATTCCCGTTGTTTGCACAATACGCCTCCCCAAATCTTCAAGGAGAGAAAGGGCATCAGCACTCCAAGGACCCAAAGTTTCCACAGCGAAGGCGACAAAAAAATAATCATCAGAAATTGACTTATATTTCTTTTTCTTAAGATTTTCTGCCAAGTGGGCAGCAGATCTTGCAGAAAATGAAGAATCAGTTAAATGAGAAGGGGCAAGTGTATCCGTACAAGTAAAATCCCAAACTAAGGATTTACCTACTTTCCATGGAATAACTGTAATACCATCTGGACGTTTGCCATCATCCCTCAGAATACCATTAGGTTCAAGGATACAAGGAATGTTGGCAGAAGAGAAAGCACGTTTAATAATGTCATTAATACAGCTGTGACGAGAGAGTCTACCAGCACTTTTAATGCACGATAAACCATGATGACCCAACGAGTCTACAGAAGAACCGCACGAGCAGATATGAGGATGACAGAAATTGATCCCCAATCTAAGTGAAATAGCAATTTGTAAGATGTTTTTTTCTAAAAGAGTACCTAATTTACAAGATGGAAGAGCTTCAAGCCAAGCTCCAGATTCAAGTTCAGATCCAGCTAATAAGATAGCCTTTTCTGTAATATTTGAGGAAGATAATAAATTTTGAAATATTTTCTCACAGATAGGTAAGTCCCAATTTCTTTGAATAGAAAGTTCTTTTGGAAGTAAAGACGAATTAGAAATTTCCTTCCAATAATCAACAGCCTCGTTAAGGGATGTAATTTCAAAATTAGAGAAACTAGAAGGTAGAATGGACATAATAAGTTCAGAATTAGAAAATATAGAAGACAAAAAGGCAGGCGAGGAAATATCAATTATAGACCTTATACCTAATCCACCAAAACGGATTGGTAATTTGGCTTGAGTCCAAGATCGAATTGTAAATTTAATATTCAAAATTTTTTCCAAAGAAGAAATAACAATATTATCCAATTCAAGACACTCATCTTTAAATTTCCAAAAAGGACAACATCTGAGATTATAAGTGAAATTAGGTATCCAAAAACAATGGCGGAGTAAAAATAAACTAATATGAGGATTAATTTTACATAGATTTGAAGAAAGTAAAGAGAATGAATCAATTTTTTTAGAAATGAATGGAGGAATTGCTGCATCGAAAATAGGACAACCAAGAATAAAAAGGTCTTCAACATTACAAACGTGAATACAAGGAGCTAATAATTCGAATCTTTCCAAAATTGAAGACTTGTCTAATTCCGAAACATTATTAAGGAAGAAAAGTTCGCATTTATTGAAATTAAGAACTAAACCAATTTTCTTAAATTCAGAAATTATCGTTTCTAAGTCTTGTAAGACATCCAAAGCCTTACCACCTAAAGAACCATCATCATATTGAAAAATACTACTTCAAGTGACAATGTTATGGGACCTCGAGAGAGCGACACTTCTTCGTACAAATCTTTATTATTCGTAAATAACACTTAATTTAAAATAAAAGTGACTAAAACTATGACTTAACAATAGGAGAGTAGTAGAGACTAACGACAGACTGGTAGCAACTATCAAACTATCAAAACTCTTGACTGTAATTAATTTGAATCCCTTATATAAGAAATTTATCTGTAAACAGGATGAAAAACAAGTGCATACAAACCACTAAAAAATACAATAACAAATAAACAGGATGAGAACCAATATAAGATGAACCGCAAATAAACATGATAATAAGTGAACAGATTAATAATAAGTAAACAACTTAATAGTTAGGTGATTAATTAATATAGGTACTTAATAATTGTGTGATTAACTAATATAGGTACATAACACTTCCCTCCTTAAGAGTGGGAATACAATTTGTTTTATTTCCACTAAAGGTTTGTTCTCAATGTTGAGGTGCGATGGACAGCTTGTCCTCTTGCTGGTGTTTGAATGCCCTCAGTTAGTTCAATGGATGTTTCAGGGTCGCTGTTGAAATCCTGGATTCGGGTGGAATCACGGCAGATGTTGAAAATATTACAGCATACACGTCCTGAACGATATTCGATTTCAAGCGGTTGATTTCGTCTCTTCCTCTGAGTGAAATATATATACAATTTATAAACAGCATAAGTCGCTAAAACTGAAGAAATTATATAAACCAAATATGTATATATACTAATATGTTTTTTGATTGTTTCTTCGTGTAACATATCATCAATTTGTTTATCAAAGTTATTTAACTTGTGAGAAACAAACGCTAAATCATCTAAATCGACGTTAGCTGTGACGAAATGAGGAATTTGAATTTTCGGCAAGGTCCTGTTGATCTTCTTTTCGTTGCAACAGTCATCTTCAAGGATGTTTGCTATTGGAACGATTGGAACGTAGTTGCTATTATAGCCCTTCATTGGAACTAAGGTAGTTGATCTTGCGTACGCCTTACAATCTTCATGCAGGCCAAGTATTCCAGTACCATTTAGGCGGATATCGATAGGGTTTCCATTCTTGCAATTTATTGTTACAAGATCTAAGTTGGAAAGAACAAAAAGCCATTGATTTCCACTTTGAAGTTTATGCCAGAGATCTAGTTTACTATTGACAACATAAGTATTACATTCTTCTGGTATTATGCCATTTACCGAAAGTAACCTTGTCTCACAATTTGGTTTAACATGAGAAATAAATAAAACAGTTTGTTTACATACATTATAATATTCATCTACTCTTTTACAATCGTCTAGCGAATCAAATGAATCATATTGAATCTTGTTTATCGATATTGCTAGATATTGATGAGTTGGTTGAATGAATATAAAATTTGCTGGGTTTCTCGTTGGAGTTGGAAGAGGTAATATATGAAACAAAGTGAATACTGTTTCTTTAACCAAAGGGTTAGAAATGATGTATATTTATTTTGAATTCAGAAAATAAACTTTCAGTTCAGCTATACTCAATAATTTATGAATACTTTCTCTCTTAAGTGGTAAAGGATAATGAGTTCCTGTTGGCAATTGACTTAGGGTATTGGTTAATTCATATAAAACTTGATTTGGAGTTATTATAGAAGGATGAATTTGATTATTTTGTGCAAATAACACGGAATTAATTAATTGGTCATAATCTGAAACTAGTTCGTTAGATATATATGTGAGTAAAGACATATGTTCTAATATCATTTGAGTAAATTGGATGTGATTAATTTCTTGCGTTGTTGCCTGAGTAAAATTATGATATTGATTAATATTGTCGTTAAATACTTGTTCATTCTTTTTCAAATTTGAAATGGTATGATTGAAATTTGAAATTGTTGTCTTAATTATTTGATTTTGTTCTTTTAATAGTTTCAAAATATTCGTATCGTCTTTCATTACTTTACTGATCGAATCTTCGTAATATTTTGCGTCTGAGGCGTCTAATGTACCGATAATGGTCTTGAATACGGAACCGATACCATCAAACCAACCTCGTCTTTGTCTTGTGTGTCCTACTAAGTCTAAAAATGCTGTCTGTTTTGTTCGAATTGTAGGAATTTTGATTTCCAGAAAATTTAACGATTGTCTGCATAAATGTGCGTCTGTAGTAAACGTTACCTTCTCACACATGTGTTTTGTATTTTCATAAGTTTGGACTACTAGATTGAGTTTCTGAGTTAAAAAGTTAGTATCAACATGTGCAATTAAGTTCCATGTGCTATCGTAATATTGCAATTTTCCTAGATTTTCGTAGTATAAACCTGGTGATGTTTCAAACCTTGTTACATTATACTTCGAGGCATGGCCTTCGATGATGAAGGTCCTGAAATAAATGCTGGTTTTAGTCTATTGACATGAACTGTTACGTTTTTATTTTTGACTTTGACTACTACGTTTGCGGACGAATTTACCTTAACGATTTCGTAAGGCCCTAGATAATTTTGAGTTAGTTTCCGAGATTGATTGAGTTTTGTATGTTCATTGCGTAAATATACTAAATCGCCTATATTGTATTGAATAGTATTTGCATGTTTGTCGTAATGTTCTTTAGACTTTTGTTTTTGATTGATTAAGTTTTCGCGAGCAATTTCATGTGATTTGCTTAATTTTAATTTTAATTGATCTACATAAGTATCGTATGTATATTTGAATTCAGGAGGTTGTATGATTGAAGTAGGTAATTCAGGTTTTTGTCCGAAGATTAATTCAAAAGGTGTGAATTTGGTAGAGCTGTGAGGAGTTGTGTTGTATGAAAACATAGCAAAAGGAATCCATTTGTCCCAGTCAGTTTGTTTATCGTTTATGTAATGTTTTAGGTAATCAGCTAAAGTTGCATGACTCCTTTCTAGTGCACCGTTTGACTGTGGATGATACGCTGTGGTTTGAATTCGTTTAATTTTGAATAAGGATGAAATGTCTTTTATTAAGTTGGAAGTAAAGTCTTTACCTTGATCGGTAAGGATTTGCTTGGGAATTCCGAAATTACAGATAAAATGTTTCACTAACATATCAGCGATCGTGGAGGATTCATGATTTGGAATGGCATAACCTTGAGAAAATTTAGTAAGGTCGTCTTGTACTGTCAAAATGAATTTGTTGCCGTCTTCAGTCAATGGAAGTGGACCTACAATGTCCATTGCTAATTTTTCAAATGAGTGGTTTGAGGTTGAGGTAATTTCCATTGGTTGTTTGAAGGTTTTACGAACTACTTTGTTTTTTTTGACAACTTTCGCATTGTTTGATATAGGATTTAACATCTTTTTTCATGTTCTTCCATTTATATTTAAATTTTAATCTATTTAGGGTACGATGATAACCTGAATGTCCTGATATTGGGGAATTATGATTTTCTGCTAAAATTTTAGGTATGTTGGTTTATCCCAGAAGTTTTGCTTGATTATCAAGTGATATACTCTGAATTTATTTTTGAATTGGGATATTAGAATGTCGTATAATTTTGAGGTTTCTAGTTTTAAAGATTCATAGTTTGTGATTAATTTACTATTTTCTAAGGACAATCCTTCAGAATTTCGAAAATCTGAGGAGATGATATGTGCAATGTTATTGTCTTGATCTAACAAAGATGAGTCAGTTTCTTGAAAATCGTGAATATTTGGCTTTAGATCCATATAATGGAATTTCAAGAAATCGTTATACGTGTCATCAGTCAACATTTGTAACTTTAAAATTTGAGGATTTTCGATTTGAATTCGCGATAAACAATCTGCATTAGTATTTTGTTTACCTGGTTTAAAAATAATGTTGTATTCATATTCTTCAAGTTTTAAGCGCCACCTAGTTAATCGCGAACCAGGGTCTTTGACGTTCATTAACCAAGTCAATGGTCTATGATCGGTAATGATATTGAATTTCCTTCCATATAGGTATGGTCGGAAGTGTTTCGTTGCCCATACTATTGCTAATAATTCTCTTTCAGTTGTTGAATAATTTGTTTCAGCACGATTCATAGTTCGAGAAGCATATGCAATTGGTAAGTTATTATTGTTAAAATCCTGAGAAAGAATAGCGCCTATTGCATACCCACTAGCGTCTGTTGTTAAATTAAAAGGTTTAGAAAAATCTGGGTATTGGAGGATAGGTTCTGAGATTAATTTATTTCTAAGAACATCGAAAGCTTCCTGTTGAGTTGATGACCAATCAAATTCTACTTCATTTTTTAATAAGCTAGTAAGAGGTCGGGTAATTTTGCTAAAATTTTCTATGAATCTACGATAGTACCCGGCTAATCCAAGAAATGACTTGATATCTTTCGCATTTTTGGGAATTGGAAAATTTTGAATTGTTTGAATTTTATCAGAATTTGGACGTACTCCATTTTCAGATATGACATGTCCCAAGTATGCTGCTTCATGACGCATGAATTCACACTTATCGGGTTGGAGCTTTAAATTGTGACTTTTTAGTCGTTCAAAAATTTCTTTTAATTTACGTGAATGTGTTTCAATGGAATCGGCATAGATAACTATGTCATCAAGATATACAAAGCATTTGATCCCTTGTAATCCTGATAGTACATTGTTCATTAACCGTTGAAAGGTTGCTGGTGCATTTTTTAAACCGAAAGGCATTCGTGTGTATTGATAGTGACCTAATGGCGTCGAAAATGCTGTCTTTGGGGAATCTTCTGAATTCATGGGAATTTGATGAAATCCCGAAGCTAAGTCTAAAGTGGTGAAGTATTTAGAATGACCTAACTGATCTAATATCTCTGTTATGTTGGGTAATGGAAAAGCATCACCTATTGTAACTTCGTTTAACTTCCTATAATCTATTACAATTCTCCATTTGCATTTACCAGATGCGTCCTTTTTCTTAGGAACAACCCACAAAGGAGAAGACCAAGGTGAAGTAGAAGGTTCAATTATTCCCTGCTTTAACATTTTATCAATTTGAGTATTTACTTCATGTTTGTGAATTTCCGGATAACGATAGGTTTTAGAAGAAATAGGATTTTGAGATATTGTAGGTATCGTGTGTTGGATGCTATTTGTCCTAGTTAAATTATCGGATTCAAGTTGAAATATAGAATTATATTCGTGGCAAATTTTCATTAGAGACTCGCGCTCTTCTTGATTTAAATGATCGGTTCGAATAGTTTTATTCAAGATTTCATTACGATTTGTAATATTCCCGTTTTCTACTTGTAATATTGAATTGATGCAAAATATTTCGTCATTGTTTAAGGGCTCTAAATTTAAGTCTAATTGTTTGATAGTGACCTCATTACTGGTCGTATTTAATATTGTAGAGATAGCTTTTTGATTTTGATCGACTTTTGTGATGCAACGACAAAGAAATACACCTTCAAGAATTTCTATATTTGGAGTTAAGCCTTCTTGAATTTCTGGATTTTGTACGTTAAATTGAATTAAGGTTTCTGTTCGTGGCTTGAGTTTGAAAATGTTTTGATCTTGAGAGGATTTAAAAATTGGTTCATGAGTTACTCTTTGATTTAGATTTTGGATAATGTAAGATTTTGAATTTCGATTTGGAGATATAGAAGATTTGGAAATTTGATTCGAGTTTGTAAGAATTTGAGTTTGATTTAGTAAAGAGTTTGAGTTTGTAAGATTTCGCGTTTGATTTAATAAAGAGTTTGAGTTTGTAAGATTTCGAGTTTGATTTAGATTTGGAATAATGTTATGATTTTCGATAGATTTAGGAGTTTGCGTTGAGTTAGATTTTACAAAGTTCGTTTCTACGTTAGAATTAGGTTTATTTTCAAAAAGAATAGGAATTGTGTGATGATTAAATGTTAGACTGTTGTTTTTGTAATCAATCACAGCATTTGTTTTCCTATAAAAATCTATCCCTAAAATTCCGTCAAATGGTATATTTTTACTATTTTTAATTAAATGCATTTTATGTTCGATAATGGAATTACCAATATTTATGTGAAAATTTGAGTAACCGAATGTTTCCATGATTTCATCATTGATACCTTTTAATTTTAATTTTTCGTCCTCGTAACATGCTAATTCGCCTTTTATTGATTGATACTTAACTAATGAAACATCGGCACCTGTGTCTATTAATAATTTTAGGAATTTTGTTTTTGACTCCGGTATATGAAGTTCTACAAAGGCTGTTGAGTTAATTGTGAAAATTCTGCCGAAACTTGATTGACGTTCCTCGTTACGGCAGGGGTTGAGGGACGTTGATAGTTTAAATTATTGTTAGAATTCGCATTTTGATTCGTATTTTGTTGAGGATATTGTCTTTTCGCGTGATTATACTGTCTTTTCCGACATTCACCTATTACATGCCCGGTTTTCTTGCAATAGTTACAGAACTTTGAATTTGGAGTTTGGGTTTTTTGAAAAGTATTTGTGTTTTGTGAATGTACGTTATAAACTCTAGGTTCCTGTTTAGGTTTAGGAGATTGTACGTTGTTTGATTTTTTAAAACAATTAAATGTTGTATGACCCGTTTTTTTGCAAAAGGAACAGAATTTTGACGTATGTGAAATGTTTTCTTTTAAATATGAATTGATGCGTTCTTCATTTAAAGCGATATCCGATGCGTCCGAGAGTGTTTCAGGGTCACGCGCCCGTAAAATAACTGAATACTGGGGTAATATACCTAGTAAGAATGTTTGTAAACCCATTTTATTAATCATTTCGAACTTTCCACGAAGTTCGACGAGATCTACCGTATCATTTCTCGCGGCTTGCAGAAGTTGCGTTGTGCAAGTCTCAACTCTTTGGGTATAATGTATTACAGTTTCATTATGATATTGTTTACACGCTTGCAATTCTAAATGTAACTGCGAAAAGTGTTTAACTTCTAAATGAGTATCTTTGAGAAACTTTTTCAAATCATTCCAACTTGTAAAACTGTGATTACTAATTATAATTTCTGCTCGACCTTGAATTTGTGATAAGATATAAGAGAAAATAATTGGCTTTTGAGCTGCTGTGGCTAAATCGTACGCGTTCTGACAATTTCGTATAAATGATATTAGCTGATTGCGATCACCCGTAAATGGTGTTATATATTTTGATAAAAAGCTTAAAGGTACTTCTAATTGTTCAGTAGGCATTGTAAAAGAGAGATTATTTTAATTGATTTAGGATTTGAGTTTGAATTTAGATTTAGAGTTTGATTTGTGAGTGGTTACTTACGATATGACAAGAACGATGATGTGCATGTCCAATTGGATCCCAGTTCGTTGCTGATTTTTAAAGATGGGAATCTACCAAGGAATAGATCTGGAGACTTCGATAAATCGTCACGTTTGTGAATCTTCCAAGATTTGTCCAAGTTATTCAGCAAATTATCCCGCTCCTGACACCAAAAATTTGTTATGGGACCTCGAGAGAGCGACACTTCTTCGTACAAATCTTTATTATTCGTAAATAACACTTAATTTAAAATAAAAGTGACTAAAACTATGACTTAACAATAGGAGAGTAGTAGAGACTAACGACAGACTGGTAGCAACTATCAAACTATCAAAACTCTTGACTGTAATTAATTTGAATCCCTTATATAAGAAATTTATCTGTAAACAGGATGAAAAACAAGTGCATACAAACCACTAAAAAATACAATAACAAATAAACAGGATGAGAACCAATATAAGATGAACCGCAAATAAACATGATAATAAGTGAACAGATTAATAATAAGTAAACAACTTAATAGTTAGGTGATTAATTAATATAGGTACTTAATAATTGTGTGATTAACTAATATAGGTACATAACAACAACAATTCCTATTCGATAATAAAATAAGAGAAACTGATGAATATCTTGATAATTTAAAGGATACTATCATGAGCGCTGACAAAAAAATAATGAACTCATTACTATTTTAAATATTAGTGTTTCTTCTATCCTGATTTATTAGCTTTATTAAATTGTCTTCGGGACACAACTTTTTGTCGCTTGTAAGTGTCCTGTTTAATATTTAATGAGTACCTACGTTTTTAATTTTTTATAAAACGTGCTCGAAGAGTATTGGAAAACAAAATTAAATAAGTTTAGTATTTGATTCGACATATAAAACTTGTCGTCAATTTTGCTCAAATAATTTAGTAAGTGTTTGTTGTTTAGGACGCAATAATAATAATTTCTTATGAATGTTTATGAAGTTGTAAATTTCATGCCTACCACGGTAGTTAGATTGCTTGGTGCACAACTACATTGAATAAAATGGAAACGAATTTCCCAAGGGAAATAAGTAAAATAAATAAGATAACTCCAGGAATTCCCCATCCTTACATTTGTAATGAATACAACAATAAATATTCTTAATTAACTATGTTTTTATATCAACAATAAACTTGTTTTGTGTTAGATTTATTATTTAAGGGTTAGTTTTATAGGGAATAAAAAGGATGGATTGGAGTCAATAAAACGAAACATTTCAGATTGATTTATTATTTCACATTCAGTTTTTAACTTTGACAGACCCTCAAAGGGTTTTATTATTAAATAACAATTAAAGGATACACACAATGAGATTTGGTAAAGACTACAACATGAATTTCGGTTGAAATGTTTAGAATGGCGTGCAACGAATCGTTTATAGTTACATGATACAGTATATAAATATAATATATTAAATTAGTAATTAATGAGTAATTACAAATAAAATGCATTTAACAATAATAACTATACTTCACAATTAATAAGGAAATTTTATTACTGGATTAAAACTTAAGAAGGTATTTCCCAGATTTGTCTTTCATAATCACATTGCCGTTGTAATTTTCATTCAAATCAAAATTTATATTGTCAAAATTGGATCTTTTTCTCAATAAAACAAAACAATTGTGACTGATTTATCGTTGAAAAATATGCACAGTTATTGCTCAATATAGTTTCACAAAGTAAGTCTCGTTAACGAACAATTAAGTTCTGTGTATTAGAACTAGTTACATTGTAATTACGACATTAATTAAGACGAAGTTACAGATCAATCAAATTTAGACTCCGATCATAAAGGTTTTATCCTGAAATGAGTAACGGCAATGCGATCATGAAGCGTAAATAAATGATAAACTATAAAAACGTTTTCAGTTTCATGGTTGAATTTTTAAGATAAACTAATTTATTAGATAGTCGTATTTTTAGAATGTTTCAAAGACTATGTACATATACATCAAAATAGATTGTCTATCATATTATTATCATAGTAATCTAAACATCTTTCACAACAAATATTTTGTATGTAACAATATAACAATAACTTCGACCTGCGAAGTTGTACACATATCTGAAAATATTACATTTCATTTGCACTTAGGGATTACTCTTACAATTACAAACAAGTTATTTATTAAAGTGTGATTTATTTATAAAACAGCGATAATGGTATGAAATGAAAATCGGAATTGTGGGGAATTATTCATGGCCAAACAAATTTTTATACTGCTCGTATCTAAACTTTGAAACATACAAATAAGATATGTGGCTCAGTTTGTGGTCGATTTAATTTCCTGTCTGTCTGATACCCGGTGATTTTTTTTGTTTGTCTTGTCGCTCTACAGTAATCTGGTTAATATTGACCCCTTTAACTTTTTAGTGATTTTCCAATTCGTTATCTATCAAGCCGGGCCAAAGTCACGTTTGTTTTGATTAGTTCTTTTACATTAAAAGTTTTCGTTACTAAAATACATTAATACTCCGGCTTACGTTTATTCGCTATAACGCTTTTTTAAATTAATTTTCTTCAGTCGCTCTTGCGCTCTTATTGCAATTTAATTTTTTTTAATGTTAACATAATACAAAATTAAAACAGTATTTTCACTGTTAAATAGTGTTATGGTAGTTATTTGTATTCTTTTTTTATTTAAAATACTTCATAAGAAAATTTAAAAAACGTAATTGATCCCGTTTTACGTTTGATTCGCTTAACTTTTTTGCCACACATTAATCGCGTAAACCGGGGTAGTACTGTAGTCATTTTCACGGCTAGCAAAGTCGGAATTTTATTCTTATTTTTACGCAAAAAACTCCTTATAAAGATCCACCAGTGCTAAAGAGCGACAAAGCTACTAAATGATGCCTAAGAAGGTCCTATCTGGCCACACACCTTGTATGTTCAATTTTCCGGTTCTTTTTTATGCAACGGCAAAAATATTATTGATTATTCATTAAGTTGAAACACGGTTTTGATTAATATTTACGACATAAAACCGCGGGGAGTTTTCGGGTGAGGTGTTATTGCCACATTAAGTCGTAAACAAAGTTCAGCTGAAAGGTGGGTGGTGTGATTTCAACACGAATTTTATCAAATCAGTTTACGCAATGTAGCCATACGTTAATCAATCGCTTGATAAGTGATATTTCCTTATATTGGCGATTCAGTTTGTAGGATGTATAAGAGACATTATCATTTATTAATGTTGCTCATATCACTGAAATTGGAAAACACTTGTGACAGGAGAATGCAAACAGTTACATAAAATACCTACTGTGTACACACATATAACATATTTACTATTGATTAGTTCAAGTGGTTTAGTTTTCTGAAATTTAATACACACATTTTGGCTTGCTGAAACCTTAAAATATTACTAACACGACACTTCTTGTAATATTTACAAAGTACGTTTACAATCTTTTGGACAAATTCAAAATTTAACACAAATTTTTTTATCAAATCAAAAAATACAGAAATTACTGATTTACTACAACTTAATCAAAAGTTTTATTAAACTTTCGCTAACAGCATCTTTCTTACATCTAAATAGAGGTATATTTCTGAATAGAAACCATACCGGACTCATCCATTGGTCAACCTTAGAACAAATATTGGCACTTTGGTTATCGGAATATCTTTCTTTTTACAAAACTTTTACAATATTTATCCATATCCTACTCGAAAATTTCTTGAATTGTAAGCATTACTATCACCTCTTTGTACTTTGACTTTACACGAACGGCGCTGCCTTGTGTAAATATAAACTTCGCACAAAGTAATAGAAGGGTGTGGTTGCGATTTTGCTCACATTCAAGGTGTCTTTTAGCTTGATTAAATCAGTCGAAAAATAAGAATTGTGTGAGAAATGATGTAATGTGTGTGCCTGAAAGGAAAAAAAAATGCTGACATAACTGTTGCATTCGATCATATTGTCTCATATGTTTCATTCCTTTGTAACAATGCTTATATGGAGAAATAGTGGGTTAAAATTGCTACATAAATAAAAATTACCAAGATAATGTGTTCTTAATCAATGAAACTGATACTTTAGTAATAATATGTATTCCAATTTTGTATTTAAATAATGGCCGGGTATTACAGATCTTTACTTATAAATGCTTGAAGCATTTATCAAATTGTTGTCAATGTACAAAGACTAAAGTAATCAAATGGTATTAACTTTTTTAATTTTCAGTAGGCATTGCGCTACATTAATTAATAAGCGAGGGGGTGGAACTGAGTCCCACAACTTTACGTTTAAATTCTGTGCGTCAACTTTTTCAATTAAGTTTAATTTCAATTATACTGCACTTAAATCACATTAAAAGTCACGGTAACCGCTACTGAAATTTTACCTATCGTATAAAAATAAGAAGAAAAAATATAACTCCTATTTCTGATCATTGTAAATCACATATACATACGTATATACCTAGAACAACTCCATTTAAAATTGTACTTAATTTGCCATATTCATCTTGATTGTTACAAGGTAATTATATAAATTAATTAATTTTATTCACTTCTTGGGAATAGTAATGACCCATCGGGTGAGCCAGCGGTCTGTTATGTGTGAGAGAGTAACCATCAAACAATGAAATCCTGAAGTAATTACTTTTTAGCTAAAATTTTTGGTGTAAAAAGGAAATGAAATTAATTACTAGTTATTGCAGTATTATTTAAAACGAAATTGTTCTTTACATTAATTAATATTCATAATTGAAGCACGGATCGAATATTTTACAAAAAATTTACAATTATTTACAAACCTTTATGCATCGTTATAAACATTACTTTTTTTGAGAAAAATTGAGCATGAGGATTATAACGTCTTTCTAGAAACACGGCTCGAAAAGAATTTCGCTTCAGGAAATAGAAAACTGAAAATGATTGTGACATTTCAAACGAAATTATTATTTCCGTCCATCATAACGCCTATCTCTTTTATTGGAAATTTAATACCATAAAGAGATAGTGATCTTTCGAGCACCAGTAAAGAAATAATTACATGAATGAGTGTAACGTGGATATTAGTGGAATTAATTTGAACAACATAATCGAGTTTATCTTCGGTTGCATTAGAAAATATTTATTATTCAAGAATTTCAATTTTTCTTTTTAACAAAATCTGAACTATCAGTAATTATTTTTTTTAAATTATGAATTTAATAGATACTAAATTTTTAGTGCACAGAATATTTTTTTAAAATTGATTAGACATATTATTGATTTATTAATAAAATTTTAAATGTTTTTTGATTAATTTTGTTTCATAATTTTGTTGTAATTTGTGAATATGTTTACTGTTTAGTTACTATTGCGTTTATCATCAAAAGTATCAATTTCAATGCTGGCAAGTTCATGGGCGCCTATTATGAAGTCATACTAAATAAAACATTGGGGTCAATGTATCAAGACTTTACCTTTAACTGGGACAAGGTTATTAAATCGTTCCAGCACAATTATCTAGTTAACAGAGAGCTTATCACTCCAAAGATTGTTTATGTTCACTTTGAGAGGTTTATAAGAGATTAAAAAAAAAATTAACTCTTTTCCAAACAAATGTCAAAATTTGGTAGAACTTTACAATTTCATGCCCAGATTACAATCAAGCCATTATTGCCTACTTGTCCATTAATGGTTAAGTTAATAATTAATATTATGTCAGGAAACAGGTCAAAATAACTGTGAAAGTAAAGAGTCAGTAAAAGTATGCAGGGTGGTCCATCGTATAGCATTTTCGTGAAAAAGTATCTTTCTAATCCCCCTAAAAAATTAAAACCCGCGGTTCTGTACTATATAGCCGTTTTATTATTTTTTTAATTCAATTATTGCAACGGCGCGGCGTCAGGACACAATAAAGCCAAATAAGTTGAAATATTTTGTCTTATTTTTTGGGTCACTACACAGAACATGTTGTCGAAATTTAAAATTTTAAAAGAGCTGTCAATTTCAAATTAATAAGTGTTTAAAACTTTCCCCTGAAACCATACGATTCTGGATAATATTTCTTGTCGATAAGACACAGTTTGTGCCAGATGTCCTTCAACAAATATTTTTATTGCAGACGCTCTTAAATCACCTCACAAGTCTGCCATAATTTTTACGAGCGTGTCATTTAAACGATATTAGAATACGATTTTTTCAGTTACTATTAAAATCTAAACGCCAAATTGCCTATTATTAAAATATACACTGTAACGTGGGTGAGATTGCGAAAACAAATTCCCGGTAGCTTTAATAGTTTGATAAATCGCCATCAAAGTCAATTTGCACACTGATTTTGTAGTCAATTGAAAAATATTGTTTCCAATTTTCAGAATTTTTCGACTACCGGAAATAGGTTTTATCTAAAAATTCTATACGGTGTATAAATGTATAATTTAACGATAACAAATAAATATTTTCTGTTATTAAAAAATGTGTAGACATGTTTTTTGATTGACTTTGTCGTTCAATAGTAATTTAATAATAATGGACATTTTTTAGGGTTATTTTAGTGTTTTAGTGTTAGCCCTGATTCCTTATTTGGTATCTATATTAAGCAACGTGGAAGTGACGTTCGTTTCGATTAGTCCTTTTTTCTATCGTTATTAAAGAACAATGGTTTTCCCGGCTACTGAATTCATGCTTTTATTCTTATTACGTAAGTAATTTTAGAGAATCGACTAAAATAATTACTTCAATATTGCGGCAAAATATGGTATGTTGAACCAGTAGTTGAGAACGGCGGAATCAATAAAAAATTGTGACCCTGTATGTACTTGACCAACAAATTATAAATACATCCAATGTTTACATAATTTATATCCATCACATTGTCGATTTAAATTTCCACTGGCTTAGTTACACTACATATTTTAAATTTAATTATTTAGTAAATTATATACTTCACAAAAATGAAATCTGATTTAACAGAGATTAATTTTCATTGCGATATTGCATTCGCCATATGGACCACCTACCTTATGTGTTTTAACATGATTTGAATACCAAGTAGATTTGTTCACAAGATTTGTTGGTGCAATGCACATTTTGAGGGATCAGGCGAAATCCGTTCAATTTAATAAGATCAGGAGAGGAGCTGCTAGAAAAAATATACCCGAGTGGATAAAACTACATCCCAGAATTAAGACCGTGTTATTTGATATTCGCCTGTTCGTTCAAAATTTAATTTTTCTTGAATATTTTTACAGATAACCTTCATCGAGGTAAATTAACTCTGCTGCTACGCACGAAAGTTTGATCTAAAATAACTTTATGCAAGAAAGTGCTGTTTGTGCTATAATATAAGAAAATTATAAGTAATTTATAAAAATGAAAAGAATCGTGCTGTGCAACTAATGCTGAATATTTAAACGCCGGTTTTTTATATCTGCATATTTGCATTCAATCCGTGCTCCACTGACTAAAAACTTAATACTGCACTTTATACATAATCGTAGAGATATGAATTGATATGCTACGCTTGTATTAGATTTCATTACATCCAGATACAAGCTTAACATACATGGATTTTAAGACACAATGTTTACATGGTAATATTCATTTTCATGTCTCCCATAAATTTACTTAACAAACAAATCTTTTAAAGTTGAGCATAACGAAGAATCACAAGTTTCAAGTGAGTCGCTCTCATCACCTTTGTTAGCGAACCAACCACTTTTGGACTTACTGGTGCTCTTCGCCTTGTTGGGGGAGACGCTGGCGGACGAAACGACGGAACTGTCCGGCCCTTCAGGACCGGAACGCTTCAGAAAACCTTCGATGGCGCAGCCCAGCAACTCGGCATCTACCAACGATCCACTTCTCTCGTCCCACATAACTTTGTTAGGTTCTTTGGCGGTTTTTTTCGAGTCTTTACTTACAGTTACACACGGCACTAATATTTTATTTTCGGCTTTAAAACTTTTTAAGTTGGTTGGTTGGTGACGCTTTAAAAACCAATTGGAAGGCCCCAGGCATGCGCTTTTGTTATCTTGGTTCAGAGTGTTATTGTCCGTTTCCTTTAGAATGGAAACGTCGAAACTGTTTGACCTATTGCTTCTAAGGCGACTCCGCATTTGTCCCGAGTTAGATCCCGCGCTATTATCATCCTTTTCGCATCTGTTTTCAATCTGATTTATTTCCGTGGCAGAGGATGAAAGGGAAGACAAAATAGATATTAAGTCAGTATTAGAACAAATAATTCCTGCACAGGATTGCTTACTTGTGGTGGAAGAAGTCGTTGCAGGTGGGGGAAGCTCCGAAGCCCTGCGTTTTCCCGTAGTGCTAGGAATGGGCGAAAGAGTAGTGCCTACGAAATCAGAGTATCGACGCCCGGAAGAATTCGTATAGCGTTGCGCGCCTCCTGCCTCGTCTAGCGATTCCACCTCGCACACACGTTCGCTACTCGTGTTCCACATTTTCATGCGAACTTTTCTAGCCCTGACTATGTCGTCCATTATGTCTAACTGTAGGTTGTGGATGTTCCCTCTTGGCTCGGTGGAAGGCGGCCCAGCGAAAGATTCTCGTCTACTTGGTAGAACTCGATTTGAAAATTCGTCTGTCGGAAATGCCGCGACCGATTCTCTTCGATTGCGTCCGAATAAAACACTAGGTACTTTTGATATAGTCACTACTGAATGCCTCCTGCCGCCTGGGACCGGCGGGGCCGCTGAAAGCGTGGCGAGAAACGCGGCTTCCCTGACACCTGCAGCCTCGTTGCCCCTTTCGGAAAGTCTACGAACTTGACTGGCTGTGATTCCGCTACACTGGGGCGTCGGTAGGGAATGTTTGCGCGTCTCTCGACTGTCTCTCCAAGGCGATAACAAATACGGGTTCGTGGGTGATTCGTCGTCTGAACTGTTGTTTTGAGAGGAATGGCGGCTTTCACTTCCTTCATTGTCTGTTACCCCAGTTTCTTCGATAACTATTAGTGGTTCAGACGTCTGCGTTTGAAGAGGCGTGTGAGAAGATCTTCTCATTATAGCTTACAAACTGAAAATAAAAACGGGATATTAAAATGAAAATTAATATTAAATATAGTTGAATGGAACAACCATTAATTTATTAATTTAGACCTTTTAATGAGAATGAACGAGCGGACATTATATATAGATTCTACCTTTTAAAAGATTGGAAACATCAGAGATGTGAATTTACAGGAAAGCTTTGAGAACATTATGGACCGAAAGTGTGACAAAAGTTGAAGTACTTAGACAATCGAAGAATTGGAAACAAAGAAGACTGTGAATGGAGGAAAACATTATAAGAAAACACATTGCATCATTCAGAACAAGGGAACTGGAGCGTTGGACGAAGAATAACCTCCTGGCTCCATCAAATTATTTAGAGCGGCTGTGAATCGCCATGACGATTGTCAACCTCCATCAAAGAGATGGCACCGTCACAAAAAACGACTAGTTAAAAATAAACTACAACCTCGTTTGCTTAAATTTTCAATCATTTCTACTGCCGGTGCTTAAATGAAAATGACATGCCATAAAATAAAGACATTTTACTTTCTTAGAGGTGGCCGCCATTGCAATAAAGTAATGTAATATTTTGCAGGGATTTAATCGAATTGAAACAGCACGAAATAAATACTTAAAATTTAGATTGTCGCCCTTAAATTACCAAGTATCAAACGGTAGATGAAAAGAAATTAAGTGAACTTTTAATTTGCCGTTTAACTTTGGTACAACTTTTTGTTGATGCCTTATTAATTTCAGGGCCTTGTCAAAAATGTTTTTCGCTCGCCTGAAGTTTTGTTTGCGAAATTAATGAGGTAACTTTAAACCGACATTACCCAACTTACGGGGCTTTTCACTGTCGCAGTTTATTAAAGTGGGTTTGGAGGGCAAAATTTTTTAATACTAAATAATTTTTTTATAGGCGAAACAAATTGTACGAATTAAAAACAAATACTCTTTTTTTGTTGTTTCAAATCGAAGAAAAAGTTGTAGATTAAGTTGTTTTTATTTAAATCCGATTGAAAGTTTTGCGAACCTTTAAAGGATTTTGTGATTTCGATTCATTCATTAATGAACTTAGAGCAAACTTAATCTCATTATATAGCTTTATTCTTCTTCATCTTCTTACTCCAGGTTTGAGAATAAAGAAACGAGCGTTTTAAGGAAAGGTAATCCAATAACAATGCGAAATGTGTTTGAAATAATTAATTATTTGTTATCAATTTGTAATAAATGTGTAGTTCTGCAAATTTATAATTAAACTGATTGAAAAATATTAAATTAATGCAGAATTGAAATTATTTTGATGCAATGGAAAGGATACACTATTTAGAATAAAATCGCTATTAAATTAAAACGTCAAAATCATTTAAAAATTAACAAACTATGTAATTAAAAAAGGAACGGTTAATTGGTATAGCATCAATTGTTACATTAAATTTTAGGGAAGCGACCACTATACATGCAAACAAGCTCGAGGAAGTTAGCATCAAATGTGTCGGCACAAACGAAATAGTTACATATCGAGGTGGAAGATGCTTCATTACAGTCGAGCCTAGAGATATACTACGATCAAGACGCGAAGTTTCGAGGTAAGATATAGCGCGAGACTGGAAGGAACTCTTTCGCCAATGTATGTATACTATTTTATTTACCATCACCGAATTTTAAATAGTTACAAAAAACAAAATGTATATAATTTATTGCGTTTTGTGGCAAAGACTTTTAACAAGTTAATTATGTCTGTCATTATTAAATTGACAAGACTATAGTCCATCTTTAAACAAGAGCGTTAGAAGGTTATGAAATTATTGTTTTATATCATTTGTGTGCTTAATAACAACCTACATAATCTTTACAATCACTTAAATTTTACAAGATATTTAATATTGAAGATAAAGCTTTTTCAATCAAATGTTTATTTCGAAATGGTCATATTGCTTCCTTTCACAAAAGTAATTCGCGCTACATGTTCCAATTTTGAAGTGACATTACTAATATAGACTTAAACTGTCAGTAGTAAAATTTCAATATCAGTGCATTACTACCAACATAAATTTTAAAAAATATATTTCACAGTCTTCTAATGCGCTGCCTGGTTTAAAAGCGGACTATAGTAATTTCTTATTTTTGTGAAAATGTCCGACTCAGCACTTTTTTCCCTGAAAGGTTAAGTCCTCAAATTCTTATTGTTTTTATTGCCGTTAGTATAAAGTTGACATCGGTCTGGGTCTGTGCCATTTGGTAAAGTATTTCCAAACTTGTAGCAAGTAGTAATTACTAACTTCCCAACTTTTAAAAAAATCAGAAATTGGCATATTACCAACCGGTTGTGAGCACAATAAGCCAAATTGACTGCAGTGCTTCTGCAACAATTCTGTTGTAGACCGACCCTGACAGGGGAAAAATCGATTGTGAATAAAAAATTATAGTAAACTTTTATACTTAAATTGAAGTTGCAATCATTTTTTATTTCAATCAAGTTTTAGATTGTTAATAAGAAATCGAAAAGTGTTGAAAAACTTAATTACACCAATCGCCTGTCTTCAATTTACATAAACAGCTGCAAACTAGAATCTATCGATTGGTGTTTTCATCTAACTACTTACTAACGTGGATGCTAATTTTACTGTACCTAGGGGAAAATGGCCAAGAATGATACAGCTTTTGAAATGCCAACGAATCACCAAACTCGAAGTGCAAAGATGTTAACGGTTTGATTCCAGCCCTCAAATATTTGTTTTCCGTATTCATTAAGGCGTAGTCGCGAAAGAAGCATTTTTTTGTTTCTTACATTCCAAAGTAACTTTTTTATTGTTTTTCCGAACGTTATAACATTGTTCTAAGAAGTTTTTCTGAATTGTTTTTCAAAAATGTTGCGCAGTAGACTGATAATGTTTAGTAGGAAATGATTTCTTGGTTTGCGCAAAACGGACTATCCAGAAACAGTGACAGCCGTATCACTAAATAATTTAAACACAATCAACATCAATATGACAATATGAATTTGCAAGAAAGTTTGCCTTACGGAAAATTTGGTTTGTTTATTTTGTACTTTTAAGCTTTTTAAGTGCTTTAAGTTTTTCTTTCTACTTCTTTATTACTTTTGAAGGAAAATAATGTATATCACACTAAACTAGGCTCTGTGTCACTCGATGACGGACTGTTAAACAGTGACTCAGTTGGTATATCATTTTTGCAAGTGAATTTAATTAAAATGTAAATATTCATATGTATCAAGAATATATATATATATATACCATGAAGCTATTGAGTAAGTATAATTGGCCTACAATTAAAATTGAAAAAATTACAACAGTTTTAAAAAAAGGTATGTCACTCTTGATCAGATTCCCTTGCGTGAAAGTATTTCTGAAATTTTTCTGTAAGGGGCTTGTATTGGAATAAAGCATTCGTTTTTTAAAATTTGTTCATCCGAGTTATTTGTTAAATATCAAAGAAACTGTTTTGATATAAAATTTTTGTAATTACATACCACCATTTTGGATGTTGCCGCATATAAGTGATGATGACGTCAGTATTCACGAATAAGCCACTATGTGTCTCGGTATAATCGTCTTTGATGTTTCTATTCGCAAAGGGACACTAAGGAGATTACATTTCAATGAAGTCATGCTAGTCAACAAAAAGAGCATTTTCAGTTTTATTATGAAGTAGCTGCTTTAGAAGGGTATGTAATAGATTTTTAAAAATTCAGCAGATTGAAACGAGAATAAGAACGAGTTCTAATATATCTCACAAAAAGTGGCTTTATGAACGTTGAATAATGCGATTGTTCAGGATATTTTCAAAGAAAATATAGTTTTTAAATATGAGGAGTTGAAATGAAAACCGTTAAATGCTTTTTCGTGCATTTAAAGATATGCAATTTTTTCTCTGATACATACGCACAAACATTTCGCAGGCACATTATATTGATGCCAAAGAACTTTCTTAATTTTTTACAAAATTATTGAACTAAAATTGCGTACGCATTAGTGAAAAAATTGAATATCTAAAAATGTATGAAAAACTCCTCATATGTTTTTAATTCTGTTTACATTTGAAGAAGAAAATTTAATTAAAATCGAAAAAGATACAAACTTTAAAGCTTAAAAAATATATGGAATAATGAACAGTATGCCTTGAGAAATTTTGGTAATGAGCAAAATCGCTTGAAAATATTTTAATATAACATAATAAATTATGAAAAGTATCTATATGTCATCATACCTTCATGCCAGTGGTTTGCGATTTCTACCTTTTGAAGCTTATCTGCACTGTACATTTTAAATTAACTTGGATTGAAAATTCAATAATTCTAACCTCACTTCTAGACCTGCGAAACCCACCTTAAAGAATTTTGCAAGTTTTAAGCTAAAGGAAGCTAAATTAGAAAACTGCTAGTGTTAAGTTTTATAACAGCGCACTTAATATAAGCCAATCTAAGACAACAAGCATGGTTTATGATCGTAACATTTTATACCACCTCATCAATGTTCACGTTTGAATCACTTTACTAAACCAGCGAGACAATGTAAAAAGAGTGAACCGATTTATATAGCAAGCTTTATTACTGAAACAGGAAACTGCAAAGAATAGGCAATTGATTTTTAATTTGCACCAAAGGCTACAGATTTAAAGAAAAATAAATCACCACAAAACAAATTACCACAATTTAATACAATGTACAAAATGTGTTGCTTCAATTTATTGATTTTAACGTTTTCAAATCTTACAGTCGGTGTTTAAAGCGATTTTACGTTCATGAAGAGGCACAGGCACCAAAAATTCGTTGAACGATTTGTAGATGAACCAAATCTTATAACGTGGCTCGTGTATTTGTTATAATCATTTTATTTTCGGTAAACATTTGGTAGATGTTAAATCATTCTTTATTTGTCCATCACATTAACATTTAAGATACATAATTATATCGATATGAGATACCGAAAGATCTTTTTAATTTAACTGCCAGGGTGCTACGATTAGTCGAATCTATGTGCATAATATTATTCTTTCAGTGACAACGTTGAGGTAATTAACCAACGACACTGTATCAAGTTTTGCTTGAATTTGTCTTGTGAAAGAAGTCATAGGTATCTAAAGGTGAAATTATATATTATATTATTATATTATTATTATTATTATATTATTATATTTTTGGATCGACACACGCAGATTATCTTAAGGGTGGCTCTTCGACATGGCAATAAGGTTTTAAAGAAAAAAAAAATTTCTTGTTTATTGAATGACTGTTTCATGGTGGATGTAATGCACGTAATGTGGTAAATAGTGAGTCAATACGTGCAGAGTTCCATATTCAAACATAATGAATCCAAAAATGACACTAAAATTGCAATAGTGAGTTTGGTCACGTTTTTCACATATGTATTAAAGCACGTATTGCATTTAACGTGCTTTCGTGATTATTATTTTGTGGCCGAGTTATAATGAAGTATCATACTGTAAATAACACATTTACTGCCTCACATTAACCGAACGCCATAAAATATTTTCTCGAAAAATATGATAGCAAAACAATTCTCGAAACTAAGGAAATAAAATTGTACCTACAAGGATTTCTATTTGAAAGAAAAAACAAATTTGAAATGAATAAATCAAAAAAGTTACAAGTAAATAACTAGAATAAATGTATATTTTAATGCAGGCGCCAGAGTTCATGAATAATTTCAAATCATTTTGATTTATTCATTAATATTTTAATTCACTGTTACTAAATATTTATGATTTTCAGTGTTTTCAACGCTACAACATTTAGTGCTGTCGCTAAAAGTTTTCAATTTTCGAGACACAACTTCGGTATTAACTAGGCGAGTAGGGTACTGTAGAAACTTAATGTAATTTGCAGTAAATTTTCAAAGTTAAATAATTGCTTTTGGCAAAGAAAGAACATGTAAAGTGAACTCGCGTTTCACACCCCTTAATTGCTAAAGTGCAGTTATTAGAGAGTTATAGCAAGACGTCTTTTTCATTGTCGTAATACTTTATTTTTACATTTCTATGGCCTACGCATGCGCTCGAACTTCCCAGCCAAAGTTCGTATTACAACAACGAAAAAATACGTCTTGCTATAACTCTCTATTATTGTCACAAAAGTCGACTGCACTGTGAAAATCACAAGACACTATTGAAGAAAAAAATAATTAAGAAAAAAACGCAAGTAATGAAAGTAGTATTCAAAAATACCATTGAAAGTTTCTTATAAATAAAAACCGTTATCTGTGGGATGATTGAGCGACTAGATGCAAGCAAAATGGATGAATACAGATAAATCATCTTACTTCATGTTAACATTTAACGACGGATATTATCGTTTTCAAGAGGTTCTATTAATATAATAGAATGTATTTGTTGGCAAACCGTAAACGAATTGATGTTGACAATTTTTTTTTAATAAACAAAAAAATTATAACGTGTACTTATTTTTAATGAGTTTTGGAAACGGCAATGCTGTGCTGAATTGAAACTAATTTAGACAGTTGCGTTTACGAAAGTTCAGAGCGAAATTTACTTAACTGATTGCGGTAACACAACGTAATGTAACGACTTTGTTAATTTCAATTGTGAAACACACTAATCTGCATACAAATCAAATAAACGCTTTTCTGTACGTTCGGAAACGCCTGTGATGATGTATTATGAACGTTTCTGATCATTGTAAATATCCTGGCAATATTACAAGTTTATCTAGCCTTCGATACCGTCAAAGCGATACAGTAAACCTGTCACGAGCTTGTGTTGCGAACTTGGATGAATTGTGTATGCTTACCTATATAAAATTTTATGAGCCATGCGCGCAATTCATTGATTTATTTTCCAGAAAGTTGAAATTTATTAACGACTGCCTCGAACAAGCGTGTAATCGTTTCCATATTCACAATGCAAAACGAGTGAAATTTTCTATGTAATTTGCATTACTTTTCGTCGAGGTGATGACTATGTCGAGATTTAGTTTCCACGCTTCTTTATTGATTACTTAAGCTGTATTTAGTATGTCAGATAAACACACTCTGTAAACACAAGTTTGGTAATTCACTCTAAGCACAATGTCATAATTTAAACCTTTTGAATTTAACTTAAATGGACAAAGCTTCAAAACAAATTAAAGGAAAACTTTCAAATTTAAAGAGACTTAATTGATGGATGGCTGACAAATTTTTGCAACATTTAAATCAATTTCTTTGTAAAATTGAAAGTGAAATGACTGAAAACCGAGCTAAACTAGTTTAAACTAACATTTATCTTCCCGCGACAAGCATTTCATCCATTAATAATTCCTTGTCACACAAATACACCGTTTTAAGTCAATTGGAGAATTTTTTTTTTTTTTCATTTCCAATGGCTTCGCCATTTATCATAAAAATACTGTGCGGCAATCATCTCCGGTCGATTAAATTCAATCCATAAAATATTTTGTTATACAAAAATAAAAACTTTCTGATTTAATTGGTTGCCTTTTTTTTTAAATCAGGCCGTTTAGGAATCCTAGCCGAGTATCGCTAGTGACCGTTAACAGAACCCTCAGGTGTGTGCGTAAATCGATTGATGAGTCGTAATTAAAGGGCCGGGAAAAACGGTAACAAGCTATGCTTTTATTAAAATTGAAAAAAAAAACATCGCGTTTCCTTCAGTCACAATTACCAGTGCGAAATTAAACTGACGCATTTTTCTTCAGGAAATTGATTAACTGTGTTATGCTGAAGCAGGAAATACAAACCACAGCAAATAACCGTTTTGGAAGTTGAGCTTCAAAGCTGTAATTAAAACTGCGCTGTAATTTAGTTAATTTAAGGACAAAAATAGATCTGTCGATAAAATTCACAATACACAGGCAACAGAAAGAATATGCTCGACTACATCATGCTTTTGTCTGGAATTTCCTTTAAATAAAACTTTCGATTAAGGTTAATTCGTAATTTAAACGTTTTTCCAACGCTTATATTATCTGTGAATCGTTTGCGATTTTGAATAAGCCGTTACATTCCGAACGATTTTCTTGCAGTGATGTGGAAACTATTCGCTTTGATTGTTACCTTTCGTTCTCGCTGTTATGTTATATACTTATTTGAAAAGTCAAATCACGTCATGCATTTACCGTTGAACGCTATTGTTGGAATGAAAAATTTGTCAGTTTCTTTCTTCGCGTATTTTTAGTCCCTGACGTTTAATCCTTGGAGAGTTAAATCATTTTCTAAATCTTGAAATAAAATTCTCTCCAAAATCTTGGTTGCTGGAAATGTTTCATTGTGAATTAACCAAGTTGGATCCAGATTTTATGCACGAAAAGTTCTAACATTTAAGAACATTATTATTCGGTTTTCAATTTTCCATTACAATTTTATTATTAGTTTGAAAACAGTAGGTAATGTCAATAAGAAAATGAAACATTTACAGCATTGCAAAAATTTTTCCTACAATTATTTTTATTTACTTTGAATTTGATATGCTAATTTAATTACTCCCATAAATCTTGGAAAGACAGCAAAAAAGTAGGTAGATCCTGTAAGCTTTGAAATTTGCCGCCCTTTCTACACCAAGAAACGTCGTTTGACAATACTCAGCTAGCAATTTTTGTTTTATTTCGCTCTTATTGAAGTTTTTATCTACTTTTCAGTTAATGTTATTAATCATTCTGTATATTGTATTTTGTTCATTTTTTTATTATTACGTTTTAGTAAGTTATGAAAAGCGACAAAATTAACACTTGATGCACATTTTTTTCTGTACAATCTGTACAATTATTTATAAATATTTTTGTTACTTTTATAAATATATTTCAAATCATTCCACTAACAATGAGTCAATTTAATGAAAAGCAATTAACTTGTTCACCAATTTTAATTTCGCTTTCAACATCAAATGTCCAAATTTTGACCTTCAAACAAGTACGACAAACAATGGCATAATTACCACACTGTCAGACAAGAATACCCCAACCTGTTCAATTAAACAATTTCAAAAGTACAACACTAATTATCTTTGACTGAATATTCAGAGATAGTTTTCAATTCAAATTATGTTAATTTTTATCAATAGTGCAATAATGGCCAAGCTTACCTCTAATTAAGCCCAAAAACTGACTGTTTTTAATTTAATTAACAGTTGAACTGAAAAAATATCGATAAAAATATTACTCAGCAAATTAGTCGAGGAATAACTATCACGGGGCGTGTGAAAAATGATTGCCTGCTAACTTCCAAACGACTAAATATAAAATCTAATAGCGGAAATTTGTTGTGTCCCAACGTGCAACACAATACTACACAATTAGGTCCTGGAGAATAAAATAAGATTCCTTTCAATTGTAAAAGAATAAACATCAAATTAAATAATAAATATTACCTTCAATTGAATTCAATTTTTGGAGTTTTTAAAATGTAATTAACGGTTGAAAATTTCACAAAATCAATCCAGGTGGGAGAACAGAAACTGAATAAAATTGCAATTTTCTCTGAAAATGTATGTTCGGGCAGATTACCATAAACCCTGATTTAATTCCCAAAAGCAATGGAACGGCGCAGAGGCTTTATCCTAGAATTGGTTATCCCGGCATTACTTGAAGCTAAATACATTATGATAGTAAAGCAGCGATTGATGACACTTTTAAATAACGCTTTTCCGTAACGCAAACAAACATTACCTGTTTACTTAATAAAATGCGATCGTTAGAAAACACTACAACGTAATAAATGCTATGTCACAATCAATTTTAAAATTATCCTTGCTGCGGTCGAATTAATTAACTACGACTACATATTGATAAATTGCTTATCAGTACCTGAATCTGAAGAGATTTTAAACAGACAGATGCTACGTTCTTTACTGTCTCATCGGGAAAACCAAAAGGAAACTCAATGTTTTGTTGCGACGTTCGCGAGCGCTGCTGAAACACTGTCCAGGATCAGGATTGATCCTCGCTTCTGTTGCTAGAGGATTCCTGGACCGGCGCTACAACTAGTCTACTTATTACACAAATTTTCTGTCTAAACATTTTATTCTGTTTACATAGTAAATATTGAACAAGAGAAACGATTAAATTTTTTAGTTAACAAAACGGTGGAATTTTGTGATTCAGGGAATTGCGGTTGATTTTAATTCGGCAAGAATTTTCCTTATAACGTTTAGCGAGCTTGGAATAACCAAAAATCTTACTTTTCTTTGCTCTGTTGACTACATTTGAATTGATTTTAATTTAAATGCCACAGCAAATATTGAACATTTTGGCCAAAAATGAATTTCATTGCCCAGTTAAAATCCTGTTCATATCGGCTATTTAATTAACGGCAACATTTTTAATTGGTATGGATTTTAGGAGCTTGTTGAATATTTCAGGACACAAAAGGTTCAACCGTTGATTTGTGACGATTTTGGACGTTTTCCACTTGACCTTTCAATTTTTTCTTAAAATTTCTTGCTTGTAGGTGTCAAAAGCAGCTGAAATTAAATACCTCATTTAAAAATAGGCAGTAAAATACCGTTTTAACCATCCGTCAAAATTCTTTGATGTGCGATTTTATGTTCTCTTTGTGTAAAAAATAATTTAAAAAAGTTAATTGAAAATGCCGCGTTATAAAATTTTATCTGGAGCGAGTTTCTTTGTTGGTATTTTTTACTGTGTTGATCGAACTAACCTTTTTTGAATATTAAAGTCCAAAGAATACAGCGAAAAGGTCTTAATAATTTCTACGGATCTCTCGAAGAAATTACTAATGTCATTTAGTAATTGGATTGGTAGAGGAGGTTCAACCGGAAAATGTAATAGAATCGTCGGCTAGAAGAGTCTTGGATATTTTCGTTACGAAAACAAACTAAAAATAATAAATACTTAATTATTTCAAAAACTCACAAAACTTTTTCGATTTCAGTGCAACGTAAATGGTTTTGTCTTCTGCAAATTGAGTAAATAAGTTATCGAGCCCAATTGTGTTTTGTCCATTGTGACTAAATTCTATTTGAAAAATTTCAGAAGGTCGTAACGTTTTTATATTGATATCCCCGAAAATATTTTAGATGCATTTTCATATTGAAATATTTATAAAAAGTTTAATAAGAATAACTAAAAATTCACAAATTTGAAAAACAATAAAAAGCATTAAAAGTATTAGTTAAACAAGAAATTTATAAAATAAGATGTGGTATCTTTTTTATACTAGCTGAAATCGCTAAATTCTAAACAGAATCCAGTAAAGTCTGCAATTTATTATCTGCAGAGTCAGCGTTTATATTTGATCCTGAGAAGCCTGATTCGGTTACAAAGTTTCGGTATAATGAAATGGTAAGATAAGCGAACGATCATTTTCCAGATGAAAATCTAATTATTGGAAAAGGATCGTTAAAAACGAAATTGTGGTAGTTCATGAAGAAAGCTAGAGACACTAAACCTACTGAATAAGTAAATATGTAATTTCAGTCACAAAAATGATAAATATTCTGCAAATTTTTCTTCACGAACAACAAAATTTATTACGCGGGCAATTTAATGTAATCTCTGTAAGCTATATATTTTCCTTTAAAGTTGTTGTGACATTTGTACATGTCTGTACCAAATATAAAGTTTTTATACAAGTTCTTTCTGCGCAAAATGAGTGATATTAAATTTCTAGAACCTTTTTAACTTCTCTATCATATGTTCAGAGTTTTATCTCGCCAATTTAGTATTGACAAATTAGGTAAGTTAGACAGGTTTGTCAAAGAATACAGAAGAATAGACCGCGCTCAAAATGGACGCAAAAGTAATTAAATTTGAATACGAGCAATTGGTGAACTCACAAAATACTATCGAAAGCAATATATAGGCAGATCGTCTACAAAGAATAAATGAAGACAAATCAGAGAAATAAAAATCGAGAGCAAGGCGACGCCAAGGAAAACCCAGGAAAAAATGAAGCACTGAGACTTCGGCCATAAAAAGATGATAATGGCCACAGGTGATGTTGCTTCTGTTAACCTTCTTTCAATCATAGTGAAAAGTGAAATTTGACGAAATTCGGAGATATTGTTTTTCAAAACCACCATTCGCTATTTTCTTTTTCGAAAATTAACACGCAATAAACAGTTAAAGTCCGAAATTGATTACCCTATGCCAGAGTCACATGTACACCAAATTTTAAATAAATAACTTTCAATTAAAGATCAGTTTTGGAAGTGACCATTAGTGATGAGACAACCTGTATATGGACCGCCATTGTTAACAATCAGTTACATGATATTGAAGTTCTTGGTGGTCGCCTAATTGCATAATGATACACCACTCTCCTAGATGGAAGACTCTACGAGGTGTTGGGAGAAACTTCACTTCATTTTCGAGAACAAATGTGGCACCAACATGATGGCTCACCAGTCCACTATAGAAGACGTGCAACCGATTGGCTAATTACCAATTATCCCAACATATGGATTCGTTGTGGAGGTTCCATCACTTGGCCTGCGGGAGCTTCTCATCTATATCACGTTTTTTAACTCCAGAGACGCTTACAAGGCTGTGAAATGCAAAAATGCATAAAACTTTGATCTGTTGTAGTTTTGTAACTAACTGAAATATGACCAACATTCATATTTGCTTAAAAAGACATCCGCAATAAGCTGTTAATTTTTTTTATACTCATCCTGTATATTGAAAAATATTCATTATTAGAAGAAAACCGGAGATTAGAAATAATTGTTTCCTTCAGTTAATGAATAAAACAGTGCCAAAGTTGAATATTTCGCGTAGCTGCTAAAAAAGTTTTCTCCGAGGGTAGAATGTGTTATGTAGAAAAATACATTTTAAAAGCTTGCGTGTTTTCTCTAATGGCTAGGTAGGTTTGCTCAAAAATTTGCCCCCTCGTATGTAAACAACAACTACTTATAAAGCACTCAATTATTTATTTATTTATTGATTTTATTGGCCTCTCGACTTCTTCAATTTAATGTTGAATTATTTAAGTTGATTCAAGTGTTTACTTCCAAACTAGCAAAAATTCTTTGAGAAAACATTTCATAAATTATAATTACATGCGAAATAACATTTATCACTTTTTAGATTCCTGATCCGACATTATAATACCCAAATAACTTCGACGGCCGTGGAAATTTTTTTACAAAGAAACTCTGGAAATGCTCTAAATATGCGAAACGGACGAGAAGATGGATTATCAGAATATGAAGCTTTGTTGTCAAAGGAACGAAAAGGAAATAGAAGACTTTCATCAAAAACGTGAACTCGCAATTGGGAGAAAATTTACTTTCGTGTACTCTCTTGTTGGTTGTAAACACATTTTTAATTCCTGAAGAATTCACAATTTTACATATAAAAAAACATTCCTATTAAATTGTCACTTTTATCTTTCAGTACCATGCTTTCAAATTAAAAAAGTAATTCTGCAATATTCTAAAACTCATATGAAAGATTTAGAAACACATTATTTAATGCAGGTAAAGCAATCTATTGATGTTATGCAGATATGTGTTCAGGGAATCTCCAATGCAGTTACGTCATTAACCCGGTGGGGATAATCCCTGATATATAAGGACCAGCGCGGAGTACAGGGACCATTCCCTGTTATTGTACCCTTTCGTTCTATTTTTATATTCGATAATTATTCATCATTGTACTTATTATTAAATAAAGTTGTGAACTGAGTGATACTTTCTCCCCTTCTAACATCAGGAGTGGGATAAGTTTCCGCACGCGCGAAACCACATTTGCAAAAAAAAAAAAAAAAAAAGTATTTTTTTTTTCTACGATGCGTCATAAACAAAAAAGAAAACACCGTCGCAAATCATCTACACCGCCTTCATCAAGGTCATCCTCGTGCAGTTCATCACATACAGATTCTTCTCATCAAGCCAAAAGTAGACGTCATCATCGCACTCAAAAAGAGCACCCAAATAGTGGCAGGAAGTACTTGAAACGTTCGTCGCGAAGACCAGGTAAACGTCAGCATAGCCCGGTAGCATCACAGGTAGCACAGAGTAGTATTTCTGCAAGTAATGTAAGTACCGCTTCCGTCAGTCAATTTCGTGCTTCGCTTGATACAATAACTAAAATTATCCCCGCGTTCGATCCTAAGGTGGACAATGTCGACGATTGGGTCGATATGATCGACGAATATTCGCGTTGCTACGCTTGGGATGATGCCACGGTTAAGTATCATGCCCTAAATAAATTGAAAAATACCGCCGAACGATGGTATGAAAATTTTATTCGCTACGAAGTGGGTTGGGCAAATTATGACTGGAACTTTTGGAGATCGCTTCTAAAGTCTACTTTTCAATCGACGCGAAATACTTACAAATTGTTTATAGATATCGCAAACCATAAGCCTAAAACAGGGGAATCCCTTTATTCATTTCATTTTGACCACCTCGCAAAAATTGATAAACTTAAAACCAACTTTAGTGAAGCGGACAAAATTTCTTTGATCCTTGGGGCTATTGGCGACGATACAATAATTTCCGCCGTCAAAGCGTCGAATATTAAAGATTTAAACATTTTAGCCAGTTATTTACGGGAACAGTCCGCGACCCAACCAACGTCACATCGTCAGGTCTGGCCGATTTCGTTTTCACGGAAAGCATCCGCGTCTAGCTTCGCGAATTCGCAAACTCCTGTAACATCATACAATGACATAATTTGTTTTGAGTGTAAGAAATCGGGTCATAAAAAAGCACATTGCCCTCGCAATAAAGTGTGTAGTTACTGTAAACTACCCGGACATTTCGAAACCACGTGTTTTAAGAAAAAGAACGCCTTTGTTGGTGCAGTTTAAGCCCCTAACGTTAGAGTTATTAATAGCAACACCAACGATAAATTTATATAATCCGTCACCATTAATAACAAAAATTTTAGAGCATTTGTTGATTTTGGAAGTGACTGTTCGATAATTGAGAAACAGCTGGCTAACAAAATACACTTGCCTATTGTAACTTGATCCGGCCCGTAAATTTTGTCAGGATTTTTGGGTCCGGTGACTCAGGTTACTGAAGCAGTCGATGCATTTATTAGTATACAGGGTGTACAATTATTTTGTCGGTTATGCGTCTTAAATGAGCAATTGCCGGGCAGATCGATTTAATCGTACAATTTTGAGCGCCGTATCAGCCACCAGTGCTGACCTATCGTCCGATGATTGGGACCTTAAACTAGATAGCATCCAAATTGGCCTGAATAGTACCGTCAATGCAACAACAAAAGCTGTCTCTAGTGAAGTCCTCTTTGGAATTCAATTATCTGCCCAGACTGACCGCTACGTTAATCATGTTCACCAACCGCAAGAAATAGACTTGACCAAGCTTCGAAAGACAGTGGCAAATAATTTGGAAACGAATCGCCGTCGTCAAAACATCCGATTTAATCGCACACGTCGTAAGCCGCCTCAGTATCAAGTCGGGGACCACGTTCTGATCAAAATAACGAGTCTTTCGAGCGAAGGCAATAGTAGAAAGCCTCGCGAAAAGTTTAAAGGACCATTTACCATCATCGAAATGCTTACACATGATCGTTACAAAGTACTTCAAGAAGTGGGCTCCGATCGTCTTCGTAACGACAGCAGATATGAGGGCATTGTTGGTGTGGAGAACATGCGACATTTTGTCCCTCGCACTAATTCATTGTGGTGAGTTATACTTTGATTTACAAGTTGAGTATTTATTTGATCTCCGAGTTGCATGTTTATTTGATCACCGAGTTGCATGTTAATTTGATCACCGAGTTACATGTTTATTTGATCACCGAGTTGCATGTTTATTTGATCACCGAGTTGAATATGTAATTGATCACCGAGTTGAATGTTTATTTGATCGCCGAGTTGACTATTTACTTTGATCTCCGAGTTGCATCGTTATTTGATCTTCGAGTTGCATCGATATTTGATCTCCGAGTTGCATCGATATTTGATCTCCGAGTTGCATCGATATTTGATCTCCGAGTTGCATCGATATTTGATCTCCGAGTTGCATCGATATTTGATCTCCGAGTTGCATCGTTATTTGATCACCGAGTTGAATATTTACTTTGATCTCCGAGCTGAACATTTACCTGATCACCGAGTAAATATGTAGCTGCTCACCGAGTTCAATATCTACTTGATCACCGAGGAGCCAATCTACTAGGTCACCACACTTCAAATCGCTTGAACGCCCAGTTGAATATCACTTTGGTCGATGGACTGCTTGTCCATTTGGCCTGTGTACCATTTGGGTAAGTTTCGTGGTGCCTTCATTTCTCCTTTGTTATAGACTTCCAACCCACAACGTATCGCATTTCGGGACAAATGCCTGTCAGGATGGCCGTGTTCAGGGAATCTCCAATGCAGTTACGTCATTAACCCGGTGGGGATAATCCCTGATATATAAGGACCAGCGCGGAGTACAGGGACCATTCCCTGTTATTGTACCCTTTCGTTCTATTTTTATATTCGATAATTATTCATCATTGTACTTATTATTAAATAAAGTTGTGAACTGAGTGATACTTTCTCCCCTTCTAACATATGTAAAAACAAATAGACTAAACATAAATAAACCGAAATTATTTTCCCAACTTTTTCGATTAGTTGGTTAAAGTCATTCATAGCATATTTTGTTCTTGTTTGACAAATAGCGTGGATCTCTGCTTTTGCAAATAGTTTTACTATTTACTTGCCTGCTACCATTGCAATGCAGTAAAGTCACGTCAGCCAGAGAATTATTAATTCAACGGTAAATGTAATCTCTGCAGTTTCAAATTAAATTTTAATGGAAATGTTCCTTTACTTTCCTAGTAAAATTTAAACTTTCATTTCATACTTTAACCTAAGAGCATTTTAGTGCACCTTAATGCATTTTAATGAAGTAACCATCTCCGGTGATATAAAATGATTACATTACAATCTGCTGATCGCAACGAGGTCATATTTAATATCGGTATTTACATAATTACTAAAATTGGCGACAGATTAAGGTATGGAATTTTTTCCTTGCACAACATGTACCAATAATTACATCAAGTTACACTTTCTTTATGTAAGTATGTGTACTCGTACTCAAATCACATGCTCTTTGGGTGATCTAAACACCTTATACCTGAATGTAAATATTCGCATGTTTAATTAATTTAAAATCCCGTTTATCTATAAAACCTTTACACAATGACTTCGCTAATTTATTTTGATATTCAGCTATTGCTTAACGTTTAAGAATGAAGTCAGTACTAAAATGTATTTATACTTCTCGTAGACAAGAAGTTGAAAAAACTGGTAAACAATGGCCACAAGTGTTGGCGATTCTAATAGGTAATTAAAATTGCTTATTAAATTATTTTACAAACAATTTCTTTTAGCCAATTTAAGTTCATTTTCTGGTGGTCAATTGTACACTTGGACTTCAATAGGAATACCTTATTTATTGTCAAAAGATTTTCCTCAAGATGTGACTTTTGAAGAAGTCTCCTACCTAGCAATTGCGCCAAAAATAACAACGGTTTTATTTTGCCCACTGTGTTCGTTTTTGGTGGATAAAATTGGACGAAAACCGGTTGTGATATTTGCTAACGTTCCTTATTTAATGACGTGGATAATGCTGGCTTACTCAAAATCTGTTACCATGTTTTACGTTGCCCTTTTTGTGGAAGGTTTCGGCAACGCAGCTCGCCTTACAGCCGTACCATCTTACGTTGCAGAAATAAGCGAGCCCAAAGTAAGAGGTTCCTGGGGAGCTGCATTTACAATTAATGTCTACCTGGGACAATTTACAATAAACGTGCTGGGATCCTACCTCGACATTAAAACCTCATCGTTTATTTGCGCAGCGATTTCGACTTTGGGTCTGATAACAACACCGTTTCTACCGGAATCTCCTTATTATTTACTGATGAAAGGAAGGACGGACGAAGCGAGAAATTCTTTAAAACGATTGAGAAAAATGAATAATGTCGAGGAAGAACTGACGCAATTAAACACAGATGTGCACCGGCAAATGTCGGAATCCGGTAGGATGAAGGACTTATTTATGATTGATAACAACCGGAAAAGTTTGTTAATTGCGAGTGGTTTGCGTTTCTTTCAGCAATTCAGTGGAATTACGACATTCTTCAGTTACTCGCAGTACATTTTTCAAGTGGCCGAGGGCGATTTGTCGCAAACGACTTCAGCAATGATTTTCACTGGACTTTCTGTGGTGACTGCCTCGTTTGGAGCTTTCTTGTTGGAGCGATTTGGACGCAGATCGGCGATAACCATTTCTTGCATCGGTAGTGCTGCAGCGCTAACATTCGAAAGTGTTTATTTTTACTGTAGAGATTATCTTAAGGTGAACGTATCTAATTTCGGTTGGGTTCCTATTACTGGTTTGTTGTTGTATGTGGTATTTTATTCGGGCGGTTTGGGCATTGGGCCAAATATCCTAATAGGCGAATTGTTTTCGGCCAGTGTTAAGGGAAAAGCCATTGGTGTGGTTTTAGTAGTAACTTCCGTTTTATCGATTGTATCTACTATACCGTTTCAAACTTTGCTCACTAGTTACGGATTGTTTGCGCCATTTACAATTTATGCTGTTTGCACTTATGGGTCAATTATATTTGGATATTGCTGTGTGCCTGAAACCAAGGGAAAAACGTTAGAGGAAATTCAACAAAGTATGAAACATACAAAGATAATTAAAAAGTAACCTATCGTATTATTTTAAACATAATAATTTTAATTTTAAGTCATTTTTTATTTGTTTGCCATTTATTAAATATAGTTATTAAAATAATTCTGTGTTGAAAGACTGAGTTGAAAGTAATGAACTGAAAAATTAATTAGAAAATTTGTATACCTATTCAATATAAAGAAAACATTAAATTATTAATTTTATGGTTTGCCGCTATAAAATCGATAACTGTTTTAAAATATGGTTTTCATTAAAATGAGGCATTTATTAGCGGCTTCAAGTTCACTCACTTCAACAGTAATGATTAATTTTAAATCACAAGAGTTTCAGTTTATACTATCTTATTTCCATATGCCTGAAACCAAAGGAAAAAATCGGAAAAAATACCACAAAGTATTAAAAGTACAAAAACTTCCACTGTAAAATGCTTTCTAGAAAAGAATTATAACTCTCTAATTTTTGATTTTAATAATCATTTAAACTAAAGTTTTGTAATGTTTGTGAATTCCGTTTTAATGATTTTAGCAGGAAGCATATTTCGGTAAGCGCTTCATCTGCGTCTTTTAAGAATCAGCCTTTTTAACCCTTAACCGGGCGCGCCTCAAAAAGTTACACTACTGGTAGTGGGGTGAACTTAATTCACCATCCTCTATTATAAAACTGAATTATTTATTGTTTTTAATAAAAAAAACAGCTTGTCTTTGTATATACTTTTATTTCTTATGTTCCCATAAACAAACAAACGACTAAAACATATGAATAAAACAAAGAAAAAAGGATTTTCTTTTACACTAATATCCAATAATCCTTAATTCTATATAAATCTATTCCGAATCGACTACGCCCTCTGGTCGCAGTTAATGCAAATAATTGTTGCACTTGAGTTGTCTTTGCAAACTTGTTTTTGCCAGTATCCACATTTTCTTCTTGTTACCTGGTTGTTGACCTTTCACAGCAGTGGCATCTCTTTACCCGACTCTTTCAGTGCCCGGCGGGTTTTTGAATTTTCCAAGATACACTTGTATATCTCTGGGCAGAGAATACATTGCTGCACGTTCAGTATAGTGGGACTACATGAGCTAAAATGCTAATAAACACATCAAAGCACTCACAAAACAGTACAGTGGTAGACTTAGACTTAACTGAGATGTTACTGATATGTTTGTTGAAAGGTACTAAGAATCTGATGATGCTGGATCACATATATGACGTCGTTCAAAAAATACGCTACTTGATTAACTAAATTCACCAACGCGACCGATTAAGGGTTAAAACTGAAGATACAGACATCATTAACATCTCGTTTTGTTGATAAATTGTTGTACAATTATTATTTATGATAATTATTAAATGTTTGCATTCATTTTGAAATAATATTAGTTTAATGTAGACAAAATGAAGGCCAAGCATTTCATGCAAAATATATAGGGTAAACTCACCTGTTGGGAGCCTTCGAAATTACAACAATCATATCAGGCGAACAGCTGCATTTAATGAGATATATTGCATGAAATAAGATAAATTGAATGGTCTTTTAATATAAAAATTCATCAGAAATGCCGTATTTTCACGTATAAAATTTTTGAAACATTTTTTGTCACTAAATGCACGCTTTACCGGATGACGGCAGTCATCGTTTATTAAAACGGGCGCCAATGTACCCGGTTTCGGCCCCGTTTCTGACATGGCTACTGGACGGCTTTGCTCGCTAAACTGGAAATGTATGAATTTTTTTTTTAGCAGTTCGCTTTTCATTGAATAATTGTAACAAAAATAACCAGAAATAGTAATAAGAGAATTAAAAAATTACATTTACATTTCTAACATTTAAATAATAGGTATAATTTCCTCAGTTTCTCGAACGGAGATTTCGGAATGACGTTTCAGAAAATTGTTATACCATCTGAAGCCTGTCTTTGATTTACAAATTGATCAATATTTCCGAGAGCTCTAATAATTTTTATGACCTGGCTGCGAAAACGTCTATGAGAGCTTGTGTGCCAGTTTTACAGACCCCCCCCCCCGCTCACTTTTTTGCAAGAAGATGGTTTTTCGATTTTTCAACGATAATATTCAATATTCTATAATCTCCATGCTGATGTAATTGAGGACACTTTTAAATAAAAATTAAATAAAATACTTACCATTTCTGAACGCGCGGTTCACTACACAAAATACATCATAACGGACTGTTTTTGAGAATAAATTTTATTTATTCCAAGCTTGAAAATTTGTTACCCATATGTTGAGGCTGCAGAATGGGTGCATTCAGGCTACATAAATTTAATGAGACAACTTAAGACGATTGGAACGGTTCAGCCTCTATTGACTTATTGGGATGTATATGTAGACAATCGACAAGACCCTGGGCACGAAGAGAGAAATGACAAATAAAATCAAATCAAATTAGCAAATTACTATTTAGTGATAAAAACAACTCCTGTATGTTTAAATAGACTGGGACAGGTCATTCTTTTGAAAATGTTAAATACTTATTATTCAAGGATGGATGTATGGATAGAGGAGATTGAGTAATAAAAAATTGCAAAAGATTTTGATTATCTGGTATTATTTTGATATTTTTTTAAACGTGTTGAGCAATTAATCAAACTATTACGTTATAGAATCCATTGTTCTCAACCTTGTTATTGATCTTGTAATGATGAACCAACTTATTTACTAGATTGAGGTAAAAATTCTTTACTTATTGCGTACATAATTCAAATGAAACAAATACCCGAAACTTATTATAGTTAGTTTTTAAACTCAAGGGGGAACAAATGTACCTTATCTATGCTGATTTTTAAAATGTTTCTGTAATTCCTTACATTGCCATCATTCATAAAATGGTTCTAAAGTGTTTGGTCAATGAAAAGCATTATATTAGCAAGAAATGGCCACAAATTGCTGCAATTTTAATAGGTAAGTAATTAATCCTAATAAATCATTAATTTTAGTTGAATTTATTTGTAGCTTCCTTGTGTTCCTTTACTGCTGGACAACTGTACGTTTGGACGTCGTTAGGAATACCTTATTTGTTATCCGGTAAATTCCCTGTTGATTTTACATTTGAAGAAGTATCCTATCTTGCAATGGCATCCATAATTACAACAATAATGTTTACTCCGGTGTTTTCGTGTTTGGTAGATCGAATCGGACGAAAACGACTTTTAATATTCTCTTTCTTTCTTTATTTTACATCATGGGCATTGTTGGCATTTTCAGAATCGCTCCTGGAATTTTATGTGGCTCGTTTTGTGCAAGGCGCTGGTGATGCGATTCTATTTACGGCTGCACCTTCATACATCGGAGAAGTAACCGAACCCGATGTTAGAGGAACATGGGGAAACGTTTTCACCATAAACCTCTACACAGGACAATTCGTGATAAACATTCTAGGGTCATATTTAAACTTGAAAACTGCATCCCTAATTTGTGCAATTATCCCGATCATCGGAATAATAGCAATGCCATTTTTACCAGAATCGCCTTATTTTTTACTGATGAAAGGAAAAAGTGATGAGGCTCGAAATTCGTTGAAGCGACTGAGAGGAATGAACGATGTAGATCAAGAATTAATGAAAATTAAGGCCTGTATAGAAACACAGATGTCCGCATCGGGAACTTGGAAGGATGTCTTTATTATCAAAACCAATCGCAAGGCGCTTTTTATCGGGATCGGTTTGATAACCACTCAAATGTTCAGCGGAATTACCACTTTTCTTGTTTATAATCAATATATTTTTCAACTTTCGAACGGCGGATTATCGGAAACGACATCATCGATGCTGTTTTCAAGTATATTATTAGTATCGTGTTTAATCGCTCCATTTACCGTGGATAAATTGGGACATAGATTGGCTTTAACTATTTCAACGGTTGGCAGTGCGGTGACATTAACGATAGAAAGCATTTACTTTTATTGTAGCGAATATGCCCATTTGGACACTGCAGATTATAATTGGGTTCCTATTGCTGGGTTGTTGCTGTACGTTTTATTTTACTTTAATGGATTGGGTCTAGTACCAAACTTGATGTTAAGTGAATTATTTTCTGCCAGCATAAAAGGAAAAGCTTTAGGTGTTACGTTGATAGCTTCAATGTTCATTTCAGCCGCCACAACTCTTCCTTTCCAAACCTTAGTAGGAAGTTATGGATTATTTGCCCCGTTTCTCATATATACTGTCTGCACTATTTCGTTAATTTTGTTTATTCATTACTGTGTCCCTGAAACGAAAGGTAAAAGTTTGGAAGAAATTCAACAAATGTTGATCCATAGCTCCTATCCAGGAGCACCAACCAATTAATTTCATAACAGCGCATAATTTTTTTTGTCTTAATTGTCTTAATTTTTTGCTAATATAATTTCTGTTTTAAAAACATTTATAGTCTGACAGTGATTTGCATATTATACAAGCTTTTTATGTGCTCACTGCGATATTTAAATGTTACGTCAAAAATTATTATTGTTTGTTAAAAATAAAGATATCAATTTTTATACAGAGTGTCTGCTAACATGTATCTCAAAATTTTGAGTCTGGTTCTACACTTCAAAACAAGTGAGGAACGCTTAAGGCTGCGCCATCCAAAAAATTGTTCCCAAAGTCCATTTGCTTTAATTGCTTTAGCGTACGCCTAAATATAGGCAAGACCCAGACTTTTTTATAACCCATACATCACCTCAAGTTCAGTGGATAATGGGTCTATGTCTTAGAACAGAGGTCTATGTATAACAATAGAAACGACTTCCGACCGGCTGCATTCCTGTACCTGTCCCTGTTCAACAGATGCGAAATTTTTCTTTCTTCAATAAATTTAAAGCGATATTTTGTAATCGTGGAGTGCTATATTGTATTAAAAGTAACTTCTGTGGAGGAATTAGTCACAAGCTGAAACTTTCACTGATTGAAGCTCATATCATAATAAATCTAAATCCAAAAGTAATCACTAATCAGAACGGGCAAAACGGCACTATGATTAAAAATTGAGATAACCACACCATCGTGTAGAAGAGAACACGGTGATCATTTTGTGTTAAGGGCATTGAAAGTTTTGTACGAATTATATTTTATTTCATTTTTCAAAGTTTCAAAAATGTATGGAGTCTTATGGGAGCAAAAAAACTAAATAATTCAATATCTCGGTTAGGGCCTAACAAAAATTTTGAGCAAATTTGAAAGTTTTCACCTTTACACCGATTTTTCTTCCAAACGGTTGCGTAAATCGAAAAATTTTGTTCTTTAAAAAATGTTTGTACGTGTTTTTAAAAGGTGTTCATGTGTTATCTATATTTTTTACATAAATATTAAACAAGGTATGAGTTTAAATGTAAGACAAATGCATTTTCGACAATAATCGAGTTACTGCCTAGTAGGCGTCCCCGCTCCGCAGTCGTATCTCGCATCTCTACTATCTCCATAGCTCCATCTCTTTTCACTTACAATTAGGCAAATATTTTTTGAAATGTAACAAAATAAAATATTAAAATGTAAATTTTTATAAAAAACAGTTTACGGGTCCAAAAATCTTATTATAAAAACGAATTTAATTGAAACTTTCGCTCACAATGTCTTAATTTACGCCAAAACGGGTTATTATGTTGATCGGGGGTATTTTTTTCAACGTCATTTATATTTATATCGTAAATCGTTTTTAAAAATTCATTTTTAGCCGTTTCACATTCTATTAATGACATATCCGGAGTATCATCTATCTCCACATCACCATAATCATTATCTTTATTTTGAAATGTACGCGTTTAATAATTTTGCGGTTACAGTATTTTTTGATAATTTGTTAGATATTCTAACAAACAGATAATGGAATGCAGCTGACTGTAGTTAAAATTTTAGACCAAATTACCGGTCTGAAGAAAGGTTGTATTGTCGAACGTCATAAAATTTTATTACTTATTCTAGAAAATTCTGTTCAGAACTCAGAAGAGATGTTGAATTTCTTATTCGAAACACAATACGTAAAAGATTAACCCCTTAAGACGCAGTTTATGTTTACAGAAAATTGGACCGCGTTTGCCTTAGAATTTTATGTATACCTGGTATATACAATAAAGTTATACATTTCTTCGAAAAAATACCGTTGAGATTCCGGAACACTAATAATTGTTACTAATTTAAAACACAACGAGTAATGCACAGTGTTTTTTTTACAGAAAATTGTAGTTTTAGCTTATTATAAGTTGTTACCACTACAGCTTATTTTTTTTAATTAATGTGGGATAAAAAAGACAAACAATTTTTTTGGAAAGAAATTATAATTTAAGCTTATTCGCATTCATTTGTTTAAAGGGGTCTTCACGAGCGATTTTAAAAATTAATATGACCTTAGAGTTGAATTTATATCCTATTAAGTTAATGTAGATAATAAATATTAAAATTGTCCAAGACTAAAAAATAATTTATAGTAAAATAACTTTTTCAATAAAACAAGCTTTTATTAAAATGTACGCTTTTATTTTTAATCATTTAGGTCAATATCAAAATTGATTTTAAAGTTTTTAAAAAAGTCTTCTTGCTATAACTTATTTCAAATATGCTATTTGAAAACGAACCCTGGCTTTAAAAGCATTTCGGATATAATTTCCGTTAAAGTATCTTCCCTGTGGCCAATATAATGACCTGCTGAGAAGATTGTAAATCTTCTTGACGTGGCTCGAAAATCGGCAAAAATTAGCTATTTCAATTTCGGTTCTGATCTAAAGAACATTGAATAAATCAAAAACTATTGAGTTGTTTAAAACAGCTAGGGGTCAGCTCAAAAGAAAACAGTCTAATCTACGAGTCCACAAAATTTTAATACAAAATTTTGATAACTGAAGGCAAAAAAACGAATTTCCGAATTTGATGTTTTAATTAATAACTTGGTTAATTATGATTATTTAATGATGGCTTGGCGTCAGCTCAAAGTAGATTGGTATTCTCTGTAAGATGAAGTATCGACCTCCTTTCCAAAATTAAAAATGAAGGCTTAAACGCGAACGTCGTTTTACATGTATTGAAAATCTACGGGTCGAATGCCGTTAATAAACTGTGCCTGGAAACCGACACCGCCCGAGATGTTGAATATACAGTAGAGCGTCGATTATCCGAACTAATTGGGACCGACTACCGTTCGTATAATCGAAAATTGGGATGACCGAACAGTCATAGTTTATGAGCACTAACACGCTCAAAATGATGGAATATAAACATACACCGTGAATCAATTATGGTCTACTTCTGAAATTTTCTTAGTTGCAACCGAACATACTAATTCCACTTACTACTTGATACTGCTTTTGATTTAAATTATAAATGGAATCAAAATTGCTTTATTGGCTACAAACGTCAAAATGACAATGTAAGAAATTTAATCAGCAAAATTACGTAAAAGGACTTAAAAACTAACGCAAAAATTTTGTTCAAAATGCATTCCATTGTGGAGCAAACAAACTTCGACCCGGTTTAAAAACGGCCTTTGAACGCATTGTAATGTCTCTGGTGTTACGGCCATACACTCTACACAAATTCGTTGTCTGAGTTCTTCCACTGTATGGAAAGGAGTTTAGTAGACTCTTTGTTTTAGTACGCCCCACAGGAAAAAATCTAAAGGCGTTAAGTCTGGACTTCTGGGTGGCCAAAGGTTATCGGAACCTCTTTCTATCCAAACGTTTGTAAAATTGTCATCTAAATATTGCCAGAACAATGGAATGCTAGATGTATTTTTTAATTTTTGAAAAATTAGAGATCTAGTGCTTGTTTCAATTAGTATGTTTGGTTGCGTCTAAGAAAAATTCAGAAGTAGACCATAATTGATTCACGGTGTATATTGAACAACAAATAATATTTCAATCGCATCATAATGTAATGTAATGGCAAAGTTAACGACGATTCGGATAAATCAAATCGTCATTCGGATGATTGACATTTCGGATAATTGACGTTCGGATAATCGACGCTCTACTGTATTGGAGTTTGAAGTTATATAACTATAAAACAGTTCAGACTTTTTTTTAATAAAATCTCATTTTATATTAGTCAATTAAAAAATAATAGAATTTTAGTTATAAGGTTTTATTTGGTGTAATAAATAGGCACCTCACCTTTAACAAAACGCACTTATCCCATAATTTAAAAAAAATGCACTCATACCCTTTTTATGCCAACCCCTTCAATTGTGAGAAAGCCAAAATTTTACCCAAGTTTTTAAAATATTTGATTCCTCGTTTCTATGTAGTATCTTAATAATATGAAATTACTCACTTATACAATTTATGAGAACTATTTAGAAGGGCTATTTTACCACCAGCGGTTAAATTTATAACACTTTGTATATCGTTACAGTCCATCAAAAGAAAAGTGGGTATAAGAAAGTCAACCACCCACTGGAATGATTCTAAGCACATGGTTGAAACATCACTTAAGAGAAAAACTTTTTTCATTCTTCTTCACAGTAGAACTTACACATTCAATAATTTTAATGGGACCTTTTGGAATCACTCTGTATAATAAATTAACATACATAATTTTGTGTGTAAGATAAATAATGAAATAGCTTAATATTTTCTTATCTTTCCTTTATATAACGGTGATATTTAGAATGTTTCTGCAATTCATTAAAATTACGTTATTCATGAAACATGGTTTTAAAGTGTTACGAACTTTCAGTTAATCAAAAACTTAACATTACGAAAAAATGGCCTCAAATTGCTGCAATTTTAATAGGTAAGTAATTAATCCTAACAAATCACTAATTTTAATTGAATTTATTTGCAGCTTGCTTGTGTTCCCTTACTGCTGGGCAACTGTACGCTTGGACGTCGATAGGAATACCTTATTTATTATCCGATGACTTTCCTGTTGATCTTACATTCGGAGAAGTATCATATCTCGCAATGGCATCCATAATTACAACGATGACATTTTCTCCATTCTTTTCATGTTTGGTGGACCGTATCGGACGAAAACCGCTTTTAGTGTTCTCTTTCGTTCCTTATTTTACATCATGGCTAATGCTGGCTTTTTCGGAATCGCTGCTGGTATTTTATCTAGCGCGGGTTGTCGCAGGCGTCGGTGATGCGGTACTTTTTACAACCTTGCCTTCATATGTCGGAGAAGTAACCGAACCAGAAGTCAGAGGAAGGTGGGGAAACGCCTTAACCATAAGCATCTACGTAGGACAATTCTTGATTAACATTCTGGGCTCATATTTGAACCCGAAAGCCACATCCCTAATTTGTGCAATTGTCCCAATCATCGGAATAATAACGACGCCATTTTTACCCGAATCTCCGTATTTTCTTCTGATGAAAGGTAAACATGACGAAGCCCGAAGCTCGTTGAAACGATTGAGAGGGATGCACGATGTAGATGATGAATTAATGAAACTGAAAGCCGATGTAGAACGCCAGATGTCCGAATCGAGAGCTTGGAAAGATGTCTTTATTATCAGTACCAATCGTAAGGCCCTTATTATTGCGATCGGTTTGAGAATCACTCAAATGTTCAGTGGAATTACGGTTTTTATTGTTTATACTCAGTATATTTTTAAACTTGCGAACGGCGGTCTGTCCGATACGACGTCATCGATGCTGTTTACGGGGCTATTAGTAGTAACCTGTTTAGTCGCATCATTTACGCTGAATACAATGGGGCGCAGATTGTCTTTGACCATTTCTACGGCTGGAACTGCGGTGGCATTGACAATAGAAAGCATTTACTTTTATTGCAGTGAATATGTCCATTTGGACACTTCAGATTATAATTGGATACCTATTACGGGGATGTTGTTGTATGTTTTATTTTTCTTCACTGGATTGGGGATAGTACCAACCTTGATGTTAAGTGAATTATTTTCCGCCAGTATAAAAGGGAAAGCTTTAGGTATTATTTTGAGCACTACAATGATTATTACAACAGTCACAACTCTTCCTTTTCAAACTTTGGTGGAAAGTTATGGATTATTTGCCCCGTTTCTCATATACACTATTTGTACTTATTTGTCAATATTCTTTGTTTATTACTGTATCCCCGAAACGAACGGTAAAAGTTTGGAGGAAATTCAACAAATGCTGATCAAAAGCTCCCAACCAAAAAAACAAATAAAACAATTTCACAACGGCGCATAATATTGTATTATTAAGCTTTTATTAATTTTGTAGTATCATTTAAACCATTTCTTATTTTAATATCTTGGTACCATTTAACATTTGAGGGATTATCAATTTTCGTAAATTTGTACCATGTGATAAATAGTGTTTTGTATTAAATTAAGATATTGTATTAGGTACAACTATTAATATTTGTTAAAAATGTATTTATAATGTTATTGTTAAAAATGAAGATATTAACGTTTACATGAACAATAAACGACCAAAAGACATTCAAATCTTGCATTTTTTTGTTCTCAAACAGTAAACTCTCGGCTAACCAGAACTCAAGCACATGACATTTTCAAGCAACCGGCAAAAAGTTCGAAGGAATATCAAAATCAATTAAAAAGAAAATTTATGTTTAAAATTAGCGCGCACTTTCATCAAATCACCGGTTGTAAATCCACTGTTAGTAAAATTTTGTGCTCATTCAATCTCAAATATACCGAAATGGGTAAGTTGAGTATGTCTTTATATTTCCTATTTTTTTGGTGATTTTTAATAGTTTTTAATATTTTTAAGTTCGATTTCATAACTTTTGTTTGTTGGCATATATTGTGTTAATGATTTCTGAAAACAGGCAAAACTTCTTATCAAAGCAGATTTTATCTAGTTAAATCAAACATAAGAAACTTTACAGACACACTGTGCTTGTGAAATTTGAGTTCTTGCATTTCCTGAGTTCATTGTCCATTCGAAAATGCTTGTGTCGCTACAAGATTTACTTTATTTAATAAGTCAGTTGTGCGTATACAGTGAGTTAGTAAGTACCCAAGATAAAACCACAGTCACCATCGACTTATTAGGGTTTATGTAAGTTAAATTTAAGCCCTTGCCTTTATTCGCAACAACGTTAGTTAAACAATAAGTATAAATAATCTAACGGCAGGATCCGACCCGAAAACTAACCATGATATCACTATTTATTTTAATGATAAATTGAGAACAAATTAAATAAAACTCTTAAAAAGAACACTTTTAAACAGTCAACCAAGTACCTTTGCTCTCGATTTTCTTATTCATATTGTAATAATCAATAAACTTAAACTGGTGGACAATGAAGTGGTGCCCTTATTTTAATTTCACTACTTAAATTGGATCTTTGATATTTACCAACTTAAAATTAATTATTTATAACGTAATGCTATTCCCCAAAAGTAAGTTGGTAGTTCTTATTAAAAAGATTTATATTATGTTGTATCTAGCAACTCATTTTTCATGCTTAATAAACTTACTGTGTTTTAAAAATGAATAGTAATAAATTGGCATTTGTTCAAGTTCTTATCGTAATGTCACCACATTCGACAGTAAATAAAGTTTTTAAGTGTATCACTTTCAATCAATTTAGGTGAATTTTCTTACATATTTTCCACACAGGAAAAATTCCAAGTTCTTTTTAAAAATGTTCAAGGGAAAGTATATTATTATATTATAGGGCGATGATTTACATTTGATAAGCTGGTTTACAGAGTTCAATCATTTCAAGAGAACAACGATCATAGAAAAGATCTATGATAAATTAACAATTTGTATAACTACATTACTTTTATGTTAGTAAAGTTTAATAGAGGCCGCAATTTTGTACGTTGCCCGAGGAAGTTCTTCTTCAAGAAAACTATTTTTCATTCGTTTCATGCAGTTAGATTACAAAATGAAACTGCTTTGTACGTCTTGTGACCCATAATGCATGTCGAAATACGGGGTCTTTTTTAACATTGAACATACGATGTAAATACTTCTATGTTCAATTTAAAAAAAAATTGAGTCAATCAGTCAATAATGTATGTAACCAATCGTAGTTTCACCTCAACTTATTTTAGCTTACGTATTATTAAATTGTAATGACAAAAAGTTACAACAGTAGAACATTGTACTTAGAAGAAAAATTACAATAAGTATTTTAATTGTTCTCCTTCCCATTATAAACAATGCTCTAAACGATTGTAAAATCCTGTACATCATTCCTTCAGTAAATGGGATTTAATACATTACTGTTCTGACAGATGGTATCGATCTGTTGGGATAATTGATGGAAAATAAATCTCTTACTTGTCTGAAGCTATTGTTATTTTTATGCCAATTCACAATGTTATTTTTTCTTCCTTTGAATACATTTTAATAACTAAATTCCAAACTTAAATTAAATTAAATGCCAATTTATTACTATTAATTTTTAAAACACAGTAAGTTTATTAAGCATGAAAAATGAGTTGCTAGATGCAACATAATATAAATCTTTTTAATAAGAACTACCAACTTACTTTTGGAGGATAGCATTACGTTATAAATAATTAATTTTCAGTTCATTGAAAGAATCCAAAAGTTGATCGAGTTTAAGATTTAATTTCACAATTTCTGGCATAACATTTTTATATAGAGGTTGGTTTTTGAAGAATAGTTTAATACTTATTTTTTTTTAGGACAGTATTTTCTGCAATTCATTACACACACACACACATTATGGCTTTAAAATGTGACCAATTTTATGATAATAAAAAACCGAATATTAGCAAGAAATGGCCTCAAGTTGTAGCAATTTTAAACGGTAAGTTAATTCTAATAAATTACTAATATGTCAATTTAGTAAATTCATTGTTTTATAGCTTGTTTAACTTGCTTTGCCGGTGGACAACTGTACGCTTGGACATCAGTAGGAATACCTTATTTGTTATCCGATGACTTCCCTGTTGATTTAACATTCGGAGAAGTATCACCTCTCGCAATGGTATCCGTAATTACGTTGTTGATATTTTGTCCGGTAGGTTCATGTTTGGTGGACCGAATCGGACGAAAACCTCTTTTAATGTTCTCTTACATACCTTACATTATATCATGGAGCCTGCTGGCTTTTTCAGAATCGCTGGTATTATTTTATGTGGCACGTTTAGTGGCAGGCATCGGTGATGCGACAATTTCTACTTCTTTACCTTCATACCTCGGTGAGGTAACCGAACCCGAAATTAGAGGAAAGTGGGGAAACGCCATAACCATAAACGTCTATGTAGGACAATTCGTGATGAACATTCTAGGGTCATATTTAACTCTGAAAACTTCATCCCTAATTTGTGCAATTGTTCCTATCATCGGAATAATAGCGATGTTGTTTTTACCCGAATCTCCTTACTTTCTGCTGATGCAAGGTAGACATGATGAAGCCCGAAGCTCATTGAAACGATTGAGAGGGATGAACAATGTTGATGACGAATTAACGAAACTTAAGGTTGGTGTAGATCGCCAGATGTCCGAATCGGGAACGTGGAAGGATGTCTTTATTGTCAGTACCAACCGCAAGGTTTTTTTTATCGGAATCGGTTTGAGAATCACTCAAGTACTAAGCGGAGTTTCTGTTTTTATGGTTTACACGCAATATATTTTTAAACTTGCTAAAGGCGGTTTATCAGAAAAGACTTCATCGATGCTGTTTTCGGGGTTATTGGTAGTCGCGTGTGTACTCGATTCATTTACCTTAGAGAAATTTGGACGCAGATTGGCTTTGTTTATTTCTATAACCGGATGTGCGATGGCATTAACAACAGAAAGCATTTACTTTTATTGTAGCGAATATACCCACTTGGACACTTCAGATTATAATTGGGTACCTATTACGGGCTTGTTGGTGTACATTTTATTTTTCTTCAGTGGATTGGGTTCAGTGCCAAGCTTGATGTTAAGTGAATTGTTTTCTGCGAGCATAAAAGGGAAAGCTTTAGGTATCATTTTAATATCCTCAATTTTTATTTCAGTGGCAGCAATTCTTCCTTTCCAAAGTTTAGTAGAAAGTTATGGATTATTTGGCCCATTTCTCGTGTATACCGTCTGCACTTATTTGTCACTATTCTTTGTTTATTACTGTATACCCGAAACGAAGGGTAAGAGTTTGGAGGAAATTCAACTAATGCTGATCGATAGCTCAAAAGCAAAAATACGAATAAATCAATCTGATAATGGTGCGTAATAATAACACTGTATGAAATTGTTTGAAGTTGGTTTTATTCATTTTGTAATATAATTTTAACCATTTCTGGTGTAAGAGCATGTAAACGTTGTAAGAGTTCTCTATATGCACCTATCTATCATCTGTGTAAATAATGACGAATTATCCATTTCTGTGAAACTGTAACGCGTGATGTATTGTATTGTATGTATTGTATGTATTGTATTTTATTAAGCACATAATAGTATATTATTATACAAGTTTTATAAGACGATCTATTGTCGCACGAATAAGTTTGGGGCACGACGAGCGAAGCGAGGAGTGCTCCAATGTCATGAGTGCGACAATACGTCTTATAAAACGAGTGTAATATATTATTTTTTCTACTTTGGTGCTCTTAGTTTCAAGAAAATTTGAAAATTGTGCTTTCTAAATATTCTAGAGATTTTTAGGATTAGGTACTGGTTGTGTTGGTATTTGTCATCTGTCATATGTCAACTAAAACTTCAAATTTAAAATCTCGAGTTTGATATTTTTGTGAATAAGTCATGGAAGAATTAAGCTGTACACTTGGCTTGACCTTGACAGGAGCTCGGTAGAGATGCCCGACGCCGGCCAGCGTGCTATTACAGCAATACCAACGTAATAAGTATCAAAAAAAAAACCAAAAGGCGTTTCACAAAAAGTTCCTTTGTGACACTACTTTCAGTTTCACAAAAACTCACTTATGATACCAAAGTAGAAAAACTATCTTAAATGTTTTGTCAAAACTTAATATTAGGTATATGTACAATTATTTACTGTGCGCTAAAAATTAAATTGTAATGTTATTATTAAAAATACAGATTTTAATGAACATTAAATGTCTAAAAAATACTTAAATATTGTCTATGCTCATTATTTAATCTTGTTATACAGAGTCATTACAAATGAAGGGTTTTAAAATAAGTAGGTCATTTAAATTTGTAAATCTCTCATCTTTGAAATTTGCAACGCACTCTTTCATGGCCCGGTGTTTCATATTGCTTAGAACCCACTTTCTCCATGTCTAACAAAATCAAACATCAAACGGTATTTCATATTGAGGATCAAGAACAAGAAAAAACTAAAATTACTTCGTGTATTAAAAGAAGAAAAGAGTTTTAAATGTAATTAAAAACAGCCGGAGTGCGGAAATGTAACTGTAGCCTTGACAATTATTGCATCAGAGAAGATAAGAGTAGTACTTTTAAATTTAACTTGAACTATTTGTTTGATTTAAAGGACATGAAAACTCGTTGTTTTGCTTTTAATGAATCAAAAATTCTTTTAATGAGACCATGACTAATTTTTCCATTTTTACACAATTTATATTTTATGGTAGACATGAAAACAAGGCAATAAATCTTCCAAGAAGTGTTGCATTACTTGATACAACATAAGCAATGATGCTGGACAAATTGAAAAGAATTTGATGATACGGTAAGTGTGAGGGTTGTAGCTTGGCGAAAAGCTCGTGATACATTTGAGATCGTTTAATTATAAATAACTTGTGTAACTAACTTATATCAAGTCAATTATTATATCAAGTCAGAATCGCGAATACGCTTACAAACTAACTTTCTCGGCCGTATAACTACCTAATATTAAATAATAGATCAGTAGCGAGATAAGTATTTTCGAGTTAAGGCTGCATTCGTGATTATTAATAGGAAATGCAAGATCCATAATTCTACAAATATTTCAAAATGGGTATATCCTAATGGTTTTAGGAATCTGCCTCCACAATAGATGACTAATTTCAACTTTCCATTCAAACTTGAGATATTCTGATTCATGTACTGATAATTTATATTAATGGAAATGTAAGTATTTGTAAATTACTATAACTCGATTTTTTCTCCGAGATTTAAGTTATTAGGTGAAATTTCCCAAATTCCATTAGTCGAATCAAGATTTGAATATTAACTCTAATTTTAAGCAAGTTTTATTGTAAAATACCCCGAAAATGTTCTCTGCGACGACATCTTCAGCTCTTTAAACACATTGGAATTTTTTTTGGAGACATAAAAGTGTCCTTTCATAACACAAAAGAAGATTCCGGGTCACTTGTTTTCAATATTTCGTCGCCTTAGATGTGAACTGACCTAACCCACAGCGATGCAGTTTTGAGTTATCGCCAGTTAAAGATTTCGTGTCACGGAAAATGTGTATTATTTCTTGATACAGCTAATGCGATTGTTGGGCTATTAATTTACTATTGGGTTAGAACTATTAAAGGGGCACAATACACAAAAAATAAGTTCGTTTAATTTAAAAGTGCGTTTAATTCTAAGAAAGATGGCATATGTATTTTGTTTCTACTCAGATTATTTAATGGGTTATAATTAATTTAAAATCGGCGCGTGACGTCACTGAGCCGAACTGTGCGTAGCGGCCTATCTTATACAGGCAAAAATTGCTCGCTTCACACGATCATTTACCTACCTTTAAACAATGTTTTCGAAATTTTGTTACGAGTATTTAGACTGTTCTTTTGTACTGAAGACGATAGAGCAACCAAAATTTTAATATAGTGTTTAGTTTAAAAAAAAATATATTAAATGCGATGACACGGCGCGGTCATTCGTACCATTTTTACGCGCTTCTAAAGGTTATTTCTACCGCCCAGACAGAGATCATAAAACAATTATTTTCAAGACGCCTGACCGTCGTGGAGTTTTGAATGTTTTGATTGTTTAGGTCACAATATTATTCTAGTATTTACTGCTAAATTGGTTGGTTGCACTTATAAATTTAATTTTTATGACAACTCCTTATTTATTTGAACCTGAATACACAGATGACGACGAAGTTGATACTTTTTTTGAACCTAATAGTGTAAACATAAATTACGAAAATCGAAGTGGAATTTGTAATTAGTGTAAATGTGAAAAAAGTGTGTCTATGCCAACAGATGAAGAGTCTATATGTTGTCAAGAATATGATAATATAAAACATTTAATTGGTAATAATACATGCATTACACAAAATAATTTGTTTGAAAAATTGGTTGTTGACAAAGATGTTTTAAATATATCACGTCATAAACCCAACTTCCTGTAGCTTTCGAAAAATGTGACCCAATTCATATGTTTTTTTATTGAGCCAATATGTACCTACTCTTTTTTAAACAAGGTTCTTTTGAAAATTTTTGCTTAGAACACACGATTAGTCTAAATCACTTTCTAAAAAATGTTTATTGCAAATTCTTGCATTTTGTCCTGGTTGAAATGATTGCCTTTTACAAAATTCTGACCAAAATGCAAATCGTTTCGGCGATTTTTCTCTATTAGGAAAACGATGTCCCGTTGGTTCACTGCATCCAAAAACTGGCCGGCGATGTTCTGGTGGCTACTGTTGCAAATAACTCGGAGTTATTCTGCATTTACGACTTTAAATCGCAATCAACTTTTACTGATGATAATGAGGGTTCACTGCAGGGTGCAATAAACCTCGTTGCTTTTATGGACGGATCACTTATAGTATTGTAAAAGGCACAGTCATAAACTTAGCCGAATTTTACGCACAATTAGATAAAATAGGAACGAGACGCACAGTCGGGGCGCTGTTCTTATTTAATATTAAAAAAAGAAACTAAACACCGTATTGAAATTCTGATTCTTTTATCGTCTTTGGCAAAACCATTCACACAGTCTCATATAAATTAAGCATTAAAAATATAATTTTTAGGTAGATGGATCGTTGTGCGAAGCGAGTAACTTTTGCACGTGAGAGATACGGAGTTTCGGCGAGGTCGGCTCAGTGACGTCACAAGCAATTCTAAAATGTCTTAATATCTTCTAAAACAATTTTTTTTTTTACATTTGAGTTTTACCAAATAGTTTTTAATAGTTCTGACTACAATAATTTAACATTAAATAATAATTTTTAAAAAAAAGTTTTTTGTGTAATGTGCTCCTTTAACCAAAACAAACTAGGGTGTTTTGAATACATGTTAAATGAATTTTTCAATTATTGTGGGTTAGGTCAGTTCACCTCTAAGGCAATGATTTACTACTTTCACATAAAGTTGTACTCATAGATAGTTCCTGAGCGAAGCGTTGGCCTCGTAGAACAGGTAAGCGACGTTATCTGTTCATTAAGGCTGGGATATTTTCTTCGAAAGGGGATCAGGCGTACTCTGTCGCTCACGTGCGTCAATATAGGGAAAACATACTATTACTTTGTCGCAATTTTTTTGATAATTAATGAATATTTTGGGCAAATTTACAATTATTCTCAATCTACATACTTGACTATACGTCGTAAGTTGTTGTCAATCCAATATGAAAATGATTTACGTAGATATACCTTGTTAAATGTCAAATGAATTGTGAGCGTTAGTATTAACTCTTGTTTTAAGTCAATACTAATTTATTTCGTAACAAATTCGATCCAGAATAACTCATCCCGGAGAATAGGAAATTTGCTTTGTGATAAAAAAAAACGGCGCTCAAAAATATTCTATACTTTTTGAGAAACTTGCGACGTAAAAAATAAAACCTTCTGTTGTCTCCAATAAAATCAAAGCAATGCGGTAAATTGTGCATTTGTGTAACTATTTTTAAGCAGATGTCACTGTTCAAACACGGTTCAAATTAACAAAGCGGGAACATTCTTTAGAGAGAGAAAACAAGAGAGCGAAATAAGCGTGGGCCTACCTCAGTCCGGGGTATTGTTTGGGGCCAGATGTGCAAGGTTTTTTTCGGAAACAATTAAATGGAACTATTGCCGATGTTTTTTTTCTCGAAGGGGCGTTTAAAGTGTTACTGACAATAGATGAATTACTTTAGAATTTCTTAAAAATTTAGCCGAAAAACATCAAACCTAACTCGACTTGCAATCTCAATCTCAAGTTTTCACCAATCATTTCCTGTGCCATAACAGATTAGAGAGCGGAAGTAAGTCATATTTACATGGTCTGTATATAGCAAATAAAATTAAATTTGTCAAAAAATTCTAAGTAAGTACCTATTCAAAAAGATGGAATTTTTTTTAAAAAATAATGGATTTTGTTACAGAATGTAAAGCATTACGAGGTCCGACAATTATAAGACGGGTATAAAAAAGGTACTTTTATTTTAAAACTAATATGCAATTATTAAAAAATTGAGTAATTTTACAGATGTAAATTATTAAAAGTCAAAGACGCCCAGGATTGCTATTGGAACAATGCTTTCTGTAGAAGAATTTAATGTAATTAAACAATAATACATAACAAACGGGTAATTACGTTAGTGTTTCATTGTCTTAACATTTAATAACATTGATTTGAAAGTTTTGTTTATAAAGTCTCTTTATACATAAAAATTGATCAGAAATTACATTTTTTTTCAAGCATAAGTTAGAAATTACATATTTTCAAGTACACCCAGGTATTTTTTTATGCGGTAGATACGTTCCACAGAAAACCGATAAAAAAACACATACTTTCCTAAAACCGCATAAAACCAAAGCAACAAATTTAGTGTTGTTAATATTTAGGTACGTAAATAATTGTGTTTCAGCGAGCAAAACGATTTCACAAGATTCAGCACGAAAATATGAAACACTGGTTAAAATTTGATTTGATACACTCTAGCATGCACTCAAAAAAATGCCAGATGTGCAAGGGTTTTCTCGAATACAATTGAATGGAATGTTGTTAATTGCTTTATTGCCGATTTTTTTTTTCTCGAAGGGGCGTTTAAAATGATACTGACAATAGATTTGTTTATTTGCAGAAATACTTTTTCCCCACGTAGGTCTGGTACAGACAAATATATGTGATACCATGTTATTGGCGGCAAAACCGATTTTATATTAGTGTAGCTAGCTGGACATAGATGGCCAATAAAAAAATACTCACGTAGGCAACACCTATACGTTAAAGAAAGAAAGATATACAAGACCATTTTCTGTCTCAATTATCCCAGTCTTAATACAGTTCACAGGCAGTTTCTTAGACAAGCGGTTACCTGAAGAGCAGGTGAGCACCCTTCGTACCAATGTAAGGATAAGGAAGGTCGCACTTATCTGCTCTACAAACAAACGTTTGACTCAGGAACTCAATGAATACGGTTTATAGCCTTTTGTAGGCTGAATATAATAAAGGACTATATTCTACTACTCAAATAATGTACCTGCTGATGCATTTTCTGTTCCGCTGTGTATTAAAGTTCAGACCATGATAAAAAAAAGTCAATTCATTGTACATGCCATATGAAAAGTACAAAACAACAATTAAGATTACAGAAACTCATTTTGGAACTTTAGTGGAATTATTTAATAAAACACTGATTCTGAAAATACAAATTTAATTCCAAAAAAAGTTGCTTTGTCATTGAAATCAAAAATACCAGTTTCAGAAACGCACAAACAAAATTTTGAATTAAAACAGTAATTAGAATTGATGACAAACCAACGAATTTGTAGAATGTTACTGATAAGCCAACCTATTTACGTTCGAAATGTTAAACTTGAATACACATTTGTAAGCAACAACAGATTTCGCATAATTGCAAATCTTAAGATATTAACAGTACTTGTTATCTTGTTTAAATATAATACTCACTAACTAGCTTGACGTTAGCAGATTTATTTCATTCAAGCAGTTACCATGATGCAAAAATGTCGCCAAATGAAGACAGCAATAGTGCTAAGCAATGGCCGCAAATTATTACAATTCTAACAGGTAAAATTACATTTTTAACGAAGCTGCAATTAATTTTACAACTTCTAGTTACATTAAGCTCGCTTAGTGCCGGCCAACTCTACGCATGGACATCGATTGGAATACCTTTTTTATTATCAGACAATTTTCCAGTAGCAGTCTCTTTTGAAGACATATCATTTCTTCCATTTGTTACTACTATTTCATCTGGGCTATTTAGTCCATTATTTGCATACTTAATGGACAAAATTGGAAGAAAACCTCTTGTGATATTAATCAACATTCCATACCTAATATCATGGCTACTAATTGCGTTCGCACAATCTATTATTCCATTCTACATTGCACGATTTATTGAAGGTATCGGTGATGCAATACTTTTTACAGCGCTTCCTGCGTACTTAGGAGAAATAGCAGAACCAAAAATTAGAGGCTCTTGGGGCAACATTTTCAGCTTGAACTTGTACTTGGGACAATTCTGCATCAATTTAATTGGCTCATTCGTAACAGTAAAAACATCAGCTTTAATTCTTAGTGCCATACCAATGTTGGGTTTTGTTTCAATGATGTTCGTGCCAAAATCTCCGTATTACTTGCTAGTGAAAGGGCAAGAAGACGAAGCTAAACGTTCGTTACAAAAACTCAGACGGAAGGAAAATGTGCAAAATGAATTGGGGCAACTGAAGGCGGACGTAGCACGTCAGACCTCCGAATCCGGCACGTGGAGCGACCTTTTTCTCATCGAAGCCAATCGAAAAGCTTTGTTGATTTCGACCGGTTTAAGAAGCATGCAATTTTTTAGCGGAATTGCAGTTTTCATGTTTTACACGCAATACATTTTCGAGTTGGCCAATGGAAACTTATCAAAATCGACATCGTCCATTATGTTTACTGGATTGTTCGTGATAACAAGCTTATTTGCTTCTTTCGTTTTGGACAAATTAGGGCGTAGATTGGCGTTGATTATATCTTGTTTCGGTAGTGCGGTGTCGTTAACGATAGAATGTGCTTATTTCTACTGTAGGGAATATGCTCAATTAGATGTGACCAGTTTTGGGTGGATTCCCATCACTGGAATGTTATTGTACGTGGCGTTTTACTTCACCGGTTTGGGAATTGCCCCGATGTTGATGTTGGGTGAATTGTTTTCCGCCAGTATTAAAGGAAAAGCACTCGGAGTAAATATGGTAGTTTCCTCGATTGTTTCAGTGGGAACGGCTATTCCTTTTCAAATTTTAGTCGCAAAGTATGGCTTATTCGTGCCTTTTGCTATATTCGCTGTTTGTACATATTTATCAATCTTGTTCGTTTACTATTTCGTGCCTGAAACTAAAGGTAAAACTTTAGAAGAAATTCAACAAATTTTGATAGGAAATAAAGTACAGAAAGATAACAAAAACAATAGCTATAAATAAAGAATCATTGTGTCTGTTTATCGATTTCGTAATTATTTGAAACTTGCTGTAACATTCTAATATATTTTTGTAATCTTTGTTGTTTTATTTGTTGCATCGTAACCTTACTGTTTATTTTTGATAAATTAAATTAGAATACATATCTACTGAATATAGATAATTTACTTTAATGAAATTCATTCTTTCACTCTCTTTGCGTTCACAAACAATTCGGTTGATTTGCTGCATTACTTTCTCCTATTTTATTTTACCTTCTCATTATTGGTTGTTACAACTTGCGTCGTTTTATAGTCTTCTTTGTTGTATCTGAATTGTCCTCGTATATTAAATTTTTGTAACATTTTACCAAATTTGGTATTGTATATGAATTCCCTATTTCATTCCCATCTAAAAATAAATCCTACTTTAGAATTTGTTTTTATTCAAATATAAAATTGTAATTAGTTTTCTTTTGTATTAGTTAATACCACCTTATCTTTTTTGTGATTACGCTACCCGCTAATTTTCCGTTCCTTTTTAACTGTAATGTTATCAACACAGTTGAATCCACCTTTCCAAAAACCTCGACGAAATGGCGCCTCAAATTCTAACGATTTTAACAGGTAAGTACGACTTTTTGTTAATTAATGAATTACTGTCCGATAATTTTTAGTGACATTAAATTCAATCGCTGTTGGTCAACTATTTGCTTGGACATCCGTAGGTATACCTTACATGCTATCAGATGAATTCCTGCCAGAAGTAAAATTTGAAGATATTTCACTTATGCCTTTCGTCACTCCACTTATAGCAGGCTTATTTAGTCCCCTATTTTCGATTTTAGTAGACACATTAGGAAGGAAACCACTGATCATAGCCAGTAACATCCCATTTTTGATTTCGTGGATATTAATAGCCTTTTCGAAATCTGTACCACCTCTTTATTTGTACGGACTTTGTGCAGGGATCGGTAACGCAATGGTGTTTACAGCAGTGCCCCCATATATAGGAGAAATTGCCGAACCAAAAGTGAGAGGTTCTTGGGGAAATATTTTTACACTCAACATGTACGTTGGACAATTTTTGATAAATGTGATTGGATCATACCTGACAATTCAGACTTCCGCACTAATTTCGACAGCAATTCCTGTTATTAGTTTCATAGCCACCATCTTTATACCAGAATCTCCGTATTTCTTGATAATGAAGAACAAAGAAGACGAAGCAAAACTTTCCTTGGAGACACTTAGAGGACGAGGAAATGTAGAAGTTGAACTTGGGCAGATTAAAGCTGACATTGAGCGTCAACTTTCCGAATCGGGAACGTGGGGAGACCTCTTCTGCATCGAAACCAACCGAAAGGCGTTTTTAATTACGACGGGTCTACGTGGAATTCCATATTTGACTGGAATGGCAGTCTTCATGTTTTATACACAATACATCTTTCAATTGGCCAAAGGAGACTTTTCGAAATCGACTTCGTCGATTATCTACACTGGCTGTTATGTAATCACAAGTTTATTCGCTTCATTTATTTTGGATATATTAGGACGGCGTCCAGCTCTGATTATTTCTTGCGTGGGAAGCGCGTTGGCCTTAACAATAGAATCTGTATTTTTTTATTGCAGCGAATATGCTAATATTGACGTTTCGAATTTCGGATGGATACCTCTTACGGGCATGCTGTTATATGTGATATTTTTCTTTCTGGGTTTAGGAATGGCCCCGATATTAATGTTGAGTGAATTATTTTCTGCCAGCATTAAAGGTAAAGCACTCGGTGTAAATATGCTGGTCAATTCTTTAATTTTGTTTGCGACGTCTCTTCCGTTTCAATTCTTGGTGACCAATTACGGATTGTTTTTTCCCTTTTTAATATTCACTGTTTGTACATATTTGTCTACGTTGTTTGTTTACTATTGCGTGCCTGAAACGAAAGGTAAAACGTTAGAAGAGATCCAACAGATGATAATGAGAAATAAATGAATCGAATCCTTGACTGTTTTTAATTAAATCCTGCAAATTATTAAGATTTTAATTTATTAATTATTTTTACCTTGGTTTTCAGCCGGCTGTATAAAGTGATACTTATCAAATAATTTTATGAAAACCGTCGGTATAAATAGATCCTTATCTATTTTTGTAGCTCAATTTTTCATACAATAAAAATAAAATCACAATATTTTACTTAGATTAAGTTGTTTGCCTTCAACAAACAAAATGTATTCTTAAAAAGAAAACAATTATTATCAAAACTGAATTAAAAATACAGATTGTACATAAAAGATATTGGGTCAAGTGAGCCTCCTCAACAACCAGAAGAAAGTTTAAGAAACGCCACTATTGATTTTTTCCATTTTCACCTTGGGACACTTGTAATAGTTTTTGGAGTCATTTTAGTTGCCTTGGTATATTTTGGTCTCTTTTTGAGACTGGTCAAATGTGCCCCAACTATAGTTTTGTTGTGAATTACTTGTTTGAAATACAAACGCAATTTGCTTTAACGTTAAAAAAATATTGTCAAGAAGACCTCAAGTCTCTGAAGCTTTTTAAAGTTCAGTTACTCTGAACAAAAAAATTTAGGATCCTGTTGAAGATCAGTATTGTTCACTCAATATTTTAATTAAGGTTGGCCGAATGTACCTCACCTAAACACTTACCAAAAGAATATTTCTTTGTGGGAATGCAACTACAAGGAAAACGTGGACTATGTGAACAGTATTTATTTAAAAATCTAACTTTTCCAATTCCAATTTAAATGAATCACTTTAAATATTCAAATATTGACTTCACTTTCTTATCTCCAGTTTTGGTACATTAATTAGGCGCTCCTGTTTGCCACAGTTGAGATAACACAATGAAAATAGCGTGTTGTGAAGCTATCGACTCACAAAATACTAATAAAAAATGGCCACAAATTCTTACAATTTTAACGGGTGAGCTAAGCTAATTGAATAAGAACACGTCTTAAATTCACTTATTTACAGTAACCTTAAACACGTTCGTGTCTGGACAGCTGTATGCGTGGACCTCGGTGGGGATTCCGTACATATTATCGGATGATTTCCCCGTGGAAGCAACTTTCAAAGACGTGTCTTTCATACCTTTCATCACTCCTATCACGGCCTGCATAACGGGTCCGATATTTGCACAACTGGTGGACAAAATTGGCAGGAAACCCTTGATAGTATTTATTAACATTCCGTATATCGCATCGTGGTTGCTAATCGCTTTTTCTAATTCACTGTTACCATTTTATTTCTATCGATTCACTGCAGGCATTGCAAACGCAATTCTCTTTTCCGCCGTTCCAACTTACATAGGAGAAATTGCTGAACCAAATGTGAGAGGCTCTTGGGGGAATACTTTTAGTTTCAATTTGTATCTCGGACACTTCTTCATAAATTTAATCGGGTCTTATGTTCCAATCAAAACTTCAGCTTTAATTTGCGCTACCATGCCTGTGTTGGGTATAATACTTATGGCGTTTATACCGGAATCCCCGTACTTCTTGTTGATGAAAGGTAAAGAAGAGGCCGCCAAGCGTTCATTACGAAAACTCCGCGGAACAAAAAATGTAGAACAAGAACTTGCCCAAATAAAAACTGACGTGGAACGACAAATTTCCGAGTCGGGGACGTGGCGAGATCTTTTTATGATCAAGACAAACCGACGGGCCCTTTTCATCGGAGCTAGCTTACGTTGCATCCCTTATTGCAGCGGAATTGCAGTTTTTATTTTTTATTCTCAATACATTTTTCAGTTATCAAACGGAGATTTATCTCAATCAACGTCTTCGATTATATTTACTGGATGTTATGTGATAATCAGTTTGTTTGGTTCCTTTATCCTGGATAAATTAGGACGGAGAGGGGCACTAATCATATCATCGTGCGGAAGCGCGGTAGCTTTAACGATAGAAAGCGTATTTTTTTATTGCAGAGAATATACTCAATTGGACACTTCCAGTTTCGGGTGGGTACCGCTTACTGGCATGTTGTTGTACGTGATATTTTATTTTCTCGGTTTGGGAACCGCACCGATGTTGATGTTGGGAGAATTATTTTCGGCAAGTATTAAAGGAAAAGCACTCGGTGCAATCATAACGATCTGTGCGGTGGTTATCGTGGGAACGTCTATTCCTTTCCAGATTTTAGTCAGTACCTACGGTTTATTTATTCCGTTCACAATATTCGCTCTGTGTACGTATCTGTCTATTTTATTTATTTATTGTTTCGTGCCTGAAACTAAAGGTAAAACCCTCGAAGAAATCCAACAAATACTGTTAAAAAAGATATAATTGAAACACATGTGTTTATGTTTTTGTAAATAAATTATAAAAATGTATTTTTAGTAAATAAATAATGAATTATTTAAAAACATATAGGGTGGTTCAAGGTATAGCATTTTTGGAGATAAAATCTATTGCCGCTATCGGGCATTTGTTTTCGCAATCTCACCTACGCTATTGTATTATATAATAGCATTATTTATGACAGGAGCCATAAATGACACCCCCCTAAAGACTATGGTTTGCAGATGAATTTAGGGCACAAACTGAATGTCATCTACAAGCAAGAATATCCAAAACCGTATGACAAATATTTTGTGGAAGGTAAAACCATCCAATACTTCTATTTTTTTTTACATTACGCAATGTTATGTTGATCAGGGCACGTTCTGCAATTTATTTCTTCATTCAGGCCATTAAAAATATCAAAGGTTTTCATTATCTTTACAAGAATTCTCATTTAATAAATGAAAATTGGAATAATTAAATTGAAAATAATAAAACCCCTCTTTTATAGGATGGTAATTGTAGATTATTGACCCCGGATTTTCAATTTTTTATGGGGATTAGATAGGTGCTTTCTTGCCATAATGCTATGTGATGGGCCACTTTTGGGATAAGTGAAGGACTTTTAGTAAATATGAGTTATCTATGCTACACATCACTGGGATGTTATACAGCTAGGTCTTTTTTGTGAAGCTATTATTCTCCCAAGAATGAAGCCACTGTCGTCCCATAGCATTATGAATTTTGTAAAATATGCAAAAATGTTTGTATAATAAATAACAGAAAAAGCCAGTAGTAAATTTATCATTGCGGCATCGTGCTCATGTTTCTGCCAAGAGAAAATTAGATTTTAATGTCGAAAAAAGCAAAGAACGTCATGATTTCGACTCTGATGCTAGTAGTATAGCTATGAGAGTTCTAAGCCACTTTGATATCAAATTGATATCAGTTTAATCGATCAGTGATTCATGTGTGTAATTAGGTTAATGAGGTCATTAACCTAATGAGTAATTAGCTTAATGGGTTTTTAATGGGTTTTTAATGGGTTTTTAATGGGTTTTTAATGACCTTTAGGTTTCAAGGTCAACAGGTGCATTCTTATGTGATGACGTCGCCATGTAATTAGCCTAATGGGTTTTTAATGGTTTTTTAATGACCTTCAAGGTTAACAAGTCCATTCTTGCATGATGACGTCACCAAGTAATTAGCTTAATGGGTTTAATGACCTTTAGGTTTCAAGGTCAACAGGTGCATTCTTATATGATGACGTCACCATGTACTTAGCTTAATGGGTTTTTAATGACCCTCAAAGTCAACAGGTTCATTCTTGCATGATGACGTCACCATATAATTATCCCAAGTCTACTAGGTGCATTCTTACGAGAGTTTGGCGGATGCTGGTGAAAATCTGAGATAATGCGGTAACTGGCAGATAACTGATAAACAACTATGTGCGATCCAGCAGCTCATACCTCATGTCGGATATCTAATTATCTGCTATCTAATTATCTGATATCTAATTATCTGCTATCTAACATCTAATTATCTGATATCTAACATCGAATTATCCGATATCTAACATCTAATTATCTGATATCTAACATTGAATTATCGGATATCTAACATCTAATTATCTGATATCCAACATCTAATTATCTAACATCTGATTATCTGATATCTAACATCTGATTATCTGATATCTAACATCTGATTATCTGATATCTAACATCTGATTATCTGATATCTAACATTGATATGATTAATAATATACTTGAGTTAAAAGTTTGGAAATTTGTTAAACCCGACAATAAATTTTTAAACTTCCAACCAATTCAAAGGAAATTCCAGGAATGTGACTGTTAACCTCATTAGAAAGTTTTCTTGTTCTAATGAGTAACTAATTGATAAGAACTCTTAGGAATATTCCCAGTAACTATTCTAGTGCTATATCAAAATAATTGTGAGCGATAGTTATCACAATAACTCACAAAAAACTAATTGTAAAATATGCTCGTTAAACACATTAACTAGAAATCAAAAAAACATTACATTTTATTGAAATAACTCAAATAATATCTATTCTCTAAGTTAGAATATGCTCTGTCTGAGACATAAACTAATTTTCTGAGTCCTAATAAACATTCTCAGAGTCTGAATCTAATTCTTAGAGTCAGAATATGATTTTTCTGAACTAGAATCTAATTCTCTGAGTTAGAATATGCTTTTTCTGAGCCAGAATCTAATTCTCTGAGTCAGAATATGCTTTTTCTGAGCTAGAATCTAATTTTCTAAGTCAGAATAAACTGTACACACACTTGAAATCTAATTCGCGGAGATAGGATTTTGTATAAAATTTAATAACCAATAAATTATATAATTTTCATATATTTATTCAAAAGTTATGCTTTTTGTACATGTATTCTAAATAGATATTGTATTGTATAAAATAAATTAACACTATTGAATGTAGCCAATGTAGCTTCACGCAATTCATTGATAATCGATATGATTTGAAGTGAATGACTTGGATTTCCAGCAGCCTGCGATGCAAGGAGTGTGAGCAGACGATCAACCAATATGTTAGGATCATCCAAGCTCACATGTTCACTCTCTTGAGCAACCATTGGTGATGGTGGTGATGATGATGATGAAATCATTTTTGTAATAATATGTTTAAGTTTAAAACTGTTATTTTCACAAATCAGTTGATCTTTATTATAATGTTTCCGATGAGCGTTTGTTGAAATCACAATTTCTTTATAAGTTTCCAAATCACCTTGATTCACGAAATTCATATTGGGTGACTTTTTGAATAATAACTCGATTAAACCTTTGCTTGTAGAATAATTTACTTCACCCACATGAATAAGATTAGTAGTAAAATTAATCGGTGTATCACCAATCATCAATCGGTCTCGTTCAAGCTTCCGTACACCATATACTGTGTCTAATCCTTGTTTATTATCACCCATCAACATCTCAAGGTACACTTTGAGAGAATCATCATCCATCATATTATCCATCTCTCCATTATCTGCATCGTCATCAACATCATCATCTTCAGCACTGATTGGAACTTCTTGGTATCGATTTATGAGTTGCTGCAGTGGAAAAATCACAGGGTTAAGTAATTCACTTAGTACCCTCACGACTGTATTAACATCGAGCAAGACATGTTCATCTTTGTTTCTCAAATCATCATAAATTGTATTTCCCCCGTCTTCCACTCTCGGTTCGGTTATGTTTGCAACTTGTTCCGTTTTCGGTTCGGTCTTGATCACAACTTCTTGTTTTACAAGTTCTTGTAGCGGGGTTACCACAGGTTTAAGTAATTCACTTAGTGCCCTTTCAGCTGCAGCCTTATTCAATTTAATCATTTTATGCTTTTTACGGATCGCATCACTAGCTGTAGCGATTTGATGGTGAACATCTGCATGTTTGTTCTCATTTTCCATATTTACTCAACTAAATCTAAAACGATACTGCAGATCAATAGTGATACATAATCTTATAACCCACATTGGTGAAACTCAGGATACCAACCAACCAAATGGTATTCTATCAAAGAAAATTAAATTCTGACTCAAATAAATCATATTCTAACTCAAACAAATCATATTCTAACTCAGAAAATTAGATTCAAACGCAAAATACTCATATTCTGGTTCAGACACTTAGATTCTGACTCAGTAATATAATATTCTAACTCATACATATCATATTCTGACTCAGAAAATTAGTTTATGTCTCAGAAAAAGCATATTCTGACTCAGAGAATGTTTATTATGCCTCAGAAAATTAGTTTATATCTCAGAAAAAGCATATTCTAACTCAGAAAATTAGTTTATGTCTCAGAAAAAGCTTATTCTGACTCAGAAGAAGCTTATTGTGACTCAGAAAATTAGTTTATGTCTCAGAAAAAGCTTATTCTGACTCAGAAAAAGCTTATTGTGACTCAGAAAAAGCTTATTGTGAGTCATAAAATTAGTTTATGTCTCAGAGAATGTTTATTCTGACTCAGAAAAATAGTTTATGTCTCAGAAAAATCATATTCTGACTCAGAAAATTAGATTCTAATTCAGTGAAATCATATTCCTAGGAATTATTATTTAAAATGTATGTACAGTGAGAATGGTTAGGAGTTAGCTATCAGAGGTAGATTTCTGCATGTATCTGGTGACCTTGAAACGTCATTAATAATTTGAAACCTATTCTTGAGTGGTGGTGGTGGTAGTGGGTGGGGCTTATGAGAAAGTTGGTGGAAGTATTTAAACGAGGTGCCATCATAGCTATAATTGAGTACAAGTGAGAAAGTTGATGTGCTTGTTCCTTCACAACTATTGTGTGTGTGTGTGTGTATAATGGAGGTGATTGTAGATATGCAAGGTTTCAAGACATATCCGAATGAATTTATCTTGAAAGAGTTTGATGTGCTCCCACTTGATGATAAAACATCACAACCAGTGAGTTTTCTCTTTAAACCACCGTTTCACTGGAATGAACTGTGTGATAAATTTCAATCATCAAATTTATGGTTAGAAGAAAATTATCATGGAATTTCCTGGAGTTCTGGCGATGTACCCTATAATGATGTGAAGCATATAGTAAACACTCATCTTGAAGATGCGGCTAGAATTTTCGTCAAAGGAGAAGAGAAAGTGATGTGGTTGCAACAGCACACCGGGTTTGATCAGATCATTAATTTAGACAAGTTTGGATGTCCATCACTAAAGCAATTGTATAGTGAGCCATCCTGTACATCCCATGGAAATGGGTTAAAGTTTAATTGTGCTGTTGTAAACGTAAAGTTGTTAAAAAAATGGTTTACCAACGCGGATAGTACACCATCATTGGAAAAATCAATCAAAATATACTTTCAAAATGAAAATTTGGCTCTTATGAAGTCTGAAGATATCGCATGTTTACCGAAGGATTTCCTTACCATACTCGCTTCCTACAGTATTGACGCAGCGTGGAATAAACTACCGCTAAAGTATCAAATGGATAAAGATATTGCAAAGTGCCGTAGATGTCACAAACATTATAATACTGGTGGTAGAACTGAAATCGATGGTCCACCTCCATTAATTAAGAATTGTGTACAATGTCAATATGATTTATAAGTTTTTTATTGTAATAAAATTTGAATGTAATATGATTTATAATTTTTATTGTAATAAAATTTGAATGCGATACCACTATTACTATGTTTTATTCATTAGAATTCTCTAATTAAGAATTGTGTACAATGTCAATATGATTTATAATTTTTATTGTAATAAAATTTGAATGTAATATGATTTATAATTTTTATTTTAATAAAATTTGAATGCAATTATTATGTTTTATTCATTAGAATTCTCTAATAATATTAATTTAGGTGATGCTTTGACATTCCTGAAGAATTAGTCATGTTGAATACTTTCCCTTCCACTATTTTTCCTATAAATACAGTTCGCTTATACTTATTGTGTTATTAGCGTATCAGTACTTGTGTAGCAATGGACTTGGATAAAATCAACAACGTTGGGCTTATGGTATGTTTATATTATTATTATTTCTTTTATTTATTTTTTAATACCCATTTATAATTATGTAATTTTGTTTTAAAGATTCATTTTCTGAAACCAATTAAATTGGCTGAGTTAACTGTTGGTGAATCCTACCCAATACACCGATTGCAGTTAGTACAAACTAAATATGGTAATCGGATCGTTGCTGAGTCTTCAGATTGGTGTGTTTATCTTCCATCACGGATGACTCAATCTATCCAAGAAGATGTAGCTATGTTGAATTGTGGAAGAGATGAGCTCTTACTGAAGTATCTTGGTGGTCCATACAACTTAATTGAATTTATTAAAAAATGATTTGTATGTATTGTACAGTAAAATAAAATCTTTAATACCATCCACTGAATTATTCTTTTAAGTGTGTGCACAGTTTGAATGGGGTTACAAGTTAGCTATCGGATGTCAGCTATCAGACATCATACTTTAGAACATTATCAAACAGGTGTATTTAGTCATGTAGAAATTTCCAAACTTTAATTCAGGTATATTATTAATCATACCAATGTTAGATATCCGATAATTCAATGTTAGATATCAGATAATTAGATGTTAGATATAAGATATTTCGATGTTAGATATCTGATAATTAGATGTTAGATATGAGATAATTAGATGTTAGATATCAGATAATTCAATGTTAGTTATCAGATAATTAGATGTTAGATATCAGATAATTAGATATCAGATAATTAGATAATTATATATCCGACATGAGGTATGAGCTGCTGGATCGCACATAGTTGTTTATCAGTTATCTGCCAGTTACCGCATTATCTCAGATTTTCACCAGCATCCGCCAAACTCTCGTAAGAATGCACCTAGTAGACTTGGGATAATTATATGGTGACGTCATCATGCAAGAATGAACCTGTTGACTTTGAGGGTCATTAAAAACCCATTAAGCTAAGTACATGGTGATGTCATCACATAAGAATGCACCTGTTGACCTTGAAACCTAAAGGTCATTAAAAACCCATTAAAAACCCATTAGCTAATTACTTGGTGACGTCATCACATAAGAATGCACCTGTTGACCTTGAAACCTAAAGGTCATTAAAAACCCATTAAAAACCCATTAGCTAATAACTTGGTGACGTCATCACATAAGAATGCACCTGTTGACCTTGAAACCTAAAGGTTATTAAAAACCCATTAAAAACCCATTAAAAACCCATTAAAAACCCATTAAAAACCCATTAGCTAATAACTTGGTGACGTCATCACATAAGAATGCACCTGTTGACCTTGAAACCTAAAGGTTATTAAAAACCCATTAAAAACCCATTAAAAACCCATTAAAAACCCATTAAAAACCCATTAAGCTAATTACTCATTAGGTTAATGACCTAATTACACACATGAATCACTGATCGATTAAACTGATATCAATTTGATATCAAAGTGGCTTAGAACTCTCATAGCTATACTACTGATGCTTATATGCTAGACAAGGATTATGTGCAATTTAAACGTTTTATGTGACATGTACGGTTTTTCTCAAAATATTTTATTGTAAACTTCATCGATCCTATTGCATAACTCTGCCATTAGTCAATGTGTAAGTATGATAATCGATTTCACTGAATCGAAAAAAATTAGAAAATCTGGCACAACTGATTCCCTACATTCCTACAGTGTATCACACTTAAAAACAAGAAATAGGGGCTGCTATAGCTGTACCAGGAAATACCACTGAAGTAACAGATAATGATCCCGAAAATTTCGACAATATTTTTTCAGACAATATTGAAGATGAAAGCTAATTTGTAAAAAAGCATAGTGTTATTTTTTTATCAAAAATAAATAATTAAAATTTCAGTTTTTATTTCATTTATACTAAAAATCAACTCAGCATAGTTAAATATACCCTCATTACAAATTTTTTATGACATTAAATGTTATAAAAATTATCAGGTTTGATTTTGAGATTTAACCGAATGTTTAACAATTAATATCTCAAAACTAACTTCATCTTGCCCCAAGCCATTCAATTATTACAATGTGCAAGAACAACATAATTAGTTTAAATTAAATAATTTTTAATAAATAGATTTTTTTAATAATGGGTGCATCCAGTGGCATAAGCTGCTTGAGAACTGCTTCGTGATATTATGCTTTGAAAATTTTCCAATTTTAAAACTTGAATAAATATTTAATTTTTTATGAGGTGTGCACGCAGAAGCACAATTTAATTTTGGCAATGAATTTAAAGAAAATACGAAGAAATGAGGAAATAAGCTACTTAAATCAGGGTTCCCAAAAGGCGTTCTAGGGAACCATGTGATTTATAGTAATTACTATCTAACCTGAGAACACTAACGTGAGGGTACAAGAAGCGATTTGGTTCATTATACGCATCGTCAGCATACTGAAAAAGCAGTTTTAACAATAAAGTTCTATATTTTCATAATAATATATATTTCTCAAAGATAAGAACAAAATACATTTCTGCATATCCATTGTTATTGACCAGATTAAAAAGTTACTATTTGGAAATTTAAATAATTTCAAATAACAATACCTACATTTTTCTATTTCGTTATCAGACGATCAGAAATACTTGGTGGCACTTCTAAAAAATACAATTATCATTATTAACATTACGCACTCTGGTAACATAAACTTGTAAAGTGTTTTGTTCCAAATTATGAGGTCTGTTTTAAAGTGTTCTTCAAGTGCAACTAATCCGAACGAAAAAATTAACAAAACATGGTTTCAGATCGTAATAATTTTGTTAGGTAAGTACACAGACGCATAAGTTCGTAACGTTGTTACTAAATCCGGTAGTTTAGTGGTGAAAACGTCATCAAACCAATTTTTGAGTGTCATCAAAAAAGATTTTTTGGAAATTGTTTTGTAAGAATAGAAGGGTTAAAAAATTAGTAGAATAAATCTTTTAGTCGATTGCAAGGTGCTCCAAAATCAGTAGATACCGTTTTCATCGTAATTTCTTTTGAATGTCGACGTCAAAGTTGTTGGCAATAAACCTCATCTTTAGAAGAAACATTACGAACTTATACATCAGCATTCAGTCATTTTTAATCAAACCAATTTTAGTCAGTTTAACAACGATTACAACTGGTCAGTTCCTGACATGGACATCAGTCGCCATTCCTCAAATGTTGTCTGAAGATTATGAATTAAACCTGACTTTTGACGACGTGTCCTATCTTCCAATAGTCTCCAAAATAACAGTATTAATAACGAGTCCACTAGTAATATACTTATGTGGTAGATTCGGAAGAAAACCAATCTTGCTATTCGCTAACATTCCATACGTAATAAGTTGGATGATGATAGCATTTTCAAAGTCGCTCGCTTTATTTTACATTGCGCTCCTAACTGAAGGAATCGCAAGAGCGGCCATAACAATAACACTTCCCATTTATGTCGTAGAAATAGCAGAACCAAAAATCAGAGGAACGTGGAGCAGTTCATTCGCTGTTCACGTCAGCTTGGGTCAATTTCTAATGAATGTTATCGGATCATTTTTAGACATCAAAACTTCCGCCTTGATTTCAATCATCATTCCAATCGTCAGTTTCCTTACGATTCCGTTCATAACGGAATCTCCGTACTTTTTGCTAATGAAAGGAAGAGAAAACGAAGCGAGAGATTCTCTACAACGTTTACGAAGAACCGGTGATGTGGAGGTTGAATTAAAAGATTTGAAGGCCGCTGTAGAACGACAAATATCCGAATCGGTCACGATGAGAGATTTATTTGTTGTTAAAACGAACAGGAGGAGTCTTTGGATCGTAAACTGTTTGCGATTTTTTCAACAGTTCAGTGGCAGTTCAGTGTTCTTTGCTTACACCCAATATATTTTCCAGTTGGCTAACGGAGATTTATCTAAGTCAACGTCCGCAATGATTTTCACGGGACTATTTGTTGTAACCAGTTTATATTCTGGGTATTTATTGGAAAAATTAGGAAGAAAATTATCCCTTGTCATTTCTTGTACTGGTTCTGCAATCACTTTAACCATTGAAAGTATATACTTTTACTGTACTGAATATGCACAAGTGGATGTATCGAACTTTGGTTGGGTGCCCATAACTGGTCTACTTTTGTACGGTATGTTTTATTCGGCAGGCTTAGGAACTGTTCCCGGCTTGATGATGGGAGAATTATTTTCCACCGGTGTTAAAGAAAAAGCAGTAGGGATAACTGTGATAATTGCTGGTGTGCTTGGAATCATATCTGCTGTGCCATTTCCTGCTTTGGTCGGTACATACGGATTATTCGCACCACTGGCTATTTATACAGTTTGTACATATGCGTCGATTATATTTACCGTCAAATACGTGCCTGAGACGAAAGGTCAGACTTTGGAAGAGATTCAACAAAATTTACAAAGGACAACCAAAAGTTTGGACAAAATGAGAATAAGGAATTAGACATATTTCTATTTTGATAAAACTTTTACTGTAAAAATGATTGTAAGTAGATACAGTCGAACTTCCCTGTATCGAAATGCCACGTTGATCTTAAAAAATATTGTTAGGTCGAAATTCGGAATTTCCGGTAATTCATGTTTTTCTATTCTCATAGGCTAATGTTAACCTCCTTTTGAATACCGTATTACTTCGAATATAAACCGCACTTTTTACTTACATTTTTAATGTTCAAAATTAGGGTGCGGCTTATATTCGAGGTTGATTTTTTTCCAATTTTAAAGTATTAAAACCTTAGTGCGGCTTAAATTCGAGGGCGGCTTATATTCGAAGTAATACGATATATATCTGTATATTTAGTAAAACAAAATATTTGTTACAATTTGTTCAAAGCGACAATAAAATAATACAAAAATTATATGAAATTACAATTATTTATATTTGTTACAATTTGTTCAAAGCGACAATAAAATAATACAAAAATTATATGAAATTACAATTATTTCTATTCGTTACAATTTGTTCAAAGCGACAATAAAATAATACAAAAATTATATGAAATTACAATTATTTCTATTCGTTACAATTTGTTCAAAGCGACAATAAAATAATACAAAAATTATATGAAATTACAATTATTTCTATTCGTTACAATTTGTTCAAAGCGACAATAAATTAATACAAAAATTATATGAAATTACAATTATTTCTATTCGTTACAATTTGTTCAAAGCGACAATAAATTAATACAAAAATTATATGTTAATTATAAACAAATTTTACAAAAAGTTTAAAAATTAAAATGAACATATTTCATTTTATGAAGACGAAGTTCGTTTTAGGGAAGTTTGACTGTAATTTGTACCTTAAATTGTAGTTTTGTTTGGTTTTGTAGTTTTTGTTAAAGTTTGTCCAGCATCAGTTGAAATTGTGTTGTAAGAGATAAGAAAAAATCTATTTTGCGATTGAAATGCAGATAAGTCGAATTGGATATTCTAAGAATATTGACATCTCAAGGACAATGATAGTATTTTGAACATTCGAATGGTTTACAGAATTGCTGTTAATTTCGTAAATTAACAAAAATTTTATTCGTCAAAACTGTACAATATAATAATTTGTTAATTGTAAATAAAAATAATTAGTTTTGAAGGAAAGTGTTGAATAATGTGTTATGATAAGCTATTCATTATAAGGTTAATGAATTTAAACGTAAGTCGTTAACATTATAAGGTTACTGTAGTAAGCGCCATTTTTAATGTCAGTTTTACAGAGGCGTACTTTTAGTTTTAAAGTGAATTAAGTTTATGGGTATATCTACCAGCGCTTCGCAAAATGGACTAGTAAAAGTAATTGATTCTATGTTAAAATAAGATAAGTTTGAGAGCCACTGATTTGTATTTTACGATAACGTTTGATGAATGTGATGAATGTGTTTCAAAACTTCTCAAGGCTGTTTTCGCAGTGATCGTTGAAGCTTTTGTGCATTTTTTTCAGCTATGGTTAACTCCATTGTTTTGAAATTTTGAGAATAAGAGTAGACTATAACAAATAAGATGTCATGGCGGTTCCACTTTGTTTTTAATTTGATCCAAATTAATGTACAAATATTAAAATCAAGATCATCTTTGCAAGGATCTCCAGAGAAGGTCGAATTTGAAGCTCCGCATGACGTAGTAATGAATATTAGAAATTTATTTGCGCTTTAATTCAAACAGATATGTTTCAAGATAAATCTAAAAAATAGACAACAAGTTAACAAAATCTGAGAGCTGCGGCCGAAATCTTACTGTGAAACGTGGATTAGTCGAAAGCAAGAGGCGGGACTACCGGCGGCAATTTTACGACAAAGCTTTGTCGCTTGAGGAGTAATATTCCGATTGTCGATTTGTTAGTGGAATAGTGGTAGTATGAATAAATTTGTGAATTTGTATTAAATTGTGTACTTCTCTTCAGTTGTTCAATAACAATTGATAAACGGTCCAAGACTGAATTTTTTGTTTCTGAAGAATATTATTATTTGGGTGCCTCTCCAGATGGAGTACTTGATGAGGGCTCCATAGCTGAATGTATGTCCATATTCCGCGGCAGAAAAGACAGTTGAAAAAGGCGTAGATGAGAAAAAGATCAAATATCTCGTTTTGGAAAATGAGGAGTACCATAAATAAATTGTATTTTAGTATCGTCTATTATATAATATATTATTTATTGGGGGAGCCATAAATAACACCCTTGTAAAGACTATGGTTACAGAAGGCTATGGTTTGCACAAACAAACTAAATCTCATCTACAAGCAATAATTTCCAAAACCGTATGACAAATATTTTGTGGAAGGTAAACCCATGCAATACTACGCAATGTTATGTTGATCAGGGCACGTTCTGCAATTTTTTTCTTCATTCAGGTCAATGAAATTATCAAAGGTTTTCATTATCTTTAGAAGAATCTTTATTTAGTAAATCAAAATTTTTTTAAGTCCGGGTCTGAAGTGTAAAATACCTGCCTTCTAGGGTTTCTGGTTGTGGTTACGGTTAATAACCAGGGCTTAAGCAAAAATTTACAATCTTTCAAGAGAAAAGTTTTATACACTACTCTAAATTTCAGCAACGTGTGGTCTGTGACATTTTGAACGTGATGACCTGAAAAATAAAACAAAAAAATGATTTGGACTTATTTGGCTTTACATCATCCTGACGCCGTTGGAATAGTTAAATTCAAAATAATAAAACCCCTATTTTATGGGACGGTAATTTTAGATCATTGACCCCGGATTTTTTAGGGGGATTAGATAGGTGGTTTTTTGCCAAAATGCTTGTGATGGACCACTTTTGGGACAATTAAAGGGCTTGGGGCAACAAGGCTACATGCTACACTTTTAGCAAATATGAGTTATCTATGCTACACATCACTGTGGGATGTTCTACAGGTCTTTTTTGTAAAGCTATTCTCACAAGAATGAAGCCACTGTCGTCCCATAGCGTTATTAAGTTTTTAAAATATGCAAAAATATTTGTGTAATAAATAACATCAGAAGCCAGTAGTAAATTTATCATTTATCATTAGATTTTAATATTGAAAACGTTATGATTTCGACTCTGATGATTGTGTGTTAGACAAGGATTATATGCAATCCAAAAGTAGTGAGAAACATTTATCAGGTGAATCTGAACAGGTAATTTAAACTTTTTATTTGGCTTGTATCGTTTTTATCAAAATATTTTATTGTAAATTTCATCAGTCATATTGCATATATCGGCGCTTATTGAATGTGGAAGTATAATAGTCCGATATTACTGAATTAAAAAAAATTAGAATATCTGACACAACTGATTCCCTACATTCCTATAGTATATCACACTTATTATCACGAAATAAGGACTGCTATAGCTGTACCAGAAAATACCACTGAGAAAGGTAACAGATAATGAACCCGAAAATTTCGACAAAAATTTTTCAGATAATAGTGAAGATGAAAGCTAATTTGTAAAAAAACATGTGTTATTTTTTTATCAAAGAGAGCACAAGCCACAATTTTTGTAATAAATAATTAAAATCTCACTTTTTATTTCATTATACTAAAAATCAACTCTGCATAGATAAATATACCCTCATTACAAATTTCTTATGACAATAAATGTTACAAAAATTATCAGGTTTGATTTTGAGATTTAACCGAATGTTTAACAATTAATATCTCAAAACTTCAATTATTAGAATGTGCAAGAACAACATAACTAGTTTAAAATAAATAATTTTTAATAAATAGATTTTTTTAATAATGGGTGCATCCAGTGGCATAAGCTGCTTGCGAACAACTTCGTGATATTCTGCTGGAAACAACCACCCAGTAGCCGTTCTATTGTCAATGCAGCTTTGAAAACTTTATAATTTTAAAATTTAGATAAATATTTAATTTTTATATGAGCGATCTGGTTCATTACATGCATCATCAGCATACTGAAAAAGCAGTTTGAACAATAAAGTTCTATATTTTCATAATAATATATATTTCCCAAAGATTAAAAAAAATAATTTCTCCATATCCATAGTTACTGACTAGATTAAAAAGTTACTATTTGGAAATTCAAATGATTTCAAATAACAGTATCTACATTTTTCGATTTCCTTATCAGACGATCGGAAATGCTTTGTGGCACTTATGAAAAATAAAATTATCATTATTCACATTCACAAAATACATTTCTCCATATCCATTGTTATTGACTAGATTAAAAAGTTACTATTTGGAAATTCAAATGATTTCAAATAACAATACCTACATTTTTCTATTTCGTTATCAGACGATCAGAATTGCTTGGTGATACTTAAAAAAATTAAATTATCATTCACATTATGCACTCTGGTAACATAAACTTTGTTTTCTTCCAAATTATGAGGTCTGTTTTAAAGTGTTCTTCAAGTGCAAGTAATCCGAACGAAAAAAATAACAAAACATGGTTTCAGGTCGTAATAATTTTGTTAGGTATGTACAGTTTACTGACCCATAAGTTCGTAACGTTGTTACTAAATCCGGTAGTTGAGTGGTGAAAACGTCATCAAACCAATTTTTGAGTGTTTTTTTTTGAGATTTTTTAAAGATTGTTTTAAAAAAATAGAAAAGTTGAAAAATTAATGGACCAAGATTCCGAAAATAAATATTTTTGCCGATTGCAGGGTGCTCCAAAATCAGTAGATACCGTTTTCATCGTAATTTCTCTTGAATGTCGACGTCAAAGTTGTTGGCAATAAACTTCACCTTTACAAGATACATTACGAACTTATAAATCAACCAAATAACATTCAATCATTTTTAATCAAACCAATTTTAGTCAGTTTAACAACGATTACAACTGGTCAGCTCCTGACATGGACATCAGTCGCCATTCCTCAAATGTTGTCTGAAGATTATGAATTAAACCTGACTTTTGATGACGTGTCCTATCTTCCAATAGTGTCCACAATTACAGTATTAATAACGAGTCCACTAGTAATATACTTATGTGGTAGATTCGGAAGAAAACCAATCTTACTATTCGCTAATATCCCGTACCTAATAAGTTGGATATTGATCGCATTTTCAAAGTCACTCGTTTTATTTTACATTGCGCTCCTAATTGAAGGGATCGGAAGGACGGCTGTGATGATAGCACTTCCCATTTATATTGGAGAAATAGCAGAACCAAAAATCAGAGGAACATGGAGCAGTTCAATCGTCGTTAACGTCAGCTTGGGTCAATTTTTAATGAATGTTATGGGATCATTTTTAGACATCAAAACTTCGGCCTTGATTTCAATCATCTTTCCAATCGTCAGTTTAATTACGATTCCGTTCATCACGGAATCTCCGTACTTTTTGCTGATGAAAGAAAGAGAAAACGAAGCGAGAGATTCTCTACAACGTTTACGAAGAACCGGTGATGTGGATGTTGAATTAAATGATATGAAGGCCGCTGTAGAACGACAAATATCCGAATCGGTCACGATGAGAGATTTATTTGCTGTTGAAACGAACAGGAGGAGTCTTTGGATCGTAAACTGCTTGCGATTTTTTCAACAGTTCAGCGGCAGTTCAGTGTTCTTTGCTTACACCCAATATATTTTCCAGTTGGCTAACGGAGACTTATCTAAGTCTACGTCCGCAATGATTTTCACGGGACTATTTGTTGTAACAAGTTTATATTCTGGGTATTTGTTGGAAAAATTAGGAAGGAAATTAGCTCTTGTAATTTCCTGCACCGGCTCTGCAATCGCATTGACAATCGAAAGTATCTACTTTTACTGTACTGAATATGCACAAGTGGACGTATCTAATTTTGGTTGGGTGCCCATAACTGGTCTTCTATTGTATGGTGTGTTTTTCTCGATAGGCTTAGGAACCGCTCCCGTCTTGTTGATGGGAGAATTATTTTCGACCGGTGTTAAAGAAAAAGCTGTAGGGATAACTGTGATAATTGCTGGTGTGCTTGGAATCATATCTGCGGTGCCATTTCCTGCTTTGGTCGGTACATACGGTTTATTCGCGCCACTGACTATTTATACGGTTTGTACATATGCGTCGATTATATTTACCGTCAAATACGTGCCTGAGACCAAAGGTCAGACTTTGGAAGAGATTCAACAAAATTTACAAAGGACAACCAAAAGTTTGAACAAAATGAGTTCGAGGCATTAGACATTTTTCTATTTTGATAACACTTTTCCAATTAATCTTTTCACTGTAAAAATGATTGTACAGTCGAACTTCCCTGTAGCGAAATGCCATGGTGATCTTAAAAAAAACCGTTAGGTAGAAATTCTGAAATTCCGGTAGTTCATGTTTTCCCATTCTCATAGGCTGTTTCACTAATGTTAACCTCCTTTTGAATAGATATCTGTATACAGAAAAACCCCTCATAGTGGACACCCCTCTAATACGGACACCCCTCTTAATGGACACTTTTTTATCAGTCCCTCCATAAGATTACTATATACAAACACCCCTCTAATGTGGACACCCCTCTATAGTGGGCAGTTTTCTCCAGTCCCTTGAGTGTCCACTATGGAGGGGTTTTACTGTATTTACAATTATTCTTATTCATTACAATTTATTCAAAGCGACAATAAATTAATACAAAGATTATAAGTTAATTATAAACAAATCTTACAAAAAGTTTAAAAATTATAATGAACAAAATTCATTTTATGAAGACGAAGTTCGTTTTAGGGAATTTTAACTAATTTGTACCTTGAATTGTAGTTTTGTTTGGTTTTGTAGTTTTTGTTAGAGTTTGTCCAGCACCAGTTGAAATGGTGTTGTAAAAGATGAAAAAAAATCTATTTTGCGATTGAAATGCAGATAAGTCAAATTGGGTATTCTAAAAATATTGACATCTCAAGGGCAATGATAGTATTTTGAACATTCGAATGGTTTATAGCAGGGGTGGCCAAGCTCCTTGATAATCCGAGCCATTTTTCAAAATTTGAAATTTTTCGCGAGCCGCAATTAAATACATACACATACGAAACGATAATAATTTTTTAAAATATAATAGCACAAAAATGAAAAGGGAACTCGATTACATTTATCGAGAGCCACAAATAATCCTTCAAAGAGCCGCATGTGGCTCGCGAGCCGCAGGTTGGCCACCCCTGGTTTATAGAATTGCTGTTAATTCCGTAAATTAACAAAAATTTTATTCGTCAAAACTGTACTGTTAGCGGCGCTGTTAGCACCGCGGTGGGATTCGTCCTTTGTCCCTAAATAACGTCGTCGCTCTTAAGGGAACCGGCACACATAACGGCGCCGGCACGGTTGGTGACATTTTTATTATGATTTGTCGCTGGTCGGCTGTCCTCTTGAATGCTGTTTCAGAAAACTGCTCCCGAATACTCACACAAATCATAATAAAGATGTCACAAACAGTACCGGCCCCGTTATGTGTGCCGGATCCCTAAGAGAAGTTCCTATCGAATGTTCTTATGGGATTTTCAATGTACAGTGCAGCGGCTATAACAAAGTATCTACATGAGATATCTGCATTTAAGCTACTTCATTTGAAAGAGAAACTAATTTACAATCGAACGGACAGATCAGAAATTTAATTTTTTGATCATAAAAGTAAAAAAAAAAAACTATAATGAAGCATTGTCAATGCGATTTCTGTTAACTATTTCAGAGCTTGAAAAATGATTTTTTTCTACGACCATTTTAATTTTACTTTATTTCTAAAAACGTTTTTTAAAACCGGGTGTAAATATTCTAATTATTTTGCATTGCGAGAAAATTTCGAATCCACAATTTACAACCCCTATTATTTTATTTATACCTGGCTAACATACAGATGGTTACAAAGGCGACCCTTATGCGCCAGTCCTACTACCCAGAAAAACATAAAGCGCAAGTTTCGCAAAATATAAGGCCACTTAGATTTTCGGTTTATGCCAGTTTCTGTCTATAGTTTGTCTTTTCGTGTTCAGTTTTTCGTCATTTCAGTGTACTTTTAGTAAATTAGTTTATTTGGTATTATTGAAGTGCTATTTTTGTATTTACCGATAGTGTTTATTGGTGATTAGTATTTATTCATTTCTTGGTGAAATTTATTATACGGCGTGTAGAAAAAGTGTGGAAACCCCTAGAAATCTCGAGGGATTAGTGAAAAAAGAAATAACCAAAGTCCATACTCTAAGTAACTTTCAACGAGGAATCCAAGGGTGACCTTTTATTTGACTTTGAACAGCATTTTCAAACTTTAAAGGTCAATTCAAATGAAACTTTCCTGCGAGGTCCCATAATAGCGTATTTTGACCAATATTTAATCCGAAGAGGTGACGTTAATCCCAGATCTAAACACATACTTGTACTTAAAATTTCTCGCTCTTTCCGATTCTTGCACCAAAAATAGGGGTTCGTATTAAAAAAAAAACAAAGTTGACCTCTAAATGACCTTAAAAATGATGTTCACTTTGGTTATTCCTTTTTTCACTAATCCCTCGAGATTTCTAGGGGTTCCCATACTTTTTTTGTTAATTAAAAATGTTTGATTTCAATTTACTTTGGAGTGAGTCAGAATTTACTTTAATAGCAATGTTAAAATCTTAATAAAACCTAATTTTATTTGTATTTATTTGCCTCAAAACCTTACCCGTCCCTACCGCCACAATTCTTTTTTCCAGCCGTCACAGTTTTCCAAGTCATATGTACGAACTTGAAGTAGATAGGTCATTTGGTGGCCCGATCGTTTACATTCATACAAATGGCCATTTCACATAGTTAAGAGCATAAAAATGTAATTTTTTAATGTAAGCGTAAGAATCATTTATCTGGTCAACACTTCATACATTAATTCTGAAAAATTCGCGTTTTATATTAGAGATATACTCAAAACATTGTCAGAAAATGTGTTTCGATACTGTAAAGATTCAAGAACTGCAATCATATTCTCAATAACGCTACGGGTATGCGAGAAATCGTAGTGCGCATTTATATGGAATTCCCCATAAGAAACCGATAAAAACGCCATTACCTTGATAAGAAACACCCTGTATATTAAAATGTTATGTAGGAAAATGGGAAATTGAATTTAAAAATTAACTCGCTCTTGGATTTTTTTAAAACTCAATAGTTTTATTTATTGCGCGTAGGTACTTTTCAATAATTTCTTTCCCAACTTTTTTCTCAGTTTATATGATCGCTTTACTGAAGTTGCAAGATGTTTGCGAGAGATTTATTTCTTCAAAACAGCTTTGAGCAGGTAGATACTTTCAAGGCCCGGTCGCATGCAAATGTTGCCATTATTGGTGATCATTGCACCCTTATACTTTGACAGTTTTACAATTCTACTAGAAATTTCAAGGACACTTTAGGTAGGAACTCTTCTTAAGTGTGTTTTTTTTTTTTTTTACGGAGGTGGAAAAAATCCCTTAGGGAGACCAGATGGTGTGGTACTGTGGGGCTCCCGTAAACCGGACCACCGTCCTTTCGGTCTACCCACTAAAACCACCCCCTCGCCACCCACCTACACCCAGGAAAAGCGCCCTTCGGCATTACCTCAGGGTGTAGGTTTGTCCGGTGTTATACTCCTTTATCTCCTCGCAAAGTCTCCATTCTGTCTCCTTAGTTCTTCTGTATGTTTAGCTGACATGATGTTTTTAAGCATATTTATTGCAGCGTCCCAGGACTCCCTCGACGAGAGGAGTATATGTGCCACATTGTCCTTGGTAATCCGCCTGTTAATTACCCCTTCCGCTTCCCGTCTATACTCCTCCCAGTTTGGGCAGTCAAAAATAGTGTGTTCGGGGGAGTCTGTTTCTCTGCAATACCAGCATATATCGTTATCTATTTTGCCTATTTTTTTAAGATAAGTGTTAAAGACACCATGGCCGGTCATGGCCTGCGTAGAGTAATATTCTAGGTCCCCCCATCTTCTAGTCGACCATGCTGAGACATCCTTGATAAAGTGTTTCGCCCATCCGTTATACTGTATTCACTCATTTTGCCATGCTGTAAGGAGATTCCTCCTGGCCTCTTGTTTACATTCTTTCCCCCGTTTGAACACCTCTGCTGTCTCTCTAGCCAGTAGAGTGACCGGTGGCATGTTTGCCAGGGCCTGAGCAGCAGCAGTCGATGTTGTTCTGTATCCTGATATAATTTGGATTGCTAATTTCCTGTTCACTTTGTCTAGCATCTTTCTGTATTTGTCGAATTGCAATGTATCTATCCAAATGGGAGCTCCATACAAAAGCACTGAGGTGATAGCAGAAGCGATAACCCGTCTCTTACACATTCTGGGTCCCCCTACCCGTGGCATTAATCTACTCAGGGCTGTGGTTAGCCTAGAGGCCCTGTCGCACGTTTCCTTGATGTGGGTCGTCATCTTGGCGTCTTTTCCTATATACATGCCCATATATTTTATAAAAGGGCTGGTACTCACATCAATGCCTGCGGTTGTGATATTGAGGCTAGTGACCTTTCTTCTTCCCGCGAGTAGAACGGCCTCAGTTTTTTCCCCAGCTAGGTTTATACCCATTTCCTCCAATTTGTTAGCGATGCGTCCGAGGGCATATCTTGCCCTGTTCTTCAGGCAACTTTTATTTTTATTTTCGATTACTATCGCCAAATCGTCGGCGTAGGCAATTGAGGTGACCCCTGGGCCCAGGTCTACCTCTAACACTTCGTTGTAGAAGACGTTCCACAGGGTGGGACCCAGTACCGAGCCCTGTGGAACACCGCATGTTACTGCAATCTTCTTTCCGTATGATGTAACTATAAATCGGTCGGTAAGGTACGATTGGATTACCTTTTGGAGGAGTTTGCGAGAGATTTATTTCTTCAAAACAGCTTTGAGCAGGTAGATACTTTCAAGGCCCGGTCGCATGCAAATGTTGCCATTATTGGTGATCATTGCACCCTTATACTTTGACAGTTTTACAATTCTACTAGAAATTTCAAGGACACTTTAGGTAGGAACTCTTCTTAAGTGTGTTGCGCAGGGCGGTTCCTGTTCGACTATGGAAGCGATGGATAACCCGGACTTCCCTATAGACGGCCAGGAAAACCACCCGCCTAATTTGTGAAGCTTCTTTTTATTGTTTTTGAATTTTGATCAATCAGTTATAAAAACGAACATGTTTAATGTTGAATGAACGTAACTTTATTTTTCTGTGAAGCTGAATTATTTCATTAATAAATTTAGTGGTGTAAAGTGCGAAATTAGTGACTATTGTGTGTCACACCCTTTTTGTATTCGTTCTTCTTTATTATTTTTCGAAAAAATTCGATAAAACAGTACAATATAATAATTTATTAATTGTAAATGAAAATAATTAATTTTGGAGAAAAGTTTTGAATAATGTGTTATCATAGTCTATTAATTATAAGGTTGCTGTGGTAAGGGCCATTTTTATAGTTAGTTTTACATAGGCCTACTTTTAGTTTTGATGTGAATTATGTTTATGGGTGTATCTACCAGCGCTTCGTAAAATGTACTAGTAAAGTAATTCATTCTATGTTAAAATAAGATAAGTTTGGGAGCCACTGATTTGTATTTTACGATAACGGTTGATAAATGTGATGAATGTGTTTCAAAACTTCCGACGCTTCTTAAGCGGGCTACACATGCTACGGTATACCTGTGCGGATTGTCGTTCCGGTCTGTCGAATACGATTTACCGGATACAGAAGCGCATCCACACGATTACGGTTTTTTTGTCAGTTCTGTGTAAAAGCGATGGCGTCAACACACGATGCTTTAGCGGTAGTAGCATTACTATTATGTATGAAAAAGCGCCCTACACGCAAAATAAATCGTAAACAGTGGTGTAAAGATTGGTTGAAAGAAAGAGAGCGTTATTCACATGTAAATTTGATGCAGCGGTTAAGACTTGCGCCGAAATGGTCCATTCTATCACTTTCGAAAAAGTGAAATCTGAGTGATAATGGAGTTTTTAAACTACCCTAGCAATTTAAACAGTTAACCCCCATTCGATTTTTTTCAAAGGCCATTGAATACCACTTTCAGAAATATCGGCGATTATTTTATTTCAAAAATGAACACGGTATTATTCTGATAATACCATTCAAATTTTGATACTTTTTTAAAATTAATTACATTACATTCAATTGTACAAATTTAACAATAAAATCACTTCAGCTGCGTGTCGTATTTTTAATACATACAACTAATTATTATAATTTAACCAATAAATTCAATTCAGTGAAGGTACGGCAGCGTATTGTTTATGTAGATTATTTAACTTTACACATTTGCGTTGTTGAGACCTATTGAGGATTTTTGTCTGTGTTGTAAAAATGTCGCTTTTGAAAAAACGAAATTTCGGTGACAATTGATAAACGAGCAATTTAGGGTTTACTGGAGAAAGTGATTTCGGTCCCTCATAAAATGTTAAAAGGAAAGAATTAAAGATCATTCACCATGTCGTGTTTTTTAAGGGTTAATTTATTGCAGGGTGACTTTCGAATAAACTAAATCTCGATGACACAACGTCAATTGTCAATGATAAACACATTTTTTAGGAGAAACTCGAGAAAGCGACTTTCAATTTCTGTGAAGGGTTCATTTATTGTGACTTGAAAAAACAAAATCTCAATGATAATAGTGTTGTTAAAATACACAAACAATTTAAACAGAAAGTGGCTTTGACCCTCCATAAAATGTTGAAGAAAAGAATGTTTTTCAGTTTTGGACACGTGCAACCAATTTCTTAAAGAAACGAGACGTGCGGGCGAGAGACCTTGTCTGCGGCAAATTTAAAAAAACTGAGACGACCGGATTGCTTTCCTATACACGGTCCGATATGCCTGTACGGTTTTATTTATCGAATGAAAATATCTATTTGCTGAGGCGACCTGTGCAGGCGGCCGGATCGTCACCGTTTAATCGTCCACACGTTCCGGTTTACCTGCACAGGCGCACCGGAGCGACAAACCGCACAGGTATACCGTAGCATGTGTAGCCCGCTTTAGTCTGATGGCACACCGGCGCGGTTTGCGGTTTGCGGTAGCAGTGACCTTCATGCCGCTTTTCTGAAACACATTGATTCAAATTTGAGGTGTCACATCTGCCGTAATGTAAACAAGAACCGCGTCTCTGGCCGCGCCTTGTCGCGGTCAAGCGTTGCAGCGTGTTTACAAACAAAACGAAACCGCGTGTGTGACATCGATTTGCGGTTATAAACATTATAATCTTTGTTTATAATCGCAACCGCAAACCGCAAGGTATGACACCCCACTTAAGCGAGAGGTTTGTACCTGTTCCGTAAGTAATGGACATAAAAACAAATTTTTCCAAAATAAAATAACATAAACAATTGATGTATATGCTTGTGTCAAAAAATAACTGACCAACTCAATAATTATTGTTTCCTGTCTGATATGGTTCATTATCTAGAATGAATAAATCATGACTGTTTGTCGGGATATCATGTTTCACATCACACTGCCAGAAAAGTTCATTACGTAAGTGAAATATTTGTATCGGCATGTACTGTATTAGAAGTGAGACACAACTGTTTGCAGTATATGTGATTGAAGTACATAACTTGGAATAACGTGTCCAATAAGCGCCCTCCGTTACGTATTATCCCAACGTAAACTGTGCCGCCGTGTACGCCAATGACAGAGGGGAATTTTGGCTCCTATGCTAGCTATTACTGCAACACACACACACACTATAGTGTTATGTACCTCCGTGTGTTGTTACAATAATACATATCGATGGCCTCATGCTAATAACCTGTATCTGAAAAATTGCAATTATTGTTCAGGAGATGGGAAAAATTAAATTGCCATGGTAATTTATCAATAATCGAACCCATTTTGTATTCTGTAACTAAAGGAAATTTTAATATATATTAGGGACCTCAATATTAAAATTTTCACATAAATAGCAGTGTCCTTTCGTAATAATACAAGAAAACCGAAATACAGGGTATCATTCAACTAGAACACTCCTAAGAAAAAGTGCTGTGTGCGCGCATGGGTATCAGCATACGTGGAATAGCCTATATAGCATAATTCAGCTTATAATGCTATTATAATATTTGTTCTCTTCTTCTTCTACAGTTATGCAGTTGATGTAAATCGAAGACGTAAACTATTTTATAATAGTGGACTGTATTATATTTTTATGTCAATGACTAATTTTGACTGTATTCGTTTTGATGTTAAAAATACAATGTTTTATTTATAACAAAATGAAAACAGCTTGATTAAAAAATGCAAAAAACACTGACTTGATAAAAAAGGAGTAAACAATATTACAGTAGATATTTTGAAAGTTGGTACAAACTAAATTAAAAGTAAACCACAATTATCAAAATCGTACAAATTCTATTGAACTATGAGTTATTGATAGCATTTCAATGTACAGATTTCGGAAGTATCGTCGACCCTATGACCCCATGGTTAACACTAAATTATGTGTTGCTTAATTTTCAACGCACCAATTATAACACATCCGGTACATTATACAACTGCTCGCAGATAATTGTGAAATTGGCAAAATCTAACTAACAATAAGATTAAGATTAAATATAATTACATAAGTTTTTATTTAAATTACGAAAATGTTTACTAATATCATTAATAAATTACTATTATCTAATCAAGGAATTGAATTTCGCTAACAAGTAGACACAAGAAACGGTTCGGTTCACAACACACATCCTTGACGCCAAGAAAAGCAATTTTAGCAGTAAATGAATATTTTACTTAACCCAGCAGAACTCGCGCTCAAAGTTGTAACTTGAAAACTCGCGCGTGAGCATTCTACTCACACTACCTATTTCACTTAAAAACATCTTAGGATACGAAATATTTTGAACATTTTTATATTTTGAAATGAAACTTATTTTTTATTTATGCCAGCCAAAATGCAATAAAAACAAAAAAATACATTTAGATAAACTAAAAAAATTTTTTCCTGATTTAAAAGTTCTTCCGCACAAGAAAAACGTACAATTGAAGAATGTTCATTACAAATTATTTTCTTGCATTTTCTACAATTCCTTATTTATTTTCTGTAAATTGATGAGAACATTACTTACATAAAAACAAAAAATGTAACGCAAAAACTCGCACGATGAGCAAAACACTCACACTTGACTACTCCGATTTGAAAATCTCTTCCTGTGACTCTCAAGCAAAGAACGATGATGCGGCAATACGTGCTATCAATTGTTGAGGTTCCAAATAGAAGCTGCAGAAACGGTAGCTTGCACTAAGACCTAGAGTTCTTGATATTATTTCTTTTCGTACCGTGAGTATTTTGCTCATAGTGCGAGTTCTCCCGGGTTAAACGAGTTTATCGCAAGAATTCTTACATTAAAAGTTTCGCTTTGAAATTCAATTTGTGTAACGATCGTTTATTGAAGAATGCATTTTGCTTGGAAAGCAATTTTCGTAAATACATATATTTTATATAAAATACTTTATATTCAAGATAAGCAAGAAACGTCTGATTAAACACAAACAAATAATTAAAGAAACACTTCAACGAATATTTTTCAATTTCGTTATCAGTCATCACAAAAGTGGGACTTCTGTAAAAAAGTGTTATCATCGTTCACATCGTGCATTAAGCCGAAATAAACCTCCGTAATTTACAATTTAAATTGTTGTACTATATTGTATCAGAAATGATGAGATCTATTTGCAAGTGCTTTACATGTGCAAGTAATCGGGAGGAAAAAGTCAACAAAACATGGTTCCAAATCTTAATAATTTTGTTAGGTAAGTGCAATTTTATAATGAATCGATAAGTTCCTAACGTTTTCTTTAAATCACAAATTACTTTTTTTTACGTTTAAACAAATCACTTCCCGGTCGTTTCCCACAAAATCAATCTCAAAAAACGCTACGAACTTATGCATAAAATCAATTTTTAATTAACAAACTGATTTCAGTCAGTTTAACAACGATCACAACTGGTCAATTTCTAACATGGACATCAGTCGCCATACCTCAAATGTTGTCTGAAGATTATGAATTAAAAGTGACATTTGACGACGTATCATACCTTCCAATGGTGTCCAGCATAACGCTGATAATAACATGTCCGCTGATTATGTATCTAAGTGGTAGATTTGGAAGAAAACCAATAATACTGTTCATTAACATTCCGTACTTAATAAGTTGGATAATGATCGCATTTTCAAAGTCACTCGTTGTATTTTACATTGCGCTCCTAATTGAAGGGATCGGAAGGACGGCTGTAATAACAGCACTTCCCATTTATATTGGAGAAATAGCAGAACCAAAAATTAGAGGAATGTGGAGCAATTCCTTAATCGTTAACTCCCGCTTAGGCCAATTTATGATGAATGTTATCGGATCATTTTTAATTATCAAAACTTCCGCCTTGATTTCAATCATAATTCCAATCGTCGGCCTGATTACAATTCCGTTCATAATGGAATCACCGTATTTTTTGTTGATGAAAGGAAGAGAAAACGAAGCGAGAGATTCTCTAAAACTGTTACGAAGAACCTGTGATGTGGAGGATGAATTACAAAATTTGAAGGCCGCTGTAGATCGACAAATGTCCGAATCGTCCACGATGAGAGATTTGTTTATGGTGAAAACGAATAGGAGAAGTCTTTGGATTGCAAGCGGGTTGCGATTTTTTCAGCTGTTCAGCGGCAGCTCGGCGTTCCTTGCTTACACCCAATATATTTTCCAATTAGCTAATGGAGATTTATCGAAGTCAACGTCCGCAATGATTTATACGGGACTATTTATTATAACAAGTTTATTTTCTGGATATACATTAGAAAAATTAGGAAGAAAATTAGCTCTTGTAATTTCCTGCACCGGCTCTGCAATCGCATTAACAATCGAAAGTATCTACTTTTACTGTACTGAATATGCACAACTGGACGTATCTAATTTTGGTTGGGTGCCCCTAACTGGTCTTCTATTGTATGCTGTGTTTTTCTCGATAGGCTTAGGAACCGCTCCTGGTTTGATGATGGGAGAATTATTTTCTGCCAGTGTGAAAGGAAAAGCGGTCGGTTTAACTGTGTTAATGGGTGGTTTGCTTGGAATTATGTCTTCGGTGCCATTTCCTGCTTTGGTCGGTAAATACGGTTTATTCGCACCATTTGCCATTTATACGGTTTGTACATACGCCTCGATTATATTTACTATCAAATGTGTGCCAGAAACCCAAGGTCAGACGTTGGAAGAAATTCAACAAAATTTACAAATGGAAACGAAAAACTCAAATCGAAAAAGATAAGAATGTCTTTCTTTAGGGTAAAAATAATTTTAAGTAACTTGTAATTTTAATAGGTTTCTTTTTGCACTATATAGTTGTCACACAAAAAAAACAATTGCAGTGGCCTACATTCAACTTTCTCCAAAAGTATAACTGTCGATAGGAGGAAAACTTCTAAATGCCAGAAGAGTGCTATTCCTGATAGTAATATAAAGCAAATTTATTGGAGAAGTTGGAGAAAATGGGAAAATGAAATTGTTTTATCTCTATGCTTATTTCGAGTTCGTACATTATTCCTGCGATATTTGTAAAATGTAACATAATTAGGTAATTTGCGATTTTTTACTTTAGTACAATAAAAGACAATAATAAAAAACCGTAAGTGTAAACAAATCAGATAAATTACCTTATCACTTACCAGCCGTAAAAGTAAAATTCTACTTCAAAATAAAAATAAATTTCGTTGTGTAATGTTGCACACCAAAGTTCCTTATCTCTCAAGATTTAGTTTTTAACCGTTTCGTACCAGCATATAATTAGTGTGTTTCTTTAAACAATGAAAATTTCTCGAAGCTTCAAACGGGTTGATAACCAAGACAGTAAATCTAAACTCGAGTGGCCACAAATTCTAACAGTTCTTGCAGGTATTACATCAAATATTTACATAATTTTAATTAAATACCGGATGATGAAAAAAGGTGCTCATGATTGATATTGGGACAATGCTTTCTGTTGAAGCATTGTGGAAATCGCAACAAAAATGGTCCAAATAGATTTTGTTTAAAATTAAAACAGTTTGTCTAAGAGCACAACGTGGCAATACTGCACATATTTCTTTTTCTAAAGAATTACTTTCAGGTAGGCCTACTTCTTGTATCTAAGCAACCAACACTGACAGATACTGTCACTTGCGTAAGACAAACAACTGTCACGTTGACATAAATTTTTTTATTTCAAAAGAATTTAATGTAATTAAACAAGAATACACAACAAACAGGTAATTGAAGGGTTGTATGAAAAAGTCCCTAAGTGACGTAGAGATTTTCTACCATTTGCGCTATTTCTGATAAGAATGGATGAACTTTCGGTCGCACTTACTGATTCCCGTTTAAAAGGTTTAAAAGGTTAAAAGGGTGTTATTTAGTAAAAACAGATCAGTCAAAAACAAAATAATGTAATTTCCAGATCAAATTGAAACATAAAATCTCAAATATCTCAGAATAGGAAAAGTGACTTAGAGACTGTTGTACTAATCCTTGTATGCTTCGTCCTGATCCAGTTTCAATCGCTTCCACAACTGCTTCCTCCAACGGTGGTGTACAAACTTCACGAAGTCGTCTACCGTTTACAGAAATCGGCACTATTTGGCCATTTTCTTTTAATTTTTGCTCCACTTTTCTAATTACGTTAGCATCTGGATGACGTCGATGTGGATACACTCTAGCATATTCTCTAGCAGCTTTCGATGCGTTATTATCTGTCTCACCCAAGCAGAGCAACATGTCTAGATATTCACTGAAATTGTATTCCATTTTAAGACTTTTTAGGACATTTGACTTGTATCGTTCAAATTTGACAAGAGAACTGACATTGAAAAGTGAATTATTATTGCCAACGTTTCCTAGGAGATTTGCGATGTTGCGACATTGATAAATTTTCCTCGGAGTCAAGAAACCGTACTTTTGACATCGGTAATAAAGTTGGTTTCAATAGATTTTTTACACTTTTTTTTTAAAGCACCATCAACTGCATCAAATTTAGACCCTAACAATAAAATTATTACAAAATTGTTAATCGTATAGATTTTTATTGTCTGAATAGGAAAGCTTATATCTTGGTGAAGAGACAACAAATTTTATTTTGGCTTTCAAATTCGTGTTTCGTTACATGTAGCTACTCACGGGCACCTTTATTTCATCACCCTGTATAGTTAGTAAATGGATTTAAAATGATTATAGGTATATTAATTAATTAATGAATTAGTTTCATCAGTTTTGTGATGCCTATAGTTTCTCGTTTTTAATACACATTAAACTTTCAACCAATAAAACATAAACTACCTGTTTTGAATTTTCCGCTCAATCAGAAATACCCATCTGTACCCCATTCGACGTACTTGAGATCACACTGTGTTAAATGATCACCTTACATAATAATTAAATAGACTGTCTGCACTTATAATTTGAATAATACAGGGTGATGAAATAAAGGTGCCCGTGCGTAGCATCATGTTATAGACGATTTCTAAAGAAACACGAATTTGAAAGCCAAAACAAAATTTGTTGTCTCTTCACCAAGATATAAGCTTTCCTATTCAGACAATAAAAATCTAGACGATTAACAATTTTGTAATAATTTCATTATTAGGGTCTAAATTTGATGCAGTTGATGGTGCTTTTAAAAAAAAAAGTGTAAAAATTCTATTGATACCAACTTTATTACCGATGTGAAAAGTACGGTTTCTTGGCTCCGAAGAAAATTTATCAATGTCGCAACATCGTAAATCTTCTAGGAAACGTTGGCAACAATAATTCACTTTTCAATGTCAGTTCTCTTGTCAAATTTGAACGATACAAGTTAAGTGCTCTAAAGTCTTAAAATGGAATACAATTTCAGCGAATATTTAGACATGTTGCTCAGCTTGGGTGCAGCCGATAATAACGCTTCAGAAGCTGCTAGGGAATATGCTAGATTGTATCCATATCGACGACATTCAGATGCTAAAGTAATTAGGAGAGTGGAACAAAGATTAAGGGATAATGGACAAGTATTGCCGATTTCTGTAAATCGTGGACGACCTCGTGAAGTTCGTACACCAGCGTTGGAAGAAGCAGTTGTGGAAGCGGTAGAGAATGAACCAGGACAAAGTATACGAGGATTAGCGCGACAGTTTCAAGTAGATTATCGAACAATACAAAGTATACTCGTCGATGAACATTATCATCCTTATTACTACATTAAGGTGCAAGCTCTTCGTACAGGCGACTATCTTTCTAGAGTGCAATTTTGTCAATGGTTGCTTGAACGTCACGGTAACAACCCTAGGTTTATAGAGAACATTTTATGGACAGATGAGTGCTATTTCTCTCAAGACGGCATATTCAATCAGCATAATAATCACATATGAGCAACCGAAAATCCCTTCGCATTGCATCCTCGTGCACATCAGCAACGCTATGGAGTAAATTTGTGGGGTGGCATCATTAATAGTAACCTCCTAGGACCATTTACGTTACCTGCAAGATTGAATGCAGAAAATTTTCTACAATTTTTGCAAAATGATTTTCAAATTTTGCTCGAGGATTTGCCCCTTGCTATTTTCAGACAAATGTGGCTACAAATGGATGGCGCACCTCCTCATTTCGGTAGGATAGTACGGGACTGGTGTGATGAGGCTTATCCAAATAGATGGATTGGTAGAGGTGGTGCAATTGCATGGCCTCCCCGATCACCTGATCTTAATCCTTGCGATTCCTTTCTCTGGGGTCACCACAAAAATTTTGTATATGCCACTCCGATAAGCAACATAGAAGAGTTAAGACTAAGGATAAACGCAGCGGTTGGTACAATAAATGCCCCTATGTTTCAAAGAGTAAAGGAAAACTTAATTCGAAGAGCAATACTGTGCATTGAAGTTGAAGGGAGACATTTCGAGCAGTTGCTATAAAATTTAATCCAAACGAAGGTCTCTATGCAAGAAGTCTCTTAAGCCACTTTTTTGTATTTTGAGATATTTAAATTTTGTTTCAATTTGATTTGGAAATTATATTATTTCGATTTTGATTGATATTTTTGTACTAAATAACATGGTTAGGGGTCTTTTAAACGGAAATCAGTAAGTGCGATCGAAAGTTCATCCATTCTTGTCAGAAATAGCGCAAATAGTAGAAAATTTCTACGTCACTTAAGGACTTTTTGCATAGAGCCCTTCAATTACCTGTTTGTTGTGTATTATTGTTTAATTACATTAAATTCTTTTGAAATAAAAAAAGTTGTCAACGTGACAGTTGTTTATCTTACGCAAGTGACAGTATCTGTCAGTGTTGGTTGCTTAGATACAAGAAGTGGGCCTACCTGAAAGTAATTCTTTAGAAAAATAATATGTGCAGTATTGCCACGTTGTGCTCTTAGACAAACTGTTTTAATTTTAAACAAAATCTACTTGGACCACTTTTGTTGCGATTTCCGCAATGCTTCAACAGAAAGCATTGTCCTGATATCAATCACGGGCACCTTTTTTTCATCACCCTGTATAGTTAATTAGAAAGAAAAAAAACGTATAGGAAAATAAATATGATTGTTCGCAAAAGTACGTGAATGTGCAAAAATCGGTAGTTTTCATAAATTGTTAAATTTTAGAGGTTATCTCATGAGAATACAAACTGCAATGCACTAAGAAACAACCAAAAGGCAATGTTGTCTTTACGAAGACTATTTATAACCGAAAACTAGATAAAGGAGCTGAGAAATGTCGTATGAAGTTTCTTAAAGTTTCTTTTCTTGCGGCAAATTTCACATTCTTTTGTGGACAATCTGTATTATTTATAATCGGCAAATATTGTATTACATATTTTAAAAATCGTTTCAGCTACGCTAAGCGCTTTTACTGGTGGCCAACTATACACATGGACTTCTGTAGGAATTCCAAAAATTTTGTCAGATGATTTTCCTGCAAATGTGACCTTCGAAGAGGTGTCCTATCTCGCCAACGTCCCTTCAATGGCCGCAATTTTATTTTCCGTACTATTCTCTTATTTGGCAGATATTGTTGGAAGGAAGCCCTTCGTCGTGTTTATAAACGTTCCGTACTTGATATCGTTCATAATGATTGCGTTTTCGAGATCACTTGTCGTTTTATACATAGCACGATTTGTGGGAGGAATCGGCGATGCAATCATTTACACGGTACTGCCTTCTTACGTAGGCGAAGTGACAACTCCCAAAATCAGAGGCACCTGGGGAAACGCTCTAACGTTTCAAATTGTTTTCGGACAATTTCTCATAAATATTTATGGTTCATATCTGGACATCACAACATCTTCCTTAATTTCGGCAGTGATACCCGTCTTCGGATTGGTAATCACTTTATTTCTACCAGAAACTCCATATTTCTTGTTAATGAAGAAACGAGATGAACAGGCGAAGATTTCCTTACAAAAACTGAGAAGGATTAAAAACGTCGACGAAGAACTCGTACAATTAACTGAAGATGTTAATAGGCAAGTTTCCGAAAGAGGAAACTTGAAAGATCTAGTTATTGGGACAAATCGCAAATCTCTACTTGTGGCTATCGCCTTACGATTCGCCCAGCAATTCAGCGGAATTACGGTTTTCATTGCTTACACACAATACATCTTTCAGTTGGCTAAAGGCGACTTGTCTTCTGTAACTTCCGCTATACTGATCAGTGGATTATTTGTGGTAACGAGTCTGTTCGCGTCGGTTACTTTAGATATGTTTGGACGAAGATTGGCGTTAATAATATCGTGCGCTGGAAGTGCTGCTTCCTTGACGATTGAATGCATATACTTTTATTGCAGCGATTATACCCAGCTAAGCGTTGTTGATTACGGTTGGGTGCCAATCACGGGCTTACTGGGCTATGTTGCATTTTATTCTATCGGTCTAGGAGTAGCTCCCACGTTGATGCTGGGCGAATTATTTTCAGCCAACGTTAAAGGAAAGGCTCTCAGTGTTGTGCTAATTTTCCTGTGTATTTTTATAATCGGCAGTACAGCTATTTTTCAAGTTTTACTTGTTAGGTATGGTTTATTGGCGCCGTTCGTGTTATACGCTGCTTGTGCGTATGTGATGACTATATTTTCATATTATTGCATTCCTGAAACTAAAGGGAAAACTTTAGAAGAAATTCAACAGAGCTTGAAAAGTAATCAGTAACTTTAGATGGTAACTTGTATACATTGTTGGGAAACTAATTTCAAGTTTTGTAACTTAAATTTAATAAAGTTCGAGGATAAAAAGAATATATTTTTTCGGTTAGTGGACGACTTATAACTGTTATATATAGACTGTCCCGTAATAAAATAAATTAAATAAAACGCACCTTTTCTCAAATGAGCCACTATATAATAATAATCAGCCTTGAGCTCAGGAATTGTTTGTGGTCTGTTGGCAAAAACCTGAGATTTTTCTTAGACCCCTCAATAGGAAGTCGTTCGGCGATAACAAGGACCACAAGGAGTCAGTAAACATGATGCTGCAATGAATACCATTTGCGGCTACTAATTTCCTACAAGAATAATTGTTTAAACAATAGTTGAAACTAGTCGACTCAATAAATACACTTCCTTTTAATACCATTTTGGGAAGATAAACTGGTTGTTTTTGTAACTAAGAAAAAAAGGTGTTTCGTCACTGAAGCAACGTTCATGTACTTTTAATCCTTGCCTTAAAAAATATTGTCTTTAATTTTTGGTTTGAATATTTTATTAATAATTACAGTGAAAAATACAAAACTGCTGCCACATCTGGAGGTAAGTATTCTGCTTCACAATTCATCTTCACTCACACAAAATACACACATTCGTGGGAGATTTTTTTAGTTGACAGATGGGTACTTTTTCCCAAAAACAATGATATAACCAAATAAAGTCACCGCTACTTGTATTTAACTCTGCTTATCATTACTTTAGAATTTGCATATTTGGTACTTTGACGTGTATTGTTGGCTGGAGAAAAAAATAGCATGTTTCATTCGAATTAAGAGTTATTTTTTTTGACTCACAATTTTGTATTCGCTCGTCACCGCTAACGCTCCGTCGCGCAAACACAAAAGTTGCTCGCTAAAAAGTGACACTTTTAATCCGGGTTAAGTATTGAAAACTTATGATTTTTAAGAATAATAGCGGACGAAAAATACTTTTTTGTTTTTTAAACACGTATACTTTATGACTTACTTTTTAATTACCTTCTTAGACAGTATATATTTTGCACTTTCGCAAGGTAAAAAAAATCTAAACTCGGTTCTAATTCTAAAGGAAACAAATCTATGAATTTGCTCATCGCGTTCCGTCCTTCTGTAACAACTCTACATGCGATGGATGACAAGAGAGTTGAAGTTTGCATGTCTTGCCATCAGCCACATAATGATAGAGATAAAACTAGCATATCTGAAAAACTGCTTGTAACTTAAGAATAACAGCTTAATTTAATGTCGTATCACTAAGTAATTTATTTGCATCAAAAGTTATAAAGATTTCCCTAATTTTTAAAAAAATGTAGTACATAGATTTTTACCCCTATGTTAATAGCTTTTAATATGTGATTATCTGCGAGCTAATATTATTCGTTACAAATTTGAATAAATACATAATCCCAATTGTAATTGTTAATTACCATGTTTTGCGAAGGTTAAAGTGTTGTGCCAAACTGGGCCTTGGAGAAATTGAAAATTTTACTGGCAGACGACAAAAACGGTAACATAGCCTTCGAAAATGAGCAAGACCTATGGAGATTAATTTAAAATTTAATAGCTTCCAACTAGAATCCTACTTTATCATGCTTTAAAATGTTTGTACCGAACAAACACTATAATAAAGTATAATTATAGCAAGGTCTTAATCCAAAGTTGTATTTTCTTAAACTTGCAAAGTAATTCTTTTATTTATTTATTTATTATGTCATTGCATTAATTGTACTAAAACTCCTATGTTATCTAAATAATATCGTTATAAAACTTGAAAAAATGCATTGAAATAAATAATAACTTAACGAAAGCGAAATTATGCGCGTTAATTGCTATAGTTTCAACAACTGAAATGCTGAATACGTTTTGTACAAATGCCCCTTAATTTTAATGAAGCTGTTAATTAAATCTTATTCAATCGTGAAATAAAAGCATCGCTGTGAATAACTTGAAATCAATTAATTCTGCAGACGTTTAAAGCCACGAGTTTGCAGTAAATGTGACCATTACTGTTGAAATTTTTGTGGAGAATGTCTCCTCTTAATTGACTGCGTGAGTGCGTCTATTAAAACTATTAAATAAAATCGGTTGGTTCAAAACGGTTCCCTTCAAAACCGTTTGGAATATTAAAAAAATGGTAAGAGCAAAAATTATATTAACTTTAAAATTCCATTAAATATTTGGTAAGTAATTTTGAAATATTGTCATGAAAATCTTTTTAATAATATTTTTTTTAAATTGAGACTTGTTCGTCATCTACAGCGAATTTTTAAAAATATAAATTATGAATCTAAATTTATTAGCAAAATTTAGTCGTGAGATTGTTTAATTTAACGGCTTTTCAGAATTAATTTTTGTAACTAAATGAAATCCAGTTTAAATTATTAAAGACGCTCCGACGCGACGCTGAAAATTAGTAGACACGAGCTTTTGCACGTGCGCCAACCGAATAAAAATGGCGGTTATCGCAAATACATTCTGCTGCTATGTAGATTATAAACTCTGTTTTTCAGTTTAAAGCATTGGCCTGCATCAATGGTTTTGCTCAATTGTCGACTGATATGAATTGTATTTTCATAATGGTATTAATCACTTTTTGTGTCAAGACATGTGAGTATTGCAACATTTCAAATTCCAATTACCTAAATTAAAATTAATTAGCCCCTTTTTGGAATAGCGTGTTGGTACGATTAAACAGTTAAAATTTGATGTAAATTTAACGGTTATATTAAAGCCATAAAAGTGACAGAATCGGAACGTAGATTGTGTTACATCAAGCTGCTTTTATTGATTTCAGGCGCCGGGGAAATATCTGGCAGCGAGCATCGCACAAAAGCTGCGTCCGAAAAGCTAGCCGACCTCTGGTGTTACCGATGCGATAACATGGTCGATGGAGATCACTGCCTGGATTTGCACGATAACGCCACCAGCTTGCACTTAAAATGTAGTAACGAAGAACGGATTTGCAAGGTTCGTTGTAAAAAAACATATACAGTATGGAACCGGAAAAATTATTTTGATAAAAGTTAACTGTAATGCCATCTTTAATTTTTACTAAAAATGAAATACTACAAGAAAACAACATCACTGTTCCAAATACCAAATAATATTTGGTCATATTATGACGTTGGTTTATGTGATGTTGGTTGCCTATTTAGCTACCGCTTTAAAAATTTAATTATTTTAATAAATTGGAAATAAATAAGTCGAGGATAAAATGTCACACTTGACTTGCACTTAATGGCTATTATGCATTCAGTTGATTACAATGCTCGTTAAATAACATATTATTATCTTGATGAAGGGAAGTTATAACGAATTATTTTTCGACAATAATCACAAAAATGTTCGCTTATAAACTGCATGTGAATTATGCGCAGATATCACAGTAAACTTCTGCCAATAAATGATTCAAAATCGCTTTTTAATTGGGTCACGTTTGGATTACGCAATGAATCAATAATAACTTTGAAAGTCAATCGCTTGATAGAAACAAATCTATATGATAATTTATAATAGATGAATCGAATTTGCGCTTTTATATACGGTTTTACGTTTAGTAACTCGGCTTTTATACTCGATGTCACAAAATTATTGATTTGGAAAACTCGTTTCATTATGACTTTTACGGTTTTTCATCAGACGTGACTTAATTCTCCAAGACATTTTATTTCCTTTTTCCGAATCTTTCTTCTTGTGTAATTTGATGAAAAGTTCATCGAAAACTAGTTCGAGCCGAATAGAAATGGCAAAAATGATACAATCAATTTGTCCAAAATAATTAGATAATTTTTAGTACTCAATTTAATTTGTATTTATTCAGATAATTAAAAAATCACAATTACCGGGCTGTATTTTAATACTGTAGTCACTCAAATGAAATGGCTCTTAATTGCTAATCTTTCTCCCTCTTCAGCTGCTTTTTCTTTATGGATTGGGAGTTTTTGTTTTCGAATAACACGAAATTAAAAACATTTAACTGTATCTTGCAGTCTAATCATCTTCAAGTTAAAAAAATATATCATTCTACTAACCTGGAATTTTTAAATTAACTGATTTTTTTATTGAAGATTTACTATAATTTTAATTTTTTCATTCTGAAAACTTTTGTAGATGTTTTGATTTATTTTGGTGTCTAAGATTTTTTTAATGTGCAGGTGAAGAGGATATCTATGTCATCTAGTATCGAAGACCATCTTGTGGGGAAACCAAAACTCTGGCTCCTTCAAAGAAACTGTTCGAAATCATGCGAACCTGGGTGCATTGTTATCGGTGAAAGAACAAAATTACATTCCTGTATTACGTGCTGTGAAGATTCGTTTTGCAACGCTGGTAATTATAGCGCATCGGGTTTAAGAAACGAATATCGTTTGCTCATAATTAACATTGTAATTAATATTGTTTGTTACCTGTCGTGATTTTATTCTCATTAAAATTTAATAAAACAATTTTAACGTTTTAAACAGGTAATTGTTGTTTAGTTTTAATAGACTTGTATTGGTAATAGAATAAATTGGGACCATTTTATTAGAACGTTTCTTTATTATTATGCAAACTTAACATTAGAATGATGTTGGGAATTCTGATAATTAGTTCAAGTCGAAATTTAATCAAATCTGATAGTATTGTAAATTAAATTTAATTTGATTACACCAACCAAACTCTACAATGCCTATATTATGCGATATAACATTTACTCATTCATAGATGATTTTTTCTAATTTTCAATTCTCAACCAATGATTCTTGTTTCTGGACTTCAATTACAATAAATTATTTAATAAATATTAAATGGATATTGGTTGCAATACAAAACAAAAATTCCTAAGAATCTACAAATAAAATGTGATTCAGATTGATTGAATGGTTCGTCACTTCGCTGTGGTCACAATGTTACCACTAATTGTATCATTATGCAATTAATTGAAACTTTGTTTGTCGGGTTCATATGCTCTTGCGAAAACACTATGTTTTAATTGTCATTATTAGCAACAGTCGTCTTTAACAATGCTAAGCGAAAAGAACCTTTATATTTAGAAAACAATGGACAACATTTCCAACGCCTATTATAATTTTAAGCTTTTATACAACAAAAAATAGACTATATTGTTTAAAACGTTACAATAATGCGTATTTTCCATATACAGTGGAATTTGGTTATTGTAATCACGGATAATATTATCAATTGGCTATTGTTATCATAATCAGTCGATTCCAAAACATCTTATATAAAATTAATGAAAAATAATCCGCTTATTATAATCAAACTGTGGCTATTGTTATTGATTGTAGGAATAAACAAAAATAATTTTAAGCAAATTTATAATAAATGAAACTTTTCTTTAAAATTTACTGTTAATCAAATCATACCTTGTATCTTTTTCACAAATGCGCAACAAGAATATTTAGAGTATTATTTTCAGTAACAAATAAATGCAAACAAACTACAGAAAACACTTGCATTTTATATTCCTGGTTTTCAAAAACAGTTTGTTTGAGTGTGCAGTTTGGAATAAATGGAACACAATAATGAAAAAACAGTACGGTTGTTTAATACTATTAGCTGATATTTGTTATCAAAAATTACAAGTCCTAACGTGATCTTAATAAGCGGATTACACTGTACAACTTTTTAATTTATGCATATAATTGGAATCACCATATTTGGCATTTTTGAAATTAACAAAACTTTCAATCAATTTGGATCGCTGTGTATCATATCTAAAAATATATTTTCATAGCTATGCTATCGTGATCTATGCTATTGTCTTCCCTGTTACATTTATACTTAGGGTTACGTAGTAAGCTACCTGTTCTACAAAGTGATTATTTTTTATTGTCGGACTGTTTGATTATCAATAGAATTCTTAATTTGAAGAAAATAACTTAAAACAAATGTGACTTTCATCTTGCTTGTTAGATAATGAATTAACGCTACAAAAGTCGCCATATTTACCAAATTATTGCAGAGCGGCAAAGTGAATCAAAAATAATCACCCAGATGTTAATAAAGTTTTTCTTATGTATGATAATAGTTTCAATTCTCAAAAAGTTTAGTTCGTTTTTGCCAACAATATTTTTACCTATTTGTATAAAGATGTCGAAAAATGTAATTCTTGATGTGTACAAATAAATATAAATGCATTATTGATATTTAAATCTAAAAAATTAACTCACCTGAAGTAATATTATGGAAAATACACAAATTCAATGGTGATGGTATCAAGTTGATTTTCCAAGCGTATTTCAAGAAAGAATATTCGAAGAAATTTTATGTTTGTACATAAACTTGTACATTAATTTGGAGTAATGCAGAGTATTGTAGCGTCGTCTCATTAATTAACAACAAGTGCATGGCCATGTGTTTCATGTTATTGTACACACAGTGACATAATAAATCTTGCTAGTCGATCTCTGTTAGTGAAATGATGTGTTCCTTAATTAACAGATGCCTTACTATAAGTTCCGTCTTTTACATAATTTGGAAATTGTGCAGTTGTTGTGATATAAGTGATATCGGTAATTACACCTACTTCACTGTAATTCAACCGCGCATCGTGATATCGCATCGTGCGCTTCGCCATCTGAACCAAAACACACAATACAGAGAGCAAAATAAGGAAACTTTTATTGAACTTGGCAATTGGTTAATAGAATTAAATAAAGACAATAATTTGCAATTATCACCAACGTTTGTGGCGCAATGGATATCAGAAAATGCAACGTTTTTCAACAAAATTGAAAAATGTCATTACAAAAATGGATTTATTCGCGGTTATGAAAATTCTTCAATTGTTGCTTTAACTTTATGTAATTCTGAAATAACGGGTTTTATAAATATTGCCGGAGCATCATATTTCCTGCATCCTTTAAACAGCTCGAGTGGTTCTCATCTTTTATACAGAACCAGCGACGATGGTATCAGAAATAAAAGAACTACATTTTCTGATAATGTGCAAAAGTGGCAGTTTTTTAATCTGACAGGTGATACGTTGGAAATTCACTCGAAGGAACTAAATGAAAATAACGAAGATCCAAATAGCACTTTTCAGGAATTTGACAATGAGCCGTTTGTAAGATGGGACGGCCAATTTACACCGTATGATGAAAATGGGTACTTTTTCGATGCAGCCTGGGAGCCTGACATCATTACAAGTTAGTGGTAATTTCTTAAAATTGACTATTCATGGAAATAGCACTGGATGCAATTCCTACTAATGGTTTTAAACATTATTTTTTTAATAAAGAAGTTACATTTAAAAAACGAATTGAATCAAATTGAAATGAAATTAAACAATTTAAAAAAAACTTCTTTTGGTTTGTGCTACAAGAAACTATAATTTTTGACAACTATCTCATTTTTTTAAATGTTAAAGAACAAGGACCTGATGGCGTTTTGGTGTCACCACCCAGATGGCTCGAAATCGCAGTGGCTGCAGACTATTCAGTGATTGATTTTCATGGTCGAAATCGAGTGGAGCAGTACATCCTTGCTTTAATGAATATAGTAAGTTATTTATTTGAATGAGTAAAATAAATAGCCATTTACTAATTAATTAATTAATTAATAGAATTTTTAAAATTTTCTTCAACTCAAAATTATTCAAAAATAGTAAGGGACTGTAAATATAAAATCTTTTCCTACCTCAGCTGGAAGATCTGAAGTCTAAATAATAAATTTTAGTTTCTAAGCTTCAATATTTAGTTATTTTGGGTATTGCGTTTTATGACTTACAATTGTATGTGGCTTGTCTAAAAACTTTTCAGTTAATGCGAAACGCATTCGTTAATTTATGTCACTTCTACCATTTACTAACCGCCTTCAATTGACTGTAAACTAATTTCCGACTTTAACACACGGTCTTCAAAAAAAAAAGAACGCCTTGCAGGGTCAGTATAGAAAACACATATTGCACTCCAAGGCCACTTCTCAGCAATAGCATGAAATTATATACTAATATTAGTAGTGACTTATTTATTATACAACCTATATTGTTACATAAATGAATTAAACCTACTGATCTTTGGGTTGCAAGATGTGTTGACTATTTTGAAACTGTAAGGCGTTCGATTTGAAAATGAATCCCCTGTATATTCTTATTTAGGGCTATTTACTGACTTAGCTAATTGTTAATCTTAATTAATTAGTTTGATTGTTAAGGAATACAATAATAATAAGTGGAAAAATAGAGTTTTATAAACTTTTAAGAGCTTAATATACAAAAAAGTAATGGTATCGTTTAAGGTCAGTGCAATCTATCAAGATCCGTCCCTTGAGGCAAACATGCAGCTGGTGGTTACACGATTACTGCTCTACGAATCCAAAAATCAGTCCGCAGTTCGTACTGGTAATGCGAAAAAATCTTTGGAAAATGTCAACAGTTGGAATCGCCGCCTTCACATATCCCTCGCTCCTGGAGAAGCGTCTCACGATTTGGCTATTTGGCTGACACGTTTGGACATCGGTGGTCCATCAGGTTATGCACCGGTTGGTGGTGTTTGCAATCCAAAACGCAGCTGTGCTTTAAATCGCGACGAAGGCCTTAGCAGCGCCTTTGTAATAGCGCACGAAATGGGCCATGTGTAAGTTGTGCTCCTTGCAAGGAATTATCAACTAATAATTTTATTGCTAGCCTGGGAATGAGCCACGATGGCGACAAAGATACTGGGAATGACTGCGTAAGCGACACGCTTTTAGGTAGCGTGATGGCCCCCATGGTTGCAGCAACGTTCCATAAGTTTAGCTGGTCAAAATGCTCCCGGCAGCAATTCAAAGACAAAATAATGTAATTATTTGACAATTTAAATGAAAACTATATATAAAACAATTTCAGAAAATCGAAATGTTTGTTTAATAAATCAAACGATGTTAACAAGAGGATATTAAATTCCACTTTACAATACAGTTTTACCATGGATGAGCAATGCAGAATGGAATTTGGAGACGGGTAACAGAATTTTCTAATTAAAACACTTATAAAACGAAGTTAATTTGCAGCTTTTCATTATGCAGGGCTTTTGATATCGTCGAGCCTTGCACACATTTATGGTGTGGTCATAAAACTTCCCCGCTTGTGTGTAAAACAAAAAAAGGACCTCCTCTAGAAGGAACGGAATGCGGTTATGACAAGGTACACATAAAACATGCACACGTTTTGATCAACAGCATAAAGAGTTGCCTATATGTAACAGAAATTTTTAAATTCGAATATTTTCAGTGGTGCCTAAATGGATACTGCGAAGCTATAGATAAGACACGTTTCAATCTCAATCCAATATTGCGAAACCCTCTGCATGGGGGTTGGGGAAATTGGAGTTCGTGGGGACCCTGTTCTAGAAAATGTGGGGCTGGAGTACAATTTCGCAGTCGGAAATGCAATAATCCCATGTGACAAAGCGTTACAAATTTTGTTTGTGATTTTTAATGGTTAATGTTTTAGACCATCTTATGGTGGAAAGGAATGTTCAGGTTTGTTTGAAGAGTGGAAAATATGCAACAATCAAGCATGTCCGGAATCAGTTCATGATATTAGGGCCGAACAATGTAAAATTTTTCCACATATTTTAAGTTACAATAATGCCACAGTTACCAACTTGACATGGCTACCTTACGAAAGTGATGAAGGTACCCTATGACTTCAATAAATCTGAATTATTACAAAACTTTGACTTGCAGTTGATATGAAATGTAAATTAATCTGTGCCAGTAAAGAATCTACAGAACTTTATATAAGCGAAGAAAATTTAATAGATGGCACTCCTTGTTCTTATGAAAATAACAACGACATTTGTATTCAAGTTAGTGAATTCATTTTTGTATGTATCTGTACACCATGTCCATAAAAGAACAAATAATCTCTTCAAGTTTGAGCTCCATGTTATTAGATAAATAAATTCCGCAAGTTCTCTGCAAGTTGCGGCAATTTAGTCATTATAAATATGATAAAAACATTTAACGATATTATTTGACTTCTGCTGTAGAAATCATCACATCATCGGGTCGACAATAACTTTTATGGACGTGCGGTATATTAAAAAGTAAATTTGTAAACCTTATACACTTTCAGTTGGGGCGATGTCGTTAAAGTACTTATCACGGCTTAAAGTAATAAAGCTGTTATTTAGGTGTGAATTCTTACCGGACGTATTCAGGTAAAAATTTGGATTCTCGAAAATCTTTTGTTACGTAAAGTCATTTATTTCTTATCTCTAACAACATCGCCCCAACTGAAAGTGTATAAGGTATACCGTATTTAAGGAAATGAAACTGAACGTAAAAACATAACTTATTAAGGTTACTTTATGGCTATTTTTAGGGAGCTTGCCAACCTCTCGGATGCGATGGTAAAATATTTTCGACAATTAAGGAGGACGCATGTGGTGTGTGTGGAGGAAACAATTCTGAATGTTCAAATGTGACCTCTATTTTTCACAAACGACTCAAAAAAGGTAAAATAAGTTTAAGAAATAAAATAAATGGATTTTCAAAGAAACTAGTCAAGGGCAACTGTACAATATACATTGTTTAATTGCAAACTGTATCCAAGCAAAACCTATCCTCTAAATTATATTCAATCGACGCGACGTCGGACAAAAAACTGGATCTTTTACTTTTTCTAGTTATTCAAAATTGTTATTTAAAATTTAATTTAATTTATTTAAAATCAATGTTTTCGTTGTATTTGCATACTATGTGTCCCAGAATTGCCAATAAAGCTTCAAGTAACCGTCTTGTAAAGTTACTGGATATACTGGATTCTCAAAGACAAACTTTGTATGTGTACGACTTATAGTTTCTTCATGCGAAACAAAAATAGAAAACTCGATAACGCTGCTAAACAAACTCTATTTTTCTTAATAAGTTTGAAATAAGTAACAATACAGTTCAAAATTTTTTTTCATTTCTAACTACCGTTTATAATATTGTGTTAGCAATTTGGGGGCATTGTTAAGTATTAAATAATTAGTTATTTAGCAAATAAAGCTATTTATTTCGGTTTTTAATAGTAGAACAAAAACGTAACTTTAGCAGTTTTCGTCACCTGCGGAAAGAAAAAAACTTTATTGCAATTCTGGCACACCTGTGTAACAATTATAATTTTTTATTAAATTTACTTGATTTAATAGATCTAAATTATAGCAAATTAAAACATTCTCAGACTTAACGTGTTAGAAGGTCTAAACAATCAAAATTTTAAAAATTAATATGATTTATTTTTGCAGAAGTTAATAGAGTTGCTATTCTTCCAAAATTAGCAAGACAAGTTAAAATAGAGGCCAGCATATCCACTCAAAGTGTGTACACTCCATCGGTGGCATTTGTTCTAAAAAATCGTCTAAAAAGGACCCACATAATAACAATTCCTAATGCAGGAGTTCATTCAGAAATTGTGGAAGGTGCTAAATTCTATTATAAAAAAATTCTGCATAAGCACTTAATTTGGTCAATGGGACCTCTTCTATCTGAAATAGTTTTATTGGTAAATACGAATATAACAAATGCGAGTTAATAAGTGTTGTAATGGTAAATCTGTTTGCAGCTTTATGCACCAAATAGTGAAATAAACATGGGTCTCGATGTGTTACTGGTTTCTACGTATTTTATTAATAAAAACGTCACGTTTGAGTCAAAACGTTATTCCTGGACCATTGGTGGTTGGGGGCCTTGCTCAGCAAGTTGCGATGGCGGTTATCGTCAGAGAACTGTGGCGTGTTGGGACAAAATATCAAGCAAGATTGTTCGAAAAAAGTTTTGCCCATTAGCCGCAAAACCAATGTTAGCAAATGAACTTTGTAATAATTTTAGGTAACATTTAACTTCCCATAACGAGAATTGTTGAGTAAGTATATTTTTCAGTTGCAATTTTCATTGGATAGCGGGTCCGTGGGAACCTTGCAGTACTACTTGTGGTTCACGAGGTATTCAAACGAGGGAAATATACTGCGTTCCCCAAACTGCAGTTCTTGGCGGATTGCGTTTGCATAATTCAACCAGCTCAGAGAAAGTGTGGCAGTATGTGGTGAGTCCTGCGAAATGCGTTGGCATTCGCCCAATTGACTCGAGGTTCTGTTCGAGAATTCCTTGCCTTTCGTACTGGATTCCAGGACAGTGGTCAACTGTAAGTATAACTTTGAGCAAAACTATATTCTCCAAACAATTGTTTAGAAATTTCTCTCTTTTGTTACCTAAACGGTCTTATGCAGCCACGGCGGCTGCTTGACTGAGCACGGACGTTGTAGCTGGCCATGTTTTACTGTTGCCACGAGCAAATAAAAAAATAGAAAGGTCACCTTTTTACAAAGGGAATGACCAGACGTCTTTTTACAAGCTCCGTATTTTATTTATATTTTGTGCAGTGAGTTTTCTTATTTTATGTTTCAATGAGTTTGTAACATTTGACGGCCCAACGTGGGGCACAAGGAAAAGGGCTTTTTCACCGAACTTTCACCAACGACTCCGATGCCGCGATGCCGCGACGCCCTTCTGGAGGGGGATCAAATCCTAACATCAGGAACCTCCAGTGGCGCCCGCAACCGATGATCGCTACACGATTCAGCGCTAACAGCTGCAACAGGCGACTCCACTTCCCGGAGCTCCGACGCACAGCGTCGAACTACAAGGGGATCGTCAGCGACCGAACAGCGCCGCGAAGAGCTGCATTCCGCCGCCTTCCCCGCTTTCGGCATGACACGAAAGATGCCTGCGTACTAGACCCGCGTCACTCCATGGGACTATGGATGCCTGCAGCAAAGTATGAACAAGTAGCAAGCAACCACGCAACCGACCACCGCTGTACCGACCCGGTAACAGAGTGCAACTACGCACCACTGCAAGAACCATTATGTTGAGTAGAAACCGGAAATTACGAATATAGGTTGATTTTGCGATGTCGCCAGGTCGCCAAGACCCGCTTTGAGAAACTACGTTCTGACGTTTTGGTCAAACTGGAATTAGTACTCGAAAACAAACACGTGCAATCTCTCGGTGGGCATTTATCCAAATTGATAAAAGGCCTCGCAGAATTGCACAAAAACACTCTTGGACTACTGTCAGTACCTCCGCTATTTCCGATAGAAGTCGATTTGTCAAACAGTGCTTTGCAGTACAAATCGACAACTCCAGTGGTTCAAGATAATGATGAAGAGCATGAAATAGAAAATGGGGAAGTGCAAGAAGTGCCTGAACCGAATTTAATTTGTAACCTGGATGTTTTGGATGACGCCGAACCAGTTGAACTGAGTCATCGATGCCCGATTTCGGAACTATCCAATTAGAATCTGATTATAGTGTTATGGATAATCTTACTCTTTTGACGACCCTGCTTCCCGGAGTCCCAACGCACAGCGTCGAACTACAACGGGATCGTCAGCGACCGAACAGCGCCGCGAAGAGCCGCATTTCGCCGCCTTCCCCGCTTTCGGCATGACATGAAAGATGCCGGCGTACGAGACCCGCGTCACTTCGAGGAACCTGCAGCTAATAGCTAACCATAAACTATTTTCTTTATAATATAAATAATCCAAGGCAACAGCTACTTCCAACACCGTGCTCAGCCATTAGGGAGGGGCGTGTTACCTAAACGGTCTTATGCAGCCACGGCGGCTGCTTGACTGAGCACGGACGTTGTAGCTGGCCATGTTTTACTGTTGCCACGAGCAAATAATAGTACTTTGTGTACCAAGGCGGTAAAGTGAATGTTTTCCGGGGTGAAAAAAGATATGGCCAGGCGAGGCGCAGCCGAGGCTGGCTACTTTTTGAGGCCCGGAAAACCACTTTGCCGCCATGGTTCACACAATATTTTTTATGCTACACAACATTACTACACAATTTTTTACAATATCCAACAATATTATAGAACTAATAAGGTTTATTTTAAATATTAAATAGCAGGTACAATTTATAAAGAATATTTAACTATTGGTAATGTTAATGTTAAAAATAGGGCTGTTGATTACACAGTTAGCAAAAGAAATTCCCTGTTTAGATAAATTTGACAGTTGCAATTGTTCCGAAAATTTTGAAGTAACAGAAGATGATGCGAAATTTTTGAATATCTTGCTGGGTGAAAGTTTTTGATTTTTTAGCAATGTGTCCGACCGATTGCTTTTTTAGAAAAGCATTTACTTTTGTGTAAGTTCCAATGTGTACATCATCTCTAACTGATAGCATAGCTTTTAACATTGAGTGCATTGACCAGTGTTGAAGACTTATATTTTAGAGACAATTCCGATAACTAATTGTAAGCTAAAATGACGCTTTTGCTATATCTCTTTATTTTTTTTTAAACCACCCCAGTTCATGAAGTAATTATATTGTAGGTCATATTTTTTCTTTGATGTACTTGGTAACAAATTCATGGTGACCACTTTAACTGCATCGCTAACTTCGGGTGGAGTACAATACTCCACCATTTCATCGCAATCTTCATCCATTATCACAATCACAAATTAAATACACCACAGATAATAAAGAAATAAATTGAATACACAAACGGAACGAAAAACTGACAGGTTAAATTATGCATTTGAAACTGCCCGCCAGGGAGCTGTCCGCGCGCCACCTACAACTATTTTGTCGGCTAGGCATTTTGCGGTTTCTTTGTCCGGCTAGCCGTGCAAAGGCATCCTTTCTCCTTTCAGTAGTGGGGGTAAAATTGGATTTTCTCATAGTGTAGGATAAAAAAAAATAGAAAGGTCACCTTTTTACAAAGGGAATGACCAGACGTCTTTTTACAAGCTCCGTATTTTATTTATATTTTGTGCAGTGAGTTTTCTTATTTTATGTTTCAATGAGTTTGTAACACTTTCAAATATTATCCCAGATATTTCTGGAAATGGAAACTAATATTAATAAAACAAATTCGTTGAGTTGCGTAGTTGTATATTATTATACAAGTTTTATTGTCTATTGTCGTACGACGAGCGAAGCAAGGAGTGCTCCAATATTACGAGTACGCCAATACGTCTTATAAAACGAGTGTAATGTACTATTTTTTCTACTTTGGCGCTCTTAGTTTTATGAAAATTTGAAAATTGTGCTTTCTAAATATTCTAGAGATTCTTAGAATTGAGGACCCTAGAAGCCAAGGGGTATAAGTACCACAACTCTACTTTTGCGAGTTGTGGATTCATGATAACTTAAAGGAAAGTGGCTAAGTAACGTGTCAACAGATAACAGCACTGGGTGCGAAATTAGTTATACCCTTTGGCCACAACACAGAATGCATATTTTGCTGACATCATAATGCATTTAACTCATTATATTGAATTTGTCACTTATACCCCTTGGCTTCTAGGGTCCTCAATTAGGTACTGGTTGTGTTGGTATTTGTCATGTGTCATATGTCAACTAAAACTTCAAATTAAAAATCTAGAGTTTGATATTTTTGTGAATAAATCATGGAAGAATTAAGCTGTACAAAAACTCACTTATGATACCAAAGTAGAAAATAATATATTATTATACAAGTTTTATAAGACGATCTATTGTCGCAGGAATATCATGAGTGCGACAATACGTCTTATAAAACGAGTGTAATAGTATACTATTTTTTCTACTTTGGTGCTCTTAGTTTCATGAAAATTTGAAAATTGTGCTTTCTAAATATTCTAGAGATTCTTAGAATTAGGTACTGGTTGTGTTGGTATTTGTCATGTGTCATATGTCAACTAAAACTTCAAATTTAAAATCTCGAATTTGATATTATAGTGAATAAGTCATGGAAGAATTAAGCTGTACACTTGGTTTGACCTTGACAGGAGCTCGGTAGAGATGCCCGACGCCGGCCAGCGTGCTATTACAGCAATACCAACGTAATAAGTATTAAAAAAAAAACAAAAGCGGTTTCACAAAAAGTACCTTTGTGACACTACTTTAGTTTCACAAAAACTCACTTATGATACCAAAGTAGAAAATAGTATATTATTATACAAGTTTTATAAGACGATCTATTGTCGCACAAATAAGTTTGGGGCACGACGAGCGAAGCGAGGAGTGCTCCAATGTCATGAGTACGACAATACGTCTTATAAAACGAATGTAATATACTATTTTTTCTACTTTGGTGCTCTTAGTTTCATGAAAATTTGAAAATTATGCTTTTTAAATATTCTAGACATTTTTAGTATTAGGTACTGGTTGTGTTGGTATTTGTCATGTCATATGTCAACTAAAACTTCAAATTTAAAATCTCGAGTTTGATATTTTTGTGAATAAGTCATGGAAGAATTAAGCTGTACACTTGGCTTGACCTTGACAGGAGCTCGGTAGAGATGCCCGACGCCGGCCAGCGTGCTATTACAGCAATACCAACATAATAAGTATCCAAAAAAAAACCAAGAGCGGTTTCACAAAAAGTTCCTTTGTGACACTACTTTTAGTTTCACAAAAACTCACTTATGATACCAAAGTAGAAAAAATCTATTATAAGCTTTTTATCTCAAGTTAATAAGCATCATTTTCTCAACAAAACACTGTACATCTGTAAACAATGATATGAAGAATCAAAATGAACCATCGAAAAATTTCAAGGTGGGGACAGTAGTGAGGCACTGCCTTAACATTTATTGTTAATTGATTATAAGTACACACACACAATAGAATAGAGTGATATTAGTAGGAAGAAGATTGTCTCTAAATTAAGAAACTTCTATAAGGGCAAGTTCAGATCAATAATTGGCATAACTCCTGCAATAGGAATAAGAGAAGACAAGGAATCATGGCGAGCCATGTGAAAACCATATGAATACCACAACTTTTAACAGATAAGAAGAAGAATAGGAATAGATGTCCAATCTGACAAAAACAACCTACTAAAAATAAGACAACTCGTCACCCAAAAAACCTTGACTGCGAAATTTTGTACTATGCTCACGAGACATCTCTTTGTCACATACGCTACCAGGAACTTTATAATTGTCTGAAACGTAATTCTAATATTTTTTCGGCTAAAGATAAGGAATCACAAAGCAGATAACGGCACTACTTAAAAAATTACTTATTTTGCGAAAAACTACAACCTCAATTCATTTAACAAAATCTCACTGAGATATTTTATACGAGAATTTTAATTTGTGTGTAATTATTTTACAAATTACAAATTATTTCTTGAAGTGATTGCTTTGTATTGGTATTAGTTAATGATTTTAAAAATAACAAATCAGGATAAGCTCTTACTTCCGTCTTATCACATTTAATCGCATTTTGTTTACAACGTTTGAGTGATATCGATTAAGTAAAGTGCGATTAACCGTAAATCACCTTTCAATTTTTCAGTGTTCTGCGTCATGCGGTCCCGGAGTAACAATTCGACGTTCGCACTGTCCACCACCGCAGGATGAATCATTTTATACGTGCGGCCCTGCACCCCCAACTGAAAAAGATTCATGTCGGGGCTTGTACACCCGCCGAACCAATATCTTATGCAAAGGAGTCCGCAAGAGGCCTTGTGTAGATAATTCCAAATATTGTGTGTTACCAGTTTTATTTAAATACTGTAAATTGAGAGGTTACAGAAAGCTTTGCTGTAAATCATGTGTAGGGGCACGGCTTTTCCCAGCCATTGCTTGAAGTTAATCATGTAAATTGCGTAACATTAGCAATAAGTGCTCTAAAATGTATTTGATAGTAACTAATCATAATAAACGTTTGATATGAATCGCTTCATGAAAACCGACATTTGAAGGGTACAGGGAAAGAAGGAGGTACGTCCATACTTCTAAATTGTTCAGGAAAGCGCTTTTAGCGCTCAGGCTTGCTATGCTTGCTGTGTAATGCAAATATTAAAACTAACTAATGAGTAACTGCAATTTTTAGTACAAAATGGCATAGTTATCTCATTTTCGATCCGGAATGGACATACCTCCTTCTTTCCCTGCACCTTTCACTTGTTTGTGGTCAAAATATGGACATAAAATAATGTAACTGTTAACACTAAAGCCAAAAAAGAAGTAAATTACGGCTCGTTTAAAAAATAAAAAATAAAGATTAACTAACGAAAGCAACAAAAAAAATCTCTAAAAAGGATAGATTCCTCATGACAATTACATATGGAGTATTCCAAATTGTAATCACCTATTTCAAGAATCGGATATGCCACTTAATAGATCTTATATTAAATACATCCACCTTATTACAAAATTCCTAATAAAGTTAAGCCCAGGAACCTTCCTTTCTTGGAAACAGTATCTTTAAACTTGCCTTACATTTATCACACCTTAACGAAATTCAATAATTGATAGATAACGTTTATCTGTAAGCGTCATAAATATCGCCAGACTCGAGAAAATTATTATTTGTAATCAAATTTAAGTATTGTGAACTATGCGCCGACGTAATTTTAATTCTTGATGACTTTTAAAATGGCATGGAGTTTACTTATATTTTCTATGGTGTTGTGTCCTGTGATTTGTGCGGATTATATAGATTTACAAGAAGAAATTCAACTTTCGACTTTTAACAATAACAAAGCCATTAGTCAGGTAATAAAGTTCTTTTTATAAGGTTATATTCATCTTATTTCCATCTTGATAAATTTTTAATGACTGTTCACATAATTTATTCTTGTGTAATCGGATGAATTCCGCAATTCTAGTGTGAAGTAGGTACGCAGGAAACGATGGATTTTTAAGCTGCGCATAAGTACCTAGTAATACCGTTGATCACTTGCAAATAATTTACAATCATAACAATACCTAATTCAAAATATTTGAAAATATTAAAAAGTAATGAAATATTATATTGCAATACAAGTGACGAAAAACAACAAAACAAAGTTTTACAAGTTTTACAAGTTTTTCCAACCTCTCAGCATCTAAGTAGGTACAGTTGAAAGCGTTTATTGAGAGTTTGAAAATTATTTGACAATTTTAAAATAACAGTTTTCCGACTTGCACACCAACTTTGTTGAGCATACCTAATGACTTAATTTTTGTTTACTTTCCTCACTAGCGACGAAAGTAAGCACTTTTTAAAATATAGTTTACGAGAAATACATTCATCATGCGATTTTATTATGATTCTTATTATTTACTTATTTTTTTATAAATTACTTCGTCAAAATTCTGGGTGGTCACCAACATCTGTCATCAAGTTAGTCGAAGAATGGCATTTTAGATTAGGTAGTGGGATTCATTTTCCTAATGCGTGGCCGATTTCAAAGGTAGTGTTTATGGCCACTTATAGTCCGTCTTTAGACCAGAAAGAGCGTTAAAACGTTGTGAAATAATATACCTTTAAATTAGAAAATATAGAGCGAAATCCTTCTGTGAAAAGATGCAATGTAACCATTTCAAAAGAAACTTTTGATGGAAAAAGTTTTGTCCTCAATATTAAATATCCTATAACATTTAAGTGAGGTTGATATTAACCCTTGAACTGCACACTTATTTTTTGATTAATACACTGCACACTGGGGTCTCACGTACTAAACTATTTGATATTTTATTGAGTAAACAGCAATTTTTGTTTCTGTTTTTATTTAGCTGTTTGAGACGAATACAATCAAGTACAAGGTTTGTGTAACAAGAAAAAACAATATTGTTTAAACGGAAACTTATTTATAATAAGAAATAAACAACCTAAAGTTAACATATTTTCCTATAAAAAATATTGAAACGAAATGAAAATAACGTTATTATTGTAACAAACGAAATACTGTTTAGAAATACTGCGTCTTACAAATAATGTACACACCAATCCCATACATTGTACAGTTTTGCTTATCCAGGTTTCTAAACATTGAGCTGGCAATTTCGACATGATTTAGATCTATGTCCCATACAATATGGTTTACGACAAGAGAGGCATGCAAAATTTGTTTTTCTGTCCTTACCCCTTTCACAGAAACTGCATCTAATTTTTTTTGAGAGAGTATCCTGAATATTTTTCCCTTCGAAATTATTAACCCCTAATATTTCTGCAATTTTTATCCGTACTGGTCTGCAAAATATAAAAATTTCTAATCTTGTCCGTGAATGCGGTTCGATCAAAACCATTCCAAGATTCTTTAGAAAAATACGACGATTGTTTTTTCTTTGGTTTTTCCAGTCCGGATTCGCCAGGGAAAATGTACTATGGCGTTTATAGCGCTTGCATCTAACATATCTCACCACATTCTCATAATATGTGCTCTGCACACTGGGGTCTGTAATACCCATTCGGGACGAAATATAAATATTGTAAGGTACCTATTGCATAAAACGACGCATACGGTATACTACTTAACGCAGATAAGAAACAACTAAATTTACATGAATCGGTAATAAATTGCATCTAAAGCTTTTGCTAGTTCTGGCAAAAAAAATAGGTGAGCTAGGTTTCTGAGACCCCACTGTGCAGTTTCAGGGTTAAGCACTCATTACTACCAACGCAAATGAAATAAAGCAACCATTTCATAGCCTTCTAACGCTCCCCCCGGTTTAAAAATAGAATACCGTATAAATTACAAAATAGGATACAACTGTAGGAGTATTTACTTTCACGGAAATTACATTGAGTTTTTTTTAGGACTATAAGCATTGCCGCTTTCGTGACTTCCAATTATATCCAACACCATTATGGCCCATAGTAATTGCAGCTGAATGTTACTTCTATGCGAATCCAGGATGGTTTAAGCCGTATCAGAAACTTCCAAATCTTACTGGCACAATACCATTTAATGGCAAGGAATATGTTATTTTCTACTCAATCGTAAGAAATAATCTTGTTATACTTAAAAAGCGTAAATTTGTTTGTTTTTTAGTATAACGGCAAAGCTTTTATATTCGATCATACAAATTTAACAAAGGTTTCAATAATTACCAGCACCTTCAAAATAGCGAATTACACAGATAATTGGCTAACGTGTATACGCGAGGGATTAGCTTGTTGCACAGATTTTATGAACGACGAAAATATTTATCCTTGTAAGAAATTTTGTTTGATCGATGTCCGAAACTGTATGAAACTTTTTAGCTAATGAATATCCTTGTCCAGCGACGTGGGACGCTTGGAGTTGCTTTGCTCCTGCAGAGGCCAATAGTGTTGTGACAAAGCAATGTCCCGACCACCTCTATTCCCCAGGCGATACTCCTTGCACATGTAAGATTATAAAATGTTTTGTAAATATCTAATTTGTTTGAACAGAAACATGACCAACAATTTTTATGAAAAAGTTTAATCCATTTCATGTTGTGTAAAGGACAAGAAAATATTTATAGTTTATTTAATTTTGATTATTTTAACTGATTCATCAATCTCATCACCCACTCATGATTACAATTATTACCTTTAAAAAAAATGGTGGCAATTTTATTTACAAAATATCTTGCCATATTTGGTTTATTGCAGTCATTGTTTTATTATTATTATTTTTTAGTACACTGTGTTTACGGAATTTTAATCATTTAAGCCTACTTATCCGATGTTTTACTTATACTGTTTACAATTTTTGACAACAAATAAAGTCACCCACAATTTATTTGCTATTTCTTAAATATTTTGTTCGCTAACTGTAGTTAATTTTTTCAGTATACGGCGAAAAATATTGCTTAGCAAATGGAACATGGAATCAACAAACAAATTATAGCAAATGTCCTACGGCTCCAGTATACAGAAATCGACATAATTATCACGTTATCGTTTTGGCAGTATCTACAATTCTTGCTTTTCCAGCAATAGGAATATTTCTTGGTTTTCCGACCTTGAGAGTCTTGCGAGTGATTCTGCACCGAAATTTATTGATAGCCATTGTGTTAAAAAATCTATTTGTCATCACTTCAAAAAATTTGGTTATTCTGGATGCATTAAGAAACGATTCCAACGATGTCTTACTTGAAAATGGAGTTCCGTGTAGAATCTTGGCATTTTTTCAAACCATGATGATCAATCTGGTGTACACGTGCATGATGATGGACGGATTTTATTTGCACAAACTTATTGTGCGCGTGTTTAGCAAAGATCCGAAACTTATTACTTTCTACATCGTCACTTTTAGTAAGTTTTAACCTATTTATTCAGTTATAAATTAAATCTTCACATTTACTTAAATATTTTCGAATGGTTCCAATTGACAAAATTAACTTACGAATTGTATTTGCAACACAATACCCTTATTCAGTAATTATTCATTTGTACCTGAACCAAAAGTAAAGAAAAAGTATTGTTCAGTGAAGAAAACTGTAAATCGAAGTGTATTCTTATGAAGCTTTACTATCAAGCTTTTGCTAAATAGATGGCGTAAATTTTTCTTTCATTCTTGTAGATGTTTTATATCTACAACCGATTTTCAGGAGTCTATTTCGAAACTGCTTTTGAGGAATAATTTTGTTTATTAAAGAACTTAGATCAGGGTTTAAAACTGTGCATATTTAATAGAATTCCGTTATTAGTAGGGCCGACACACGTGATAAATTTCAAGAGTGGATATTTGCCGCTAAAATTAGAGTCATTGCTCAAATTTTCTATTGTAATTGGCAAGGAAAATGTTATAAAATACTGTAATTGTGGTTGATTAGTTTTTCAAATAAATTCATCTATTACTCACGTACATGTAAGTCGTCATTACATTATGTCATTGTTATTTTTTAAACAACTGATCTGTCCTTTAACAATAGTTTCATTACTTGTCAATTATGTTTGAACATTCTAAGAAATAATAAAAATTTTGTCAAGTAACTAATTACATCTAAACTGCGGCTTCAGTAATTCTTAATATTGTCATTTGAAAACTATACTACTTTAATTGCCCATTCCTATTAAATAATTACATTTTATTGGTTTGAATTGCTTTTTAATTAAAAGCAAAATATTCACAAATCCAATAATACCATAATAATAGCTTCAGGTCCCAAATGCAGCTACCTAATCTACCGGCAAAGAAACAATATATGTATTTTGTTTTAAAAAAATCTTTGTGGTCGCCGATTTTAACGCTGCAGATCGCGTTTGGATCATCCGCCGGAACGGACTTATCAATTTTTATTAGAACAACTGTGTGTGTTTGAGGCTTTACGTTTCGGTTTTAATTTGTGTAAAATATTTATCTGAATTGAGTAAATTTCATATATTTGTATTTACAACTTAATTAGCGCTACTTCATATAAATTTAATATATTTAAGAAGAATTGCTCGAATTCTGGCATAAAATTAAAAGATAATTATTTACTTTTTGATCTCAAGTCAAGCAAATATACATATAAAGAATAAAGTAAACACATCATAAATTAAAAAAAGCAAAAAATCATAAAAGATAAGTCTATAAATAAATTATATTTATAAACATAATATTCAATACTTTTTAATTATGGTAATATTTCTTTTTATTCCAGCTATAACATTGATTCCAACAATAATATGGGCGATTGTCGTTGCATCCCTGCAAAATACAAATTGTTGGATGGTAGATACCGTCGGTTACCAGTGGATCTCAGACGGATTTCGTATTGCCGTCCTCTCCATTAATCTCTTATTGCTCTTGGATATCATTCGAGTTTTGTGGTTTAAATTGGGATTAAGGAATAACCAAGGAGGGCATACTAGGTACAACGAAAATTATTTTTTAAATCGTTAAAAAAAATAGCAAATGTTTTGTGTTATTAGTCTATTTCTCTGTTTCAAGTAGCACCAAAAATAGATATTTTAATTAGACCTAAAAATTTTAGGAGTCGTTTTTCAGAACTGAAAGGTGAGAATTTTTAGTGAGATTATTGAAGACATTTAGTTATTGTACAGCTGCAGCGCAATTTTAATTCTTGAAATTAATTATTTTCTCTACGTTGTCAGATTCTTGTTATTGGTCGTTTCATTGGCAAATTTATTACCTTTTTTGGTGAAAACTATTAGCCTTGTACTTTAATCAATTAAATTCAATCATACAAATCAGCATTTTATGGAGATTGGTTGTGTTACTAATTAATTACCTGCATCATTCAAACGACACGAGTTAATCATATTAACTAATTAATTAATTAATTAACCACATTTCTATCTTTCATTGAATTTTTCAGATCTGCATTTAAAGCAACAATGTTTCTAATTCCCTTATTTGGCATTCAATTTCTAATTGGAGCCAACAGAGACATAGTAGACCCAAAATCGTGCATCGCCATGGATGTCTTTTACTACATCTTCTATCTAATGGAAGCCCTTCAAGCGGTCATGGTAGCAACTTTCTTCTGTTACATGAACAACGAGGTGAACCTTCAAGAAAATAAATATTAAATTTCTCATTGTTATTTCCGTTTGCAGGTACAAAATCTACTGTTTGGTACATACCAAAAAGTGAAAAGCAAGGTTGAGGACAGTTTAGGTTTTTCTGTGGGTGAAAAGAAACCCCTACCTCGTCGAGTAACTGAAGCGACCAGTGTGCCAGAATTCAAGTGAATTAACTGAAAAAAGGGAAAATCTGCTATTTATGTTGTACCTAAAATTAACAGAATCAGACTTTTTTGCATCAAAGCGTATAGTATTAATTAAAGAATTACATTTTATTGGATGCAAGCAAAAAGTCACGGACAAATAAATTCGATTAGAAAAACCTACTGCGTTGTGGTTTTCTTCTTTTGGTATCCTTTGAAAGCCAAATATAGTTTATTACCATGAACCGACTGCAACTAGTAATGTCAATGTTAATAGCTTGTGTGAAGGCATAATTTAACTCTTCAATTGTATATATATTTATATAAATAATGCAATTGAAGAATAGATTTTTAATAAAAATAATGTTAGACATTATTAATTTAATGATTTATTTCTCAACAAATATGCTTAATGTTTGTATAATTTTGGCCATAACAAAATATTTAATTATTAATTTGCATTAAGCACCTTAACCTTTGAATGGTTAATTTTACGGTTCGTAATTTGTTTCGAATCGATGGTTTACGGCCATTAATTTTCTTGGTCTTTTCACTCCAGGTTTTTATGGCCGTAAACCATCGATTCGAAACAAATTACGTACCGTAAAATGAATGTAAAAATTGATTTTTCTTATCATGAATCGCTCTTACATAAAATTGTTGTGTTAACTATTTTTGTACATTTCTAAATGGATGCGGTTTTGCATAATATTGTGCACTCGAGAACTGATTTTAATTAAAAAAGATTAAGGCGTAAATTTTTATCAAATTCTAATTGTCAACGTTTTGGTCTCAAATCCAAGTAATTCAAATTAAATAAATTGGTTTCATGATATAATATATAAAGAACAGAAATTACCAGACAAAAGTCAAATAAAAGGAAAAGAGAAAACATTGAATAGGTAGAAAGGATATTTTATGGTAGAGCTTAATGTAAATGAGGTGAAGGTGTAAGAAGGCCATACAGCAAAGCAAATTGAGATATATCAGAGGAAGTGGTTAAGAAATAAGAATATTCTGAGTCAGATGCTGAACTAATGTCGGAAGAAGACGAAGAAAAAAGTTCGCAAGAAAAAAGTATGCAATACTTCATCAGAAAAGCTACTAGAAAGTGGTGCAAGGCACGAACACCGTCAAATATACGCACACAGGTGCTGATAGACAACCAAAATCTGAAATTGAATGTCTAGCTGCGTTATAGATGATTACTTTATCTATATAAATAAAAATGAAACGTGGTTCGTTGGTCATCGAATAACGTGAGAATGGCAAGACTGATTTGGCTAATTATTTTAGTAAAATTTTAGTAATACTTCGAGACAGGTTATGACGGAAATAAAATGTTTAAAATTGGCCTACAAAATTTAAATATTTGGGAAATATGAAACTGCGCTTTTGCAAGTGGGCGTGGCCAAATGTCATTTGACAACAGCTGTGAGAGTGGAGTGATTCTTTATTTACTTTCCGTTCAATTTTGATTTTGTTGTTTAATCGCATTACATTAACCCGTAACCGGTGAGGTGGAGTCAGGGAGACTCCTGGAAATTTTAAAACCGTCATTACTTTCGATTTGTTTATTTGTCGCCCGTGACCTTTTACATACCTTCCCCAAAGTGCGTTTTATTTATTGTTCTACAGTCGACGGAGTGCCGTTTTGAGTGTAAAACCCTTTTTTTAGAAATCGGAGTCTCTGAGACTCCACCTCACCATTTATGAAAGTTTTTTTATAGGTATAAAATTGGATGTATGTATGTATGTAGCTTATAGACTCGGAAACCGCTGAACCGATTTTGATGAAATTTTCAAGAATACTCTAACATAACCGGGAGAGTGTTCCTGTGAAGTTTGGTGCCGATCGGGAGGGGGGGCGAAGTGCCCTAAAGTCACCAAATTTTGTACACAAGTGCATCTTAGTAGGGGGGACTTAATTTAATGCCGATCAGGGGGGGGCAAACAAAAATCGCACGGGGGATCACTGAAATTTATTTTCGCATAGAAAGAAGTGTTCTACAGCCAACAAATTTTGTACACAAGTGCATCTTCGTAGGGGGGACTTAGTTTGATGCCGATCGTAAAGGGGGGGGCAAACAAAAATTACACGGGGGGATCACTGAAACTTATTCGCATAGAAACAAGTGTCCTAAAGCCACCAAATTTTGTACCCAAGTGCACCTTAGTGGGAGGGGGATATCACCGAAACATATTTTCACATAGAAAGACGTGTCCTGCAGCTACTAAATTTTGTACACAAGTGCATTTTAGTGGGGAGGGGCTTATCACTCAAGCATATTTTCGCATAAAAAAAAATGTCCTACAGCTATCAAATTTTGAACACAAGTGAATCTTATGGGGGAGGGGTCGTCTAAACAGATTTTCGCGTAGAAAGAAGTGTTCTACAGCCACCAAATTTTGTACACAACGGCATCTTAGTAGTAAGGGGGGCTATCGCCCAAACAGATTTTCGCATAGAAAGAAGTGTCCTACTGCCACCAAATTTTGTACACCGAGCGAAGCCGGGCATTTCAGCTAGTTACTAATAATACCCAGTACACAAACATATCCATAAATAAAATTCGTAAAAAACATTCCCATGAAAGAGATGGCAAAGACACAGACGAAAATGAAATTAGGTCCAAAGAAGGTCGGCTGTGGGCCGCTGTTATATTTATGCTACTGATAGAAAAAGGAGCACCAGAAGGTCGCGTTATACTTGCCGAAAGTGGGTGTGTTCAGCTCACCTTCAGCAAATTTGTGTAAACTGTGCAAACAAACTAGAAGATGAGTCCGGTCATTCGGAAGTTGAGGGATAAAGATGTTTGAATTTCTTTAAAAATTCCAGAAGATCACAAGATTACGAATTAATATGACCAAGGGGTTGCAGGAAATGCTTAGAAAGTAGAAGACTTTCTGTAATAAAAGACTTTATTATTAAAATTCTGGGAAATACATTTATACATTAATTTACATCTATGGGCATAAAACTATTAAATTAAAATGCAATACTTTCAAGCATTTATCATTTTTATTCTTTATGCGTACAAGAAATACTCGTTGTCCAGGGACATGTGAATCCCATAATCAATAAAAATAATTTTAACAGTAAAAGTGATTCAGAACAGTTTCAAATTCCCCATAAATATTTGTTCAGTGCTTGTAAATGAGAACCAACTAATTGAATGAAGTCATCTCTGAAATTTTGGATATTTTTATGCGTGCCGTTAATTTTACTTTCAACGCCTGGGAGATTTTGTTTGCTTGCGTTAATTACGTTTCAAAATTAAGTGTACGAAATTGACCGCATGTCTTTTACTTTCTCCGTAACCTACTTCAAATTTTTATTTCCCAAATACCATTCTTGAACTGCGTTATTACATATCGCCGACTGTATTTTGAAAATTCAAAGTCGAATTTAACAACCTGAACAAGATAGGACATTTTAGCATAAGGTCAGTTGGGGTAACTGGGCCACCCTTTTGCAACGCGCGATTTTCAACGCACCACAACTTTTGTTGTAAGTAGCATATAATCTAGCCCTATTGATCGTAGCCCCTCTACATATTAAGGCACCGACTATAATAAGTTATAAGGTCACCGGAAATATATGGAATGGAATATAATTTTTTTCATTTTTATTTGTAGGGTGGCCCAGTTACCCGAATTTTTAGGGCAACTGGACCACCACCGTGTATTTTCACATTAGAATGCATTGTTTAAAATTTGCGTTAATAGGACATGCCATTGTTTATTGCTTAAAATTTTTAACAAATTTAGTGTGGATATTTTGAAAAATAAAAGAAATATGCAAGGTGCAAATAACATCGCCGCAAGTGTACAAAAATGCGGGGCAACTGTACCATCCATCGCCAAAATTTAGCCAGTGTATATAACTTTAAAACTCTTATATATGATTTCACTCAAGATGTAAATGAAATGTTAGTAATATTTACTTTCCATATTTTATCATAAATATACTTACCAGAAAATTATTTCTACCATGGGAAGCAACGACGTTTCGTGCAATTTCTACACAATTTTGAGTTTCACTTTCAATTGCGTTAGAAGGTTTGGTAACTAGTGGTACATACCAAGAAAATTTTTCAAACTTGCTAATTCGAAGGGGGTGTCCAGATGGCTCTGTGGCCCAGTTACCTCAACTGACCCTGCGGTACTTGCTAATAAAAATTCATAATTATTCAAATATTTATTAACTGCAGCGCGAATGCCTTTATCAAGTAAATAAACTAATAAAAAAGTAATAAAGTAATTTCTTTTTTATTTCCCGTTATAAAAATGTGTTTATTGTAATTTTAATATTAATAAAACGTTTGATGTAGCCATGCACAGCATTTTACGATAGTTTTATTAATGTTTTAGTTTAACTTTTATAATGTTTGCTTAAAAAATATTTAATGGAAGCTTCAAATTTAAAAAATACTTTTAGGTGCATTGTGTAATGTTGAATTTTTTCATGAGTTAAAAAAATATCAAGATTAAACTGTTCATTTTCATTAACTGATTTCAACAAAAAACTAACAAGTTTTAATTTTACAAAATATAACAACAGCCAGTTACGATGAGGAGCCGTTTTGAAAATCTTAATAGTTATTCAGGTCACAAAATATTGCAACAGGCAGAAACACAAATTTGTTTAAAGAATGGTCATATTGGGTGAATTGAAATGAATTGAAATGAGAAATTATTAAATTAAAGGATGAAACAAATCGCACATTAATTACTCGTAAGATATGATTAAAATATACTTCATTGGCCTTCTGAAATAATGAATACTTTAAGATATGGAAAATGATCTTTTATGTCTATTAATATTAATAGCAGCAATTGCCGTTAATTTTACCATTTATTAAAGAGTTTAAATATATTTTTTTATAATCAGGTCTACTTTTCTCGCAACGGTAAAAACAATTAAAATTTATTGCTTCAAATTCATAAAAACCCGTTACAAATTGTGTGTTTTTGTCGTACTCTACATAATGCATTAAAAATTATAATTGATTGCATAAAACGAATAATTAAAACCGTCTCTAGGGCAACTATTTTTAAACATTCTCTTCAAACATTTCCGCATTTGCAATAATAATGTTAAAATCTTCTGATGTCGTAAAAGTATAAAAAAGTAAAAGTGGATTTTAAATTATATATTTTCAAAATAAATAATCATCAATACTCGCACATAAATATAAAAATAAATAATCAGAACATAAATTAATTAATGGCACAACACTTCTAAGCCTTATTTAAGTTGCAAGCAAAACCACTAATTCTTCATTAGAATCAACTTTTCACGAGGAAATGCCACGATCTTCTTAGGCCAGTTCCGAAGTGGTGGGCTGCAATGACTAGTTGATCACTGATCTTTTTAGTTGAGATGATTCTGCAATAGAAAAAGGTTATATTAAAATCTATGAAATAAATAATCAAACGAATCAAAAATTAAAAATGGTAAATAAAATATTTTGCCAAAAAATTAAGTCCTTACCTTTCATGTTAATCAAAACGAAATTTTTCAGACATTATCGGTTTTTAGTCATTTTCCAACCGATATGATTCTTCGGTTTTCTCCCAGAATGTGACACTGGTGTTTGGATGAACCCTTCGAAGCACAAGACACACTCGAAGAATAACTATCCACTTTTTTTAAAGATTCCTTCGATGAGCATTTTAAATGGTGCGAATTGTTGTTGTGATCAGAATGCAAAAATCTGTCGATCACTTGTCTGATCATTGAATGTTTACGATTGAACGGATTTGTGTACATGTTTAGGCTGCACTTGAAAGTTGTTCAACGTTTGAGATTGAATTTGTATATGAAGCTTCGCCGCAAAGCACCACTTAATATATCGCGCCGCTATTAGCAGTCGCGATTATATTCTGGCGTGGAAATATCCATGTTGACAATTGATATTGAAGGCCAATGTCATGCACGCGGCTAGTAGAAGGAAAATTGACGTCAATTGATACTTTAACTTACGGCTGATGTAAAAAAAAAATTTAACTTACTTTTTTCGTAAAATCGGTCATTATTGACGTCACATTTTTTACTAAAACAAGTTAATTGACGGGGAATCATTTTAATGGTTTTCGAAGTAAGATTACGGTTCAAGCGTCAATCCAATAAAGGTTTTGTTTACCATTTCTTTTTAATCGAGTTAAATTTTTTTCTTCATTGACTTTAATTTGTTTTGGATATATGGTTACTCTTCATTAATCAAAACCAAGTAATGTTCCATTATGGAATTTATTCATTTTTTTAGATAAACAAGTATTAATTTTAGGAACTGTTTCAGAGGTTATTTTGAATGTGTCAAAGAAACCATTGAAACAATTCGAAAGTAGTACAAATTTTGATCATTGATCTAACAATAATTACTTTTAAAGAGAAATTTTAAAAAACTGATGGTATCCGTAGGCGAAACAATATTTTATAAATAATAAACCGTTGTCAATAATGCAATTTTATGCCCAATGTTTTTGTTTTTACTATGCATTTTTATTTTTGTAAGATACTTTACTTTCATATTCATCCACCGTAACTCTAATTACCTATATGCGTTATCTAGAACTACAAGTAAGCACTAAATACAGTTCTCCGAAGTTTTAAAATTTCCATAAGGCCAATCTACGGAATTTAAATGGGTAATTTTCTAGCACACATTGTCCGAAGTAGCTGGACATTACCTCATTACAATGAGATCAATAAAAAGTTTGTTTATATGTTTGCCTGTATGTTGCAAGCAAGTTATAATTTAGGGAGTTTATAAAGTAATTTTGCAAATTGTCAGAAATACCCGTTCTTTTATGTCGACATGATCTTTAGAAATTATATGAAGTACTTAACCAGTAGGGTAAAACTGAAGTAACTTAGGCAAGGTATAATATTTTTATTTTTGTTTCCCAATTATAATATTATGTTTTTTAAAAGTAGCTGAATTGGAAGAAATGATCTCATGGTATTGAATATGTCTACGATTGATTATTAATCATCGACTTGCCCATTGTCAACTATTTTGAGAACACAATAGTATCAGGTGTTTTTTACTGTACTATATGAAGATGACAAAAGTCAAATTTAACTAAAGTATGGAAAAAAAACAAATATACGTTTTACAATCCATAACCGCCCATGACAACCGATATAATAATATAGTCGTATCATAGATTAGTTACAAATTAATGAGTCAACTGATATTTGCATAGCGTCGGTTTCATCCAAATCAGGTGCTTATCAAAGGCTTACGTTTGCAGATTTCAGCACCAATTCTGGCCAGTTTTTAAATAATCTCACGGTATGTAGTTTGTTGTCTATTCAGTATATAAAGTAGTTGGGTATTCTATAACAAATATCGATTTCATAACTAACTTTCACACATATTTTAGTTACTGACTAATTATTTTATAAAATTAATGAATTACATGGGTGTAACATATACCGGGTTAGTCACGTAAGAGTTACTTCTGAAATTTGTTTAAATGCAACCCAAAATACAAATATCATCAATAACTTGTTTCTTTAGCTTTAAAAAATAAACCATGTAATCTACAATTGCTTTGCCTGACAGACATTTTTTTACTTAGAAAAAATTCAGAGACCAATTGCCATCATGCTTTATTACAGTAATGATGAAAATGTAGATATGATTATGGTTTATGGGGAATGTAGAAAAAATGCTGCAGCTGCGGCTGATCTTTACGCTCAAAGGTATCTAAATCGAAATCACCCAGTTCCTAAAACGTTTAAGAAATTAGAAGCAAAACTGAGGCAGGACTGATCTCCGCATAAAAGACCCCGTCAAAGGACACCTACTAATCCTGAAAATGAAATGACTGTACTTCAGGCAGTCGAGGAAAACCCGCATGTAGGCCAAATATCTCTCGCTAGACAACATGGTATAAGCCAGTGTAGAAATTAACTACAAGTTTGAGTGATTTTATTTTTACATTTATTTATATCATGATCATCAATTGACTAATAATAAAAACATCTTTTATCCCGGACACTTGATCATTGGGCTATTAATGCAGGGCGCTAGATAATACAGCCGCCGCTACATCACCCCCTTCCCAGTGAGAGCGCGGAAGAATATTAAAAAAATTCTGGCTGCGCTTGGAACGTCACGCGCTTCGGCTTTTGAAAAGCGGGTTTGGAAGTGTCATTTAAGATGACTTCAGCGGCAGCAACAAAAGCTGGCTTGAGGCGATCAATTGAGATGGTCTGAGTACGTCCACGGACATCTACTTCAAACGTTTTTTCATTTCGGGTAATGACACGGAATGGGCCTTGGTAGGTAGGCTGAAGGGGTTTCCGTATTGCGTCGTGACGAATGAAAACGTGCGAGGTCGTATGAAGAGATTTCCAGACGAAAACAGGCGATTGAGTATGCAATCGTGGAAGCTTTGGTCGGATTTTTGAAAAATGTTCTTGTAGTCTAAGAACAAATTCAGATGTTGATTCGGGTGGAGTCGATAAAAAAAGTTCGGTTGGTAATCGAAGGCTAGTACCGTAAACGAGCTCTGCAGCTGAGGTACCAAGATCTTCTTTCAATGCAGTGCGAATACCAAGCAGAGCGAGAGGTAATGATTCGACCCAATTAGCATGACCATGGCATTTGAGAGCAGATTTTAGCACATGGTGGTAACGTTCGACCATCCCATTCGATTGTGGATGGTACGCAGTGGTTTTGAGATGCTGAATGCCTGCTAGTCGAGATAAACTCTGGAAGAGGTTGGAGTCGAATTGCTTACCTCGATCAGTCGTGATTCGACATGGTACTCCAAATCTAGCTATCCAGCAGTGCAAAAGATGAATTGCGACGGTTTCGGCGGAAATGTCTGGAATGGGCACAGCCTCTGGCCATCTTGTATATCTATCGATACAAGTTAAAATGTAGGAATTTCCTCTAGACGGCGGCAAAGGGCCCACTAGATCAACATGAATGTGTTCAAAGCGAGCATTTGGTGGAAGAATGGGGAATAGTGGCGATTTAACGTGTCTAGAAATTTTGTTCTTTTGACACTCAATGCACTGTCGGCACCAGGTTTTGCAATCTTTATTTATGGAAGGCCAAACGAATCGAGATGTAATCAATTTAGTAGTTACTCGTGCACCAGGATGTGAAAGCCCGTGTAGATTGTCAAAAATTTTCTTGCGAAATGCATTAGGTACAATTGGTCTGGCTTTACCGGTTGCGATATCACACAAAACGTCGCGGTTGACTTCAGGTAAGTGAATCTTGACGAAGTGTAAGCTTTGGTTGGAATTCACCAAATCTTGAAGTTCGACATCTGTTTCTTGGACTGCAGCAAGGTCAGAAAAATTAACAGGGTTCGTGCTAATGGACTCGAGACGCGAGAGTGTATCAGCCGGTATATTCTCTTTGCCACTGACGTGTTGAATGTCTGTAGTGAATTGTCCAATAAGATCAAGGTGCCGGAATTGACGTGGTGAACACTTGTCCAAATTTTGTTGGAAAGCGAACGTCAGCGGCTTATGGTCCGTATAAAGTGTGAATTTTCGACCTTCGAGGTAATGACGGAATTTCTTGATGGCGGTGTAGGCAGCTAATAATTCTCGGTCGTACGCGCTGTACTTTTGTTGCGTGGGAGATAATTTTCGAGAAAAGAAGCCTATCGGTTGCCATGCGTCATCGATGTATTGTTGGAGCACCGCTCCTATGGCAAAGTCCGATGCGTCGACCATAACTGATCTAACTGCAGTTGGTGAAGGATGAGCCAACAAAGCGACACTGATGATGGATTGTTTGACAGCTTCGAAAGCTGTAAGTGTTGTGGAAGTCCAATCGATGACGCGGTTATCTTTTGACTTTGGGCCCGTCAAAAGATTGTTCAGTGGTGCCTGCGTAGATGCTGCATTGGGAATGAATCTCCTGTAGAAATTTATCATTCCAAGGAAACGACGCAACTGCTTGACGGTAGTCGGGACGTTAGCGTCGCGGATAGCTTCCACACGATCTTGAGGGGGGTGACATCCTGTCGCATTGACAGTGTGGCCAAGAAACAGGACCTCGGGCTGACCCAGGCAACATTTTGAGGGGTTGATAATCACACCAAATTCTTTCAGCCTATTAAACAAGATTTTTAAATGCGATGAATGTTCTTCAGGCGAGGAGGACGCGATTAAAATGTCGTCGATATATGAATAGCAAAAATCAAGTCCGCGGAGGACATGGTCGATAAATCGTTGAAAAGTCTGTGCAGCGTTTCGAAGACCAAAACTCATGTATACGAATTCGTACAAGCCGAAAGGTGTTGTTATTGCTGTCTTCGGAATGTCCTCTGGATTAATGTGAATTTGGTGAAATGCTCGAAGTAGATCTATTGTTGAGAACACTGACTTTCCGTATAAATTTTAAGCAAAATCTTCAATATGCGGTATCGGATAATTATCATGCACAGTTCGTACGTTTAGTGAACGGTAATCTCCGCAGGGGCGCCACTCATTGTTCTTTTTAATAGCCAGGTGAAGGGGGGAGGACCAATTGCTCTTTGAAGGACGAATGATATCGAGGGCTAAGAGGTGCTCGAACTCTTTGCGGGCAATTGAAAGTCGTTCTGGGGCGAGGCGACGGGGGCGAGATGTGACCGGTGGGCCAGGGGTCGTTTCGATGTGGTGCGTCACACCGTGACTGGTGGAAGTGGATCGCCAGGTGGGTCGACTTATTTCAGGAAACTCGGAAATGATGCTGTGATATGGTGAGTCTCCTGAAATTGTTTTAATGCTTCCAACTGATAGGTTGCTGGGAAGGGTACCTGAAGTAGTGAGTCGGGTTGTGGCGTCAATCAGGCGTCGATGACGGGCGTCGATGAGCAGATTAAAGAAACTGAGAAAATCGATTCCTATGATTGGTTTATCGACAGAAGCAACCAGAAATGTCCACGGAAATTTCCGACGAAGGTTGAGATCAAGGGATAGCACTACTGTTCCAAAAGTGTCAATTTTTGTACCGTTGGCGGCATAGAGTGAAAATTCTGTTTTCTCGCGATTCCATTTACAAAGTTTCTTTGGAAAAATACTGACGTCTGCGCCAGAATCAACAAGAAACGTTAATTTAGTAGAAAGATCTGTCAAGAAAAGACGACCACTCGCGAAGATACCAGCAGTTTCGGTCGTACTTACTACTGGTTGTTGAAGTTTTCCGAAAATTTACACGGAGAACGGCAGCGTTTAGCACGAGTTCCAAATTCTTTGTGGTACCAGCACAAACCAGACGGTGAAGGCGAACTGCTTTGTCGATTTCGACTAGGACTACGGGTACGTGATGGTCCTCGACGATGATCTCTGCGTAGTTCGTCCATTCGACGAGTCAACGCCTCCATTTGTGTCACGAGTTTGTCGATGGTATTACATGCAGGAGCAGAGACGGCAGCTGTCGTACCTGCAGTTTGACCAAGTACAGGTGTAACAGATACCTGCTGGTGAGAAAGCGGTGTGGCGACGGAGGCGACTGTTCGTTGTGGCATAACTTCGCAGATTTTGTCCGCTAACTCGGCTAGTTGATCGAGTGTGTTATTAGTTTGAACAGCTAAAATACACTGCACATTTGCAGGTAGTCTTTGAAGCCACAGAGACCTAATAACATTATCAGGAACCTGAATATCCGCTATAGTCCTTAAATGTCGCAGGAACTTAGATGGCGTCCGATCACCTAATTCTTCGCGTTCCAATAATCGGCGAATCCGTAATTCGGCGGATCCTGTGAGACGATGGATGAGCGTAGTCTTTAGGGTTAAATACTTATCATTTTCGGGGGGGCTACGCGTGATGTCGTCAACTTCAGCCGCGTACTGAATTCCCATGGCATTGAGAGCTGCCCAAAACTTGGTCGTGTCGTTCGTCATCCGCTTGCATTGGAATTGGCCCTCCAACAAGCGGAACCAGAGGTCCGGATTTGTTGGGCAAAACGAGGGCGCTTGTACTGAAGTCTGATCCAGTGAAACATAAAGCGGGAGCTCTTGACGGCCTTCTGATGGCGGCGGTGGCTGTTGTTCGTTCAACATGTTTTCAGCTTACGTCGGGGTCACCAATTTGTAGAAATTAACTACAAGTTTGAGTGATTTTATTTTTACATTTATTTATATCACGATCGTCAATTGACTAATAATAAAAACATCTTTTATCCCGGGCACTTGATCATTGCACTATTAATGCAGGGCGCTAGATAATACAGCCGCCGCTACACCAGTTTTCTTCGCGCTAATAAGTTTCACCCCTACCACGTCTCTTTAGTACAAGAACTGAAACCAATAGATTTTCCAAAACTGGTCCAGATTTAGTAATAACGAAGAAGTAAATCGCCATAATTATTATTATTATAGCCAAGATAATCCAAGATGGATTCGGGAGACACACTTTGAAAACATTTTTTCTGTTGCTGTGTGGTGCGGCATAATAAATGAGGAAGTGATTGGTCCCCATTTTTTTGACGGAAACTTGAATGGAGAAATGTATCTTTATTCTTTACAATGGGAACTTCCTCCGTTATTGGAAAATGTGGATCTAAATACGAGACAAAACATGTGGTTCTAACAAGATGGGGCTCCTCCACATTATCACGTAATTGTAAGGGAATATTTAGATGACACTTTCAGAGACAAATGGATAGGTCGAGGATTGAACAATATTTGGCCACCTCGAAGCCCTGACTTAACGCCCCTGGATTTTTTTCTGTGGGGGGTATTAAAAGAGAAAATCGAATAAGGCAAGAATGTAGGGCTGTAACACCCGGTATGTTGCGTCGTGTACGACAATCATTTATGAACCGATTATGTTTGTGTCTTGAAACAGATGGAAGGCACTTTGAACAACTTCTTCGTTAGTTTTTGTTAATAATAATAATTAATAATAATAATTGTTTTTTGTTAGTTATTGTTGAATTTGTTTTGAAAACTTGATAAATGATAGAACATACTGCCATCTGAACGTTTTTAATTCATTTTAAATTGTTTAAAAAATTAAATTTTTAATTAACCCTTGAATTTTTCTAAGTCAAAAAATGTCTGTCAGGTAAAGCAATCGTAGATTACATGTTTTAGTTTTTAAAGCTAAAGAAACAAGTTATTGATGATATTTGTATTTTGGGTTGCATTTAAACAAATTTCAGAAGTAACTCTTACGTGACTAACCCGGTATTTATAAATTTTCACATGTTAAGGTCGTCAAATTATTTGAAATCTGTTTTGTTACATATTCAGTAAATTATTTATTCCCATTATTTGAACTGACGAGAAACTTGAAATTAATTGATCTCTTTTATGTTTTTTGAATTGTCTCACATCGAGGATTATCAGATCTAAAAGTTATAATTTGAAAAGCTACTTCCTGTGAAAACCACGCAAGTATAGTATCGAAAACTTGAATAACGCTAAAAACTAGTAGGATAGAAAAAGTAATTAATAAGTAATTAAAACTTTTTATATTAACTTCATATAATTAATTTGAGTAGGATATATTTAGTTTATTGTTCTATAATTCTTTTCTTCCCTAATTTATTAGCAAACATATAATGTGTTCACATAAGAACTAATATTTATTTAGTGGCTAGTCACCCTTACTTCCTTGCTTGCCAATTTTTTTTTGAGTTTTTTATAATTATGTTGTTCTGAGGGTGCAGTAGTGATGATTTTCGAGTTTGGTGTGGAGTTGTCTACTTTTCTTATTGATAACATATTTGACAAATGACCCTACGGATTATTAGATCAGGGAGCGTCAGTAATCATTTTCAAAATTCTTAACTAGCTTTTTTGTATTATTGACAAATTGTACTTGCTTGTATGTACATACAACCCCAAACTTCAATACAACATACCTATATTACTTTTATAATGGTATTATAATACTACATGTCTTAGAAATTGCCACACCAAGCAGTGGTGCGAATTTTTTGACCAAACTTGGCAGAAACGTATAACTATTCAAAGGTAATAAATAATTGATTATAATTTCAAAGAAAAACAACCATTTAATTTATTTTTTATAAATAATATGTTGAGCCGTCCCTATTAGTTTCACACTTCCTCATTCTTCGTGGTCGATGTTCTCTTGGGGTATGGTGTCGCAAGCAACCTGCGATTCATATTGGAGAGCTTCTAGTGTTTGTGAGGGATTTGCTAAGTTTATCAGTTTGTTATACATAATATCCCACACGTGTTCAATTGGCAAGAGTTCGGGAGGACTGGCTGGCCATGGCAAAACATTGACATGGGCTTCTTCGAACCGGTTTAGAGAAGTTCTCGTAAAGTGGCAATGTGCATTATGCTGTTGGAAAAGTGGGTCTTGGAGCTGCTGAAGATATGGTAGACTATGGGATTCCACCACCTCATCAACGTATCATGGTGCCTCAAATGAATACCAACCTACTACAATATGCTATGGCATCCCATACCATAACTTCCGCAACTCGGTACACACTCCTTTCAACAGAAAATTGAATATCGCTACGGTTGCCTATGTTTTCGTTGACCCTCACACGGCCATCATTCATCATTCATTTGAATAGTTATAAGTTTGATCAAAAAATTCACACCCCTCCTTGGTGTTGCAATTTCCATGTCATGCAGTATAAAGTCTATTTGCTTGCGTTTTTTGATTATATACAATAGCTATTACTACCAGTAATGAACCTTTTCCTGGATAATTGCGAGCATCATAATGAACAGAAAATAGACAGTGGTTTGTGCGTTCTGAAAAGGTAAATGACGTAAGTTGTTCAGCTCGTACAACAGTGCACTTCAACCCTGAAAACTGCCATTCATGCTATTTACTTGCAAAATAAACAAACACCAGTTTTCCGCCTGATATTTAAATCAAAGTTGTTTGATAAAGGTAAAAATAGACATTATTTTTCGTCAAAATAAGTAAGTTACACTGACGTTGTGGGATTTACTACACAATTACTTGATTTTTCTAAATTTTGATTAAAAACTTTATTCACTTGGTAGTAATTTTATTTTCTTCCGATTTTCTTTCCTGTTTCATGAAGTTTTCCGTTGTTATTCACCATCTATGCAATTAATTATTATTTTGCGGTGACAATTTACATTACGTTACGTCCCACAACAAAAACATTTGCGTCAAACAATTTAATTAATGGAAGTTTAAAGTGAACCGAATCTAACCACCCTCAGTTATTGGTTAGTGTTTGCCTTTCGAAATTAACAAAATCAATTGAGTTTTGAATGTTAATGAGAATATTACACAAATTATTTTTAACATAAATCTCATTTTCCTGAGAATGCATATAAAGTCTGTGACAACATCCTTTAGTTGTTACCTGCACAAACATTGCAATGTTTCGCAGAACAATCTTTACTGCTGTCACATAAATTACTTGCCCTCGATGTAATCACTAAAGTCATTTACCGTAAAGTCGTCATTCCAGTTTATAACTCGTTTATAATCTAAATTTGCAATCATGAAACTGTGAAAGATGCAGCCACGATCATAGGTTATAAAAATATCTTCAGGAAATATATTCGCTCTGAAAAATGTTTGGGGTCAAGACCCACTCACATTTTTATCTCTTCATTGATCCGTTTAAAACAACACGTCGCTTATTTCGACCCAAGGTTAAACGTATTTTTTTGTTAATTTTCTTGTTTACTCTGACTCGTTTATGAATTTTTTGTTGGGAAAGGCACTAAATGGTTACGAAGGATTGGAATCCCCGGATGCGTGTGTTTACGATGGAAAAATGTCGATATGTTAAAGTGTTACAAAAAATTGAATATTAAATTTTCCGACCATTGACAACTTATTGTTATTGTTCGATGGCTTGTGTTATTTACATGGAAACAAGTATGTCAACAAATTGCCAAAAATAATTTCGGTTCGTTTATTTGTTGGGATTTTGTAGAAACCAATTTTCCTACAATTAGCATTTCAATTTAAATTTCCCCTGTATTACGATCGGAGATTATTTTAATACTATGACGGTACTTAAATGTATTGTAATACTTCGAAGAATAGTAAAATAATGACGGAAAATCTAAGCAAGAATAAAAGTTTTAGATTAACATAAAGTTTCAGATGATTATCTTTTATTAGTATCGTTTTATTTAATTTTAATTCACTTTCTAAATAAAATGTAAAAAATACTGCAACACTTTTACCTGTCTAAAATTTCACTAAATCAAAAGCTATTCTGAAATTTTTGCGAAGGTAGGAAACATTTTTATAGCTAGGAACCAACCTGTTGAAGGCACATTTACGGATTGCTATGAACTATCATCCTCGGACAAAATTATATTTGTTAGATCAACTTAAAATATTATCTCCAAATCTTAAGCACATTTAATCATATTATTGTTATTATTTAACAAATTGATATAAATATTTTAACGACTCTAAAAGCATATACAGATTGGTACATCGTATAGCATTTTCGCGAAAAAACACCTTTCTAATTCCCCTAAAAATTGAAAACCCGCGGTCAATAATCTACAATTACCATACCGTAAAATGCCAGTTTTAATGTGTTTAATTTAATTCTTTCAACGGCGTTAGGATGCTATAAAGCCAAACAAATCAACTTTTTTTTTAAGTCACGCTGCCGAATTTTAAAATTTTGATAGAGTTGTTGATTTCAAATTAATAATTAATAAAACTTTTCCCTTGAAAGATCGTAAATCTTGAACGACAATGGTTGCATAAGCGCTAGTTAGTCACCATAAACACAAAATTGAATACCTGCTATACAGGACTGGCTTTGTTGCTTTGTGAGGGACGCCCCCGTGCAAATGTTTTTATTGCAGACGCGTACATATCATCCTGAATAGCTTTACCGTAATTTTACGAGGGTGTAATTTAAAGCTTTTGCCATCAATACACTAAACGATATCCCAATACGATTTATTTATTTCTTTATTTATTTAAATCTACAAATTTCCGATAGCTTGAATAGTTTCATAATAAATTGCTATCAATGTCAATTTCCACAACGATTTAATTTAAACGCAAGAAATAATTCCGTCGTGTAGTTGGGAAATTGAAGAATATTAATTCTAAGTTTCAGAATTTTTCGATTACTGGAAAAAGGTTTTATCTCAAAAATGCTATGCGATGGATCACCCTATGTCTACTTCAAATCAATTAAATGATTAACTTCATTTAAAGCAACATTGACTTTGTATCCGCAAATACCTGTCAAATACAAGAACTTGTTCTACATTTGATTGATTATGTTTTTGTTTTCTATGTAGCAGTTTTATTTATATGGTGATTATTTTTTTAGTAATAAATCAAGTGAAATATAGTAAAATAGAACTAAAATTAAAGACCTTGTCGTAACAAGGAGGTATTTGTATCTTTTTTAATTTTAGAAGGAGACTTACTTTTTTTCTATAAGTTATACTTTTTAAACTCTTGTGCGATTGTTGAGAACATACAATGAAGTATTTCTGGATAATCTAAAATTTAAAAAAGCTTTCGTTCCCCCATAGAAAAATATGACTGAAAAAACCTCTTTTGTTGAACCGCAAAATACAGATACCTCCTTGGGGCTGCAAAGTCGTCAATTGTTGAATGATTGTTGACATACAATATTCTACCGTATTTCCTCTATTATAAGATGCATGCGTGTTATAATCGATGGCTCGTCGAAAAGTGATACAGAAAAAGCCGACACTGAATCTGAATAAATTTCAGACTCTGATGGTAGGTACAGGGTGCCCCATCACTTGTGGCCATCCCCAAAATTGAGCTTTAATTGAAAGCTATGTATTTGAAATTTGGTGCACGTATGACTCTGGTATAAGGCTAGAAATTTCCGGTTTTAAATGTTAATTGTCGGCGTTAGTTTTCGAGAGAAAAAATAAAAACTGATTTTTTATAAAAATACTATCTCCCAATTTCGTCAAATTTCACTTTTCAGGATTAGTATTATTGAGACAAAGCTGTCCAAAGTAAAAAAAAATCCAAAAGCTGTAATTAGCCTAAAATTCCCTTATATTCGAATATTAACAGTAAATGTAATGATTTATAGCCGTTACGATCCTCAAGAAGCCGTCCGCAAACTCAAGTACGGTTACGCATGAAGTCAATCAAGCTGCACTTTAAAATCTCGCCGATAATAATCCCCAATTGAGCATTAGTAATAAGTCCTCTTTAAATTAAAAAAATAATTCAGCATCCAGACTTTAAATCATGTTCGTTCTCATAATCGTAATTTATTGGAGGACTTGCAAAAATTTTAGAAATCTACAAGAATGTAAGAAGGTTCGATTTAGGTACGCTATTGATGTTGACTTCGCTCGGCTTTCACGCGACACTGACAAATTTTTACAATGCCTTAAATTTAAATCGTACCTGAGTTTGCGGATAGCATCTTGAGGGTCATAATGGCCATAAATCATTACATTTACTGTTAAGATTCAAATATAAGGGAATTTTAAGCTAATTACAGCTTTTGGATTTTTTTTTTACTTTGGGCATCTTTGTCTCAATAATACTGATCCTGAAAAGTGAAATTTGACGAAATTGGGAGATAGTATTTTTATAAAAAATCAGTTTTTATTTTTTTTCTCGAAAACTAACGCCGACAATTAACATTTAAAACCGGAAATGTCTAGCCTTATACCAGAGTCATACGTGCACCAAATTTCAAATACATAGCTTTCAATTAAAGCTCAATTTTGGGGGTGGCCACAAGTGATGGGACACCCTGTACATAGTTGGTATGTAAAAAATAATTTGTCTATTTTGAAATTCTGTTTATGTTGATTCTATGACTTTGTCTGTTAGCATAAAGTTTACATAGGAAATATGGTATTATTTACATAATGTGTTTCGAGCAATAATGTATTATTAATAAACCATTTATTATAAAAAATAATATTTATTACTACTGTATTCTGACTAGGAATCGTTATTTTTATTTGATATGCGATACTCAGTATCAAAATAAGATTATTTTATTTATGCTTGAATTTTTTTACAACTTTAATCCGTCCAATATAAAATTGAATATAGAAAACATCTCTAATATTAAAATATTTGCACATTACTTCTGTTAGAATTTTCCTACGAATTAAATGCTTTTAAATGCATTACTATGCAGAATTTCCGATTATATTATCATAACTGAGTAATTCTTGCATTGCTTCAATAAACAACATCTTTAAAAGGAAAAAAAACATTATTTTTTGTATACTAACTGTAAGTAATATATTATTACGATTCCTTTAATCAACATAGTGACTGCAACACGTATTGCACGAAATATTGCGGAAATATTTAAAAACTTACTTTTAGAACAATATCCAATATCATATTATCATAATAATAATATATTACTAATTATAGTTCTTAAAATATAAAAGAAAAAAAGGCTATTTATAAAAGCTGTGTAATGAAGAGGTTATTTCATATGACCGTACATCATGAAAAAACTGCATTAATTTTTTATTGTTTTAGAAAACGATAAATTGCCATCATTAGTAATAATGTATTTCTTGCGTGATAATTTACCTATCAACGCAAATAATCTTTCGATGACGTTAAACTGGACGTTTTTAATTAACGTTTACGTTGCTCAATTATCTAAACTAAAATGAATGAATTATAACTTCTCCACAATTCATAATATTGCAGAATTCTAGCTCACATTTAAATATTTTTGAAAGTACGATGCCATTGAAACAAGAGGTGCACAGTGCAAAATGGAAATTGAGATCTCAAACGTTAATCCTACGGTAGTGGCGCCCTTTTTCAAAGCACAAGAGGTGGCATCAAGTCTCAGAGACCCATGCACAGATTTGAAGATCCAGCAGTTATTTATGGTAACTAATTTTAAATAATGATAAGATAAGATTACTAGAACCTCTTTTCCTTCAAGAAAATAAAAATGTTGCAAAGAATATAGATAAAATAATGTAGTTATTAAACTTATGAACATAAAATTATAAAATCCAGTGGGACACCAAGCTTTTAGATGGGAAAGACATACACACTTTTGACATTTTCCGCAATAAAATCTCGTTTTCAAGTATTTTTTTGGAAAAAAGGAACCTCTTATCGAAGGTAACCACCCTTGAGCGGCAGTGAGCGGCAAAAGTAATACAACAACATTTTGACCAAAATCCAAAAATAGGTTCATTTTTTAATTTAATGTTACATCTTTTAACGTAATATTTTTATAAACAGCGTGTTTATTGTTAAAATAATAACGACCATTCCGATTTTTCAAATAGCAATCTATAGTTATTCCTCTCTTGATTTTGATAGATCTGTAAGCTCTCAATACGACGGTATAAAAATACTTCGGCTTTCCATAAAAAAAAAATAATTGTTGTAAATGAACAGTAAAAGTAGCGCAATAATTCGATAAATCTAAAACTGTTCAATCTTGGAGTGAAATAGGACAATTTGTAGATTTAATTTCACATCTTTTAACATAACATTTTTATATTCAGGTTTTTTCTCGTCAAAGTAATAACGTCATTGACGATTTTTTCAAAATATCAACCAATATTATTTCTTCATGATTTTGATAGGTCTTTTAATTATCAAGATGACAGAAGAAAAATTGTAGGCCCTTACTTGCAATAATTTCTTTGTCAATATTCACTAAGATTAATGGTAGCGCCAAGTCTGTCAGGTTTTGATCGCTGCAACTTGTAATTAATATTCTTACGTGCACTGTCTATATTTCATCAGGGCATGCTGTACCCAAAACTTGAAGGAATTGCGTGACTGAATGTGCGTCAGGTCTGTCAGATTTGGCGCCACCCCTAGAAGGTTAAATTGATCATCATTAAAAAACAGTTTAACAAAATAATTTCAAAAATAAACTTAGTAGTATTTCACATTTATTTTCTCTTCGATTAAAAGGAAAGCTTAATTTTTAGTTTCTTACAATTTGTGTATGTTTCCGCCATCTACTTTGTAGTAGCATAATAATAAAGTTCTCTTTATATTCAAGGAATAGTTGCATTATCAGCAGATTTCTTTAATAAACATTAGTTTAGCTTATTATTGGTATGCATTGTAGAAATGTTATTGTAATTCAATGTAAGCTACGCTAAATATTCAATTCGATTGTAACATGTGCTAGTTTTTTAGCTATTCATTCTTATAGCTGCAAATAACTTGGGTGATATATTTTGCGATTTTCACTGAAGTTGGTTCGTTAAAAACTTCACATAAACTTTTTTTAAAAATATACTTACTAATAGGTATCAACCAGTCCTTTGAAGCCCACTAAACACAATGTATCCTCGACGTTTCTCAAACGGCCAAGAATATATTGCAACATTGCTGCGATGTTTTGTGTTAGTGGGAAGTATACCCTTCATGTCAGATTGAAATTATTTTCATAAAGAATAGAAAAATATTTACAGGCAGACCTTCCATCTTAAATTTTGGTTGTATTGTGTACGATCTTTGATAACGAGGTGTTAAATAAAAACACCTTGGTACTCAGCAGTAGGAAACCGCGCTCGCTGTTGCCCCGCTCCTTCCCTCGTCCCAAGCTTGTCATCAACAACCTGCTGAAGAGAAGAAAGTAAACATTATAATCGAATCAATGTAATTCCTTATCTTCTGCATTATCATCGATACTTTATAGAAAAGAATCAAAGTCTTGAAAGTTATTGTAATACATTTTCGTGCACCGAATGACCCAACGGTGAGGGCACTCAACCAATAAGAGGTCCGCTACAACTTTCTAAATGAAATACTTGTTTTCATACCTGTGATACATAGTAAGCTCATAGACAGGTTACCTTGTAATACGTTTAAAAATCATTCATTAAAAGTGCGTGTGCTTTTGGTCGCAAAAAAAATATAATTGCGCTAATTCGTACTATTTAAATCTAATAAAACTGTGCAAAATTAATCATCGAAATCACCAGCGATATTCGGTAAAACCAGTGCCAAATGAATTGCCTACGTGTATTTACTTGTGAAGTGCGGCTTTAGGAATAATGTGATAAAAATTGTTTAATAATAAATGTGTCTTTATCGTGGAATGGTGTTGAAACCATGTTGTGAACAAACTGCAAAATGTGAAAGACAGTGACAGGCTCCGCGCTTTAATGAACCGAAAATGTTGGTTTACAAAACATTGACAGTGATTTTATTAATTACGATATGGGCACTAGAAGACGGTAAGTCAATTTAATTTAGATACAAAATTTTATTCTGGAAAATTAAAAGTACAGGGAAGTATGTCACGTTTTAACAAACGTTGCGTGTGCGCCTGCGCTATAGGATTCTCGGGTCAAACCTCCGAATACAAAATGGAATTCCGAGTATTTAAAGGACAATTTCAAAAGGTTGTGAAACGGGAAAACACAAATTCGACAAATCTACAATATTTACAATTCTAGAATAACATCATAAGGGTAACCCATCATAAGTAACCAATAAGTAATTGCTTACGTTCTTAATTTTCTCATAATTAAGAAACTGTCCTTGAGTAGCTTCCGCATCCTTTAACTTTTTAATTTTTGCCGTCAGTTCTGGAATGCACAGTTCAATATGACGTCAATTTACAACAAGATTTGCAAAATGATAATATCGTGGGATAAACAAATAAAAAGGGAATTGTCATTGTCAAATTGTGTATGTGCCTGTATCAACACGCCATTTAGCATTGAAATTAAATTTAATTCCACGAACTGTCTAAATTTCACTTTCGCGGATGTGAGAAAGTTTACTTCTGCCTATCTTTAGGTGCCCTCGTATCTGATTTCGGTAATTTACTGGTGGATTGGCACTTGTTGAGCAACATTTTATATCCTGGTTTTTCACAAAATTAATCATATTGTTAAATGGTTTCGCATATAAAAGTTATCACATGCATATTTATGGATTTCCATTTTGGGTAAAAAGCTGAATGCATGCTATTAATGTTGCTTACAAAATAATCTATACACAAACAAATTTCATCATTAAATTATTTTAATCGCTCAGACATTGACAATTTCTTCATGTAAAATGTATTACAATTCAATTCGTCGTTTATCGTGCTTACCCTACTTTTCATTTCTTTCGATCTTCACAATCTCCACCTTGTCATTATTACCTCATGGCTTCCTTCGTACCATCCTTCCACCTTCCTCCTTTTTTCGGCCCGAAATGATTCATTGAAGGCTCATCTTGCCCATTGAGTACAGCCCATAAGTTTTATGTGGCTATACCATATTAACTTCTTTTCAGTATTTTTTTTTTAGTGTTGTCATTCAATGTATGCTGGATGTTCAAGTTTTCCTTAGTTTCTTCGTTTCTTACATGAGCCTATTTTTTGGTAGCACCCTCTTCAATAATTAATTTCTCTGGAAATTACTCTTTATTCAATTCGCTTTTTTAATATTGAGATTTGCCCAACAATGGTGGTAACTCCTCCTTAATAATTTTTCTCTAATATCTTTCTCATCAAGATTATTCGATTTAATTCGAGCGCGCAACAAAACGTCATCAATCGCGAATTTTGCAAATGAAGAAGAAAGAAAGCTGTCAGGCAATATGAGATGGTCTAAAAATAATTTGTAATACCGTTTAGTTTGGTAATCCAAAATTAATATTTACGTTCTTTCCTACGATAATTTTCAGGTCCATTCTTCCATTAATTTTTTTGTCATATACTCTTTGTCGCACTGTCATCTGCCATAACAATCTGATCGTTGGCAAACAATACTATCTGTTTTTTGAACTACTCTGACTTTTTCCAATTTTAAATTAAGTTGGAGAAAGAAATTCGTCCGAAATATTATTTCCTTCTGTTTTAAATCAGCTAACGTATTCCATATGCATTTGTTATGCTTATTAGGTTGTCACTTAACTTTTCTTTTTCCATGGTTGCTGCCATAAGTCTTTCTCCCAGTTCATCAGTTTTCTCAATCAATGGTTTTAGGTTTATGATAAAAGCACAGAAACCGATTTATTCTTTTCTTTGTGACTGGTGCAGTTTGCAAAGAGTCATTCGCCTACCGCGTTCATTTTGACAGATCAATTCATTCAGTAGTTTCTCAGTATATATTCGTGATAGACTAAAGACTCGTTATCAACTGTAACAGCCTGGTCATCGGCGGCTTTATTTTCCGTTTTATTCGATCGCTCGATACAAACTAACTAAAAATACTAAGATTTTATTAAGAACTGAATGTTATTAATACCTAACTATCAAATACTAATAACCACCACTAAAAAGATTGATAATAAATGACAAACAGGATTGAAAAATGTCGTTTATAACCAGTTATTCAGCGAATAAACATAACAACTACAATACATGATAAAAAGAAACATGACAACGTAATGCAGAAAATAAACCAACAAGACTGAACCGAAGATGCCTCAAGAATCTCGTCTACTGACGCACTTAAAATTTTGAAACTTGTTGATTCACAAAGGATAATAAAACAGGGTTTAACCAGAAAAAAAGAAAGTAACATTGAACTCTAAAGTTTAAATTTAGAGTAAAATTAAAGAATTTAAATAGTTCTCGACGAGTTTGTAAACAAATAACAAACCAAAACTGACACGTTTTGAATATCTTTCAAGAAACACCGCGCATCCTGTTTTCGGGAAAGTCCAATGAATTGCGTTTCGTTTTCAATAATGGTTGAATAAGAAAATTCGTAATATCAAGGTTGCGCGATTAAGAATTCAAAAAGTTCAGTAATACATTCACAACACGTATACGTAAATTTTGACATTGCTTTAATTTGAGTCAAATAAACAGGTGATACCGTTCCATTGCTAATTGATTTAAAAAACCTGATATAAAAGGTGCAGGGTATCTGTGTCAAAAATACAAAAACTTTTTTTAAACCTCTTAATTGTTAATTTAGACTCTCGACCAGAATACATATTTCTAATCAAACCTAATTTTAAATATAATACCTATAATTATATTTTAATGATAAAAAGTCCAAGTTGTACTTATCTGCGTTGCTGACCAGATGATAAATTTTAAAGGCATAAGTTATCCTAACGATATTTGGTGAAGGCCTACATAGCTCCAAACTCTTATCTTTGTTCGTTGAACACGGGATCAAAATAATTCCCAAAAAAGTAAAAATTAAAGTAAGAACAATATCCCCTTGTAGTTCATTTTGTAATTCAGAGGAGTGATTCAAAAATTTCGCTCCAAAAGATGGTTCTATAATTGCCCGCCAGAAGACCGGTTTTACACTGGTTAAATTATGAAAATTAGGCAGTAGCCATATTGTCGCAACAGCTGATTAGATTTGTGTGTCATAATAGCTAATATTCGTAAATTATGTACATTTCTTAATAATAAAAACAATTCTCATCAGAACTCTGTGATTTAAATTGTACGACTGAGCAACTTGTATTATATTTTTATAAGTAATAAAAACAGTTCTAGTCCGAAAAACTACTCGCTAGGAATATCACAGTGTAATTACTGCTCTTTCAATTTCACTCCTCCTAATTAAAAAATGAACTATAGTAAATAAAACTGGTTTTAGATAACTTTTTGTAATTTGAAATGTTACTTCTTTATTAATTCAATTATTAAATTAGTTACTTACTGTAAAAACATTGTGGAATGCGACTAATTTATTGATTTGTGATTTAAATTTACATACAAATTATTAAATGAAATGTGAATACAAGTTTCCAATATAACTTTCGCTTATTATTTTGTTTGCATTTTCGATCGATGGCAAACCCTTATCAGAAAATTATCGTTGATTGTGTATTGATAGTGAAAAACTAGACTGCACTCAAAAATAATTAACATACTTTCTACCGCGAAAGGTTGTCGCGGATGTGTAAAAGTAGAACGTCGGTTTTTAACAGGAAATTTCTCTTGTGATGCACACTCTGCTGAAAATTTTTAATGAATTGAGAATAGTGCAACCAAATTAATCAATTATAGTGTGGCCAATATATATATATTTTCGTATTTATCTCGAGCAACTTGCCAACATCAATTTATATATCATGTGTTCAAAGACGTCATTTATCAAGGGAATCTCACTTACTGCTGCCCACGAATACTTTCACTGCTTCCGCAAGTCGTTTTGATGTTCCTTGAGTGATCGATCACTCCATTTACATGTTTTAACCATTCCATGGTCCCTTGATTTGTATATGGCATTGCTGTGTTTTCTATATTCATGTATTCAAATACCTTTCACATTAATACAATTTTCTTCCAAAAATACATATCTTCGCATAATTAAGATGAACAGTTAATATTCCCAAACTAACGCTTTTACAGTACTTTTTAAAAGAAGATATTTCCTTATTCTTTCAAAGTTGCCCCAAAATAAAAATTAATTAAAGTTCGTAACATTCCAACAAACAAACTTCGAGTTTAACCTTGCAGTGCCAGAGGAATCCACTCTCGTTATTTTATAGCGCTCGGAGGCAGCATACGTCAATACCAAAAAAATAAAACATCGAATAAATTTACATTTACAAACTTCTAATTTTCTTAATGAAACCAATCTGTAAATTTCTGTTTAAACTTCACTAAAAAAATCCTCGAATGAGGAAGTTCATTTAATATAATTTGTTTCAGTAAATGGCCAATTCGGCGACAATGCGCCACCTACGGTAATCGTAAACCGAAATTGGTTTGTTCCTGACAATACAACTGTGGGCAGTATAATAACTCACGTTACAGCCTCTGATGAGGAAAACGATGAGCTTGTTTTCGGACTCGAGCTTAGTCAATACTTCAACAGCAAAAAAATTACGGAACTTCCTTTCTCTATCAACAATGCCACAGGTGTAGTCTACCTAAATTCATCTCTAATTGGCAAGGTTTGTATTACATTATAGGATCACATGGGATAAATGAAAATAAACTAGAGTGATTGCAGTTTGCCTACAGTTACAAAAAAGTAGTTCCAATATTGTATTTTAATTGCGATCAGATGTACTTCAGAAAGTATCCATAGATGAGTAATTTGTATATCAGAAAGCGCCAATTGTAATTAATATTAGTCAATTGTATTTTAAAAAACATCAATTGTATTCCGAAAAGTCAATTCAGAATAACCAGTTGTATTTCAGAAGATGTCCATTGTAAATCAGATTAATCAATTATATTTCAGGAAACATCTAATTCAGAATAGTCCATTGTCTTTCAGAAAAGATCAATTGAAATTGAGAATGACCAATTGTATTTCAGAATACATCAATTGTAACTAAGATTAGTCAATATTTTATTTCAGAAAACGTTTCAGAAGACGTTAATTGTAAATCAGATTAGTCAATTATTTTTCAGAAAAGGTCAAATGCAATTTAGAATTTCAGACACATCAATTGCAGTTCAGATTAGGCAATTGTATTTCAGGAAACATAATTTATATTATGGTAGACGTTAATTTTATTTCAGGAAGCATTATTGTAATTAAAAAAATAAATGCTACACATTATAAAATTCTTGAACTACTTGACTAATTTGAACTACAATTGAAGGGCTTGGGGCAACGAGGCTACATGCCACATGCAGTTGTTGTTAACGATTCGGTTAAAACATTTAATGTTATAACAAATTTGTAATGAGGGTATATTTAACTGTGTTTAGTTGATTTTTAGTATAAACAAAATAAAAAACTGTAATTTTAATTATGTATTACAAAAATTGTGGCTTGTACCCTTTTTGATAAACAAATAACATTATGTTTTTTACAAATTAGCTTTCATTTCACTATTGGTTAAAAAAATGGTTGTCCAAATTTTCGGGTTCATTATCTGTTACCTCCTCAGTGGTATTTCTTGATAAGTGTGACAAATTGAAGGAATGTGGGGAATCAGTTGTGCCAGATTTTCTAATTTTTTTAGATTCAGTGAAATCAGATTATTATACTTACCCATTCAATGGTAGAGAGACATGAAATTTGCAATAAAATATTTTGAGAAAAACGATACAAGCCACATAAAAAATTTAAATTATCTATTCAGACTCATCTGATGAATGTTCTTCACTACTTTCGGATTGCACATAATCCTTGTCTAACACACAATCATCAAAGTCGAAATCGCAATGTTCACATCTTTTTTAATATTAAAATCTAATTTTCTCTTGGCACGATGCCGCCATGATGAATTTACTTGTGGCTTGTGCTGTTATAACACAAATATGTTTGCATATTTTGCATATGGGGCAACAGTGGCTTCATTCTTGCGAGAAAAGCTATGACAAAAATAGGAAACCTGTAGAACATCACACAGTGATGTCTAGCATAGATAACTCAAATTTGCTAAAAGTATGGCATGTAGCCTTATTGCCCCAAGCCCTTCAATTGATGTGTTGTTTATTACAATTGACCATTCTGAATTATAACTGATGCGTTCTAATAACTATTCTGAATTACAATTGAGACTTGTTGCAGTAGTTTATTGTGTAATTTTTATACATCAAAATAGACCTACATATTATTAAATAATTTGTATGCTGCTACGACCTCACATCGACAAGAAAGCAATACATCTTTATATATTTTGCCAGTCATTGTAGCTCGCCTATTGCGATTTTTTGCTTCATGAATCTCACTTTTTGCGGACGCACAGAGTAAGGTCGAGGATGTATAATAACCTTTAACTCGTTAGAATCGAAAGAAAATACTTTTGGAGTTCGTTTTAATAAGAATCAAACTCTTACGGAACATGATATTTCGGTTATTTACCGTCATTGGGACAATAAATATACGTTACAATTCAAATTCTGAAGGTTCAAATTTTTAAGGTGCGCTCAATTACGCAAAAAGGCAGGTACTTTACCAACACCTTGATATACTTGCTGAATTTGTATAATTAGAATAAATTAGCCATTTAGTATTATTTATTTGGGTTTATAAATGATACGTTGCAACAATTTAATGATCAAAATTTCATCACACCAACAACTTTTGAAAGCATTAATCTAGTTTTTGCATCAATGCATTTTTTAAAAACCCAAAAATTGTTAATTACAACTTTGTTTGGATTAAACTTTTTTGTGCAATTTTGTTTACTTACTCCAAAAAAAAACGGCATGTAAACACCAATTTAATTAAAGTTTTTGCTACAAGCAATTACCTCATGAAATTTCTTGCTTTTCAAAACTGACATTCAAATATTTTTTATCAGTGCCCGTCTCATTATAACTTAACAAAAACTGGTCCTCTGACGTACTTTCCTTTTGTGCGAAATTGAAAATGGTTACAAATAAAATGAGCGGAATAATTACATAACACCGTCTGCTTACGACCACCGCGCCCTACACGTGCATAATGTACCGTAAAAATAGCAAAAAGTACTAATGAATTTTAGCCAATTTAAACATTAATCAAGTTGAACTCGAAACATTTTCTAAAAACATTAAGAATCAGCATAATGACTCTATTTTTATTTTAGGCCGGTGAAAATGTTCTGCTTTATGTGACTGTTTCGGATGGCCATGTAACAGCAAAAAGCGAAGTTTACGTTAAAATCTCCGATCCAAATGCGGTCCAAAACAGACACCAACTGTACCCCCTGCAAAGCCCAGGCTTGAATTCTAACCCATTTTCAAATTTTCCTAGCATCCCTCCACAGTTACGAACGAGATTTACTCCTCCAACAAAAAATCGATTTCAACAAAAAACATATCTTCAACCAACCGACCAGCTTCAACCAGAACCACCTGCAGTTAACAATACAAAATCATTGTCAGGTATATCAAACGGTACAAATACCAGCACAGATACTCCTGAAAACATAACCGTTAAGAAGAATGATAGTAATGAAATTTTATTAGACGAAGCTGTGAAGACAGTGCCAGATCTTGCTACCACTTTGATACCGATCATTTTGGTCAGCGGCATCTTTCTAGTCGTAGCTTTTGCTGCATTTGTGCTTCGTAACAAAATATGTCCCAGGCGCACCAAAGGAAGCAAGGCAGATATGGTACGTTAATATTGTTTCTAAATAGAAAATTATATTTTCCAATAAATATGAGGCTTGATCAAATAATGCCCAGAAATGGTGACATTGTATTGGAACATATTCACATTTGAGTGCAGTACTGTCTTGTTTGTTTTTTCACCTCAGTGATTTTTAAGAAACGTAAGAACTTTCGAAACCACATTTATTGAATGGTTCAAATGCTTTAAAGGGGGCAAACTTCAATCAAAGATGATAAAAGACTTTATTTTCTATGTTCACCTGAGTTGGTCTCTTGTGACTTGTTTTTATTTTCAAAATTAAAATGCTCGTTAAATGGGCATCGCTTTCAAACGATTAAAGGAATTTCTTTAAAAAATTGGAGTCTTACCTAAAAACGATTTCAAAAGTGTTTGCAAGGAGTGCTTCCAGAAATGAAAACATAAGTATTAATTAATAATTAACCTACATTTTTTTAAATAAAAGGTACGTCATGTTAACAGTATTATTTGATCAAACCTCGTACCTTTAAATAAATTAAATGAAATTCTGCCAGTTTTATAAAAAAAATATCAAACTTCTTTACTGCTTGATAAAATATGCCAACATCGAAATAAAATTCTAAACATTTTTTAATTAAAATACCTCGTCGTTTGTTTTAATTATTGTGATAATTGAAGATGTTTAATTCATTATTGTTAAACAATTCCTTAAAATAGAACACATTTAGAACTTTGAGCATAATCACAATGTATTCAAGTATTTCAAGAGTTTGGTAACCGTTTGTTTTTGAAAGAATATTTTTTATATAATATTTTCTAGGAAAAAGAGTCGTCTGGTGGTACAGCATTACAGGAAATGCCTAGTTTAGCCATTGAACATTGGCGAGGGCCAAGTGCTTTTAACAATCGTTACGAACCTTGGGACCGGGAATCTTCACACAATCAGGTATAAAAATAATATTTAAAAAGTACAATATTTTTAAAATACTGAAATTTATATTTTCACAAGTAATATCACAAGAGAGTGAGAATAAATTGAAAATAATTCGACAGATTTTCGAAAACTTGTTGCCAGGGAATAGACACGAGAGCCCGTAGGGCTCGAGTGGCTATTCCCAAATGGCAACAAGTTTGAAAAAATAACTGGAGAATTATTTTCTAATTAATTCGCACTCTCGAGTGGTATTCGGAAGATTATTTTTTAACGTTTAAATAAAAAATACAGCATAAAAATACAGTTTAATTCATTATAAACTAAAATCAAACTGGCGACAGATGTCAAAACTAGAAAATGTGCTGTCAAGTTACATATGTAAACAAAATACTAGAAATTATGCTCGCGGGAATTTTCTACAGTAGAAAATTCTCACTATAATAATGTTGTGATTGGACAGAATTAAACACGTGTGCCCAAATACTGCTAAGCGATTGGTGAATGAAATCATTAAAAAATAATCTTTGAAATTAAATTACATTTATTTGCATTTTCCAGCTATCAGAGCAACCTTCAACTACAGAAAAATCGAATGATCGTTGGGAGTTTCCCAGACATAGACTGAAAGTGTTCAACATATTAGGAGAAGGGGCCTTCGGGCAAGTGTGGAGATGTGAAGCGTTGAACATAGATGGTACGTATTAAAAATTTAAATAAAATAAGTATTGGAAACATTTTGCTAACTGTTTTTTACTTTACCTTCTCTATTTTTCATTATAATTAACTTTATCAATTACAGTAAATATTATTATTATTAAATAAGTAAACTAACGTAACATTAATGAAAAACATTATACTACCTATAAAAAAGTACCCAACCAGTCACGCATTTAGGTAGTCAATGAAAATATTACACGTGCCTTCATTAGGAAATATTTTCGGATAAACAATATTCCCAACTGCTTTTTACGTTTCCTTTTGTAGTTTTTATAATTGTCTTCGTCAAATACAGTAAACAATATTAAATAAGTAAACTAAAAAAACATGAACGAAAAAAATTAAACAAACCAAAATGATAGACAAAGCGGTCACGGAAATGTTACACGTGCCAAAGAGATCCTTCATTAAGAAATATTTTCGGACAAACAATATTTCCTACAACTTTTTACTTTACCTTTTTGAAGTAAGTGAAGCGGTCATAATACCTCATATCTCATTTTTACAAAATGAAAATGTTACACATACCAAATGGAACCTTCACCGAAAACAATACCTTGAAATGTTAAATCATCAATCCCATAAGGTTATCCTAATTATTCAGAAGCACTTACAAACGCGATTTTTACATTTTATGTACATCAGTGTGTTACTGCAGCATGGAAAAAAATGTAAATCAAATATTAGTCAATTGTTAAATAGAGCTCCAAAACGGCCCCTTGAAAAGCAAAGATTGTATCGCTTATAACTTAAAATCTGGTCGAAATATGAAGAAAAAATTATAATAATATCTACCACTTTTCTTAGTGCATTTTTTCGTAGCTTGAAAAATAATTTTTTATGCATAAAATCGAGTAATAATTTTCGTTAAATTTATACTTCCTTGACAGTTACAGTTTTCTTTACTAAACGCTAGTTTTGTTTACACTTGGTAAATTGTGAGAGGTGAAAGTATAATTGATGAATCTAAAGAAGTTCTTAATTAGGTTAAAATTTAATTCTATTATGAATATGCCTAAGATGTTAAAACTACTAAAATAAAATAAAATGTATTTTCATTAGGTCAGGAAGGGGTATCTGTTGTTGCGGTAAAAACTTTAAAAGAGAATGCCAATGAAAAAGAAAAAAGTGACCTAGTATCGGAGTTGCAAGTAATGAAAATGCTAGAGCCGCATCCGAACGTTGTTAGATTGTTAGGATGTTGCACCGATAAGGATCCTGTTCTGGTGATAATGGAATACATCACCAAGGGAAAACTCCAAAGCTATTTAAGAAACTCCAGAGCTGAAAGATGTTACAATAATATGCACGGCCAGAGTAAGACACTCACTTCTAGCGATCTGACGTCATTTGTGTATCAAGTTGCAAAAGGGATGGAATATTTATCAACGAATGGGGTAAGTGTTGCACACAAAAATCAAATTAAAAAATCAATCGTGCCCTTGTTTCAGATTATTCACAGGGATTTAGCCGCTCGTAACATTTTAATTACTGAAGACCACATTTGCAAAGTGGCCGATTTTGGATTTGCCCGAGATGTGATTTCGTCACACATATACGAAAGAAAAAGTGAGGGTCGTTTACCAATTCGGTGGATGGCCCCAGAATCACTGTACGATAATATATTTTCCGTGAAATCTGATGTATGGAGCTTTGGAGTTTTCCTATGGGAAGTCGTAACTTTAGGCAGTACGCCTTATCCAGGCCTATCAGCTGCAGATGTTATGAGAAAGGTAAAAATTAAAAATTTCCATAACTTTTAGTAAGATTTTTTAATTTAGGTTCGTGATGGGTATCGACTGGAAAAGCCTGAACACTGCAAGAGGGAATTGTACAATATTATGTTTTACTGTTGGGAAAGTGATGCTAATCAACGGCCTGCTTTCCAAGAATGTGTAGAGTTATTAGAAAAACTTCTTGTGACTGAAACTGATTACATTGAACTCGAACGATTTCCTGATCATTCGTATTATAATATGGTCAGTTTGAGCGGTGAAAAGCTTTAACAAAAGTAAAAACTAACTAGTCTCAAATATACTTTAATCTTAATGTATCTATGTACATATTGTTAATTTAGAATTATCATGTATTGGAATTTTAGTGTCGGGATCTTGCAAATTACCGCATATAATAAGTCTGAAGTAACAAGTTTTGTTAAACTATTTCCTTTTTAGTGCTAAAAAATCATTCTTTGTGATTTCAACCATTTGTAAGTGTTGATATCAATTGCATCGTATAATATGATCATTTATATAAAATAAGAGACAATTTATAGAAGTAGCACTTCAATTCGTTCATGAATTATAATTATAAACAAATATATTTCAATGTAGAACCTTGTTTAAATTATGGACATTAAAATTATTCGATATTAATTGTTAAAACGATACATTATTAGCTTTAATTTTAGTTTTTATTTTAAATAAAACGCTCACTCACTTAGTTGTCATTCATACAATTACCACAGATAGTATTTGTCTATGTAATTATGTTTGTATAGTATTAAAAATGTATGTTAGTACAAGAAAATATTATTGTTATTTATAATAAATAATGTTTATATAATATAACGTCTCGAATAATACTTTAAACTGCCTGTCAGTATTTAAATTATGATTGATCCAAAAGGTATAACAATCCAATCTTGAAATAAACATATAAAATGCATCCAAATGATAAGTGGCATAATATTCCTGACAGTAGATAAATTAGTACGCACTCATCCTATTTATTATACGAGCCTTAGATGATCAGTCGGAATGACATTCAGGCCGAAGATTGACATTCTGATGGACTCAACGCCCTCTTTTCCATTGACCACTCTGGGCAAGTGCCCAGAGCCCAGCGATCTATGGGGGCCCCTAGTTGCTGCCAGATCACCAACTGATAACCGATATTACCGATAAATATATTTATTTTCTGAAGTACAAGGCTTCAAGATAGATTGAAGAGTTTGTCGCTGATGTTCATAGAATGTGACGTATTCAAAGATAAAGACTTTGAAAAAGACTTGTCTAAAATCTAGAAGGGTGCCTCTTAATTCAACATAGATTTTTAAGCACTAACCTGTGTATGGAAAATGCTAGAAGAGTTACTCTTATATTATAATTACCCATTCATTTAATGTGACTGCAAAGAATTAAAAATAACAGTTGAATAAATCTAGAATTTTGCTTATCTTGCCTGTTTTTAATAAAATAGTCTTGTGTCATGTCATAGCCATCGGGGTCCCATTATCCTAAAGTGCTCAGGGCCTCCAAGAGGTTAAAGGTGGCGTTGAATGGACTGACGGATTTCCAAATATTTTGAAATCCCAGCTTAAATCACGGTAGTGGGGGAGAGACTGATAGTCTGAATGATGGTGCCGTGGCAACCATCATTCTTGTGTTCAGTCTCGTGCATGTGCTATTCTCCAGGTATGGACATTGCAAGAGGTTAAAACCGGAATACACCGCAGCTGCCGAAGATTTGATTCAAAAAGGAGTTAGAAAATTAATTGAAATAAAATCATAACGCGCCTTTTTTAATAGAAAACTACAAAGGCCGGTAAAGTAATAAACTGTGAAACACGATTCAATAATCGTCAGTAGATGGCACCAAACCTATTTTATGTGTAGGTACTTAGGTTCACTGAGGTTGAATAAGCACTACTTGATTTGTTTATTAATAATTTAATGATTTAATGTCGTGTGATGATACATAAAGTAAGTCGAAGGACGCGAGCTTGTTATCGTTGTTGTCGCGGGAACTCTCGGTTATATATTTCTCTTCCTTACCGACTGGTCGGCAATGTAGGTTATTACCGAGGCGTCGGTAATGTATGTTCCTACAGTACTCCCCTCCGAGTAACGTAGTTGGCTGCAACGCGTTATGATCAAAACAAAAATATATACATAGGAAATTATGGTTACAATCTTAAGTACTAAAACGTAAGCGATTGCCGTGTTGCTACAACTTAAATTGCACTTTTTTACGCACATATGTTTTGGGTGGACGCACTGAGTCACTCGTGGGAGCGATTGTGCTCTCGGAGCAGTCGGAGGGATGAACAGCTTCTGAGGCTTCATTTTCAAAGAAGGCTGGTTTAAGTCTTTCTACCGATATGTTTACGTTTCTACTGTTTATTCTCACCATGAACACTCTATCACTACACCGTTCCACTACAGCAAAAGGTCCAGTGTACGGGCGTTGGAGTGGCTTCTTCACGGCGTCGTTTCGAATAAAAACATGTTTACAGGTGTATAGGTCCTGATGCACAAATGGAGTACTACGTCGGTGATGTGCAGTTGGAGTAGGACGAAGTCTCTCCATATCTTCCCGGAAACGCTCGACGAAGATTTGTGGGTTTGCTGGGAGGTCTTCATTGCTAAATAGTTCTCCCGGTACCCGTAGGGTAGTTCCATAGAGCATTTCAGCGGCGGAACAGTTGATGTCTGCTTTGAAACAAGTTCGCAGACCGAGCAACACTGTAGGAAGGATTTCCACCCACCGTGCAGTGTTGTGACACATGAGCGCAGCTTTTAGGGAGCGATGCCACCGTTCAATGATTCCGTTTGCTGCTGGGTGATATGGAGTAGTACGCGTACGTTTGCAGCCGGTCAGGTGTGTCAGGGCCTTGAAGAGCAATGCTTCGAACTGGGTTCCTTGGTCAGTTGTGACTGTGCAGGGGGAACCGAAGCGAGCTACCCAGCCTGAGTAGAATGCGGTTGCTACTGTATCTGCTTGTATGTCTCCAATAGGTACTGCTTCGGGCCACCGAGAAAATCTGTCAATCATTGTCAAAACATAACGGTAACCTTGTGAGGTTGGTAGAGGTCCTACAATGTCGATGTGCACTTGGTCAAAGCGTTTATCTGGGACTGGAAATTGCAATGGTAATACCTTATTGTGCCTGCCGGTCTTAGATTTCTGGCAATCTTCACAGGCTCTAACCCATGTTGCAACATCCTTGTTGATGCCGTACCAAACAAATTTTGTTCTTATCTGCTTGCTTGTAGCTCTGCTGCTGGGATGGGACAGCCTATGGATCATGTGGAATACGCGTTTCCGGAGAGATCTGGGAATGAATGGTCGAATTTCTTCTGTGGAAGTGTCACAGTAAACTGGAAGATCTGAACCTTGTAAAGAAAAACGCTGCAATTTCAATGCTGTGTCGTTTTCCAAAAGAGCTTTTAGTTCATCGTCATCAGCCTGTGCTTGTGCTATTTCCTGCATGTCTAGTGCAGCTGGCATGGAAATTGCATTTATGCGGGATAGTGCATCGGCTACGGTATTCTGGTCTCCTGCTATGTGAGTTATCTGTGTTGTGAATTGCGATATGAACTCAAGATGTCTTGTTTGCCTGGGTGAGGTTTTACTGGTTCGTTGCGAAAAGGCATAAGTTAAGGGTTTGTGATCTGTCTGGACACTTACTTGACGACCTTCAATGATGTCGCGAAAATGCTTAATGCTGTAATAGATTGCAGTAAGTTCCCTGTCAAAAGTGCTGTAGTTTGTTTGTGCTGGAGAGAACTTTTTTGAAAAAAAACCAAGTGGTTTCCACACCGAATCTTGTAATTGTTCAAGGACTGCACCCATTGCGGTATCTGAAGCGTCGGTAACGATGGTAAGTGGTGCATCACTGACCGGATGTGTCAAAAATATAGCGGATGCCAGACTGTCTTTGCAGCTTTCGAAAGCCTGCTGTGTCTCAGGAGTCCAATTGATGGGCCTTTTATCGTTCTTTTTGGCGTCTTTTAGAAATGCGTTTAACGGGGCTTGTAGTGCAGCTGCGTTTTTAACAAATTTGCGGTAAAAGTTAAGCATTCCTAAAAAACGTCTTAACTCTGCAATGGTCTGCGGTTCCTTGAAGTTTCTTATGTTCTCTACTTTCTCTGGTAGCGGTTTCGTACCTTCGTTTGATACCAGGTAGCCTAGATATTTGACCTCTGTACTGCCAAAAACACACTTAGAAGCGTTAACTGTAATACCGTATGCTTTTAAACGTTCAAATACTTCTTGGAGGTGTTGCTCATGTTCTTCAGAATTTGCTGAGGCAATGAGGACATCATCGATGTAGCAATAACAGTATTTCAGGCCTCGCAACACAGAATCCATAAATCGTTGAAAAGATTGGGCGGCATTGCATAGACCAAACGTCATCCTACTAAATTCAAATAGTCCAAATGGCGTTATTATTGCTGTCTTGGGTATATCTTCCTCTGCAATCGGGATCTGGTGAAATGCCCTGACCAGATCGAGTGTTGTAAAAATGGTTTTCCCGTGCAGTTGGTTTGCAAAGTCTTCTAGGTTAGCAATAGGATACTTGTCCGGTGCTGTAATGGCATTGAGCCGGCGATAATCCCCACAGGGTCTCCACTCACCTGAGGATTTTTGGACGAGGTGCAGTGGGCTTGCCCACTCGCTATTTGAAGGACGGCAAATCCCCTGCTCCAGGAGGAACTCGAATTCGGCCTTGGCTGCCCTTAATTTTTCAGGAGGCAGGCGGCGAACCCGTTCGGACACTGGAGGGCCTTGTGTCACAATATGGTGTCGAACGTTGTGGAGTTTCTCTTTTCCAAAACCTGCAAGAGACGTAAGCTCAGGGAATTGTTTTAAAATTTTACTGAACTTGTCGTTTGTTGGTAAGGCGGTGATACTGGAGCAGTTGCTTCTGCTGATGCTGCCAATAGCTGTGAGTGATGTCACGCCATCGACCAACCTTCGGTTTTTGAGGTCCACTAGGATTCCATAATGGCGAAGGAAATCGGCTCCCAGGATGGGTCGCTTTACGTTTGCAAGACAAAATTCCCATTGGAACGTTCGACGTAAGCCGAAATTTAATTTTCGCTTCACAGTACCAAATGTGTCGATTACCGAGCCATTTGCAGCAAATAGTTGAAAAGTTTGTGGAGGTTTTGACCTTACAGGCTTATGTGGTAGTACGGATATGTCAGCACCAGTGTCTACTAGAAAACGAGTGCCACAGGAGCGATCTGTAATTATTAGGCGGCTCTGTGTACTTCCATCGCCGTTGACCGCGCAAATTGGCGACGATGGTTCTAGTTTTCAGACTTCTTGTGGGAACATGGTGATTGGCACTTCCTTGCCTTGTCACCAAAGCAACGGTGATAGAAACACACGCCTCGGTTCTTCGAAGCTGACCTGGATCTCTGGTGGTACTTCCTATCGGATGTCTCTGGGGATCGGCCTCGTACCTCTTTAGTGAGCTGTGCTACCTGCAGCGTGAGCTCGTTGATCATGCCACGGAGTGACTCATCCCCTGCTGAGGACTGTTTGCTCACTGTACATGTAGACGAAGCTGAATCTTCTACTTCCAGAATCTTGTCGGCCATTTCAGCAAGCTTGTCAACGGTTGGTTCGTCTGATACCGAAAGTACAATCTGGACTTTTGTAGGCATTCTCTGCAACCATAGCGTTTTTAACACGTCTGTGCCAAATTGATTGCTAGCGAGTGTTTTCATTTCGCGTAGAAGTTGAGAGGGCTTGCGGTCACCGAGGTCTAAACCTGTTAGGAGGTTGCGCAATTTTTTTTTTCGGCCGATTCTGCAAAGCATTTAATTAATTTACTTTTTAGAAGCTCGAACTTGCCTGTTGCTGGAGGTAACCTGACGATGTCAGCTACTTCTTTTAGAACGTGCGATTCTAAAGAGCTCACGACTGTGTAATACTTGCGATCATCAGAAGTTATACGCAAAGAAAAGAATTGCGCCTCGACTTGAGCGAACCACAATTCTGGTTCGTCACGCCAGAAGGGCGGAATTTTAATCATTCGGACCGCTTCTAGGCTGGCGTCATTTTCGCATGCTGCCGGGTTGGCGTCACTAGCACATGGTTCGGGGGTCGACATCGTTTCTTTCTTGTTGCGTTAGTCTGGGGTCACCAATTGTAGGTACTTAGGTTCACTGAGGTTGAATAAGCACTACTTGATTTGTTTATTAATAATTTAATGATTTAATGTCGTGTGATGATACATAAAGTAAGTCGAAGGACGCGAGCTTGTTATCGTTGTTGTCGCGGGAACTCTCGGTTATATATTTCTCTTCCTTACCGACTGGTCGGCAATGTAGGTTATTACCGAGGCGTCGGTAATGTATGTTCCTACATATGTAAAATTCAAATTTATTTGTAAATATAATTATTTAAATTGAAGTTTATTTAATTAAAATTACCACTTTCATTATAGGGGTTTTTCCATGTTATTATCTTCTACTTATCATTCTTTATCAGCAAAAATCAGTGTGTAAACATATGCTACGTTTACTTCAATGTCAAACTAAAAGGTTAACAACTGTACAAATTCAAGTTAATTAATACTAACGTACCAATTAGTGTTAAAAAATTAGTATTTTCAGATGGAGGATAAATTTAAAGATTCTGCAATTCCTTACAGCAAAAATGGTGATAAACTACAAGACGAGGTTAGTTTCTTAAATCCAAACTTTATTATGTGTTGTAAAAATCTCTGTAATTTTAGAAACTTCTTGAACCGTTAACCTACATGATACAAATACCTTCAAAAAATATTCGTTCACATCTTTCTAGAGCTTTCAATCACTGGTTGCAAATTCCAGACGACAAACTACATGCAATCGAAAATATTATAACAATGTTGCATAGTGCTAGTTTGTTGTAATGAATGTTCTAGCGTAATGTTTTTTTTCTAATAACTTGTTTTTATAGACTTGACGACATTCAAGATAATTCCATTCTTCGAAGAGGCATCCCTGTGGCACACTCCATTTATGGGATCGCCGGTACAATCAGTGCAGCAAATTATGTTATTTTTATAGCATTGGAAAGGGTTTTGGACTTAAAACATCCTGAAGTTAGTAACTGCAAACAAAAATTATTAGATGGTTTTTAATTATTTCTTTAGGCTACAAGTGTTTACACTGAACAATTGCTTGAACTTCATCGAGGGCAAGGAATTGAGATCTATTGGAGAGATAATTTCATTTGCCCCACGGAAGAGGAATATAGTCAGATGACAATTAAAAGTATGTGACAATTTTATTTTTGGCGAATTTTTAGATTTTATAATTTAACAGATTGACATATATTATGGTACATAGATTAAGAATTAATGGTCGTGTAAAAACAATTCATTACTTGCAATTAACCCATTAGTGCATAGTGTCCCCTTTAAGGGGCGGTCATACTTTATAATAATAATAATAATAATAATAATAATAGAGATAATTTGAAAGCAAAACGTTACAAAATTCAAATATTTTAACTGCATGCGCTAATGGGTTAACACGTTAGGGACTGATTTCATCAACTACTAAAGTTAATCATTGATTAAGCCCCTAACAACAACCGTTATGGTTATAGCTACAATTATTTTTAATTTTCTATTAAATGGACTAAAGGTTCCTATAATTTAATTTAATTTGATCCGTACGTAATAATAGCATTTATTCTTGATTTTTGTATCACAATCATTTATTAAATCAATGTATCTATAGATATTCAAAATCTGATGTTATTGGAAAGCATAGTAAAACATGCTTTCATTGAGACTACCCAAGTTATTTTGGTTTTGGAGATTTGGCATGAATTGTTTTGCTTCATCCACGAAAAGAATGCAGTCCAGTCTTGCCTGATGCTAATGTAATCAATAAATGTTTTAAATTAATTTAAGATTTTATCAACTGTATTATTTCTGTTTTATGTGTTTGCTTAACTATTTTTCAATTGCTCATTGTATTTTTTGTTTTAGAAACTGGAGGTTTGTTTATGTTGGCTGTAAGGCTTATGCAATTATTCAGCGACAATAAAAGTGATTACACCAAACTTAGTGGAATTTTAGGACTATATTTTCAAATTCGTGATGACTACATCAACTTCTGTTCCAAAGATGTAAATTGAATTCAACTTAATATTTTAACCAATGTTTAATGATGATTTTTTTCAGTATATGGTCAATAAAAGCTACTGTGAAGATCTAACTGAAGGAAAGTTTAGTTTTCCTATCATTCATGCAGTCCGGCACCAACCTAATGATGGACAAGTAATGCGTATCCTTTGAAACACTGAATTTACTTTAAGAAACAATTCTTAACTTTTCATAGATATACTCCGGCAACGCACCAAAGATAATGAAGTCAAAAAATATTGTGTATCATTATTGGAGAAGTATGGCAGCTTTGAATATACTAGACAAAAATTAATATCGTTAGATAGAGAAGCCAGGGAAGAAGTAAAGAAATTTGGTGACAATCCTTATATGGATGAAATTCTGAATGTATTTTTCAAAACGCCTTAGTTTAAATTTTATTATCTACATCACATTGATTATGAGCCAAGTTATTCTAGTTTTAGAGATGTATCATTAAAAAGTTTACAAAAAAGCATTATTGCTTTAGTTTTTAATGTGTTCTGACAGGTATTGGAATATGCATACTCAATTGTAAAAACTTGTTAATTTTAAGTTCTAACATATTTGGTTGAATGTTTTTAACACCATTAAATTACTTGAAAGTGTTTCCTTTAAAATTTACTTATTCCTAAAACTAAAACATTTTTGTTTAATTTACTGCATTAATGATTCAAAGCAAGTAATTTCAAGAAATTTCATGATAGACGTCCCCAGATAACCAAAATAGTTTACAATAATTTTACAAATTGTGCAAATCGAATATTCAACTTTTTTTTACAAAACTTCTATTTAACGAATTTTTTTAGGGAACCTTCGCCTTAGAGACGTTTTTAATGCATTTTATACCTCTTATAACGAAGTAAAAATTTCTTTATTACGAATTTTTCCCCCCAACTTTCCCCCCAAATTTTCAAGATTTAAAACGGTTTCTTTTTGTTGTTTCACTGTAACTTCGAAAAAAAACTCAGTTGTAGTAATATTCCTAGATGTGTGCAGGGTTCAACATTTTATGAGGAATTAGTCTACGAAGTATGTGACACTAATTTAAGCGTGCAAAAATTACACAATGGAACCGACAAAGTTTTACTACGTCAAAAAAAAAAGAATTTCATTACCATTGCCTTGTCTTTTAAAAATTGTTTCATAACACTGGGGTGGTCTCATTTATTCAATTAATTAAATAACTACGTAACTGCATATTAATCTTTTTGCCATCTTGCATACATAATGTGTCCCCACGTAAATTTTGAAAGTACGTTGTTTTATACCTAAAATCGTATTACGTCAAAAATTCTTGTGGACCTGAAAGGGTTAAACTGAAATTTTTTTCTAACATGAATTTCTATATAACGAAGTTTCTCTATAACGAATTTTTTAAGGTCACCGTAACGCTTCGTTATATGGAAGTTAGACTGTATTTGTAATTCTTTTGAACAATAAACTTTCAATTACATTATATTTTGAAATGTTTAAAGTACAGAAAAATATTTGTAATTATGTTGAACAATAAAATTTAATTTACTTTTACTTTTACAATTCTTAAAACTGGAAAATATTGGTAATTCCTTTAAACATAACAGTAGTTTATTTTCATTTAAAACTACATTAAAACACTGTTTAAATTAAGTACAATTTATGTATTATAGCCATATTCAAAAGTATTTATTTGGTTATTGTCATATCTGATCGTGTTTCAGATTAACTGATAGTAAAATTTCAAATTTCTGTCCTCCTTTGTAATCAATAGCAAACGATGTTGCCCGAGCGCACCATCCGACTTCATACCTTGCCTTTAATAAAGAAGGTGATATGACAATGATAGGTGTACAAAAGAGAGATACCGCATCAGTAGGTGATTTGGCTGCTAAATATTTCGTAGTGATGATGTTTCGTTCTGTGAAATCATATGGTGTGAGGAACGAAAATTTAAAAAAGTGTAGTGATTATGAATAAAGTGTCAAACACGAATTACATCGAATTCAATTGGCAGTTATTAGGTAACCAAAAGTTGATAAATCGTGCAGATAATATTAGTTGATAAGGGTTTATTTGCCATTTAAATCTTATGTCAGACAAATTATCATAATAAATTGCATACCTTGAAAAATTAATTTATTCGGGTATCAAAACGAAGGAAATTACTCAAGTATATAATAAGAATTGATGTTTTAGTTAAATATTGCACGAGATGTATTGCATTTAATTAAAGTACCTGTTTCTAAGTGCCCTCGATAAATTGCGTTATTGGAAAATTGACCTATTACGGTAATTAAATGATGCGAGACATTATTCCTCGATTGTGCACAAATAGTCTATAAATTATTGAAAGGCATTTGAAATAGTAGGTTAGTCGAGATGACATCCCTTTAAAAATTTAATTTATTGCCTGCTTATCTCGAGATAAGTTTATACTTTCCATAATTATTCCAGTCACCGTTAATTAAATCTTATGCTTACTTTTTCTGAGTTTATTAATGCGTAACTGTATTTGAACCTTATATTACTATCTTGAATAATTATCTGCAGTGTATTCAAATTTTTTTAAATATGATTGTGGGATCGTTTGTTTTGGATTATCTATGAGAAAGATTTTAACAAGTCAAATTTCGGTAGCTAAAAATAAATTAAGATTTGAAATTGTTTGTACAACAAATGAGGAAAAATGATGTAATGTTGTTACGTTAATTCCATTATGAATCTCATCCTTAACATTTTTAACTAATTTACTGAGAAAAAATTGTTTAAGAAGAATCTTCATGAAGTAACATTCTTATTTAGGAAATTGCCCCTTTTTTATAAATTTAACTCGAAACACAATCGCAGACCGTTATAAAAGCAATCTATACTTTGAATAAAATTACACGGTCCAACTCTTATTTCGATATCTGTTATTTCGAGCTTGACAAATTTTGTATTTGGAATTGGAATATTTGGTCCACTAATTTGGTCCGCCCTGTGATCTATTCCTATGAAATTCACTACTCCACTTTTAAAACCTTGCAGCTCCTTTTTTGGCCAAAATTTACCATTTTGTTTTTAGAAAGAAAAAAAAATCTGATTTATTTGGCAACGTAGCAGTAAAAACATTAAAAGCAAACTCGATAAAGCATAGATTTTTGTTTGTGATGGTAACATTATTATTCTGGTAAACGGAAACTAGTTTCTTGATGATCCTGTCAGTTATCTGAAACGCACTTTATTTTTCCAAATATGATTTCTAATCGTAAATAAATGTAATTTAATTTTCAATGCATATTTATAGGATTTTTTAATTTGTTAATTTAATTGCTGTACTCTTTGCTGACAGAATCATTAATAATACTGAATTACTCACCATTCAACATGTCTTTAAAAACTAATTGAATCATATGCAATCTGTTATTTAATTTATGTTTTATTTAATAATTTATTTTCATTTCAATCTCAATCAATTGAATTAATCTTTAAAAATTAACTGTGCAGTTTACTTTTTAAACTGCAATTCCATTTAGTTTCTAAAAAAAGCTGAAATTTAATAATCAACCTTTTAATAATAAGTAAGTAATAATAATTATACAAATTACTTCATCACTATAAAACTATGAATAATCTACTTCTTAAACTTTTTTTTTTTTAAGTTGATAATTATAATATATTGAAACATTTTTATTGGGATTTGTTTTAATGATGTGTTAACATATTTTACATAATCTATTTTTATTAGAACCATTAAATTTATTTTTCTTCCAATTGCTAATTTAAAAGAAATCATGTGTAATAAAATTTAAAAATATATTCGCCTCCATTATTATTAGCTTAACAGCGTATTCATTGATTCTTGTAAAGAAGTTTTGTAATGGATTACCTCACAAAAAACTAATCAGCTAATTATAGTGGGGTCATTAATCTCTTTTACTACAATTTATTATTCACTGCAGGTAGATTACAAAACTGGTATCCCATTGTCACATTGTCACAATTACAAGTACAAAATTATAATTTTACTAATTTTCATTAATTTCGATTTAATTCTTAACAAAACTGATAGTTGTTCGTGCATCTCTATACTTACCTAATTCAAGAACTCGTGTAAGAATTGACTCCGTTTTGCATTATTTATGAAATTAGTAAAATCAAGATTGCATCTCCAGGCTCTGATTGTTTAGAAAGTAAATTTTAATTGTTTTTATAAATGACTTTTCGGGAAATGAGCAGAAATTGGTTAAAGTGAAAATTAAACTTATTTTTAGAATTGTACGAACCTTTTTAATCCAATTTTTTGCGTAATCTTTCGCAGCATTCATACTTTCACAAAAAAAGAAACATTTTTAAATACGAAATTGGCTATAAAGTCGAAAATTACCGATAATCAGTGAAACGTAGTACCTCCAAAAACTAATGATTTCATTGGACTTTTCATTTATTAATTAATTAATGAGAAATTAACCAGCCGTCTATAAAGAATGGCTCACAACTTTTTGATGCTATATGTAAAAGTAGTTACTTTGCATACGGAAAAAATTTTAAATTGAGAAATAGCGAAACTTGTTGCCGATTTTGTATTTCGTAACGAACCTAACATACGTTTAGAATTAATTACAATGGGTGGAAATGCACTGTAAAAGAACTAATAGGGGTCACCGAAAGAAATTGTCAAAAAAAATGAGGACGTAAAAAGTTATTTCGATATGAAGAGAACAACCGTTGTGAAGCAGATGGCTTATCCACTTATGTATGTAGGGTAAATGAAGTTATCGCAATATTTGCAAAAGAAACAAGTTCAGTAAGAAATCATAAATTTCCAGAAGCAATTTTCAGTCAGTATTTAATCAGAACTCATTCAAAAATACTTTAAAATACTTAAAACCACAATGACTAAATAAATTCTGGCTCCATATTTTTGAGCCAAGACTTCGAGATATGTTTATATAAATCACTTTGTTTTGAAGATGGTAAATCGGGCCCCTAAAATTTTAAATAAATTATAACGTCGAAACCGTTTGAAATATGAAAATCGTGTTAGGACAAAAATGATAGAACCCAGTAATATCTACAACTTTTGTTATCTTCATTTTTTCGTAACTTAAAGAATAATTAAAAATTTCATAATTTTAATATTTAGAATTGTTTTATGCTTGTGAGCGCGTACGCCATCTGTTTAGCAAAGGCTTAATAGTAAAGTTTTCTTCAAGTTTAAACATTTTTGTTATCTGCAACTTTTTTTACTAAAGCTTTACATATTTTTTTATGATTTATATTTATTTTTGTGGACAATTATAACAAGACATTTGATAGGATTAATCAATGAAAACGGCAAAAATTACTATACATTTGAATACATTTTAGAGTGTAACATTAGATTATTGTCAATTTAAGGATTCATTTAAAACGCAGTCGTCACCGAACAAGTTATCTGCATGTGCTACTAAAATTTTATCGTATATGATACCACAACCACATTGTCGTTGTGCACTAAAGTAAGAAATTAGAGTAAAATACACATAATAATTGATATAATCACATGTTTTTGAATAGGTTGCACGAAAACAGTCAAAGTGTCTTATGGGCCAATGTGCGTCTCGTAAAGCAGCTAGCGGTGCATTAACTGCTGCTTCTAAATCTCCAAGAAAATCTCGATTTAATAAGCACACCCTGTTTCAAGTAAGTAAGGTATCAAATTTTTATGTTAAAAAAAATGCATTACGTTGTCCTAAATTGGGATTATTTCCCAAGGGGCGATTTAATGCACTGGTAGAGCACCATCTGATTTTTCGCATTTTTTTTTCGCTGATATAAATTCAGCAAGGCTTTATCTTCAAGGCGCATGACAGCGACGCCGCATTGAACGTCTGAAGACGATCAATGGTACTACCGCCGACGCAGCGTCGCAATCCACTGACATTTAACAACTAAAAATTTTTGTTAAGTTTATTCTTGTAATTTTATCGTGTAGCAGTTGTTGAGGCTAAAAGTCCATTATGGACAATAGCAGCGAATTTTTAACAAATATTGACAACTCTGCGGAACAGGTGAGAACATTCGTTGCTAAAAAAAATAGAATAGCAAAGTTAATTGCAAATTTTTGATGTGAATGCTTTTATTGTTTAATCAATAGCTTACGGTAATTTACTAAATTTTTATAATCACAAATTAATGCTTGTATTACAACTATTAACACTAAATTTTTGTTAGTGATAGTCTAGTCAGTTTGTGAGTGCTTTAAATAATTAAAATCCCATCATACATAAATAGTATTGATCTAAAAAGATTACTCATACCAATTGTGCTTTGGGAAATTCCCACAATTGAGATGGCACGAGTATCACTTGACTACGCACTGACCGTTTCCGTCTATCATGTTTAAAACATGGTATCAAATTTGACTGGGAATAGTGAGATCAATGGTGACAAAAAAAATTACGCAGGAATGCAAAACGGTTAGTAAAAGTGATGTTGAAATTGAGTATTTAATAAAACTAATTGAATTCGCACATTCGCAGTCTTGCAAAAGTGCCCCCTTTCAAAATTTCAAAGATGAGTTCTGCCGTTCAGTTCCAGTGCATTTAATATTCGGTTAAATGTACGCATTGTGTGCTTAACAATGGATTGTATCTAACCACAAAACCGCATTTATTCCTCTCATTTCACGTTCCATTAAAAATGTTTTTACTTAGATCTATCGATATTTTAGCGTGACCAAAGTTCACAACGTTTTGATGTTAGTAAATCACAATTTCGCAGCAAAATTGGGTCATTGTTTTGCAAACACGAATCAGCCTAGTAAAAGACTTGCACAAATGTGGTAAATTTTTTTTAATATTCTGTTGTATTACAGAGAATTTTACCATAAATATACTTGGGTTACTTTATTTAATCGCAGTTAAGTCACTGCGGTAAAGTATGTGGTCTTACAAAATAATGGAATTCGATAATGACCTTTTAAGACATGATGAAACTGCTTGTTTTAATGTGATACATATTAATGATTTCTCTAATCAATTTATAAATTACTAATAAGTAATCAAGTTAGAGAATTGTGTCTGAGATGGCACATTTAAGTGATGCAAAATTGAATAACTTACAACACTTTTGTTGGTCAATTTTATGAGAATTTTTATTTACGGTAAATCTAAGCGTTACTGTGCCATCTCGCCAAAGGTGCTAGCACATCCATTCAACTAAAACTCCCTAAATTATTTATTAATAGTTTTATTTACTTTATTGACCATAGCTCCAAATTTACTTAAAGTGTACAACATCATCATGGACAACCTTAAAGTTTGTTAATGGCTTAATACAGTAAATAATTGCCAGCTCGTTTACCACCATATCACCACATAAACAGTGATTTTAATTGTCCGGATTTACAATTCTGCAGCTGTACTTGAGAAATACTGACAATGAGCAGATAAACACAAGATATTAGTAACCAATTCCTTAGTCAACAAAGTGAAGTATAAACTTGCTTATATAACTTTTAGTGTTTTATATAAAAGACTGCACCATCTTACCTTAAAGTGCCGTCTTAGACACAAAGCATTACATCACATATACCATTTAATGACCATCTCAAAACGCCTGGGAACTAATTTCAAACTCATGCAATTATTGAGGGACTCGATACTTTTCGACCATTACTTTAAATAATTAACTTGAAAATTGTTATACGTTTTCGTTTATTGTTTAACGTTGTCGGTTTGTCGCAGGTAAGAATAATAAAATTCTGGCGATCTGGAAATTTATTTTGCTATGGATCGAATTCATAGACACGGCTTACAATTAGACATAGCAATTGAAAATATCCGAACTCAAACGAAAATCTTTACCTGCTTTTCCCCGAGTGCTTAGCAATTACTATGTCTAAGCCGTGTCTATGAATTCGATCCTGTGAATTGTGCATATTACAAATTCGATTCGTTTAACGTCGTTTCGTTTAACGTCGCGATTTTCAGGTTCTTAACAACAATGTTAAGAGGGGCTTATTGTACCTTGTTACGGTGTTAAGTAAATAGGTCGATAGTCATAATTAAACCACCGGTCTTTTGTGATTGTGCCAGTTTCCCTCTCTCTCATTCGTTTAAAAATAGCAAAAATAATTTTGCAGATTCCACACGAAGGCAGAAATCGATCCGACCAGAAGAAAGGAATGCCTTGTACGAAGGGTGTAGCAATGTCATTTGGTTTCAAAAGAAGACCGTTGCCAACAACGCACACGGACAACTGCAACATTGGAAGATTTTTAGAAACAGATCAAATAATCGACGGAAATGGAAATGATGACACTTGTACTACAAACGTGATCCCTTCGGGAAGAACTACCCCAAAACTCGCGCCGCCAAAAAAAGAGGCCAGTGCTACACGTGTCAGTCGGTTCGGTTTTCGTCAGCCAAACTTGAACAGGCTCGATAAAGTGGCAGATATTAATAACGAATTTAATGCGTTGCGCGAACAGAGAAATGATAATGCAATAGAAACTAATTGTGATGTGAAATTGAAACAGTATGGTGCTATCCAAGCTAAATTAACAACAATAAATTCGTTAGAAAGGCATAGAGGCAATGTGAAAAGTATAAACGCTTATGCACAAGTTAGTAGATATACTCTTCAATCAAAACAGCTTCCACGACCGCAGTATCCAGTTCATGTAATGGAAAGTAAAGCAGCTAAAACGCTAGCGAACAACAATAAAAAAGCCCACACAAAATTGCACACTTTCCCTGAAAAAAGTTCGTCGAAAGAGGTTTCTTCGCCCGAGGAAGACAGTCGAGTAAGCAGCAACGGTGGAGAGACCGTTGAGATGTTAGATCATTCTCCAATGATGTATCAGCGGAAAATTCGCCAAAAACAAAATGATGATGTTTCAACTTTCTACAACACTTTTTACGATAAAGATTTAGATGATTCAACAAATTCTAATGTATTATTGCCCCAATTGCCAAGTGCTTTTAATCGTGCCAGCCTGCAAGAAAGATGGTTAAAACCAGAAAATGCCAAAAGGAAACTAGCTCACAGGGTTTCGATTATGTCACTGGAGTGTGCCAATGACGATTGCGTGACGGAACAACCCTCTTATGAAATTAACAAATTCAAAAAAGTGGTTAAGCATTCAAATACGGATTTGAAAAGTCAGCCCAAACCGAGTCTGCAAGTAGTTAACACCGATTCTATCGAGTGGGCTCATGCAGGTGAAGCCATGGCTGACGATTTGAGTTGCACCCTCCAATTAAGTGACCAAGAGAAGGATTCTTCCCCTGCTTTAGCGGTGATAAAGGCGACGATAGATAATGATAATGGATTGCTAATCGACGACCCGAAATTTGCTGCCGTTGCTGCGGCTAGTAATTCCAGCATGTTACTGGAAGATGAAACATCTCCAGTGGATAGTTTAATATGTAGTTACTCAGATGTGGAAGATTTACTTAAACAAAAGTCGAATAAAAAGAACAGTAATTCATCAAATTCGAAAGACGTGAATGAAAAAAGTATTCTCAACAGTTCTAGTCCAAGTACTTCAAATTCTTCCTCTTTCTCCGATGGTAGAGATTTTTTAATAGATGACGAAATCGCCGATCAACCCGCTTTACTATTTGACGAGATGGGCGATGATGGAACAATCGCTCTGGGTGGGGATAGTAAAGTAAAAAAGAGATTGATCAGCGTGTTCGAAAGGAGTCCTCTATTTATGCGAAAAAAAAATTCGCTATGTAGCAGAACAGTTTCGGTAGATACCCTTTCACCATGTGAAAGTATTGCTTCGGATGACCTAATGCTCGATTTTGAACAAAGCGCAATGGATCTCACCAACAGGTATTATTTTTTTGTCTCTTCCTTGACGGCGTGATTAATGAATATGTTTCAGAAATGATAATTTACGACCTTCAGTCGCTATTATAAAAAGAGCCCACAAAGACATTCACGAAGTGAAGAAAGATGGCTCTTGTTTCGTGGAAAGTTGCTCGCCCCATAAATCTTCACTGAGAAGGTGATTTAAAATGAATCCACTTAATTAACGTCAAACAATTCTGTGAATGTTTTTTTAGTACTTCGGAAAGTAAATTGTTTTCGAGCGCCCCAAATAGCGTACCTGATCTAGTTCACGTGTTAGATGGGTATCAAGGAGATAGTTCCCTGAGGATAGATCACAATGATTATGGAATTATGATTCAAGATATTACCAGCATGAAATCGCTGCTTATTAGGTTAAAACGAATTTTACGTGAGGTATGTTACATCTGGGTACATTTGTAAATTTGTGCAACACTAAAACCAGTTTGATTGTTACTAATTTCAATGGTTAAGCAACAAAACAATTTTACAAATCTCAGTGCACGTTCACGCCGAACCTTGTTCGTGAATGAAAAGTTCCTTGATTATTCTTACGCAACGTCTTATTATGTTTAAAAGAACAGTTTCTGTGAATTATTATTGTTTCGTAATATTTCACTAATTAATTGTACAAAAGTGATCACTTTTAATAATACAAATTATCTAATCTGTACCAAATCATATCAATGGTCTGCTTTTAACAAGTTCTCAATTATTATTTTTTATGAAATTAAAGCAAATTACTGGAATTATTGTTTCAAAATTTTACAATCTAAATTAATTGTGATCTATTTAACAAAAGCTATGTTTGCAGGAAGATGGACTGCATCTATTTGGCGTAAGCAAATTTTTAGCCCCTGGTTAAAACATTAAAATTAAAATCAAAATATTTTAGTCGCAACTTATCAATTCATATTCAAACGGACGAGAACTGCTCGCAAATATGAATGATGACCACCTGAACTCCGAAATGACAGATCTCAAAAGGCAGTTACTATTTTTGCAAGGACAATTAGAAGATAAAGATAAAACCGTTCTTCAGCTTCGTAATCAAATGACGAAATTAGTAAATCAAGATCACAAAGTGGAACCTGCTGTTAAGATGTCCTGTAACAATACAACTAGCAATGCAGCCACACAAACAGAACGAGTAAGTTTTTATAGATAAATAAGTCGACATTTATTCTTATTAAAAAATTGAGAAATCAGTGCCATAAACCTCACACACACACACACACACACACACGCGACTTTTTTGTTATTAAAATGGAAAATTAAAACCATAATGCTGGTCTACACCATTAAGTTTTTATACATTTTTTTTTGTGCCTCAATGAGTAACATTACACATTGTGTTGATTTATACTTATTCAAATAAAAGTACAAAAAATGGCAAATAAATTAATTTTGGTTTTAAATTGATTGCACAATTTTTTATGGTAATTTTTTTACAAAAGTATGAAATTTGTTTTAGATACGTCCTACTTCATTTAGCGCACTGTCACCTCAATCGCTGGATGACGGCCGAAGTTCTCTCATAAGGTAAATATTCTCAAGGAAGCGGCACAATAACAGCAATGTACATACCTACACATATACGAATCTAGTGTTGTTTAGTCACAATAAGTTTGTTACAACATGTAAACAAATATTCTATTGAAAAAAAAAACATTCTAAAGTATTACTATATTACGTTATTTAATAATCAATAAAATTGATATTGTTATCTTAATGTTTCTATTTTGCATGCTGCGGTAATGTTACTGACTGAAACAGTTTCAGGATTGGCAAGGTAGTGTTTGCAGATTTATTACTTGGTGTATGTGTACTGTGTGCTGTGAACCTTTTATGTCTCATAAACCTTCTTTATTCTTGCACAAACTGTTATTACAGGTCATTTGATTGATGTTTCTTTTACTATCAAACAAATCACTATCAAACATTGCTGACTTCAAAACAGCTATTTTTACATGCTATTAAATAACAAATATTTATTGTAAGATCGTGGAAACAACTACACTTTATTCATAATATTCATTTATTATGACATTATTGTTTTTATTTAATTTCAGTAGTAACAGCTACTTTTCCATAATCTTAAAATATTATCTTTTTGTATTATTGCCAAGCCTTCAAATTTCACATCGCACCCTTGCATTTAAGATTGAATCGAAATGTTGTGAACGAAAAGAAAATTTTTTGAAAATTAACTCAATCGGTTTCTCAAATGCGCCGTTTTTCAGTTTCGTGCATTTTTACCAGATGAAAAATAAACGTTTGGGAAATTAATTGATTTTTGAAAATGATTCGAAAACATTGACATTCGAACAAGGGACGTTATCTGTTTCACGCATCCATAAGTTGGGTACCTAAGGTTCGTTGTTCCACAGCTGCAAAAAGTATTACTTGAGATGTTCCATGTCAGCTTGAATTTTTTATTTCAACGGCAGCTGTGAGCTAACCAAAAATCCTTAAATCATTAAATAATTCAATTTATTTTAAGTTGTAATTGTTACTAATTATTTAACGTCCCAAAATGGCACTTTCAATGTAATTTCTATTGCTAACCTCGACATGGAATAGCTCAAAATGAATATAATGCGATTTAATAAATTTTCCTTTTGCAGTTTGAATGAAAAACCGTTAGACTACTCACCCGTTTTAAAAAAGATACCTTCATACCCTGTTCCAGACATTTCATCACTAATTACTATTAATTTTTGGCCAAAATCTAAGAATGAAGATATAATATTAAATTGTCGAAATATAAACTATGAATTGAATTATTAAATTTTCTTTAAATAAGTTAGTTTTTTTTTAAGTAATACTCGCATATTACGTGTAGTAAATCTAAGTTACATTTTGACTGTGATCATTAACTGCTGTATATCTAACTAAATAAAATTTAGATTGTAGTGTAATACTAAATTTTTGTTTTGTATGTTAACAAAAAATAGGTAGTCCCCTAAAAAGATTCCTTTTTGAAATAAATTAATTTAAAATTATGCCTTTTATGCTTTTATATTTATTAATGCATACCTACTAATATGTTTAATAACTGTTTCAAAAACACTACTAATTTACATTGCTATTTTAATATCAATATGAAGTTAAAAATAAATTAAAAACAACATTATTAGTATTATACATTTTATTAGCGCAATTTTAAAACACCATGGATTAAATTTTTTTATCTGTTTGTCGAAATAATCCAGTTATACAGATTGCTGACAAAACTAAAAATTCGAAACAATTTAATGTTATCTACAAATGACGTCCATCATCTAAATAAATTCTTACATACATTTTTTTTAATAATATTTATTATTTATTAATATTACCCATACCAAAATATTAAATAAGTAGAAATAAAGCGTTACAACCACCGACAACACTTAGAGATGAAAAATCAATAATCATTTTCTTGTAATTTATTAGCGCACAAATTTTAAGAATAAGATATTTTTTGCGTCTCCGTCCGGCGTTTCCACATCTGAAAATCGTCGAGAAACTCGTATTTCGAAGCCTAGGCCGGAAAAAGCCAGGATACCCACCAAAATAATTTAAAACGAAAGGTGTAAGGTGTACTTACATCACCTTTAAATTTATACATCGGCATGTTTTGAATTGCAAATTTAAAATGAGCAATTCTATAAATTCAAATTTTAAATTGAAAAATTATTTTATTAAATAAAATTACCACTTTGTATACAAAATGATTTTACTGGTTATATAATAAGGTACATACATAGGTCAGGGCTTAATGAAATACAAAAAGAGTCACTTTTTCCATAATAAAGAAGCCCGCGGATAAGTAAAATAATGAATCACATTTAAATTAAAAGTTACTACAACTGGAGAAAGCATGGCATTTTTTCATAGACTATGATAACCACGATAAGTGTTTTTTAACCCATTCGTTCGCGTTGCAATTTAGTCCCACTGCATTCGACAAAAAAGCAACTCATCGCAATACGCACTACAATTCGCAATCGGCAAACAACTTAGTAAAAATAACTGCTGGTAAGTTATCTCAAATATTAAATTTTAAAAATATTAATTAATTAATAGTGGAAATAAAAATCATCATGGAACTTGAGAAAAAAGGATTTTAATGTTGTTGTAAAAATGTATTATTCTAATCACTCGGCACAACCAAGTTTACTAGAATTACCGCTAAATCAACATAAAATAATACTTATGAATACTTATTTACAAACATTATATTTGTGGATTGTAAATAAGCACATCTAGGTGCCATTTTTCATTAAAAATAGTTAAATAATAATAATAGTTAATAATAGTTAAAAATAGTTAATTTTTGAAAATAACTTTTAAATTTGGTTAGCTGTGATGGTATCACTGTATTTTAAAACTAACCTTTCTTTAAATGTCATTTTGCCAACACTTGTTATTTCTATTTAATTATGATAACTAACTAAATCAATGTTTACTACACAAAATTCTTCGTAAATTTATTCCAGGTAAAATTACACGTAAATTCTATTTTTTTCTAGATATCTGATTGGCTACAAATTAATTATGTTTATAGCAAATTCTTGTAGATAAAAATGTTTGCCTGGGGTAGTACAGTACATGGTGAATTAGGCCTGGGCGGTATAGAGGATGAGAATATTTTGACACCTCGTCAACTCGAGTGGACTGACGCAAAATCTGTTGTGGAAGTTGCCTGCGGTGATTCTCACACACTTATATTAAATAAAGATGGAAAAGTGTATTCTTGTGGAAACAATGACTACGGGCAATTGGGACATAGTCAACCCAGAAAAAGGCCACGTATGTCACTATTTAGTATGTGCAATCTTAAAATGTTTCCCATAACAAGCATTAAACATTTATTCAGTTAATTTCTTCATAATTTAAAAGAGCAAATGCGTTCTTCACTTGGTTATTTGAAACATCTGTTTATGAAAATGGGGATTGTTTCATGAACAGTGTAATTTCAGCATGAAGTAATCTGCTATATTTTATCAACATTTATAATTAAAATCAAATCAAATTTATAAAAAATGAAATACATTTTGCTTTGAAAACAGTGTTTAATGGTTCTTATCTACAATGCAATTCTTTTGATATTGCATTAAAAAGTTAACAAAAACCAAAAAATATAGGCCATTATTAATAATATTTTTTTATTATTATCTTTATCTATTATAGTTATTGTCTACTTTGATTGTAGAATTAGTAAGTGGTTTAGATGCGTGTCGAATTGAACACGTAGCTGCTGGAGCATCCCATTCCATGGCCCTTAACCAATGGGGACAGTTATTTACTTGGGGATCAGATATTTATGGTCAACTTGGACAAAATCTGGGTCAGACAATTCAACCGACGCCAAGAATATTAAAAACTTTAGCAACTTCGCACATTGTTCAAATTGCTTGTGGACTAAGACACTCGGTTGCCTTAACGAACAGTAAGTCTTTAGTCAAATTAATACAAAAATTGTAGCTTTTATTCCAGATGGAGAAATATATGCATGGGGTGGAAATAATCATGGCCAGTTGGGAACCGGAACAAATAATTCATCTGAACAAAATCCCACTTTAATTTCTTCTTTATATGGAATACCTATAGCATTTATATCATGTGGTAGCAATCACACATTTGCGCTTTCTAAATCAGGTGCTGTTTTTGGGTGGGGTCAGTATTATGTTATTCACAAATATATTTGACATAATTTACACCTTGTTACAGGGAAAAATGCATATGGGCAATTGGGTTTAAATGATACTAATGCTAAACCATTTCCTAATCAACTTAGAACTCTAAGGAACATTCGAGTAAGATTTATTTCATGTGGTGATGAATTTTCAACATTTTTAACGATAGATGGAGGTGTTTTTTCATGTGGTGCTGGAATGTATGGTCAATTGGGTCATGGCACTCACTCAAATGAAATTTTACCAAAAAAGGTAAAGTAAATTTATTTCAAAAGCTTTAATCCCATTGTGTGCTAAACAAAAATTGTTAAGAAACAATTTGAATTTGATATTATAAAAAGATAGTACAATTTTAGTTTGTAGGTATTAGAATTAATGGGATCCACAGTGACACAAATAGTATGTGGTCGTCGACACACATTATCTTTAGTACCTTCACGAGGTAGAGTGTATAGTTTTGGCCTTGGTGGCTCGGGCCAATTAGGGGCACGTAAACCTTCAAGTGCTTCGACACCTCAAGTAGTCCTTGGTCCGTGGGTATCTCCAAGTGGTAATGCGGTATTATCAAAAGGTGATGAGAACTATGTAATTCAGAGAATATTTGCTGGTGGAGATCATTGCTTTGCAACTGTTACAAAACAGAAAGACAATATTTCGCCGCATGACTGCAGAGAATATTTACCTCAGTCTCAAATTCTTGCACTGAACTTTGATTACCTAAACACATGCTTGAGAATATCTGCAAAAGGCCAAGTCGATCAAGAAATGCTTAGTTATATAGAAACGGTTTTTAAAAGTTTAGCTTGTGTTAATGGTTCATTTTTGTTGCCTAATGAAGAACATTATTGCTGCAGTAGTAAACATTCTGGTGTGGATCTGGCATTAGCTGAAAAAACCTTTTCAATCATTGGCAAATGTGAAAGACAGAGTCTGAAAGATTTAGTAAGTTCTTGTCTAATATATTATCTCATTTGATAGAAGTTATAATTTTTGTCATCTAGATTTGGACCAGTATAACGGAAGATTTATTAAGATTATTGAATCCTTCACCCCCGGATGTTGAAGCTTTAAGAATCTATCTTATATTACCATTATATCATGAATTCAGCAACCCTAGACAACACCAAAAATTACAAAAGCCATTTGGAAGTGCTCTGTTGAAGCTTAAACAACCAGCAATTAGAGTGGTTGGAATTTGGTGGAGCACTAGCAGTAACGATTACTTTGAGCGATTAGTTAATATATTTAAAAGTGTTGCCATGTACGTTATCAGACACCAAAAAGTTCCAGAAAATAAGGTAATACTGCATTATTATTGTATTATTATTTCAATATTTATTTATAAGAATTCCATTTGTATAAAATTTTCTTTCACCAAATTACTTCTTATATTTTCAGACAATATCGTATGATTCTAGCCTTAATGTAATGTTAGATATCTTGGCTTTTTTAAACAAATTAAATCATTCTGTTGAAGGATTAAAAGTACCGTATGATTCATTTCATTTATCCGAATTAGGAGAAGTTGTCGATGTGAGAGTCGATTATGTGTTATGGTTAACCGATTCAGGGGTAATTTTTATATAAAAATTTTAATTTCTTATTAATTACTGCTTTTTTCAGACAAATAAGCTATTTTTATGTAATTATCCGTTTTTATTCGATGCTCAAGCGAAAACTTTATTGCTTCAGACTGATCAATCAATTCAAGTAAGTAACACTTATTGTCTTTTTTTACATATTTAATAGATTCTCTCGATTTAGATGCAGTCAGCTATGAATGCAGCTGCACAACGTGCCTTCACTGCGTTGTTATTCTCTTCAAATACCTTCCAAAATATTACACAGTTTTTATTATTGAATGTAACACGTGATAATCTTGTATCTGATACTCTTCGAGAATTATCAGATGTGGACAGTACAGATTTGAAAAAACCACTAAAGGTAAATCTATATAAAATAATTAAGAACAATTTAATGTTTGTAATATTAGATAAAATTCCACGGGGAAGAAGCTGAAGATGAGGGAGGGCCTAGAAAAGAATTTTTTATGTTGGTTTTAAGAGAAATCTTAGATCCTAAATTTGGAATGTTTAAAGAATATGAAGAAACCAGAACTATTTGGTTTTCTGGAGATTCATTTGAAGAAGAACACATGTATTTATTAATAGGTTTGTATTAAAAACTAAATGATTTTCCATATACATCGAATATTAATCAGGTCTCATATGTGGACTGGCAATATACAACTTTACAATCATAGACGTACCATTCCCATTAGCTTTGTATAAAAAATTGCTAAAAGAAGAAGTTTCACTGAATGATGTAAAAGGACTTTCTCCTACGATAGCAAATTCACTGAAGTCACTCTTGGATTATGAAGAGTCTGACTTACAGGATGTTTTTTGCCTGAATTTCGAAGTTACTAGGGAAGTATTTGGTGAATTTAAAACGATTGAATTGAAATCTAATGGACGAAATATTCCAGTAACACTAGAAAATAAGTAAGTGGATAAAATGATTTAAAAAAGGGGGAAAAACTATAAAACTTGTGTTGTCAGACAAGAATATGTGGATCTATACGTTGACTTCCTATTTAATAAGTCGGTTGCGGCACATTATGCAGCATTTTCGGCAGGTTTTATGAAAGTTTGTGGTGGTCGTGTGCTCGAGTTGTTTCATTCTCATGAATTAATGGCTGTGGTTGTTGGAAATGAAAATTACGATTGGCATGCTTTAGAAGAGAGTGCAGAATATAAGGATGGCTACAAATCATCTGATAAAACCATAAGGTGGTTTTGGGAAGTGATTCATGACTTGTCACTGGAGAATAAAAAGAAATTTTTGTTATTTTTAACTGGCAGTGATAGAATACCTATTCAGGGAATGAAAGCCATTAAGGTAAAACGTTTAATTGCATATTTATTTTACAAGATAGTATTTGCAGATAATAATCCAACCGGTAAATGATGAAAAATTCTTACCAGTGGCACATACTTGCTTCAACTTACTGGATTTACCACGATATAAAACGAAGGAACGTCTGAAATACAAACTGCTTCAAGCTATAAAACAAACTGAGGGATTTTCATTAGTGTGACAATATGTTAATAATTTTTTATTGAAATTTACATTAAAGGATTAATTTTTCTATGTTGATTAATTTTGTATACCTATTTTCTTGTTTTTGAATTAAAGTAATTTTGACAAAAAATTTTTAAAAATGTTGCTGACAAATTATTTGAAATGTCAAAAAAACGTCACCCAAATTGTTAAAATCTCAAATAAACTTTTTGACAAATGATGCAATTTTTGAAATTATTTAGTTACCACTTATTCACTAAAAAAAAATGTTCCGACAATATTTAGGTGTTTATAAGGAATAAATAGGAGATATGGCAATGCCACACCACATAAGGAAATGTCAACAGATATTGTTGTTTTATCTCACGATAACAGCTTTGCCGTATTTTTTCTTTGGGAAAACTTCTCTTCAATGTTTTTAATCGGCGCAAATAAATCATGGAACAAGACAAGGTATTATATTCTGGATTTCTACTAGTACCTCCACAAGGAAAAATATTAATCAAGGTTTGTTTGCTTTGTTTTTGACTTATTGTAAAAGTTACTTTAAAATTTGTTGTAGAAAACATGGCAACAGAAGTATTGCTTGTTGTATAAAGCTAGTAAATTTGGGATTGAACGATTAGAAATTTATGAAAACATTGAAGCTGCTCAAAGCAAGCACTCACCGTTGAGGATCATAACACTAGAAAATTGTATAAAGATCACACAAAAAAATGACATTGTTTTTTTAATTATAACCAAAACTGCCAGCTATGAATTTAGCGCAACATCTGAACAGTCTCTCGCAGAATGGTTGACTGCACTACAATCAGTTGCATTTCGCGATGACACGTCTAAAATTACTAGCATTGAAGAAGATAATGATTTATATTGTTCCTCGGGAGAAGGAGTATTTAATGTCAGGTTATACTCATCAAGTGCTTCAAAAAGGTGCAATTTAGAGCCAAAAATGTACACGTTAATATTAACTTCGAATGCCATACAACTTCGGAATAGTGAAGACAACAAACTGCTCTTTACGTGGCCTTATTGTTTTATCCGTCGATACGGTTATCGTGATGGAAAGTTTACTTTTGAAGCTGGCCGTAAATGTGACTCAGGTGAAGGCACCTTTCATCTTGAATATCCAAATCAACAAGAAATATTCAGGTAAATTAGAAACTTCTTTTGATACTTATAAACTGTTTGAATTGCAGGTGTGTATCTTCGAAAATGAAATCCATGAAGAAATTATTGCACGGCGACTCTACACCATCGATATTGGATTGTGGTGACAACCAATTTCATGCGGCTCTTAGCATGGAAGCTAGATCGAGAAGCCCTTTGCCACCTTCCCCCACCACATCTACTTCATTGCACGATATTGAGTCGCCTGCTTCTAGTAAGTCGTTTCCAGAAAATTCATTTGAAAAATTAGGAATACACAATTCAATTACCGTATCTAAACCGAAACCAGTGAAACCACCTCGTAAATCACTATACCCCAAAACAGAAAAATCTGATAGTGGTCGCATTTTGATACCACATGAACAAATTTATGAACCCGTGTCAAAAGATAAATATGATGAAATTCAGTATCGTAGTGAGGCATGGCGAACTCTCGGAACTGATTATATAAATCACACTGAAAGTGTAACTGACAGTGCTGAAGATTTAGTAGAATATGTTTCTTGGGGTCGACAAAAAAGTGATCCCGTCGTTAATGATCAGAAGATTCCACAAGCTTCCAAAATTATCACACAAGTCTCCATATCCAGCCCGGAAGACGACAGTTATGATAGACTTAACTTTTTTGGCTCATCAAGTAAGTTAAACTTAGCTAAGTCTGGTTATAAACAGGTTTCTCCAGCTCCAATTGCTGCGATACCGACACCTTCATCGTTTAATGATTACGATGAAGTGCAACCATCGATTGAAAGTGTTAGGATTGCAGATGATTCACATTTAGGATATGCAAAAATTCGTAAAAGTACCAAGGAACCTCCTGTTGATCATCAGTTTCACAATGATGAACCTTACGCCGTAATTAGTAAACCAAAACGTGTCTAGTCGAAATGTTACTTATTATTTTATGGTTTATTTGAAACGAATTTTTTGTTGCTTTTTTGAGCTGATAGGTCAATACGAAAATATATCATGCTATAATGCATCATTTCAAAAAATGCTAACTTGTGCCAATTGAAATTATGTGGAATAAACATTAAAATAGGCCATATTTTGTTCAAGTTGTAGTCAAATAATTTGAATTGTTAAACATTTTGCCAAAAGTTGTGGATGTATTTTTTATAAACGGACAAATTTTAGTTAGAAACTGAAATTGTGCCTTATATTTTGCCACAGAAATGTTTTTACTGTAGTTCTGTTGGCTAATATTTTCTAATGCCATTGCTTTAAAACCACTAAAATATTCTATCACATGACTCCTGCAAAATATGACAATACAAACTGATAAGATTATTTTAATATTAAAATTGTAGTGTTAATAAGCATCCTAATGGTGATCTTAAATTTAAGTGCAATCGAATAAAGGCTGTTTGTTGCAACGAAAAATATCAATAATAAATACTCCTAATTACAAAATTATATTTTATAACACAGACTTAGCAAAAATTGTGAGAATTCATGTCATTCTTAAAATTATTTTTGAAAAAATGTTACCACTAATTAAGGCTTCAGAAAGGTCAATAAATTTTGTGTGCAAGCATCACACTAATTAATTTCCTTTTATATTAAACAATTAAAATATGTTACAATTTAAAGTATTGTCTGTAAAGACGTAGTAATAACAGTAATGAAAATTACATTAAAAAAAATAATTTGTTTTTCAGTATTCAATTTGTTCATGTGTAAGAAGTATTACAAATTTTTAGTGCAGTAGAGCGTCGATTATCCGAACGTCAATCATTCGAATGACGATTTGATTTATCCGAACGTCAATCATCCGAATCGTCGTTAACTTTGCCATTACATTACTTTATAATGTGATTGAAATATTATTTGTTGTTCAATATATGTTTATATTCTATCATTTTGAGCGTTTTAGTGCTCATAAACTATGACTGTTCGGTCATCTGAATTTTCGATTATACGAACGGTAGTCGGTCCCAATTAGTTCGGATAATCGACGCTCTACTGTAATTGTTTCATTTAATGAATAATTAAAATAAGTGGTAATCGATATGTAGAACTTATCGAAAATTATGCAATATCATTGTTTATTATAATTAGCAATTGTTACCGCTCTGGACTTGAGTAAAAAGTTTAGCTGAAATGACACTAAAATAATTTACCTATGTATTCAAAAATATTTCAGCGATGCATTTTTTCTCTCGTTTAATTAAATATTGAATGCTTATTGTATTATACTTAATATACAATTAAGATATATTAATGTTGACTTTTTTGTGATGGTTTAACAAAAATGAATATTAAATTTGATTGATTCATCTGATTTTAAAAAATATATTACTTTTTTAACTAGAATCCTTAGTTCCTACTAGGGATAGGGATAGGAGCCAAAGATGAAATAACTCGAATGAAAATTTACAAAAGTGCCATTGTACATATCGTTTAAAGTTGTATCTTGTAATGTGATAAAACAAATTATCTCAAGTCTACTAATATTGTGCACAATTTTGTATGCTTACTTTAAACTGCGAGATCTTTCTTTGGCTGTATCTAAAAGATTTCTTTTTAACTAAGTTTGTTTTAACCATCTTAACAACAAAAGCTTGTATCTTCACACACCAATGGTATTGTAAAAACTTATTTCTCTGATACTTATTTGCTATTATTTTATATTATTTTGAAATGTTATGTTATAGTGATACTACATTGCCAAATTTTATCACCTACTGCATAAACCATCGGTAGTTTACTCTAAGAAATTATAATTAAGTCATTTCATATTTAATTACTACTTAATTGTAGTATATTGTTGTTGCTTATATTCACATATCTTTTAGTACACAATAAATAAAATATATACAATATTTACAGATAAGGAAAAATTGCCATAATTTTTATATAAAAAAATGTTTTGTAAAAACTTTTTACATATTTTTAATAAACTATTATGAAATATTTAAAATTTTATATTTTAGTATTAAACAAATTAACAAGAGTATATATATAATCCAATATACAATTACAAAAATACTTTGAAAAAGAAAAGAAACTTGAAAGAAAATATAAGATGTAGCCCTACAGAGAACCAGTCATAAACTCACAATAAGAAGACAACCCAAAAAAACTATTTATAGTTAATTTTACAACATAGTTATACATTGGATGTTTTTACTATTTCACCCTTTTCTGCAAGAATCTCTTCGATATTCTTTTTACCGTTCAAATCACTAAACCAATTTAAATTATCTGCTATAATATGATGATTTTCACACTGTGCACATTTCACTATCACAACTCCTTTTTGGTAGGCTAGTTTTGATATGTGATGTTCATTGCGGCTATTGCATACTTTGCAGGTGTAGTGGAGCTGCAGCTTCGCTTCCACTTTCGCTAATGGTAGCGAAGCAGGAGGTGAGCACAAATGTCGTGTATTGAACTCTATTTTATAAAAATTTTGCAGTGGTGCATTAAGGCGATGCAATTTCTTGAAATTTTGATTTAAAATCGTAGTCCTTAAACAATTTCGTGCACACTGAAAAAGTTTCGAATTTATGGCTAACCTCAATGCCATGTTTTACATCAATACTCAGAATAAAAAACTAATATTTATTAACGGAATAAATTTCTTAAAAAAGTTCTTGTGCACTTGATTGTCAAATTTGAAGTTTGTATTCTTCATGGTCTATGGTATTCTTTTTTGGTTGGCACTTCCCTTTACTCATCTGACATCAGTCATATATAGTTAAATCTCCTTTATTCGGTCGGGGTCAACTAGTTATAATTTATGATATTCATTCGCAATCAATTTGTTTCTTTGATATTTTTCATAACTTAAATAATTAAATAAACAAGTTTTTAAAAGTATCTAGAAAGAGCAGTTCACCAACATATTAAATGTATAAATAACCTCCACCATTAATTTAATTTTAAAATTGTCAACATCACGTTCGAAAAATATAAATTATCTTAGAATTTATGTTAAAAGCTTGTATAAAATATGAACGCTATAACAAAATTTAGAAAAGCACGGTGTTTTTGAAATCTGTTAGTGCCAAAGGTACATGCGTTTTGACGATACTGTGGATTGTGAACTACCAGGTAGCTAAATAATAAAAATTAGAATGTTCGGATTCTTAATGTTGGTGCTATGTATTTGACACGCCTTTTTAAAAATAGTTATGATAAATCTATTGAATAATTTTGCCGACTAATTATGGATACGGCGTGACATCATTAATTAATTCAACGCATGGATGATAATATGTATTCACCTGTAGAGGCCATCATAACCTTCATCATTATAAAAGTGGTAAAAATTACCAACTTCATTAAGGTAATTTGAGAAGTGAAGATTTATTTAGAAAGTATGAATTGTGATATGATGGAAGAAGCCAATGATATATTAAAAAATGGAATCCTTGTAGAAACCAATAAAGGGTAAGCAAATACGGTCTACCAGTGCGGCAGTCAGGTATTATAAAGTTTTTATTTCAGCTTAGTTTGCTTATCAGTAACAGATGCATTATCAACAAATTTGCAGTTATCCGCAGAAGATTTAAAAAATGTAGCAACACAATTAATCTTGCAGCAGCATGTTGGTGACTTTACCACCATAGATTCTTCATTTTTTCCGTGCCATTCTTTAAGCACATCAGAAGTTTCCACCGATAGCACGGCCATAGACAGTGATGAACTAACAAGTGAATGCAGTGATGCTGCTGCTAATAATCCAACTACCACCAAATATTTGCCAAAAACAAGTAACAATTGGCATCATGTTCCAGACAAACTATTCAAAGGTATTAAACACGCCAAAAATGTAACAATTCCGTCAAGTAAAATAATTGTAAAGACTGCTTCTTTACGCCAACGAAATAAAATCAATGTAGCTGCGAAAACACCCATTAACATATCCTGTATAACCGAAGATGCATCCGGCAGTAGCGTTTTACCTACTAAGAAACTTAACATATCCGGAGATTTTTATCTGAAGCCTGCAGCAAAGGAAATTATTTTAAATGAAACTAAACCTTTAAAAAGGAGAGGAGGTTGGCCAAAAGGACGCAAACGCAAGCCTGAATTGTTACATTTGCCTCCAAAAGCGCCGGCAACCGGTTACAATCTTTACATGAATGAAATGCGAAAGCAGTTTAAAGAAAGCCCTTTAGCATTTCATGAGATTACCAAAGTTGTTGGCAATCAATGGTCAAATCTTAGTTTGGAGGAAAAGAAACCTTATTTAATCAGAGCTGAGGAAGACAAAAAGCGATATCGCGAGGAGTTGAAAAACTATAGAAAATCTGGTGCTTATCAGTTATATCTGGCAAAAAAGAGAAGAAGGAGGGACCAATATAATATACCTTCGGAGAGTGATATGGACGCTACTGATGATATTGATGTAAGTTTAAATATTGCTTTGTGTTAATAAAATTAAATTTGTAATTATGATAGGATGAGGACAATGAAGAATTGTATTGTCGAACATGTGACCAGTGGTTTCATAATTTACACAACAAAAGAGAACACCTTCAAGGCCGTCAACATAAGCAAGCAGTAGCCGGTGATATGACACGTGAATTAGGAAAGCGCGGTACAAATTTAAATGGCAGCTCTTCAACTACCTTATCTGATGAAACAAATTTAGATGGAAGCTCTGAATTGAAGACAAGTGATTTAGGAACATCTATTGGTGATTCAATCACAAATCTTATGTCATTAATTTCAAGTGAGTTGAAATTTGGGAAAATAATTAAGGTAATCATATCATTTATTTTATAGAACGTGACAAAGAAATAAAATTATTAAAAGGCCAATTGCAAGAATCAAAAGATGGTTACAATGCAATGCATCAACAGTTATCGTCCTTGCTGATTCGAGAAGCGAATTTAAAAAATAGTTTATATTTATTACAAGAAAAAGAGAAGCAAATGCATTTAAAATTGTACAAGTTATGGCAAGTTCCTAGCTGGTTTATTATTACAGATGATGTTGAACCAGACTTTCAAAATTCTTCTTCGTCTGAGTGAAAGTTTGCAAGTCTGATGCAGGGTATTGTTACTGATTTAATGTGATTACATGATAAATACTTTTAATATTCTTTATTGTTTAAATGGAAATATTTTTTTCACATCATGATTTTTAATAAAGCTGTGCTATTGAATTAAAATTGGAATTATTATAAACTAATCTTCCTAAATTCCACATTCCTGCTGCTAGTACTAATCCTTTCACTGCACCACGTGCACTGAAGAATTACAATTATTGACCATATTATAACCAATAATCAGATCTACAAACATATTCATAGACCGAATTTGTTGATAGTTTATATTTTTCTTGAAGATTTCGATGAAATTTCTGCCTCCATTTACATCACGATTCCATACATTCTTACATTTGTGGCAAATGAAGAATCTGCATTTTTGTGTGTTTTAGAGTTTCAACCTTGTAATGGGTCCGGCAAGAAAACGGGATGATTTGAGATGGGGTGTAGAACTCGTTAGGTGGTGGTAGGGATGAAGGTCGACAACTCCTCACAATCAGCATTGAGTGTACAATGGTTGCGTTCAGCGCACTCAACTGTTTAGAAAGAAATTTAACTATTTTTTAAAGAATCAATTTCTTATTCATTTATCACGTGTAACAAGAATAACCCTTTGGCGTACAATACAAAAAAAACTAATTTGTAAACACTACGTTCGCTAAATGTCCTCCATTAAAATTTATGCATTCTTGGAGTCGGTCCGGGAAGTTTTACCCAGCCTGACCCACATGAAACCGTCGTGCTGTGGCCCCACCTCATCCACCTGTATCGTTGTTCGGACAGATATGGCTGCATCACCCTTTGCGTCGACACGAGGTTTTTATTGGACTCGCTCGCCATGATCACGTCCACCTCCATCTCCGCAGTCATTTGCAGCAGCAGGCCGTGTGCTGCCCTGCATCGGTTTAAGTTAATTTGCAGGAGCTTCATAGTCGGTTAGTTGGTTTCACCTCCTTAAGCGCTTTGCAAGCAAAGCTGCCTACTCTGTGCAGCTCTTTACACAGCCAGCAGTGCGCCTCATTCCGACACTCCTTGAACTTATGACCCTCCTTGCCACATCTGTGACAGTGATTTTTCCTGTCTGGGCCTGTGCAGTTATTGGCAATGTGCCCATACCCTTGGCACCTGAAGCACCTGACCACATTACGTCTATGTCTGAGTCGACAATTCGTCCAGCCAACCTTCACCCTTTGCGTCTCCATCAGCTGATTGACAAGTTTGGCAGGCATCGAGATTACAGCCAGCATTGCTCCCGGACGGACCGTTTTCAGCTTCCTCACTTGGAAATTGCCCGCTCCCGCTAGCGTCGCCCCTGCGAGGGCCGAGACAACTTCGCCTTCCTCTGTGCCCTACTCGATATCTCAATTTGAGCGGTGGTGGTCAATGTTCTTATGTCCACCTGTTTTCCCAGCACCTTCTCCAACTCTCCTTTGAGGAGCTCACTCTTTTCGGTTCCGCCCTTCACCTCGATTAGGACTTCGCCCGCTCTGGTTCTCCTCACCTTCAGGACCTCAACCCCGATTTTTTGTGGGTCCAGCTTGGTCCTTGCGAGTCGTATTACTTCCGCATACGTGGCATCCCCCTTGCTTTTGATGGCCACTGCCTCCGGCTTTATCCTGAATGAGGCCCTTTTAGTCGGGACGGTTGCCGCCTTTCTGCCGAGCACCTTCGTCCACAACACCTCGTTCGTGGTTGCTTCGCCTCCGGTTTCGGACGAAGGCGCTGTCATATTATTCCGAGGGGGTGAGTCAACGTTGGTTAAACCCATTGGTGAACTCAGAATCAAGCTATCTTTGTTAAATCCTATAGAAAATGTATATCAAAAAGTCTAATGACGCAAAACGCATTAAATTCAAACCTGTATCCATGATTTTCTCCTATTTGGCAAAAATGGATTTCACGCGTTTTGCATGCTTGCTCCTCAAATGTTTGCAGCAAGTATTTTAGGTAATTTAATGTTCACCATTTGTTATAAAAGACATACTAAACGAGATTTTTTAAATGGAATCGTTTCTACACCAATGTTTCGGTGAATTATTTCTCATATCTTTAATTTGTATTTGAATGACTATAGCTAAATAGCAACTGATACCCTCAGCAAGCTCTAAACGTTGTAGCGAGAAGTATAACAGCGCCACCTATTAATACCAAATGAACTTTTACCTATTTGGTACTACTAGTCCATTCGCAATTGATAAGTTTGGATTGATAAATAAGTCTTCTTCTTTTGCTGCAATGTTAAAATTTTCAAGTTTTACACGCACGCGACACGAATCTCTCCTGTCCATGACGTCATCAGGCGCGTAGTTGAATTTATTTACGCTGTAATCGCATGCTTAGCTTGAGTATGGTTTATTTACTTAAGGTGAGTCACAAATTTTATAAGATAGCTGTCAGGGATTGTCTAAAAAAATGATGGAAAATTTTTAGGTAGAAATTGATAACAAAAAAAGAAACTTTTTATACCAATGTTTTATAATGCGATAATTTGTAATGTCTACGATTATAATAAATTATAAATACAGCAGACGCACGATAACATAAACACCGGATTATGAAAACATCGCGTTAATGTAAATACAAAATTCATACTATAGGATCATACAGAACGTCCTATAATATAAACAATTTTTATTGTGATTTAATGTGTTATTAAAAGTTTCTTTTAATAATTTGCCTATTAATAAAATGACGCTCGCTAATGTAAACATTTTGATAATGTGAACACACTTGTTTTGAATTAGTTCACGTTATCGAGCGTCTGCTGTATTTGGTAAAAAAATGTATTACAAAACTATAGAACATTATTTTCCTTTCAGTTCTGTTATTTTGGGTCTTGATCCATTTGAATTTAACTTGTACATGGAATAGCTCAACGCACTTGAAAAAAGATGCCATAAAATATAAGGAATAAATAAATAGCCTGCAGTTGAATTTATTTCATAAAACAAGTATGCAGAACCAAGAGTAGTTAGAGTTGTTAGGTGAGTTTCATAGTAAGCCTACAAAAATGCAATTATTGAAAAAAATTTATTGAAGAAAAAATCAAGTTTACCAGCTTTAAGTTATGATAAGTGAAAAATATAGGCATCCAGGCCCAATTACATAATAGGCTTGAACCATAAAGAATGAGTGGCCATCGAGCGGGACCTAATTGTAGACAATTAACATTATTTTGAACAACTAATCATTAAATACGAATGATTTTAAAATATTACCATCAAAACCTCCTCCATCACGATAGACTAAATAGGAACCGTAACCAAAAATACTAGAAAGACTATTCCACATAAGTGGAAATGCCCAACTTGGAGGTGTCCAGTTGGGCAGCTTTATAGTTTGATACCACGTTTCTAGGCTACCTTTGCTTGAAAGACTGCCAAATGTTCCAATCACACCGGGAAGAAGTGTAGCTGCCACAGCAGACCAAACTACCGGCATTTTGTAATTTTTAATTTGAACAAATCAAAAAGGAGAAATTAAAACAATGTTTTGTGGTTTGTTTAGGCAAATATGTGAATGTTATATTATCTGTGATATAATTTTTTAAGGTAGATGTCAGGGATTGTCCATAAAAATTGAAATGAATGGTGGGAAATAAAAAAAAAACTGTCAATTTCGACAAAATCCATCTTAAAAAAAGTAATTAAAACTAGGTAAAATTATCCATGAAAAAAATAGTCATTCCTTATTTATTTATTAAACCAAATAAATCTTAAGAACAATGAACTTCATAAAATTAACAAAAAGTGTCTAGGCCCAATCTTTCCAGTCAATTCAAATATATTAGAACATTATTTACTCCAATGGACCAGTTCCTAATATATTAATTAGTAACGAATAAGAATGAGAATGTGGAAAATCAGATTTAGTATTATTTGTTATATAAGCATTATTGGGAACTCTATTACGAAAGGTCTTAAAGTAACATTTTTATTGTAGCTTTAATTTCTTTCTCCATATTTAGCTTATTAACATCATTGGCGATATTCATATCATATCATTCATATCTTGCATTTGTAAAAAATATACAATTTTCGGGGAGGTAAATACACCTATTTCAATGTGATCTTCATAATTTGTGTAATGAGGTATTAAACGTTCAAAACCCTTTTCAAATTTAGCATACATTATTGCTCCCGAGGTACTTTCAATGTTTACTAGACCATTAAGATATTCTACGGTATTAAATAATTGTCCACCCTCGATGATATGTGATAGTAGAATTTAGAGTCCACCTTCTCGTCATTCCCTTTTCCGATTTCTTTCCTTAAGTCCGACAATGAATTTAAGTTCTTTTTGAAGTAGATGATGCCTAGTTTAATAAAATTTACATCTGTTTCTAAATTCGTTCCTTTTAAGTAACTTCCAATACTACGGACATTGTCAATGTAACTGCTGTCATCTTTTTTATATATGTGGAGGATAAGTTTCAGATTAGTTGATTTTTCATTTCTCAATATTTTACTTTTTTCGTGATATTGCCAGATTATTGTTCTTTCACTGAAGGTTTTGTTTAAGAAGTGACATTCTAATAAAGTTAACTGCTCTAATGTAAGTGAATTAGCATTTTTCGATTTTAGATTAAAAAATAATTCACTGTCAATTTTATCTTTTATTCCGTTCTTTAATTTTTCAATAAGCCCGTTCATCGCTTCGCCAGCTGTGAGATTAGATTGAGAACTCCGTCCAATCCCATTGATATTTCCTGTTTGGTTGTTTGTTGATTTGATTTTCTTGATCGTTACTTGAAAGTAGCTTTTTCTTTCTTGATTTATATTTTTGAATGCCTTCATAAAATATTCATCAACAAATATGTCGAAACAATCTCTGTTCATGACTGATAATTGTAAGATTTATTGGAAAATACAACCTACAATTGTCGTTTTGATAATTTATAACAAAGCGATCACCACATAGTAGGTTCGTTAAAAGTTTCTGTGAATATTCATAATTGTACATTGTACATTGTATCAAATAACTGAAATATTTAAAGATCATGACATTAATGTTTTTCCCATCAGTTCGTTTGACTCTTGAAAACTCAAAATGAAGGAACTTCAAATAATAACCTAGGTAAACGTCAATTAGATCCTGTGATGATGAAGCAGCTATAAACTTGTTGCCCTCGATGACATCAAAAACTTCATTTCTAAATGAATTTATATTAAGGATAATGCCATATTTGTTGATATCCATTTTGGGTAATCTTGTCGCACGCGTTAGGAATGAATCAAACCAGATAAGAAACGAAAGCGGTATCAGCTAATTTAGCGTTATTATCTACCATGGTTATTACCATTGTTAATTTAGGTAGGCGAAGGTAAGCGTATCCCGATTTCGCAGACTCAATAAATGGCGCTGATGATATTTGTGAATATTCGCAAATATCCGAACTTTGGAAACGTTTTGGAACATTTGATCCACAGATAATAAAAAAATTAATTTGATTTGATCCATAAATTGCTAGCTGTAATGACGTGATGTACAGCATGGCCATGAACTATACGACAACCACGTGTTTAGAAAATGATGTTAAAATAATTGTGTTAGTGATAAATACATACTTAGAAGTGAATGATTTTATGCAAAGTAGCTTAATGCTAAACTATTTTCCCTTCAGTTCTGTTATTTCGGGTCTGGATTTATTTCATAAAACAAGTATGCAGAACCAAGACTAGTTAGAGTTGTTAGGTGAGTTTTATAGTATGCCTACAAAAATTCATTATTGAATAAATTTAATTTAAAAAAAAAACAAGTTTACCAGTTTTAAGCTATGATAAGTGAAAAATATAGGCATCTTAAAAAAGTGTAATTAAAGCTACATAAAGTTATCCATGAAAAAAATAGTCATCATGATACTATATTTAAGCGAAATAAGTTAATTTTAACTGGTAACAGAACTCTTCAAGACCAACAACTTTTTCTAATAACTTTTTTTTGAAAACGTTTTTGTTTTCGAGTTAAAATTATTTTAAAATCTTACACAATTTTCTTACAGGCCACTGGAAGCAAAGTTACCTAGTCAACAAGATTACTTTATGAAACGGTTACCATTAGTTGCAACTATTATTGTCGATTTTAAACAATAAACCAATAAAATTATTTTTAAACATTGACGCGAGAAGTGCGCTAACGAAAATAACAAAAAACGATCATAAAAATTGTTTAAAGTGTCCACCGTTGTTTTGTACACATGCTTGAAGACGCCGATGAAGTGATTCTTCTACCCTTTGTAATGTGGCTCTGTTGTTACGAATCATTGCAGCAGCAAGTTCCACCTGTTCTTGCAACATTTCGATGGTATCAATTGCTACAGAGTATACTAAATTCTTCATGTACCCGCACAAAAAGAAAGTCGCAAGGATTCAAGTCCGGCAATCGGGCAGGCCAGGCTACAGGACTACTTTGTCCTATCCAACGAGCAGGAAAGTTGTCGTTCAGCCAATCACGTACAATGCGTGCATAATGACAGGGAGCATCATCATACAGATACCACATGTTTGCGTGAATTACTAAGGGCACTTCTTCGATTAACTCGTTCAAACTGTTATTTAAAAAATTTAAATATCCTTCTCCGTTTAAATGCGGTGGTATTATGTGAGGTCCAATGAGGTGCCCGTTTATAATTCCAGCCCAGACATTGATTGTAAATTGATGTTGAAAGTAATTTTCCCTAACAGCGTAAGGATTTTTGTCCGCCCAGATGTGAGTATTGTGACTATTAAAAATTCCTTCTCGTGTGAATCCAGCCTCATCAGTTGCTAACACAAACGATAAAAAAATTTTGCTGTCTGTTTATTTTTCTTAGGAGTCATTCGCAAAATTGCAGTCTGTGAGGTAAATCTTGTGGTTGTAAGAACTACACTTTTCCAACATGATAAGGATAGAATTGCTGTTCTTTTAGTATTTTCTAAATTGTAGCATGCGATGTTGTGTAACTTATTAAATCAATGGCTCGAAGGATTTTCAAGTTTTAGATCTCAAATTGAAGGTCTTGCGACCCTGATCTTTAAGGGTCGTTTACATCCAAATTAACGTATGGAAATTAACAATATTAGCAAAAGTGATTGGTCATATTATTGTTTGGAAAAATTGCACCAATCACTTTTGACAAGCTTCTTAATTTCCGTGCTATAATTGGATGTAAACGACCCTTAAAATGAAAATCACAATTTTAGTTTCTTTAGTTTTATTGCCTCATCCATTAGATTTGAGAACATCATTTATTATGAAAATATAATTTGATTTCCTCTATTTCATAAGATCATTGGTCAATCAAAAGATGTATAAAAATTAAGTAAAACAATATTTATTAAACATTTAGTCACACCGGAAAGCCGTTTGTATCTGAAATTAACTAAATTGTTTTAATTACTAATCACAATAATTTATTAATAACTAAAAACTTTTAATAGCACCAAATTAGCAATTTCTGAATTAAAATTTACCTCATTGTTAATGAAGGGATGTCTGATATAAGAATCTACATAAGAATGGGAAGTAGTAACATCCGTTTCGATTTCATTATCTTCATCTTTTATGATCAGCTCTTCTATTTTAATTTCAGGTGAATTCAAATCCTCAAAATCATCCATTTCAATCTGAAAAAAAGTGGTGCACAATTTTTCCAAAATAATGTTACTGGAATCACCTTAACTGCACATTTGGTTTGATTTGATTCGTTAACAACTTCCAATTCATCTTTAATGCGTATTTTGCTTTGATGAGTGCTAATAGTGACCTCGGTGTTTGAAGAACATGCACAAAGTGCCTCCTCCACCAGGTGAATCTTACATTGTTTTGCAGGTACATTTGTTAATAATAATTGACAAGCGAGATTTTCTTGCATTTGTTGGGGATCAGTTTCCTGAACTTCCACAAGCTTGCTTGCATGTGCTAAAAAAAAATTAAAAATTTATTACAAATTATTTATTTTACAGTTTTTTTCAGCTATACTTTCAGGGCCAGAAATAAATGTCGTCCCATCTGTCTGGCAATTAAATGTCTTCTCAAACTCCTTGTGAGCTACATAAGGCAAAGAGGCTGTTTGTGACTCTTTGTTTCCTTCTGTTGCTCTCATTGTTCCACAAACTAGGCGCCATTCTTTTGAAAATTGTTGGTATAGAGCTGATGAGCAAATTTCATTTGTTGATGGTAATGTTTCGGAGGTGAGATTTTTGTTTATAATTTTAGCTCTATATTTGTGCATTTGTTGCTTATGAAGACGTAAACGTTCCCTATAATCTCTACAACGCTCAGCGCTCGTCTTAGGCTTTCCTACAACTAAGAAAAATAATTATTAAAAATTTGTTAGAAATTATTTATTTCTACAGTTTTTCTCAGCTATTCTTCCAAGGTTAGAAATAAATGTCATCCCATCTGTCGGGCAATTAAATGTCTTCTCAAACTCCTTGTGAGCTACACAACGCAGAGCTACAACACGTAAACCATTCCTGTATTCTCTGCAACGCTCAGCGGCTGTGTTAGCCGTTGCTGCAAGTAAAGAAATGTTATTAAAGTTATTACAAATGATTTATTTTTACATTTTTCCTTATCTACCTCCATGTGAGTTTTATAAGGGAGAGAGGCCACTTCTGTCTGTGACCCTTCAATTACTGTTTTCTTTTTTGCTAGGCGAGCTTGAAGCCATTCTCTTGTATACTGTTGGAACGCAGTTTCTGGTTGAGTGTCACCTACTGTTAATCCTGCAATGATTGGTGACGTTGAATGCAAAGAAAATTTTCCGTTTGGAAGTAATGCAGTTAATGAAGAAATTTCATTTGATGATTGTAATGTTGTCGGAGTATATTCAACAGATGTTGCCAATGCATGAGTAGCAGTCATTGATGATATTGATTGTGCAGCGAAATTTTTATTTGCTCTACATTCTTGAGACTGTTTAGTACTGGCCATTGAAACTCTAGTTTGCTTTAGTGTACATAAGCGTTGTCTATATTCCCTACATCGCTCAGCGCCTGTCTTAGCACATGCTGAAGGTAACAAGAAAAACTATTACAAATTCATTACAAATGATTTATTTTTACGTTTTTTCTCAGCTGCACTTTCAGGAACGGAAATAAATGTCATCTTATCTGCTTGACAATCAAATTTTTTCTCAAACTCAGTTTCTGTTTGTGGCTCATTTTCTTCTGCTACTCTTCTTTTTTTTTCAAGCCATTGTCTTGTAAATTCTTGGTAGAGAGCTGATGGGAGGATGTTATTTAACATTGATAGTGGTATTTTTGGAAGTTGTTAATGCATGGGAAGGATTTGTTGGTGGTAATGACTGTACTTTCACCGACTCAAGCGAACGTAACCGTGTGGGTGTCTTAGACATTGTTGAAAAGAATTATTTATTTAGAAAAATAATTTATTTGAAATTTACTTTAATGGATAGTTTATATTTGACACTATCATATATTATACAGGGTGATGAAAAAAAGGTGCCCATGATTAGCTACATGTTATAGACGATTTCTAACGAAGCATGAATTTGAAAGCCAAAATGGAATTTGTTGTCTCTTCATCAAGTTATAAGCTTTCCTATTCAGACAATAAAAATCTATACGATTAACAATTTTGTAATAATTTCATCGTTAGTCTAAATTCGATGCAGTTGATGCTTTTTAAAAAAAAAGTGTAAAAAATCTATTGAAACCAACTTTATTACCGATGGTAAAGTACGGTTTCTTGGCTCCGAGGAAAATTTATCAATGTCGCAACATCGCAAATCTCCTAGGAAACGTTGGCAACAATAATTCATTTTCCAATGTCAGTTCTCTTGTCACATTTGAACGATAGAAGTCAAATGTTCCAAAAAATCTTAAAACAGAATACAACTTCAGTGAATATCTAGACATGTTGCTCCGCTTGGGTGAGACGGATAACAACGCATCGGAAGTTGCTAGAGAATATGCTAGACTGTATCCACATCAACGTCATCCAGATGCTAACGTAATTAGAAGAATGAAGCAAAGATTAAGAGAAAATGGCCAAATAATGTCGATTTCTGTAAATGGTGGACGACCTCATGAAGTTCGCACACCAGCATTGAAGGAAGCAGTTGTGGAAGCGATTGAAACTGCACCAGGATGAAGCATACACTTTTTCATATTGAGATATTTGAGATTTTGTTTCAATTTGATCTGGAATTCACATTGTGTCGTTTTTGATTGATTTGTTTTTAATAAATAACATGGTTAGGGACCTTTTAAACGGGAATCAGCAAATGCGACCGAAAGTTCATCCATTCTTATCAGAAATAGCACAAATAGTAGAAAATCTCTACGTCACTTAGGGACTTTTTGCATACAGCCCTTCAATTACCTGTTTGTTGTGTATTCTTGTTTAATTACATTAAATTCTTCTGAAATAAAAAAAGTTATGTCAACTTGACAGTTGTTTGTCCTACACAAGTGACAGTATCTGTCAGTGTTAGTTGCTTAGATATAGGAAGTAGGTCTACCTGAAAGTAATTCTTTAGAAAAAGAAATATGTGCAGTATTGCCACGTTGTGCTCTTAGACAAACTGTTTAAATTTTAAACAGAATCTACTTGGACCACTTTTGTTGTGATTTCCACAATGCTTCAACAGAAAGCATTGCCTCAATATCAATCATGGGCACCTTTTTTTCATCACCCTGTATTATGTTACTCCATAGACAAGATATAATTTTCCCTGTTGATTATATCTCGGAGTATGAAGAGATAATATACCTAAAATGTATATTCACATAACTATAATCTATTGATACCACGTTACGAAATTTTGTGATTTGTTAGATGTGAATGGGTACATCTCCAAATCGAATTTATAATTTATTTTTTACATTATTTTTTCTCATTACTAATACTCTCATGGTATGTGTAAATATCTCCCATAGGTGTGTGTGAAAAATGACTTTTAATACTTACTTAAGTCAGCTTCAGTGGTAACATTATTAACAACAGTTTCTAACTGTACTTCTGTGTTACAGTTACGTGTTGTTTCTGTAGAATTTTGCCCAATTACTTCATTATTTGTGTTATGTTTAATGTGATCTTGTCTTGTTGATTTTGGAGACCAGGTATACACAGAAGGAATGGCTGTTTTCTTCAAAACCTTCCTTGTAGGTGACCGGATAATAAAATCTGTTTCTATAAAATGTTTGGAACAAATCTGCAACAACACATACATACATAACCTCGAAATATTTATTAACGTGCATTGCTTTTTAAAGGCTTTTTACTTTATTTTTATACCTACTTTGACACATTTATTAACTAAAAAAGGTCTTTTATACCACTTGGTTTTTTGTGTGTTTGTTCTTATGTTATGTATCCACACCTTTTGCAGTCTGCTGTCTTTAGTGAAACCATGTAATGATGTTGATTTATCGGAACTTCTCGATTTACAAAAGGGCACGCAACACAAATAGACCATTATTATTATTATTATTATTATTGAATATTTGGGCAAGTAAGTCAGCGGCAGATTTTAAAATCAAAAACTACACTTTAAGTAAACACCTGCACTGCGCACTGATTGTTCGCGCAATGACAACCTCAAATATGACGTCACCCATCTCTTCCACATTCGTTACGCATATATGCCGTGATATACAGAGTGATGAAATAAAGGTGACGGTGAGTAGTTACATGTTATAGACGATTTCTAACAAAACAAGAATTTGAAAGCCAAAATAAAATTTGTTGTCTCTTTACCAAGTTATAAGCTTTCCTATTCAGACAATAAAAATCTATACGATTAACAATTTTGTAATAATTTCATTGTTACGGTCTAAATTTGAGGCAGTTGATGGTGCTTTTTTAAAAAAAAGTGTAAAAAATCTATTGAAACCAACTTTACTACCGATGTCAAAAGTACGGTTTCTTGGCTCCGAGGAAAATTTATCAATGTCACAACATCGCAAATCTCCTAGGAAACGTTGGCAACAATAATTCACTTTTCAATGTCAGTTCTCTTGTCAAATTTGAACGATACAAGTCAAATGTCCTAAAAAGTCTTAAAATGGAATACAATTTCAGTGAATATCTAGACATGTTGCTCCGCTTGGGTGAGACAGATAATAACGCATCGGAAGCTGTTAGAGAATATGCTAGAGTGTATCCACATCGATGTCATCCAGATGCTAAAGTAATTAGAAAAGAGGAGCAAAAATTAAGAGAAAATGGCCAAATAGTGGCGATTTCTGTAAACGGTAGACGACCTCGTGAAGTTCGTACACCATCGTTGGAGGAAGCAGTTGTTGAACCGATTGAAACTGGATCAGGACGAAGCATACAAGGATTAGCGCGACAGTGATTCTATAATCGACACGGCGACCAGATGGAGTAATAAACGAGCGTGCTCTTCACGTGATTTTCGGTGGGAACGTTTCCTATTGGTTAAACGGCACACGGTAGAAAGTTTCATGCAGCCCAATGCACGCAGCCGAAAAACTTTCATACTCTCGTGGCTAAGCCCAGGTTGCTTGTTTCGTTGTTACCTCGTGCGCTTGTGTTTTCAGTCCTGTGTTTTATTTAAATTAAGTGTATAAATTTTAATCATAAATCAGTCTTTTTTTTTCAATAATTGCGCTTAAAAATTACATATTTAAAAAAAATAAAAACATAAAAACTCTAAAAAATAATCACTATACTCACGTAAGCAATGCGCGAAGAAAAAAATAAAAAATGCTTATTCTCGACTGATGTATAAATCCATTCCATAAAATCCATGAAATAGTAAAATTTAAATTTCCCGCACACAACTAAAATTTGACGAGGTAGTGTAAATCAGGCTACGCTACGAACTATCACGTGAACACCTCGTGGCTATTCCATCTCTTGGGTGCATCAACTATAAGTCACTTTTTTCTATTCTGAGATATTTGAGATTTTATGTTTCAATTTGATCTGGAAATTACATTATTTCGTTTTTGACTGATCTGTTTTTACTAAATAACATGGTTAGGAGCCTTTTAAACGGAAATCAGTAAGTGCGACCGAAAGTTCATTCATTCTTATCAGAAATAGCGCAAATAGTAGAAAATCTTTACGTCACTTAGGGACTTTTTGCACACAGTCCTTCAATTACCTGTTTGTTGTGTATTCTTGTTTAATTACATTAATTTTTTTTAAATAAAAAAAGTTATGTCAACGTGACAGTTGTTTGTCTTACGCAAGTGACAGTATCTGTCAGTGTTAGTTACTTACTTAGATACAAGAAGTAGGCCTACCTGAAAGTAATTTTTTAGAAAAAGAAATATGTGCAGTATTGCCACGTTGTGCTCTTAGACAAACTGTTTTAATTTTAAACAGAATCTATTTGGACCACTTTTGTTGCAATTTCCACAATGCTTCAACAGAAAGCATTGTCCCAATATCAATCATGTGCACCTGTTTTTCATCACCCTGTACTTATATGCGTTCGGGTTTATCTTTGACGAAATTTTTAGATCCATCTCTGGAACGAGCTAAGATGTTATACCTACACATCAATATTTAAAAAATTTGAAATAATTTTTGAAATACAATGTAGTAACTTATTGTATTATTTCACCGTTCTTTATTTAGATCGAATTTTTATAGCACTTGATAGCATGGCCTTTAGCTGTATGTGTCGTCAATTAACGGTCTCAGCACACTCTTTACTATTCGGTTCAACAGTGAATCACTGTGATTCAGTAATCACTTCCCTTACAAGTGGATCATCTCTTTAGGGCAATAACTTGACCTAAATGGTAGCATAATAATTGGATTATTTCTGACAAAAACATCATTATAGAGAAAAAATCATTATAGAGGAGGTCACTATAGAGGAGTTCGACTGTATTTCAGAAAAATATAAAAGAATCGATTTCATATTTTCTAATTTCTAAAACACTCTGTATACTTCATCAGAAGTTTGGCAACACACTGTTTATGTCTTTTCAAGATGAGCAAAAGTTTTTACAAATAATTACTTAACAAAGTTTGTAAGAATAGGAAACTCCATCCGGGGACACTGTAAAGTGGAACATAGATAATAATCAGTCAAGTTGACATAGGCAGTTTAGTTCAGAAAAATAATCTCTACCAAACTGAATGACAAAAAATGTGTAGTTATTTGGATAAAAGTTGCCTATCACTTAACAAAAATGTCATTCTAAAAGAAAAACTAATTATTTGCCTTTTGCGGTTCTTGAATTACTGAAATCTGATTATTAATAGCAGAATTATAACGTGGTACGTTTTTCGTAAGATAGTCTGTACAGTGAGAGTTAAGTTTCACCGCCGCGGCCATAATATTAAAAATTGAGGGGAAAGTATGCAATTTACATGTTACATCAGTTGAAGTTTACACTTTCGTTCGATTAGTGCTACAAATTTTTCAAATTATTTCTATTTCAAGTCAAAAAAGTAAAACAAACAATTTTGGGTAAAAGTTTGATGTTTTTTTTTTTCAAAATTTGTCAAATTATTCGTAGGAAATAAAAACAAGAACCTTTAATCACAAAAAATTTTTATATAAAATAATATAAAATTACTCCACCATCTTCAGTACATCTACTAAATCTAATTTTACAAACTAAGCCTTATATACTATTATTTACGCATCCGTGAATTTAACACTTGAGTGAGTTTCACGGATGGTTAGTCAAATCTAGTAATATATACAATGGGGTATTGGGAATGGGGCCCATATCACTATTTAATAATTTTTTCCTATTCTTATATATAATCAAACTTTCCCTACTATTTAAATTCCTATAATCTGATTCTGCCCTAACCAATTTTAAATTGTCTATACTTATTGTATGGTTGCATTCTAGTACATGCAGGGCAACACTAGATTTCTCTGGTCTATTGTATTTGATATGAGCCATATGCTCTTTGAATCTGGTAATGATAGAACGTCTAGTTTGCCCAATATATACCAAATCACAATCACTACAACTAATCTGGTAAATACCTGACATATCCCTATCACTATTTTTGTCCTTCGGATTACCCAACAAACTACTTAATGATCTATTGTTATTACTGTGAACTATTTTAAGGTCAAATTTGTTAAAGATTCCACCAAGGCCATTTATAACTCTTGGGTCGTAAGGAACTTTAACAAATCTGACCTTAGGATCGGTATCGCTGCTAAAAGTGGTACAATTTTGAATGAATATATACAGGGTGTTCACGAAAAAACGCCCCAGCTCCTAGCGCTATTATTAGGAGTCCAATTGTAACAAACGATACGTCAAATTAAATGGTTCAAAAAGTACTACAATGTGTAGCTCAAACATAATTTTTACCTGTTTCTCCATTCAAAGGTCAAAGGTCAACTTCATTTTTTCAAATTACAACCTTATATTTTTCTTTGACAATTTGATAGAGATTTTTTTTCTGAATTCAACGATGTATCACAATCAATATTTCTGATTTATTTTAGGGTAATAAAGAAATTAGAATAATAACTAATATTATTAGCAGTAGGCTTTGAAAAATAACTGAGACGTAGCGGTAGCTATGGAAACGACGTCTCACAAATAAAAATTACTATTACTATTGTTGCAACAATGGTAATAACCATGGTAACCGGGACATTTAACTGGAGAAATACGTTAACATCGCCGTCAGAAACTGGCTATTAGTTTGTTTACCTATTTTTTGTAATAAAAATGAATAATAGTGAACTAGTGAAATAGTGAACTAAACGATCCACTGGCGTAGAATAAATTTGTGTAATTTCTTTTTAAGCGAGTTAAGGCGAGATCAATCATTTTATACAAAAAATTTGTGGTCTGATGAGTGTCAATTTACAAACAACAGACATTTTAATCGTTTCAATCACCGCTATTGGAGTGTAGAAAACCCACATATTACCATCGAACAAAATCCTCAGATAAAATTTTCGGTGAACGTTTGGTGCGGAATATTAGGCGCCAGGATACCTAATAGGACCAATTTTCATTGATGGAAATCTCAACCAAGAAAAATATCTTCAAATTTTGCCTGAAGACTTAGAAGAAATTTTAGATGACTTGCCGTTGCCATTGAATGGAATGAACTAGTATTTCAACAAGATGGCGCTGCACCACACAAAACGCTCTTATGATTAGGGACTATTTAAATATAGAATAATGAAGACAAATGGATTGGAGCATATGTACCTATACCATGGCCCGCCCGGTCTTGTGACCTCTAGAGTTTTTCTTTTGGGGATACATCCAAGATATTGTTTATGCTACGCGCCCGGAAACGGAGGAAATTTTGAGAGAGAGAATAGTCAACGCTTGTCGGGAAACACCAGCAGAAATTTTAATTAATGCTACACAAAGTGTAGGATCTAGATGTCGACGAAAATGTCTGGAAAGAAACGATGCCCAATTTGAACATTTTTGTTAATTTGCCATTTCTTTATTTAATTGTTTAGTTATTAAATGTTATCTGTTGTTGTTCATAAATTAATTCTTTAAAATACGTTGTTTCCGTACTGACACATCGTTTCCATAGCCACCGCTACGTCTCAGTTATTTTTCAAAGCCTACTGCTAATAATATTAATTATTATTTTAATTTCTTTATTACCCTAAAATAAATCAGAAATATTGATTGTGATACATCGTTGAATTCAGAAAAAAAATCTCTATCAAATTGTCAAAGAAAAATATAAGGTTGTAATTTGAAAAAATGAAGTTGACCTTTGACCTTTGAATGGAGAAACAGGTAAAAATTATGTTTGAGCTACACATTGTAGTACTTTTTGAACCATTTAATTTGACGTATCGTTTGTTACAATTGGACTCCTAATAATAGCGCTAGGAGCTGGGGCGTTTTTTCGTGAACACCCTGTATAAGAATAGGAAAAATTATTAAATAGTGATATGGGCCCCATTCCCAATACCCCATTGTATAGATTACTAGATTTGACTAACCATCCGTGAAACTCACTCAAGTGTTAAATTCACGGATGCGTAAATAATAGTATATAAGGCTTAGTTTGTAAAATTAGATTTAGTAGACGTACTGAAGATGGTGGCATAGCCACCGAAACGCGTCTATGTGAGTAATTTTATATTATTTTATATAAATTTTTTTTGTGATTAAAGGTTCTTGTTTTCATTTTCATTATCGACATCACAGGGTCCACTATATATATATATATTTTGTTTTTAATTATTCGTAGCATTAATATTTGCAATTTGATTCGTAAAAAAATGATTACTTTTAGAGTTAAATCAAATTGAATATAAAGCATAAGACATTTTTTTATTTATTACTTTCCAACAATAGATAATGCGGTTTACCACCCTAACAACAGTTTATGATCGACCCATCAAACTGGACGAGACAGTTTTTCGGTTGGCGTCAGACCTGCATTCATAAGTTAAGTTCAATGACCGTAATAAATAGTCAAGTACCCTACATCAACACCATTGTCCGGTAAATTGGTCTACTTATGTCGTAAATCATTTAAAGAAATACCTTCTAATACGGAAATGGCTTTATTTAATAAACGCAAATTAGTAAGATTACAATTACATTAAATTGTGTGAAAATATGTTACGTACATTAAAAAAATTAATAAACTGAACAACTAGTAATTGAGATAAAGCCAAAATTTTACCTGGTTAAAAAAAAAAAGTTTTTTTTTTTTGTTTCTACGTTCCTTAAAGATATAAAATTACTCATGCAATTTATGACAATTTGAAATTATTTTGAAGGGTTATTTTGCCACCGGCGGTAAAACTGGGCTCACTCTGTATATTCCCTAAAGAAAATTTGAATATTTTGTTGCAAGAATCCTAAGTTCCTTGTAATAAAACTTACTCCTTTTTCATCAAACAGAAGTGGCCACCTTGCAATATTAGTCACTTTTTATGTTTTATATTACGGATTTCTTAGCTGAAACACACTAAAAATCAATGTCAATTTCATCTATTGTTAGTTTATAGGTAGTCAACAAAAAATTTTATTCATAGAAATAAAACTTTATTTTTACTAAGAGTAAAATAATCCACAAGGTCTTTTTAAATTGAAATCAATAAACCAAATGTTTTATAGCTTCAATTTTATTTATTTATAGTAGTTTCGAGTGTCACATAGTGAGATTTTCATAAAGAGCAAATTCAGTGCTCTTTTTGTCATGGAACGTTTGGGAACGGCGTCCCACCACCTTTTTTCGACGATTTTTTTTTTGTTTTTTAATAGCTGTTGGTCTAAATAAAATCGTCCTGTTGAGCGTTCCACCACATTTTTTTTTACAAAAAGAGCACTGAGCAAATTAATAAACGTTTGTCTCACTTATTTACTACATATCAATCGGCAACTTCAGTTTTGTTTGCCAATAAATATTTTAAAATTAAAAAGTACACCAATTAAAACATTAGGTAAATACCAAAAAATTTGGAGCGAGCAAACTAAAAATTTTGCTCTATCTGATAACTGTTTATGTAGTGTGTAAATGTAAGCGTACGTTATGTAAATGAGTTGTTATCGTTGCACACAGACCATATAAAATGTGGAATACAAAGAGTTCTTCGAAACGGAAGTCCCCTCCTATCATATTGTTGCAAGTGAATGACTCCAAAACAGCGAGAGTTTTCAGTTCTTTAAATTACATGAAAAGCGGCATTTTATTTGCGGTGTCTCATTTGTGATGAACGCTTTAAATTTACAAGTTTTCAGTTGAAAATGTTATAAATCGTGCACCTCAACATCATGCCAATCAAGCACAAATTTGTGTTTCGAAAATTCGCTTTAAATGTGACGAGCAAATCAAAACCTTTTGTTAGGACCGACAGTGTGCGCCGAGTGAGAAGAAGACGTCCTTTTAAAAAATTAGAGAATTTTAGTGAGGATGCATTGTTACTTGAGTTAAAGAATAAGCCCCAAGAAAGGTAACAAATATTTTTTTTACCATCAATTCAATTACTAAGAATAAAGATATGTTAATACCTGTTATGTATACAAAATATGCAGACTGCGTTTAATAGGCGTTATCATTAACTTATTGGGATGTGAATCATCTTTAACAATGTAATCCAGGTGTTTCATAAATGTTTCAGACGCACATGCCAATTTTTATTGTAAAGTGTATCATTTTAATTTAATGATTCAAAAATGAAAACTTTTGTTTTACTTTAAAATTTAAACAAACAGTAGATTGTTATGTTCAATTCAAAAACGAAACGAAATATAAAACCAGATTAGGGGGATTGTGTCGGAGATACAATTTCAAAAGTTTATTAAATTGACCACTGATATTTAAGCGATGCGAAATTGTATAACTTTATTTCGTTAATATTATGAAAATATATATTAGGATAAGTGGCCTATTTTTTACTTGCGTCATATAAGCCTTGATATGCCATTCACACAACTAAAACCCTCTATATTATTTTTTAATAGTTTGACAACAAAGTGCCATTATCCTGTTTCTTTTTTCTTTTTCTTTCTAAAATATAACTTTCATAAACAATTTGAATAAGCTCTACTTATATTTCGTCAGCTACAACACTATTTCAAAATTCAAATAACTTCGGTTCCAACTATTATGGAAGCCGGAGAAATGCATAAAAATAAATGTGTAAATTTCATTTCTCTTGGTCGAACCGATTTATTGATTTGGGGTAATTTTGGTGTGACCCATGTAGTTATGCATAAGTGTACGGCGACCACAGTTCAATGTGCTCATAAAATTGTCTTGTATGTCTTATCAAAACAACTCGATTGTGGTTTTATGTAAATGCATTGCAAACAAGTTTCCTGAGATTTGCAAACATAAAATGAATACTTATTATCGACTTGATCCATTCCAGTTGAATTGCTTGTGGCTCGAAATCAAAAAATGTAATAATCCATGTTCAAGAAAAATCATCCTATTGAGTTGAAAATAAATATTTTTTTAATAGTCGTGCATTCAAAAATCAAAATGTACCTTAATATTAATTTAATTAGGAAGATTACATGTTATTTTATTTTCATCATTTGCACGCTAATGCATATTACGTACGCAATACAAAATATCTAGATAATAAATAACTAGATAATACTCAACAGTAATATTAGCAAATTTGCCACGTAACAAAATCTTGAGTGCGCAGCACGAGGGATTTTGGGTGGAAAATTTATGAGAAATATTTCTTTATGGTAAAACGTTGCGACAAAAACGTAAAAATTTAATCAGGCTATTTTCATGCACGCGGGATATTCGGCATGATTATTTCCTGATTATTAATTTGAATAAATATATTTAACAACGAATTATTTCTTTACTTGTCGAGGAATCTTTGATAATGATTGCAAAAAAAAATTCAGAAGTTATTAAACGTCAAAATTTCATCGGGTAAATTTTGACACGTTTGAAACGTCAAAATTTAATCGCTATAAAACTGAGGAAAACCATGGTGACTGGGACTTTTTATGTGCATGAAGGAAATAATCAACAGCAATATCACAAGTGCATCAAAATAGCCGATTAAATTTTGACGTTTCTGTCAAAATGTTTTGCCTAAAAATATGTCGAGCAAATTTGCCACGTAACAAAATCTCGAGTGCGCAGCACGAGGAATTTTGGGTGGAAAATTTACGAGAAATATTTCTTTATGGCAAAACGTTGCGACAAAAACGTAAAAATTTAATCAGGCTATTTTCATGCACGCGGGATATTAGGCATGATTATTTCCTGATTATTAATTTGAATAAATAGATTTTACAACGAATTATTTATTTACTTGTCGAGGAATCTTTGATAATGATTGCAAAAAAAATTCAGAAGCTATTAAACGTCAAAATTTAATCGGGTAAATTTTGACACGTTTGAGACGTCAAAATTTAATCGCTATAAAACTGAGGAAAACCATGGTGACTGGGACTTTTTATGTGCATGAAGGAAATAATCAACAGTAATATCACAAGTGCATCAAAATAGCCGATTAAATTTTGACGTTTCTGTCAAAAAGTTTTGCCTAGAAATATGTCGAGCAAATTTGCCACGTAACAAAATCTCGAGTGCGAAGCACGAGGGATTTTGGTTGGAAAATTTACGAGAAATATTTCTTTATGGCAAAACGTTGCGACAAAAACGTAAAAATTTAATCAGGCTATTTTCATGCACGCGGGGTATTCGGCATGATTATTTCCTGATTATTAATCTGAATAAATAGATATTACAACAAATTATTTATTTGCTTGTCGAAGAATTTTCGATAATGATTGCAAAAAAAAATTCAGAAGCGATTAAACGTCAAAATTTAATCGGGTAAATTTTGACACATTTCAGACATAATAGTATTTTATGTATCAAGGGCATAATGAAGGTGTTTATATTCGAGGGCAATAGTTTACAAAACCGAGGGCCTCCGGCCCGAGGTTTTGTAATTTGCCCGAGATTTATAAACATCCTTTATGCCCGTGGTTCATATAACGTTTTATTTTCCACTTGAAATATGAATATTAATTGATAAAAAGCCTGAAAAAAGTTCATATGAACCAAACAAGGCTGCTATGCATATGTACTTTGTTTTGTAACTATGACAATTCACCAAATTTCAAACAAACTTGTTTGAAACGCAAAAAGTGTGAACTCGCGTGAAATGGACGGAGAAATTCCAGAAAAAGTTATTGAACGAGCGTTAAAAGCTGATGGTGAGCTACTTCCAAAAATGTCGCGGCCACTGTACGAGAGAGAGCTTCATAAATTTGAGGGGTGGAAAATTAAAAATTCTGTCAAAACTGTCAGTGAAACAGTTTTAATGGGTTATTTCCAGGAATTGGTACGTATTGTCTAATCACAGTATTATTACAGCAGATTTTTTGCATTTTTCGAATATTCCTTGTTGATATTCTGGTATCTTGCTAGTCAGAATTATTCGCCCCGACATCCCTGTGGTCCAAATACTCTATGTTAAAGGCAACATTGCTGGTTCACAACAAAATAGACATAGGGAACTACAACCGGCTGGAGGCATTCCTGAAGCAAATTTCAAAAGGATACATTCCGAAAAAATCTAAAATTTTAACGCGTGAAGACGTATTAAAGTTTTTCAAGGATGCTTCAACCGACACGTACCTTTTGGTATAGCAAACACTTGACTGTACTAATCTTATATTTAATTGAATTATAATATACAGGTTGTTCTGGTGATGGGAGTTTTTGGAGGACTAAGAAGAAAGGAATTGGTAAAGTTAACTGTAGATGATATAGATGATAGAGGAGCCGTCGTAGTGATAAAAGTTGAACAGACAAAGACTGGCGGTTCAAAAAGCTTTACTGTTGTTGAGGAAGATGAAATGAATGCCTTGCAAATGTACAGGCAATACATAGCATTGCGTCCGAAGGGACTAAAGGAGCGACGCTTTTTCTTATGTTATCGAAATGGGAAATGTACGGCCCAACCAGTTGGAAAAAACACTTTTGGGAGCATACCTTCAAAAGTCGCAAAGTACCTGGGTTATGCGGATGCGAAAGAGTACACAGGACATTGCCTGCGCCGTACATCGGCAACTCTTCTAGTGGATGCTGGTGCAGACATGTTGACGCTGAAGAGACATGGAAAATGGAAGAGTGACCAGGTTGCATCTGGATACATAGAAGACAGCATAACGTCTAAAAATAAAATTTCCAGAATGATTGCTGGAGTTAACATAGCGGAAGGTGAATGTTCCTCCTCCAATATTGTAAATATGTCTTCAATTAGAAAATCAGAAAATTCTTCGCTTGGTGGCAATATCCATATTTCTGGATCATTTTCCGATTGTGTTTTTAATTGTAAAGATTAAAAATTTTATTTATTGTTGCTATTAAATTATTTCTCTAGATTTGCTGTATTTTTATTGGTAGTACAAATTTGCGGGCGTTGATCATTATGCCCGCTTATTATGGCCCTAGGGCGTAATGAACACGTTTATATAGCGCGTAGCACAGACGAAAACAATCAATTATACACAAGTGGAAAATAAAAATTTAATCGGGTAAATTTTGACACGTTTGAAACGTCAGAATTTAATCGCTATAAAACTGAGGAAAACCATGGTGACTGGGACTTTTTATGTGCATGAAGGAAATAATCATTTTAAATAATTAATATAATATAATAGTTAAAAAAAAACGATGTCCTTAAAATAGCGCTAATTAACTATTGCTGAATATCCTCAACATAATTCTATATGAGTGGTTGCTCAATGATAAAAGTTGATTAGACGAATGGGAAGTGTTCATAGGTGATTTTTAGGTATATTGTTAGATTAAGCGTTACATCAGAAATTAGCCATCCGCTAATTTTTTTTAATTCAAGATGTACTACGAAGAAACCAGCTAGTGTAAATCCGGTAGAAAATTTTTAATAAACCTTCGATTTTAATCCATTGCCGTTTAAAGCTAACGCATTAGTTTTTTCAACAGAAAGAAGAAGAGGAGGTTCAAAAAAAGAACAAGGAAAAGGAAAAGACGCTTGTGGCTGAGATATTTCATCTGCCACAATGGCATGCAAACCAGTAATCAAAAATTGATGCCATTGTGGATAATTAGATGGAGAAATCGTAAAATTCATCCTGTTGATGCCAGGTAGGTGATTGTTTATTGTTAATGAGTACAAATGAATACGTTCCTTGTAGTCACACCATGATTTATCACTAAAATTGAATACTGTTAATAGCAAACATGTGCGCCTTGGCCATATAATGGTTATTTCAAAGAGTTATTAAAAAAAAAATTAAAAACGTTATGCAATCACGTTTTGAAAAGCATATTTCAGTTATATTTACATACGACAGAATTGTGGTACATATACGTATAAAATTCTAACTTGTTTTTCCTTTGTAAATTAAAATTGAATTGAATTTGCTTAATTTTAAAACTAGTTTTTTTTATAAAAATATTTGATCTTTAAATCGACTTAAATTTTTGATGTGGTTCATAGCAATAATGAGTAATATTTATAATATAGCTAACTAATACTTGTTGAAATTCATAAATACTATTGTCAACCCCCACGATATAGTTAGAGTAAAAAGATTCTAGGGTTTAGTAACGGAAACTGTAAACGACAAAAAAGTGAATTTAAAGAAAACTTTACTACCCAAAGTGGCACAAGCGTTCACAGCCAGTTCAAATTAAAATAATACAATTTTACATTATTTTATAAGTTACAACAATATGTTTATAACAAAAATTGTAATAATTTCTGTTCTTACTATATTTTTCTATTCCGCACAGTTCTTAAGTTATAATTAATTTAACGTCCTCAGGGCAGTTCTGTACCCCTCTTTAGGCCTACCCATGTTATTCATTAACAAAATGTTTTTGAGATTGTGCCCCTTTCTTCTTTCCAAAGTTGTCGTTGCAATGTACAAAATTTAGGAGTGGAAAATTAAATAATGATAAGTTTTCTCCGGAAACCGCAAAATATACGCCAGAAGTTAGCCGATTTATAAATTTTGTTCCGATTGCTTAACATTTAACTTCCTATGATTTAAAATTAGTAAATGGTTTGACCACTTTAAGAAAATATTGGTGCGAAATTAAACTATCACAAAAAATCCATAGTTAAAAAAACTGAATAGAAATGAACAATGTGATTCACCCTACAGGAAGTCGAATTCAATGTGCTTAATCGTTGGATGTACTATCCTGTTAACTGGTTCATGTTGTACCTGTTTTAATCCCTCCATATCCGGTGTAAATACACAAAACGGATGACTCACATGCTATTTTAAGCGAAAATAAAGCGCTTTAAGAAATTAGTAAATTGTTGACATAGAAAGTCAATGGAAAAAAGTTAATAACTTTTACTTTTCCAGAATTGCATGAAATTGATTAAAATTCTTGGTACGTCCTGTTTTCGCGGTTGCAATTTTATAACGAAGGCTAATTTTGGTGGAATTTTATGCTGCTGTTGCGAAATAATAAGTCAAGACCTTCATTTGAGTTTTTGATTTTGGTATTAGGTAATCTACTATATCTTTATACAGGGTTTTCAAAAAGTCGTGACGTCCTGGGCGGCAATGAACTATAAAATATTTATCGTTATTTTACTACAATTAATATGACAAAGGTAAAATTTAACTAAAAATGAATAAAGAAAGAAGATACGTTTTATAACCCGCACCTACCCCGGACGATACGACTTTTTGAACATCGATATTGATATAACAAAACGTTTTTTATTTTGGAATATTTACATACATGTGATCTAATGGGTGATAATTATTAGTCAAAAACACACAATAAAAATACAGTGAAACCTCCCTAAGGCGACCACTTGTGGTTCTGCCCATATTTGGTCTTTTCCGGAGGTGGTCTTCTTAGAGAACTATAATAAATGTCTAACTACATAATATAATGTTCATATTTTAACTAAACCAAAGCAGAGTAAATGTGAAATGTTGTTTATTCAATAAGAAATACAGAAAATGTTTTATGACGCAAAAAAAAAAAATTAAAAAGCAAAAATTAATGATTAATAAAATATACTAGAAATACAATATACAAATATATGTACATGATTAATATTAACATTTTTTAAAGAAATCTTCGATTGTACTTTGTCGGCTTGATGTTGCTTTTTTATTTAAAATTTCCTTTTCCAATAGATTTTGGAATTTTGTAATTAATTCAACCGTTTCATATTTTCCAAAATTATAAGACGTACAATAGCTTAAGACCATTAACATAATTTAAGTTATCAGTCAGGGGAATTTCACCAATTTTTTCATCCTCTTCTGACAGTGACTCTTCATCCTGTTGATATTGGGCATTGTGAATGTCAAGAATTTGATTTTCCCAATCGGCTACGTCTTCACATTCTTCATCTTCATTAAATTGAATGTCAATATCGAAGTTAATTTGTTTTGCTAGTTGTATGACTTCTTCTTCACTTAAATCTCGTTCTGTATCATTTTCAATAATGTTGCAATTAATACCGCATTTATTGAAACACTTTTGTATGTTGGTTTGAGTCACAGAATTCCATGCCTCTTTGACATATTCAATCACATCTGCCAATGAAATTTTTTTAATTAGATCGTCTATGTTTTCTGCCGCATCCATATGTGCCAAGAGAGTTGTGATAATGTGGCGTCGATAAAGCAACTTAAAAGAATGAATGACCCCTTGATCTAGTGGCTGTGATGTACTTGATGTGTTTGCAGGCAGAAACAACACATTAATGTTACTGAGCTTCAAATTTTTAGGATGGCATGGAGCGTTGTCCATAAGCAATAATATTTTTATTTTTTCCTTCTTCATCTTTTTATTAAAATTTTCAATCCACTCTGTGAAAATGGAACCAGTCATCCATGCTTTTTTATTAGCGTACCATTGCACATTCATTTTGGACATGTTCACATTTTTAAAACATCTTGGTCGTAATGCATTGTTTATTATTAACGGTTGTTCTTTTTCGCCCAAAGCATTAGCGCAAAACATTATTGTAATTCGGTTCTTTAATTTTTTAGATCCGTGCGAATTAGAACCTTTAAACGCCAAAGATTTTGTAGGCAAAGCACGATAAAAAAGGCCCGTTTCATCGACATTAAAAATGTCTTTTAAATCGTATCCCTTTAGCAGAGACGGTAATTGTTGAACCCACTCAGCTACATCATTTTTATTTACGGATTCACTTTCACCACATAAAGTCTTTAAAACAATATTATTACGGCGACAAAATTTTTCTAGCCAGCCACCACTTGCCGTAAATGTTTCAATTTTTAACGTCCGTGCAAAGTTAATGGCTTTTTCCTGCAAAATTGGACCACTAATAGGAATTTTCCTGGCCCGTGCACCTTCAAACCAGGCTAACGTTAATTCGTTAATTTCCTTATAAGGTTGATATGTTTCACGTTTTTGATTTTTGTTGGCGTTTTTATGCCATTTTTCTTTTATTGCGGCTTTGTCCTTTAAAATTTTTTGGATTTGAGTTTTTCCGCACTTATATTTCCCGGACAGTTTTCTTTGGGATAAACCGCTTTCTGCATCTTCAATTACTTTTATACGCGTCTATAAATTTAGAGCAATTGGCGCACTTTTGCCAGACATTATCAATCGTTTACACAACACGATCTTTATCCTTTGACTAAAAACCTGTTGACTAAATAAAATACGAAGGAAACTTGAAGTTGTAGGCAGATTAGGACAAGTAACGATATCGACACCCCTCGTTTTCAAACCGGGATAATTTAGAAACCAGCCGAATAACGGTACTAAATAATAAAAGTCAAGTCCCGTTAAAATTTTGCAGCCCGACAAAGTCATTCCCCATTAAACCATTAAAAAAAACGGTCGCCAATACCCAAAAAGGAGCGGTCTCGGTCGGGTTAGAGGGTGGTCGCTTTAGGGAAAAATAAATATATGGAATTTTCATTAATTCAAAACTGTTCTTAACAAAACTGGTCATATTTGGAGGCGGTCGCCTAAAAGAGGTGGTCGTCGCGAGAGATTTCACTGTATTCGGAATTTTATTAAGCAAAATACATCCGAACAGCCCGAAGGTAGATCGAATAATCCCCCTCGGGTTGGACCATAGGTCCATAGTACTTGAGATTTGTTTAGTCTATTTAATCAAGGGTACATTCCAAGGCGCGACTTTGTTTAGACTATCCGGGAATTAGGGGTCGCAGCTCACATACATTTTGTGAACAGACAGTTTTCGTTTTATTTTAGTAGCTCATCATCTCGAAATTAATTATTTCAAAGAATTTTGCTTTCAATTAAAAGAATGAAGTTTGCATAATAATATTTGATTAATCAGTCACTGCATTTTAGGAAACAAACTTTTATAATCTATGTTCTGGTATACCCGAATAAAAATTCTCTCCACTCATAATAATTTGGTGAATGTACTCGGAGATAACAACTTGATATGTTTAATTACCGCAGTGTATATATTCATATTCATTATCTTCTTTGCTTCATCTTGTTACGGTTTAGTGATAATTGGTCGGTTGTGATTTTTGAAGTATGAAAGGGGATAGTTTCTTTGGTTACATTGCATCGATGGCAACATCAGTGTCAAGAAGGTACTTTTATATTTATTATTTTATGAATTTTTGATATAAGGGCGTTATCGAATAGGTTTAATAAATAAGTAACAGTTAACTTATGTGTACTTATTTCACATAACACAACTAATTATGAAATTAGTGTACTCAATATGTCTAATACCATCGTATCTAAAAATTCACTACTTTCGAGGAGAGACAAAATAAGTTTCTCACTTTTGTAATTCTTTATAACTTTTTAACATACGATGTTATAGTTTTATTCTATAATATACTAAGTTTTTATTTAAACAAGAAACCGTTTTCACTTTTAAAAAGAGAACTGTTATTACATAGGATGATTATTGAAAGTAAATTTGCTCGAAAATCGAGTTACGATGTTATTAGATTCGCACGTCGATGTGTAAAGACGCAAACTGTTTCAGTGAAAACAAACTCGCCCATGCAGTGTAATGTATCGCAATAATTGACGTTTAAAAGACTAAATTATTTTGTCATTTGAAAATAATTCTATAAATTGCGAGAGATTTTTAAAACTTTTTGGCTAAAAAAACTATACAGTTACAATTTCACAACAACAAATTAGTTTCCATGAAATTTGTCTTGATAGATTTCAGTAAACAGTTTGAGGAACTTAAAAAACTTAGAAACATTCTGGAAAAAAAAACTAATTAAAGGGGACTCTGAAAGTAGCATCCGCTGATTCATACAAAATTACCGATCCGAACCGCTATTATTTTTTGGTGCACGCAGTTGAAGGTACCGTACATTAGGAATCTTTTTTATAAAGTAGTTGAAAAACACTGGAGGTCAGTGCCCATTGTAAATTTATAATCGAGAAAAAATGCTGCCCATAAAAGTTTATTATAAATATCTGTAACATGAATTTAACTTTTTCACAATAATTAATGCTTACACAAACAATTAAAACGGCATTGTTTCTTTAACAATTTACCCATTAACGATACTTTACATAATGCTAATTTGGATGCCACCAACTAGTTCAATTTCAAGGTGAATCCTGCCAGACAAACAATATAAACATTATACAACACTATTATCTTTTTGGAACTATTTGTATGCCAGTCGCGTGGAGAGGCAACAATGCTCGATAAAGCTTCGTTAAATATTTTCCGTATTCATTTTGGCAAAATAGTATTTATTACTAGATGTGCAGACCACTTAATTTACTATTGGTTTGTTTTTTGATGTACAATGGTGATCACGGAAATGGATGTGGTGTTTGATTATTTTGAACACTGTGTTGCAAGTGATGTCTGTTGATTTGTCCTAAGAAGTGAGAAATATAATTAAGCAATTTAACAAAGCTTGTGAAACTTTGGAAAAATCTTGTCTCGTTTTTCGTAACCGCCATCGTACAATCTCATGATGAAAATAATTTGCGCCATTTACAATATAGTCTGTACACCAGAAGAATGAAGGTGATTGGAAGTAGATATACTTATTGACCAAAACTTTATTTAATTAAAAAAATATTTAAAGATTCTCAAAAGATGGTTGTTTATATTGATTTTCCTGACCTATTTCAAGGATGTCAGCTGTTAGGGGCAAAGTAGAGATAAGCATTTCAGTGTAAAACATTGAACAACTATAACCACTTTTGTTTATGATTAACATAATTTAACATATTTAATGCAGTGGTACAGTAATATTTAAGAAATTTATTCAGTTCTAGTGAAACAATTTTAATTAAACAATGACAAACCGATTTCCTGAGATAATTGTGAAGTAACATTTAAAATTAGTTTTATTACTTTGCAATTAATCATTCATTCTGAAGTTTTGGATGAACAAAATTTTAAACCATGCCATATTTAATTATGTAAGTATTTGATAAAAGTGGTAATAAAAAGATGACTCATTTAATTGCTTGTTTTTACAAATTTTCTTTATTTGCTTTATTTCTTAATCTATTTAGACAAATTTCAACAAACTTTTATTGGTTGCATATATAAAAAAACAATGATACGGTTATAATTTGATTCTAAAATTTTTGAACTTAATAATCAATTATTGAATTCCGATTTATATTTGTCCCTATATGAACTATAGTTGCAAAAATGAACGTCACATGAAAGGTTAAATGTCGTTCATTGCATTTTGTATTAAGAAAATTCAATCAGTGAACTAAACGGGATCAATCGCGTTATGTCATAATTCAGATAACAATAATAATTATTTTTTTTAGTGTACTAAGCTTTGAAAATTGTTTAAGGAATGCATTTCAGCTGGAAGTACACTATTCGCCGTATTTTCAGGTATTTACTATAATAAAATTTTACAAGTCCGCAATAATCAACAATTACTTGCGCAATCTGCGAAAATAACAGGAATTTTTTTACCGTCTATATTTACTTGATTTCAATAGTCAATAACATTTACTTTAGGCTTTATGCTTTTAACTCAATAATATTTTGTCAATATTTGCAGTTGAATCGTGTTTGTTCTCCAATTAACTGAAAACCTTAAAATTGTTATAAAGCTTATGAGGACCATAATTACAGTTGGATTTCATTGTTTTATTCAAAATGCAAATAAAAACTAAAATCTTGGTGAATCATTTTACAATGGAAATTTCAAATCACTATCGCAACTTAATAAATCATTGTTTAAAGCTGTTTATTATTCAATCGATTGTAAACATTTTTCTTTAAGTTTGAGGTTGACAAAATGTAAATTTCGAAGTAACTCGACTATTTTATCGAAGAATATTGAAAAACTTGAATTTTACAATTATTTACCACTTTTAATGATTAATCTCAAAATGAAGAATAGTTTCTGAAACCGGAAGTTGGAAATATTACCATTCGATTGTCCAAAAATAAATTTAAACATAGGAAATTATTGAGTGGAAGAAAAATATTCTAACAAATTTTCGAAAAATTTCTTGCGAACAATTTATGACACCTTCATCTCTGAATTTCTTATACAACATTTCTGTAGTTTGAACGACGTTATTTTTGTATAATTTGCATATCGTTTTTCTAAGCAGCTCATCGTTGAAAAAATAATAAGTAACAATACATAAATCACTACTAACAATAAGGTGTAATTTGATATTATTAATAGGGATGGTCTTCGGAATACAATACTTATGTGTTATTTATTCAGACTCTGGAAGATGCTTATTTTTAAAATGTAATTATGTCTTATTAATTTTTATAACTGCGTATTGTATAACATATCTGAACAAAATCGTGAAATCAATATTTTTTTATTACAATGAATAAGGAGTGAAAATAACGTTGAACGATTTGGCGAAGCATTAAAAAGAATAACTTTTCAATTTTTTATTGTATGCAAAATTTCCATTACAATGTGGGTTCGTATAATCATCGATATTTCAATAAAATTTAAACAAGTTTTTAAATTAATTTCCATTACGTTTATGTGTAAAACATAATTTTGTATACTAATTTTTTAGGATTTAAATCCATACTGATCGAACTCGAACTAAATTCTATAATTCAATTATCAATTTTAAATGGTTCTTACATTTAATTAAATTTTTGTGTCAGTTGGGCTGCCTATATTTCAGGGATTTTAATAATTATTACATTTTATCAAAACTGTTTCAATTATAATGTATGCATTATGTATTCAATTATTACAGTATTATGTTTAAACGAATTTTGAATTTAAAAAATACAAGATTATGCCATAATCAAAAATTAATACTAAAATTAAATTTAATAGTTTTAGAATAGAATATTCCTATAAATTTTTTCAATAAATCTTATAATCAAAAAGTTACAACAAAACGAAATTTGTGTCCCTCAATTTAGACCAATCAGTTTAAAATTGTTGAAAAGAAATTAAGTAGATTATGAGAAATTTAAAAAAATAAACAATGGACCAATGAATTAAAGATTTTTTAATTTAATTAAAAAAATTGCAAGTCATCACCAAATACTTGACGATTTCCTTTAGGAAAATCCATAAAAAAATGCGAAAATACTTAAAAGTGGTTGTGATACATTACTAAGCAATTTTACCTGAGAGGTGTTGCATTGCGCAACCAAAGGAAATCTTAATGTGTGAATTCCTTGTGTACGCAAGTAAAGACGGAAAAACACTCATTTGTAGATCACAGACCTCGAAAAGGAAAAAGCAACTCGTGATATATATAATTACGATTTTTTGTTCTTGTGTTCAGTGCGTTTCAACTAAGTAAACTAATATAATACTTACAACGCATTTAATAAACCTTGACAAAATATTTTGATACGAAATGTCTTCATTATACATTGATCTGCACCTAACAGTGTTATATTTTATTTGAATGAAATTATCGAAGCTTGGAGACAGCAAACCGGTTTGTGGTTTGTGGATCGGAATGAATGATAGCCCGTCATTAAATTGCAGAAATTCAATTAATGTCTGAATGTGCGTGGTCAGGAGCGTTTATAAGAAGCAACAAGGTTCTTCCTTAAGCATACGCAAATGTATTTTCCAGTCGTTCATGCGTTAGGGATTGCTGTGTGGTGGAAGGTCAGCTCACGAAACGTCATTGCAATTTTATTACCAGCGGGAGAACAAACTCGCAAGTTTAGTTTAGCAATTTTCGGATGCAGTTTACGTACGATTGTTGGCTGATCGCGTGCTGTTAATCGTATGTCAATCTCGCTGTTGAATTATTCAGATCGGTTACTTTTGCAGTAATTACAAGAGATACGATAAAATGGATAGTGAGGAAGTTATGTGGAAAAGGGTGTACGATAAACTTCAGAAACAGAAGTCGGTGGATCATACACCACATGAACTGAGGTATTTTTACATGTGTTTGCTAATTGCTATTTTTAGTTACCGCGTTCTCGTTTTTTCATAGGAAAGTAAATAAGAATGATTGTTCCTTTCTTCCATTTAAGATTATGATTTCATTTTTGATTGCCTTAACGTAATTGAATAATACCATTTTTTCACTTGTTATCATTGAGCATATAAACTTAATTCTGTGATAAGAATATGTATTTCAATTATTTACTACAGTAATGAGTAAACTTTAAATTAAATTGTTAATCAAAATTTGTTTTTCAATTTTCCTCCTAATTATTTTATTCATTGAAATTATTGTTTTTGTGTAAGAAAAGGATTTCGTTATCAATGCAAAAATTGTTTGATTTATTGATGTTGATCAATTTATTTGCATCAAAAACGCAATAAAATTCGTTTGCCTAAAATTATACATTTAAATTCTACAACAAAAACCCAAAATTCAATAGTAATTAACTTTCGTCATGTTGGAGAACAATGGTATGGGAATACATGTAGCCCTCGTGTTTATGCTAGAATTGTCACACTTTCAAATTCTAAATCAAATAAAACAATTTATTTGTTACATAAAAATATAATTTTTTCCCACAAAATATTATTAGATGCAAATTTTAAATTGTGCCAATTACATTTCACCCTCTCTACATTTCTGGTACAAGTAACATTTAATGAAAAGGCGAATTGAAATTGGAAAGTGACAATTTAAAAGTTGCAATATTTGTTTTACTTTTACTTCAGAAATGACTTTGAAGAATATCTAAAAGGAACTTGCTTTGTTTCATATGGGAAGAACGCCCACCAAACAACACAATATTGTAGTCGTGGTACAAAAATTGTTATTACGTAACACCTAATTAATATTTTGTTGATTCACATTCACTGATTTTTATGTTTGTTTGAAGATTAGGGTGGTTCAAATTGGAGTTAAAAGTTTTTTTTATTAATAGACCAAATTTATTGATGATTTGTTACAATAAGATTATAGAATTTTTGATGTAAAATCGATAAATAATTTTGAAAACTTTTAAATGGAAATCCTTATGAAAATTTATTTGTTGAATTTATTTTATTTCGTTTATTTATGAAATTTATGAAAGTAGCCGGAACTTAGGCAACTCAAAGATTGGCACCGGCAAAAAATTAAATTCAACTTTGATTTAAGGGGGCCACTTGAGAAGCAAGATTCACAAGATGGCGCCACCGTAGAAAAAGGTGTCAATTTTGTAAAATGCTTTTTTCATTAACAAGCTTTTTTTATATAAAAACCTAGTGGCGGATATAAAAGATAAAAAAATGATCTAGGTATAGACATAAATTTGCCATGGAAAAAGTTGAGAAAAGTATTTATTCAAAAATGTCAAACTTTTGATAATATTTGAATTTTTTGTTAAAAGTAAAGAAAATCTTGCTGATCACACCCTGGAAGCATTAATCATAAGTATACTCGTACATTAGCTAATCACATTTGTCAGTATTTAAGTCAAAAAGCATCGGAAAGTGTGACATTTTTGAATAAATACTTTTTTCAAGTTTTTCCATGGCAAATTTATGTCTATACCTAAATCATTTTTTATCTTTTATATCCACCACTAGTTTTTTATATAAAAAAGCTTGTTAATGTAAAGAGCTTTTACAAAATTGACACTTTTACTACGGTGGCGCCATCTTGTGAATCTTGCTTCTCAAGTGGCCCCCTTAAGAAACATATATTTAACACAAATTACAAAAGAAATTTATTCAGTCAAGCTACCGTTTTATTCAGTTGACTGCACTAATATTATGGTTTCTTATATTCTTGGTAATTTAAAATTGTGCCAAATATAATATTCTTATTCATAAACTCAATGTTTTTTATAGAAGTTTTCTTTTAAAAATTGTTTGTACTAAAACTCACATTAAATATTCAAAAAAAAAAAAAACATTTCTGATTATTCGAATAATGAAAATGTTATAACAAAACGATTTGTTTTTAAGTTATTTTCTACCAACAATAGTTTGTTCTATAGTAACTTAAAATTTAGCAATTTAAAATATTAAGAGCACATATTTATTTATATAGTTTAATAAACTGTATCATGTAAATTACACTACTTCAACAAGGTCGGTTGGTTATTTACTATATTTGTAGCAGAAATGTTGGTGTTAATAAACATATAAATTACGGAATTAAAAAAATGTTCCGAGGCCGAAATTTCATATTTATAATGGGTCTAGCCATTATCAGTTTTAAAACGAGCTAAAATAACCCATTGACATTTAGTAAATACAAAAATAATGTTGTTTATCAGCGTTCGTGAATAATTAATTACTTTATACGGTTTATACGGGTATTGCGCTTTGAAATATAAATAATTGCTTCAAAGCCCGATTCATATTCATATTCAGTCGGCGAACATTGATTCGCTTGTAAAATAATTCTCTGAAAAATAATGGAAATCTGTAATATGTTATTGGAATACGTTAAACAACAGAGCAAGAAATTATTACAATGACATCGTTTTTAAATGGATGAATGGTTGTAATTTAATGGCGTGTTAGATAATTACATTATGTATATGAATATTATTCACATATCGTCAACGTTATTGTAATATAAACGCGACCAAAATTTATTTCCTGTAATTTAAAAATAATTTTTACAATACATAAAAATGTTTTTTAATACCATATTTCAATAGTATGTAATTTTGTTTATGTGAAATCCGTGACATTGAACAATTTTTTTTTCTGCAATTTGTGCATGAATACAAAATTAATTTAAATAAAAACACGAAGGTGTTTGTATTTAAATTAATGATTACCTACGTTTTTATTATAGTTTTAACAAAAGTATTGCTTTACATTATAATTGAAAGAAAATATGCGCATCCTGTTTGATACCCATATTTCAGAATTTCATTTTGTTCTTATTATTCAAATTTTTTTTATGCGTTTAGACTTTCTTTGCTAGTTAATTTAAATTTAATTCTTGTATAACGCAAACAAACAACGACAAATCAATTATTCAAAAATGTTGTAGATGACTGAAAGGTATGTCTTTCGAACTGTGCGTGCAATAAGAGGATTCAAAAAGATGCATAAAGCAATAAATGTTTTTTAATTGCACAGTAATTACGCGATATTTGCAAAACCTAAGAACATTTTTAAAACCCAATTTCAATTGAGTTTTAATTAAAATCGGTTTACAGAAAATTTTTACAACAGATACAACAGTTACTTTTTTATTATTAGCATTTTAGCATTAAACAGTATATTGCAGAGTATTAATTAACAACATTATTTCTAAAATAAAACTGATATGTGTGACATGAATTTTTTATAATTAAATGTGCATGCATGAAACATAATTTTATTTATGGATCATTTTGTAGATTGACTCACAGATTAATTAACATTATGGTCATAGAGTTAACGTTTCTTATTTTTTTTTTTTGATAATATGATTAGTAACTAATAGCATACCTACGTGATAAACTGATAAATTTTTACAAATTCCTTATCATTATTTTTACAATTTAAAAATCTTTAAAACTAACATCATCCACAAAGTTCCCATTAGTAGGTAGGTACATATTTCTAATTCTATAAAAAATATATTTGTTTTATAAATTAATTGTTACCGTTCGCATTGTTACTTTTTACCCTCTTTTTAATTCGCATAATCTACTAAATAAATATAACAAATAAATGTATGGTATTATATCATTTCAATTGAAGGGCTCGGGGGAAGAAGAGACCTAAACCACATTTTAAAAAAAATTGGAATATCATAAAAAACTTTAAAAAAAAATAAAATAAAAGCTATTGAAACATGTTGGGGTTTTCTGACGCAAGATGGAATCACAGCAGTAAAGTAAACGCTCAAAGCAACACAAGTTCCCTGAGGATATTTAATTTACAAAGTTGTTTTTCTCTAAAGTAACAAAATGTGGCTTAGATCCCTTCTTCCACCGAGCCCTTCAATTACTCGCTCTATTAGCATTCATCACAAAATGTAATTTATTACGCACCCACTTTTAAAAAATGCAAATTTTGTTTAAAGCATTCGGCTGATGAGTGTCAACAAATACCTATCTTTAATAGGTTTTTATTATTTTCAAAATTTTGACTTTTTGAGTGAGTTGAATTTTTTTTTATCTGTCTCATCATTTTTATTTTACCCGTTACTTAAATGATTAAATGATATCTCTGCATAAAGCATTTATAAATGTTTTTGTAAATACATTCTCAAGTTTGTAGTAGTTCATTCATTGCGACAGTTTTAGTTACTTTTAATCGTAGCGCAAAAATAACATAGAGGTCACAACTGTCATTATGTTGTTAACCTTATTTTGGTTTGATTAGATTAATTTCGGCGTTTGTCCCTAACTTTATCAGTAACAAGCAGATATGGCCGCTGTGAAGACATTTATTCTAAACGGCAAATTTCGCGCGTCTTATCAAAAAATGTATGTGAGATCGTTGCATTTATTAAACCAGAAAGCTTTTGTGAACGGCCAATGGGTTTCTTCTGCCAGTAATGAAATATTCCAAGTTAAAAACCCAGCTAATGGTTCTGTAATCGGTACTGCACCCGACATGAATACAAACGATGTTCAAAAGGCGATAGAAGCGGCATCAAAGGCATTTTCAATCTGGAAGCACAAGACGGCTAAAGAACGAGGTCAAATTTTAAGAAAATGGTACGATTTATTAGTGGAGAATCAAGAAAATTTAGCAGTGCTAATGACGGCAGAATCAGGAAAGCCTTTGACAGAAGCACGAGCAGAAATATGTTACGGAAATTCGTTTGTCGAGTGGTATTCTGAAGAAGCTCGACGAATCAGGGGAGAAATTATACCGAGCCCAATCGCGACAAAGAAAATATTGATTGAGAAACAACCTATTGGGATTGCAGCGCTCATAACACCTTGGAATTTTCCCAATGCAATGATCGCTCGTAAGGCAGGAGCAGCTCTAGCTGCCGGATGCACATGTATCGTTAAACCGGCTGAAGATACGCCATTTTCTGCACTTGCTTTAGCACAGTTGGGCCACGAAGCAGGGATTCCTGACGGTGTTTTTAACGTAATCACTTGTGACCGAAAAAATGCACCTTCGGTTGGAAAATTATTTTGTGAAAGTCCTCTAATTGCAGGCATTTCATTCACGGGATCCACAGAAGTTGGAAAATTGTTATACAAGCAGTGTGCAAGCGGTGTCAAGAGATTAGGATTGGAATTAGGCGGAAATGCTCCATTTATTGTGTTTGATTCGGCCGATGTAGATAAAGCAGTACAAGGAGCAACGGCATCGAAATTTCGCAATTGTGGACAGACATGCGTATCAGCAAATAGATTTTTGATTCAAGATAAAGTTTACGATAAATTTGTAGATCAATTTAAGGAACGAATCAAAGATTTTGTGATTGGTGAAGGCATGCAAGCTAACGTTACAACAGGGCCTTTAATTAACCAATCACAATTTGAAAAAGTTTCAAAGTTTGTAAGTGACGCACTATCTAAAGGGGCCAAAGCATTAATAGGTGGACAACCAGCGAGTCATGTGGGACAACTATTTTTTGAACCGACAGTTTTAGTCGACATTAAAGACGACATGCTTGTTTACACCGATGAGGTGTTTGGTCCGATAGCAACTATAATTAGGTTTAAAACTGAAGAAGAAGGCGTTAAAATTGCCAACAGGACACAAAGGGGCCTAGCTGGGTATTTTTATTCGCAGGATGTTTCACAGATATTTAGAGTTAGTAAAGCTCTAGAAGTTGGAATGATTGGAGTTAATGAGGGTATTATTTCGACGGCAGAGGCTCCATTTGGTGGAATTAAGGAATCAGGTATTGGAAGAGAAGGATCGCATCATGGAATTGATGATTATACATATATTAAATATGTCTGTGTTGGTAATCTTTAAAGAGATTTTTATTCTATATTTAGTAAACTGATTACGTATCTTGTAAGATCATATTTTTTATTTTTACCTTGAACTTTAGTTCTTTTTTTAACTGTTATGTGCTTTATAGTCTTTTAATGTTGTTGATTTTTGTCAATTAGGATGTATTTTTGTAAATATTTTTTATAATGGGCATGCTTTATTAAATCATACTCAAAATATACTTGTTAAAACTAGAAATAAGAATTATTAGCAAAAGAGATAGTAAAACATTAATGTGATAGTGTAATAAGTCTTCCACAGTCTTCCAAAGATACATTAGTACATTTATGCAAACTACAACTGTTTAGTGACAAAATTTATTGTTACATTGTAGTTTAAATAAAAAAATAAATTGATTAATGAGTTTGTCATTTTCTCTAATTTTAGTTTTAACCTTTGATGAGGTGAACTAACACTTCCGAGGATTCAAATAAAAAACTGCTATGCTTACTACTTATTTAATTTTTATTTATTATAAAAATCGTTCACGCAGTTAATATCAATTATAATCCTTTGTTGAATAATACTAATACGGTGTGATTTTTAAATTTCATGTTTAGATAGGACTATACCGTATTTTTAAATTTGAGAAGAAGATCCAAACCGCTCCAAAAGGTAGATCTATGATTGGCTGTCAGTACACTGCAGTTGGTTGACAGCCAATCATAGATATACCTTTTGGCGCAATCTCTTTGAATCTTCTTCTCAAATTAAAAAATACGGTATACAAAATAAATACAAGCAAAACGTAGGGCGTAACTTGATTAATAACGATGGTGTGTTGTGTCACAATAATTGTCACACACAACGCAATCCATGCAACACCGATCAAATTTCTAATCTAACCCATACTTTTTTTCAGACTAACGTCATAGTTGTATACGTGGAATTTAAGCAATTACCGGGTTTATATCGTGCGCATGTAATCCACTTACATGCAAGCGGCCTAATGAAATAAATCCAACTTTTAAACTGCCTGTTTATATCGGTGAAAATTTCAATCCTGTTAGGTTATGTTTCGGATTGCAACGAGATTAAACTGACCGATAAACAAAGATTAGAATATAACGTCATCTTTGTCTTTTGCATTAGACGACCTGTTACGGAACTGCGCATGTCATTTGCAGTTCCGTAACTGCGCATGTGTAATCCAATCGCGTTTATATCGAAGACGAAATTTATCTAATCGCATTCGTCAAGTCCAATCGCACTTATCTTTAAGGTTAGATTTCATCATGTAAGCCGAGTTATTGTAATCCGCATCTGTTTATATCGAGATGTTGTAAGCCGATTAAAGCCTATTAATCCGCTTACTCGCTCCGATATAAACCCGGTAAATCACTCAGAACACTAAGCAGTTTTTCTTCAGACATTTAGGTGTAGTTAATAAGTTCGAAGTTACTGTAATAAAATTAATTAACAAGTTATAACAAAAATTTAGTTATACTAAAATAGGTCAGAAATTTTGATAATACTTAAACACAGATTTTTTTAATTTTAAAAACAAATTTCAAGTTCTTTGGTTGCATATATTCATTACAAACAATTATGATGTGAAGGTAATCTTTATTACTTTGGCCGAGTTCCATACTTTTTCTTAATAATTTTTCAATTCAAACGGCTACCAATTCAAATCGGAATATTGCCAAAGATTAAAATACAGTAAGACATTGTTTTTAAATACGATTGGAATTTAAACTTTTTATTTTTAAATCGATGCGGATGCGGAATGGAGTCCTGAGAAGTTTAAATGCGGCAATCAGCTCATAAAATGATTTTTAAATAAACAGGTTTTTGTATTCTTTGTTGTATTCTTCGCGTTTGGAAATTTATAGACGTTTTATAATCAAAGTATTTGGGGATCTGAAATGAACGATGCATTATATTATTATAACAAAATTATGCAAATAGTTTGAACAAAAAATTTTGTGGACACTTGTGTAAATGGCAGCTTGGTATTTTTATTGCATTCATTTTATTCTGTTAATTTCAAACGCGGCATTATTTTTTGTTGAAATAAAAACCACCCTTAAACATAATTTTGAAGTTATTTTCAAAAATATACTCAAAAGGAAATAACAATAAGTATCAATGATGTTTAACATCAAAGATATAAAAACATAATTTTTTATAAAACCAGTTCAATCTTTAATTTATTAACTGATGAAATATACCAAATGATACATGTCTACACACAACTTTTATGTTGGAAAAAAACGTATGGCTTAGAATCTAAGCCTTAGATTAACAACTCGTTTAATGTGTTGCATAACGTCCTCTCTGTAACAATTTTAGCACAACAAACCAACGGCACTAAGCCAAGTTGCGCCTTACGTTCTTGCTTGAATTTGCCTTGAAATTAACAAATCACACTGTATAAATGTTGATTACCCGAACTTATGCTTTAATTTACTTGTCTTTTAGAAGTTAGTATTTTTTAACTTTTCCAACCTTATAGGTACAGCTCAAATTAATTTTATCCAAAACGAGCCGATTTATTACATTTTTGTTGTTTTTAGAATCCAAGAAAGCGACGGAGCATTTTTCGAACGTTTTGGATCATTGCTTCGAGAGCACGCCGAGCTTGTCCAAGAAAATGAGGATCAAGAGAAGGCCCGAGTTGCGGAAGCTGCTGCTAAAGTTACAGCCGATTTGCAAAGGGAAGATTCCACCGATGAAGAAACAACGGCAGTCAACGTTGCAGACTCCGATTCCGATGCAGACACCGTCACCACGTCCGATTCGGAAATCGACGAACGAAACCAAGCAGAATATTTAAATGTTGGTTGGAATGTAAGTGAGCTATTTGCATTATTTTTGCACTTTGAAGATGTTAAAGTGCTTTACCTGAATCATTTTCACTTTGTCTGAAGTGCATAAATAATGGTTCCGATAATATTTTAAAACTAATAACAAATTACATTTTTTAATTGCTTCATGACAAGAATTAAGTGCTGTAAATTTTCATAAAATGAGTAGGTACTTACTGAGAAACTTTTAATTTATTAGAAGTTTCATCGTTTTTGAATATTGATTCGTTGCATTAAGATAAAATTGTACTCGATGAAGTGCCTTAATGGTAAAAGATGAAATTGAAAAATTGTATGTTTAACGGAATAGGTCATGGATTGACGTAGCGAGGGCTATTTCTACGTTCCAGTAAAAATAGCAACAAAAATTCGGAAGAGATGTAAAATATTTGTATTCCCATCACTCATCAGTTTACTCTCCGTTAAATACTTGTAGCCAGCCAGTTTATTTCAACCAACCCATAATCAAAGGCAGTATATTGTATATTTTTTTTTCGTTTGATGAGCTTGATGGCTTATTATTTTTTACGAATAAATAATTCTATTTTTAACTGTTTTAATTAACTATTTTACATTTTTGTCTTATGCGAATGATTTTATTAAATCCAATATTCGAGGGCAACTTACTATTAATAAACTATTTTCAGAACAGGAAAATCGATGAATGGAAAATTAATTCATAAAGATAAAATGTTACATAAAACGAGATATTTGTTCATCCAAACCAATTTCTATTTTTATTAGGTGTTTTCTGCAAAATTGTTTTTGGCACAGTTAAAAAATGCAGTGATTCAGTTAATCGTGGATTATATTTTAAAGAATTGCTTGAAGGAGTTGGTACTTTGTGAGCGACACATTCAAGGCACTTCTGCATCGATAGGATGCCTGTAGTGCATCATCTGATACTATGTATCTGAAGATACACCGACGTGAGTATTGCTGAAACTCACGCAACTTTACAGGAATAGACTTGGCACTTTGGCTTAGCCTACTTGTTTCAGTAGGCAGTGAACTTGTTGTATGAATTGTCGAAGATTATTTTTAAATAATTAAATTTTGTTTATAACTAATCCAGTGCAATTTTTAATTTAATTTGGAATTTGAATTTTCTAAACGTTCTGATTATTTATTTAAACGCAACTACCTACCGGATGTGTTTATTTTAAACTTTCGAAGTTAATTTATTTTTTATTTATCCGAGTAATTTGCTGTTGTAAAAATGAACGCGTTGAAGTCAAGTATATCGACGAGTCACTTAAATGGCCATACCGCTGCGAAATCCCAATATCATCGATCATCTTCATTGCCAAGAAATAAATTCAGAGGTGTTAAAAAAGATGTTATCCAGCAGCGAACAAGCGTTTACTTAGCTTCGATGACCGTAAGTCAAAATTATTTTCCCAGTTTCCTCATTTATTAAATAGACATAAAACCAAAGATGGCCTAATTTAAATATGAAATAATACCTTAAAAGGTTTGCATTTTACTTTTTTCTTGAGCTTCGATTAGTTATGCAAATTGATTGGAATTTAAATTCCCTTTTTGATTTTTATGCGAGTTTAAATTGTTTTAGTTGGAGAAAGAAAAACACTTCACAAAATACTTGATGTATTATTTGTTACAATGTGTTCCACATAACAATCTTTTAAAGTAGATTTGTAGTGCTGCTGGGTCTCATTATTACAATTGTTCATTCCCTGAACAGAAATAAAGACATTGTATACTATTTTCTGTTGCCACCGAATTTAATTTTTACAAGAAAGTTAAAACTTAATTGAATTTGAGTAATTTTTAAAGAGTATAAAACATTTATAAAATGTGTTCCTTAGTTAAAGTATGACAAATTTTCACTTAATAATGCAACTTTAACGTTTCACTGTTAGTTTTGAAAGTTGTAACACTGAAGTTAAGATGACTCGGCACCTTGAGACTAAATTCAATGGTTTTGCACGTTGTCCGTACGGTCTGATTTTCAAATTTGAAAAGAAGGTCGCTATCTTATACGACGAGTACACGCTAGCCAGACGACTTCCATTTAATTACATTTTGATATTATGTCAATTAAGCTTGTTATTAATTAAAATGTCCAAATTTCACCCAGTAGCAAGTGTTGCCGTACGGCTCCAATTTTCAACATTTTGCTTTAAAATTTTAATGGTCTTGTAGCTTACTAATTTATCGGCGGCCCTCACTATATCGTTTTTTTTTCATATACTACCGTTTTTTAATTATTTCAATGTTTGTAAATTCATGTAAAAAAAAGTGTCGAGAATTGGCCAAGAAAAAGATCGCCTGAGGCAATCTGTCAATTTGGTTTACAACCGTACTTCAGAGTAATAATGGCCTGCTGTGTGGCTTGACGCAGCAAGAGAAAATTAATTTTGGTATATGAAACGAATGGCAAGTGCAGATTTTGTGTAAATTATACCTGGCCGGACCCTCTATCATGTGAAAAAGAAATATCTTGTCGGAGAAGCAAATTTTGTTGACTTACGTTCTTTTCGAAACGAAAAATATTTACCATGTTTTACATACCTATCAATTCTGTAACGTACTACTAAAAATAATTATCACTGCCATACTGCAATTGATTTTTCATATTTGCAACATCTGCACTATCTATATTTATTATTACCTAAGAGTATACTAAAATCATTATGCCGGATAAATAGATAAAAATGCAGATATTTGAAAATACGAAAAACCCGTTATTCACGTAATAAATTAATACTATGTAATACCTATTATATTAATTGTAAAATTGTATGCATCATAAATTATATTACTTTAGTTCATCTAAAATATTGTTCACAGAACTGTGCATACTGTATCTAGATAAATACAACAATAGCCACAAGAATTACTTACTTACATTATATTACTTAAAATTATCATTTTTGACACGGTTTATAAAGGTTTCAAACTTGAATTGATTGGGTTAAAACATTGCGATATTTAATCTAAAAATACAATTAATAATTTTAAAATTTAAATTGAATTAAGGTGAACTACTTGCAATTAATAAAAAACACATGTTTAAATAATAAATAACCATTTACTATATCTACCCATAGACAGACAATAAGCGGATTTATAAGTTGATGCGATTTAAATTCAAAAAAGAGGAAATATAATTTTATACAAAATGATTACGTTAGCGTTGCAACAAATCCTTGACAAGAATGTTTCGAATTTGTTGGTTTCTCGCAATTCGTGAATCAACTATTTCCGGTAATAGCGCATTTGTAAAAAAATTTTCTAAATTATTAATCATTTTTGTTTTCCAAAAATTGTCGTTGCGTTTTATTATTTGTCAAGCTATATCTTTTTTTGTAAAAATTACGAAGTAGCAGATGTCTCTATTGGTAACGTGCAATTGACCATTTAAGTCAACAAAAACCCCCGCCCCCCTGTAACACCCCGTAAGCAGGGGTGGGCTGAAGCCGGCTCGCGCGAGCCGATTGTTAAAATGTTTGAAATGAAGAAATGTACTCATTTACCATTTTATACATATACCAGACATAATAGCGAGCCGGTAGTTAAAAATTTGGCAGCCCACCCCTGCCCGTAAGCCTTCCAAAATTATATTGCATTCCATTGAAGTTGAAGTTTCATCCCAGTACAAATATTTTGCTACACATCTGGTATTTAAAAGAATAAAGCAGCCGAAACGCCCGAATACATATTGTGTCGCCAGCATTGTAAACTGCATTTCGAGTAAATGTAAGTCGTTTCAAGGAAGTTATTTATGGCTACTTAACCGAGTTCTATTATACATAATGATTTATGACCGTGGTGGTAGCGTGGTTGCCTATCATTTAGTGCAACGACGAATGTCGTAAAGCAGAAACGGGTCCTAGGTACCGGGAAGTCTTAACAATTCGAAAGAAAAGTTGGAAATTAAAAAATGTTATTTAGAATTATTTAAAATTTTTCATTCCTAACTGATACTTTCTTGTTCTTTTATGATTAATAAGAGTTATACTACAAATTTGTTATTTAAAATATCTATTTCTCTAAAGTTTTAAAATACTGTAACATAAGAAAGTTTTAATTGATATTCAGTGCATATTTTGAAGAAGTTGACATCACGAACAACAAACTACAAATAATCTCTAAAAACGCGCTTAATATTTAAGGGTCACTTCCAGAGAGGATTTCCAATAAACTTATGAACTAATTCAACGTTTAACGTTCACCTTTAACTGTAACATGGATTTAAATGATACTTCAATTTAAGAATATGGGACTCTTATCAACATTTAACAGAAGATTAAAAATTAACTTCAATAAACATTATTCCCTATTAATTACAAGATCACTGAAACGCGTCACATCTCATAACTTGCCTTCTTAAAATAGTTTTTTTCAGATTTCTTTATCGTTATGCACAGTTTCGCTAGGTGTTGATTTTTACATAATCTCACAATTAATTTTTTTACAATTAGAACAATGTCCTGAAATATGCACATTTTCATTTTTTGCAGATAGAAGAACTATATTCTGAAATATTGTATGAAATTCTGCATAATGTAGGCTGTGATGTGAGCTGTGAAATAGGCCAAACCGCATTGTTTTCTTACGTCCAAGACGCATTTAAAATTAGCACTGAAAGACATCGAGAACTATTAGCCGCGGTAGGACAAAAAGAAGCGCCAGAAAGACTTTTAAACGTCGAAATCGTAGAAGCTAAAGACTTGACACCGAAGGATTCCAATGGGCTGAGTGATCCGTTTGTTACTTTATTCCTTTCATCAAATACTTCCCGACGATACAACACATCTGTTAAGATGGAAACTCTGAATCCAGTATGGGAAGAACACTTCGCATTGTAGGTCTATTTTTTATTCTAAACAAAAGTCGAACATAATTTCATTTCAGACCTGTTGGCGATAACGTAATGGAAGATGCGTTGTGTTTGGAAGTTTGGGATTTCGATCCCGCTGAAAGCGTCAGGGAAAAATTAGGAAAAATATTTCAAGTTAAGGGCGTTAGGGGAGTCAGAAAGTTGGTGAAGGAAATCGCCATCACTGCGGCCATGGGGCAACATGAGAATGAATTAATTGGAAAAGCTCACATACCTCTTAAGGTACACATTTTTGACCAAAGTTTTGCTTTGTTCTTCATTATATTGATTGCGCTTTAGGCCATTCCTGCTTGTGGTATGACTATGTGGTATAGCTTAGATAAGAAGAATAAGACTAATCGACGAGGAATTGTAAAAGTTCAGTTATTGTTTGGTTCGGAAAAGAATACACAAGTTGCATCCCAAGAATATCGACATCTGTTACGCCTTATACTGCTGTTTGATCTTGAATCTATGATAGTGAGTGATATCTTTGAAAATTATTATTTTTACAGCTTCAGATTTCATACAGTTTTTTATGCTTGCCGCAGGTGAATCCATATACTTGGAATGGTAGATTTAGTGTCCAAGGTGAAGCTCTTCTTTTGCAACATAGTGTCCAGTCTGGGTTATCACCAACTGATGTGGCTCTTGCACAATGGATTATATTTTGTTCGGTCCATGTCGAGCATCCCCTTAGTTTTGCACTATTTGCAAATCTATTAGAAAAACTGTTAAGACCAACAGAAACTTCCCAAACTTTAAATCTAAGCGAAGAAGATACAAGACTCTTTTGGGATGCCACGAAAAAATTACTTCCATCATGTTTTGCGATAATTCGCAAAATTAGAAAAAAATATTCCGATGAACGAAACGCAATGAAACAGTTGCAGGACATCTTATACATTCTATCAAAATTAATTGCATTTCCAAAACCAGAACAAATCAACATGTTTCCATCAAATTTGTACGGGTGGTTAACGTACAAAGATAATGACCATAATAACGATATTTCACTTGTATTAAGTGACGCGATAACAGAAGGTGGTGCACATTGGTTCACTCACATTTTGGAAAACAACGTCGGTCAAGACAATAGCCCCAAAGGAAGATTGGAGTATTTAATTAAAATCGTTCAATTAGTGCGTAGTGATTTACAAAAGGCCACAGAGTATTATGACAAATTATTTCATCAGTAAGTAGAAGAAAATTAGAAAAAAATATTATTACTTTCCTATATTGCAGAACCGTTCATTTGCAATATGCAAAAACGTTGTATGTTATGTATCAAGTTAAAATTTCAACGCAAGCAGAACCAGATGTTACAGAAATTTGCAAATCAATGAAAGCATTAACATATGTAAATAACACGACGTCACAACTTAATCCGAATGAATCGCTGGCTGTTGGAACCACACTCTTTGAGTTGTATTTAGCATTACAGAGATTTTACATGTAGGTACTTAAGTAATAAAAATGGGTAATATTTATTGGGGATCGAATTTTTAGTCTAGGAACTGGGCTGTGTCCATTAGAATATGATACATTTCACATCATTAATTTCCATAAGTGGTTCCATGGGGGTGTTGCCCAATGGTTAGACATTGCTGTATATAAAGCTTTGCAAAGAATTGAAAAAGCTGTAGAACTGGACGCCCTTACTCCAGTAGATTCCACTGTTAAATATAGTTCATCCGCTCTTGATACCCTTACAATATTTTACCAGGTAATACTGCATTGATATTATATTATTTCGAAAGTAACTTTAATATTTGATTAGGTGAGAGTTTTTTGGCAACAATTAAACTGGCCAGATGTTGAAGGATCATACACTTTTATTGCAAAAATAATTGATGTGAGTACCTATGGTTGATGGTAATATGAAAATAAATATCTTATTTTTGCTTTAGGATATTTGCCGGTGCTGTGTTTTTTACGCTGATAAAATGTCTTCAAAGGTTGATGGCATGGGTGATGTACATAGTATGTATGAGAAGAGATTTGAAGTTACTAATGAATGGTGCCTAGCCATAAATAATATTGATTATGTCCGACAATCATTAATACCATTCACCGAGGAACTTGGAATGCGAGATATAATACAAAAGTTATCTGATTTGCGAAGTCCTGTGGAGGCAGATAGATGCAGACAGACATTGAAGAATGTTATTGAAAATTCGATAGATACTGTCAGGAACAAAATTATTGAGTTGTTGGAAATTGTTGCCGACAAGGTAAGTTTTGCAAATTCCGACAATATTTATTTTAATTACACAATTGGTAAAATTAGTAACCACGTTTTCAGATGGCCCCTGCTATGACAAAGCTATTAGTTGAAGGTGCAGAACTATTACACCAAGACAGTAACAGCATTGACAGGGTAATGATGTACTTAGACAACAACCTAGCCACTCTTCACACGCATTTAAACGAAGACAATTTTGAAAGAATTTTGGATATCATTTGGGACAATTTGAGAAAAATTCTCAGCGATTTGATACAATCCAACTTAGACGTATGTACATCAAAAAGTTCGATCAAAATTTTATGAATATATTTTTTTTGTACAGAAAAGACGACCGCCTTCATTTTTCGCAAACCTTCATGAAACCTTGAAATTGATGGTGAAGTGTTTTAAACAATCTGAAGAAGATTCCCAAGAATGCAGTGCGCTAAAAAGGATAGAATACCTGTTGAAAGTGAACGGATTGGAAACTTCTGAATTAATTCATGAAGTAAGAAAGCTCATTATTTCTTTAGAATTATTCATCATCGTTTATTCTTTAGGTTTGTCTGGAACAATGGAGGGATCAATCAAGCGAGTCAGAAACTCCTTTTGGACAATTAACAGTTCGTTTGCAGTTTATAAACACCGATTTAAAAATTGAAGTTATTAATGCTCGAAATTTAAAACCAATGGATTCAAATGGTAAATATTGCATGCCCGAGTTTTTTAAAATTAATTTGATTATTTTTTGTAGGTTTGTGCGATTCTTTTGTAAGAATACACTTGCTTCCGGAAGAAAAATTCACGACTGTTGTTAAACCAAAAACGCAAACGCACAATAAAAATCTATTTCCATTATACGATGAAACATTTACAATGTAATATAATTTTTTGTGTTGACTTGTTTTCATTTTTACTTGATTTCAGTAACTTAACTTCAGAACAGAAGAAACTTCCTGATGGTTTGGTGATGTTCAATGTTAAAGATAAAGATTTTTTGGGCATGAGCAACCAGTACATAGGTGAAGCATTTGTGCATTTTAGTGATATTCCTGATACTACAAACCCAATCACTTCCTTGCCTCAAGTGCACTTAACATTAGGACGACCAACAGAATTAAGTAAGTAGTTTTTTGGTATAATACAATGAAGTTATAAGGGTACTAATTACATAGAAAGTACAATTGTGAACTGAACATTGCAAACATTAATGTGTTTAACAATGAATAGAATACATGAAATTAAGCCAATGTCATAATTTAACTTAAATTACAATCACACAATTATTGTGATAACTGTATGGAACACTTTCTCTTTATATGCATACATTTTTTTGTAACCGTATAAACGTTGATGTTTTATTTATTTAACCACAATTAGTATTTCCATTTATGGCATTTCTAGCACTAATTAAGCAATTAAAATGTTAATTACTTTTGTTTTGCATTTCAGATACTGATGCAATTAAAGCCTTGGAGCACCGACAAGGGGACAAACAAGCTCGAGAATTTATTAAAAAATTGAAACAGAAAATGAGCACAAGTTAATTTTTCATACTTTTGTATATACCCACAAGACTGTATTTACTTTCATGTTAGTATTACTTTATTCTTTCGAGTTTTTTAAAAATTAATTGTATTTGCAAGATGGACTCAGCAAGTAGCTATTTTCTTGTTAGCAGAAGTAAATGTATTGAATTCAAGAAATAAATTGACGTATAATTTGTTTTTATTTATGAGTTTCTAATTACAAATTTACAAGACAAGTGTATTGAACATTTTTTGTTGCCATCACCATGTAACAAATAATTCAGTTCAGCCATGCGTGAAAGACGGGACCAGCGAATAAAAAAGCACATGCATAATTTATTATAAGACGTTATCAATAAGGCTCTTACCTGATTCATTAAGCTACTCAATGAATCTTTAAAAGATTTGTTAGTTTCAAAAAAACTGTTTCTTAAATCATTAGGTATTGGTTTTAGCTCAACATTATCGATTTTGCTAAGTGGAAGATAACATTTTAATGTTACACCAATAATTACTGAAATGATACTTACTTAATAAATATTTGAAAAGTCACCGAGTGTAATTGCATATATTTTGCGCTTGTTAACCTATTTTTCATTTTCCCAAACTGCAACCAATTTTTTTTATTCGTTTCAGTTATCACAAAAATTTTGATATGTTCACATCACGAAGTGCATGAAAATGATTTTTACTAGCCCCCTTAAAGGTAATAAGTGGTGGTCATTAGGTATTTATTTGTAGATACATTTGATTTGCGTTTTAGATGACAAATTGAAACTGTTAAAAATTTTCGCTAGTTATGGCGACTTTACGTCTTCAAAAATATTTTTCTGGGGTTTATACATTCTATTTAATATTTTAGTAATAATGGGACAAGTTATTTTTTTAATCAAAGCGTGGGGCGACCTTCCCACGATGATGGGGATAACTGCTACATTTACCATTGAGTTGCAGGTATTTTGTCTTAATTAATTCGGTTCGTTTTATCTCTATTTCATCAGTTATATAAAGTGATATTATTATTTCACACAAATTCGGTGAGATACTCTTTGTTTCTTTTTTAATATGATCTGTTTTGTTTACAATCATCACTTCGTATGTAAGTAATTTACAACTTTCTTATTTCTGTTTATAAATAAATGCGGCTTCAGAAAAATGTTTTGCTACCATGAAGAGTTTTAACTTTCTTGTCACGTATTTATTAAATGTCCAAGCTTCGTTACCGCATGTGAAATATTAATAGCACTTCAAATCTATTTTTAAATCAAGATCTACATCAATAAATAAATCACAAAAATTCTTTCATTTTACAGTCATCATTCACGTCAATCATGTTAAAAAGAATCCTGCATATTTTCTATTTCTTTTCCACATAGGTGACTTACAAACTAATGTTATTGTACTGGGAAAGAAACCGAATTACTCGAATGTTGATAACCGTTGAAAATAATTTCTGGGATTCAGATTTAGCCGGGCGTGAATTATCAATGAAAATAAAACACCACTTCAATTTGGTCACAAAAGGAGTCGCCTGCCATTGTTTTACCAGCATGGTCGTGACAATGGTTTACATGGCTTTCCCGCTGACTAAATATCCACCGGGTATAAGGGAGCTCCCGATCCAATCTTGGTTCCCCTTCGACACCAATCCAAGTCCATTACACGAAATAGTCTACATTACTCTCGCTATGAATGGTATTTTATGCGTTACAGGGTTGTTGATTTTCGACGTGTTATTTATTTATTTCACCCAACATTTATTAATACAATTTCGATTATTACAACATGCGTTGAGAAATTTGACAAGCGATTTGCATAGTGAAAAATGCCTTGATGTATTTGATGCCAATATTCAAGCACGGATTTACCAAAGAATGTCTTGTTGCTTCGAACATCACAGTATTTTGTTAAGGTAATGAGTAAGGGAGGGAGCTAAATTTCAAACACATTATTCAAAGAAATTATTTAGATTTGGACGAGATCTGGAAATATTTTCCACAATAAGTATTGCCCTGCAGTTGTTAATTACTACGATGACATTTGTTATATTGGGCTTTATTTTAAGTACGGTAAGTACCATGTGATCAAAACTTTTACACCCTTAGAAGAAATATTTATTTTAAAAAATTTATATTGGCAGTAAAAATGATATCTGATATTTTAAAGTTATATTAATAATGTCACTGCAAAATTTAGAAATGTATAAAGGAGCACTGTAAATGTTAAATAGTTCTGCATTACGAGCGTAAATTTAAAATAAGTTTTAACTGTTTTATTTCAAAAAAATAAATAATCTTTAAATTGAGTTTCTTTTGCAAAATTAAGATCCAATGTTTGTTCACAACGACCCATTAGTCATTACTAAAGCATTTAAAAAAAACAACAGTAATTTGCTTTCTGACATAGACTGATTATGCTACGAAGGTGTGCATGTGAATACGTGAGAAGTTTGCCCAAGAATTTTAATTATGAATTATCCCTCCCATAAGAATAAGTAATGCACGTTTTTACTATTGTTTGTTGTACCTACTTTTAATACAGTTTTTCTTCGTGATTATATTCTTATTTTTTATTTCCTTGAAACATTCTGATATTTAATTTTTTATCTGATTACTGAATTCAAATTACAGGATCATGAAGATGTGGTCAAAAGCTGCAAATTAATCTTTTTTTTCGTTTGTATATCTGTACAGCTGGTTATTTACGCTTTTCATGGAAGCGAACTGGAATACGAAGTAAACGTTGAAACTGTGTTTTTGTGTTTTTTATTATTATTTTCCAGAGTTCCCGAGTTGCAACGTCCGCTTATCAATCTAAGTGGTATTTAATGAAGCCAGCAATAAGGAAACACCTGGCCTTCTTGCAAATGAACGCCCATAAAGAGATACAAATTTCAGCAGCGGGATGCCTGTATTTAAATAACAACACTTTAATACTGGTCTGCAGACAAAATAATTACTTTTGAGATGTAGAATGTTGTTTTTCAGATTTATAAAACTGCATTCTCTTTTATTACATTGCTGCGTTCTTTCGTCGAAGAATAGAAAGCTAAAGCCTGTTTAGGATATGAGCTAATGCGCTAATTGCATTTTCTAGTTTTCCTGTGCAGCATTTTTCTTGCTTTTTTAAATACACTTTTTATGTAAAATATACTCAACTAATTAACTTTTGAAAATAATTCCATTTTCAACTTGCATTGAAATAATGATAGTCCGTCTGCTTCTATTGTACTGCAATAACTGTTCTTAATTTCTGTCTACCTGATGAGTAGTGTGTAAAGGCTTTTTCATTTTGAAATAAATAAAGTGTTCAGATTTATACTCCGTTTTTAAAGCTGGTGAAAGGCAAAAATAAAATCCATACAAATTTTTTATCTATCTGGATGATCTAGAATCTCAAACCCGGAATCTTACTTAGCTCGATAATAAACAAAATCGATCGGTAAATAGAGGCTCAGGTAGTGTCCCCCAAATGTTAAATTGATAAAATATGAGCAATTACAATTACAAAAATTTTAGGACTTTATTTATGTTTGCTTCTTTTAGTAACTAGAACTCTTTTAAGTTTGTGCCGTTGTTTTTCATTTATTTATTCTTACCTTTTCTTTATCTTTATTATGCGTATCTACAATCTTCTTAAGTGAACAGTAGTTTTTTTGATTTCAGTCATTCGTAGTACAGTTGTGATATGCATAAACTTACTATACAGTGAGCGCCAGCCAACTGGAATAAATTTATTATCTCAATTATTGTGCATATTGAAAACACGTCATTTTTAGTCTATCACATGATATCCTGCAAAGTGAAAATTTCATCCCTAACCTCAACCCCCTTTGAGTGACAGTTGCAACCCCCAAATTTTTAAATAGGAAGAGGGGGCTTCTGATATCTCATTTGAAAGGTCTCTTCATGCTCTATTCAAAAATGCTATGGTTTAAAAATTTGTTGCAAAAATGAAGAGTAAAAAAAAATTAATCTGTTTAACGAAATTCGCTACAACACATTAAAAAATCAAAAATTAATAGCGTTTCGTTCTTAGTAATGTAATACAATAAAAAATATAAGTATCAGTCAGCGCTTTAAACTAAACTAACACTGTCAACTAACGAAAAATGTTGATAAGTTTTTATGTTACTTTCTGAACATTTCAATTGTTTTTGCTTGCCTTTTCAGTATCAAGAACCAAACGCTATTAGTTTTTGATTTTTTTAGTGTGTCGTAACGAATTTCGTTAAACAGATTAAGTTTTTTTTAATCATCATTTTTGCAATAAATTTTTAAACCATATCAGTTTTGTATAGAGCATGAAGAGACCTTTCAAATGAGGTATCAGAAGCCCCCTCTTCCTATTTAAAAATTTGGGGGTTGCAACTGTCACTCGAAGGGGGTTGAGGTTAGGGATGCAATTTTCACTTTACAGGGTATCATGTGATAGACTAAAAATGACGTGTTTCGGGATTTTTTTTTCAATATGCACAATAATTGAGATAATGAATTTATTCCAGTTGGCTGGCGCTCCCTGTATACTTAAAGTAATTTTGTATGATAAATACATACTTACTATCATTAATAATTTTTTATTTGGACAAACCACGTCAAGTTGTAAAATCGAATCAACTTAACGGCTTATTTATCACGCACTAGCTATTAAATAAAATTCATCCGCAATTATTCAACGAATTTTTGTTGCTTGCAAACACTATTGCAGTAAAAATAATTCATGGATGTTATAAATTGTTACACGTTTACGTCATGCTTGTCGATAATTAAATGTAAAACTTAACATTTTAGTACAATAAAAATTGCTTGAATAATATTTTATGGAAATATGAAAAATATTTAATATTCTAATTTCAAATGAAATTCATTATTCAGTAAAAGTAATAACTAATTTTTAGTTTTCAAAATGATTTCAAAGGTATTCCACAATAACTTAACCCATAGAAGCAGCCATGCAATGATGTTTCATTTAACATCTTCAAGGTGTGACAATGGTACACAAATCATACTGTTTAAGTTTGTTTCTGGCAATTTAACGTTGCATGTTGAATCTGAATATTCAGTATTCCTAATGATGTTTTTGTACAGTTAACCATTAGACACCTACTTCTTTTTCCTAATTGAAATTCTATGTAGGTATAGCCATCTTTATACGTATTTTTTGTATCAACTCTTATAAATATTGAGTGTTTTCTTAAATTTTCACGAAGAATTTTGTTAGTTTTCTGTAATGAAACCATTTTTTCTCAATGTAATAAGGTCAAGAAATAGAAAGAAAATATTTATTGATGTCAAGTTTGATTAAGCAGATTTTTATTCGAAAAAATATTTGGTTAACGATAGCAGTACATTGAAAGTTTAGAAATAAAAAATATTGACATAACAGAAATTTAAAGATGTAAAGTTGAACTTGTAAAATGGAATTGATGAAAGGTTTATTTTAAATATAGACTGATTGATTTTTATTGTCTATTTTCATTTTATAAGCAGAAAAAGTAGCAAACACGACTTTTTTGATATGTAAATAAATAATTAACTAATAATACTGATGAAAGTGTGCAAACGTAATCACAAAAAAATTATACAATATGTTATTAAATTCTACTTTTTCTTTAAAGCCATTTCAGGTTTCAGTTTTTAATAATTCAAGGTAAGTAGAAAAAATGGAGAAGAGAATTGCATGTTAGTGATTGTATGCAATTGGGATTTAAAGTCAATTGCAGGTAATCGGCATAAGAACACAGTATTCTAGCAATTTCATAATTATACTCTATTTCATATTTGCTTTTATTTTATTTGCTGTTTTTACAAATTTTTTTCGCTTCCTTCTACAATTCAGTTTAGGTGTATGCTAATCATCTAACTCGTTACATCATGTTCGAGCAGCGTAAACACACCATCTTTGGTAACGTTTATAAATTCTGCACAAATAAACTTATTTTACAAGTTAAAACATTATTTTTTAACCAAGTTTTTAGTACACTAACGTTGAAACTCATTTCATGCAGGGATAGTATGAAAAATTAAAATAAATTTGCATGAAACTCATTTTATTCTCTCATTGTTTGGTGTGAAATTGAATTATGTACCTATTTGCCATCACACAACAGTTCATTTCCGTTATAATACATTTCGTACAAATTATAACTGCAACAAAATTAATGGCTGATATTTTTGCAGACGATAAACTGGGGTTGATTAAACGTTATTTTACTTTCGATCGAAATTCTATGATGGTATTTTGTCTATGGATAACCTTAGTTTTATGTAGTTTGCTGCTCAACATGGGACAACTTATAAATCTCATACAAAATTGGGGTAATCTATCAGTAATGGCTGTTAACTGTGCCTTTTTTTCAGCTCAATTTCAGGTAAAAATATGTTATTACTTTATTAACAATATTTCTTGAAAGTGAAAATAATTTTTAAAATTTAATTTTTATTTAATTAATTAATTAATTTTTTAAATAAATCAATTATTAAAACTTAATAATTAAATTCAATTTTTCAGACGTTATACAAATTACTAATATTTTTTTGGAAGGGTAGCACTATTTTGCGAATGAAATATTACGTAGAGAATTATTTCTGGAACACAAACGTTGCTGGAGAAATCGTGGAACAAAGAATGAACAGAAGATTTTATTACGTATCGTTAATTCTTAACTCTTACGCCGGGTTTCTTTTATGTGGTTGCGTTGCAATTGTTGCTTTTCCAATATCTAAATATCCACCTGGCATCAGGCAATTACCTATCCAGGTGTATTTTCCTTTCGACACTAATCCTTCCCCGTTGCATGAATTGCTTTATTTTGCTCTCTGTATAATCACAATCTCGCAACTCTTGTCGGTTGCAAGTTTCGATCTTCATTTTATTTATTGCGCCCAACACCTATTCGTCCAATTTGAACTTCTGCAGGAATTATTAAAAAATGTCCATGAAGATTACTGTGCAAAGGAATTTGCTTTGCTAAGTGATGGAGATAAAATTCGATCCAAACAATTTCAAAGAGCATTTTATGAACGTTTGACTTTGTGCATAAATCATCACACTAGGCTTGTAAGGTACTTCCTCTCAAAATAGTTGTACCCATTTGTAATAAAAATCCCTCAATTTTAGTTTTGGGAATGATCTTAAATCGGTTTTGTCAGTGTCAATTGCACTACAGTTACTTATAAGTACCTGCAATTTGATCTTTCTTGGTTTCTCCATTACTAAGGTAAGTGAATTTCATAACTTTGATATAACCCGAATTATGTGTAAGCGAGAGCCTCGTTCTGGTCCTTATCTGTTGTTTACGTAGCCAGAAGTTGTGGTTGGGCTTGTAAAAAAAATAATTATGTAGTACATTACACCAATTTTTTTTATTAACAGGTGACACCGAAAATAATTTATTAGCATATTCATGATTTTTTTCATGCATGTTCAAATTTGATGTTTAAGATCGAATGCTTGAACTATGCCACGAGCCGGATGTGAACGGTAAAGTTTTAGTCTTTTTTGGGTTTAATATGGGTTAATATATTCTGTTACTGCGATAAAAATAATTTTATTCCAGAGATGAATCTGTCGCCGCTGCAAAATAGTATTGTTCTTTGAGGGAAAATTTGTACTTCAATCATATTATTAATTTTTAATGTACAGTATGATCGAATACCTTGAGCTTTAAAAAGCTGTTTTTTTAAAATTTATGTTGGTTATAAAGTGTAAAGGCATTTTAACTTATACAATAACATAAAGTTTTTCTTATCGAAAGCTTTTATACAAGAATTTCGCGGTATTTATCCGAATTTTGCACTGACATTACTAATATAAGCCCAAACTGTCAAACGTAATAAATGCACGACTTGAAGAATATAAAATTATTCCATTATACATTTTTTTCAGGATTTGGGCAATTTAAAGGAAGTGTGGAAATTAACATTCTTCTTTAGTTGTATTTTCGTTCAACTTGTAGTTTATGCCATACATGGAAGTGAATTGCAGTATCAAGTAAAGCACCACATACTAATATTTATTTTTAATTTGTACGTTTTCCCTTAGAGTCGTGGAGTAGCCAGATCGATTTACTGCAGTCAGTGGTATTTGGGAAATGAAGTTGTCAGAAAAGCAATTTTACTACTACAGTTTAACGGGCAAGTTGAATTTAAATTATCAGCAGCCGGTTTGGCAGATCTCAACAACAGCACTATAGTATCGGTAAGAATCGCGTAGATTTTTTTCAACAAGAACTTTTAAAATATAAGTAAATTCTAAAGTGGTTGAGTTATTATTTTTTTGTAACTTTTTAAATGTTCTTTGAATGTTTGGACGTGCTCGTTCTATTTCAAACATTATTTATTGCCTCAATGAATCTTTTATCAAAACCGATCAATGGGTGATTGATAAGAAATTGTGGGCAAGTCATGAAACTTCAAACAACTTCACAACTTTGCATATAGATACACTTTTAAAAATATTGGCTAATAGTAAATGCATGTAATTAAATATTTATCGGATTTGTCACTTCCTACATAAAACAATTTAGGTAAATATAGAATGTAAACACGGTGAAAAATTTCCAAAGAAATTTATTCTATCTAGACAAAGATATGTAGAGCTTCCTAGAAGGTGATAAATCGGTTTGAAAACACAAATCGTTGAAACACACAATGCGGAATTGGAGGCGTTGCAAAAATTTCTATATTAAACGATAGCATAAGATAGTTTACATCTTAACTTTTTCAGGAACTCTTAAAGTAATTTAATATCCCATTTAAGAAATCTTCTTTAAAAAAAGTGAAATTAAAGTTTTATTTTTAATTTCATTTTATAATTTTCTTTTAATTAGCATGAAAGTACAGTAATTTATCAAACTTAGGACATTTAGTACTGAAAGCAAATTAAATAAAAATATAAACATAAATGTCAGAATACAGTTTCAAAATTTATTATTGGTTTAGCAGGTTTTTAAGAGAAATTCACCCAACATATTATTATTACTCATTACCAAGTACCGAATAGCATCTGCGCCGTCATAAAATTTCAACATTCTTTATTCAATGGAGCCAATACACGTATTACATCCGCACATCCTTCTTTATTAAGGAAAGATATGTAGTTACAGTTTGGCAATGTGTAAATTTAATTTTTAAAAATCAAAGTAGAGAAATCACTATCATACCCAATATGAACGCGACCAAATAAACCAACAGTAAAAAGGTTTATTCTTATACTTTGCTACAGCGTTTGCTACATTTGTATTGAAATCGTCAAAAAATGGGAATTTGTAACACTCGAAAATTAAATAACCTCGTTGATTTTTATTAAACTAAATAATAATAATTTTATTAAAATTGGGCACATTGAACTTGTTTGCACTGTGTTATTGGTGTTCAAATTCCTTACAATGATTAACCAACCACTTATCTAGTCAATGTAAACATCTTTACCAGTGGTATTTGTGTAGTTATAGGAATTCTCTAAAACCATTATAAGTATGTACCTTTCAGGTTTGTCGAACCATATTTTCTGCAATAACGCTCCTGCTATCTCTGGAAAAATAAACCACCTTAAGGCTGATGGCATCTTTATGTTTCTGTGAACAAATATTTTAAATTTTATTATCAAAGTGGTAGTGTAAAAGGCCACTGGAATGCACACCACAGCCTGAAATATCGATACTTACCAAATTTGAATGAACATCCTTTCATTTACAATCATTTTAAAGCATAGCTTAACAGTTTTCATATAATTTTATTGCTTGATCGCATAATCTTACAAAAGCTGTTGTTAAATTAAATGGTTCTGTTTATAATTGCGCAAACCTAGTTTTTCCACTCAGCTTTTTCAGAAACACGACCGACTTTCTTTTACATTGTTTTTGGAATTTAATTGTTATCACAATAAAATCCATTGTATTGGTTTTTTTATACATATAAGGCTTCACTTATGTGTTTACTGTCCTCTTAAGTCAATATTAATAAAAAAGTATTAATAATTTTGTAAAATTTATTAATTTAAATCCCGCGAATTGATCGAAAATCAACAATTTATGAAACTATTTATATACGCCCAGAAATATCAATGATCATATCAAGAAAAGAAAATCAAGAGGCTGATCGAATAAGAGAACCTAAAATGCGAATAAATAATGATTTTGAAGCTGCAAATGGGACAATATTACCCAAAAAACTACTAAAATTTGCTGAAGAGCATCCGTGTAAATAAAAAAATAAATACATATATCAGGCGTGCACAAAATATGAATATTTATATCACATAATATTTCTTTGTAATGACTGTGTCAACGATATTGATTATGAAATACCTATGAAGAATAAATTAACATAAAATACTTCATTTAGTTTGAAGAAAGCAATATTTTTCAGATCCTTTTCCGTTTTTTTGTTTTGGAAATATTTGGAAATTAGTTTCTGTTTCATTGAATTAATACAGGGCCACTAGAGTGCTACTTCGACAGCTACTTCATATACAACCCCAAATGCGATTTATAACAACTAGTTTTTTCACTTAGAAAAATGAAATGTTTAATTTACTGCATGAATTTTCCGTTTTAACTTTTAATAAACCGTCATTTTGAAGTTTCCAGTTATTCATTAAATACAATTAAATACAGTTTTTGGACCTAACTCTTTAATTACTAAATGCCCGATTTCAAGTCAGAGTTGCGACGGTGCAAATCGGTTACCATGGTAATGGCGCATAACAATTTATACCTCCTAATTTCAAGTTGAATTTGTCGACTTAAAATCGGGTCCTAGCCCTGTATTTATTAACTACTTACATTTTGTAAAATACAATGTGATCAGCATTAACTGATTAAGTTGGCAATACAAAATTTTGGTTAAAATTGGCAAGACTGCAATGTGAACGTACTTCTGGTCGTTTTCTTAACATTTGAAGGGTACAGGGAACGAAGAAGGTATGCCCATATTTCTAAATTGCTGCATAATGCAAATATCAAAACTAACTATATCTCCTGACTAACTGCTTTTTTAATTTAAGCTTGGGACATGGAATAGTAGTCAATTTTTGCTACAAAATGGCATAGTTATCTCATTTTCGATCGGAAGTGGACATACCTCATTCTTTCCCTGTACCCTTCATTTCGTTGGCAAGTTCGACAACTGACAAAAAAGTTTAAATTTAAACCTTTGACTTTTGTAATGACGTTGGATCCGTAGAAGTAAAATGTTCGCTGAAGTGATTATTGCTATTTAGAATTATAAGCAGATCCTTAGACATGATTTAGGTACATTTTCTTAACGATAACATAAAATAACATAACATAACATAAGTAACTAGAATAAATAAAATAACTCATTAAGAGAAGAAGAAAACGGGGCTGTACCAAGAACACTAGCAACGTTGCCTCTCTCTATAGCCAAACTTATTCGTTGCTTCAACTATGTTTTGGCTTGAGGAATTCTCGTTGTTTGAACAATACGGTTCCCCAAATCTTCAAGGAGAGAAAGGGCATCAGAACCCAAAGATTCCACTGCGAATGCAACAAAAAAATAATCATCAGAAATTTACTTATATATTTTTTTCGTAAGATTTTCTGCCAAGTGTGCAGCAGATCTTGCAGCAAATGAAGAATCAGTCAAATGAGAAGGGGCAAGTGTATCCGTACAAGTAAAATCCCAAACTAAAGATTTACCTACTTTCCATGGAATAACTGGAATACCATCTGGACGTTTGCCATCATCCTTCAGAATACCATTAGGTTCAAGGATACAAGGGATGTTGGCAGAAGAGAAAGCACGTTTAATAATGTTATTAATACAGCTGTGACGAGAGAGTCTACCAGCACTTTTAATGCATGATAAACCATGATGACCCAACGAGTCTACAGAAGAACCGCACGAGCAGATTTATGAGGATGACAGAAATTGATGCCCAATCTAAGTGAAATTGCAATTTGTAAAAAGTTTTTTTCTAAAAGAGTACCTAATTTACAAGATGGAAGAGCTTCAAGCCAAGCTCCAGATTCAAATTCAGATCCAGCTAATAAGATAGCCTTTTGTGTGATATTTGAGAAAGATAATAAATTTTGAAATATTTTCGCACAGATAAGTAAGTCACAATTTCTTTGAATAGAAAGCTCTTTTGGAAGTAAAGACGAATTAGAAATTTCCTTCCAATAATCAACAGCCTCGTTAAGGGATGTAATTTCAAAATTAGAGAAACTAGAAGGTAGAATGGACATAATAAGTTCAGAATTAGAAAATATAGAAGACAAAAAGGCAGGCGAGGAAATATCAATTATAGACCTTATACCTAATCCACCAAAACGGATTGGTAATTTGGCTTGAGTCCAAGATCTTATTGTAAATTTAATATTCAATTTTTTTTTCAAAGAAGATCCTTAGACTTTTTTTTATTTGGGCACCTAAAAAATTTCAAGTTGCAATTACGGAGACCAGGAATGTTGATCTGTGTGTTTGACAGCGTGAAACGGGGGCTTAATTTATGCCTTGAAAACATTGAAAACTCGACAGTTTTTGATGGTAGCATTATATTGTTCTTGATTTTGTTAATAAATCAACTGGCCCGGGCCCGGATATAAAAGTTTTTTTGGGGCCTGAAACATAACAAATTCAGGCTTATGTCATTATTAAGCATAATTTTAAACAATCTTCACCAAAATTTTAAAGCAGGGATCCCTACAGAGCGTGTTTTGTGAACGACTGTGCGATGGCAAGAACTCCACTGCATTTTGTGATCACAATTTGCAGCTGCACTAACTCAACGTTATGGTCAAGTGTTGGGACAATAACTTTAATTGTTTATGATTATCTATATTCAAGGGTTAAAGTAACAATAATTATTTTTACTTTCAAGCGTGTGTCGAATGAGGGTAAGTGAAGTTATTTACAAATAATGAAGTTTCAACTAATTAAAATTTAATTGTTCATCAAAGAAAAACAAAAGTCCATCTCGCCCAGATTATTGGTTAGAGAATTAGTATCAATATAATGTAAACAAGAATACCACTAAAATCTAAAATTGGTTTAAAGGCGGCGATCAGTAAATGGTTGCCTTTGATAAGAAAATTATTATTCTCCGTGAAAATATGTAAGGTGAAATATTTACACCGTTTATATTGACCACGTTAAGAGGTCGTTAAATGGACCACATACCATTCTTCTTAGTAAACTGTTTGCGCCTGTACGGAATGGAAAAAGAATTTGAGCAACAACTCTTATCCTCAGGCATTTTATCAGTGTTTTCATTGAAATCACCTCAACAAAACTGTAACGATACTACCGTATCCGTAATACTTTTCTTGTGTCCCCAATGTTTACTGTAACATTTTCAAGTTGCAAGAAACCTGTTTCAGATTATAAATAAACAACGTTATAATTAATTTATTAAAAACTTGAATTGTGAGATCACAGCCTTTGCGTAAGTGGATGCGATCCTTGCGGCCTGTAACGCATGCATTCGGACCAGTATTCGCGCCGCTCGAAAATTGACCCCTGCCCCGAAGAAACAGCAGTTGCGACTTGCATGTCGGGGGCCCGGAGGATTTACCTTTGTGAACGTGGCTTCACAAGCATGTAAAATGATCAGAACAAGTGGATAACGCAACTTGCTCTCGCCGTTCTATTGGTGGATGCAGTCACGTGGGCTTCAGGTTTCCATTCATTTTTTATTTTCATTGCTATGCTGTTGCCATAGTGAAGCAGACGTTTAAATATGTGGCGTGCGTTTTTTAAGTTAGCACCGCAAATTTCAAGTTTTGGCCAGCGTGAGCGATTAACGTTAGTTTAAACCGTGCACCGTAGTCGTAGTTACCACAAAGTGGAACGATATGTTTGAGTTTCAAAACTTGTGACGTGTTTTATTCTTTTTGAAGAAAGTGTTGTTTTATCGTTGTTAATTGTTTTTATTCGGCCCATGAATTTTTGGTTGTGCAGTTTCATGCGTTCGTCGAGTGCCTATTGACGTATCAAATCGAGATTGTCCTTATCGTCCGTTGATAAACCATGGTACCTTCATGACTTCAGTGTTCCCACAGCATTCTTACGTTCGGAATAATTTCAGTCGTGGTTTCGATTGTGACAATTCTTGGGATTAGCCTTGGATGTAACGAGCGGTACCTCGGTGCAATTAAAATTGCGTAAACTGACTTGAACTCGGCCCCGTACACGTAAACGTGCGTTCAGTGCTGCTGATGTGTAGAGTAACAAAATAGTGGATACCGTTGTGTGACCGCGTGTGAATGACTCTTGCAATGGAGGATATCGCATTCAGCGACTGGCCTGGTGAACCTGTGGATTTGTCCGGCAGCAATCCTTGGCTTCCCGCGTACGGCTTCCAAACCCCACACACCTTGTTGGACAGAGACGATTTTCTGGGCAACCCAGGTACTGCAAGGAGTTAATAGTATTTTTACTACACAACGAAATTCTATGCATTGTAATTATATTTTCCGCATGAGTAGGACCGCCTTCCTGAAATGTCTTAGGAAATTCAGAAATGTTGCCCACTTTGCAGTTTGAAAGTGTTACAACATTGTATCGGTTGGGTACGAGTGAAGACAATTCACCACATTGTGATGTTGGATAAGTGTCACAAGAAGAAAGCAAATAAAAGTTAATTGTGGCTCAAGTCAAAGAAAGCTTTTATTCATCATTATATTCAGGGGTTTAAAATTTAACCAAACTGCTGATTGTGGGAGCATACACAGTTTTAGTCATTAAATACCACATTAAATTATTTACAACCTGTCAGTTCTTCAGCCGTTAAAATTTATATCCAATGAATGATTGAGCTAAGAAAGACAGTTTTATGAAAAAGTGTCAAAGCGGCATTGAAATGCATTCACAAATGTTGCAAGGAAAAAGGATCGACAAAAACTAAAAGAGATCATTTAATAACTAAGTAAATGTTTTTTTTTAACAATAATTATAATATAATTTTTAGGATTTAACCCTTCATTTAACAAAAATACGTTATTAAAATTGAAATTATTAGATTTTTTAAAAATTCTTTTGGAACAAAATATTATGTCAACCAAAATAAAAGAAATTGTTGATTTCTTTACAACACCAAAAAATTACATTATAAGTAGGACCTTACTTTGAGTTTGGGATATGTTGAGACTGAAATTAAAACATTACAATCCAAATTATGTTCCATAATAAGAAAGTAATAAATAAAAATAACATAAGGAAGATATAAATTTCATTTACTTACATTATACCATAAATGGTTGAAGTATTAAATAAATAAGTTAATCAATAAATTACAATACTCTAGATCAAAAATAGGGAATCTGCTTACCATGGAAGGGAATACTGTACAGGTATTATAAGAACCAGTTACTGCGACCACCTGTGCATTGTGACCACCCTTTAACAATATTTTTGCGTTTACTTTCAACTGATAAAATTACTAAAGTTGTTTCTTGCGTGAAATGAAGGATTTTTTTTAAGAAAATAGAATTATTTTTTGACATAGTCTACTTTTAAGTCGATATACTTTACCTAGCGGTTTTCCAACGTCTTAAAAAAAAAACAATGTTTTGGAATCGGTGATCCCCTCCTCATTTTTTTCCACTGAGTTACTTTTTTATATTTGGATAGAGAAAGAAATCGCATTAGATGAGGGACCAGTTTGTAACCCAGTTTGACAACTTTATGCATGGCAGTTGTAGTTCTGATGGAACAGAATTTTTTCTTAAGAAAATAAGAAAGATATAATACTGCCCTGTGATCGTTTTATCCAAGATGATCTCAGAAAATTGTCGTGGCTATGACCTTTTCGGTCGATGGAATCGTTTTAGCCTTCTTTGGGGTACGTTCATCAGGAGCAACATTTTTAAAACTCTTCGTTTCTGGAGCGTAGATGCCAAACGTCAAATACAAAATGATATTTACAATTTAAGCGCCTCTTCTTACCTAAGTCACTAATTAATGGAACTACCCTCGTGGTAGTTACATAAATTTTGAAACAATCGAAAAGTGTCACTACTAACAAATTTCGTAATAAAATTTTGTTGTCAGTGGTACAGTCAATCCTGCATAACTTGAATAATCACTTGTTTGAGTTAAGGATAGTTCGGGTTAGGAAATAGTATCTTATTAAACTCATGCTACAACTGTCATTTAAATTGTTTGACTTATTACATATTTCTACATTCATCTCATCTTTGATATGTATTTTAGTGTTTAAGAATCTGTTCTAAAAGCGAATTATATCACGACTGAATTATTATTAGATGCAATGTGTCAATGTCTTAAATCTCTTAATAAAGACAAATAAATGTTATCCACACTTACATAATATTAATGCTTTTTTTGTTTGTTGATTTCAAATTAATTTAACCGAAGTGAGCAATGTCTTTTCATAGTGACCACCTGTCCCATATTCTTCTGTTCTAAAGGTAGTCGGTCACCTGGTCACTACTGTAACCGTCATGTAAAACAGTTACATAAATTGATGCAATTGCTTACAACCAAAGTTCAATCAAAAGGGTTGTGATCTGCTATACATGTTGTTAATAAAAATCACAATGTAATAAAAACGCAATTGGTCTATATGGAAAGATAAATAACAGTTTGAACATCAAACATTACAATCTCGAGATGAGGATATTTATTTGTTATTACTGTATTAACTAAATAAAAAACAAATACTTCTAAAATGTAAACTTACATGCATTTACAATGTAAGTTCACAAGCATAATAAATAGCGGCGTATACATAAACATCACTGCTAAGAATTAAAAAGTAGTAAGGATGAAGTTTACTGCTTATTTTGCGCTTATTTTTCCAGTGAATTTTTTTAAAAAATTTTAAGGTTTAATAAAATTGAGATGATTTTTTATAATTCTCGTAAGTGATACCGTTAAAGATAATGGAATTATACTATTGAGCGTTCTCCCGGATACAACCAGCGTAGTATGATTAACTAATAGGAGTAGCATGATCTAATACTCATGTTGGCTACACCCACTGGATAAAATCGCATTTATGATATTAAAAATTATAAAAATGATTGAAGATCGTTCATAAGCGTAGATAAGAAGATGAAAATTAAATATTAAACGGAACTACGAAAAATTGATAATCACCGGCAATTAATTATTATTTATTAGCGTTAAGCAACGATTTGAACAGTTGTACATACTTAACTTTCATATATGCAATTTTTGCTTAGGTAAGCACGCGATGCCTCGAGTAGGCAATGTGCCTCCAAGTGTGACTTACCCAATACCAACATTTTTCCACTCTAAAGATAAGACTTTTGATGTTGTTGTAAAGTAGGTAAACATTTAAACTTTCTCCAGCGCAAAAGGTTTTTTCTTACGACATTCTAATAATAAATTTGCTGAATGTTTTAATCTTGATCTTGAATTTACTGTGGATTTTAAATTGGAAGATTAAAACGGGCTCATTATTAATTTGGTCGTAATAACGTTGTGTAAGCAAGATAGCACTGTCTACAGTACAACTTATGTGATAGTAATAATAGGAAATTTTTATATCTTATTAATGACTTCGCTGTTATCGTGGAATTATTGTAAAACGCATTTTTAAAACTGATTTTTAAAAAGTTTTAATTTACTGCCACTTGAACAATTTATAGTTCTGTATTATAAAACATGCTTTTAGAGATAGTTGTGAATTTTTCCCAAGTACACTTCTTTTAATTTTCCTACAAATTGATAATAAGCTCCTAAATAATTATTATACATACCTACTCCTACTATCGCCTAGTTTTCCTTTATGGAGTGAAAATAGACAGTTAGATAAATATTATAGAAACTTATTTCCAAAAATTATGCTAAGCAAAAAGTAGACCAAAAAGTATCACACCGTTTTGCAAAATTTTAATGTCTGTTTGGGCATTTGCCGAATTTCTTAATCTTGAAATTCGACTTATAGAAGTTTACTGCCAACTTAGACTTGACCAATTTTTTGTGCCTTAGATCATCACTTTTAAGCCAAATTTTTATTTCTAACTGTTCCAGCAATCCCTAAGCTTTTCATATTTATCACTGTTATCTTCATTTTACTTTATTTAAGTCGAAATTGCCTTCTTGTTTTGCCCTGAATACTTAAAGTTTGATTCATTCGCTGATAACAAAAACTCGAATTCATTGTTGTAATATTCATAACGACTTATCCACTTTTTGCCAATTATTTACCCTGCAACCCGAAAATGCCTTCCTGCCTCCTACTGACAATATGACTAATTAATCGTTGTAATTTCGATAACGCCTATTATCTACTTTTCGTCAATATTGTAAATGTACAATTTTTACAGTGCAAAAGCTGAAAAGGGTACATTTTAATTACATATTACTGTGAAACTTCCCTAACTCGAATTCCAATACTTCATTCCCTAAGTCGTAGTTTCCCCTCACCCCGGACTTCTTGTAAGAATTTCCGCATGCGTTTCGAGGAATGATGATCTTGCACGGACGTGTATTGCAACATAAACTTTAAGTTTGGAAGCATTTATTTTCAAAAATCATAAACAAACTTCTAATTCTAACTTTGGGGTATTACTGTATGAAAAATGTTTGTATAACTCTCGTATAAAGAGCCACTGTTGTTTCAAAGAAAAAAAATTAAACATACTTTAACTGGAATTTTTCTCAATTTGAGGTTTGATTTGCAAGATATTAGGTAGAATTTACTACACAATAGGAAACGTATTGTTTCTAATCTAATTTTGAAATCTGTCTTTCATAACAATTTTATAGGTTGTGGCATTTTTAATTCCTTGGATTTAAGGGCCAAACTTTTAGTGCGGATTTTGTTCTTTATCACGATTTTTTTAATACGAAATGCACTTTTCTAAACTACGTGATAATATGTGGTTTCATGTGACACCCATGCATAGATTAGCAAAAATGGAACTTTAGTATCTTTCCGCCGGATTTATTTGATGATCTATTGTTTAAAAAGTACTGACAACGCCGGTGCCAATCGAATAAGGGTCGAACAAAAATTCCAGAAAACAATGCGTTGTTGTACATTTAAAACAGTAAAATTCGAATGACGCAAGCACGTGTGAAATGACAAGAGGTGCAACAGATTTTTAATCCGGATTTCATACGGTTCGTGACGCACGATGAAACCATTTCAGACCCATTGAAATTATATAACAATTTATAAATAATGATTTCTTTGTGCGCCGTGTGTTTACAAATCGTCAAAAATCAAAGTGGCTCTCCTTGAGTTTTTCGGATAAGCCCAAACACACGGACATATCCGGAGTCCGATCTTTTATAAAAGCGACATTAAAAAGGGCTCTTTGATTCCTGTTGCATCTAATTCACTGAAATGTCAACATTCTTGAGATGAGTGCATATGCGTTACATAAAGATACCGAAAATATGCTTGTAACTGTTTCGTAATAGTACGGGTTTTATAATTTACTCTCGAGTTCCAATTTAGCATCATTTGACAGTGCTTTCTATTATGACGGCTGCACGATTTTTTTTTAACATGTTGTATACAATGAGATAGTAGTAACACTTTGTGCGCCTTATTTTAACGGAACCAAGTCCATTTATTTGCACTGAAAACCGTTATTTTCTGAGAGAAGGAAATTACGTGGGTTTTGAAAACTGGCCTGTTTCATTTATCAAATTCTTGACTACTGTTAGCATTCGATTCCATATTAATGGAAACTATAAATCAGAGCTGCAGAAATAACAAAAGTTTTTGGATTCGATTCTCAATCGTTCATATCGGATTCAACTTATTCAGTACGAATATTAAAATGTATATGAATTATTTATTACTCATCGTTTATTTGCTTATTTTTCGTTAAGTTATTTGGAGCTCTTTTGAGCATATAGCTTATTTATCTCAAATATTTTATGTTAGTATACACAAGGTGCCTTTTTTAAATCGTAACGTTTAAACTATTTTGGGCGTAGGACTGTTTAACTAAGAAATTTTTTTTCTTGTCAATTTAGTCATGCTTCTAAGATCTTGATTGTGCATTATGTCAAAATCCCTTCAATTATAAAATCCAGTTTTTTTTGTGTCGTTATTTTGAAATTTTTTATTAAATTGTTGAGGGTTTTGATTATTTTAATAAGAACTAGGCTTTTATAACCAATTTCGCTTAGTTTAATCCAATAATGTTTAAATAAATCGCTATTCAATGCGCAAGTCGAGTTTAATCGTTGCCAACAGAATACCATCTACCAACCGTCTGTGTTAAATAATTTTTGTCAATTCTTCCTAAATTACTGATTCAATTCCTGACACCAAATTCACCTATCTGTAATTGTATTTTGATGCATTAAATATTCGCAACTGCTCTGCTGAAATTACTAAGTTTATCAACCTTATAGATAAATAAGTGATAAAAACATCTAATCAAAGATATTAAAATTAGCGATGGAGTTTTTAAAATATTTTTTATTGCGTTTATTAAGCTTCATTGAACACTTTTACTTCAAATATTTTAGCTCAGTAAACAAAACATGCTTTTTTGGAGTTCCAACATTTTATTGTTGGTGTTCCGACTTTATAATGTAGTGTTTGACTTGCAAATTTGTTTTTGGGAAAAGCCAACATTGTGTTGTTGATATCATTTTTCTTTCGGTTTGTATTATTTATTAATGAATGGAAATTAATTTAGCATTTTTTTAAATTCTGCCATTCTCCTACATTAAGAAATTCTCCGGTCCCAGAAAACTTTTATTACGTTATAATGTTAATAATAGTAGTTATTTGTCACAAAATAATTAAATTCTATAATTAAATTATTAAAATAAATAAATAAAATTACATTTTTTGGTAACTTAATTTTACTTTACATAGATTAGGCCAAACTTTTTTGCAAACGGATAACAAATAAATAAATAACTAAAACAATTTGTTAAACTATTTTGAGTGTTTCCAACATTTGTAAAATAAATAATAATTATATGTAATAGGAGTAATAATTTGGCAGACATTTTCCATTACGTCAATTAATTAGTGGTAAGAGCATACTAAAAAATACATAAAAAATGCATAAAAGTGAAATGGAAACTAATTTCAAAGGGTAAGTACTGTAGAATTAATTTACAGAAACTTACATATGTAACTAATCGGCATAGTCATTAATTAAACAAATCATTGCATATTGTCCACTGCAACAAAGTGTTTGGCGGATAGGTACTTACCGAATAACAACAACAAAGGGCGCCCAACAGCGCATATAATAAACAGACCAGCGTCAAATTGAACGCAATATTACAGATTAATTAATTAATTACAGTTATTATAGCGAAAAATATTTTAAAAATTAAGTAAAAATTGTTGAAAACAATAGGGGCAGAATTGCCTAGGACAAGGACGTATTAGGGAACCAGTAAAGTGCAGGAAAGGTAACATATAGGGAAGGCATAGGAGCAGGTGGCAAGTGGGTTATTCTATTGCCACCGTGAAAGGAATGATCCACGCAGGATCCCAAAAAAGCGCAGACTCTAGAAGCGGGGGCCAGACTAGCAACTGGGCCTGCAAGGCAGTCCGAATAAGTAAATAATAAAAGGAAATTCAATTACTTTAAAATTTAAACAATTACGTTTTATAGTTATCTCGAAAATTGCCTAATTTTTTAAGAACGAATTAAGTTATTTAGGCCATTACTTTAAACAATTAACTTCCATTGCCGTATAACTGTTTTTCTATTTTAGTAAAGTTCAATATTCACCAGTTAATTATGTCAAAATCATTCGACGTAATTATAATAAAGCTAATTAATGCTTAAAATATTTTAATATAATACAATAGAATTAATTTTGAACTGAATTTATTACTATTTTAATTTGGAAAAGGTGAAAGATTGTTTGTTTACGAAATTAATTGTTAGTTGGTCGATTCAAACAATGAAACAAATTAAAATCATTTTACGGTGGTTTTACATTTTAATTTAGATTTCACCGACTGATCTCAATGTTTAATAATTCCCAGACGTGTTCGACAGCTGCACTATCGTACAATTACTGCGAGTACAATCGATCTTGCAATAAATAGAGCACGAAGCGTCTAAAAAGTTACGTGCGTATTTACCATTTTGCTACAATAAGTGCTTCATTATGCTGCAAAACCAGGTGTTTTATAAACATCATGTCCGGTCTGAAAATTCTCGCATAAAATGTACGCACTATTTGTAAAACAACTTTCCATTCAACAAAATCCTTATTTTATGAAAAAGTTACGTTTTAATTTTCGTGGAAGTAATTAAATAACTGATTTTTTAAATATTGTTTGTTATTTACCGTCCAAAGAGTGTCATCTTCCAAATATAGGTTTATGATCTGTTGATACAAACCTGAATATGTGCAGTAACCAGTCAGTAATATTTTATTATTATTATTGTTATTTCATATTAACATTCTTCAATCTACAACACCTTTACAATCTTTATAATTAAAGATTTATAATTTAATCAAGCGCCTACCAGATTTCAACTCCTACATGTTTCCAAAAACAGAAAATTTGAAAGTTTTCCTCTATTATGAAATATTGACTTTCTTAATCTCTTAATCGTTCTTTGGAAACAAATTCAACTATCAAAAATACATTTTGATTACACAGAGTGATCCATCGTATAGCATTTTCGCGCACGGTATGGCTCTGGATATTGTTGTTTATCGATCAGACCCACTTTGTGATAAATGTCCCTTTGCAGGCGCTATTAAATCACCCTGACAAGTTTTACCACAAGCTTTACGAGCGTGTCATTTAAGGCTTCTGCTATAAATAGTATTGCTTCCAATTTTCCTTATTTTTCGATGCCATACGGATGGACCGCCTGTATGTACGGTTTCCTTTATACCCAACTACTTGGTGTCCCAATGGTTCAACTATAGGCATAAAGTTGCACACACAAAACTGCGTTGGTGTTAAAAACAAAACTCTTACAATAAAACCAGCGAACCGTATTTAACACTCCCCTGCGTCACACCTGATGGTTTTAGTTGTTCATCGACTTCCTTCCTGTGTCTTAACTTGCTTCCACATCGTGAACTTTGTTCATATAATTTTTTTAATTTTTGACGCATTCTTTAATAATCGAATTAGATTCTAAATTTTCGTGGCGGTACAAATATGGCAATATCCCTTTTTTCATATGTATTTATTTCGAGCTTTCTCTTTTCCGATAGTCTCTGATTGTAATCTAATTGCACGAGCATGTGTTTAATACGAAACGACTTGTTTTGCATATCAAGGAGACTTTTGTTGTTTTCCACGTAACTTTTTCGCCTTAGAAAGTAATTTCACTCAATGGAAATATAATATGTGCTGTAACGAAAGCAATTAAATTGTAATTTTATGAAAAAAGTTAATCATTTTCTTTGTGAAGGTGCATACATCAGAGTCAGTGTAATGTAAAAGAACTTGTTTTGTGCGGCTAGAAATTATGAAAATATCTTTTAAAAATATTGTGTGAATGTGTAAATCGGCTTATAAAAATACATGATGTGAAAACTCGATCTTGGCTTAATAGTAAACCGGAAAGCAATGAAATATGAAACTTGTGAAATGTTAAATCAGGGACACAATTAGACGGCGGAATTCTTTGGCCGAAGGGATTACAGTCTATTGTGTAACATTTGTGTACATTTAAGAACATACGTAAAAGCATTTCCTCTTGGCAATTGTCTGACACTTTTATGGGAGTTGCTTTTTAAAATACTTCGGACGTCATGTAAAAGATACACAGTTAAGTCTTTGTTCATTGTCGAAATCATAATACCGAATCGATCAATTCCATTCCTCAAACACAATTAAAAAGATTTGGTATGAAGCATTATTTAAGATGATTTCCATTTTCTAAAGCAAAGAAAATTTTTTGTGCGTTGGTATAAATTTATGCTATTTAATATTATAGTTGAAATTGAAAAGTTATGAGAGCTTCTTAATATAAGGATAATTTTAAAAATAGAAACGTTGAAAAAGACAACAAGTTTAATCTGTGAGCACTTAAAATCACATCCATCATATTATTACACAATCACTAGGGCAAAGGAAATTAAAAACTGGATATCAGAGCACCATTTGCGATTAGAAACATTCATTACCGCTAATAATTGATCCAATAAGGTTAAGGACCAGAAACCTTACAAAAACTTATGTAATAATATAATTGATTTCGAGATTCCGCATCGTTGGTGGCCTTAAAAATACAAGTCACTGCAACAAAAAGTTTAAATATTTAATGATTCCTACTTAATTTTTTTAATGCGATAACTAATCTGGCTAACTTACAATGAATAAGTTGGCAACAAATGGGACAATACGATTAATGAAGGCCGGTTTATGCATATACATTGTTTATTGTTGCATTATGTGACCTTGTCCGAATCAACTTTTGCATCTTGCGAACGACAACTTTCAAATTAATATACAGGATGTTGCCGGAGTAACACGAACACTCTTAAAGGATAATTCGTTAGTCTGTTCTACGTAGTGTAATATTACAGCACGTTGCAATTGCATTTTTTTTTTTAAATTAAACTTTCAACAATTATTATTTAGCCTGAAAGAGCATTTTACAAAATTTCACAAAGCATCGATTATGTTTTCTAAACAACTGAACCAGTAAAAAGCTTTTGTCACAATCTCTTACAGAAAAAAATAGTTTCGATTATTGGAATTTTATAGACGACTGTCAAGCCACATTTTTTAACAAACAAAATCCAATGCTTGAAAACTGTGAGGTTCGGCGTTACTGCTGAAACACCCTGTATGTACACATTAGCAAAATATTGATCCCATCAGGATGTGATTAAGATAAATGGCCATAGATATCTGCAACTGGTGGGCTATTTTTTATGTCTTATCTCAATTGTGACTTAATGTGATTAATGGTTTAGGTATTTAAAAATGAAGTATTCTTTCGACCAACATATTTTTTTTTAAAGATTATGTGAACCAAACAATGTTATTTAATTGGGAAGAAAACTCCTATTAAATAATAAATTTCGATTGAGTAATATTTAATTAATAGATCATTAAAGAAAACTTTTGTCAAAACTAATCAACTGCAATTTTTTTAACTGTAATGAGATTGGTACAAAAAGAAAATATATATTTTTAAAGTAAATTCTAACCAATTTCGATTGAGTAACATTTAATACCTAGCTTGTGATTGAAAAATTCGATGTAAACCTGTCCGGGAAAGGAACAATATAAATTTAAATTTCGACACCTATGCATTATAACTATAACCGACTTGTAAAGAATGAACCACGTACAGAATCTGAAACAATGAGGTCCATCAGTTTTGAGACGTGAAAGTATGTATGCATGGGCTAAAATTATGTTAAGCTACTTTCTAATGCCAGTAAAATAAGTGTGACATGGTATCTACGAGTGAATCAGAAATCAAGATGAATCTAAACCTAAGTTGAAATAAATTACATAAAAATCGGTAATAACCGGAACCGAATCTGTAAAATGTAATAACAATCCAGACGAATAAATTACACCCATTACAAAATTCTTGCTCACCAAGTTTGAATAAGATGTCAATGAAAACAATTTTTTATGATTTATGGTAGGAGAATATTAAAAAATATTATAATATAAATAGCAAATTGACAATCATTGCTGAAGATTTCGCCAGAACAGGTTTTAAGTAGATAGTGTGTAACAAACAGATGCATCTGAAATGTCGTCTATAAAAAGAATTTCTTATGCAACCACGTCGTTGACTTCAACAGAACCTTGAACTTTGTAGACAACCAATATGGAAAGGTTAGGAGTTCTTCAAATTTCGGTCATACTTCCAGGTTCTACCATTACGACTTAGAAAGTCAACGATTTGATTTTAGCACTGATCATTGAAAGATGAGGGAGAAAACCTACAAATTCTGTAATCATGCATTCCCATTAATTAATATTAATTAAAAACTATGAGAAAATATAAGTTTAGATTTGATAGAAAGGTGGTTGCAAAAAATAAATATTGCGAATTGGGCAACCATAGATGATCATGAACACTTGGTCAAGCAGACCAAAACGTAATTGGAGTATGAAACTGAAGAAAAGATAGAGAATGGATTTAAACGCCGAAATTTTCGAAGTAAACATATAATTTTGTTTACTTTGCTAATAAATACTTTAACTGGATGTTAAGTGCTGGTGGCATTACCAATTTTATTAGCTAAATATGGTTCCTGAATCACCAAGTAAAGAGTATAATGAAATACCTATTATAAATATTTTCAGTAAGTGGGCAATTATGTGATGCATTAGCAATTAGTATTTTGCGCTGTATTCTTAAAGTAAATGCATAATTGTAAGTGGATCAATTTACACCACACCATCAAGATCTTGTGCTTAACTTTATCTTTTAACTTCCATCTCGCTATTTCTGATTTGCAGGTTATTTTATTATTTATTGTTACCATTATTATTTCTTCTTGCCAACTTAATAAATCAAAAAATATTTTTCAATTTTTTTTGTTTTAAACAATTATAATAAGTAATCTGGATTATGTGCAATTGTGGTTTAGCTCCACATCAATTGATCTCTGGCCGATTTATAATGATCATTGCAAGGTCGAATGCTTTCATATTATTACAAGACGACAAAAAGCGTTGACCAAAGAAATGTGATATTTTCAATAATAAGCGGATTTTTCAGGAAGAGCGATTGGAACGGATGAAGCGACCTTCATCAACTTTTGTAAACAAGCTCATGTACAATTTTTCAATTACTGCAGATACATATAATAGAATGTAGGAATTTTCTAAAAGATCATAAATTAATGAAGCGTATTATGTATTGATTTATTATGTTTAATCACGGAAATATTTAGAAAACTGTGAAACTTTTATGCGAAGAATTAATTATAATTTTCTTTTGCAGATGCAGATCTCTTTTTACAAGGGAACTTAAATCAGCACTACATGTATCTGGAGACGATACAAGAGGAGACTTCTGACGATTTGCGTTCAGATAGTGACCGTTCGGATTCCCGTTGCTCTCGGGCGGGCTGGCTGGCCACCGACTCAGAATCTGGTTCAGTCATCCAAATCAATACGTTAAACTTAGGTATTGCTGAAATTATGTAATTTTCTAAAATGCACTCACACATAACCAACTTTTCAAAGCGCCCATAAAATAGTTTTTTCCGAATGAGTGATTTGATTCATTGTGACCTTTAGTAAATTAATTGGAAGTGAAGAAATTAATTTGATGATCGTACGTTAGATTTCTGTTGTAGGAAATTCATTCTTTTGTGATGGCCGAGGTTTAATGTGCAATCAAAAATTTCAAAATCGCCAAAATGCGGTACCTTCACCTATATCCAAAATATTAGTTGCAATTTATTGAAACAGCTTGTAGATTAATACAAGATTTAATTCAAACGTATCTGGTATCATGGTAATATTCAGCACCACATGCATATTCGAAACGCAGCATTTCAGAGTTAGGCAACCAATGATTGCTTCACGTTACCTTTTACATAAGTTACTTTTTTCAAATTAAATTTACATAAGTTTAAATTAATAACTGTTAGCCTTCACTCCCTCTGTCGAGAAATAAATGATTGCTTTATGCACGAAAATAAATCTCAAATCGGTCAATTATTTCTGGACGAAGGGAGTATTATTTTGCTAATTTTATTATTCTTCTGAAAAATCTTTACAGGGAAAATTGAAGTTAGCAGAACACATTGATTTACACAAAAGGAAGTGAATGCTTCTGGAATAAAAAAATACATAAATATGAATTAAATTTTCCTTTCTTTACAGGATTGAATTATTATTTAATCATTCAATTTTATTATACCAAATCAAATTACAATTTCTTGAATAAAATTTCAGTATTATATAATTTTATTGTAGCGATTAGTAAAACGTGAAGGGAACAATAAATTTTACTGCTGCGAATCTTGAGTGAAACGAAGTAATTTTAATTTTACTTTCAAAAACGTAATTTTTATTTAATTATTATGATTGCATGGGATGCTCGTTTTTCATTTTTATACCCTATAATTTGGAAGTAATTTGAATCGTAGTAAACAATGCACAGGTAAAATTACTTTCCCATGGTAATTGATCTGAATGAAACCTACAACATATTTTTTAATTTCAAATGTTCTGTATGTTTATTTACTTTGGTGGGTAAATTTTGTAAATTTTGTATTATTGTATTATTTATTATATCCCTTTGTTAAAAAATTAAACTTGTTAAAACGCTTTAATCAACGATTAAATTTATTTCATCTCTTGTGATTAAATATGCCACTTCAGTTGTCGGAAACGGAAATAACATAACAATTTAATGTCGGGAGGGCATAATAGTATATTATACACTTAGGTGGAGACGTGTATTTTAATTACTTGAGGGCTGCGTTTAGATCCTGAGGCGCGTAGCGCCGAAGGATGTAACACCCCAATGAATGAACGGAGAATTTAACTACAGAAACCGCTCGGGGTTTTCATAAAATCGAATTGTCCACCTAATCAAAAGTATCGTAACAGTAACATGATTTTCTACGATTAGAATGTATTAAAATATTGCGTTATTTGTGTTTACACTCTCTTTGCAGACAAACGTTTCTGGAATGCTTTTTTCCTGAATTCTTGCAATACTAGAATTCATCAAAAATTAAAAATACATGTCTCTTTCGCTCCAAATCTTCTTCTGATAATGGTGAACACTTTTCTGTTCTGTTGGTGTATGTACATTCAGGGAAGACAAGCCAAAACAGGCTGCTCACATAATCAAGATTGAGCTTGTTCGCTCATTAGAACGTAGTATGCTGTTCACTATTGTGGATAGTTCAAATAATGAAGTGTTCACACAACCGAAAGCCTACTGTATAAGAAAAAGTTTAACTCAATATAAAAGGTTTTGTTTGTATAAAATGTCTAACAATTCTTCATACTTTTACAAAACGGACTGAGAGTTATTCAGCGATTCATAAAACACCTAAAATTTTCTGTCAAACTGTAAAAATTCTCCGTTTATTCTATATTTTACAATCTGCCAAATAATTTAAAAAACGACTAGGCGTTTTATCAAACGACTGAATTTACAATTCGCCGCCGACATAATTACCGTATTTCCTCGATTATAAGACGCACCATTATTTTACAATAATAGTAAAAAAAAAAGATTAAAGAAATATATTATTACAATAGCCAAGTCATAGAATTAAAATAAAAAGGATTTAAAAATATGCAAATTATTTATTTACATACCAACTATGTACCATCAGAGTCTGAAATTTCTTCAGATTCAGTGTCGGTTTTTCCTGTATCACTTTTCGACGAGCCATCGATCATAAGACGTACCCCGAATTCAGAGACACCAAAATTGAAAAAAACATGCGTCTTATAATCGAGGAAATACGGTATTTATTAATTTTTTTCTGTTACTAGTAATATTCGAATTTAAAACATAATTTATTACAAATTATTTTAAAAAAATTGTTTCCTTCGTACAACAGTATTTGCAAATTGTCCTTTCTTGACATAAAAGTTAAATCTAGTTTTTGAGGTTTCTTTCCAAAAATGATGAGTAAAGGTATAAATTGTATTTACACCGCCAGAAAGTAAAGTGACGTTAACTAAAATGAGATTTGCCGTTAAATACTTCCAGGATGCATAAACTGCCATTATATGTATAGTATCTGCCCATTATAGCAAGTCGTTTTATAAATATTTTTTCTACAGTTATAAAGAATCATCAACAATATAAATTTGTTTATTATTGACCTTAGATTAATATTAAAAATTTTTTACTTGTCGGTGAACAAACGGTAGCGAAAAAATGTATTATATCTCTCTAACAAGGGATTACATTTATTAAATCACTCTACTGAGGGATTAAATTTATTTATCATTTCGGATGAAATATGCCATTTAAATCTTCGAGAAACGAGAATAAAATCACAATGGGCATGAAATGTCAACAAGTTGTAAGCAATGTAAATTTTTATTACAGTTAACTACAAAACGGAAGTGGGTAGTGAAACGGTTAAAAATTATAATTATTAAATTAATATTATTAACGCGGAAAACGTCGAAATCGTCACTAAAATCCGAAAAATAGGCAATGAAGCAATTCATTTATCTAGGAATTTGTCATGACAAAAAGTCACATACATTTTTTAAGTTCATAATTGGTCGATTAAAAAACACATAAAAGTTCATTTGATCATTCTATATAATTTAATAGTTTTAATGAATTAAGACTTTTTCCTTCTAAACATGCAAAAATATAATTTCATTTAAAGCAATATTATTTTCGGAAATATTTCAAAAAGTTAAGGTTCGATTGTTTTGTTATACCAATTATTTGCTAATTTAACCGACTTTGTTGTTCCAAATTCTTATTTTTGAGTTAATATTCAAAACATAATTTAATTATTTTTATTCGGGAAATAACTAGAGAATCGTGTTTAAAGCAGTAATATCTTTATGTAGGCAGCAGACATTCGACGAAATGGGTAAATGAAGAATTTTGTAACTTGATCTCAGCCAATTAAATGTTCAGAATTATAAACAGTACTTTAGTTTACATTAAGTAGCAAGCCTCTCAAATAAAAACACTAAAACAATTATAAGTGTTCTCTTGTAAATGATAATTTAAATGAATCACATATTTAAATGTTTCGTCTACTGATAAAATATTGTCTTATTTCAGACGAAATCGACGACGATTCCGAGAGAGAAATCGCATGTCCAGCCAAACGCCGCCGACAAGACAACAACCTCCTCGGTGTGAGCGACGACGAATCCGGTCAATCTTTAAGTCGATCGAGCAGCTTATTGCAGTTCGAAAATCTCGAAAAACAGTGCCAAGATATATGTAGCAGTTCCCCTAGCATACTTTCCACATTTAGCTTCGACTCTCTAGAACATCAACGCAAAAGCGACCTTAGCCCCGACAGTTTGGACCGATTTCACGACGATATTAACACGGATTATTATAGGACCTTCACCGTGGATATTCCGCGGGGAAAACGCAATTTTGCGATTCCGCTTAGCGATTCGGAAGCGAGCGATTCCACCGACAGCGATGGGACGGTGGAAACCACCCGCTACGACAGCTGCAAATCGATGAACAATCTGAAGACGTCGAGGAGTTTCGACAGTTTGCACATCAACCTCCATCCGTTACAAAAAACGGTCAAGGAGAAAATGTCCGCGGAAAATTTAAGCGAAGACAGCGGGTACAGCGACCACTTATGTAACTTTATGAAGAATAAATCGAGTAGTATTCCGAACATGCGTGGGATAGTTGCGGAAGTAACGGAAGCAAAAACTAAGGTTGCGAATAAAAAAGACGATGCCAGCGGTGGTGATTTTCGGGCGTACGACGGCGAGTACGGCTTCAAAAACTTCTGCACGACTTTCGGTTCCAGCTACCACGATCTCAGCGTTTTGGAAAAGTACGACGTTTCGTCCGAGTACCGAACGCCGTTGATTGAGAGGTTCATTCGAAACGGAATTGCGAAGCGTCGAATGGCGAATTTTGATACACCACTTATCTTGCAGGCGGATGCGGTAAATATAGAAGCCTCGGAATGCGTTGGGACGTCTAAATATAATGCAGCGTCTGCAAGTGAACCTAACTTGTTTCAGACAATCAGTAATATCACGGGAGGCAACGCGACGTCTGCAAAGCACGCCGATCAGTTCGATCAAACCAAACAGTGTTATTTCGAGAGTGTTTGTGTGCTTAGTGTTCCCGATGATCTGAACCTGGCGGGCAACTTGAAATTTTCCAAAGACGATTGGAATATTGAATTTTCAAACGTTTCGTCAATCGCGGCCAAGAATTGGGACATTGCGGACCTGCCAGTTGAGAATTCTGACAGTTTTATGTACAGTTTTATAGAGAATGCTACGAAGATGTCTGAAATGACGTTTGGTGACCGCCAGGACGAAGTAGAGGACGAAAAACATAAAAGTGACGCTATGAGCAACGCTTCAAATAATGAAAAGTCTTTCTTTAAAAGGGAGGGTAGTTACTTGGAAGCCATAAGCAATAATGACTCGTCTTCCTTCAAACGAGAGGGTAGTTATTTGGAAGCAATGAGCCACCGGGTTGATGTGAGTGATGATGAACAAAATCCTTGCTACTCTGATAATATCCGATCGAGCACGATAGTGGAATTTGATAAACAAATTTTAAAAACCATCTCCGAAACAAGTATCCAAAGTTTCCACAACAGTAACAACAAGATCGATATGTTGTTTTCTTCCACGCCAATGTCCACGAACAAAAGAAATGTCATCAGCACTCCCAATCTAACAACGCTTAAAGGCGATTCCTCCTTGGGATTCATTTCGGACGAGATTGCGCATTCGATTCAAAATTTGCCCAGGAAGAGCTCGCTAGTTAATCGAAGCACCAGCACTAGCGGCGTTTCGGACTCCGACGAGAAAACCCTGACGGCGACGAAATCGCTGAGTGGGTCCACCAATTCGAAAGGAGTCCATTTCTGCCCCGTCGTATCTGAATTAAATTGGCATGACGACAGCGAATCGACCGAACATGAATCGAGTTATAGTCTCGCCAGCACTCCCGAACTGGTAGAAATGCAAGTACAAAGCGTGTCGGCGAATGTTGTTCGGCCGCAGCCCATCATTCCTCCAGTAGGTGGAAGGGAAGTCCGGGAGGTCTCTAAAAGTCAGCCGGCACTCTCTGGAGAAAATAATCTGGCTGGAGATAATCCAATTGATTACACGTTTGTTCCTCTGAAGCCGAAACAAGCCGTCAGCCAACCGGACGAAATAATGAAATGCGCGGTCGGTAGAACCGAAGGGGCGCGCAAGGATAGCGATGGTTATGTCATAAAAGCGTACACCGACAGAGACGGCGTGACGTATAAACACACTCATCTGAGCGATGTTTACAAGCTATCTCCCACCCCCAACAGTCACGTGAGTACCAACAGCGTGGCTGAAGCGCGGTCAACTAAGTCAGTTCCAACAATGGAAGTGGTGGAGGCGCGTCGAGAGTCCAAACCCACGCGCTCTAGTAAAATTGGCGGCTTTTTTTCCCGCATTGCAAGTTTTCGATTTTCATCGCGAAAAAGTGCTTCCAGTAAAGCGAAGAAAAAACCCGCCAACAATGAAAACGCGAAACGGGACGTGCCGGACGCGCCGAAAGTCGCCAGTAAAGAAGACTACATCTTCATACCGTTGAAGGGGCCCTTGGAGGGAAGCAAAGTCACGAATAACAATCACAGTGTAGCGTCGGAAACTTCTTACACAAGCGCGAAACCTCCGCTTCCGAAAATGCCGCCGAGGGTTGTGGGCGCAAGCGTAAAGAAACGGTCGGATACGATTGCGCAACCGGTTTCTCCGGAACGCCGGACTATTGATTCCGGGGATTCGTTCCCCCGGCCCATGGAGCCCATGGGGCTGATCGAGACGGACCTCGATACAGAGGTGACGGTCATTACGAGCGGGGCCCATGTGAAAACGCGAAGTTTAATGAACTTGGGGGCGGAGGCGCCGCCTCGCAGCCTCGGCACCCCACCGAACACGACCAGACCCCACAAATCCATGGAGTTCTTGCTGGATAAACAGAATCTCAAGGTTGTTGAGGTAAGTAGGTCAATTTATTGCCAATTGCTTGTAGCACACCTAGTATTGTAGGTACGATATCCGCGCGTGGTCGCCTCTGATTATTTTGCATTTTGATAATTGGTCATTGGGAACGTTCTTCTAGGGAAAGTAACCGGCGACCTTCTTTGCTAGGTACCGATGAGAATTTGCATCGGTTAATGGTTACACGGTGAACTTATTATTATTCCTATTACGTACGTTCGTTCACATGTACCGTTATATCTTAACAAAATAATCGATCACACTGCATCTATAGAAAATATTAGGCTCATTTATTCATACAGGTAGCTGAGCGATTAATACCCACACAATCTATGGTAGTATTTAATTATTCATCCAGGTAGTTGCGCTATTTGAATTACATAAGAAAATCACTGAAGTTCTTTTACAATTCTTTTTTTCAAACTTTAAACTATAAATCATTTATATCAATACAAGCATATTAATAAACCTGAATTCAAATATAAACATCACAATTATTCATAAAAACATCTTTGGTTTATACAAAAAAATACCAAAGTACCAAACCACAACTATTATAAATGATTTGTATCGAAGCAAACTATAGCGAAAAATCAAACTATTGCCATTATGTAATTAGTCCTGCAGGTAGCTGAGTGGTTTGTGCTATACATAAAAAAAATATTTTTTACATAAGATATTTTGCAAACTCCAAATACAATGATTGATGGTTCGTATGACCATAATCATTAGTTAAAAATCTTGGTCATTAATATCCAAGTAAAACTAACCTTTTAGGGAACAAAGAGAGGCCTAGAAAACAATTTATTTTTGCCTTAAAACACATTTGTCAGTGATGGGACAGTATCTTCTAATATTTTCTTTCAGTGAACTTTACAATTAATTTATAAAATTTAGGTCTCCCAAGGTACAGGAAAATAGCCAAACGGCAATACTACTTTAGAACAATGGACCTAATTAAATTTTTTAAATGTTATTGTAACAAGTGATTCTTTAAATTTCCTCTCGTTGTCATGTCTTAGATTGTGCTGACTTGTTATTTAAATTTATGCGCCAAATTAACGCGTACGTTCAATGTCTCGCAGCCTCCTCCGAATGGAAATTTAAAGAATCTCATGTTATGTTAACATTTTGAAAAAGTCTAACTGACAGATAGTTGTGTGTGTTATTTTGTTTGAACGTTTATATTAATTACAGTTAAGAAAAATACAAAGAAACTGCGAGTAAAGATAAATACAGCCATTCACAACAAAAAATAAAATATTTCTATTCATTTATACGAATTCACTTTTATGTGGTTGATCTATTTTAGTCAAATTTAAAACATGACACGACCTTCAAGAGGAAGGTTAATTTTAGTAATAATAATACTCGAACCAAGAAAGTAAGGCAAAATTCACCCTAAAATTTGCAAATCACGGTCACCTGATTTGCTATCTAATCGCAGATTTCGTAAGTATATATTTAAACGATTGTTGTTTGTTAAAGACATAAGTGAACGTGGGAGATTAAAAATGCCTTAATCGAGCAATGCAACATTACAGAGAGGATTAAAAAATTAAATAATCATCACTTAATGCCATTTTTTAAATTCAATAAGAATAAAATATGAACCTCTATTATACACTTTTACAGTTGTAAAATTATTATTATTATCCTACTAAACCATTGGAAGATAAAGTTCAATTTTTTCCATACAACAATGTTTAACGTAAAATTTTTTGCGTTTTTGAAACCAAAATGTGATTGCATTTGGGTATGCCGTGCAATCAATGCTGTTCTATTTCCAGATTATTTTTGTGTTTTACAGTTATAAATAAATCATGTCACGTACATTACGTTGGATTCAATCAATTTGGTGAACCACATTTGATATTTATTTATTTCTAATATAAAAGCGTCTAGTCACTATCCTTGAAGGGTAATTGTTCTTTTAATTATTAATTAGTTACAAGAGAAAGCTTATTTTATATAATGTATTTTCGAAACTAATTCAAATAAATTGCGGATATTTAAATGATACTTAAAAAGTGCATTATGCATTTTACAAAATATCTATAAAGGAAATTTAGCTTCTGTTAAAAATGAATACAAAGATGGTTAGAAGAGAAGTGAACCGACAATCAATGCATATTGTAGCAGCTTGGCTCTGTCTTAATTTCCTATGTGACCGGAAGTCTGTGAACCAAATTTAAAATCCCTTTTGAATCGCAATAGAATTCTCATTTGAAATTTCATTGTCGGCTGCAAAGTTTTATTTTAAATGAGTTAACAGGAAGTGGCAAAAAGTTTCGATATGCGAATATCACAAATAGAATAAAACGGCCTTTTTAATTAGCTACGTTCGTCTGAATGACAGTCCGTTGTGCAAATAAAAGCGGATTTAAAAACACATGTAGCAAACAGCGTCACATTTTTGTTTGACTAAAAGATAAATGTTCCAATTTTACCTGCTGGGAGGTTTTTTGTAATTCGAGAGCGACTAAATTCCGGCCTATTCTGAGAACGGGCGTTACCACATTTAAGTTTTATCTGCATTCTAGTCGATTCATTTTATGGGGATACAAAGTAAGTTAAAAATTCAGTAAACACCGTTATCACAGCGGTTCCCAATTTATAAGCAAAATTACAGGAACAAATGTTTATTGTTTTAACAAAAATTATGTAAACCCTGTACAGTTGTAATTGGCATGATGTCGTTAAAGCGTAACGTTGTAAAACTATTGTGTATTCTTAAAGCATTATAGTGTGTTTTTTAATTCCAGAAACGGTTACAAGGCTGTAAAAAAATATTTTTTTTTACTTTATGTTGGTAGCAATCAGTACTTAATACAATAACCCTATACAATTTTGACAGATCACTTAAATGATATAGAATATTGAAGATAAAGTTTTCCTCATCCGAAATTTCTTTTAAAATACTTCGACAGAACCGTTTTGTGCTATATTTTCTCATTTTAAAACTACATTACTAATATGTGCCATTACTAGCAACATAAAATTAAAAAAGAATATTTTTTCATAGCGTTCTTACAGTTTCTGAAATTAGAAAACATGGTATAGTGCGCTCGAATTCTTTGTTAACTTTACCAACGGTCTAACTTATCTTTTATGACATTACGCCAATTCAAAATGAATAGAGTTTACTTGAACAAATTTGTACCGTTAACAGGAAAAATTAAACACAAATATTTGCGACCACTGTATTCTCCAAAAGTATTTTTGGATTTGTTAAATTATGAACACTTTAGCGGGTTTTATTGTATGTAGTCTGAAGTTTTTAATTTGCAAAGTTGTCTTCATAATCTTTTCACTGAAAATTTTTCAAAGTAACTGAATATTTATGTATTCTGATAGAAGCTTAAATTTATATATGCGTTTCTTAATCTAAGCAGAAGTGCTTGTAATCAATGCAATAATTCAGACAAGTTTTACCACTCGCTTTAAGTATGAGTTCAAAAGGAAAAAGTTAATTAGAATATGTGCAAGTCCTCGAGTACGGAACAATACGTTCTTCAGTGTGGAATGTGGGTGGATTTCAACAGGGCACTTTAAACTGTGTATAGTAAATAAATATCTTGGTTCTTGAACTACTCCTTGTAACGCTTACATGCACTTGTACTTACGATTGAGGTCAAACTCGTAACCTTTGTTTCTGAGGTAAACTGGGCTCATGCAGAATTAATTCTTCATTCATCACGTAACTGTCGATTCTATTTTTAAAGATCTCGGAAAAATAACGTTTTAAGTAACCGGTATTTATAAACTTGACGCTGTCAGTTCTAAAATCGGCGCTAGATCAAATCCAACTTTTCCTGATCCTTTGTCATACCCAGACGTAGTGATTGCGCCAAAGCTGCGGCCGCAATAACAATTTTTTATTATTGGATGTTATCGAAAACATTTTAATGTTCGACTATCACTTCTATTGTTGTAAATCTTTCAATCTTGCCATTAGGCTAGTAATAGGTCTATTTCGATTATAAATAAAACGTTAAATTTTTACAATAGTGATTCATGTGATTTTAAGTTGTTTTACTTTTAGCGATCACGAATAACGTGCTTTACTTTCCCAGATTTCACTGACGCCCATTTGATTGAGCAATTAGTTATAAGCAGTTGCAACAACATATTTTGGAATTTACCATTGCTATTCTTGGCGATTTTTCACATTCTTTGTAAATGTTATTTTCTTGACAAATCTATTCAGATTACACGACGAGAATTTTTCTTGCTGGAGGTAATAAATTACACGCATACCAAAGCAATTCACTATCTCTTTTGCTGTTTGGATTGATGCGCAACGGCCACCTGGGAACGGTGTGACTATTTATTTCCGCCTTCTTACAAGTGTTTTGGATTACGCGTGGGCGGATACCTAATTTTGACTTATACCACTTCCTGCTCACCGACATTAACGCAGCGGTGAAAATAGCCCGTTTATGAGTTTTTAGAAACATAAACACCAAACGACCTTTATTTAAAAAGTGCAATGTTTATGGAAGTATAACCACATGTGCTAAATCTATATTCAGAAGTTTGGTATTAAAATTATTATTGATTTCCTGAAAGAAACCAAAATTTTCTGAAAGAAATTTCCTCTGAAATTTTCAAACGAAAAAAATGGAAGGAAAACTTAAAAAATTTGATAAGTTTAATAAAATGGAATTCAAAATTAGCTTTTGGGCTAGCAAATTAAATTTTCTTTTTCAGTTTTTACAAAATTGAAAATTGGTGGGTTATTAAATTTCGTTTTAATTGCGCCTAAAAAAACTAATTTAATTTTATGAAGTTTTACGACGAATTGCGAACGCTATCACCATTAAAGCGTCTGTTTTTCATCAAATTATTCATGTCATATCATAAAATACTCCTCGATTGTAAACTTCAAGTAAACAATCTATTATAATGAAATTCATCAATATTGAATCTTTTGCATATAATTTGCCTGCTGCACAATTTTTAATAATCGGTTATTACCAATATCATGATGTTAAAAATAGGACCAAAGTTGAGATTTCATTTCTAACTTGGCACAATTCCAACAGCATCTGCTTCGGGCTGTGCATTCAGATTTAGAGGCTGTGCACATAAAGCATATTGCACACAGATGTTGAATCGTACGAGAACAAAAGCTGCACTTATCTGTGACATGTCTTGAAATGGCATTTTGTACTTCCGCTTTGACGTTCACCTGAAACATGTGTAATAATCCAATCACTTAATCGTCAATCTAACAGATAATAAACATATTACATGGCTGGGAAAGAATGCTTAATTGCAATCGGAATTGCAAATTCTCTACCGAGGAAACTTTATAATCAATTATAAATAAGTATGACAAGGGTACTTTACCTATCTAATAGACGTTTCCATAAGTAATTACAAAGTGTGGGAAGATTGGAAATTAAAACTTTATTGAAACTTGGAAACAAAAAAATTGAAATTATAAATCAGCTGGTTCTGCTCTCTCACTATTGAAATTTCATGTTTGTTTATACGAACTGCAATGAAAATTCTGACATCTAGTTATACACAAGTCTGGTGGAAAACTATATCGTTCTACTTAAAAGAAAATAAGAGATTTACCTAAATTTTATCTGGTTAGTTAATGCAATGATCAAAAGTGAAATGTAAAATATGGGTCAAACTAAATTGCTCGACAACAGGAGTAGTCCAAATATTATTTTTGACGGGGAATTTTACAGCTGTATTTATAAACGTATTTATTTTTTATTTATTTGTATAAATAAATTTCAAGGAACATTAGTTTCCATTAATATTTAGAAAACCGTAAAATCTTTTTTTATACTACCTAATACTGCTACATATTCCAAGCAGAATTTTTTTTTTGTCACTTTATTTGCTATAATTAACCTTCTCTGAAATATTTTTATTGTGAAGAAATGTTCTGAAAACCCTCACATAATATTACGATTCCCTGGGGGTTCGCGGCTGGCACTTTGTTATTTATATTTCGGTGTACATTTCATTTCCGTTCTCTAGAAATTTATACAAACGTTCCATAATTAAAAATAAGGTTGCACCAATAAAAAAGCCATTACTACCCAGCATGTCCAATTTGATCTACACAATGGCGCGTCAAGATCAATTCGTATCTTTCAAAGCATCTTTCTTTTCTCACAACGACGTTTTTAACGACCGATCGGTATTTGAATCGTGATATAAGCTGTTTAGTGTAAGTTCGCCATCACACACGTCCATTAATTACTGTCTTTAACAGTAACGATTTTCTATCTATATCGTAGGAGTATTATTTAACATTAATTATGTTCACAAGTCAAATGTAAAATAAATTATTAGTTAGTAAAGATCGTTCGAGTTCCTGAGATTTCACTGTAGGACATGGAAAGCACACCTAGTTATTATGCTTATCACAACAGCTCCAGGCGAAAATGATTTTAAATTCGAAATACCGTCTCGATGATAATGATACCTAATTACTGTTATTATGGAAAACAGTTTAATCGAGAACGCATGTGTAAAGTTAGCTTTGATGGCAAATTTAATAGATAACCGTATTAAATAAATTTCATCGATTGAAATAAAAACGAATTCTCATTTCCTAGTTCCTATACATTACGTTCCTTGAAAAACGCCCATAAAATGATAAGTTGCATATAAATTCATTATGAACTCGTACTAAAATTATTTACGATGATATTTGATAAGTAGAATTAATTTGTAGTAATTTTTTATGTTAAGAGTGAAGTACTTCTTGGTATAAAATTGGCATGAGAAACGGTGACCTTTTGCAGTCGTCTACTTAACATTTTATCTTCAATTTAAATTTTCCTGTTACTCGCGTCGAAGTGGCGATAAATTTACCCATTTTTTAAATAATGAAATTATTCATTTCGCGCAAGGTTACAAGAATGGGTGGCCTTTTACTCGCTTTTTGATCAAAGAAATCATTTTTTATTTTTACCATTTGAAGCAGTTTTATATCAAAATTACTTTTTGCTTCTAATTAGAAAGTTAGTCTTTTAATAACTGGGTCCGATGAACCCAAAATAATTTACTAACTGAAAATTTAAACATTTTTTAGATGTGGGAATTATTTTTTATTGCAATTAATCATTTAAAATGCGCATCTGGGTGTTTTTTTAAGTAATCAATGACAATGGTTTCGTATCAAAATTTAATATTGTCTTTGGTTTACCAAATCAATCCAATGAAACCTATATAAATTGTTAACTTTTAAATAATTTTTTAAATTAAAAATGTTCCTTGGTTCTTATTTAATCATTTGACTGTAATTTAAAAAAAAAACATTAACTAGATTTGTGAAAATAAAATTTTATATTTCATTGTGTACATAAATAAATACTGAACTATTTGTGAATCTACAAACTTCTTAATAAAGAATGGAAGTTTACATACATTTTTTGATTACCATCTATAATTAGGAGCCTGATTCGGAAATAAGTGCTCATAATTTTATATTTTTTAATTTGTGAGATACAAAGGAGAAAATATGGGATATCATTACTGTACGTTATAAATCTTTACATGCCGTAACAACTAAACTTTACACAAACATGTTTTTAATAGTTGCACATTAATATTTGAACTCTACTTTTCATTCACGAATTTGTTTAATTATTCAATTATTTGTACAATCGTTGTCTCCAATTAATCTTGGATTTGGGTTTAAAGTAACATATGGAAAATTGGAAAAAAACTTTGCATCTTAATAAAAAGTGCCGATCATTTCCATAAATAATTAGGATGCATAAGGATGATTACCTACACTGACAATTTTCTATTCGTTTTTAATTATTTAGATAATCTAAAGGAAATATGTAATTCCTGTTCATTAATGGCCAAAATTTACGTTTTGAACCTTATTCATGAATAATTAACAAGGATGCGGTGCCAGCAAAAGAGAAATTAAACGTTGTACCTCGTTTTACATACAAACCAATTTAGGCGAACTAGGACATAAAACATTTTTGGCGTAGGCATTTATATTAAAATATGCGTGAGTGTATGGAAGTCTATGTCAATGCCAGCACCTCATAATAACTTCTTCGTCGCCTGGAATTATGTTGTACGATAAAATGGATCAATGAACCTCATACGACTGAAACACTTGGGTTCCAACTTAACAAAACAAATTGTGTCTTCAAAATAAAAAATAACGTACCGCTTTTTAAACAAGGCTAAATTTGCACACAAAATAGTCTCTCTAATTAGGCGTTATGCTAAATTAAATTGGGTTAAGTACTTTTAATCTCTTGAAGGAATGAAATTGCTTTTTCAGTATTTTGACTCATTTCTGTGCATTACTTTTGAGGAAGTAAATGAGTTAAACTAAATAAAACCGTATTTTTTATAGCCCAATAAAACAGTAATTGTCAGACGTCACAAAAGTAATTAAATTGTTTTTAACATTGATTTTTAAGGTTTTATACTGTTTTTAAAGCCGCGCGAGCTGCTTTCATTGATATATTCTGTTTAAAAAAGAAAAAAATACGCCTGCATGACCTCTCCGACTATTGGGTCAAATGGGTGAATGAGCTGTTTGTATAATGTTATAACTGCATCTGGCTAGTCAAATGTAATTTAAATTTCAATTCGATTAAGGATAAAAACATCAAAATTCAGGTTTAATTACTTCCTCTTCAGTTGACAAACTAAAATCACTTTTACTAATTTATTTTATTTATTTTAGTATTACATATAAAACCGATCGGTCCCAGTCCCAATTAAAACCCAGGTAAGCCTCGTGTGAACAGTTTGAGTTTGCTTTTATGAAATTTTTGCACGCGCGAGGATTTTTATGAAGTTGAATTGAATTTTATCGACGACCAATCTCATTTTTTGGCACGTCCTCGTAAATACCTTTGAATGCACCCCAAGTCGAATTCGCTTTTACGCTGACAAAACTTTTTCATTTCGAATTTATTTTAGGATCCGGTAAATTACTCTGTGGAGGAGGTTGACATTTACGTTGAAGTCATGTTGCGTTCGCCTGTTTATTATTCTATTATTTTATTTCGGTCTCGTGTGTGTATAACGGATCTTTATTATTCTTGGTCGGATTGGTTAAATGCAGCACGATTAAATTTTCTTTGGTCTTGACATGTTTTCTACATTTGTACGTACATCTGTGTCTTTTTGTTTTATTTGCGAATGTGGCAGGGAATATTTTTTATGAATATGATCTCTTGTTACAGTTTTAAGTATTAATATGACGAGAAGGAGCAGCAGTTAATTTTTTTGCATTTTTTTTTTAAATTTAAAAGCAAAATAACCTCTTCCATTTTATGATGGATGTTATCTGTAGCTGATTCAGTAGATGGTATGGTTGGATGATTTTATAACAGATTTTATTAGCTTCACTTACGATAAAACCACTATCCACATAACAGGCCACTGAAAACAACATGATCATATTCTTGATGTAAACAAAATATGTAGATTAGTTAAACGGAGTGTGTGCTTTTAAAAATTTCCTGAGACTTTTTTAAATAAAACGGAATTCTTGAGTAGGAGTGTTCAGAAAAGAGGTCTGCTGAAATATTTATTGTTTTTGCAGAAGATTGTAGAAAGCCACTTTGATACAGGCACAGAATGTTTGTATGGCAATGAAATGTTTTAGGAAATGAAATTTCTTTCAGTAATTATTGTTTTTATTGTTTAATTCTATGCTGTTATTAATTTTAAGCCTGAAAATGGTTTTTGTGTTTTTTGAATGAATTTGTGTTTGATATTTTATGAGATTTACTAAATTTTATGTTATGAAGTTTTGCCCGTCATTATCCCCCACTATCGAATTACAAATCCATGGCAACTTCGCAAACTGCTGAATTACATTCAGAGTTGGAAATTACTCGACAAAATGTAACTTGATTATTTACTTTACCATCATCTAAAACATTGTTCGGTAACCTTACCTATTTAATTTAAATTCAACATAACTAAATTATTCCTAGAACATTACAAACTTTATGGAAGGGAGCAGGGTTGATACAGATAATGAGAATATTAAGTGATTAATTAATTCTTATTTGTAAATTTTATATTTTGTTCTTTAAGCATAAATTTTCTTTTGGAGATATGAAATGATGTGCTTTTTAAATTTATTTTCATAAATGAAAGTCTGGACGAAGGCTTGACATTCGGTGGCGGAAGGTTGAAAAGAGATGAGATATGCTTTCATGGCAGACTTCCTCTCGAAACGCCGAGGGTCAAACTCGCCGGCAATCGGAGTGCACATAATAACACACCATGTGTAGCTAACACTGCAAATGAACTTAAATTGTTCAATGTGGATGAACTTTAATTGAATATATTCTTACAAGTAAATAGATTAAGTAGCTGATTCACAATGCGGGCTGAAAGTGTCTCCATCGCCGGATAATACTTAAACGAACCACCTCAACTAATTACCAATTTTCCATCTTTAATAATCTTTTATTAAATCGGCCTTTTTATACTTTGTGGGCGTCATGCAAGTTGTGATCCAAACTTTCTTGTTTAAAATTAGCTGGGAATTGTATACAACCTTCCCACGTTTCATAGCTCATTTCAGAGTTGCGGGTTAGTATATTATTCAACAGAAAAATGTTTGAAATATACTCGATGTAACGGAAACAATAATAATCTGATGCTTAGTAAGTAAATCAATATTACAATCTTTTTAATAATTTACTCAGGTCAGGGCTGCTATAAACCACTTTGCTCATATAAAATTTTATTAAAATATTTCCACTAATTTACATGCGATGGGTAAATTGAAATGTTAATGCATGTTTTCGGTCATAGTTATGTATCAACGTCGCTCATTAAATACAATACCACCGAAGGAATTGGGTAACTCATTTATGAAAGCGACAAGTCACGTTGATATCAAATGATAACATACAAAAGTTACTTTTATTTCATAGCGGCGATTGCATCCGGATTTACGTTCTAAATAAATATATTTTATTGGTTGTACCTGTCTGTGTGCGTTTGCATGTGTATCTGTCCTTTGAAATGGTAACTTTTGAAAAAACGAAAATCTACCACAATAAGATTTGATGCAGACTTACATGGGACCAATCTAAGAACGTTTATCAATCAAAACAGCCGCTGAAAGTCTCCCAGAACAGTTTGAGGTATCAAAAAGTACTAAGAATAATAATTACAGAGGTTGTTTGTAAATTTCTTTATACCACTTTTTTGTGAATTTGTGTGAATAAAATAATAGCTCCAAATGATTATTGTTTCGATTATAAATTGAATGAAATTTTGTGCCCGCGATAGAATTGGGCGTTACTAATTTTCATAATTTCCCATTGTGACGATGTTTTATTATAAAAAAAAAACTGTCATTTTAGGAGATAATTAAAAACTACTGTAAAAACTCTGCATATGCTTCAATAACCCAGAAATAAGATGTGAAGAATTTTTTTACAATGTTTCATTCAAGTCAATGATGAAAAAAAAGCTTTTCGCACAACTTCCATTGGTTAAAACTTGCAAGATAAACAAAATTTGGTAATTCAGTTTTAGTGCCTTCATTTACATTCCACGTTCAGGCATAAAATTCGACCTGGATCGCGTCGTACGAATACTTTAGCGTCCCTTTTGTGTCGAGACCTTTTTACGTGACCTCTACCAAAACTTTGCGGTAATTACATTTTTTGGTCACAACAATATTAATACTTAATTAACATGACTATGATTAGATTAAAGTTCTTTAAATCAAAATTAAATGACGGAATTAATTAATTAATATACAAGTTTCGCAGTGTTACAGTTGGTGAATTTGGATAAGATTTATAACGTATAAGATGCAATTTATTATACCGATAAACATTAATCTACAAACAAACTAGTTTCTCAAGTGCACCGTAGAAAGACTTCACCCATCTAAAATAAAAAATGAAAAACGTAATCCTTAAATAAGGTCAAATTGATCTAGTTATAAATAGTAAATTACATAAAGAATGCACCAGAAAACCTTCAAAATGTACTAAAAGTTTAATTGGCCTTCATGAAAATTTTATCACTTGGAAAGAAGTTTGGAATTTTCGTAAAACATGCATTTCGCTAAATTGCACTTGTCTAAATTATAAATATAGTTAAATCGTGTCGACCTATTGATCCGGATTTTAAAATAATTAATTTGCAGTCATTTATGAACAATACAGCGATAATTCGAAATTATCAGTTTTGCAGAAAATAAATACATTTATATCCTTGTTTTAGTTCACATTTGTTATTGTAACGAACCCAACACAACAGGAAAATAATATTAATTTGTCACGTGCAAATTATTTAAATAATGCCACTAACTTATGAATTTCAAGTCTATTGGAAAAATTCCATTATTAAAAATCACCACCCATCTAAATGTTTTTCAAGATTACAAGCGTGAGGAATTATGTACGCATATCCGTCTAAATTAATTCCTAATCCTCACAATTATTGTATGAGTCACTAGATACGCATTCCATACATACATGATGATCACCAAGCCTAGAAAACACAGTTCCGGTAATATTCGTTAGTCTGTGATTAGAAATTTATGGCAGGCATCTAATTTGTAATCTGATTGGTAGCAAAACAGGCAAGCAAGCATTACTGCCACAAATTATACTTATTTAGAACCTCCTGAATTTTAATTATTTTTTATTCTTTATGGTGCCTCTCTTTGTGCCCTTTCTAAAAAAGATGGCGGTATCCGTCCTATTGCAATAGGTTCAACTTTTAGACGTTTATCTTCTAAATTATGCAGTTTCCACATTAAGGATTCGTTATCTTCCTTTTTTCATCCTATTCAATTAGGTTTTGGAATTAAGGGTGGTTGTGAGGGAGCTGTTCATTCAATTAGAACTTATATTAATAATCAATCTGATGCTGAGGTTTTCCTTAAAATCGATGTTAAAAATGCTTTCAATTCTATCGAAAGAGACTCCCTTCTTTCTGTTGTCAAGGCTGTTACTCCAGATATATATCCTTATCTCTGGCAATGTTATGCTTATCAATCAAAATTATTCTTTAATGGAAATGTTATTGAATCCTCAGTAGGTTGTCAACAAGGTGACCCTCTCGGTCCTGCAATTTTTAGTTTATCGATTCATCAAATTATTAAGAATTTGATTTCAGAATTGAATGTTTGGTACTTGGATGATGGTTCTTTAGGTGGTAAGGCTTTGGATGTCTTACAAGACTTAGAAACGATAATTTCTGAATTTAAGAAAATTGGTTTAGTTCTTAATTTCAATAAATGCGAACTTTTCTTCCTTAATAATGTTTCGGAATTAGACAAGTCTTCAATTTTGGAAAGATTCGAATTATTAGCTCCTTGTATTCACGTTTGTAATGTTGAAGACCTTTTTATTCTTGGTTGTCCTATTTTCGATGCAGCAATTCCTCCATTCATTTCTAAAAAAATTGATTCATTCTCTTTACTTTCTTCAAATCTATGTAAAATTAATCCTCATATTAGTTTATTTTTACTCCGCCATTGTTTTTGGATACCTAATTTCACTTATAATCTCAGATGTTGTCCTTTTTGGAAATTTAAAGATGAGTGTCTTGAATTGGATAATATTGTTATTTCTTCTTTGGAAAAAATTTTGAATATTAAATTTACAATTCGATCTTGGACTCAAGCCAAATTACCAATCCGTTTTGGTGGATTAGGTATAAGGTCTATAATTGATATTTTCTCGCCTGCCTTTTTGTCTTCTATATTTTCTAATTCTGAACTTATTATGTCCATTCTACCTTCTAGTTTCTCTAATTTTGAAATTACATCCCTTAACGAGGCTGTTGATTATTGGAAGGAAATTTCTAATTCGTCTTTACTTCCAAAAGAACTTTCTATTCAAAGAAATTGGGACTTACCTATCTGTGAGAAAATATTTCAAAATTTATTATCTTCCTCAAATATTACAGAAAAGGCTATCTTATTAGCTGGATCTGAACTTGAATCTGGAGCTTGGCTTGAAGCTCTTCCATCTTGTAAATTAGGTACTCTTTTAGAAAAAAACATCTTACAAATTGCTATTTCACTTAGATTGGGGATCAATTTCTGTCATCCTCATATCTGCTCGTGCGGTTCTTCTGTAGACTCGTTGGGTCATCATGGTTTATCGTGCATTAAAAGTGCTGGTAGACTCTCTCGTCACAGCTGTATTAATGACATTATTAAACGTGCTTTCTCTTCTGCCAACATTCCTTGTATCCTTGAACCTAATGGTATTCTGAGGGATGATGGCAAACGTCCAGATGGTATTACAGTTATTCCATGGAAAGTAGGTAAATCCTTAGTTTGGGATTTTACTTGTACGGATACACTTGCCCCTTCTCATTTAACTGATTCTTCATTTTCTGCAAGATCTGCTGCTCACTTGGCAGAAAATCTTAAGAAAAAGAAATATAAGTCAATTTCTGATGATTATTTTTTTGTCGCCTTCGCTGTGGAAACTTTGGGTCCTTGGAGTGCTGATGCCCTTTCTCTCCTTGAAGATTTGGGGAGGCGTATTGTGCAAACAACGGGAATTCCTCAAGCCAAAACATATTTGAAGCAACGAATAAGTTTGGCTATACAAAGAGGTAACGTTGCTAGTGTTCTTGGCACAGCCCCGCTTTCTTCTTCTCTTAATGAGTTATTTTATTTATTCTAGTTATTACTTATGTTATGTTATTTTACTTTGTTTGTTATATACATGTTACTTTTTACTATTTAATATTAGTTATAAAAATACATAAATCATGCATTAATGAAATGAGGAAGACAACATAGATGACTTGAAAGAAGGATTTCTGATGAACATTATCAGAATGGAAAAAGGTGGCGAATAACATTGGCACGGTTGTGATAAAAACTTTCCAACCACTAAAAAATTGGCAAACTTTTCCACTCAATAAATAATGATAAAATAATTTCAAACATTCCTAAACTACATTACAGATAAAATCTGGCAGCATTCGCGAAACCTTAGTCAAAAGTGTAATTGGAATTGTTTTATTTTTTTTTTTTGCACGGGCAGCTATTTGAAAGGCAAAAGTAACATTATCTGACGATGAAATCTAACAACGAAATGGTACGTTTGAGTTCAAATTAAATAGGATCTCATAATTGCTAACTTTATTATTTATTTATTTATTTAGTTGTTTTATGTTTTGTTGTGACGCAAACAAGTGTCTACTAGAACAATCTTTCAGTAAGTTAATTTGGAATTATGTATTATCAAAATAAAGAAAATTTAAAAATATATTGAATAATCTTATTTTTTGTTTCAATTTATTAATATTAATATAATCATAAAAAGTTATTGTATTTTCATCTTATAAACTATTTACATTTCAATAGTAATATATCGGTACCTCATTGTGATCAATTATAATACAAATAACATCTTTTCTTTCGTTTGATTTGAATAACTTCTTCGCTCAACAACAGTTACATAACAAGTCTTCATTAAATTGTTAAGAGTTGTCTGTTAACTCATCATTACAAAACGAAACTATTTTTATGCTCGATATAACAATTTAGTGGACAGAAATTCTTTAACACTGCACCAAGACAAAATTCCAGGATTTAATAAAAATCATATTTTCACAGTAACTCAATATTATTTTAAATTGATTGTATTAGAACTTTTGAGTTACTTTTTTAATTCAAAGTTTGTTCAACCCCGAGTAAGTTCTCGGAGTAAATAAGCAGTCATGCGTTTTTAGTGTTGTTGTATACCTTTATGCCATTCAGGGTACAGTAAACTTTATGTGTTTTGTTTAGCGTAAATAATACATTTTCGTGTTAATACATGCATGCATAATGTAAAGCATGCGCCATATGGAATATTTTTCGAGGCATCAAGATAAATAACAAATCGATTCGGGTGTTACACACATCACACACTATTTGCATTTGATTCTCTAGCTTCCATGAAACAGATACATATTTTCAGTCCAACGATTTTGATAATCAAAACTGATTTCCTAGTATTTTACATAATTTTTTTAAATATGAATCATAAAACAACTTTTCGTAATGATTTCGTGTCGTTGAAAAAAAGAGGAACCATGTATGAGCAGAAGGAAATAAATCGTCACGTAGCTACTTATTATTCCGTTTGTACGGGTTATTACTTTATAGTGCTGAATAGCTGACGATGGTCGCGTTCAATGAAGACTTCGTTTAAAAAAATGAAACACCATTTTCTGTTTGTCATTGTCACTTTTGTTCCTCATAGACAATGAAAAACAGCACTAAAATAATGATAATCATAATAGTAAATTATGATGGTTGACACAATACAATTTACCATGTATTTGAATCAATTATCCAAAAATCTCTCAAATTTGGTAACATTTTTTTAGTGGTGATTTCACTTAATGTTTGCTTACCGAGATAATAAGTGTTGACAGAACGGTAGATAATTTCATACTGGTTGACGAAACCAAAAAAGTCTCCAACACACTTCAACACTGCTCAATTAATTCGCTTTAGTTTAAAAAAAAAAAACAGAAATTTAAAATGAAACAAAACGCAATGAATAATTCATTCCGTTGGCTGCAATTATTGTAGAACTGTCAGAATCACTTTAGGGTAATTTTCTAGTTATACAAGGCGGCAACATTTGCTTGAAACCAACTTAGAAAAATGAAAATTACTAATCAATTATTAACGAAGGCCCTGTACTTGCATAATTAGCTATTGTGTTATATCGGTTGTACGATGCATTCCACTTTAAATTTGAAATGATCGTTGTCAACGTATTTGGAACCTTTCGCTGTGAAATTGCATTCAGATAGGTAGATGCAGTTTTTGTGGTCATTAGAAATTACATTTACCCTGGTAAAAGTTATTATAACAAATAGGTAATTAGTTGCAATTGTGTACTGCATAGGAAGTAATTAAACGCCTTTAACTGGTTCTCAATTTATTATTATTACAATAATAAATGAATACCTTGCAGTCACCTCTTCCTCATTAATTAAATAAGTTGTAAAATTTCCGACAGTAGTAAAATATTTGAAATTTTGTTCAATTATTTGAATAAAATATGATAATTTAATAAAATATTTGTCATAATGGGCATTTAAAGTTTTAATGTGCGTTTTATTTAGTTTGAAAAATCGAGCTACAAGAAAAGAGCAGTGATTAGATTCTACTGTAAGATTTGTTATACGTTGCGATTAAAAGTGTTGCAATAACAATTAAAATAAAACGTAATTCGGAAGCAAACTAAGGTACAAAAAATTCCAATTTAAGAATTAATATACAATTTACCAGAATTTGACACAAACTTGACATAATGTTATGTGACATTTTCAATGTAAGTATTTTTAAATATTTGTTTCTGAAAACTTAGTAACATTTTATCTGCAGAAAACGTCGATATTTGATTAAGATTAGCCTAATTAATTAGCAGTTAATTTAACTTAATAGTATTACTTCCTTGTTAATAGATCGAATTCAGTGCTTTAATTTAGAACGATATATTGCACAAAAGAAGAAATTGCCAAGTTACAAAATGACTTGATTTTATGAAACGTCCACAACATATTAAAATACCTCCACGAAACCTATTTTGAAGGAATGAACCATCTAACTTAATTGCTTGATTTTTTGAGCAACCTGTTTACGTTTCAATTTCTCATAAATTTAATTTATCAAGGCCGTTATCATATAAATTTATTACCTAATTCCATTAAAAATATCATTACTTAATTAAGGTACGTTTTAAATCAATTGGAAAATTAGAACATTGGTAGTTAACGCGTCCTAACCGCGACTACCGCACTGCAGTAACCACCATCGGGGTTTACGTTTAAACCACTGCAAAATCATGAGTCAATTCTGTGAAATGCCCGGTGATTTCGAAGAAGATTACTATCGGCATCAATGGGTTCGATTAAGCATATTGTGGGAGAATGTCCATCACGGGGTAGGTAATTCGATTATTATATTAAAATACTCTTCTAGATAAAATTGAGAATGTTAAATAATTTAAGGTATTGAAATTTGTAAAATTTAATGTGAAAACGAACAATTGTTTATTGCGATTACATTTTATGAATGTCATGTTTCGAGCGTTCCATATTTATTAGAAGCAATTAATATTCTAAGTACTTGGGTGGAAGTTGACAAAATTTAATTACAGTGTCACTAATATTCTCTAAAATCATAGACTGGTGTCTAGAAATCGCATCAAATTTGCACATTGCTTTAACTTTTAACATTAGAGACATAGTTTTATTGAGAAATATTATATTAAAATGTAGTATGTAATCATAAATTAATTTCAAATGAGTATCCACATAAGTGAAGGTTACAGATTGATTTTTGAATATCTAAAAATCAAATATCATCAATTCAGTATGATGCAACAGAATTGTATCACAAACTTCATGTATTATTTATATATTTTATTATACAGACTGCACATAAATGAATGTGGGTCAAGTGAGCTATGAAGTTTAAGAACTTGTTACTACAGTAGAATCGGGTTATAGCGAACCTTAAGGGACCGTCAAAATCGGTTCGTTATATCCGAAGTTCGTTATAAGCGTTAATGAAAGAATAAATGTAAGAGTGTTTTATGAGACCATTATTGTTTAATATAAATATGCATATGTATAAAACCATTATAAATATAAAGACTAAACTTAAGTGAAACAAAGCAAAATGCAATAAGTAATTTTATTTGAAAAAAATGTTATTTTCGACTGAACTGTCGCATTTTTAAATTATAAATTGTCCACACATTTTCCATAATTGGCGCACCATAATTCTGTAAAAAATTACGAATGTTGTTAATACTTCCTGTGTAGATAAAAAAATAGATAAAAAAACCACTCATTTAATGACAAGTCATCAGATTCAAAGGTTATTACGTGTTATATTCAATGCAAAGTTCGTTATAGCCGATTAAAATTTTATTAATTTCGTCTTTTCAGGTTCGCTATATCCGATAGTTCGTTATACCCGAGTTTGTTATACCCGAGTTCGTTATAACCGATTGTTTTTTACATTGTTGCATAGGGGAAAATGTCGGGACTTGGAATAAACTTCGTTATAACCGGTGGTTCGCTATAACCGGAGCCGTTATAACCGGATTCTCTTAAATTTATTTTCATGATAGAAAGGAGGAGGTAAATTTTATATCTCACTTGACTCACATTCGTTCATGTCCAGTCTTTACATACATACATAATCAAATACTTATTTAACGCATGAACTTTGTGAAGTATTTTAATGATACGATTTTGTTGTATTATATTAAATGAATCTTTAATATCAAACATATGTGAACTCCTATTATTTATTGTAAGTGTTTTTTATAATAAACAGTAGGTATTAAGTGCAAGTCTTTGAGGGTAACCGAAAGCACTCTTATGCATACATAAAGAGATGTCGGCGCTCACCTTCATAAAAAAGCTGCTTTGTAGTGTAAGAGCTCTTTACTTTCTGTATACTAATCAGCTGTTAATAAAGTAGTTATTAACTCGGTACATCTACATCCTATTATTGCAATGATATGTAAATAACGTTTTATTCGATTTAGATTATGTACCCATCTACAGAACAAAATAATTTGAAAATTGTTAAATTTGATTTAATGTTTTTACTGCATTAGCATTTACGTAATGGTTTTTATTAAGGATTACATAATTGTGAATCGGATGGGTTGTTGTACCTTCAGATTGTGAGTGAGAATCGTTCTAAACAATTAAACACCTCTATAATTTATAAATCAGGCAATTGAATACAAATTACTTATTTAAATCTAATTTCTGAGACGCTTTTGCTGCAATCGCAGGACGTGCCAGCTTTATTCAATCAACTCGTTTTTGCACCGTGGAATTCTATGGGGCATTTCCATTTTTAATGCAAATAAAGAAATTGAATTTCGAATATTTTTCAAATAAACACGTTAAGAAACTATAAATATAGATATTCTCTTTCACAGACAAACTTTGAGAGAGTTGAAGAAAGACAGTAAATTATTTATTGCCTTAAGGAAAACAAAATTATTAAACTTGGTTGTTTAACCAATAAATGTTTGTATTTGCTTGCGATTATGCTGTTTTTTTTTCTTATCATTTATCTACAGAGGCTATAATCTAATCAGATAAACCAATGTAAATAAAATAAACTTATGAATGAGCATATGAAATAACTGCGAGTAACTTATTGCTAATTCATTATGTAAGTCACTAGGCGCACTGAAATGTTTTTTATAAAATGATTTTTGTGGTACTAATTATGCATTGTTGATTTCAGCCACCTGAAAACGATCTTCAAAAGGGGGAGCGAGTAATGTCAGAACATCAATTGAGGGTGCAACGATCGCTCCAAAAATTAACCATCCCCGATTGGTACAAGCAGTCTCCAGTTCCTCGAGAAGGTTTCCTCTTGAAAAAGAATAACTCCCGTGAATGTCGTTGGACGGGAACATCTAGCAAGACTCCATCCCTTAGCAGCTTAGGTTCCAGCAGTCAGTCGCCTGTAATACTGAGCCCGACGCCGCAATTACAACCGTTCGTTCGATGGTCGACTTCCAAACTCAATTCCACAGCTTCTTCTCCGTGCGCCTCGACGCGCAGCAGTTTCAATACCCGCCAACCCAACGGTTCGGTGTCCCCTTCTTCGATTCGGAGCAGTTTCAGTTACAGACAGCCCTACCTAGGTTGGCGGTCTCAAGAGCGCCTTTCCAGGCCACGCACTCCTGCAGAACGGTTAGCGAGTAGTTTTCTAACGCAAACACAATCGCAGCAGCAGCAGGAGAGTCCTGAAATACAGACTTCGATTAAAGAGGTGACGTCTGCTATCGTGCATTACGTCAGCGGTCTGAAGCCGGAGATGGCTGCGACAGATTCGAGTTCGGACGCGACCTTAAATTATAGTCAACGTAGTCAGTCCGTAAGTCCCCGAGGAAGCCAAAGATTATGTTGGTTGGAAAGCTCGTTTGTCGGTACCCGTCCTTTAGATTCACCACAGACACCCATCACTCTTTCAGAAAGTCAAAGTTCTACACCTGTGCCTCCATCCAGTCTTAGATTGGATTTACAAACCCATAACGGTAAGTTCATAAATGCTTGATTTAAAATTAACTACGTTTATTAAATGTATAATTTCTCTGTAAATTTTAGGGTATTATTAATGTTTATATAAATGTTACTATGATGTATTTTTGAAAGCTCTCTATGTGGTGCTATTGTAACATGTGTCTCATTATTTTAAATAGGTCGAGTGACAATAATAAGTTTTAAAAATGTCACCTCATGGTTTACGGACAGAGTAAATTGTGACGGTTTTGATATATGGTACATAACACTTCATAAAAATTTTAATTACTGTCAAATGGCATAAGGCGATTGACGCAAATAAGGCCCATTAAAGATCTCGAAACTGTTTTTTTTTTTATTAAAGAACACATTGAACCTAGTCATATGTGCACATGTCAACCCTTCTTCTTGCTCTCTTGTCTACTGACATAATCAAGTATGCGTCAAGCATCACAATCCTTTTTGAACATGAGCGGTTTGTGTGACACATTCATAACAGTAGATCTACCACTTGAACAATCCCTGTGATATTTTTCTTTGTGTAATTTTTATATTTATTTGTAATCAGTTTTGTCCTAATTTAATTTCCTAAACTAACTTTTTTCATTAAATTTCAAGGGTAGATTCTCAATTTTCTTACTGAGAAATCCAAAACGAATATAACGCAAATAACTTTATTTTATCCCTTCAAAATTTTCTTTTAAATTAGTCTTTTAACTTTTCAATGATTTTTCAAAATTTAAAACTAACAAAGCTAACATCAGTCACTTGAAATTATGACAAGTGTGGTCTTATTTGCCTCTCAATCTCTTATCGTAAATATGTTATATAAAAATTCCAGAAAGTTAACTTTAGGTAATAATACTGAAATATCTAAAAATCATTGATGTTGTACTTAGTTTCGTCGTTCTGTTTTTTTTTTTGTTTCTAGTTTAAAGCTGAACTTCATTAACAGTTAATGTGCTTTATTTTAATATGTTTAAAGCTTATTGTCAAGTGGTTTGCATTTATTTGTCAATATTTTCATTACGTTACATTACATATTTAATTTAATGTTGTGAACAATAGTCATTATATTCTTAGTTTTATATATCACTGGCAGTTAAGCGAACGGGACCTGTAGCAATTAAAATGACATGTTAATTGGTACAGGTAACGGCTTTCTCATTTTTAATTTGTAAATGTTATATCATTTACCAGAAATATATCTTGCATGTATTATAGATTTATATATTGCAATAAATTTGTTCATTTTTGTCTGATTGTTTTTTATTGCACTTTTTTTTAGTTATTGCAACTTTTAGTTTGGATTTTTTTGTAGACACAAGATTATGTTGAAGAAGTTTTGAGCTTGTTAGAATTTTGAGTTGTAACTTGGTAGCTGACGAAGTAATGAATTTATTGAACTACAGAAGGAAATTACCATATGTTTAATTATGGAATTGGTTCACTTTCAAGTGAATTAGATGAAAAACTTCTGTGTAATGGAAGAAAGTATGTCTCTTTTATCAGTCTGAGCACAAAAATGGATTTTTTTTTAAATAAAACTTTCAAATTTTGAATATGAATTTACTCATACACTAACAGCAATGTCTATTTGAACATTCATATAACTACTACAAATTATTTTCAAATTTTACGTTAAAATAATTCATTGATAGGCAGTCTGTTTAAGTTCAAAAAGCTTTGTATTTTATTTTGTTAACACCTCAGATTTGCACTGGCCTTCTGTTGCACCAACTTTCCCTCACTTTATACACAAATGTTCAAACTATGTGTGAAAAGTTTCTGTTTGTAGTAATTGCGAGAGTAAATATGAAAAGTCTAGAAGAACATTTCAGTGTTAAAGGTAATGTGTCACCATAAAACTAGCCATTAATGTGGTAATTAATATCTAGATACGATGAAGCTAAATCCTTCAGGGCCAAAACCATCTCCTGGATCAACAACACTCGAAGATGTTTTAGACTCCTTGCTAGGATTGCCATCTTCCACTCGCGCACCAAGCCCTAGTCTCCAAGGTAGGAGACATGTGTAAGTTTCATTTCAGGTATTTCTACTGTCATATCACATTAACAGTTAACTTGGTCGCACATTTTCGATGGAACGTGTCAGTTTTCAGCAATTTTCAGTCTTGACTGTGTTTGTGTGACTGGACTTCAGAGAGTATTCACAAGTAAACGAAAACACAGCACATTCCCAATTATTTTTACTCGTTTTCACCGTTCCAATTTTGCTATATTTATTTAATAAAAATAATTTTTATCTTACATCATTTCCACAAGAAAATTATTCCCGTTAAATAACCGTGTAAACAGCTGCAGTTCTGTACATAATTAATATTGACATTCATTGCCTAACGTTCGACCAAAATAAAATGCTTTCCTGGAATTTGAATTAAAATTCTCCGATAATTTTTTAATTTCTTTGATAAGTTTGAAGGTTTTCTTTAAAAGGAGTGTCTAACAATTTTGTTGTGTTTTCTTTTATTACAACAAATTGATCTTAAGTTAATGATGACCGATTTTATTTACGACAGTTATAATAATCATATAATTTATGAATATTACGCAAAGCTACTTAATTAAGGTAATCATTATTTTTAAGTATCATTCTGTGTATAAACTTTTAACTAACAAATTATTGGTGTAATTAAATTCGAAACTGAGTTTTTAATCGTTGATTAACAATGATTTACTATTGAATGTGGTCGGTTTAATAATATTTAGGCTTCTCAAGATTAAATTCCTTTCTTCTTAAAAAACCAAGAAGCATTTCTTCAACAATTTTAACATAGAAAAAACAGCTACTTTGTCATAGAATCAACATAACTTTAACAAAATAGTAGTAAAGAGAAAATTAACAAGCAGGAAATATAATTAATTCAAAATAACATAAGATTGAACAAGGGTGTCTATAAATGTCTGTGATCTTGTAGACAGAGAAAAAAAAAACACATTCGCACTGGCAGTCAAATGCCAGTTTTATAATTTGGCAACAGTATCGCCATCGACACAGTACAAATACAGTCAAACTTCCATCTAACGAATTTCTATATTTTGTACATAACATAATTGTCGAATTTTTTGTAAATTTTTCACCGTCAACACGTTTTTTTATGCATTTTATGCAGCTTATAACAAAATAAAAATTTCCGTATAACGAATGTTTGTGCTTCATTTTTCATATTTTTGTAAGATTTGTTTATAATTAATAGATTTTCAAATCATTGTTTCTTTTTTTTAACAAATGGTAGTGAATAGTTTACATCTCGGCAAAACATACCGTATGAAACCAAGACAAATTGGATATACATAATTATAACGAATTTTTTTAAGATCACCATTGCGCTTCGTTATATGGAAATTCAACTGTACTACTGATTCAAAATATAATCATTAAAATACCTTATAAATGTTGGTTCAAGCCCTTATCTCTAAGTAACTAATTCCGTGGACTAACTGGGATCACAGACATTTACCGAAAATAATCATGTGGAATGAGACTTTTAGTATTTAGCAAGAACTAAGTAAACCCATAATTCCAAGCTTTCTTCATGATCTTAAAATTTAAAAATTTATTCTAAATTTGTTAAAGTTGACTTTTTGTTTACTGTTTTCAAGTGTTGAAACAACAATTTCCACAACAATTAGACAATCATCAAAATCTGCAAGTCTATAAAAACCTTGACAAATTGGCATTTCTTTAATCTGCAGGTTTATTAAGGTCAGAAAATCGAAGAAATTATTTGTCGTACATTTTTCTGTTATTTATGGTGATTTCTGGTCATGTTAAATTTATAGTATTAGTAGAATTATTCCCAAACTGATGATAACCCCAGCACTCAAAAAATATATTTCCCATTAATTATGGATTTTGAATTAACTAATCGGTATTCCAAAAGTTTTCCATCTATTTTTTTTAAATACCATAAATGGCCAAATACTTTTATTCTCTACAAGGGTATGAAATTTGTTTGGTCTTTCTTAATTTATATTGGTATCGGAAGTTTACATTTAACAGTATAAGATTGGAAAACGTAGCGGGAAATTTATCCGATCATTTTCAAACTTTATATCATTTGGAAAGTAACTTTTAATAAGGAAAACTTTGTGTTCGGTAATAAACTTTCTGTAAAAGTTAAGTGTATAGGTCATATTATTATTAGGTAAGTAGTATTACTTGCCGCTGCTAACATACATTTTTAAAATAATCAGCAATCATTTCATGGCTTTCAGAAGATAAAGGTATTCGATCATATTGTCGGTTTTTTTAAAGAAGATATACAGGGATCTCAAAAGTTTCAATCTATTCTGTTCAAATACACCGTTATCCATGTAACCATGCAACCCAATTTACGTTTTACTACTGCGCCTAGCTACGCTCAATTAAACAAATTTAATTTAGTCCTTGATCCTGCTACTGACGTTTTTAGTGAAATTACTTTGATTACTAATTCAACAAAATTAACTGTAGGGATCCCTTGCATTTTGGGTTGCGTATAACTCAATTTTCAGAAATTATGTGGCTAACTCGTGTGGCAATACTAGAGAAATTCGTCAATAGAGGGAGCATACTGTGTCATTGTCCTTGTATACAGAGTGATATACGGAAGTTGACAAAAATAAATTTTTATTTTGTTTCGCTTATTTTTAAATTAATTTAAAACAAAATTATTATTATTATTATTACTGTAAACTGGTATATTACATTTGAAGCGTTGTAAAAAGCATATGTATTTATATTAACACATTGACGGACACTAGAAAAAAGTAAAGTTCAAAAATTGACAATCTTTTGCAAATGTGACACTGGGCTTGTTACAGTACGTCAGTAAATGCACATTTCTGCTGCTATAGCAGCAGTGAATCAAAATGACCGTTTCATTTTGGACGGCTATTGCCGTCATGTCACATTGTGAACTTTGTTTTGACGGCTATAGACGCAAGTGTCGATTAACGTGTTAATAACCTTACAACGCGAGTAGTACTATATTTCTTTTTGATTTGTCTGTTATTAACAAATTGTTAACAAAATAATTTCATCGCATTATATTTTTGACACATCACCCCCACTTACGGCAGCGCAATATTTGTTTTCATTACGTAGCAGTGCTTGTAATTAGAAATTTACAAAGTATGCTTACTGTTTGTAATTGACAGTTTAAGTAGGTGGGAGTAGAAGAAGGTATACAATTATTCAGTTGCTATGAATTTGCAAAAATTGCCCGTTGTGATTAAATATTATCTAATCCCTGATTATTGAAAATCCATAGTAATAGCTACCTTCACCAGTAATATCTAGTAACCACAAATATTTTAAAAATATTTATAAACACATATTTTATACATATTTTTCGTGAGAGGTTTTTGAATATTTTATTAATATTTTTTCTAAATATTGAGAAAATATTCAAATGAAATATTTTATTTATATTTTTTCCAAATATTGAGAAAATATTTAAATGAAATATTTTATTAATATTTTTTCCAAATGTTGAGAAAATATTCAAATGAAATGTTTTATTTATATTTTTCCAAATATTGAGGAAATATTCAAATAAAATATTTACTCAGTATTTTAGAATATAAAAAATAAAATAAAAACTTACCTCTAGTTGTGTAAAACAGAAAAACTTGTTTCTTATGTACACAGCACATAATTTTAATAACGAATTAATACTTTTGACAACTTTTGAGACATACTCAAAGTTTATCAAATGAATAAAAAATATTTATAATTAATGTGCTCCAGCTAAACAAACTTTTATTTATATTGTCAATTTATTTGAACAAAAATTTGTATCTATAATATATTCAACTCATACCTAGATATAAAATACGTCCGATAATAATACTTACATTTAAATAATGAGGATTCTTCTACAGATTACGATTAATCGGATAAAGAAAGCAACTCCAAATTTTGAGTTGAGTGAATGTTTGTAAAATAAAGATTAATTTAAAATATAACTACATATATAGTTTATAAACTAATATATGTAGGTACTACAGAAACAGAACGATGTATGCCAATTTTTTCCAACAACGAAATTTTGATGTCTATTGATTAAAGTATGTCACATTACAGAGTGAATTATGTCCAAATTTGGAGTTTGTGTTGCATTATAATGTATCTCCAATTACTTTAGGGCAATACTAAAGATATCAAGTTATTAATTTCCTAAACATTGTAACTTTTGAACACACATCGTTCTGCTTCGGTGGAATGTACTGTAATTTTAATTTTTCAGTCTTGATTTGGCTGATGCCAGGTAGAACCCGATGATTATTTTCATTTCGTCAGTGGTGGCACCGCTATGGCGTTTTCTTGTTGCCTCTAAATCAATTCTAATTATGCTATGCCATACCATGAATTAAAAATATTTTTTCTTACCCATGACCACTTCATACAGCTTCATCCTAGAAAAGTTCAATTTTTGTTTACGGCCTTGCCCAGAATACAAAACGGCTAATTCCTTATGGAATAATACCCCCATAATTAAATAAATCGTTTTCTGAAAGTTCTCGCCTTCCAGCAAGTATAGAAAATTAGCTAAAAGTAATAGAAAAAGTAATAATACAAAAAAATAACTGACTACTCAGGTATCTTACCAATTCATTGAAACGTTCGGGTTCATTAAAAATCCTGGTATTAATATCTTCCAATGCATCCACTGTATACGCAGTAACAAATTTCATTAACTATTACTAAGCAGAAACAGGTTCGCTGAATAGATTAACACATGGCTTGCAAAGATGACGTCTAGCGTTTACAAATACTTACATGAGTAAAAACCGTTACTTACGTCGTAATTAACAGCAACTTTTCCACACAACAAACTAATAATGAAATTAGAGATGTTTTTGATACAAAAGAAAATATGATCAGAAAAGTTTAACGTTTCTAACTCACAGAGCGTTAGTGCTAAGCAATGGCCTGGTTGTATAATAGCTGCTCAATGCAGCCGAAGGTACAACTGGAATACGAACACAATGGATCCGCTTTTAAAGTGTACAATCTACCTGCTCCAGCAAGGTTGATGGACCGATTAAATAGCTAATTTTCGTAAAATCATAATATTAACTTTTCTGCAAATAACCGATACAATAGAGAACAGTTGTTACCATGGAGAAAAAATTAAAGCGCAATAATTAAGATACAGCTAATAGCGCTCAACATTATTACTTAAAAAAATGAAAATTTTGGATATCAAGCAATGTTGCTCACCGCTACCTCCTATAAAACTTAAATAATAACTTTATCATTTTATGCAAAAGTCCCATCCGATATATTTTTTCGTACTTACCGGTTATACGTATCATCAAATTTACAAAAAACTGTATTGTTTTTGTTATATCAAATCGATGTTTACAAATACACATTGCTATCACAGAAAAAAAAATTAAGTAAAACTGTTCCCAATAAAATATAAGTAATCCTATATAACATACATATTACTAAATATATTCCTTAATATATTTTCTATAGTATATTTCATTTATATTATCAAAATATTTTCCTTAAAATATTTTCTTCAATATATTTTCTTCATATTAAAAAAATATTTTCCTTAACAGTCCTCGGCGCCCCGAGACTAAATTCAATGGTTTTGTACATACGTTGTCCGTACGGTCTCATTTTCAAATTTGAAAAGAAGGTCGCTATCTTATACGACGAGTACACGCTAGCCAGACGACTTCCATTTAATTACAGTTTGATATTATGTCAATTAAGCTTGTTATTAATTAAAACGTCCAAATTTCACCTAGTCGTACAACTTGCTGTGCGCCTCCAATTTTCAACATTTTGCTTTAAAATTGTAATGGTCTTGTAGCTTACTCATTTATCGGCGGCCCTCACTTAATCGTTTTTCTTCATATACTACCGTTTTTTAATTATTTCAATGTTTGTAAATTCATGTAAAAAAAATTGCCGAGAATTGGTCAAGAAAAAGATCGCCTGAAGTCATCCGTCAGTTTGATTTACAACCGTACTTCAGAGTAATAATGGCATGCGGTGTGGTTGGAGGCAGCAAGTGAATTCTAATTTTGGTATATGAAACATTCAATGACAAAACTGCACATTTTTGGTATTTCTAACTACTACCTGCTTCGAACCCTGTTTTATGTGGCGCTTACTGAATACACAGTGAGCGCCAGCCAACTGGAATAAATTCATTATTTCAATTATTGTGCATATTGAGAAAAAATCCCGAAACACGTAATTTTTAGTCTAACACATCATATCCTGTAAAGTGAAAATTTCATCCCTAACCTCAACCCCGTTCGAGTGACAGTTACAACCCCCAAATTTTTAAATGGGAAAGGGGGGGGCTTGTGATACCTCATTCAAAAATGCTATGGTTTAAAAATTTATTGTAAAAATGAAGAGTAAAAAAAAATTAATCTGTTTAACGAAATTCGCTACAACACATTAAAAAATCAAAAATTAATAGCGTTTCGTTCTTAGTAATCTAATACAATAAAAAATATATCAATCAACGCTTTAAACTAAACTAACAATTTCAACTAACGAAAAATGTTCATAAGTTTTTATGTCACTTTCTGAACATTTCAATTGTTTTTGCTTGCCTTCTCAGTATCAAGGACCAAACGCTATTAGTTTTTGATTTTTTTAGTGCGTCATAACGAATTTCGTTAAACAGATTAATTTTTTTTTACTCTTCATTTTTGCAATAAATTTTTAAATTATATCATTTTTGTATAGAGCATGAAGAGACCTTTCAAACGAGGTATCACAAGGCCCCTCTTCCTATTTCAAAATTTGAGGGTTGCAACTGTCACTCGAAGGGGGTTGAGGTTAGGAATGAAATTTTCACTTTACAGGATATGACGTGATAGACTAAAAATGACGTGTTTCGGGATTTTTTCTCAACATGCACAATAATTGAGATAATGAATTTATTCCAGTTGGCTGGCGCTCCCTGTATATCGGAGATATAAAAAAATGTTTCAAATAGTTATTTTTGATTCTAGATTGCGAAATGCTACTTTTGCATTCGAGAATGAGTTTTTTTTGCGAGCATCGCGAGCAAAAAAAACATTCGAGAATGCAAAAGAATTTCGCAATTCGAGTATCAAACAACATTTTTTCGAAAACTGCAGCTCCATATCAATGGAAACTCAAAGAAAAACTACTGACATTTCATCCAGATCAATGTCTACAATTACTTTGGTGCTAAATCTAGTATGCTTTGACTAACTAATTTATGATAGCAACCGTCAAACAAACATTATAATTTATAATTTTGTACCGTTTATGGTGATTTGGTGAGAATAACTCCTGTATTTGAAGCGGAAAGTAATAATAATCAAAAATGAGTTCCGAAAGCGATGACGATGATCTGCCTTTTGATGTATTAGAAGCGGCACAAAGCGCAATTTCTAGTCTTATCCCGGAAAAGTCCTCTAGACAATATGAATCAGCTTATAACGATTTCATGAAGTGGTGTGGTTCTAAGAAATTGAAAAACGTGTCTGAAAGTGTGATACTGGCTTATTTGGAATATAAAGCTAAGAAATTGCGGCCACCAACCCTATGGTCCATTTATTCGATGTTGAAGAAAACATTGAACGTCAAACAAAATGTAGATATAGCAAAATTTTCAAAATTAATACCATATTTGAAAAATAAAAATTAAGGCTATCGACCAAAAAAATCAAAAGTCTTGACCAAAACAGAAATTGAAAAATTTATAGAAGAGGCCCCAGACCAAAGCTTTTTATTACTGAAGGTACGTTCTACATTAATTTAAATTTTTGGCATTTATATAATAAAATATTGTTTCGGACTATTTTAATAATGGGAATATATGGTGCATGTAGAAGAATCGAGCTGTTGAATTTAACAATTAATGATATTGAAGATAAGGGTTCAATTGTTATTTTAAAAATTGAAGATTCGAAAAGACACAGTCAAAGAACATTCGTCATTTCAAATCCATCTCATATTGAATTATATCGAAAATATAATGGCTTACGTCCAGCGTACAGTACTAATCTAAGATTTTTTATTAAATACGCCAATGGGAAATGTGCAAATCAAGTTATTGGTATAAATAAAATCAGAAACACTCCAAAGGAAATAGCCACATACTTAAAATTACCGGAGACGGAACGCTACACAGGCCATTGTTTCCGACGATCTTCCACAACTTTCCTTGCAGATTCTGGAGCTGATTTTGTCAGTGTGAAGAGACATGGAGGCTGGCGCTCGTCAACAGTTGCGGAGGGATATATTGAAGAATCAATTGAAAGGAAAATTAAAGTTTCAAAAAACATCTTAGCTGTTCCGGAATCTGAAACTTCTTCCACAACAGGGACTGACGGTTTTTATCAAGACAAGAGTCTTGCAGTAAATCAGCCAACGTCTTCTATGGAAATGGGTCTTCAAGACCAAAGTATTTCATTAAACCAGCTGGCGTCTTCAAGCGGTATCACTTTCAATAATTGTACTATTACAACTTTGCAGTTAAATATTGCTCAATAAATAATAAAGATTCCCCCAAATTGTGACTTCTTCTTTAATCAAAAATTGCTGAACGTAAAAGTCTTTTTTGTTCTAGATTGTAAAAGACTTTTACATCCAGTAAACAAAAAACAGTCACTTTGACAAGCGATTTATGTCATGTAAATGTCAACATTTGTTATCAGCTTTCGAAAATGAAAATTTTGCGTGAATTAGTGTACATAAATGTAGCAAAAGTCATTTTTCCATTTGTAAATTAGAAATATTTCTGTTTCCCAAAATAAACAAAAACAACCAGTTATTTTTGAGTCCGCGCCCCGTTTGAAATAAAGCTGCACTGGTTCAAGGGTGTCAGTAGCGAAAAAAAAATTTTGCACTTCTGTGCCCCATAAGCTGTCACGTATTCATGGAATGTAAAATTTTTGAGATCGGTTATAATGGGCAGGTTTTAGAGCACACTGAAGCAATACTAAATATAGGCAGTTTTTTCAATAATTTTCCACGTTTGATTGCTCGCCGTGTGGTCATTTTTCATCCAATTGGATCAAACAAAAAACCATAATAGAGAGCATTTAATGCCCATTAGACTGGCATATCATTTGTTTCGATGTAACCAGTGCATCAGCCTGGAGCGCACGAGACGTGAGATAACAGCAAAAACAGTTCATTTGCGGTTTAAGCAATCAAAGTGGTGAACTTCAAAAAATCATAGCTCATAAACTATTGGTCCTAGAGTAGCGGTCTCGATTCGATTCTGAGTGCCTATATCGTTAGGTATTTAAATGAATCAAATTTTTTTTTTCCAAAAAGCCGTTTGCTCAGCGCACTCAAGAACGTGTTTTTTTAAAGTTCAACCCCCATTTTCAACATTTTCCGAAAAGGTCGCGAGGTCAAAAACTTGACATTAACATTAGGGGCATTTATGATAAAACATATCAAAAAACCAAACCTGACCGACCTTTTGCAGGGTAAAAATACATTTTTACTGGACTAAATACATTGTTTTCAAATTTGAAATTTTGTTTTGAAAAAGCGGTTTTACCTCAAATCATAGACCCACGAAAACGTACGAGTGCAGAGATCGAAAAGCCGGAAGCAAATATTCAAGTAATCAATTAATAAAAACCAAAGTTGTTTTCCTATTTGCAATTCCTACCGATAGGTACTATAAAGTTTACAAATATTTAAATAACGCTAATTACATCACAACAAATTTTCGGTTTTTTATTTTGTTTTACTAATAACATTCAAAAACCATTTAAGTCAACAAAAAAAACCCTTCTTCCTCTGTAAGTCCCATTCCAGTACAAAAATATTTTGCTACACATCTGGTATTTAAAAGAATAAAGGAGCCGATACGCCCGAATACATATTGTGTCGCCAGTATTGTAAACTGTATTTCGAGTAAATGTAAGTCGTTTCAAGGAAGTTATTTATGGCTACTTTACCGGGTTCTATTATGCCTAATGATTTATGACCGAGATGGTAGCGAATTAAGTTACTCAAACTTAATAATGTGTTTAAAAAAAAATTTAATTTTATTTAAATGGTTACAGTTCTTAATACTTATAATTATAACTTATTTTTAAAAGAAATACAGAACTAAAGTTACAACTACAACTAATCTAATTAAAACTAACTGATTTTCCATTATTTTGGTCTTTTATAACTTTAACATTATCACTAATAAAACAATGACTTATTCTAAACGTTAACTATTACTAATCATATTGTTTGTGTCCATGTTCCTAATATCAATGTCCGTAATTGAGTCACTAATATAACTATATCAATGTCCGTAGGTGAATCACTAATATAACTCCTCCCTCCTTAGGTTGGAAAATAACACGGAAGGGTTGTTTTCCTCTTGGTTCTCGGGTTGTGTTTTGATTGAATCGGCGATCTTCTTTTTTAGGATTTTTCGTAATTTCCATATTGGCCATATCAAAAGGCTTATTATTATTGTAATAATTAGAAGGATAACGGTAGGTTTGGATACGTCGTATTTGGTTATGGTTACTGGATGAAATTGAACAGTTTCTTGTCGTAACCTTGTTATTTCTTCTAAGTCTAGATGCTGCAACTGTAGTGGCTGGATGTCGATCCTCTCGTTAGTGTGTGTGATTGGCATTTCGGGAAGGATAAATGGTTCACCTTTCACCAAATATTCTTCGTTTGAAAACGTAGTTTCTTCACTTGAAATTTTACATTGATGGGGAATCTTGATTAGACTTGGTTGTTTTATAATTATGTAGCCAGAATTGGAACAGGTTTTCTTCAATTTTATTGGAGTCGTCGTAGGAATGGAAAGAACGTAATCTTGACTGATTTGTTCTGTTATAGAGTAATCAATAGATATTGGCGTCAGGGTGCATTCTTTTACTTCGGTGTTTTCTATGAGCGATATCATACAGTCTTTGTTTGAAGTTAACTTATTGTCACAAATGTACAGGTCTTCACATAGTTTGCATTTTTCTTCTTCATACTGGTGACTATTAGAGCCGAGCAAAAGGTAGGGTTTTGGAGGTAATATAATAAGTTTATTTTGTGGAATAGGATATAGACGGTAATATTCAAAGTTTTTAGAATGAAAAATAGGTATACGGATTGTAAAAATTATTTTATCAGGAGTAAGGATAACATGAAGATTGGCTACTTCATAATATGAAAGAATATTATTGAAATTGGGGATTTGATCTTCTTTATACAATTCTGTCAATACTCTCAAAATAGTTTTAAAATCTTTTATGGAAATAATTGAATTGTGTAATATATTTAGCCTAGCGAAAGCAATTGCATTTTCAAGGTTGTCAAAAAAGGTAATCAAATTTTGGCTATTTAATATGATTAAATCTAATGTATTTTGTATTCTAATAAATGCTGTAATTCCACTAATTTTCTTCTGGATGTTACTTTCGAGTACGTTTAATTTTTTCTTTATTAATTCTTGATTTGTATTGAGAGTTGTAATAGTTTTGTTGTAATTATTGATAATATTTTTTGTTAAAGAAATTTGTAATTGTAACTCTTGATCGATCGATTTTTGACTGTTTGACAAAATTTTTAATGCTTTATCATAATTTTTTGCATCGTTCGCATCGAGAGTTCCGAATAAATATTTTGATACCTTACCAACTACATTTATTAAACCTCGCCTATTGCGGGTATGAGGTAGGAGGTTATCGAGTTTGTGTTGTGCTTCTAAAATTAAATAATAAGTATGATCGAGTAGATGATTAAGAACATTTTGATAGGTATCTTTGAAAGTGTTATTATCCATCAATTGTATTGAATTATTAATTTTATGGAAATGATCAATAGCGTTGTCTAACAGTGTAGTTAATGGATTGATTTCAACATAATGAATGAAAGTGTGTTGTGTTTGAATGATTTTGCCAGGACCAAGATGAAATGGTAGGATTTGTGAGTTGATTGGTGTTATTTCGATTTTTTCGGCTATTGTGAAAATGTTAAGAGTGTAGGTGAGTAAAAGTGTTAACCTCAAAAAGATCATCTTTGGATGTGTGTGGTTTCTGTAACAAAGAAGTGGTGTAAATTTTCCTAGGATTTTTGGTGGCATGTTTGTGATATGTTCCCTGTTTGGTTATAATTTTCAGTCCGTTGTCTTGCAAAATTTTGCTTTCGGCAAATTTGGGTTTAGCTTTATTTCTCTCTTTGGTTTTTATGAACGCAGATTCATTTTGTTGGAAAGGTTTAGGATCGTTTCTATGCAGATTTAATTTGTCTATGGTAGTTTCTTTTTTATTTGTCATTTTATTTTTTACATCGTCGTATAGTAATTTGACCTTTTCTTTGTGTTCTTGTACATAGTTAGAGATAATTTTACTTTCTGATAAATCAAATGGGGTGTCTGAATTAATGTGACCTTTAATTATTTCAAAAGGAGTGTGTTGGGTAACTGAATGTATAGCATTGTTATATCCTATAATGGCATAGTTGATTAAAGAGTTAGCAGTATCACGAGGTCTTTCTAATTTAAGACATCTGATTTCTTCTGCTAAAGTCGAATGAAATCTTTCAACAGGGGAATTACTATTTGAATTTTTTGCGGTTGTATAATGCAATTCTATTTTATGTAATTTACAGAAGTCTTCTATATTGTTGTTTTTGAATTCACTACCACGGTCTACTGTGACTTTTAGAGGTATTCCATGGTGGGAAATGTATGTTAAAAGATGGTCTATTATGTTCAAGGGAGATAATGAAGTTAGGGGGTATGCTTGCCCATAGCGAGAAAATGAGTCTAAAATTGTAAGATATGCTTGATTTAATATTTTAAATGTATCAACATGTATATGATCAAATGGTTTACAAGTCGTAGGGGTTAAATTGAATTTTAGCGTGGGTGGATTTCTTTCATATTTTGCTTTCTGGCAAATATGACATGAATTTACATAGTTCGTGATATCTTTTATTAAATTTGGCCAATAATATCGTCTGTCTAGTGATGATTTCATCTCTGTTATACCCTTGTGACAAGTTTTACCTTCGTGGTGGTATTTTAATTTTTCTTGTTGTTCCTCGATAGTTATTAAGTCATGCAAAATTGTATTTGTTTTGAAAAGTTTGAATGCAGAGTTTTTGAAATATGTTTGTATAATGTTAACAAAGGTCTCTGATATATTTAGTGATTTAAAATGAATTGCATAAGTTTGTTTGGGGTCTAAGTATAATTTTATTGTATTAATTAGATTAGGTTCGAAATTGGTTATAGGTAGGGTTATTAATAACCTTGATTTATCAAAAATTTTAATGGTTTGATATTTGGGTATTAAACAGTCTTTAGAACAGTGTAAGATAATTTGATTATTGTAATGATTTAGCGGTCTGTCTGTTATTGGAATTTCGATAATTGGATTTTCGATTGCTGAATGTACTGTTTCATTGTCTATATCGCATATGGGTTTGTCATCTGGAATTATGTTATGATATATTTTAATTTTAACTTTTGTTCCTTTAAAAATGTATTCGATCATTTTCTTAACTATAACCCATTCTAACTTATCTAGGCCACAACCTAGTCGCGGTAAACTAAGTGATGTTTGATTGTTTTTTATTAAGTTGTCTCGTAATTTGAGGAGGGTCACGAATAAATCTTGATAAGATGGTTTATTCCAATGATTAATTTTTGTTACAAGGTAATAGACTGTTTTATTATTTTCTGGGGCGATTCCTATATCATGAAGGATGAGTTTTTGATTGTAAAGTAATTCTGTATGATCGTGTTTTTCTTTGATTTGCTTAGCTAGTCCTGCACTCATTTTGAGATCTTGGGATATACAATGAGCGATATTATCGTTGGCGGTTAGTAGTGAATCGTCGAGTTCAATGATATTGGTGCTAAAGGTAATACGAGAATTAATTGTTCTTAAAAAGTCGTCAAAGGTTTCTTTAAATGGAGGTTTTATTTGTGTGTTTGAGATAATTTTAAATTTTGGGGTTCGAATGTTATTGTCATTATTAGGTGGTGAGAAATTTAAATTTTGGTTATCGGGTGGAAATGATTTGTCTACAAATTCATTTAAGGCAGCTAAACTATCTATTCCTGGAATAGGATCAAGGTTAGTCAAGAATTCATTGATTGTAAGATCTGCATCTCCAGGGTCAGCAATTACTGAGGAATTTTCCACATTTTCGGTGACGTTGATTTCGATTCTTGAAAGGGCGTCGGCGTTAGTATTTTGTTTTCCTTTCTTGAATATAATTTCATAATCAAATTCTTCTAGTTTCAGTCTCCATCGTACAAGTCGTGAATTTGGTTCCTTGAGGTTGAAAAGCCATTGAAGAGGTTTGTGGTCTGTGATGATTTTGAATTTCCTTCCGAAAAGGTACGGGCGAAAGTACTTTGTGGCCCATACGATTGCTAGAAGTTCCTTTTCAATCGTACTATAGTTGCATTCTGCTGAATTTAGTGTTCTTGAAGCGTATGCTATTGGTAGATCAGTTCCGATGTTACCTTGGCTTAATATTGCACCGATAGCAAAATTAGAAGCGTCCGTTGTTAAGTTAAAAGGTTTAGTAAAATCTGGATATTGTAAAATTGGGTCATTGCTAAGGATATTTTTGCAGAATTCGAACGCTTTGCAGAATTCTTCTGTATGTAGGATTTTGTTACCTTTTTTAAGGCATTGGGTGAAAGGTTTTGTAATTTTTGCGAAGTCCTTAATGAAACGTCGATAGTATCCAACGAGACCTAGAAATGATTTGATCTCTTTGGCCGTTTTTGGTATGGGGAACTTTTGAATAGCTTTGATTTTGTTTGGGTTAGGTTTAATTCCATTAGATGTTACCACATGACCTAAAAATTCTACTTCTTTTCGAAGGAATTCCGATTTGTCGAGTTGTACTTTGAATCTGGATTTGCGAAGTGTTTTGAATATCGACTTTAGGTTAGACAGATGTTCTTGGAGTGATGTGGAGAAAATTATTATGTCGTCCATGTAAACGAAACAGATCTTTCCTTGCAATTCTTTTAAAACATTGTCCATCACACGTTGGAATGTTGCGGGTGCATTTCTTAATCCAAACGGCATTCTCGTATACTCGTAATGTCCGTTTTCAACGTTGAAGGCAGTTTTTTGAATCGATTCATTTCCCATTTCAATCTGGTGAAATCCAGAAGCTAGATCGAGGGTGGTGAAGTAATGGCATTTCCCTAATTTATCTAAGATGTCCGTGATGTTGGGTAATGGGTATCTGTCACTTATTGTTTTTTCGTTGATCTTCCTGTAATCTACTACAATGCGCCATTTCTGTTTCCCGGTGGCATCTAGTTTTTTAGGAACTATCCAAATGGGTGAACTCCATGGGCTCTGCGATGGTCTGATTATTTCGTCGTCCAACATTTTCTTTATTTGTTTTTCTACTTCTGGTTTGTGGATAAACGGATATCTGTATGACCTAGTATGGACAGGAATTTCGTCGGTCGTCTTGATTTGATGCTTAATTTGATTAGTGAATGTTAATTTTGTTTCATCTCTGTGGAAGATGTCAGTAAATTCATGACACAGAGATATGATTGCTGTTTTTTCTTCGTTATTAAGGTGAGCAGTCCTGATTAGATGTTCTAAATTTGTAGTTTTGTTGTTGACAGGTGTATTTGGTAAGAAGTCATCGATATGATAAAACGTGAAGCGTTGCTTTTGTTGGTCGGAGAAAGGATAAGCTTTAAAGGGTTGTTGAATAGTTTCTGTGATACGAGAATTGGTGTTGTTATGAATTTCTACGAGAGCAATACCATCTTTGACTTCTGTCAAAATTTCTGGTATGTAAAGTTTATTAATGTATTGTTCTGGAATAATTACATCTCCTTTTATTTGATCGACAGGGATTTTAGTTTGTATAACTTCATGGCTGTTGATGCTAATCGTACGAGATGACTCATACGGTTGTCTATAAAAGAAGGGTATTTGAACTTTATTGTTGGTTAATTTAGTGTTTTTCAAATCTATGATTAAATTTAAACGCGAAAGATCTTTAATTCCTAGAATTCCATCGAAGTACTCGTGGAAGTCATACAACAGGAATTCGAGTTCTCCTGATGACTTTAGTTCTTTAAATGCTGGAATGTTGGCTCTATAGCGGATCTCCGTTTTACCTATTGCTGTTTTGATTTGTGCGGGTTCGTGAATTATACTATCTGGGAAATACTGTTCAGCAATACCGGGTCTGAGAATGTTAGAAGAACATCCTGTATCTATTAATAATTTTATTGGTGGATTACTGATTTGGATATAAGGTAATGAGTTGCATTGAATTATATTTATTTCACAGTTTACGGTGGTCCTATATTCGGGTCGGTGGATGGAAAATTTTGAAAGTAATCGTTATCAAATTGTTGGGCATCGTCAGTGTTTACATTATTATAAGAAGGAAAATTTTCCGATTCTTCTGAGTCATTATTTGGATTATTAGTTTCGTTATAAAAATCCTGTGGTTCTTCGGTGTTTAAATCTTCTATTTCATTTAATTCTTCAGAGATAAAATTTCGAGGTCCGGAAGGTTGGAAATGGTTAAATCTATTATTGTAAGGGTTTCTTGAGGTTGAGGACATTGGTTGTTGGAAGTTGTTATAATTATTGAATGGTCGTTTCACGGTGGAATTTCTAGAGGTTGTAGACATAGGTGTAGGTTCATTGGTTGGAACCTGATTAGTTGGTCTAAAAACGTTTTTTGTTGGCCCGAATACCTGAGCTGCTGTTGGATATTTTTGAGTAAACGGTCGCGAATTTAAATTTGAAATGGGACCTCTAGGAAATGTATTGATATTGTTATTGAATGATGGATTTGGAAAATTATTGGGTGTTGGTTGAGCAAAATTGCTAACAAAATGATTTGGTTGTATAAATTTGTTAGTAAAATAACTTTGTTGAGGAGGTTGTGTAAAATTATTTGTAAAATGATTTTGTTGGGGCCTTTGTGAAAAGGTATAGTTAGGCAAATTAGGTTTTGATGGTTGTTTGTACTGATTTCCTTTTATTTGCATTAAGTTTGGTAAATTCTGAGTGTATTTAAAATTTTCTTCTTCTATCACATAACCGATCGCTTCTTCGAGGTTCGAAGGTTTCTGTATGCGAACAATACTTTGTACGTTTCCGACTAATCCTCGAATAAACGTATTTAATGCGACTTTATTATATTGGTTAATATAAATGTCTCTTGTAGTTGGTAGCATTTCGGGTTCTAACGCTAATTTTGCAAAAAGTCTACTACGTACTATTTGAATTCTCTCACCAAAATCTAAGGCTGACTCGTTTCGGTTAGGTTGCAAAGTGATTAAGTCTTGTTCTAGGCAATCTAAATTTCTTCGGTCGCCAAAACTCAACTGAAGAGCCTCTTTAACTAATTTCCATTTATTTAGCTCACTCCTACTACCTATTAATATCTGGGCTTTACCCGTTAATTTCCCTATTACTACTCTAATTAGATAACTAAGCAATTGTGGATCTGCATTTACTGAATACGTACTCATCAGATAATCACATGCTGATATGAAAATTTGCAAGGTATTTGGATTTCCATCATAATGTGGAATTGTATCTACATATAATTTTAATAAACTAAAATTGATTTCTACATTAGGTGTTTCTTTAGGTGTTTCTCTAGGCATTTTGTTGGAAGTTAAATTGACAGAACTAAAAAGAGTGGTTAATTCGTCGATTTCAGGATTCATTAACAAAAAGGATAAGATGGAAAGCTCGACTCACCTTTGCGATGTCTTCAATAGACGCGAATTTGTCGCTTGGATGGCTCGAATTGATGTCCTTTGCGATGTCTTCAATAGACTTGTAGATATTTGTTGCTCGGATGGCTCGAATGATGTCCCCAATGGACGTGGTTCTTGTAGACAGCACTGAAGGAATTGGAATTCCAATCGCGGAAGATGTTGCACAATGCACTATTTTTCGCGACGCACTGTCCTACCGGCTGCGCCAATTAAGTTACTCAAACTTAATAATGTGTTTAAAAAAAAATTTAATTTTATTTAAATGGTTACAGTTCTTAATACTTATAATTATAACTTATTTTTAAAAGAAATACAGAACTAAAGTTACAACTACAACTAATCTAATTAAAACTAACTGATTTTCCATTATTTTGGTCTTTTATAACTTTAACATTATCACTAATAAAACAATGACTTATTCTAAACGTTAACTATTACTAATCATATTGTTTGTGTCCATGTTCCTAATATCAATGTCCGTAATTGAGTCACTAATATAACTATATCAATGTCCGTAGGTGAATCACTAATATAACTAGCGTGGTTGCCTATCATTTAATGCAACGCCTAACGTCGTAAAATTCAACTTCTACAAAGACAGGTCCTCTATGCCGAGAAGTCTTAAAATATTTTTTTCAATATATTTTATTCATATTAATAAAATATTTTACTTAAAATATTTTTTAGAATATATTTTATTCATATTACTAAAATATTCAAATATTCAAAAAAGATTCAATATTTTCTTAATATTTTTAAAATATGAAGAAAATATTTGTGGCTACTAGGGTTTGCTTCAACTTTGAAGCGTTATAATTTTAAAACTAAGCGAAATCGAACCATTTTAGTGCCCTACAAGCATCTGAAACTTAATCATAAACCTGTCAACGTTAGTTACAATTGAAATTATTGAATACTTATATACTTGAATAATTTACAAAAAGATGAAGTGACTATGACATACATATATTTCAATAGAATAAATAGAGACTTTTGAGAGACTTTTAGTTTTAATTCCAATCTATTAATTTTATTTCGTAACTAAATAATATAATATAATACTACATATAATTTTCATTTGTTACTTGTTCAAAAATGTAAAACCAAGTATTATGTACCCGCTCAATAACTATCTAATAAACAGAAAAAAACTGAAAACAATGCATGATAAAATAAATTAATAACCTGGATAAGAACTGGCAACTCTCACGAGTACCTTAATTACCTACCGGCAATTACAATTCCTTTAATTTGTACGTGTAACAGCAGCATGTAATTATGTTCAAGGGTTGCTATAATCCGAATGTATAATTACTGTCTTTTCTCGACAGGGACGGCGTCAGCTAATACCAGCCCCAACCGCTTAAACGATGAAACTCTCATCTCCGAACAATACCGTCGACGAAGTGAAGGAAGCGACCCAGTTGGACAAAATTCTTCAGCGCGAAGGGTCAATTTTCATTCTTCACCGGTAATCCGCTGCCGGTATACCCACTGCGGCCGTGTGGTCTCCGCATCCAGCGCCGAGCGCCACGCTTTCAAAAAATGCCACAACTGCTCCTACACTTACTGCTCGAGGGCTTGTCGGCGCGCACATTGGGAAAAGCATCGCAAAAATTGCCTCTTCTCTCGCGTCGGTACTTTATGTCGCCACGTCTTAGCAGCTGCAAAAGAGCAGAATGACACATTACTTCACATTTCTCAAATAGCACGCAGGGGTTTCCTATCATACGGCCCCGGAGCCGTTAAATGCTTCTTCTCTTGTCCGGAAGCCGCCGAGAAATTCTTAACGGAGGGCTTGAGTAGTCTAGGGGAGCCGACGTACATCCAGTGGAGTGACCTATTGCCATCCGAGATGGGGTCGCAAATGTACGCGGAACTAGTAAAAATGTGCAAAAGTTACAATCCGGACACTAAATTAGTATTGTATGTGACTGTGTGCGTAATATCTGAAGCTCCAGCCACCGGAACTATTAAGTGGGAGCGGCAGTTGGTGTCACGATGCGCCAAAATTCGCCTCCACAAGGACATTCCGATTCCGGAGCGGGTGAACGAGAACCCCGAGACGCTGATTTTGACCTGCGCTCCCATTCAAAACGACGATTCTGTGCTAAAATCACGAGAATTGTGCTTGAATAACATTCAACGGCGACTGCGGAAACGGGGGGTGTCTTTGCGACGACAGTATCCGGAGGTGTACCAGCAGCTGAATTCTTACGTGGAAGGGACTTGTAACAAATTCACACCAGTGACTGTTTATCCCCGGGATGCTTCTGGTAAGGCGTTCATGTGCATCATCATGCTGGACGCAGAACCCGACTGCATTCAACAGGTGGTCAGCGCTGGCGTTCGAGTATGCAAGATCGACGTTCTTCAAGACTGGGATTAATCACTTATTATGTACATAATCAAACGCCAGATAAATCGTGTCGTAATTCCCTCTTTCCTGTGATCTGTATAGCTTATTGTTAAATATTTTGCAAATTTTAATTTTCATTGATGTTCAAAATCTATTAACGCTTGACTAATAGATGGATTTAAATATTAAAGTGTCAACTGAATTGCTCATTCAACATTGACTGACAAATTGTTAATTTAATCAGTTGAATATTTTTGTCTTAAAAATTAACCGTTTTCAGAAAGTATCTAAGAGTTTAAAAAAAGCTGTTACCTACTCATAAAATATCATAGACAATATTGTTGTTACCAAATGTTTTATTTGATATTATAATCTTAAATAATATAACACTGCAACACCATGATGTTTTTATTTATTATGTGCAGTGTTGTGGGAAGCCCAAAATATTAAAACAGATGAACAAAAACCGTTACAAACGTATATTACTGATTGGTGAATAGAAGACTCCAAAAAGTATCAATTAAAAACGGTTTAAAAAATATTCATTTTCTCATTTTTAATACCATTTTCGGAAAATAAAGTGTTTGTTTCTGTAACTAAGAAGAAAAAATGTTTCATCACTAAGGCAACAACATTCACTTTTAATCCTAGGCCTAAAACAGTTTTGTCTTCCATTTTTGGTTTGAAAATTTTATTAATATTTAAAGTTAAACGCACAAAACTGCTACCACATCTGGAGGTAAGTCTTCTTCACAATTTATCATTACTCACACAAAATACACACATTTTTGACAGATCCTTTTAGTAGACAGATACATTTTTGCAACAAAACAATGACAACTAGATAAAGTCACGTGTATTTGGATATTACTCTGCTTATCATTACTTTAGAATTTGTATATTTGGTACTTTGCAGTAGACTGGAGAAAAAATTGCATGTTTCATTCGGATTTTAAAGTTACTTTTCTTGACTCGCAATTTTGCATTCGCTCTGTTGCGCTGACGCTCCGCCTCGCAACTATACACTATTTAACCCTAGAAAGCTATCGATAGTGGATTTAATAGTTTAGTGTCAAGCAACATTCGGCTGTAGTCAATACTGCTGATATTACTGTTTACAGATAAGAGCTACGAGTTCCTGCTCACTTTGCATTTATTTATTTATATTATACATCCGATACAGTGGTAGCAAAAATTCCAAACGCCGCATTTAACCCACCAGAGCTGACGCGAAATAAATTTTATTCGCGCCTAGCGCCTTGTTTAATAGGCACTGGTTTATAACGAGTTATCAGCTACTTATCTGTAACACAATACGATTCAAAATATATCAACTAAAGTCGCTTATTGTATGCAAGCAAGGCGTCAAGGTGATGTACGATAGCTGTCTAAGGTTAATTACAGTTTCCTTGTTACACTTGAAAAATTAGTTAAAAATTCATTCTTTAAAAATAGTTAAATTTCCTTCTAAACAGTTGAGTGCGCTGAACGCAACCATTGTGTGTACACTAAATGGTAACTCATGCTGATTGTGGGAGTTGTCGACCTTCGTCCCTATCACCACCTAACGAGCTCTACACCCCACCTCAAATCATCCCGTTTCATAGCCTGGCCCTTTACAAATCTCAAAATTAATTTAATTTTCAATGCCCAGAAAAATTAAAAAACTCCCAATTGTTTCGCATAAACGAGCAAAAAACGTTAATGTTATTGAAGGTTTTCCATGTTTTATAGTGACTTTTTATTAATCGTATTAATGTTTTTTGTGTAGTTAAAAAATGTCGCTAATTACTTTAGCTAATATTAAAAATAATAAATTTTAACTTGATCAAACATAAAATATTGAATGCAGATCTGATATTTGTAGGCAACCCTGTATGTACGTTTGTAACACGGCCCGCAAACCTATCAGGCGCCCTTCATGTGTCGGTATATACATACTTATTCATGCAATAGCAATGGTAATAACAGTTAATGCTCCAACAGTTATAAATGAAATGCTAAGTTGCTGGTTATTACATAGGTAGAAAAATAAAATTTAATTAATTTGGAACAGTCAAGTTTTGTAATTTTCTTAACAATACTGTTCATGTAAAACTCCATTTTCAACTAATTTTTATAGACACACATAAAAATTAAAAATAACACTTTTACTATTTCATTCGTCAGTATGAGCAATGGCAAATAAAATCTGCCTGCTGTACAATAAGGTCATAATGTATATTCAAATATAGATTATTGCAGATGGGTATGGAGGCAATTAAAATTTCAAGAAACCGTGACGGCAAGTAAAAGACAGCATGTCAGTTTTAATTGGTCTAGTGTTAACCCTCTTTCTGATCGCCGAAGCAAATCCCCCTTAACTTGGGTTCATTTAAATTATATACCTACTACTAACAAAAAGAACAAAATTTTACATTTAAAATACAGTGAGTCTGAAAGTCTGAATTCTCAACGTAAATACATATTATAAGAAAATTAAATAAAAATACTTTATTTCAAAAATCTTTGAAAAAAATTATGCAGAAAAGGCTTTGAAACTTTTTCTTCAATAAACGATATTAGAATACGATTTATTCAGTTATTATTAACATCTAAATGCCAATTTGCCTGTTATTAAAATCTACACTGTAACGTGGGTGAGACTGCAAAAACAAATTCGTGATATAATAGTTTGATAATAAATTGCTATCAAAATTAATTTTCACATTTTAAAAAAAGTAATTGGTCAATAAATTGAAGAATAATGCTACCAACTTTCAAAATTTTTCGAATACCGGAAATAGGTTTTATCTCAAAAATGCTATACGATGTACCACCTGTATAAAAAAGTGACAACAATCAAACTAGTAGAGAATTACATTATCTGCTACATGTTCTGGTAATTAAATTAAATTATTTGAAATTTAATTACTACATAAAAATGTATCTTAGTAATTAATTATTTGAAGTTTAAGATATTGCAAACAGTAGTCTCAAGAATGTTCTCACGGTTAGGTAGGTACCATTTGAAATACCTATAATTTATCATAGAATAAGCCAGTGCGCACCTACTAATTATCAGAATAAAAAAATAATTAAGTTCATCATTTTCCCTATGATAATCCATCATATAAATTATACGATCAACGGGTTGGCATATCAATAAATTTATCTGTTTCTATTCACGCACTAACTTATAGCCAATCAAAAGTAGGTTAAAAATATTGTAATGTAACCACATTAACTTTCATTCTAATACACGTGAAAATTCAATTTGAAATTAAATTATTATTAATCTGAATAATAATAAATAATAATAAAATTAATATAGGCACAGCGGATTATAGTGACAAATTCATACAAGGTGGCGCCACCTACCCGCAGATGAACAAATAAGTTAACATGTTGGGTAACAAGGTCAACAACACTATGTTCTAAACGGGAACAAAATTTTCATAAACTGTCGGATGTACCATCCTAAATATAATAATTCTGTGTTTAAGTGAAAAGGAATATGCTCATTTTGTGGGTAAGTTGTGTGTTGCTGTTTACTACGTCAAGACCAATTTATTCTTGCTACATTTCAATTGATAACGATTTTATCCACAAAGGAACGATTATCAAGGCAAGCGCAGTTAAACGTTTTTATTTATTACAAAGACGCTAGAAGACGGTTTAACATTAGAAAATGAAGAATCTGCCGCATAATAAAAACAAGAAGTGTCTAATTGCTACCTCGATCGCAGGTACCTGTCAATTGTGATTGTTTACGATCGTAATACATATGAAAAAAGTGGCGCTAAATTTAAACGTTCACGATTGATAATTTAGTAAGTGAATCGAATTTCTAACCGGAATAATTAACTCCCCTTAGCTTTGTTCATGATTTAAATAAAGAACATTAAGAATCCGTATGTAGTAATTTTTGAGAAAATTTTTAATAATTAAAAAATATAATCCAGCAAATTCAGGTAAAACTTACTGTACTTATTTATCAAAAGCAAATTTATTTACAAAGCTGTGTCAATTGTAGTCTTATATGGAAGTTCTTCTAACTTGTAGATGAAAGGTGACGTTGCACGTGATGTTTCCAACATAGTAAGAACAGATTAATGGAAAACCTCATGTAATCGACGATGGCCGATACAAGCAGAATTGAAGATGCTGTTGAGGAGGCATATTTCAAATTAACCGGTGGACTTCAACAGTGTAACAGTACTGATTATAACATGAAAACCCTAAACTGTGTGGACGCAAATGGTGATTTAATGTTAAACGATTGTGATATATTACCTAATAATAACTTGTGTGAAAGCATGGGATTCGCGAACTGTTTCAGTGATGGTAGTGACTGTGATATAAACATAAAAAATTATGTGTCCTCTCACAGGCAAGATTCCAATTCACCTGCTGGAGAAAGTAATTTAAACTTCAGTGGACCAGAAAGTACCACCACACATTCTCTATGCTCATCAGGTAACAAACTATTACTATACAGATGCTCTGAAAGTCACAAAATTAATTTCTCCGAGGCACTTAGCCGGAAATTGTATCCTTACAACTATCAAAAAGTTATTTGTTTCATAAAACTTTAAAAATTAAATTTTCCAATCACATAGTTTAATTTTATGTTAATAATTCAAAAGAAAAATTGTTTGTAATAATTGTTTATTAAAAGTCAAGTTGCATTGTGTCAACTTTGATGGAGGTCAAGGTTTTATGTCTAGATTTGAAAATGAAAAATTAGAGAAATTCTTAATAAATTTATCGACGGAAAACTTGTGTTGTGGAATATTGTGCTCTATCAAAGTTTGACAATACAACTTGATTGTGGTTTTAATTTTGGCAAAGGATAAAGAAATACTGTAGCATTTTTCTTTCCTTTGGTTAAAATTTCATGCTATTTTATGAGGAATAAGGCCTTTCTAAAAAGAAAACAAAACCCGACATTGGAACGTTTTAAACCAAGTCAATGGAAAGTTAAAATTTGCAGTTAACTAGTTATTTGATGGTTTGTAACCGTTTTTTTATAACCGAATTTTTTGTTAGTAAAAATTCTGTGTCGTCTTCTAGAAACCGGTACAAAAATTTTTGTGATCCAGTAATGCGCTGTGCCATCATTTACTAGTTACATATTGATTACCTTACATATGTCGTTCATATATGCCTGTTCTATTCTGTGAGGATTACACCTAAATTATCTGTAGGAAAAGACGAGTCTTTAACCTTTCAAACAGTCTTATCACACTAAATAGACATTTAAGGCCGATTAGACCTGTTAAAGTTACTAATCAACCTGTGATTTATTTTCTTTGTTTCATACTTTCCTTTGTTTTAGATAATGTTTTACATATTATGTTCAGTACAAAATGTTTCTGTAAAGATGAATTTGAAGTAAATTTATAGCAAACTTACGTTTTGTTAAAGCAGAAACATTTCTGTACATGTACACTATTAGCCTTTGTAAAATGATAATGGTGAACATAGGTTTTGGTGGGTTGTATGTAATACATGAAAGTTTCAACGATTTAAATTTGATCAAAAATCTGCCCTTATATTTTTCTGGAAATTCGACATATTTACAGATGCTGAAAATTGTAAAATAAACATTTCCCGTCACTACATTTTTTAAGTTGTTTTTGTACAGTTCCAAGATGTAAAAAAAAATATATACAGTGGAACCCAGTTTTTACGTCCCCGCATTTCGTGTTTTCCCATTATTTACGTCTAATTTTTGCAGTCCTGTTTCATTGTAATGTAGGTAATACTCGGTTTTACGTTTGTTTTTCCCGCAATTTACGTTGGAAATATTGAAAATGAAGTTATTAAATTTATTAAAATTAAAATTTTCATTTATCTTAGCACATTCGATTAAATCCATGGAAATCATTGAAATGAATATGTTAGCAGTTTTTAGACACCCTGCACTTTGCAAAGTTTTGTGATCGTGATTAGGTGAACAATTTTTTATTTCATTCGGTATTGATTCTCAAAAACTGAAAGAACACAAGGGCTCACTCGTAATTTTGATATACCACTTTGGCTCAATACTAAAAAATCGTGAATCAATTAAAAACAGTGCCATACAATGTGGTCCATGACCAAAAAAAAAAACGCACGTACAAAATAATTTCAAAGTACGAAGAATTTACAGTATTGAAAGAAGCCTATATATACAGGAAATAAATTTACACCAAACTAATTTGTATGACTTGTTAAAAAAAAATTTTCATTGTCCTAAATTTACATTTTCCCTCCATTTACGTTTTTTTTTGTCGGTTCCTTCAAAAACGTAAAAGCGGAGTTTCACTGTAGCATGTTATTCCAGGGAAAAATTGTAACTTTATTTTATCAAGTCTGGGCTTTCTTTAACATTGAAAATAACTACATTGTGTTTATAAGATGCCACATTAATTTTTTGAAAACCGCTTCCATATGCAGGTGTTCTGTAGATGATATAGATAGGTATCCAAGGTTTTTTGTGGGGGAAGTTAAGTGGCAAACGTTCAGCAATAAACTCCCTTCGTCATTAAGTCAATCCACTTTATTCTAATCACGACTACTTTGAAAGGCATAAAACTGTAATTTCCCAATCAAAACAATTTTTAAAACACAAAACAAATTACTAATAACGTTTAGCATCCATTTCCAAGTTACGTCAGAAGTGACGCTAAAGTTTGATCAATCTCAAAGTAATTTACATTAATTCTGCAACTTTAGGGAGCGACTTAATTATCACACCGTTAGTTTTTATGTACCCTTCTACTTCAAATACTATCTTCTTCGAAACAGTAATTTATTTATGTTATCAAAGGTATTTAAGAACTTTCTGCAATTTCTGTAAAATTTATATTACTACAGGAAGTATGTGATACTGAATTTATGTTTATCGTTTCATAAATTTTGTGTGAAAGTGTAAACAAATGAAAAAGTGGTTTATTAAATTTAAGTAATTAGACTCTTGAATGTCATCAAACAATTTCTTTCTAAAAAATCATTGCAATTGATTAACTTTCAAAAGTTTCTTTACAAAGTATTGAAGCACAATGGAGAATCTGTATTTTTTTAAAAATACGTTCAATTTTGCCTTAATTTTACGCAATTGAAGAAATATAATTGTAAGTTATTTTGAGAGTTGGACTCTAAACTCGTAAAATCAACTAAACCTGCCTCAAATCGTAAGATGTAGAGACAATTCAGTTTGAGAAGAACCAGCGTAAAACGATCAAAATCGATTCACGGGGAGGCGAACTGCGCATTCTAAAAACATTGACATTTCTCATCTTAATTTACATTGCTACTACCACGTGTTTCTTCAACGCGGTCAACTTGTTTAGGTCTCCCTTATGATTGGCATGATTACTTTTGACTTCTCCCTCCTTTTGCGGTTCTTTACTGAAACCAGTATAAACAGACTAAAATCAAAAAATCATATTTATGCTCAAATTATTGTGTTTACCGATGATTTATTTCATGAACTAAAAAATTTTTTTTTTTTCAACAAATAAGAATAAAATGAAATACAAATTCATTGCATAAAGTGAAGATAACACTGTTTTTAACGAAATTACATAAGTTTGGTTTCATCCTTGTTTTCCTTGCATGAAAAGTGGTTTGTCCCATTATGTTATTGAATTTCTCAACACGTGAAGGTTGTGTTTAATACGATTAGTTAATTTGCTTGGGAATTAAACAAAATAAGTAAATTTATGTTTAACCTTTGATATACATGGTATCATACGCATATAAAAAGCTTCCACTAAATATTAATTAGATCCAATGTATGGAATTTTTTTACACTTCTACTCAATTAATAGAAGTCACTAAACGTAAATCATAGGTTATTTACTGATGAAAAATTAATAAGCAAAAATTATTTCGAGTCCAGGTAACAATATATTTTCCATGTGTTGACTATGGCAAAACGTGTATTTTTTTAAACAGGTGAAATTTAATTGTAGCTTTCAACTCTAAGAAAATGGGTACTTAATCATCGGCTTGAAATTTTAGTTCAATTTGTATTTTATTTTGATAACTTTTAACATTTTTTTCTATAACTAATGAAAGTGGCGTTGAAAAAATATTATTTCTGATGTTTACATTTCTAAAATCGCAATTCAATTTATCATTTCTGTTCGTATTCATCCAACGATCTGCCAATAAATTTCTGTTGAAACAGATATGCAGTAACTGTGTCAAAGTCAATTTTAACAATGCTTGTACATTCCTCTGAATGGGAGAATACCGTTTTAAACTTGTTCTTTTCAATCAAATTTTTCATCACTTGGAAATATAGATACTTTTTGTTGAATAACTATTTAAACGGAAATTCTATTGTTAAAATTTATAGCAAATTTTGCAGTTCTTATTATTATTATTTGGTCACACAGATGTTTGGTCACAGCTAATTCCTGGAAACCTGAAATCTCATTACCTTTATCTTTTTAATTTTTACTAATCTTTAGCAGTCCAGAATGTTTATTAAACCCTCAAGTCTTTCATAATTTACAATTTTATTATGTAATTATATTAATTTCCCACGTGCTCCATTATCGTGAATAATTAGTAATTTAGGACCTAAATTTATTTATCAAATATATATGTTACTTTATCATTGAATTTTTTTACGTTCTGTTTTCCGAGTAATATTCAGTTCTTTCATAAAATATTGAAAGTATCATTTAATTAATACGTATTCAATCAATTAAACGGTTTTTATGTTGTAGTTAGATTACTTACATTACATTAATTGCATTAATTTAATGAATATTCAGTTTCGTTAATATTTTCAATAGAACCATAAATTCATCTTATGAATAAATCTTGCGCTGCAAATGGACAAGATAGTGCAACAAAAATTTTCTTTATATCTTACTTAAATAAATTTAAATAAAGTCGAATCAACTTTCAAAATTTTTTAAGTACATACATATTATTGAACTATGTTTAGTTGCCAAACAAGTTAAGCAAAAAATATCTGGCCTTAATCGAATTTATGATGGGAAGACGTTAATTTGAACATGCAGCCTAAATTCCAATATTTCACTATAGTACGTTTTATAATTCCAGACCACGTTAGAAGACTGTGAAAAAATATTGATTTTTACTTTAACCACATGCGCCTTTTTTCATCACCCTGTATGCACATGTATTTTATCGCTCATTAATTTTACCTTATCTTAACTTAACATCTTGCTTGTTGATATACAACATACAAAGTAATTTAATCTAATATGTGGTAAAACAAATAAACATTGCTCCCAGGAAATCTTAGCTTGTTTGTACGATCTTTAATAATTACTAATTACTAGTCACAATTAAAATGTAATAACAAAAACTGATGCTCTGTAACAGCAGACAAAATAACCGAGCCGCACATTTAAACGATTCATTCATTTATCTGATAAAATCAAACGATCAACCAATCTTTTAATGATTTTTTTAAATTTTGCACTTTACAGCGAGGAAGTAATTATTTCCATTATTTATTAACCTACAGCTTTAGTCGTATTAATAAAGATGATTGCACTAACAATTTTAAATAAGACAGAACACAATCATTTCTGATTTTTCAAATAAACGGGTTTTTTAATTGCTTAATTGAATCGAATTGCTTACTTAATCGAATAATTATTATTCAGCAGGCAACAGTTTTGTTTTACAGTTGGTAATAAAATAATCTTTTTCTAGCCGTTGCTGAAAATATATCACATCATTTTGAATCTCAACAAATAAACCAGCAAAGCCATCTTTTCATGGCGGTACCACCAGCAGAGAGACCGAGCACCAATTCCACCAATTCATCTGATTTAAATAATGGCGTTGTTAAAAAAGGCAACAAAAACGCAAAGTTTTCACAGAAGAAGTTGGGGATCAACAACGTTCGAGGAAGGCCACGTAAAACATTAGTGGCCATGTATCACAGTCAAATTAGTGGAGATAAAAATGCAATTAAAATTCGAATCAAGAAAAGTGATTTAAGTTCACAGGTATAAATTATTTTACCCTTTTTACGTTTGAAAATTAAAATTAATTAATCGGTGAAATGAGTAACTGTGTTTATCATTTCAGTTACCGCCAAATAAAAAGAAAAGTGGAAGGAGAAAAAAAAAAGTAACATCTGATACAGATGCATCAGATTATGAATCTAATAACAAACGTGTCAAATTCGATCCGAATATCGTGAGTGATGTAGAATATGTACAAGAACCTCTTCAACAAAGTTTTTGGGGCCAGCAAATCCCTCATAATGTTTTATACAGTATATTTCAAATTGCTTGTGCGGAAGAAGGAAGTTTACCATTATTAGCGAGGTATAAATCAGAGCTGAAATTTTGAATAACTGAATCGCATTATAATTTAGATTATGTCGAGTATGCAAATTATGGAGGGACGTAGCATTATCTCCTTCTCTCTGGAATACTGTCGATTTAAACTATGTTCAGGAGCGCTTTCGTAATGATCTCAAACTTCATTGGTTGATACGAAATCGTCTAACCTCATGTCATGATTTAAATCTCGGTAAGATATTTTATCGTTTTTATTAAATCATTGATTTCACACGATTTTTAAAGGTGATTGGAAAATAAGAGATATACCAGCCGTTTTGCAAGCTTTAAGTGAACACTGTCGTGAACTACGTGGCCTCAGTTTGAATGGTTGGAAAGGACTTAATGCAGACCATCTGAAATATCTTACAGCTGAATGTAATAAATTGGAACGTTTGGATCTTTCATCAATAAATGTAAGATTTTTTTGAAATTTGCTTAAAAAATTCACTTTTCCAAAAATCTCTATAACGTTAAACATGTACCCACTGTGTCTCTCCACACATGACTGTAATCACAATATTTATACTGTTTTACAAGTAAGCACATCTGGAAAATGTATTTATAGCAGATCACTGTAGAGATCCTATTATCCATATTTAAGTAATTCAAAATAGTCATTTAGATTAGAGAAAAATTTTACTTGCTTTTGGAGAAACGTGTTATTTTTTATAAATTTTCTTTCGCAGAATACATCAGCAATTAATGCTCAACCTCTCGTAAATTTAGCACAAAGAATGGGAAATCGACTAACTCATCTTATTCTTGCACACAACAAATTAGCTGGTTTTACACAAGTTATGGCATCTATTGCTGTAAGTATAAATCTTCTGAGGAGAAAATAAGACTTATTTGATTTAACTACAGTTTAATACATTTGCAAACAAATTTACAAAACATCTTTTTTTTATTTTTACCTTTGGTATGTTTTTGCTGGCCATTTAATAAAATTATAAAAAACATGTCATATAGGAAAATTTGCTTATTATGACAGTTAAAGATTTTTATTTTAGGCAAATTGTCCAAATTTGGAATTACTAGATATTTCAAATATCCGAACCTTTGCACATAACACAGCACTTTTACATGTGGAAAAACTGCAAATTGGATGTCCAAAGTTGAGAGTACTGCGAATTACTAACAGCCAGATTTGGTTAGCACCTACTAGTCTTTCAGATCAGGTAACTTATTATTAATATAAGTAGAAGATATTAATATGTAACACACCTTTATCCTAAACTCAAACTAATTATTTTAACATATCAAATATCGATACCTTTTTTCCAAAGCATCGTAAATGACATTTTGAGCGAAATTGAGATTTTGCATTATATCGTAAATATCGGACTAAATGCTTGTTCTGGAAGAGTAATATAATGTTACAAATTCATTGAAACATTAAATAATAAAAACTCACATGTAAACATAAATAAAATACGGAATAAAATGTAAAACACGTCTGATCATTCTTTGTAAAAAAGAATGACTTTTCTATTTATTAAGTTCTGCCAAGGCAACCAAAACATGGCCTACTGCCATGTACCGTGCTCAGTTAGGCGGCCGCTTGCATGTAGAGAAGGGCCGTTCCGGTAACACGCCCCCCCTAAAGGCTGAGCACGGTGTTGGAAGTAGCTGTTGCCTTGGGTTATTTATATTATACAGTTTATGGTTCGCTCTTAGCTGCAGTTGACTATCTGTTCCTCGGAGTGACGCGGGTCTAGTACGCCGGCATCTTTCGTGTCATGCCGAAAGCGGGGAAGGCGGCGGAATGCGGCTCTTCGCGGCGCTGTTCGGTCGCTGACGATCCCTTTGTAGTTCGACGCTGTGCGTCAGGACTCAGGGAAGCAGGGTCGTCAAAAGAATAAGATTATCCATAACACTATAATCAAGTTCTAATTGGATAGTTCCGAAATCGGGTATCAATGACTCAGTTTCAACTGGTTCGGCGTCATCCGAAACATCCAGGTTACAAATTAATAGCGGAGGTACTGACAGCAGTCCAAGAGTGTTTCGTGCAATTTTGCGAGGCCTTTTATCAATTTGGGATAAATGCCCACCGAGATATTGCACGTGTTTGCTTTCAAGTACTAATTCCAGTTTGACCAAAACGTCAGAACGTAGCTTCTCAAAGCGGGTCCTGGCGACATAATGGTTCTTGCAGTGCTGCGTAGTTGCACTCTGTTACCGGATCGGTACAGCGGTGGTCGGTTGCGTGGTTGCTTGCTACTGGTTCAGACTTTGCTGCAGGCATCCATAGTTCCTTGGAGTGACGCGGGTCTAGTACGCAGGCATCTTTCGTGTCAAGCCGAAAGCGGGGAAGGCGGCGAAATGCAGCTCTTCGCGGCGCTGTTCGGTCGTTGACGATCCCCTTGTAGTTCGACGCTGGGCGTCAGAGCTCCGGGAAGTGGAGTCGCCTGTTGCAGTGCTGCGTAGTTGCACTCTGTTACCGGGTCGGTACAGCGGTGGTCGGTTGCGTGGTTGCTTGCTAATGGTTCAGACTTTGCTGCAGGCATCCATAGTCCCTTGGAGTGACGCGGGTCTAGTACGCAGGCATCTTTCGTGTCATGCCGAAAGCGGGGAAGGCGGCGGAATGCAGCTCTTCGCGGCGCTGTTCGGTCGCTGACGATCCCCTTGTAGTTCGACGCTGGGCGTCAGAGCTCCGGGAAGTGGAGTCGCCTGTTGCAGCTGTTGTCGTATCGTGTAGCGATCATCGGTTGCGGGCGCCACTGGAGGTTCCTAATGTTAGGATTTGACCCCCCTCCAGAAGGGCATCGCGGTATCGCGGCATCGGGGTCGTTGGTGAAAGTCCGGAGGAAAAATCCTTTCCCTCGTGCCCCACGTTGGGCCGTCAAATGTTACAAACTCATTGAAACATTAAATAATAAAAACTCACATGTAAACATAAATAAAATACGGAATAAAATGTAAAACACGTCTGATCATTCTTTGTAAAAAAGAATGACTTTTCTATTTATTAAGTTCTGCCAAGGCAACCAAAACATGGCCTACTGCCATGTACCGTGCTCAGTTAGGCGGCCGCTTGCATGTAGAGAAGGGCCGTTCCGGTAACAATACCCATCAGTTTATTCTTTATGATGATAAAAACACAATAAACCTATCGTAAGTACCAAGATAGTCTCATGCAATGACTTTGTAGACAAGAAAGTTGTCTCCTGCAAAATTTGCTAGATGTGGCTTACGATACTTTGGAAAAAAGGTATCGATATAACAGATTGTAAAAAGAAAATGTTTTTGTAGGTTGCTGCACCTGGTTTTCCTATGCTCGAAGAATTATCACTAGCTGGTATAGAGAAAGACCAAATAACAGCCCGTTCAATTGGTGACGATGGTATTGAAAGGATCTTAAAGAATAGTACAAAACTTCGGTTACTTGATGTACGCGGTTGCATTCGTCTCACTGATTCTGGATTAGTTCGAGTTCCTGCATGGGATCTTGAGCATCTCTTCCTTAGTGGTAAAATCATTTCCATTATTCTTACAACAAAGGATATGTTAAACAACTCACTATTATTTTTTATTACAGCATGCTATGTAACTCGAATTCAAAATTCGGGTTTAGAGCTAATAGTCCAAAAATGGAGTCACAGTTTGGTTGAAATTGACTTGGCTTGGTCTACATCAACCATTTCTTTGGATGCTGCCGTTTTAGCCTTAGCAGAGAAGGCTGAAGAGTCTTCACTTAGGTACAATACACTTTCAGCTCAGAAACAAAATAAAAAATACATTTCATACTTACATTTTTTATTTATTATTGTAGGATATTAAATTTGTGTGGATCTTCTGTAAGCCTGGATCCTGTCAAAGCAGTCCTGAAGAAGTGCCCAAAATTATATTCCATAAATTTGCAGTCTTGTCGTGCTCTACCAAGAGGCATTAAACGGTTATATGCTGGCGAGGACTTGAACGAATTACGGCTGAGTTTGCAGGACAAACCAAAGACTGAAAGTGTGAATGCTGAAAGTGAGAAATCAACTGAATTAACGGCATAGTTAATTATTGCAAAATACCTTTTTAACATTCTTATTACTGATGTAAAAACAGTGGCAGATATGGTAGTAGAGATGATTTTTGAATATGTTCTATTTGTACATAAAAAGTTAAATATTGTAAAGTACCTGTCTACGTAAGTTAAATTATTAGCAACAATGTGAACACCAACTTCAAAATATAGAACATAATTAAAAGTTACGGCACAAAAGTATATTTTAACATTGTAAGAAATGAAATCCATATCACATTTCTATAAATAATTCATAAGCCGGTGGATTTTTGGAAAATAAACCTGAAAATGTTTTAAAAAGTTACATGTAAAATAGAAGAGATTCCAAAATTTGTCGATAGAATGAAGTCACTCTTCTGTATGATAAAATTTTCTTTATTTTAAGTATTTAATTGATTTATGACTAACACTTTTTTTTCAAGTCAAATATTCACCAACGAATAAAAAAAATATTAATATTTTGTATCTAAGTATTAAGTACAAAGCTTTTAAGTCGATTTAAGGTTATACATTTTATTTGATAGTAATTGGACGGTTGTATGTGTAAATCTGGGAAACAAGTTTGTGCATACAATTGTATACCCAATCTCGAGTAAATTTTCAAATACGGCAGCAATGTCTCCTCTAACGCTCCTTAATAAATAGTTAACATCAGATTCGGGACGATGCAGGCTAATTTGCAGGCAATACCTCAATTGCATAATATCTATTTTCTTCAATTGCTTTGTTTATGAGATTTGATGTTGCAGCATTCCTTATTCATATTTTTTATTTTTTCATTAAACTTAAAGTTAATACAATTTGCAATAATCAAAATTTGGTTGAAAGCAATCGTTAGACATGCTGATATGGATTTTATTCTATGTTCATTTCACATAAATTTAGCTCTGTCTTATTATGCACAAAATTAATGAAACGTTTCTGAATCCCAGTAATATTATATTGCAATAATATTCTCAGAAACAAAACAAAATTGTGTTTGGTGAGACAGAACATTCAAAATAACCAGTAAGATTATAACTGTTAAAACTCTTAACTTTTTAAATATTACTGCTATTATTTTGTTTACTATAAAAAGTACAGAACTAACTGATGAAATATCAAAAAATTTTAAATAATAATTGATTTTGTATAAGAAACAGATTTATGTTTATCTATAAACTCGTAGCACTATTTTGTGAGGAAAATTTTATGTACAATTCAAAAATGTGTGTAATGAGATTGCAGCAAAATACGTAAAAATATTTTTCTAAAATTCTGCAACTAACCCAATCCGTAAATACAATGTTTTTTTAACACTTCTTGTCGTTCAGTTTAACTGAATTTGAAGAGATTATTACCATTTCAATTTGTCGTTAAGCATTCAAAAATGCTTGATAATTGTGACCATGTAAAAGTTTTTGTATTTGTTTTATTGTATTAACATTATTAATTGTTACACAGTTTCAAGTATGGTATATAAAATTAGAATTTCTACCATATGGAATGAGTTTTGGTCAAATTCATACAATAATGGCAGTTTATTACATTACTCATAATTGTGCTAATTATTAAATATAATTAGTTTAAAAAACTGCAGATACTGAATTTAAAGATTTTAAATCAAACTTACAGCTGTAGAAATTTGAGAGACAGACAATTGCACAGTTCATTTCTGGATTGTCTTGCTTCCCTTTATTTGTTTTTTTTTTTTTTTTTTGTTTTTAATATACTCAACATTGCAGTACAAAAGGAAAATGTGAAATGCCTTATTTATAAATCAAAATGAAATAATTTATTAATAAAAACAAAATAGTTAGAGTTGTGAATTTGATACACAAAAAAAAATAGTTTTATTAATATACTTGCATTTATTGTTTTTTATAATAACGACTGATGCATTGTTAATAATAGTTTATGTGTTTTAATAAAATTAAGAAAATAATGAGTAAATAGCCAAAATTTTAATCAATAATTAATATTAATTGGTTTTATTTATTATGTAAGATAATTATGTATATCCAGAAATGCAGTGTGCATAGTTATGTAAAAATTACAATAATACTTCGTTGAAATCAAGTGGATTAATTAATTGATTTAATTATGTAGCCAATTATCTCAGCTGTCTCACTTGTGGCAATGTTATAAAAGTTTAGAACATATTATTTTTAAACAAATAAATATTTAATGTTTCTGTAATAATATACATGCATGCATATTACAATCGTTTTAATTTGTTCGAAAATTATGTTATGTTACTTCAATTGAAGTCGATCCACATATCCGGGAAACAAATATATATTTGAATAATTTTAAATTGTATAGGTAGATGTATGTACTTTTTTATTTTGTTAATTTTTCCGATAATAGATTAACATTGTAAGTGAATTTTTCGTTGTGAGAAAAATGTTATGTATTTTAGTGCTTTAAATCACAAGGAAAACGTTATTTATTACACTGCTTTTCTTAGTGCAATTACATAATTTATCTATAAGCATTTTTTTTGCTATACTAAATCCCATAGATGGTTGTCAACTGTTTTTTTTTAATATATCTACTTGCGTTGGTCCAGCGAAATCTAAGAACAGTTCTTCATTGTAGATTTGTCATGGTTAGGTACTGCTAATTAGCTACTAGTTTTTGACTGTACGTTTTCCAAATTTGCAAAGAAAGTTGTTATATTTACTCGCTAGAAATGATATTTTATTAGCAAGCACAATTAATTTCAATTTATCGATTGGTAACCTTTTAATTATATATTTACGTAATAAAAAGGGAATGGCCTTAATGTACATACATTATTTACGTCTTGTACAAAACATGATTGAAGAAAGATGTACATACACTGTTACTATTAAAGATATGTTACTTAAGTGTCTAGAGCAATCAATTATTGAAGCAATTGTAAGTAAGTCATTTAATAAAATGTCTTTTATAAACGAGTCAAAATACTATTTGTTAATACTCACTAAAGAGATGACGAAAACAGTTACATTCATCAGAAAACGGATTAAGAACAAAATTAATCAAATCCATTAAAAGTTCTATCGTTAATAAATTTCAGAATGATTACAATAATTATGAAAAATCATTAATAATTTTTAAACGAAGTAATTTGTTTGTTTTTCAAGAATGTTTTTTGTCTTTCATGATGGTACAGTAAGAGAAAAAAATGGTTGTTTAAAAGCTTTTTTATAAACTTCCACAAATTTCTGTTTTTAAATTAGTTTATTAAATAAATTGCTACTGAAATCCACAAAATGTATTATGTAGTACAATTATATCAAATCGAATAATTCTTAGCTCTTGTAGTAGGCATATTTGAAAGCTGCCCGATTGATAGGCAACCCACCACACGCCCGGGATAACCGTGGGAGACAGCCCTGATCGGTCCGGATAGCAACAGGGACAAAGGGTGAAGAGTTTGGGAATAGGACCGGGAAGGGAGAGGCAAGGGGGAGGGAGTAGGAGCGTCACTTTTTTTGTGTAGAGTAAAGCGTACGTGCGTAATTTCTGATTCGAGCTTAATAAATTGTGTTTTTTTTGTATTCTCTGTTTTTTTGTGTGTGGTCTGTACCAGTGGAATTGTGGTTCGTGTACTGTTGCCGTCTTGCATTAAGGTATTGTGTTTTTTTGTTTGTTGGTTCTTGGGGCGCTTGGGGAATGAGGCTAATTACTGCCCTTAATTAACGAATCGGCCTATTCGCGCGTTAGTTTTGGTTAAGTACGGGGACGGCAAGGGTTAGCATGCGTTTTTTTATCGCGGGGGCGAAGAAACGCGGGGTTTTTCCGTTGTTTGTAAAGGGGACGCGGGTTACGTGTCGTTAAGGGTCAAAATCTCCGCGTGGCGTCATGTAGCCGCTCCGTTAGGGCGTGCCTTCCAGTGCCGGAGTATCGGGAGGGCCCGTTACTTAAGCGCGCACTCGGGAGCGCTTAAGCCAGATTTGGACCGACGCAAGGTTTAAAGGGTTATGCGGAGGCGCCCAATTCTACACGAAGACCTCGTTGGGAACGACCGGTCGAACGTAATTATAGGCCGGTTCGTCGCATGTGTGTTCCTTGGTTAGATATTGTATGTTCTAATTGTAAACATGAGAAATCGTCCTTTTATTAATTTAAATTACCATCTGCGCGTAATGTGGACCTTTAGTTATCACCCCCGGGAACTGGTTGCAGCTCTTACCAGTGGCGGCGAGCTGGAATTTGTGTTCCATTTCCTCGGTTGTGAGTATGATCGAAAGGTTTTGTTTGTCTATTATGCTATGTATGTGCTATTTATAATTGTTGTTGTTTTTGTACTCGGTGGTGGGGAACCTAGCCAATAACAGGCGGGACATCATTTATAGGCCGAGATTGTTGTTATTATCTGTGTCTAATTGCTGTGCCGTTCTCTCCTCCGTTCGAAAAAGGCATTAAGGCAGAGTTACGGACCACCCTCTACGGCGCACTGTACATATCGTGTGCCTGGAAAGGCAACAGTTCGTAGCCCGGTTAATTTATCATAACAAATAGTTCTGTTATTTCATGCTTCAAGTGATAATAATGATGAAATCATGTCCATCATTCGTACTGCCTTGCCAATCAAAATTTATCCAGGTCTTCGGTGTGATCTCCGATATGTTTCAGATGATTCGACATTGCAACCTAATTATTTAACATGTGTTTTTTTATCACATACCACATCTCGTTTATGTTTTTATTTTGTATGTTGTTTATTTATAAAAAGGGACGATTTCTTATGTTGTGTATGTCGGTGGTATTAATTGCTTTCTTTGTTTGTGTATGCTTTTGTTTTTTTTACATGCCTGAGGAATCGGTTTGGGGAGGTTTCACCGATTCCAGTTTATTGCATGAGCTCTCCGCTCTTACTATTTTGATTTAATTAAAAAGGCATCCTCCACTATGATATTGTTTTATTGAAGACACCCCTTCCCCTAAAAGTCTCACCGTTGCATTCAGAACGCTTGCCGCATTGTGTAAACGCAACGAGGAGTCCTACCGACATTCTAGACGATCACAATTTTGTTGGCCAATTTGAATTTCGCGGTGTATTTTTCGAGCGTTCGGGATATTTCGAATATTTAAATTATTTCGGCGGCAAGTTTGGGTCATTACACTCTATACTGTAAAACGTACAAAGTTTGCTCATATTAATAGATTTTGTAAAATAAATTTTAATTTGCTTTATTCGATCATATTGATGAAATCAGTCTGCAACACTTTTAACTACAATGACTATATTTTGCGAATTTACACATAACCAGCTGATGTAAAATATTATCTCCAAGAGAAATTTTAGGGTTTGATAAAACATGTTTTGGTCAATTTTTGTAAAAAGTTTTGCTTATTTATAAAATAATATCCCACCGTTGACATTAATTATATGACGAATCTCACCATATTAAGTACTTACCTACTTTTATGTGTTTTTGCATATCAAGTTTCACAGTTGGGACTAAAATATCAACACATTCAATTTAAAAATAAATTAGTGCCACACTTTCAAAGAAATTTTATTTAATTTTCACCTATTTTTTTAAAGTGCACCTTAGTTTTAAAAGATTATAAAGTCTAATTTAAAAATTTCACTGAAATTAAAACGAAGTTTTAATAAAATCTATTTTGTAATTCAATAAATTTCACCTATTCTCTTAATTTTCAGCAATTTATATCGACCTGGTCAAAAAGAAAAAAATGCCAAACATTCAGCAAGCGGCTACATCAATTTCCATCCAACAATCAAATAATTGTAAACCTGGACAAGTAAGTGTTATTTTGAGTTTGCCAAATCAAAAATATTTTATTTTGTTACAGTTTTACACAGTAAGGAAAGGCACAATCGATTCTGGGAAAGATTATGAAATTAGAATGACTGCACTAATGGCTTTAAGATCTGTACGACCAGAAATCGAAAAAGCATCTTTAGCTTTCAATGCTGAGGGATGCTCAGACTTTGATGATTTAGTCATTTACCATAAAACGAATAAAAACAGTAGACTATCTTTAGTGCAATTGAAACACCAAGATATCGCTAGATCAATCACGTCACATGATTTTTTTAAGGATGACGGTAATTTTTCTTTGGTTAAATACACCAAAGGGTATGGAAAATTGTCGCTTCAAAGTCTACAAGTGTTTGATGATGATGAGGTGAATGAAATGGAATTAATCCTGTACACTAATAGAAGTGTTGAATCCAGTATTGATTTTTTAAAAAAGAAAGATAATCATTTTTTAAATACGAATGGTAATATATATACTTTCAATGAAAACCATTCACATTTGCAAGAATATCCTCAAGAATTTTTAGAAAAATTGCTGCTTTTCGTTGATCAAACTGACTGTAAATCTGTAAATCAATTGATAATTAATGAAATCGAACAACTGATTCCAAATGGTAGCCAATTTATTAACGTCAATTTTATTGATAATTTTGTCACGTTTATAAGCTCATGGGCAAAGGGACAGTTAGGCGGTCACTACATGTTAACAAAAGATCGAATTATTAGCGAGTTAATTAGTTTACTGCTTGATTGTTATTGCTTGAAATTTTATAATTTAAACGGTGATATTCCAGCTGCAAATATTCAAAATTCGGTATTTGATGAAATAATTTCGAATCATGATATAATTTTAATATCTTTATTTAATGATGAAGTCATAACGTTTTTACGGGGTTTCTTTAATAAATGGCTAATTTTAACAAACCCTGCTGTGCTAGATGCCGACTATTTTCGTAAACTTTTTAAAAGATTTTCAAGTTTGACTTATCACATACCAAAATATAAGGTAACTGATGGCACCGTTACAGTACCTGATTTATACAAGGCCTTGTGGCAAATGAAAGAAATCCCTTTACCTCTTTTGGTCGATACTGATGAATATTTAAACTTACATACAGTGTTAAATCAGTTTAAAACTGATAATAAATTTATAATTATGAGTAAAAATACAATTTTGCCAAAAACATCATCACAGAATAGGATTCTCGTGGATTTAAATGATCTAAATAAAAAACTAGAAAACTTAATTTTGAACCATGACATAATGTTCCAAGGTAGAAGTTATTTCAAACTTCAACAAATTTCAAACATAAGCGATTTAAAAAAATTGATCTTCACAAAAGATATCATCAATATTCTAAATGGAACTTTTAATATCGGCAATACTTTAACATCACCCCCGCAATTTTATATTTCCCGCACATTACCAAAAATATTATTAAAAATTGAAGCATTCAACTTAACAGAGGACATTTTTGTTGTTGCGGCCGATGATCGATCCAAATTTGAAAATCACTTAAAAAAAACCTTTACTGCAAATTATTTGTTAGTTGAACATTTTAATCCAGAACACTTAAATAATTCCACTGAATGTTTGATCATATGTAATGATTTTGTAACGACAAAAAAGATACACAACCGTAACACTCACTATTTAAAGTTCCAGTCGCACATTCAAGAACTCGAATGGTTGAAATCGTGTGGGAAGATTGTCAATCTGAGACCCTATTTAAAAGGGGTATCAAAAGCAAATTATTGCTTGGACGCGAGCAGTCCCGATTCAATTTTAAACAAACTTTCAAATTTGAATATCATAACAGCTGAATCGGGAATGGGGAAATCTGTTGCATTAAATACCATCGCATTACAAACCTCTCTAGATTTCTGGGTCCTAAAGATTGAACTCAATAAATTCATTGATTACTTTTACAATCTGGATGTTACAGAAAATAAAGGGGAAACCTATTTAAATTATTTCGGTGCTAAATTACTTGAAAGTTGCTCTACTATCCTGAATGAAATGGTATTCGAGGAGTTTTTAAATAAAAAAAGTGTTTTGATCTTATTTGACGAGTTTGACGAGATTTCTCCATTATATGCTGACAAAGTAGCACATATGATTCATGCGATTAATGATGCAAATTATCAGATATGGATTGCAACAAGGTCTGCAACACAGTTCTACTTAGAACAAGAATTTAATTTGTTTTCTCATATATTAATTCCTTTTACTGAACACGAACAAGTAAATTTTTTTTGTAATTATTTTAATGCTAATTTATTGCACCTTGAAGGAAATCAAGTAAATAAAATTGGTGGTTTTGTTCAGGGATTGTTGAATTTTATTAAAATTAATTTAAGATATGATGCGCTTGATTTGATAGGAATTCCTTTAATGGCCAGAATGTTGGCCGAAATGTGTCTTGATGGTTGTGAAAGTTATGTAAAGTCCTCTCAACTTAATGCGGTTTATTATGATATATTGTTTATTTATGAGGAATTTGTCAAGATGAAAGAAAACGAATTTATTGCAAAGTACAAAGGAAATCATGCTTATCGCGTTTTAAAATTGTCTCGGGAATACCACATGTTGTACGCTGCAAAAACCCTATTTGATTTTTTCCCAAACTCGAGGTTGATCGATGAGAAAATAAGTCTCTTCATCCGCAGTATCACTGATGGTTCAAATACGATCGGCCTTGTAACATTAAAAAATAATACTTTATCTTTTTTAAATAAGACATTAACCGAGTACTATGCAGCCTTGTGGCTTGTGGAAAATTATGAAAATTGCACTTTTATCGAAACATTAGCTGATCCAAATTTTAAAATTGTTCGAAATTTTTTTGATAGAATAATGGTAAGGAAATTACCACTGCATACTGCAATCATGAATCGTAGTGTTAATACAATAAAAAATATTCTTGTTGATAAAAATGCAAAAATCCTATAGAATGTGACTTTACACGTTAATTCAGTTCGAAATCACTGCGATCAATCACAGTCTTATCTCTGAATTTCAACAGTACATTCGCTCGCACACATACCGTTAAGTCTCGAAAATGTTTCAGTTTTACTTTATGTATCGGAAATTATACAAAGGACAAATTGGGTAGAACAGCACTTTACTTGTTTAGTTTGTGGACGACGCAATTTCCAATCACAGAGTTTGATAAAAATAATCCTATCAAGAACAATGAATGGACACTAGATACAGAAATGAAAATTGCGAGATTATTAGTGGAAAGTGATGTGTATAGAAAAAATTATGCTAAATTGGATGCATTTAAGCATTCTGTTAAGAATCATTGCTTGTGTATGTTAAATGGGTTTGCAATAAGAACAGAATATTTTAACATTGCAGAAAATTGTCTGGATGCCTACTTGTATTATTGTGTTGTATATGAATTTATTTTTTTGCTAACGATGATTTTGAGAAACTGTTCCAAGGCTAAACAAAAAATTAGTGACTTAGTAATTGTTGTAATTTGGTACAAATAGCAACCCAATCAGGTAAACTTCATTTAGTACAACTACTACTTGAAAGTTAGAACAATAACTACTATTTAAGTTTTTTCAATAACTATTTGAAAACTCAATAAGGAAATAACCACGACTTCTGTAAAGAAAATTTCTAAATGAATTTTTTACAGTTATGTTAGTTAGTATTTTTTTTAATTTCTGTGAAAACTAAATTAAAAATCGCCCGCTATAAACTGGCAATGGAATTGGTTAAACAGGCCACGTGATCAACAATTGTTCATAGAGCGCAATTTTTAATTAAAAAATGTAATCACCAAATCATTTGTAAAAATGTAATTTTTTTGTTACATCAAAGGCAGACTAAGAAGTAAGAAATGGGGAATTACTTAATACATATATATATATATTTCTTATTTGTAACATTTATTGTACAAATAAAAAATAAACAGCATTCTATTAAAATAAACTCGATTAATATTTGGCAAAATTAATACAAAAACCACCAAAAATTTTTTTTAACATGGATACCAACGAAAACTAGGGGAATTGAAATCACCGTATGGTAACTAAATCAACTGTCATCTTCGCAAATTGCAAATGGCAGGTGCGATGGCCGCTAATAGTGGTGAAATAGAATGGTCTGTAATAATTAAACCTTTTTTATCATCACAATATGAAAAGTGTAATAAAAGTGAATTGTTAGAACTTTGCTCTGCTATTGTTAAAAAGTACGTAAAACAGATTTGTTTATCGTGGTTTAATTTTTAGTGCAATTACGTCTTTAATGTCTCGACAAAGATTCCAAAATTATCTATATTTTAAATTTGTTTTAGCGAAACCGAAATATTACGCCATAGAGATACAAATAGAGTGTTCTATAATTCTTTTGCTGTTTTAGCTGCCGACTACATTACTAGTAATGCAAGTCATCGTAAGTATATCTCACTTTATAATATAATAACAAGGTTATGTCTGACCACCTATGTTTTGTATTTTTGGTTGAAAATTAATTTCATATTTCTGCTCATAATTTTTTGTATATTTAATTTCAAGGTAACAAAATATGCCTAGAATTCATTTATCAGCAAAAATATTTATGAAAATATAAGAATATAAAGTAATTTATTTGATGCTTTGATAAACGATACTGATATAAAAAGTAATTGGCCATAATTGTTGAAGTAGTTCTAGTTGAAAGTAGAAATACAGTTCAAATTGGCAAGCCTATTAATAGATTGGTTAGATTTTGCGACACCAATTTTTTATTGCTTACCCATTTTAAATAACAGTTGATAAAGTCTTTGATAATTAAAGATTACTGCGAATTCCTGTAACTTCAGAATCAACTATATTTTAATAGCACTAATGATTGGCATAAGAATGTTGAAATTAGATTAATTAGTTATTTATTTCTGCACCTTACAGTTCACTAGAACTTAAGAATTGAAACAAACTGCTGTAATGTAATAATTTTTTGTCACTAATTAAATTACATTTTAAATTAAATTGATATTTTTATGTAATCTACCAAGCTATTTTTTATATGCCTGTACCGAACTTAATTCACGTTGTGTAAAATATAAAGTTTTTATGTAAATTTGTTCTGTCCAAAATGAGTGCTATTAAACATTAAACTTGAGGATCATGGGTAATACGATTTCTCAAAAGAGTCTAATGGGCCATGAATGTATGGAGGTTCAGGACCCAATATAAATTTCAAGTTAAATTGTGGGCTAAACAATTTAAAACCTATTTTAAAAATTCTACACTTAATTTGGGCATAGGAAAAATCTCTGTGCAATACCAAGCTGCCGATGCCACAACAAAATATTCTAAGAAACGAGATTTCTTGAGGAAATTTATCTGCTCTGCAAGATGATAAATGTACAAAGGTGATGGATTTGGGTGAATCACTAGGATAAAAAATCAAAACAGCTACATTATTGGAGACAAAATGATTTGCTTTTGCGTGATATCTGCATGATTCACAAGGCATTATTCAAGAATGTAGGCTTGCTTAAGTGTTACATCTATTTTATAGTCAAGATTTAGCACCCTACGATTCTTTTTATGTAAAGATGTAGAAAAAAAGTTGAGAAACAAGGTTTCCTCCATATTGTTATAAATTATGAATGCTATTTTGAAGGCTGCCACATAAATTTTTCTCAGGAAATTTAGCAACTAGAAAAATGTAACAAGTATTTAAGTGCAGAAGGAAGTCATATAGAAAAATAAATATTTTTGATAGTTTTCTTTATTGATTATATAGGCTACATAAAATTTTACCTTCATTATGTTCATTAATCTCAAATTACAAATTATTCGTTATTGTATAAAGTTTCATATTTTTCTTGTAATTAAAAGGAATGTGTGTAATACATTTTTGCTGAATGAATTTGAATTATGCCAAATCAATGCAATGAATGTTGGCCTGCCAAAGAAAGTTAATGCAAAATGTATCAATTACATTCATATCAAGTGAAAGTAAATAAAAAAATATTAATATCTGTTATTATCTGTGCTATAATTAATATACTGTATTAATGAATTTATTGTTGCAGTATCTGTCAGCCAATTGGAAGTAGTAACAGCAGCTTGCCGTGTATTACTGAAATATTTAATTAGTGCCCTACAGACTGTCATTCGTGAAGCTAGTCCAAACAGCTCACAAGCAGAGCGTTACCTAAAAGCTATAAGAGCTCTTTGTGTGGGAGCTGGGTCACTATCGAAAGCAGAGCTTACGGTGTTAACTAACACAATGAAAGGTGAAAATTTACCTTCTCAGCCATCTGCCACAGGTAACCAATATTTCTGTTAAATTAATATTCATTCATTAAAAGTAAGATGTTTCCAAAATTATCTAGCTTATTAATATATTTTTGATGAACAGGAAATGAAAAGGAAGCTAGTAACAAACAAGATGCTTCAAAAAACCGATCAGATTTATCAATGAATATTTTCGAACAATTAACATTACCCCTTCGAGATGGGCACAGTACAGTGTCGGAACAAAGTAGTGTGGGTCAATCGAATTTCACAGATGCACTAAATAGCAATGATCCCGCCAGTGAAATTAATGTAACTTAATTTTAATTGCAGTAATGCTGACAATAATCATTTTCATGTTGCAGAAATTATTTTTAGCGGCTAATACAGAAAGTTTACAAGCCCTTAGAGCTGGTGATACTTTAGCAGATCTATGCCTTATTTTACCATCAATAAAAAAGGCAAGAACAAAAGTAGAAGAAGCATTGGCGGGTAAACCTTTCAGTTTACCTACAACAGTGTCCGAAGCTACTGCCGTTAGAAGTAGGTTAGTACTATTGCAATCTGTTCGTTATTATGATTATTTTGATTTCATGTAAATTAATAAATTATATTTTGTAGTCTACCTTCAACTTTAGCTGATATTAGTTTGGCAGCATCAGCAATCAATTTACCAGTTTTAGAACCTCTCACTCCAAGTAAATTAGATAAGTTGTGTAATTTGAGCATGGCAGTTTTGTACTGTGCTGTGTCACAAGCCGTAGCTGGCTCCATATTATCAGTAGGTTCAGCTGTATCGCCAAAATGCCCGTCTGCTCAATCTCAATCAGGTTTAAAAGAAGACGAATTGGATGCAAGTGCTGTGAGTTTGGTTGAAGAAGCATTAAATATGTATACTTTCATTGGAACTACAATAAAAAGTTCTACTAGAGCCGGCGGTCATGTAAATATTACAACTTTATTAATTTCAATATTTAAATGTATTTTGTAGGTGTTTCAAAATCATCTTTTGGCTGGTGCCTGGGTTTTAATATCAGGCTTACAAACTCACTGGGTGCAGAGCACAACTGTTGTTAGTGATAAATTAACACACACAAGAGATCGTGATGATAAAGGTCGCAGTCCTACTAAATCAAGGGAAACTGGTACAACCAGGTCATGTCTTATAAAATTTCAACAGTCTTTTGGAGTCTTATCAGTTGCGCTATCAAACCGTGCCCTTCATTTATTATCAGAATTATTTGAAGATTTACATTTTGAAGTTTGTAGTGGAAGTGGCAATGTAACACAGGTATTTATTTTTAAATTTTCATTTACATTTAGTTGAATTAAAATTGTTAACAGGTTGAACCGGCTCCTTTAGCTATAATGGGACATTTTACAGCATTACAAAGAGTTGCTCGATTACTTGGTGCGGCACCGCTTAATCAGTTATTGTTCTATCTTGCAACAGTTAGCTATCGCAAGTCTTGTACATTGAAGAGGATACATCCACCTGAAGGAGATACGTTCAGCCAAAGTGATTCAACTACTTACTATGAAGATATGATTATGTGTTCAGATGAAAGTTCTACCGAAGGTAATAGTAGTTGCTCTTTTCCTTAACTTTAGTTATTTTTTAAATTATTGTTTCCTTTCTAGATGAAGATAGTGAACCAATTTTGGGACAATGGTTCGAAGAAACTTTAGCCCCACCTGAAAATAACGACAATAAAAATGCATCTAATACAGAAAATGTTACAGCTAAAACATCCCAGACTGAAAGATCACATTCTATTGTTCCAGAAAAAGGAGAGGCTCATGGTTATATCTCATTAGCAACACAGATATTCATTTTCCTCAATAAACATTTTTTATGTTCCAAAAGTGCATATATTACTCGCTATGTAAAAGCTGGTCTTACTGAGCAACAAATGATCATTTTAGCCGCTATAATTAGGGACCTAGACAGAGAAACAGCCCGTACTGAAATTGGTAAGTATAAAAAATTCCTACTGTATTGTGCTAATGCAACAATTTGTATTAGGTACGATATCTGTTTACTTTGGCGCGGCATTGGGACAGTTGTACTGCGAGTTTTCGGGATCACTAACAAGATTTACACACAATTTAGTAACACACCGCAATTTGCACCCATTGCAAGCAAGTTTACTGTCACATTTAGGAGTATCACCTTGGAATGTTGATGTACCACATGCTTGGCCATTACAAGTTTATCCTCGTAGCTTAGCCGTTTTGGCACAGGTAACTGTTTATGAAGAAGGTTATCAATCATTTCATTAATGGTATTTTGTAGGTGTTGTTATTAAGACCTCAAAACGAAAAAGAAGCTTCTGTGATAAGTATCTGGCATAAATTAGTTAATACTCTTATTGAAAATGTTATTAATCCACCTTCTATTGTTGATGCTGAAAATGAAGGTACATATTTGTGTTTAATAAAGTTATTTTTATTTAGCAAATTAACGATTTTTTACTTTAGATTTAAATGTCGAACATGCGCAAGTATTGTTATATTTATTTCATTCATTAAATTTAATGCAAAAGAAATCTGTGGTGCTTCTACTTGCTGGAGGGATATTACGCTGTTCTGAAGTTGCCCGAGGATTATTGAGAGATTCCCAGTTATTGCATTTATCCCGCTTACTTTTGTTATTTGATTATATTATGAAACACCTTTACGATGCCCCTACTACTTTATTAGAACAGGTAATATTTATTTACATTGTTTTTCTTTAATTATTTATATCTGTTACAGATTCAATGGAATTTATTTTATTCTACAAACTTAAACAAGTGTAAAGATAAAGAGAACAATATGTCACGTATGTACACTCCTTGGAAGGATATCGAAGACAGTTATCGAAAAATTGCTGGCGCTGAAGAATTTTCTTTCAAACCACGCTTTTATGTTATTACAAATGTTGAAATTAATAATCAAGATGCTCCAAAATTAGATGGACTGGCATGTAATTTTATATTGGGCACCCCTGATAAATTGAGATATCCGTTACTGCTGGATGCACTTATCGAAATTTTAAATATTACTCATGTTCCATCCGGAACTGGGGCTTCAAAAATGACATTTTTAGGATTATGTGCCACTCAGTACTGTTTTACCATTTGTTGGAGGTTTGTTTGTTATTTATAACCTTTAGCATTTTTCATGAACAAATTAATACCATAGGCTGTTACAACTGCTACCTCCTTCAAGTCCTTACATGGAGAGACTTACATCTGAAGAACCACTACTGGTTGGACCACTTCTTCTTCATTCATTAATATGGGGCGCACGAGCAGGTCATAAAAACTTTAGTCGTTGGCTTAAAGATTGTTTAGTGAAACAAGGCATGTACACTCAACACACTGAAAAATTATTAAAATCGGTTTCTGATAATGTTAATACATTGAAGTATGACATGGCTACTGTTAAAAACTGCATAATTACACTAACACCAGACATCAAAAAAGGTAACCAACTATTCTCCATTTTTTTTCCTTCTAATTTGTTCTGTGCAGGAATAATGGCCAAAGAAAATCTACCACCTCTGTGGCATCTTTTTTTACTAGATTCTGTCTTAGCTAAAGTTCAGATATCTTTAATTGATGAAGCTGAAACCAATACAGCAGATTCATCAGGAGTGACTATATCTGGAACAACATATGTGCAAGACCTTCTCCCTCACATATTATGGCTTACTCGAGCAATATTGCATTGTACAAGGTATGTTTATTTTTACAGTGAAGTACAGAAATATGAAATACAGAAATATACGTAAAACATGTATTTACCTGTAATTAGCAGTCAAAATATTTTATTTATTTCTGAACAGCTTGAGCCTTATGATATTGACAAATAACGAGTTATAATATTTTAGATGGTCGTTGTTGCATGGCATGGTAGAACAAAGTGAACCAGCTGGAAAATATTCTTTGCAAGAATTTCAAGGTTTGCAGGAAGTCTTAGCATTTGCTTCCAACCGTAATACCCTAACTACGGATTTAGCTGGAGAACTTGTTTCTCTTTTACCAGCCTCTGCATCATCAGTGTTACAACAATGGAATATTACCACATTAGAAGACTGCACTTGGGTAACAAATAAAATTTTATAAATTATAAAATGTAGACTAATACATAGTGTTTCAGACTCCATATTTAAATGATACCATTCCAGCAGAAAGTTACATTCTCAAAATTGTTGATACTCACATTTCCACATTGTCAATGAGTTTTCCATTTAGCATACATTGGTCACTAAGACGCTTATTGCAGTGCTTGATAAAATTTGTATGTCTACATGCTCCAAAGACAGAAAATACCGATACAAAAAACAAAGCTATTGAACTACTAGTGTTAATTACGTTAGATGTAAGAACAGAATTTCTATATGAAAGTGTGTCTAAAACTTTGGATAAAATGATTGGTGATGTTGAAACTGATGAACATCAAAAGCGGGTGTATTCCCATATTTTAGAACATTCATACAAATTAATTATTAATTATACTTCATCCTCGAGTAACTATAATATGACTGTTGATGAAAAGGTACTTCATAACTGCTTGAAATTTTATGAAAAAATTTTGGAAAAATCATCCGGAAGGCAAGCCTTGGAATCATTTTTCTCTGGTGATAAAGATTTAGTTAAAGTTCTGATGTCAGTATCTAGTCCCCAAGTATCACAGCAGTACAGTACTAGAGTACTTCACTTTTTTAACAAACTGTTTCAAGCAGCTGAAAAGAGTTCAACTGATCCAAGTTTGAATTATCTCTGCAGCAGTATGAGTAAATTAGCAAATGTAGATGGTGATCAACTACAAACTTGGTTACGCCATATCATTCTTGGTCCAACAGACATGTCGAGAAGTACATCTTCAAGTAATATACAAACCCCAACTTTTATTCCTACCGCAAAGTCTGAGGAAGTCACGGTTAGTAAGAGCAACTTGAAACAAGAAGCTTCTGCAAACGGTCAAAACAATCCACCACAAGAAATTAGTTTAGAATCTCACACTTCACCATGCCCTAGTGATGATCAAAAATCATTAATTCAAGAAAACAGCCAATTATTGCAAGCTCTAACATCGTTCATTGTTAAACAAAGCAGTAATGTCTCGGAAGATGTTCCAATTACTATTTTGAAAGCTTTACTTCCACTTGCTTCTCACATTTTATCTCCTGCTTTAGAGGGCGCCGGTTTTACAGATCTTATGGTGGTCATGACTATGTTAGCTGATGCAGGTGTAGGAAAAGGTCATACTTATTTGTTTCCTGCAACAGCTGAATGGTTAGAAATTTCTAAACAACAACTTATACAAAAAGAAGTTTTAGAAAAATTGGCTACCATAACTAATAGTGATAAAAGTTATGCAATGTTAGAAGCAGCCTGCTGCATGTTGGATTACATAGGAGAAGTTGTAGGTGGACTTTCCAACCATTTTCAAGCAGTCAATTTACGTACCCTTAGTTCATCTTGGGAAGGTGAATCACCATTAGATTTAGATGCTGAATGGCCTGATGATGTTAATGAAGAAGAAGATAGTGGCGAAGATTCAGATGAAGACTCGCTGTGTAACAAATTGTGTACTTTTACTATTACCCAAAAAGAGTTTATGAATCAACATTGGTATCACTGTCACACATGTCGAATGTTAGATGGTGTAGGTGTTTGTTCTGTTTGTGCAAGAGTATGCCACCGTGGACATGATCTTAGTTATGCCAAGTATGGTAATTTCTTTTGTGACTGCGGAGCAAAAGAAGATGGTACCTGTCAAGCATTGACAAAGCGGAGTCCACAGTCAGCACTAGATGGTACAAATCAAGCTATTTCTAATGGTACAACTTTAGGATATGTTACAGAACATATGCCGCCTAGCTCATTACGTCGTAGACCATCTTCACCGATAACAGTTGAAAGTAGTTTAGTACGAAAAGAAAAAAAATCTGGAAGCACTGTTAAACAACTTGAAGGTTCAAGAGGTTGTCTTTTAAATTTTCTTGGAGGAAGTACCATTCCTGGTACCTTAACAGAGTTGGCAGAATCATTGCTTCCTGCAATTGAGGCTTCATGTAATCGTAATTCGCCAGTGGGTTGTTATACACGTGCTGTTACTGCATTACAACAGCTTCATTCAGCTGACAAAAAATACATCCATACCGATCAACTTATGTTACCCACTTTAGGCTCACAAGAAGGTGCCTTTGAAAATGTCCGCATGAGTTATGCCGGAGAACAGGGACAAACTATACGTCAATTACTTTCTGCTCATATAGTAAGAAGAGTAGCTATGTGCTGCATGTCTTCACTTCATGGTAAAAGGCAGCATTTAGCAGTATCACATGAAAAGGGCAAAATTACTGTTTTGCAACTGTCCGCTCTTTTGAAACAAGCAGATTCATCAACTAGGAAATTAACACTAACAAGATTAGCCTCGGCTCCAATACCATTTACTGTTTTATCTTTATCAAGTAATTCTTGTAATGAAGATTTTCTAGCTGTTTGTGGTTTGAAAGACTGCCACATTTTAACATTTAGTTCCACCGGATCAGTTTCTGATCATTTAGTTTTGCATCCACAATTAGAAACAGGCAATTTTATAATCAAGGCTATATGGTTGCCAGGTTCTCAAACTAAATTGGCCTTGGTAACTGCAGATTTTGTTAAGATCTATGATTTAGCTAAAGATGCATTGAGTCCACAATATTATTTTCTTGTGCCAAGCGGCAAAATTAGAGACTGCACCTTTATGTATGATGATGGCACTTACAACATATTACTTATGTCTTCTCCTGGACATATTTACACTGAAGCTCTTAATGATGAAAGTTCAGCAAAACATGGATCTTTTTATGTAACAAACACTTTAGAAGTATTTCACCTCGATGTGACTGTAAGTAATTTTAAAAGGCCATATTACATTTTATTGTAATTTTTTATTTGCAGGATGTCAATGGACAAGTTGCTGGAGGTGGTGTTAGCATTTATTATTCTCACACATTAGGTTTGCTATTTTATAGCTACGCCCATGGCAAAAGTTTTATATCTCCAATAACACCTCGTAATAATTGTCTTACTGTGGTATTTCCTATCACATTACCAACCACAACTGTCAACACAAAAAGTAATGGAGGTAAAAATCCATCTCCACAGCCTCTTTGTCAATGGACTGAAATTCCTAATCATCCTGGATTAATTTGTAGTGCCATGCAAAGCAGTAAGTTTTGTTTGAATACTTTTGATTATTTTTTAATGATTTCATTCACCAATCGTTTAGCAGTATTTGGGCACACGTGTTTAATTCTGTCCAATCACAACATTATTATAGTGAGAATTTTCTACTGTAGAAAATTCCCGCGAGCATAATTTCTAGTATTTTGTTTACATATGTAACTTGACAGCACATTTTCTAGTTTTGACATCTGTCGCCAGTTTGATTTTAGTTTATAATGAATTAAACTGTATTTTTATGCTGTATTTTTTATTTAAACGTTAAAAAATAATCTTCCGAATACCACTCGAGAGTGCGAATTAATTAGAAAATAATTCTCCAGTTATTTTTTCAAACTTGTTGCCATTTGGGAATAGCCACTCGAGCCCTACGGGCTCTCGTGTCTATTCCCTGGCAACAAGTTTTCGAAAATCTGTCGAATTATTTTCAATTTATTCTCACTCTCTTGTGATATTACTTATGAAAATTTAATACTCCTAACTTTTTTTTGAGGGAATGTAAGTTTAAATACATTTTTCTAAAATTATTTTATAGGTAACAATCCTGTCATATTAATGTTAAAACCAGATACAATTGGAATTCAAGAAATTAAGGTAGTACCAGCAAAATCCAAAATTATGGATATGGTTGCCATTCGTCATAGTCCAGGAAATGAACAAAGAACAACATTAATTTTGTTATGTGAAGATGGAAGTTTAAAAATCTATATGGCAAATATGGATCAAACCGGTAAGATAATACAATATGTTTGAAGTCAAATATATTTTTAACGTTTTTTTCTGATAGGATTTTGGATGTCGCCTAGCATTCAACCTTTTATTACACATCCACAAATTAAACCTCGTAAAAAAAAGGTATTGAAAACCGGTAAAGCGTCATCATCAGTAACATTCCCTGTTGACTTTTTTGAACACTGCCAAGGAATGAACGATGTAGAATTTGGAGGCAATGATTTACTACAAGTTTATAATGTGGCACAATTGAAACATCGCTTAAATACTACTGGTTTATATGTGGTTTGCACAAAACCATTAGGATTTACAATTGATGCCACTAATTCTGATAATAACTTGGTTATGACTGGTAAATATACAATTCATTGTCTTCATTGCTTAACATTTATACTATGTTTTGTAGGAGTACGTGTTTTAGTAGGAAGTCAAGATTCTCAACGGGCACCATCTTTTATTGAAGTATTCGGGCGCATAATTACAACTTCAGTAACTCGCAGTCGTTGGTATGATATTCCATTTTCTAGAGATGAAAGTTTACAATGTGATAAGAAATTAACTATTATGTTTGGACCTTCACAAGACCCAGAAGTAGTTACTATGGTCGACAGTGTTAAAGTGTATGTATTGTTTTATATTTATTAAAAAAAAAGTATTCCGAAATTCTCACATCACATGATATTTACTTGTTTTTTTAAACATTTGTAAAGCTGCACCAATAATAAGTGCTTTTTAAAGTGAAGTTTCTACTCCATTCATTTTTAGGGTTCCGTACCTTAAACGGAAAAAACGGAACCCTTCCTTGTTTGTTTGTCTGTCACAGAGATTTTTCTCGAAAACTAAGTAACGTAGAAACTTGAAATTTGGCATAATGATAGATCTTGATGACACGCGTGTTATATCGTTGGTCAATAACTGGATAAAAATTTATTTTTCCATTAATATGGGGAGTTAGTAACAATAGAAAAAAGTTTAAATTAACATATCGTGTGGGGTATCATTTGAAAGAGATAACTAAGGATTCTAAAAATATTTTTTTTTACAATTTTAAGTTTAGTGGTCTTAATGATATAGCTAAAAATGTGCAAAATATAACCGCCTCCCCCCGTTCTCCTAGGATTTTAAAGCTAAAATTTTGATTTTAATTGGGTTAGTGGATATTAAACCATAGCTTACAGAAAAACAGCAGGTTTTTTCGACTGTAATAGTTGCAAAAAAAAGTATTTTTAATAAAAGTAGGTAGAAACTTACAATGGTCTCTTAAACCTATATATTACCAATCCTTATCAGTTACTACAAGCAAATTTGGATAAGATTTAAATTTAAATTAAATTATTTTTTTTAGTTACGGAAAAACAAAAGATGCTTTTGGTTGGCCTGAAGAGAATGAAGAATCAATGAGTGCAAACACTACTAGTTCTTTGGCGCCTTCTGCTATAGGTAACAATGAATCTGAACAAATAGTTGCTAATCCTACACCTCTTACCACATTGGAAAGGTATGTAAAGTGGAATTCTTCAGAATGCAATTTTAAATTACGTAAAAATTGTAGATTGGCAATGGGAATATTAGAAGTTCTTGATGGCAGTTTTTCACTGTATTGGGGCGAAGAAAAATTAACTATACATAAACCATTGTCAATAAAAGTATCTACAAAATTATTAACACTACCCACACCTCCGTCACTGCAAATTCACTCAAAGGCATTGTTATCTGTTTTGCACTCTTCCAAACAACTTTATCACAGTTACAAGGTATTTTATAGTTTCATTTATTGCAGAATATTTTTACACATTACATTATTGTAGGATCAAGCTTTGTTGCAACATGTTTTAAATAGTTTAAACGTTATGACAAATACTGATGTGAAGAATAATGTCAATATTGATGCAGAAAGTTACTATCGCTTAGTAATGATAGTAAGAGGAGTAGCTGTTGCAAGACCCCAAAATCTGGTTAAATTTGCAGATTCACATACATCAATTCAAGATATTGTTCTTGATGATCCTCTTGGTAAAGCTTAGAATAAAATATTGATAAGGCAACAATATTTAACTACATTTTTATATTCTTTTTAGATATGAAACAACCTACTTCTACAAAAACTAATAAGAATCAACATCTGTTATTACAACTTATGGATGTTTTGTGGGTTCTTCACTCACAAAATCCAGAAAATCCAGCGCTGGCTCCTGTTGTAGTGCCTGGTTTAAAACATGCAGAACAATTGATTCATGCCCTTGTAGAAATTGTGCATGCTTTTAATAGCTGTGATGCATACAGCAATATTACCATCTCTGTCTACTTACAACTGTTACTTTGTGAAGATCCAGCTATTGCTTTTAGTGCAAAGCAAGCTCTCAATCGGGTGCTTAAACCAAAATGTCGTCGCAGACGTGTTTTTATTCCTAGTCCACCGCACTGTACAACTTCACCTGAAAGTGAGATTGTAACTTCAATATTTTTATACAATTTAACTTAAAATATTTATTGTAGAAACAAAGTCGGAAGATGATAAGCCACGAGCAACAATTCAAGCTAATCAAGAAGATACTCAAAGTAGAAATCCTAGATATGATATAGATAGTGTAGAAGCAATATCAATGCTAGAACAACCAACCGCTGGACATTCTAATAATCACAACGTCAATCCGTTGGAGGTACTATTAGGAAGTGGTGCTGGTTTTCCACCATTGCTTGATATTCCACCAGATGCTGATGATGAAGCAATGGTAGAATTGGCAATTGCCCTGAGTTTACAAGAACACGAACTTGGTAATGACATACAACAAAGTCAACAAGTACTTCATAATTTGCAGGTAATGTAATGGAAATTTTTAATAATGCAAAATAAAAATAATTTGTTTTTACAGATTGGTTCAAATATTCAAGAAGTAGGGCATTACAGTGATACAACAGCTTCTGCTGCTGGATCTGATGATGAAGGCAGCACTGCTGCAACTGATGGTTCTACTTTACGTACTTCACCAGCGGAACAGGTATTTCAATTTTTTAAATTAGATTACAGTTTTACATAAGCAAATTAATTTAAAATGTTTAGATGTTAATGCTTTGTTTAACCCATTTTTAATAATGTTCTCTGTGAACTTATTCTGTAATAAATTATTCTTCTAAAGGGTGGTAGTGCGGGATCAGAAAGTGGCGGTAGCGGAGTTGATAGTATAACAGGAGAACATAATGTTTCTGGACGTAGTTCAGCATATGGTGATAATATGCAAGAAGCAGTCACACTTGTGTCGCGCTCTGACACTTGCCCAGTGTTAGACTCCTCTTTCATTGTATGTGAAATGGTTGTTAATATTATAATTTCAGAACGTAACTTATTTTTAGATTGGTGAACAAGAACATGTCGCTCAAGAAACTGATCCAGAACCAGATTCTGAGAATAGTAGCCGTTTACATGTTTTACGATTGCAATTATTGGAACGATTAATTGAATACCTACCAAAATTAAGAAACGTAAATGGTGTTCGAGCTATACCATTTCTACAGGTTTGTTGCAACACATTCTAACTTGCCTTGATGGATATTTGATACTCTTCTGCTTTGACAAAATTATCTTAGTTTTTGGCTGTAATTTTAGTGAATTAATGATTTTACATAATCTCCCGTTGCAGGTTGTGTTACAGTTAACCACAGATTTAGATGGACATTCAGAACGTGATAGATCTTGTTTAAATGCTCTTTTAGCTGCTATTATAGTGGAATTACAGATGAGTAAACTTAATACAGAAGATATTTGTGTGCGCAGCAAACAAAGAGAAGTTCAACTTATTATTATGAGATTGTTAAGTATGTAGTAAAAATGTTAATCAACTCCAAAAACTTCTATAATTTTATTTTAAGGTGTATTAATGTCTCGCTGCAAAACTGCTGCATCAACAAAGATCAGTCCGTTAGATAATTCAATTTTTGTTTCCCAAACAACTGCAACTGTTTTACACAAAGCAGAGATTATTAATTACTGTTTGAAATTACTTCAATCACTCTTAGAATATTGGCGAAATGTTTCCACTGATGATACAACATCGAATGTTGGTGGAAATTTACTTAAAGAACACCTACCACATACACCACCTGATATGACTCCATTTTTCTTGAGGCAGTTTGTAAAAAGTAAATAATAATTTTGAAATAATAAATAAATTTTAAGTATAAATTATTAACAATCCTGTTGTTGCAGGCCATTCGTCAGATGTATTTCAAACTTATCCTCAACTTCTTACTGAAATGGCTTTACGGTTACCTTACCAAGTTCACAAACATTCTGAAGTATCAGAACCAGTTGGCACCGCTTTTGATAATTCTTGGTATCGATATTTATGTGAATACATGATGACTTCACAAACACCATTTGTTCGTCGCCAAGTTCGAAAATTGCTGTTGTTTATTTGTGGCAGTAAAGATAAATATAGGCAGTTACGCGATATCCATGCATTAAATACACATATGAAGGTAATTTAATCAATACATATTTTGAAAAATGAACCTTATTTTGCGTTTTAGGCTGTTAAACAAAGTTGCATAAAAGGTGGTTATGATCCTTCTGCAGAGATACACCACACAATCTCTTTACCTTACGATGCCCTTGTTGAATTAATAGAACATCTAAAGGCTTGCTTAGAAATAGCTTTAAACCGAACAGGAAATTGGCAGCGTTTTTGTATCCGTCATGATGAAACATTGGCATTTCTTTTCGAAATTAGTGGTCTTCTTGATGATGGTAATTAAATATATAAAAACGAAATGAAATAATCCACTTTTGCTTGCAGGAGTTTCTCCTACAATTTTACACCTATTACAATGTGCTGTTGTTATGAATATGGGAAGTAATGCAAATAAAAAAGCTGAATCTAACAAAACGAATGCCATGCGTAAGGAAAGGGAAAAATCGGATGATTCTGCTGCTGATGCGTTATTTGAAGAAACCAATTGTGTCACATTAATAGAACAAATTAACAAACAAGTTCTTAGTGAAGTTTTTGCCCGTTTTGTGAAAACTTTCTTACTTGAAACCAATTCAACAAATGTTCGTTGGCAAGCTCATGCACTCGTCCTTGCTGTTTACAAGTAAGTCTTTCTTAAAATCAATCATTACAAAAGAAAGAATCAGTGTCATATTTTTACAGAAATTCAAAACCTCCTGAACAAGAAGCTCTTCTCCGATTACTGTGGTATCTGTGGCCGTTACTTCCCACATATGGTCGAAAAGCTGCCCAATTTGTTGATTTACTTGGATATTTCACTCTTCAATTTACACAAGTATCAGAAATGTCAGCCCAGGTGAGATTCTTTAAATTTTCTCTGCAACAAAATTGAAATTGAAATTGCAGATATCAGAGTATGTTGATAAAGCGGTGGAAGTATTAAGAATTCAAAATAAATTGCTTGCACATCATCCCAATGCAAATCTCTACGCACATATGAGCCAATTTGTTGAACTAGATGGTTATTATTTGGAATCTGAACCATGTTTAGTGTGCAATAATCCTGAAGTACCTTTCTCAACAATAAAATTAAGTTCAATCAAGGTAAGTAAAACTAATTACTTAGTAATTTGGTGTTACTATTAAAGGTACTTTAAGGTTGATTCAAAATTCACCACAACAACACAAATTGTTAAATTGTTAAGCAGTCACACTATTAGTAAAATAACAGTTCGCATTGGAGATTTAAAACGTACTAAAATGGTACGAACTATTTACATATATTATAATAATCGTAATGTTCAAGCGGTAGTTGAATTAAAGAATAAACCAGGTGAGTTTTTATTAATGATCGTTGTTTTTAAATGTATACAACATAAATTTTTAGCATTGTGGCATAAGGCTAAAAAGGTAACTTTGCAAAGTGGACAGACAGAAGTAAAAATTGAGTTCCCATTGCCTATTATTGCATGCAATCTTATGATTGAATATTCAGACTTCTATGAGAACATTCAAGCAAACAGTGAAACATTACAGTGTCCCAGATGTAGTGCAGCTGTACCAGCAAACCCTGGCGTTTGTGCTAATTGTGGTGAAAACGTTTTCCAATGTCACAAATGTCGGTAAGTTTTCAAATTATCTTGTTAATTAGTAGAAGGTATTAATTTTTTGTTGTGTCTAGAGCAATCAATTATGATGAGAAGGATCCATTTTTATGCCATGCTTGTGGATTTTGCAAGTACGCCAAATTTGATTTTACATTATTTGCCAAGCCTTGTTGTGCAGTGGAAACCATTGAATCAGATGAAGATCGAAAAAAAATGGTTTCTAGCATTAATTCACTGTTAGAAAAAGCAGATCGTGTTTATAAGCAGTTAATGTCCAACAAACCAACATTAGAGGTATTCTAATATTTTGTGGATTACACGTACAGAAAATGTTTTGCGAGTGCTCGTGTTGCTCCGCCTCGTATCATTTTCTGGACTAGTGACCCAAATAACTATTGAACAGGCTCCTTTATTTCAAATATTCATTACAGATGTTGGTGTTAAAAGTAACAGAACATCGATCAGATCGCAAAATAGACGAAACAAATGGTCTAACAAATCAAAACCCATCTACAAATGTATCCTCTATAGCTTCTGGTATTTCACAAGTAAAAGTAAGAATTTTGCTTGTAGGAATAACTATAATCAATTTTATTATTTTAAGGTAAATAAAACAATTCAGATGTTGGCACAACAGTATTGTAGCGAATGTAAGACATCATTTGAGGAATTAAGTAAAATAATACAACGTGTATTAGTGTCTCGTAAAGAACTGGTAGCTTATGATCGCAAACATAGAGATGTGGAACCAATTAAATCAACAGTTTCTTCTGCGAAAATGGAGGTCTGTTTGCAATCGTAAGAAATATAATTTTTACTCACTTATATGTTTATAGATTCCTTCTAAAAGTACTGCAACACTTTCATCCACTGTTAATTCCAATAATCGTTGTTATGGTTGTTCATCAGCTGCTACAGAATACTGCTTAACTCTTCTCCGTGCATTAGCTGTTCATTCTTCCACTCGCCAAATATTGTGTTCTAAAGGACTGATTCAAGAATTAGTGTCGAATAACCTTCGCAGAGGTAGTGTTCAGGTACAGATAGTTTTAAAAATGTCATGAATTATTATTAATGATTTTTTTTCCAGCTTCAAGAAGAAATAAGACAACTGTTGTGTGTATTGACACGTGATAATGAAACTGCTACCGAGCAGTTATGTGCATTACTTATGAAAAGAATTACGTATAGTCTCACCGGTCACATTAACAGTTCAGATTTGGGTACTAGTGTACGTCATGAAATAGCATTGCTAGCAGCACTGGTACAAAAGGAAGATGAGTGTTGGGAACTGAAGCTACGTTGTATGATGCAACTGTTTCTTAGAGCTTGTGAAGATTCTCAGAGTCCTTTAGTTATGGAATCAATAATTCTTCCTTGCTTGAAAATTCTTCAAAGTTTAATGAAACCTCCAGACAGCACTTCAAAAAAATCGAAGGTTTGTTAGTCATCTTAAACATTCCTTGGTTTTTAAAATAAATTTTATATTTTAAATTTCCATTCAGGAAAAAATTAATGATGCATGCCAGGCTTTGTCATCATCACATGAAGATGTTACAGTAGATGTATATAAATGGTTAGCCAAAGATCCGCCTCATACGTTTTTTGGTTGGAAAGCACGAGTGCCTCAAAAAGGAAAAGAGGAACCAAGTAAATTGCCTACAAGTCGAGAAGAGGTAAAACACATTCATGTTTTAAATTGGGAGATATTTTTTTTTTTTTCTTTAGATACGTGCTTACTATTTAGGTGAAAAATATAGTCGTCGTTGGAGATACAGGAACAAAAAGAATACTTACTTAGAGTCATTAGAAGTTCATGATGCAACTTGGTTAAAAGCCGTCTTATTTAATCCTACATCACGTTTAGCACGTCAAGTTGCTTGTAACATAGTAGAATTAATGTGCAGTAGTATGAAACGCAAAAAAGAGGTAATAAACATATTAAGAGATACTACAGAATTTTTACCGATATCTCTGTTCAAGGTTTTGGTCTTATTGACTTGCTTCTTAGTTGAATTAAATACAGCTGGAGAGTGCTCCGCAGAATTTCTCACTTTATATCAAAATTTAATTCAAGAAGTTCCATGGAAACAATATTTAACCTTGCAAGGTGTTTTACTTGTGCTGGCACATCTTGTAACTCAAGAAATTGATCAGTTGCATCGTTTAGAAGAAACAACACTTACTTCTGATTTGGCACAAGGCTATGCTTTAAATCAGCTTACAGAATTATTAGCATCTTTCTTAGATGATCCTGCAATTCGAAGACATTATAAAGGCCGCTTGGTTGGCGCAGTACTCAATGGCTATTTATCTCTCCGTCGGTTAGTTGTACAACGAACTCGTTTAATCGATGATACTCAAGAAAAATTATTAGAATTACTGGAAGAAATGACAACGGGTAAGTAATAAAAATGCTAATTCATTTTGAAAATTAATATTTCCTCAGGTACTGAAGAAGAAACTAAAGCGTTTATGGCTGTGTGTATTAAAACTGTAGAAAAGTATAGTTTCCAAGATGTTTTGACGCCCGTTTTTATATTTGAGCGGCTCTGTTCGATTATTTACCCTGAAGAAAATGATGTTGGTGAATTCTTCCTTACTTTAGAAAAAGATCCACAACAGGAGGATTTCTTGCAAGGTCGAATGTTGGGTAATCCATATTCTAGTCTTGAAGCTGGTTTAGGTCCACTTTTGCGTGATGTAAAAAATAAAATTTGCCAAGATTGTGAATTGGTTGCATTATTAGAAGATGATAACGGAATGGAGTTGTTAGTTAATAATAAAATCATGAGTTTAGATTTAGCAGTTAAAGAAGTGTATAAAAAAGTGAGCATGGAATTACCAAACATTTAAAAATTTCTAAAATAAATGTGTCATCAGGTATGGTTAGCGGAAGGAGGAGAAGCAGATTCCATGCGAGTAGTGTATCGAATGCGTGGCCTGTTAGGTGATGCTACTGAAGAATTTGTGGAAACACTATCCAATAAGTCACAAGCAACAGTTGATAATGAAGAAGTATACAAAATGGCCAATGTTTTAGCAGAATGTGATGGATTGGAGGTATGATTTTATTCATTTTTTGGTTAAAATTACATAAATTGTTTTTGTGTTGTAGGTAATGATCAAACGCTTAGGTGCTATTCAGAATGTTTGGAGAGCAAGACCACTATTGCAAGTGTTATTAAAGTTATTCAGACTTAGTGTGAAAGTCTCACGTGTGCAAGAAGTTTTAACTGATCCAGAATTAGGTGCAACAGAAGTATTCTTGCGCACCCTTAAACTTTGTTTAGATGGAGAACCCGATGCTAGCCAAGCAGCCATAACTGAACAATTATTAGACGTAAGTTAATTTTGTTTACGTTATTTATAGTATTATAGTAAAAAAGTGTTTATTTAGATCATGGAAACTATTCTTTCTAAAGCTACCAGTAAGTCATTTGAATCATTCGAAAAGTTTTCTCAAACATTTGGTGGCCCAGAATATATTCGTTCTCTTTTATCTTGTACGAATCAGTCAAGTGTTAAGAATAACCAAGCTGTACTAGTTCATCTTACACGAGTACTAGCAGCTCTAGTATATGGTAATCAAGAAAAAATGAAGATATTGTTGGACCATTTTAAGCCGGTGTTAAATTTCAATAAATATGATTTTGAACATACTGTTGATGATCAACAAAAACTGGAAATGTTTTGCGTATTAACTGATGGAATTGAAAGGAATGCCATTGGAAACACTCTAAAAGATTACATCATTTCATTAGATATAGTAAACGATGCTGTTGAATATATCACAATGCACGCACCTTGCGTTAAACCTACACTCTTAAGAACTGACAGTGACGAATTAAAGGAATTTATTTCCAAGCCTGCACTAAAGTATATATTGAGATTTCTCACAGGACTAGCATCAAATCATGAAAATACACAGGTATGTTGTTTCTTATACTAAATAAAATTTTTAGTTGATTCAGCTGTTGAAATTGTAACTAATTAAATCATGTTTTTATTTCTAATAAAGAGAGCTGTGGCCGTAGCAGATACCATACCAATAATCCATAGATTGGAACAAGTGTCATCTGATGAACACGTCGGTTCATTAGCAGAAAATCTTTTAGAAGCTTTAAAAACTAATTCTGATGTTGCTAGTCGAATAGAAGAAGTACGAGAGTTTACCAGATCAGAAAAAAAACGCCTTGCAATGGCTATGCGTGAAAAGCAGCTTGGTCAACTTGGTATGCGAACAAATGACAAAGGACAGGTAAATTTTGAATTTACTCCATTGCTGAATATTCCTGATCTATAATTGGACCGCGTTGTGCATAGATTGACCAAGCGCCAAATTGTAGTTTTTGATAAAAACCTGTTAACTTTACTGTCTCATTAAAAATGGAGAACTCTTAATGAGACCTAATTTTTGGCTTGTTAGTTAGCTTGTTTCTATGCCAACTCGATTTTTTTGCCGGTAGATAACGTCATTACACGTTAGATGGAAAGCTAATTTCCACAATATTAATTTGGTGCGTGGTCAATTATTAGGACCCTTTCAAAAGCAAAATTTTTAAATAGCAATAAACTTTGAAATGATCAGATTGCAATACAAAGTAGTTTTTTTTAACTATTTATTTATATGTTATTGTAATATTCAGGTAACTGCAAAATCTTCAATACTACAACAAATGGAGGACTTGGGAGAAGAAACTGGTCTAGTTTGTTGCATATGCCGGGAAGGGTACAAATACCAATCAACCAAAGTTCTGGGAATTTATACTTTCACAAAACGTTGCAATGTTGATGATTTTGAAATGAAATCTCGTAAAACCATTGGTTATAATACGGTTACTCACTTTAATATTGTCCACATTGATTGTCATATGAGTGCTGTGAGGTATGGGAATTTTATAATAATAAATAAATATAATAACGCGATGTTTATTTAGATTGGCGAGAGCTAGAGATGAATGGGAATCAGCAGCATTGCAAAATGCTAATACAAAATGCAATGGTTTGTTGCCATTGTGGGGCCCACAAGTACCTGAATCTGCATTTGCAAGTTGTTTAGCTCGTCACAATACATATCTACAAGAAAGCACCAACCATCGTGATATTGGTCACAATTCTACCATACATGACCTTAAACTTCTACTTTTACGGTTTGCTTATGAAAAATCTTTTCATGAAGATACAGGTGGAGGAGGACCTCAAAGTAATCTGCACATGGTTCCTTACTTAATCCACATGGCATTATATGTTGTGAACACGTAAGTAAAATTTGACCAGTAATTTAGTTTTTTATTATCTTTATTTTTCAGAACTCGTGTAAGCAAAAGAGAAGAAACAAGTTTAATATCTTATTTAGAAATGACAAATAGTGAAAAATTGTTGGAGTCTTCTTATGAAGCTGATGGTCCGTTATATTGGGTTACCATGTCGGTACTGTTGCATTCACCACAAAAGTGGAATGTTCACAAGATTTCCCATTTAAAAAGACTTATAATATTAGCACAAGCACGACATTGTTGTTCAAATGGTCCTACTAAAACTCTCAACGATAAGTCGAGGAAAGAGTACTGTATTTACAAACCTTACTTGGTGTTATTTGGTCTTATTGATGGCATTTATAAATATTTCTTCAAGGTACATTCGTTTAATCAAATAAAATATTTACTCCAAATTGATGTTTCAGACTGTGGGAGGAACAGATGAACAGTGGTCAAATAACTTGGCAGATTTTATTCGCCATAATGATGAAGCTTTATTAAAAGGTTCAGAACGGTTATTGGCATTTTATACAGACGAGTTACTGCCCTGTACCTCCTTTTCTGAATTATGTGATGTTACAGGTAATTCGATTCAAGCACATTCATCGATCATGAAATTAACATGTGTTTTCAGATTTATTAAGTGCTTTACCAAATCCGGAAACTTACGTTAATGATCTTTTAAAGGAATTATAATATTTTACGAAGTAGCAAACATCTATAATCGCCAACAAGATATACCTTTATTAGAATAAAATATTTACTTGAATTTAAATTTTTCTCCTCATGTTGGAATGTTTTATTCATAAATCACTGTATTATTGCAAATAAAAATTTATTGAAACATTTTTATACCAGTTTTGTTAATGCAACAATTATTTTTCAAGCAATATAAATGAGACAGTTGTAATTCCTGGTAATTTGAGGAATTCTTCCATAAATTATGGACCGATATCGATTGATTTAAAAAACTAGATCTTTTGAACTGATTTAATTCTTTGATGCCAGCTCCAGTAAAATTGGTTCAACGAGGAAGAAGACAAAATTAAAACGGAAAGTTAATGCAAACAGTGAAAATGATGAAATGAAAAAAGGTTAAACAAGAAACCGTTCATCCCTTACCAACTGATTAATTTACTAGAATAACCAGAAGATGATGATTGTGTTATTCTTGAATCATATATTGATACTATTGATGTAAATGATAGTGTTGATAATTTGAATTGCCACTTTCAAGCAAACGAACATGGAATGGCGATTCAAATTATTAATTCTACCAAATATCCAAATTTGAAGATTATACAAGAAACTGCATCTATTGCACTTGAAGAATTTGCTAGAAAAATGAGATCAAAAGCCTGGGTAATTCGACAGTGTCAATGATTGCACAATTAATTGAAAAACGCCAATATGATTTTTGCTTTTCACTACTCGGTATACAGTAAGGAGGCAGGTTAACAGCAACATCATTTATTTTAACACTGGCTGCAAATAGTCAAAGAGCGTAATTTTAAGGGATCAGCAATCAATAAAACAATACCAGTAGTTGCATACACCGACAATTTTCTTGTATTAGCTAGCGATAGGAAAAGTTTGGAAGAAGAAATTTAAAAATTGTACAAGAAAATAGGCTTAACTATAAACCAAGGAAAAAGCAAATACATGGAAATTGTAAAGCAAGTTTCAGTGAGTGAACATTTGAGCGAAAGGGTGAATGGTAAGTCAAGTTGGGAGTTCTAAGCAGACAGCGAAATAAAGACTCCATCAGGGTTCACAGTTATTTTGTATTTTCAAATTCCCCGACTTTTCCAGGTTTTCCCTGACCCTTTTCAAGTATCTTCCCTGACCTTTTTCTGGTAATTTGTGCTCTTAACTAAATTGGTCAAAATTTTTTCTATCTCGTCTTAAACGTTTTTTCAGGTACATAAACTAAATTCCTCGATTTTTTGATAAAATGCATGAATTCCCTTTTTTGATTTATTTCTAAATTTCCTGACATTTCCAGGTTGCTGTGAACCATGTCCGTGTTTGAATTTCACGTTCCCTACCCTTAACAGAAATAAGCAGAGAAAATAGAAATACAACTAAAGGTAAAAATAGAAAACGGAGTTTGAAGAATGTAGTAGATAATTTTAAATGCTTACGAATAATAATTAGCGGAAATGAAGTTGCTAAATGTGCCTATTATGGCTAAGCTGGAAATTTTGTATATTAAATTAGATATCTTTCAAATTCTGTAGTTTTTGACAGTTATACCAAAGAGTACTGAATTCCCTACTCTTTGGTTATACGGTGGGTTGACAGTTGGCTGTCAAATTGGGTTAAAATTTTATTGTATTATTAAAATTTAGTTGTGATTTTTTTATTTATATATCATTCGTCTAATAAATAGTTATTGTTTAAGTAGTTAAAAGGTAGATTTACACGCTGAAAGTTGTCCAACAATGATGGCAGAAACGGAAGCGACTGCCGATGCAACGAGACGTTTAAACGTTAAAAAGCAAACTTTAGACGATGCCTATGCAGCTCCGGCTAATTTTCTCGAAATAGATGTTGTAAATCCGGTTACAACCATCGGAGTTGGTAAAAAACGGTACACGGATTATGAAGTAAGAATGCGGGTAAGTGATCCACCCCCTTTTTGATAACGTGATATAAGTTCATAACTTCACAGACAAATTTACCTGTCTTCAAAGTGAAGGAATCCAGTGTTCGGCGTAGATACAGCGATTTTGAATGGTTGCGGAATGAATTGGAAAGAGACAGTAAAATTGTTGTACCCCCATTACCAGGAAAAGCTTGGAAAAGACAGTTACCATTTAGAGGAGATGATGGTATATTTGAAGAAGATTTCATTGAAGACAGAAGAAAGGGACTGGAAGTTTTTATTAACAAGTATGTTATCATTTTTCATATTATTATAAAAATGAATTCCTGTCTGTCTGGTGGTTCATGTTACGTTTATGCACCCTCCCATCTATCAGGATCAAATTTGCAGTTATTTTTTTTGACCTTGCTGGTAACATAGTTTACTTGAGAACTCGAAATTTTGAATTTTTGAAACCCAAAATTGGGCATCCAAATTATTGAAACATCAAGTTTTTTTATTTTGATTCATATAATGTTTGTGTGATGTACTTGATTGTTTAAATTATGTTTTTGGTAGAGATATATTTGCCAAAACCGTTGTGATAACCTTTTGCTAATTTAAATAAATGATAAATTGTGATTAAATAATTGTCGATTTATTTTAGAATTGCTGGACATCCCCTAGCTCAAAATGAACGTTGCTTGCATATGTTTCTTCAAGAGCCGGTAATCGATAAAAATTATGTTCCTGGAAAAATTCGCAATACGTAAGAGTATGCACTGTTAATTTCTACTATTATGTGATCATATGTTATAAGAATTCCATCCTTTATCATTGAGTTGATTTTGAACGCTACACAATAAGAGCAAAAGTGCTGCAGTTATTGAATCTTATCTATCATCCCATGATTTAATTACATCTAGAAATCAGCTCATATCAATATTTTAATTAACTTTCACTTGCTAGAATAGTGCACTTCATTTTTAAACCTTTTATATACTTTAAAGAATCTATACTAATTTACATTATTGCACCTTTTTGCCAAGTGATTTACTACAATTTATTCCTCTAGGATATATCCCTGTTTTTGTTATTTTAAATTTTTTATTTATATTGAGTGTAATACTCAACAAAAGTAATACATAATTATGTAATACAAATCAGTGATATTTGGAGCCCTATTGAGTATACAATACGTATTTATATTAAAATGCATTGATAGCTAACGTAATTTGTATATCTTAGAAAGTAAATAGAATCGTGGGATATTTTAAAGCTACATATTTACATCCAAAAATCATTGATATATATGTATAAATATTTATAAGAAAAATTAATAACATGAATATTTTTGTGTGATACTGTAAATGCGTAATAGTGGAATTGATGGTAACAAAAAATTAGTTTTGTTAATAATTGCACATTACATTATTTTATAGTAATGTTTAAATTGCCTTTAAGTTTAGTATACATCATACGCTGTTGTTTGATTTCATCATTAACATGACAAGAATATTTTTCTTACTACAAGTGGAAAAATTTATTTGTAAACTCTCTCAGAGACCAACCAAGTTGAGGTACTATTTTTGAACACAGATTAATATATTTTAATTATTATGATGAATGATTAGCAAATTTAGGTATATGAAGTTATTTTATTAGGGCCATGTAGGTGTACAAAATATCTGTTAAAAATCATGTATTGAATTTGAAATAAACTGTATCACTATAGAAGTTATTTGTCGCTATCAACCAGCGAATCATCCTGGCGCCAACATTTTTGCCCGCGAAATTCTATAATTTGTCTCCACACATTCCGCAGGGTCCTGACATTATTTAATGATTAGTTAAAAAGTACGTTAACTAAATAGAAATTAACTTACAGACATTCAGTGTAAAGATCTTCTGTATTTGGTAGTAGGACTTTAAGTAATTCTGCACAAGGTAGAACAACAACTGTAAGGAATTGGACTTGGTCTTCAGGAACCATATGTTGTTTATCTCTGTCCATCATTGAAAGCGGACACAAACCCATAGTCTTTTCAATGTCGCCTTGATGATAAAATTCACCTGAATATAACAATAATTTTTCAATCTCAGTAAATCACAAATGCAATGAAAAATGCACACTCAGTTTTAGGAAGATAAAAACAATTTATAAGAACCCTAGCATCAAAGTTTAAAGTTGTAATTTAATTTTATTGTGTAACAAAACCATAAATTTGCCTCAATCTTTCTATATATTCTATATTTACATTTTATCCATAAAATTATTTAAGTATAATTTCTGAAATATTTTAGTTACTTGCACTTACGATATAAATTGTCAGTAATTTTTTTTGCAACATTATAAGGTTTACATTGGCCTGATAAGTCGCAGCATGTCATCATGATTGCTTTTAAAAGGTTTCTGTGTGTTAAGTTATCCCAGCCAAATGTACCCTCGTGGCATATTGGAATTAGTTTGGAACGTGATCTAAAGTACATGGCCAAATCGGTTGCCAGAATTGCATCTTTTATTTCTATAGAGAATGATCTAAAGGTACCCTCTGTCATGGATGAAAACATTTTACATTCCTAAAAATTAAGCATATTAGTGAATGAATGACTTTAATAAGCAGGAATAGTTATTAAAAATTGGTAGAATTACAAATATTAATAAATAAAAATGTAATTAAATTGCAGTTATGAAAGGTAATATTTTTAAATAATACTTACATGTAGAATTGTCATAGTGACTAAATAATGATGATTTTCTAACGGAGATTCTTCATATAACTGTACCAGTGTGTCATTGGTTAACTGCAAAAAATTGTTTGTAGTGCCTCTGTGATCAAGATCATGGCAAAGAGCGGCAATGATAAGTGCTTTCAACTGAAAATTAAAAAACCAAGAACCAAATATTAATTAATTGCCTTTAGTATAATTTGTAATTGTTCCTTTTGTTGCATTTTATTAAACAACTAATTATTTATGATTATTGTTATACATTATTGAAAAATTAAAATTATATTTTGTTACAAAATTAAAGTTATCTTACCTCTACGGCGGTAAAAATATCTAAATTCCTTTTAAGTATATTAAACATACAATGACAAACATTAAACGCATGTTCAAAATTATGATAGGGATTGCATCTGTATGATTTTCGAACGGATAATACAAACTCCATTAGAGCATTAATCTCTACAAAACTTTCTCCTACCACTTCAGTTATCATATACAAAGATAATTTTGGCATGTCAGGTACTAATTCAGGAGAAATGTACCATGGGAACCTATAACACAATTCCTTGTAAGAAATTTTGCAGTGACAAATACAAAGCACATTATTTTTCTTAACAATTTAATTTAAAATTATGAGATTATTTATGTTTCTTTTCTACTTACTCCTGAAAACCTTCTGGAAGAGCTTCTGGATCAGCATTGGTTCCAATTAGTAGCGCATCATGAACGCACGGTTGCATATGAAACTGAAGCATGTCTTTAAAACATATATTTACTTTTGCCTAAAGTAAATTTTAAATAATTATTATTTAATAGATGAATATTTTAGGTACTACCGTTGCATTCATCATAGTGTGCAGTCGCGAATAATGCAAAGCCAGAGCGCAGTAAACTGAAAATGTTTTAAACAAATTTTCATCCACAGTTGTAAAACAGGGAGCATCCTTTTTGTTAATTACTTGAACAACACCTTTAAAAATTGGGATATAGTGTGACTTCATTTTTTGCTGGTTTTTGTTTACCTAGAATACCATCAACTCCCATTACGGGCATGCAAAGAATGGATCTTGTAATAAATCCAGTTTTCTGGTCTACTTCTCTGTTAAATCTTGGATCGTTATAGGCATCTTTAATATTAACTGTAACTCCTGTACGTGCAACCAATCCAGCAATTCCACGCTCTTTATTAAATCTTATTTTAACATTCCGTTTATATAAATTTGCTTCTCCAGTATCATCAATTCCTTCATCGAAAAGATCAGCAACCAGTTCATCATTGTCTTTGTCAATAACAAAAAATGAACCTCGTTCCGCACCCAGTGTAACTTTTGCAAAAGCCTGATAAAAATATTACTTGAGCAGCAATTTCATTAATTATTGAGTTTATTTTTACAACAACTTCTGATATCATTTTCTCCATCATAACTGTATCGGCAAAATAACATTTAGTAAGGTCCAGCAAATAATCATTTAATTGTTGTTGTTTTTGAAGGGCCAGACGTTGTTGATTTTGATGTATAGCGGCACCCATCCATCCTGTTACAACAATTACAATTCTCAATTCTTCTCTTTGAAAGCAAGGTTGTGTAACATCTCGATATAATTCAATTACAGCAAAACATTCATCATCGGGTGTCACAACTGGTACACAAAGCACTGCTTTTATAGTTGGATCTAAAATAATTGATTAGAAATCTTAAATTGGGAAGTTAAGTTCTTGATGCCTCTGTAACCAACACCATCTGGAAATCTTGAATCGGCTAAAATGTCTTCAGTCATAATATACTCCTTATTTAGAGCTACAGAAGCAGCCACTGTGGTTCTTGTTTCCATTTTCCAATTGACTTTATGTCGATCACTGATTACATTTCGAGGGCTTTCATATATCTCATCACTTGCTATATCAACCATATATAAAGTTACACCTAAAAATGCAAAAGTGCAAGTAAAAGGAAATTAAATATAATTGTAAAATATGATGTACCACTAGCTTTTGTGACTCCTTTCAATACTTCAGCAGTTTCATGTAGAAGAGAGGGTAAATCAACACTATCAGATAAGAACGATGTCAAATTTCGCATCAAAACACTAGGCTTCTTTTGCAAGTAGAAACTAAATTCTTTGCTCTCTTCAAACTTTTCGACGGCGATTTTTTGGCCTTTTCTCACCACCCTGACGTATGGAGCTATTACACGTTTTGTTGCTCGGTCCGAGAGGGAAAACGAAATCCTGGTACGTTTTGATAGAACGGATTCATTTTTCGCTAAAGGAGTTGGATACGTTGGTTTTGTATTTTTCGTTGCGTCTTCCATATTGACGTTTTATTTGTGTTTAAGGATTAAAATAATGAATAAAAAAAATCATATGACAAAATAGAATATTTAATAATAGAAAACTGACATTCTTTGAAATGATCAAAGATATCAGTAAAATAAACAATAATTCCCTGAGAGAACATTATTGTAATATACAACGATTATTTTTCTTTCAAAATGAAAAACTTTAACAACAAAATCAACACAAATACTGATAATCTCATTAATTAAGAAATTAAGTTTAAACAATGGAGATAAAATTTCGTGCAAATTCACATTGTTGTAAATCTTTTTTGGCCTGGATAATCTTGTATAAAACAGGGCAATCTAAAGATGTACACGATGGCTCAGAAGTTACCCCACAACATTTTTGGCAAATCTAGAGGAACAACAAATTCAACTTTTGCTAATCAAATGAGTAGGATTAATAACAAGAAATTAACTCACCACATTTGTTTGGGAATAAGTACGTTCCCACCACCTGATCTTGCTTTGCAGTATAACCACAGTACTTTGAGGATTGGATTTACACATATCACAAAAACCATCAGAAGTCGGTTGATTACAAACGGCACAGTTCGTTGTACTAAAATATTGAGAAATTGTGCTTTTTTTATTAGTTGAATGAGTTGATGTTGGTAAAGTTTGATACAGTTTTCTTGGCATTTCATTGAACCTGTAAAATTCAATTTATTAACACGCAAAAATTAAGGCAGAACACTCACCAGTTATTAAAATCGACTCCAATTAATGTAAAGCAACGATTTACAGCAGGTATGATGGCATGTGTTATGTAGTAAACTGAATTTGGTCGAAGACTAGAATCAGTAAGTAGTTCTCTGGGACTGCGAACTAATTTAATTAAAGGCAATCCTGCCGGTCCATTCACTATTACATACGGTACGCGTTCCTTACATCTTGGTTCACTACATTTATCAACAGCAATCCATTTTCTATTAATATTAATAATTAATATACATACAAAATTTTAAAACATTACTTACTTGGACAATTCTAATGCTGGCACACATGCTCCAGGTCTGTACGATTTAGCTCCACGGTACTCTTTTGCAAAAGTTAAATCTTGAATAGATATTCGACCAGAAAATATTTTTACAAATTGTCTTACAGCATAGGCACGTATACAACTAACATCACGAGTTTCAAACAAAATTCGCAGGCACTTTTCTAATATCTGCAATTAATGAATTAAAATGTACTTTTTCATTAAATTCAAGAAATAAAATTACTTGATTAATGAATATTATTATTATTAGTATTATTATTTTAATTATAAAATAAATGGAACCTACTTTAGATACAGCAGGACATCCGTCCCTCCTTACAGTCTCAATACCTTTTGCATTAAATTCAGGTTCCTTTTGATCTGCACTCTCATACATATAACCAACATAGCGCTTTTTGGTTTGTAAAATGCAAGGATGGTATACTTTTTCTAATTTTAATTTCACTGGGTTAGGATTGTCATTTGTTACAGCATCTGCTATTTGTGCACCGATTTTGAATGCATCTTCTCGAGATCGACCAGGTACTAGAATAAACAGTGAGTCTGTGTCACCATAAACAACTTTGGCACCCCAGTCAGCATTATTTTCTACCAACTTAATAGCACGTAATAAAGTTTCACGACCTTTACTGACAACGCTATCACCAACTTCAACACAAGGCATCCTGCCACTGAAATGAGCAGCCGTATAACCATACGTCACATTTGCTATTAATTTAAGACCAAGCTGTCTATTATGTAGAACTCGTAACAATGTCTTGTCACCTTTATTCTTTTTCATGGAATCTTTCACCATCAGTCTTGTATTTAATATTTGTTCCAACATTCTTGGTAATATACCTTTTCGCACCTGTGGTTTTACAAATGCTGCACCACATGGTGAAAAGTGCAGTAAATTTTTAGAGAAGTATTTTTGAACTCTCAATTTTGGAACTTTTAAATGAGCTGCACCAAATTCAAATGGTAAATTTGTTCCTAATTGTTCGATTCTTCCTAAACAAGTCGAAAAACAATAATTATATGCAATAATTATTGATGGGTACAAACTCTGAAAATCCAATACAATCACTGGATCTATGTAAAATCGGGATTCTGGTTCTAAAATTAGCGGTATTGATTCTGGGGCTCTCATATTAGCCCTCTGCTCCACACTTGGTGAAACAGCAATATAATTTTGAGGTTTTGCTAAACGAAGCATCATAGATTCCACTCTAAATTGAGATCCTCGAGATAACACTTCATAAAATTGTATACCAAATAGGCGAGCTAACTCGCATGTCCGTCCTATTGCATCCAATTGATTGAGTATTCTTACAACACCTCGAACACGATATAAATAATAATTAGCAGTGATGTGACGATACTTATTTGTATGATGGTCCCACCAGAGCGTTAGATTTTTGAAGGAATATAAAGGTGTTCGTTCATGTAACACATGATACACTATATTTTCGAAAGTGTAACTTTGTAACGCTATTTCATGCCGCATGAGCCTCCATATGTCCAGTACAATCCTTCCTGGTAATTTTAAATCCTCTTCAGTATTTTCTACAATTTTTTTTTCATTAGTCTGTATTATCCGTGACAATAGAGGCAACAAGTTAATTTCTAATACAGAACTGCGTTTAATTAAGTACCCCCATGAAAGCATTTCAATTTCGTATCCCGCAAACATGTCAGGATCCCAAAATTTAATTATTTCCATAAATTTTTTAATTAAACTTATTTCAGAATCAACAAATATCAAATTCACTTCTGTAGTGTCCAAACCAGATATAAATGAATCTCTTCTACAATCAGGAAATATGTTAACAGCAATTATTCCAGTATTTTTCTCATTGGATTTTATGTTATCAGGAACATCATTAAAAACAGAAAAAAAGATTGCTCTAATTGGATCAAATTCAGGATTCGGTTTTAATTCCATTCTTGTTTGTGTGTGTACTTCCAGCACGAGTAATGTTAAATATTCATGTTTTGTCACAGCTTTTATGTTTTTTAAATTTTCCAATGACATCTTGAATCCATAAACATTATTCATTGTAGCCCCTGTTATTTCACATGAATTATTTTTTCCACCAGATGTATTACTAGAAAATTTATGTAGTTCTAAAGGTGTGAAACCAGAATTGGGATCAATCTCCGATGTGTTGCTTTCACCTTCGGTATTTTGTGCTTTTGTAAGTATATCTTGAGATGTAATAGTTTGGTCAAGTTCTTGAGAACTAAGTTTTACATTTAGTTCATAATCAGTCGGTGAAAATGGAGAAATGGAAATAGATTGACTGCAGTCATCGTTTTCATTCTGAGATTGACTGAGTGGCACAAGTATTTTACGTGTTTTTCTTTGTTTTCGTATTTCAGTTTTGGTTGAAGTTGCTTGTTGTTTAATCCATTGTTTCACTTCCTTACATGTAGGCGGATGTTTAATTGGAATTATCGTACAATCAGTATTTGCAGAAAATGCAAATTTTGCATTTTTAAGCGCATTAACTGAAATTTCAACACATTGGTTTATTTTCTTCAATTTTTCAATCCTAATACTCTGTAACTTATAATTCATGAACGACTCAAATTCTGGTAAATCATTTGTAGTTTTAGTTCCAACTTTTAAGGTAGTGTGGCCCACATCAATTTTTCCCGTAACATCAGATATATTACTATAAAATGGCTCTTGGTAACGTAATAAAGGAATGTTATATGAAGACAGGTTAAGCAGTAATTCTTTTCTTGTCGGAGGATTACATTTTGGAACTATTAGCACATTCCTGTTATCTTTCTTTAATTTAGGTATTACTTCAACATTAGGAAGTTCTAAACTAAAATTAGTTTTATTATAAGCACTTGTTGATGATCCTGCAACAGGAAAAATATTTGTTTTCTTATCATAACTTCTCACATTGTCTGATAATACCGTTGTTTTTCCCTCAACAGTTTTGGCTTTTTTCTCCGGACCAATAACTGCCATTACTTCGTCAAAAAACGATGCATTTTGTCTTTTAATTCTTGTCTTACTAATTGTGACGTTATTTGGTGTAAATATATCACTGGAATGATGTACAGTAGAATTATTATCAATATTAACATTTTGCTGAATTGAAAATTTTGGTTGTGTTGTTGCATTGTTATCATCAATGTAATCTTCATCAGAAGAACTGGAATCATTAGGACCATCTAAAGAACAAAGCTGTTTTCGGCGCAATATTTTTGCATTAGTTACATAATTCTTTGAATCTTCATCACTACTACTTTCAGTATCAGTTGAAAAATATTTTATATCAACTAATTTGCTCTGAAAAGTTACTGTTTTTAATCTGGAAATTGATTTTTTACTTTTAAGTATCCCCTTTCTGCTACAGGAAGATCTTATTAGTTTATTTGATTCTCGTAAATTTTGCAAGATAAAAGCTCCACTGATAGCGCTATCTTTCACTGTGTATCTTAAACACTCGAAAAATTTTTCTTCTGTTTCTTTTTGCTTCTTTAAAAGTTGTTCGCTAAACTTCGGTCTTGTTACAGACCTTCTTTTGTTAATTTCATTTTGTTTGTGAGTATCTTCTTGTGATTTTTCATGTGACAAGGATTGTGACAAAGTTTCATTTTGTTTGTGTGCACCTTCTTGTGATTTTTCATTTGATAAGGATTTTGCGAAAGTTTCATTTTGCTTGCGAGTATCTTCTTGTGGTTTTTCTTCTGACAAGGATTTTGGCAAAGTTTCATTTTGTTTGTGAGCATCTGCTTGTGGTTTTTCATTTGATAAAGATTTTAGCAAAGTTTCATTTTGTTTGTGAGAATCTGCTTGTGGTTTTTCATTTGACAAGGATTTTGACAAACCTTCATCTAGTAAACTATTTAAATTAGAGCCAGATTGTTCTTCTGTGAATTGACAAACATTATTTTGAATCAAGACTCCACAAGTATTAAATGAATACTTACTATTAAAATTATTTGTTGCTGACATTGCATTTGATGGAAAATTAGATAAATCAAATTTCTCCTCATTTCTTAATATTACATTAGACAATATTTTTATTTTATTTCGTTTTTGCTCAAGATTACCAGTTAAAATATTTTCATAAGCTTCCAATGAATTTTCATTTAGAAAAACTTGGTACGTAGATAAAAGTGCCATTTCTTTGTTTAAATACTGTTCCTTAAATACATGCAAACTTTTTAAATCATTTTGAAGCAACCTGTGTTTAGGATAACCGGCTTCAAAATTAGAAATATCATTTTTTTCAGCCATCCACCAATCTGCATTTGGATAAAGACGTTTAAATTGTGTGTTATTGATTGTATTGTTATCACTAATCTCTGTGTCAGACGCAAAATCGTTTCGTTTTTTATGTTTTTTAGTTTTCCTCTTCAATGCAGATTTTCTAGCAACACATTTAGCTGCAATTTTCTTATCTGATGAGACTACAATGCTGTTATCATTTAAATTAAGACTACGACTTTCTAACTTTCTGAATTTATTCTCTACAGGTTCACCACTGTGTGTATGGTCATTAAGTAAACTTGATCTCGATCTTGTACGGTTTGCAATTGGATCTAAAGTTGCACTTTCTTCTATAAACATCTCACTTTCAGCGCCATCAAGTTGTGGTATCATGCCGGCATTAATACAATCTAACTGTTTAATTAAAGTTTCACTACCAAGAAAGTTATCTGACGGCATTGGTATGCTCATGTCGACTTCTTCTTCAGAATCTTCTTGTTTGCAAACCTGCGATAATATACTGTCCTCCTCTATATTAGCTTTATGACCCAATTCTTTCAGTACATCTAATAGATTTTCAGCTGTTGTATCAAATGTGCTTACATCATTAGTACTTTGACCTGCAAAAGATTCGTCACAATTGGTTAATACATTTTGAGAATGATTTTCAACATTAGAGGCATTCATAATACTGCTTGAAATTGGAGTTTCCCTAGGATAAGTTACTGTACTCAATGTATTATCAATATTTTTTTGGCTAACTAGTTTGTCTTTTAAAGCTTGCTTAAACATTTTATGCGTAGCTGTAGAAGAGATATTCATTCTGGCTGGTGACAAACATGGTGATATTTGTGAACTTTTATTAACATTCCTGCGTCGTTGCTTTTCATCTTCCCAAATTGCTGCTATTCCAGGATTTAATGTGAGATCATCGTCTCTTAGTTTATTTAATATATGTTCAGCTAAAGTATCAGCTTCAACTTTACATACACTCATTTTAGCTAGATGTGTTGGTTGCAACAACTCTTCAGAATTTGAACTTACTCGATGATATAATTTTGAAACAATAATTTCGTTCATACCATGAAGATTGTAGTCAATCATGAACTGCAAAATGTATGGTATGTGACTTTCAAAAGGCTGATAAACTTTTCCTAGCACATTTCCATTTTGCAAGAGAGTGCAGGCTTTTCTAATTATCAAAGGATTGTAAAAATAAATTTTTAAAAATTGATGTTCCCTTGCGTGATAGCCATACAGGGGTCTAAAATATTTAGTTCTTAAAAATATAAGTTTGTTTAAAAATGAATTACTTACATGCCGGAAGTAAGTGTAATTTTGTAGATGTGATGTACATTAGAAGATGCTTGTCCTAATGAAGTGTTAATGCTTTTATCTAATTCAGAAGCAATTTTATACATAACAGTATTGGGTGACTCGGAACTCTCAAATGGAATATACATGTACGGAAATACACCATGAACATGAAGACATACTTTTTGACCTGAAAATAAAGTTTGGAGCGTGTAATAGTACCCAAGAAAAAATTGAATTTCAGATTTAAATCACAAATACACATTTTGACTATTTTTCAAATGCCCTATTATATTTTGATGAAGAAATGTGATAAATTATCATACACCAAACGACGTAAATCGTCCACGAATGGGTGAACTAAGCAAACTAAAAAGTTCGCACTTCTAATATTACAAACAATAAACTAGCAAGCGTATCCTTACGCACCCCATGTGCGATAAAGTAAAATCACATAGTTAAGGACTTTTATCAACATTTTAATTCCGAGACCCTAGTCAAAGAGTAAATAAAATTTCTATGTGCAATTATCATTAATAATTTTGATTAGGTTAGGTAGTCAGATTCATCATCTCTGCATCGGGATATCTAGTGAATTTACAAGGTGAAAATTATGTACTTTTAAGTACTCTTCAGTATATCTTATTTAAAATATTATGTGCTTTTTACCCAGTTAAATACATGATTTTGCAGTTTTTTTTTAACTTTTTCCTGCAGCCTTTTGTACATCCAAAAGCATTAATTCTTATAATCTATACCGTATTTTTTGATTTGAGAAGAAGATTCAAACAGATCGCGCCAAAAGATAGATCTATAATTGGCTGTCAGCTGCCTGCCTGTTTGAATTTTCTCAAATTAAAAAATACGGTATAAAGATTTCTACTTTCAAAACATATTTTAAAAATATCATAAAAATAATGCAACTAAGTGATAATGTTTTTTTATTTACTGGAACTTGTTTGTAAACTTTGTGATTAGCAATTATATCACTATTTTAATGCCAGGATGGGTTAGAAGGCTGTGAAAATTTTTTTTTAACTTTATGTTGATAGTAATGGCATTGAACATGTCAGTTTAAGGGTACATCAGTAATGTAGCTTTAAAATAAAAAAACGCTTCTGTCGAATGAAGCAATATGACCACTTTTTTCAAGTAGTTTCCGATGAGGAAACCTTTATCTTCAATATTCTGTAACATTTAAGTGATTCTGTCAAAATTGTATAGGTTATGGCATTAAGTACTGATTACTACAAACATAAAGTAAAAAAAATATTTTTTCATAGGCTTCTAATCGTTTCATTAATTAAAAAAACAAACCATAGGAAAGCAAGTTATTAAGTGTTGGTTAAACATTCATTAAGGAAAAAGGTTCACTTTGGTCCACCCTTTTTCAATCTCGTCCGTACGTTTTGAGACACCCTATGATCAAAGAATAAATTATTTGGATTTCTATTGTTACAGAACATACCTTCCCAACCAACAATGATAAGTTTTCTGCTTTTGACATAGTTTGGGAGATAAAAGTTATGGAAATATTTCCACAAAAGACTCCAATTACAATAAATTGGTGAAAAATTTCGGTTTACTTACCTAAATTATTAGCGCCAAATATTCGAATAACAGGCACCTGATAGATCGTCGTACCTCGAAATTCTGAAGACAAAACATCGAGACCTTTTATTGGTGAATTCATATAAAAATCGGTCGTTACTATTCTAATTGAAGACATTTTCAAAAAGCTAACAATTCTTCTGCGATTTGTTTTGGTTGCAGGTTATATTTTCACATGTGAAACAACATGGTTACCAAATTTACTTTGTCGTTTATAGGGAAATTTATTTTTATGCACTTTATTGTCTGATTTTGATTTGAAGTGTAACGGTTTTGTCATTTAAAGGTATCAGAGCACAGTTATATTGTATTATTTGTGAGGGAACATTTTTTAAGCGACTAATGGCGCAGTTTAAGTACATTAACGAAATAGAAAGTTTAGTGAACGCTGACAGTCCTTTAACCAAAGGTCCAGTTCCGAGATGGCAGAAGAAGGGACTGGAAAGTTCCCTTGCGCAGCTGAGTATCAATTCTTCAAAAACCAAATCAATTTCGTCAGGGAACTTGAGCGGAATAAAGACTCCTATAAAACGGATAGCATCCGATGTCGTTCGAACGAAGAGAACTCCTATGAAAACACCAGGAAGGTCACCAAGTCGGTCCACAACTCCAACTCCAAATAAAGGAGCCCGAACACCAAGTGCCTGCGATCGTTTCATACCATCACGTGTAGCCAGTAATTTTGACTTAGGCCATTTTAAATTAAATCAACAGGAACCAAATTTTGATTCTACTAGTCCTTCACAAAGAGAACTGCAACGTGTAATGTGCGAAAATTTACATGGTACTGACATTACCAAACAACGGATTTTGTCTTATCAACATAAAGCACCCTCTGCACCTGACGGCTTTCAAAATCCAATGAGGATATTGTACACACAAACGAAAACTCCTGCTTCTGTTAAAAGTAGCAGTCGATATATTCCTCAAGCTCCTGATCGAATCTTGGATGCACCTGATATTATCGATGATTACTATTTAAATCTTGTAGATTGGAACAATAGTAACATTTTAGCCGTTGCATTAAGTTCACGCGTTTTTTTGTGGAATGCAACTTCTGGTAAAATCGATCAACTGTTGGAACTCCAGGGGAATGATTACGTATGTTCCGTTTCATGGATCCAAGAGGCCGATTATTTGGCTGTGGGCACCACAACTGGCACCGTGGAGTTATGGGACTGTGCTCGTATGAAGCGTCTTCGAGTTATGGACGGTCATTCAGCTCGTGTCGGCTCATTAGCTTGGAATACTTTTGTTTTAAGTAGTGGATGCCGTAGTGGGCAAATTATACATCACGATGTGAGACAACGTGAACACCAAATATCAACGATTAGTGCTCATTCACAAGAAGTCTGTGGTTTGAAGTGGTCTCCTGACAACAAATATTTAGCCAGCGGAGGCAATGACAATGTACTTAATGTGTGGCAATCTGTTAGTGGGGGTCAGCATTCTCAATCACAACCGTTGCATACATTTACAGCTCACCAGGCCGCTGTTAAGGCATTAGCATGGTGTCCATGGCAAACTCATATTTTAGCAAGTGGCGGAGGAACGGCTGACCGGCACATCCGCTTTTGGAACGCCAACACCGGAGCCTGTGTTAATACTGTTGACACAAAATCACAAGTTTGTTCTTTGCTGTGGTCCACAACTTACAAGGAGATTGTATCAGGACATGGATTTGCGAACAATCAACTTATCGTTTGGAAATACCCATCTATGGCTAAAGTTGCAGAACTTACTGGACATACCGCTCGCGTTTTGCACCTTGCTATATCACCAGATGGAAGTACTGTCCTTTCTGCAGGAGCCGATGAAACATTACGTTTGTGGAAATGTTTTACTGCTAATCCAATAAAGGCTAAGGAAACCGGTCAAGCAAAGATGAAGGCCAGCGTTCTTAAGCAAAGCATTAGATAATTAATTACCTAAGACTATTTATAATTTTATTTTCTTAAAGTATTTTTTTTAACTCTAATTTTATATTTAGTCCAATGAAAACTGATTTGTGTTGGGTGTTACTTTTTAGTGTTAATTTTATGTATTTGATATCAATGATTGTTTTAGAGTCCTCTAGGTAAATTGATTGTAGTTTATAAACATTGTAGCGATTGTAATGGCTTGAGACAATAAACATAAATTTCATTATTTAAATTAATGGAAATATTTTATTTAAATTTGGTGACAAAAAAGAATCACAACAGTGATTTTTATTATCGATGTTGTGTAACATTGATTTTTTGACATTCGATGTTTGACATGTTCATTCGACGTTAGCATAGTTTTGTTGTTTGGAGTTGATTACCGACTTTATGAAGATATGAATCATTCTTAGTTGATTGTATAAACGTTTCAGTTGTGAGTAATTGAAGCAACACCTGATATAAGTATAGATTCAATAATTTGTAAATAAAAATGCCTCATTCCGAAGGCGAGGACGCTTCGTATGAAGATGCAAAAAAGATCATCAAACGGCATAAAAGTGAACAGTATGCTGAAACAAGTTCAATTAAAACTTCAACGAAAGATGACATTAAAAGTGATGTTTATTCAAAATGGGACAGTCCTGTCGAGAAACTTGACAAATCCAGGTAAGATATCACCCCAATATTTAACAATTATAAAAGTAATAATCCAATTACTTCATAACTATTAAATGAACACTGTGATTGTAACACAATTCAAAGAAACCGTAACATTACAACAGCGCACAAACATTAAAGTATCGGAATATTCCAATAGCGAACGAAGTACATATCCAACGATTGTTGTAATATTAAGGTTGTTTGTTTGTTTATATTGTTTTTCTATGTAACTGCAAGAAAATATTTCATTTCGGTGTAGATGCATGGTTTCAGGCTATATTTTTATGCTGATTACATATGAGGACCCTAGAAACCAAGGGGTATAAGTGCCGCAACTATAGTTTTGAGATTGAGCTCAAAGTTGTGGATTCATGATAATTTAAAGGAAAGTGGCTAAGTAACTTGTCAACAGATAACAGCACTGGGTGCGAAATCAGTCATACCCTTTGGCCACAACACAGAATGCATATTTTGCTGACATCATAATGCATTTAACCAACGCCATCTTTATTTACAAGCCGTGAAGCCATGCTTGGCAACACCGCATTAATGCACAGAAGTAGGCCGGGTATCATTGCACGTCGGTTGCAATCGAAACTTATTAAAAAATAACTAACATGAAATGATCCATACTACATCATTATTCTGATAGTATTAAGAAATAAAACAAAAGTTAGTAAAGGCAGGAAATTTTATTTTGTGGTATTTATTAAACATTAAATAACATTATTTACAAATAACATATTTTTAACGTTTATTCTTCTCTTTTGTTAGCGTAGCTAATTTCCTTTTTTCTCTAAATTTTTAGTGCCATTTGTTTCTTTTGAATATTTTGTGTAGTTATTCAACAGAATATTTGCAAAAACAGAATACAATGTTTTAAACAATCTAGAAACATCGTTGCCACACAGACAATGTAATTCAAATTGTTGAAAAAAGTTATTGGAATTTAAGCTTAACTGTGTCAGTTGAATTAAAATGCCTTTTTGACAGGAAGATTGCAAAAATTTTGTTTCCCACACGCTATTAGCTACAATATATTCTAACAAAGCATACATATGAAAGAAAACACACTTAACATGGTAACTTGGTACACTTAAGCCACCTCGCTGTAAAAAGTCAAAATATTCGTTGCAAACATTACTGCCGCGTCCTTCCTCAAATAAAAAAACACAGGCAGTACATTCCAGTTTTTTGCAAACAGATCGTGCTCCATAGCCACAAACATATATGCAGCTTGATTCCTCGATTTCACATAATTCAAGATAATTTAAAGTTATAATGGGGCGAAATTGATCAATGTCAACATTATATAAATTTGATTCAGTACTTTCATTAGCAAAGTTGCTAAAGCATGCTTCTTTTTTATTGATCATTTTCAAAATATGTCTTATTCGTAATTTGTTTTCTGATTCAATTACTTGCCTAACTGATACATTATAGTTTGATCCAGATAGTCGTCTGTACATTCCAAACCTTTTCTCTAACTTGTCTGTTTGAAATTTCCCCAAGAGTACATACGAAACATTAAATTTTGTTAAAGCATCGTTAGCAATTTTACATAACACTTGAGATGCTCTTCTTATTGCTTCAAATGTGTCGGAGCTTAAGCCAGCTTTGTCCTTGAAAGACTGCCATGCTTCTATCCAAGACAAAAAACGTTTCAAAAACAATAACTTTTCATCCTCAATACTACAAACTGGTCCTGCCCATTCATTTCTTTTTATTTTTCCTACGATAGGGTTTTTAGAATTTACAATATCCCACCAGATGCGGAAAATTTGTAAAAAATTTGCAGTATCTGTACATTTTTCTTCCGTTTGTAAAGCAGCAATAGTTGACATATGAAAAACATTATCCACTAACAAAACGTTTTGTCTCTCTAAATTCGAGGGATACAAAGTTTTATAACTCAACTTATATGCTTTTTTAATTAACTTATTTTGCTCGTCCTTGAAAAATAGTCGCAAATGTTCGAAACATGCATACCGTTTTATTGTATAATTTTCAAAATCAGGATATATTAAAGTGTGAAAAGTATCTTTTTTGTTCAACCAGTTATTCCTAACATTTTTAAAAATGTGAACAGTGTCATACGATAGGTAAGTATTAATATCAGGGAAGCATGGATTTGGCATAGATTCGTTTGAAGAAATTAAAGTGAACATATTCTGATTTATTCTATTGTTATCAGTTAGTATCGCAACTATAGGAAAACCACATTTTTGAACAAATTCAATTACCTCATTAACGAGTATCTTTAACTGATCTCCTGTTGTGTTATTCACAGGAACTAGTCGAATAACTTCACTAAAATTACCAAAAGCAGAAGAGATCATAAAAGTTTCAATAGTTTTTGCCAGATCCTTAGCATTATTTTCTGAACTGCCAACAATTCCATTGGCTTTAAAATCTAACTTAGATTTCACATAAATTTCATCAATTTGTAATATTGTATATTTTTCTCGAACAGTCAAGTTTTTGGAAATATGTTTCAAATAGTGACTTGTATTTGAAAGATTTTTGTCTGGTTTTACATTAAATCTAGAAGATATTTGTTGTAAATATCGTTTACTAGGCAGCAGCAAATGATCTTGTAAGAGCATGTAACAAGACGATGAATATGAATAAGCCATAAATGCAAACAAAATAGTTGCTGGGGAATATTTTCGTCTTTTTAACAATATCATGTTTAACTGATCAATTAAAAGTTCCAATTGTTTTTTATGTTGATAGTCTTCCATTTCTTCAGCTTTTTCGTTACACGTAACTAAATTTTCATACGACTTTTGCAAGAAAAATTCAAAAGATCGAGTCCTTAAATTGTGTTGACTTACGTTGGCATACCTAACTAATATATTTTCAAGTTGCGACCATCGAGATAATTTTAAATCACAAGGGAGAATCCAGTTCAAATCGTGAGCAGAAATTTCTTCTTTTCCAATAAAGAGTTTTAATGTTAAATCACTTTTCACAAGAACACTACATAAAATTTCGGCGGCACTTAACTCAGTTTCACTTTCAGAAGAACTATTAGAACACTCAATATTTAATAAATACAGCCAAACACCAAAGTTGCTCTTAATTTTAAAGTTCCACTTTGTTTCACTGTTTATACCATTTAGTTTTGTTTGAAAAGTGTCAAGAAAATTTGTAAAGTCATTTATAATATCAGATTTTACAAATTCTTCAATTTTTCCAGCTTCTTTTGATTGCAACGCTTTCCTTCTTACTTCAGGGTCTTTTCGTCTAACTACTGTTGAAGTTGAAGACAGATAAACTGGAAGATTTTGAAAAATTGTGGGTACAGCGTCTTCCTTTAATTTTGGGTGTGCTAATAGCAACGTAGTAACAGTTGACCCGTTTTTGTATATCTGATCTAATATAACATCATTTTCGTTAAAATGTTTTATACAAACAGATGAATACTTCGTAGGCTGCCAATTTTTCCTCGGGATAGCTCGAAGCCATTTCTTTTTCGTTTCTGCATCTTTTGGAAATGAAAACGTAGTAACTGCTGGTTGCCCCTTTACGGAAACACTTTCGTAATTCGATTTGCAGCTTGGGACACAACATTTTCTAGTCATCTAAAAAGTTTTCATGTGAAAAGCATGAACCAAAGGTTAAATGTACTTACTTTCTATATTGTCGAATATCAAATTATTGAGTTAAATATTCTGATAAATACACACAGGTTTGGAAATACCACAACTATCTAACGTTAACTGCACTTTATAACAATATCAACAACAACTCAATGATGCAATGCTGAACTGAAGAACGCAAAATGTCCGCCTAGCAACACTGCTGCCAAATTTCTTAGTTCACGGCTTGTAAAATAAAGATGGCGTTGATTTAACTCATTATATTGAATTTGTCACTTATACCCCTTGGCTTCTAGGGTCCTCATATCTAACTACAGAATTTCTATATAACCCATTAAAAAGAAATTACAATTCAATTAGGTTAAGTTGTTTTTGTAGCATCTACTAAGTAATTGTATGACCTTCACACAAATAAATAATTTTGTGAGGGACATACATAATTAATAATAATAATCTGGGGGTGATAGCAAAATTTTGTTTTCTAGTTTGTAATCAGCAATAAAAGATTCATTTATAACATATATCATGCATTAGAGAACAAAAATTATGTTTAACAGTGTTATTATACCGTATTTTTTAATTTGAGAAGAAGATTCAAACAAATCGCGCCAAAAGGTAGATCTATAATTGGCTGCCAGTAAACATTGCTGGCAGCCAATCATAGATACCTTTTAGCGCGATTTGCTTGAATCTTCTTAACTTAAAAAATACGGTATAGACTTTGTGGTTATACTCTATTTAAATCTTCCACAATTGAAACATATTTTGCAATCCTAGTTTATTATAATTTAGTAAACCCAAAATTATACCAAATTATACATTCTAATTGCATAAGAAACAGTTGACGGATGGATTATAAATTTACTGTAAAGAAAATTACATCACACATTCAGGTTTTGTTTAATTTAACATGAAATTTTCATTGCAGTTTTATTATTAACTCTAATGCTCTATGTGTAAAATAGGAAATATAATGCTAATGGGAGTAAAAAGGAAGAAAGTGATGTAAATCGCAAGGAAACTAATAAAAGAAATAAAACTAAAGAAAAACATCCAAGCAGGGATGATGATAATGTAAGAGACAGGTCTAAAGAAGGTGATCGAACAGATGAGGAAACAAATCCTGATAAATTCAAAGAACGCAGTAAAGTTGCAAGAAGAGGCAACTGGAAGGAGGATGAGGATAAGGACAGGGACAGAGATAGGGAACATAAAGATAGAAATAGAAATAGTCCGGATAATTCAAGAAGATACAAAGATAAAGATTTTCCTCGAAGATTCGACCGAAACTTTAATAAAAATAACTTCAGACCAAGCAGAAGCATGAATAACAGATTTAATAATAGAGGGCAAAAACAAAATTATTCTGATAATTATAGGGGAAGAAATCGCAGCAGAAGTAGAGACAGAAGCCCAAGAGACCGAAATGATAACCGGTGGAAGTACGTATTAGGTGAGCCAACAAGTTAACATTATAATATATTGTTGAAATTTGTAGACGAAATCGAGATCGAAGCAGGAGCAGATCATTTGATCATGGAAATGCAAGATGGGGCAGAGGAAATCAAGATGACGAACAAAAGGATAAATCAAAGCAAACTGAAAAAGAAAAACCAAATTTTGGGTTATCTGGAAAGTTAACTGAAGAAAGGAATACTTACAGGGGGGTCGTAATAAAATATAGTGAACCGCCTGAAGCTAGAAAACCAAAACGTCGCTGGCGTTTGTATCCATTTAAAGGGGAGAAAGCGATGCAAACTTTGTATATTCATCGAGAAAGTGCTTATTTAATTGGTCGAGATCGCAAAATTGTGGATTTACCTGTGGATCATCCGTCATGCTCTAAACAGCATGCTGTTTTGCAATATCGTTTAGTACCATTTACTCGTGAAGATGGAACTGCTGGTAAGTGTTGATTGGTTTTACGAAATTGTGAACACTGAAATGTATTCTTTTTCTAGGAAAGCGAGTTAGACCGTATTTAATTGATTTAGAATCGGCCAATGGAACTTTTATAAACAATAAGAAGATTGAACCAAAAAAATACGTAGAGCTTTTGGAAAAAGATGTCATCAAATTCGGGTACAGCACAAGAGAATATGTATTGCTGCATGAAAATAGTAAAGATGAAATGCTTGATGATGACGTTAAACAAGAAGATATCAAAGAGGATATCAAACAAGAGAATGATGAATAGTTTGTTTAACTTGTACATTAAGAAATATTCAACGCTGAATATTTCCTTTATGAAAACTTCACAAATTATGGTAAAAATTATGTAAATATTGATTGGAATATATTGTAATAACTTATAGTACATTAAATTGGTTTGTGTAGAATTTTTAATTTTAAGTTTATGCATCTATTTGTAATGATATCTTTAAAATACATAATGCAGATTTTATGCACCGTGTTTCACGTAACTTTCTGAGGCCTGCGCCCAATGCACGCAACCCAATATTAAAAATCAGCATTCTAGATACAAAAATCATATATTTAAGTTTCATATTTTGGAAAACTGACAAAAATGACAATTTAAATTTTCAAAATGTATTTGAAATTAATTTAAAAAAAAAAGAATGAACACTGAAGATAATTCAGCGATGCAAGTGTTATTATTTTCAAAAAAATAGAGAGCAATAATGTTACCGTCTACTATATCATATCCAGTGTGGATTTTCCAAGCCATAATATTGGCAGTGTAGCGGTTAACTGCCCCATTATTCAAAAATTTTGCCTCATTGCTGAACATCACGAATTTTAAAAAATCATGGTGATGTACCTTGGTTGGGTGTCTACAGTCAGGGTAACAATGCCTGTATAATCTGGCTGCAACAATTGCATTTTTGTGACACTTGCCATAGATTATGATCATATTCACTCGTTCATTGTTTCAATACATTTTGCAAATTTAAATTTTTTTGTCGAGGTTTCCAAAAATATGAAACATAAATATATTTTTTTTGCATCTAGCATGTTGTGATATTTAAATATTGGGTTGCGTGCATTGGGCGTAGCAGTAGGGTGTTGTTACGTGAAACATTCGGTATTAGTTTTTATTTATAACTAAAATTTTGCAAATTTAAATTATTTTATTTATAGTTTTAATTCGGTAAAAGGGTATCAATGTGAATGTAAATTATAGCGAAATGTAACATTAATGAAATATAATCAAATGGACTAAGAATATTTGCAATTCCACTAACGCAGCTCAGTCATGATGTAGGAGAGGCGGCAAATTTCTTATCCTACTTGATTAATTTATGCTCATTTTGTATACTATTGTTACCAATTGAGTAGCCCAGTTGCAAAACCAGACATTTCGAATTTAAGTCAATTTTGGGAGCTTGGTTATAAATACTCACAGTCGTCAAAGTTTTGTAATAAATGACGAGCTGAGTTCAACGATAACAATGATTCAATTTCTCATTTTTAACATGTCTGGTTCTGCAACTGGGCTACTCAATTGACGCTTCTACAGCAATTATAAATTATGATTGATTTGTATTATAACTCCACTGTGGTCTGAAAAAATTAAAATCTCTTAGTTCAGCAAAAATATTAATAAAAAATAAATTGTAAGTAAAAGAGCTTTTTATTTTGTTTTCATTTTTTTTTTTAACTATAAATAAAATAAATAAGGCTTGAAACAAAACATGCAATTAAAGGTTTCCCTCTCTTAACATAATGGCATAGTGGCTCATTGCTATACTTAACCGAAAGAGTCCAAAAAAGACAAATGGACAGATAATTATTTACTGGTGGAATAAAAAGCATTGAATTTAAATTTCACTACGGATCCAGCCATTTTAATCGAATTGTAAGGGAAAATTGTACTACACGTTCTGAAATGAGTTTGTTGTGAAGAATGTTGAAATACTATTTTAGTTAAAGACACAGGATAGTCAGTAATTGTCATTTCAACCTGAAAATAGTAAAGATAATTAAAAATAGTAAATTCCGAATCTCGTACCTTTGTCCATTGTTTAGTATTCCATGCATCTCCGTTCTCTTTTGGATACTGAATTTGTTTTTCTAACATGTTATTCTTACCGAACAACTTAATTGTTAGCACATATTTGGTATGGGACTGTGGTCCATGATTGGCTACCCACTCACTGATGTAAATTTGAGGTTTACATTTTTCTATCCAATTCAAAAGAATTTTGTTGTTTGGTATGTATATTACTTGAAATTTAGAACAATTTGAAGTTTTGGTTATAAAACAACATTTTTGTCCTCCAAAATCAGGTACTTTTAATGGTAACGAATCTACTCGTGAAGGAGTTTTTTCTATTTTAAACGAATGTTCTGGATCAGGTCTAGCTTCCCAAAAAGTAAACTCTTTTTGACCACAACCATTTTTTAACATATTTGTGAAATAATCTCCTCTGAGGAAACAATAGTACGTACACCATGGCAACGACGGTTCCGGTTTGTGGTTGAATTTTTTTACATATATTTTTGACCAAAGTGAAGGCGATCGTACAATATTACACCACTTTTTGCACACCAATGACAATTTCACAACTTCTTTAGGTTCCATGAAACTCAATATACAAATTAGAACTTCTTCTGGCATCTTATCTAATAGTAAGCCTTTCATTTTTGATTCACTTTTAAAAGAAAAAAATTTCAGTTTTGACATCTTCGTGCTAATATTTGCAATGCTTTATTGGCATTGAATTTTGAAACTGATCCCCAATCTAATTAATACCTTATCTTAAGATAAGATAAACAATAAATTAATTGTATCTAACGCTTTGTTAGTTTTGAATTAATGTTTTCCGTAACTAATGGTTTTTGTTTCTAGAAATCTATTAATAAAAATATAATATAATATAAATTCTATAACCGATTTAACTGATGAATATGAGTATGACTTTATTTTCAAGTGAAAATTATAATTTATTTACATAATTACTTTGAGTATACAATACCTTATAATTTTACAACTTGCACAGTAAGCAAAATATTTACAAACTAAGAAAACATTTGCAGCATACGACGAAAAAATATTTCTATTAAACGTTAACTAAACATTACCAGGTACATTGCCAATATGTCTTATTACTAATAAATATCTGAGAAATTAAACTGCAGTCTTCAGTATATTGTCTCACTAAGAAGTAATCTAACTTTTACTCTAATTAAAATAGTCTACTGAGCAACAATAAATACTTAAACAATCATATTTGTCACATCACACATTACTGTAAGTACATGTTTCACCATTTTTAAGAAGAGTTTCTAAACTCGTTAAATCTTTGATTATGTCATCCCGTTTAGTGTTATCACTTTGTTGCACACAGTTATCGCTAACTGCAGAACAGACAGATGACGATCTCGGCCTGACGCTTTCAGGATTCTTCTGCGTAGAGATTATTTCACTTTTTGTACTACGAAAACTGGAACGAGGGATTTCGTACCCATCGTTTTCAACCGGACAATCGGCGTCGTGAAGTAGTTCTAAGTATTTTGGTATTTCCGTCGGTTCTGCTGCCGATTCTCCATCATGTTGTAAAAAGGGAGTTTTCTCACGGACGGATCCTTCGTCACTTCCGCTTTTCCAGGATGCTCCTAAAGATCGTAAAAATCATTAACAGTTACAGGTTGCTTAAGGTCTAAGAAGAAACAGCAAAAGAAATATTTCAGCACTGAAGAAGTTTACAAACCTTTATTTGTTATTTATATAGGGTCTTATAAGTTTCAGCGTCGGTGGCAAAATAGCTCTTCAAAATAGTTTGTCAATTCTCATAAATTTCATGAGTAATTTTATATTAATAAGGAACAAGGAAACTGAAGTTAGTTTTAAAACTTAGTTACATTTCTTGAATGGCTTTTTATGCAATTTAAGGTGGTAAAAATACAATTTGAAAAAATTCATGGCATTTTTTTACAGCCTTTCAAAATCGCTCTTTACTCTGCTCTACCCCGTATTATTAATTGTAGTTCTTGTTTTAATTTTACTATTAAACGATTTATTGATTGTAAACTACCGTAGGGCTATTTAAAATGATTTTTAACAAGAAATAAATATAAGCATGCTAAGGCCCATGCAAATAATGGAACCACTCATTTTTGGTTTAAATACCAAATTTTAATTATGTTTACCTGAATCTTTACGAGTTTCGTCTCCAAAATAAACTTCATTAGATACACCATCTGATAGCGCTGCAAGCATTTTAGTGCAAAGCATTCATTCAATTAATACTTTTTCCAATAATACAAACACAAAAAGCAATCATGCAAAAATTGCAAAGATAACTTACGTCGAGGCACAGTATGTATGTAATGACTTGTGCGAGAAAACGTTTCCGGATTTTCAGAAACCGTTTGTAACAGGGTTTCCAGCTCCTCCAAACAAAATTTAAAGGTGGGTCTTCTTTCCGCTTCGAAACTCCAACACTTCAGCATCAAACTATGCCTGCAAGAAAAGCACTTATTTTCAGTTCACTTGGAGTAAAATACTTGCAATTCTTCTGGACAATCTGTTGGTTTCCCCAATCTTCCTCCTCTCTTTACATAATGTAACACCTCTAAATTATTTCTGGCTGGATACGGTTGTTGCCCTAGGGTCATTATTTCCCATAAAAGCACTCCAAATGCCCAAACATCCGATTGACAAGTAAACACTCCATCCACTAGCGATTCAGGGGCCATCCAACGTACCGGCAACAATCCTTCGCCTTCTTTTCGATAATAATCATTTTTGTAAATGTCCCTAGCCAACCCGAAATCGCCGATTTTTACGATGCGGGTCTCCTGGTCGCTGGAAGACACGAGACAGTTTCGACAAGCCAAATCTCTGTGCACGAAATGCATTTCTTCTAAATATTGGCACCCTCTTGCAACATCAGCACACATTTTAAGCAACTCCAGCAGATTCAGCGATGGCGTATTGGACTAAAATAAAAAAATGGAGTTCGATACAAATGAGTTTAAAATCCTCACTTGCAAATTTCTGGAAGTTCTCAGGTATGTCAGGAGATCTCCTCCCAACATGAGTTCCATTATTATAAATTGGGGATCGTTATCTAAACAGACTCCAAGGAGTTGGAGGATGTGTTTGTGCTTGAAGTGGCTCATTAGTTGGGCTTCCTGAAGGAATTCGCATTTTTCTTGTTCAGATGCTCCTTTTCGTAGAGTCTGAGAAATGTGCAATAATCATTAAATTGTGACGAAAAAAATGGGACAACTCACTTTTACAGCAACTTTTATTTCCGCTTCGTCGTCATCTATTCCTTTAGCTTTACCTTCAAATACTTCACCAAAGGCTCCACTCCCCAAAAATTTCATTAATGTTATCTGATCTCTACAATGTAAAATGATTTTAATTGAAAGATTTCGGTAGTAATTAATAATAAGATAAAAAATATTTAAGTTTAATAGGAGCGTTAACAAATGCAGATTTTGGTACGAAGACCAAGTTGAAGAACGCGTGTTGAAAGCTTGTCAAGGAATTGATTCTAACGTAACCAATTCCATTATTGGTTTTCAGCCCACGATTTTAAACCTCAATTAATAAATTATTTAAGGTATTTGGGAGTACCTGCTTATATGTGGCAACATACTAATCTCATCAGGTGTTGGATAGGCCCCGTACAGAATATTAGTGTTCTGAACAAAATTTCCTCTCCTTGGTAGTTCTCGCACAGTGGCCAATTCCAAATCGGGTCCTCTATCATTTATCATAATTTGCTGCATTTTCTTATTTTTAGAACATGAATATTTACCTTGAATAAAAATTATATTATCGTAATGGTTGATTTGGTAAATTTAATTACTTACAACATGCGAAATAGATAACGATAATGACAATTAAACAAAAGGCTACCGGTACGCAAATAGCTATTAGCATGAGAAGCAGGGGATCTTGCCTCTCAGCCAGTTCAGCAGCTGCGTTCAAATCGAACTCATTGCTTTCTTCACTTGGATCGCTCCATCCATATGCGTTTAATGCAAGCACGCGAAATATAAATTTGAAATCTGCACTCAAATCTTTTATTACCCATGATGTTTCTAAAAATACAAACTCAGCAAGATTCGCATCGACTAAGAAGAATATCGTACCACTTCCGTTATATAAAGATATCCATTCTTCTTCCTGTTCTTCAATAAATGGTGAGTTTGCAAACCAGGCCGAACGATTAGCACTTCTTTTATTGCGATAAAATTTCCATTTTAGAGCTTCCAATAAATATAATTCGATTGGAGACCCATTGTCTTTAGCTGCCTCCCACCAGACTTGATAAACATCTCTCTTAACATGTTGTATTATAGGTACTCCTGGAGGTGAAGGTCTGTCCGCTGTAAATGAAACCATAAATCATAACAAAATGAATTGATTAAACTTTTTTTTTGACGCTATGAAAAAGTATGAAAAGGGTATAAAGAAGAAAATAAGAACAAGGCCGATAACTATATAATTCAAAATAATTTAACATTGGTTCATTTACATTTCTGAAGAGGAAACTCAAAGAAAATAGATTACATTTTGATGATCTCATCATATAGAAAAAAATGACAGAAGAAAAATGCCCAAAAAATATTTTTCAATGGTCCCTTAAAGGAAATAGAAGAAGAAGTAGGTTCAACCTTAGATGGGAGACTTATATTTATGTAATATGACGAAAAAGAGAAACTTGTAAGTAGGACTGTCAATTGGGTAGGTTTGGAAAGACCAATTTATGAAGGAAAAACGGAGAAAATAACTATAGACAGAAATTAGAAGAGAGACATTTCAAGAACACATAACAAGGTGGATAAACCTGTATTTTAAAACAAACTTTTTGAATTTCAAAATAAACTTACCTAGAGTTTCAAAAGTATATCGTGTATCACTCGGCCAAATGTATAGTTGCGAATAATTCAAATACTTCAACAACAGCCTAAACTTGTATTGGGTTTTTGGCTTTAATTCAGACACAGCAAATGCAACTGTATAATTATCACTTTTCGTCATGTAAATTTCCGAAACGTTTAACCATTCGTTAGAAATTATTGGCGAATATTGGATAGTATAGTTCTTGATGTAATTAGACAATTTCCACGTCATATGTAACGAATAAGCTGTTTTTTCCGCCAAAGCAATATTACTTGGTTCAGAAAAGGTTTTTATTTTAATGTTGTCACTGTCTATATATGTTTCATTCGTTTGGCTGTATGCCCGAACTAGTACCGAATAAATTTGGTTTGGAGAAAGTTTATTGACATGAGCGGTGAAGAAATTACTCAATCGTCGATGCTCATCACGGGTGATAACTTGTTCTCCTTTTTGTCGAATTCCTGCCGTCGTTGTTTCCATCTGCCAATGGATTTCGTACCAAATGGTCTCGCCGTTTAATTCGTCCGGTGGTAACCACTTGACCTTGATCAAAGTTGGGTTGAGGACCACTGCAGATACATTCTTTGGCTTTGAGGGTTCTTCAAAAATTAACAATCAGTTTTTGTAATAGTACATACCAATTTCAAAATCGCGCGTTAGAAGGTTATTAACAGGATGTGATCGTTTTAACCAATTGCTTTAAAGTTCTTAGAGCACAATTTTGAACTTGGCAAAAAAATAAATTTGGATTCAATTTGTTTAAAAAATCAATTGATAACTTACTTCCAGGAGTGGTCTGAAACACCGCACCAGGTCCCACGAAGGGTTTATTTTTAAATAAATTAATGTAATAATTGCTCGCTTCCACTGAAATGATGTATTTCGAGAACGGTTTTAAATTGTCTAGAGTTACAATGTTTCTAAACGTCGAAAAAGAGTTGGATCCTTCACGTTCAAAAGAGTCTTGGAAGGTGTAGGGTTTGTAATGTATGTTGTATTCGATTGTGGCCATTGAAATATTCCAACAATCTTCATCGACGTTAATTTCTGGCATCATTAATATCAAAGAAGTTGATGTTTTGTTCAGTAAACCAACAGTGAAATTTTCGGGATTTTTGGGAATTAAACACTTCATAGGCGGATAGGGCTGCATGTGTGAGCCATAAATTAAAATATCGTTCGCGGTGATCTGTTGCTTGGTTGTTACATTTGCGTCATTCTTTTTTAAAGCATATAATAATCCATAAGTGGAGTTTGTCCAGTACAACGTCCCAACATCTGACTTCAAAGTTTGTAACGGCAAACTTTTTCCCACCAAAGTATTATTGGCAATTACATCACAATGGCATCCGTCTTTATCGGTAGACATTATATTTTGAGTAACAGTGTCGATAAAAATTAAAAGCGGTTTCATTTTTGAATTTGAGTGGTCAATTGTGAAGACTTTTTCTACTGTAGAATTGGGTGGGCAGTTGCAAATATCAGATGTGTCGTTATCAACATCCCTTTTACTATGTGCGTGTTTGGGGAAAAATGGTTTCATGTTTGATCCATCTGTATTTGCCTCCATCAACTGATAATGTGAGTCGCTATTTGTCTCAATCCAATACAATTTTCTAAAAAATTACTTTATAAATAAAATGCATTATTAATTGAAAAATGATCGTCAGGAATTTCAATTTCTTAGTAATTTTAGTTAGACATAAGGCATATCCAAATAAGTTAAGTAGCATTCAATACTTAATTGACGAGTATCTCATTTCAATACAATAACTAACAAAGTTACAATACATAAATAAAATCATGGAGGTTACCAGGTGAATGGGGACTAACGGGGTAATGGAAACCAGTCAAAATGTATTATTTCGGGATCACCATTACCCTAATTTCCCCAAAAGGAATAGTAGAAAGCACTTACACAATTCAAAACGTTGCTGCATGAAAACGTGAAATACATAAATCCATTATAATTAATAAAGGTGTACAAAAATATATCAACGTATATCCGTGGATTATGTCATGAACCGCCAAGGTCTATACGCAGTACCAGAAACATCAGCGAAAACCATGAGCTTGCCCTCTATTATTGTAAGAAAATTACAAAGAAAATAATTATTTACATAATAATTTTTGCTTTCTGAATTCTGTGTCATTTAAACTTCCATATATGATTAGGTATCACTTGTCAAAATAACTTATTTTAGACATTAGTAAACTCCGTCTCGTACATCCGGCGGTTCATGGGAAAATCAACGGACTACACATTATACCATCATTAAGAAAAAGTGAACTTTTCAACTTCAGAGTAAAAATTGTTGTTAAATGCTGCTTTTGAAACTCACTTTGTAAATGGGGATATTTCCAGTTTCAAAATGCTTCCTGGTATTTTAAAAATCTCAGTACTGTTTGAGTACCCTTTGTCCACAAGATTCAAATCCACTTTGTAAAGATACGATCCGGAAGCATTGAATTTTCTGTCCACATAGTAGAGGCTTCGCTCCAACCAATCGATGGTTAAGCTCACTGCATTTCCAGTTAAATCAAAAATTTTATTCCTCCGCATTTTTTCCAGATTATACATAAACAACTCTTGCATTTCATTAATCCAGAAGACCTTATTTTCATTAATTAAATAAGCCACTTCAATGGGAGTACTTATCCCGTTCAGAAGAGAATAGTTTTGATTGATATCAATATCTTGTATAAATATCGAATCCGAAGTGGCCACTAATAAAGTAGGTAATGGAGATTCATTGCTCGTATCGACTTCTGTTTCTAGTGATAAATCACCTTCACCTACTTCGGTAAAAGCTTGAACCTGAAAGTAATATACGTCTTCCATTAAGTTACTGATCCAAAATTCTCGATTTCCTGAATCGGTTGTAACGTTTTGACAAACTTCAATCCTTTCATTATTTTCTTTGTACCAACATTTGATTTTATACCCTTGAATGACTCCATTCGAATTTGTTGGAGCGCCCCATCTAAATGTTATTGTAATATTTTCCTCTTCTTTATGTTGTTGATTGTAGGTGACGTACGTGCGCAAATTTTGAGGAGCAGAAGGCACTGATGGCGGTGAGTACACTTTAACACTTACTGGAGGTGACGTTCCCCAATAAGTGTACGCTCGAATAGTCACATGCAATTTTGTATAAGGAGCTACTAATTTGCCATATTCTATTGAAGATGTTGAAGTGGTAATTACCTAAAATTTTTAACATTTATTACAACGAAAATTTAGTAAAAAGATGAACTTACAGTGGAGTCATTTTTTGATAACGTGTCAATTTTGACTTCATAAAACACCGTTCCATAATTAACGTTTTGGCAAACTTGCCATGTTATGTTAAACGATTTCCAAGACCCGATTATTTTTATAGAAGTTTTGGTGATCATTTCCGGTATTACAGCTATTTCATAGGCGGTTTTATTGCCTAAATCTAGAATTAAAATTATCAAAAATGTTGATTACAAATGGTCAAATTTACCTGGCCAAATTTGAAGAGCCGAATCCATGACGTCTACCATTGTGAGGCCCAACAACCTTTTTCCTTTGATGGTCGCGAGATTTTTTCCTTGCAAGTCGCTTATTACTGCATTTTTATCATCTTGAAGCCAGAGTAAGCGATTATTAAAATAAGACAAAGGGCCTTGAATATTTGGTTTTTGTAAGCTGCTAACTTTTTCGGTTATGGACACAACTTGATTGGATCCAAGTGTTGGGGCTCTGAATAAATTTGCATCCTCTGAGCTCCTTACTATCCAATACACCATTTGGTGCTCTAAATCCAAGGTTAAGCCCATAACTGAAATTACAATATTTCATAGTAGTATAATTTAGCTGCCAATAAGATTGTGTTAAATTGGGATTATTGGAAGAAACAGAGAATCATTTTTAAGGGAGCCCACTTTATGAGGGATACACAGCGTCCACTTGCCATTGGGCAAATTGATACGCTGATCAGTCCACCACAGCTTGAAAAATCTATTTACCTTGTTTGCCAGAAAATAGCTCAGCTGTGTGATAAACCGATCTATCTGCTCCATTTAAACGGGCACATTCCACCGCATGACCAGTTGACCAATACAAATAAGCATGAACTGCATCCACATTTAATTCCTTAGCCAAAGTTAAAATTGGTAATGGTTCTTGTTGGGTACCATTTAAATTTGCCCTGATAATCTGTAGAGCAAATATTAAATTAGTACACAAACATTATTCCCAAGGTATGAATTTATCAAAACCAATTGGAGGATGGTAGGTACAGCTGCTATGTAATTAACAAATTCAAATTGAAATTTACCAATTGCTGTTTTGGATTTGACCAATACAATTTCTTTCCGATCCAATCAACAGAAATACTTCCAACTGAGTCTTCCATTAACATCCCTTGCTTGTGGGTGTTAATGTTATACCAAAAAGCTTGTGAGGTATTTGTGACTAAATACAGCTGACTCTTGTACCAAGCAACATCGGTGAAATGATGATCTCTCATTAAACTTCGGTGAATGAGAATTTCCACGTTTTCTCCAGTGGCATCGGTTTTGAGCAAGCCTTGAGCTGCTGACCACAATATCGTGGAATTCTTTTTGTTTTTAGACTCCTTCAACGTTCTTCCTCTAAATTCACTCGACCACGGGCCTTTTCCAAAATTGGTGTAAGCCGCAGCTTTTATTATGTACTCCGTATCGGGTTTAAGCGCAGAAATGGTGTGGGAGGTTGTGTTAATATTTGTTTGTGATGTAACAACATTATTACTCATATCTTTGATCGAAATTTCGTATGACCAGTTTTGCCAAGCTCCCTTTCCTAAAATGTAAATGCAAAACAATCGTAATTTAATGCATTATTTTACCTTGGCTGCCTAGTAAATGTGGTGCTTGCCAAAAAATTTTTGCAATGTTTATTCCAAAAATTGCTTGAAGATTAGTGGGAGGATTCACTGGTATTGGAACAGGTTGTGAGCTTGGTAAGCTCACCACTATCGTGAAGCATGAACGATCGGTTAAAGACGGATATGAATTGTGGTAGTAACGATCAGAACCAGGATGGTACTCCTCATACAACACCTCATTTCCATCCGTCCAGTAAAATGTTTTATTGGCTGATGCTAGTGATAATACTTTTTGCATTCGGGCTTTATTTACTTTTGGTCGCACGTCAATTACCTCTTTCCTAAAATTTGGTTCATAATTTTTTTAAAATTGTTTCATTTGAGATAATTACCCATCTAAAGATACGGAAATTATTGTGTTTCGATTCTGATTTGCGACTAAAATTCTGAAATTGGTGTGATCTACTGTGAAAGCCCCCAAATTTGATTCAGATGACAACAGTTCAGGATGGATTTCGCGTTTTATGCCGTTGCTTATATCGGATAGATCTAAACTGTACAAACCGCCGATACTGTTATTATAAACTACCCAAAATAAAAATCTAGAAATTTGAAATTAATGCCTGAAGATGTTTTTTTTTGTAAATAAATTACCCATTGTATGGATCTACTTCAATGTGATGGGGCCTCGATCTGAGACCGGCAATCGCCACTGTTAGCCCCTCTCCGTCCAATCCGCAACGGGTAATTTGCCAAAAATTTTGTTGAGGGTGGTACACCTCCCCCAAAATGTACAAGTGATTGTTTAACCAATCTACTGACAAATCAAGAGGTCGAAAATTGATGTGAGCAGGGGATAGTATGATACTAACGTCGTAGTCATTGTAAAATTCTGCTAGGGGCATGCGATAGATATACCGTTCCGAATCCGATACAAACAGGAGGTGTTGGTTCACATGGATGGTAATTCCTAAATTGGCAAATAATAGTAACAGGAATTTCTTATAAATTCAATTACCCCAAATGATTATCAGTTCTTTTGAATAAAAAGATAAATTGTTTTAAACATAAAAATTTTACCTTCAATTGTAGCTGTTGCGTTGTACAAATACTTTGGTTCATCCAACATATTGGCGCCTTGTTTGATTACGTTTTGTCGAGCTCCCAATATAAGTATCGGTTGTTCAGTGAGTTGTACTGGACAAAATCATTGATTGATGAACAAAAATACAAACAACCTAGCTTTCAGGTAAAAAAAAAAATGTAGAGACCCCCACAGCACCGATATATTGCAGCAAAATTGCAGCAATATATCCACATTGCAATTGCAACGCAATATTGCAATACTTTCAGCAATATTGCAAGGCAATATAGTTGCAATGGATCTGAATATATCTGCAATGTTGCTGCATATTGAGCAAGGGCGGACATAGATAGATTGCTGGAACATTGCAGCAATATTACATGCAATGTTGCTACAATATATCGTGCCGTGGAGGTATTGGTAGAGATGAAATTATTTGAGACAGACACATATGCGCAGAACACCAAATTAATTTATAGGTCCACTAAGTTGAGTAAGTTAATGTTCACTGAAATATTCTGCTGGAATCGCGTCGATTAGGTCAGGCCTATTGATATAGTGTGTTTATCTGAAATAATTTCATGTTTAGGCTCTACACTTTTCTCAGTTTTGAACTGTTATCAAGTGTGTCATATTCATATTAAAAACAAAGGTTTTCAAATTTAACTTTGGTGGAAATTTGATAAATTCTGAATTGTCTCTTTTAATTAACATGTCAATAGCTACCTTCTGACTTCATTGGAGTAGACACGGAAACCTGAGCTGCTGGACCGGCACCAATTCCATTTCTCATACTAATCGATACGGTATAATTGCGTGAAGGTTCCAAATTTTCAAAAATGTAAAATCTCTTTTCAACTGGAATGTCCTGCATTAACAAAAATAATTTTAAAGTTTTATTGCCACCTTTTAAAATTTCAGAAAGAATTAAGAGCATTAGAAAATTAGATTTACTAAACAATAGCATTTATTAAGAATTTTATTGTTATTAATTGGTACCTAACGCACGTCAAACCCCCCTCACCAACTTTATTTATTACTCTGTACTAGAGTAGATTGTAAATGTAATAAAACAAAATCTTTATTAATTTAGATTTTATAAATATAGAATAAATACTATTGTCAAGTGGAAGAAATGGCTACTTCTTTTGCAACAACAAGAACATGCACACATGTATCCCTTAAACAATAAACTTCTAGAAGTGCGCAAAACAATTAATCTGTATACTGTTCTTCCAATCACATTGCTTTATAATTACGGTTTGTTGTGCAGTAAAAAAAGAGTTTCGTAAAAATTGTATGTATCATTTACAATAAGTTTATAATTGTCAGTAGTTTTCATTATTTCATTAAATTAATTGAAGCGTTAATATAAAAATAGCTTGTTCAGTATAAATTGGAATTGAATATTTTTTTAAATAATGTAATTTAAATTCAATTAATTTAAAGTGATAATTTTAAACAGCTCATTCAGGAAAAATATAATGTCAAATGACGAAGTGCTGGATACTACAAGGTGGAGGCATATAAGTAAAAGTGAATTGCAATAAATTGCTGAAATAACTTTTTTTTGTGAAATATCGTTCAGAGAATAACATAAAAATCAGATCTGACCATATTTGCATTGATATTTTGTTGAAAGGACCTAAACATTAAAAAGCTCTTATTCTTTACAGTAATTATTTATTTATATTTTAATTAATAGTTTAAAAACAAAATCTACTATTTGAGACATTATGCAACAGCCATGAAAAATTCTAGAAAATAGAAGAATATTAATCTTTACAACGTTACTAATCGTTGGGACTACTAAACAAGAAGAAATCCTGTTTTGATGATGTAAACTAAATTCAGGTTTCATTAAATTACACATAAACTTGTTCATCATAGTATTTCATCGTTTTTATTTAATTTTGCCAAGTTTTGTAATTTTAGATGCACTTTGATAAAACACAACTAAATTGATTTCATTGCATATCTATAATTTGCTTATATTGAAATTTAAAAGATAAACGATTTGTTAAAAAAACCTTGTTTAACCACGGTTCACGACTTTTGATCTATTACCAATGAACAGTACACACATTATCGAAAAGCAATTATGTACATACAACCAGGCAGGAACTGACCCAAAACGTACAGCCAAACGTTAATGAAATAAGAATGTTAAAGATTTACACACACACATAAACCCATGAAAGTAATATATTTACAATGAAGGAGAGAAGACTTAGTTGATTTTTCAGTTCGCTAGAAACATCTGAAAATATAAGATAGTGGCATTCAGTTTAAATTTCAACTAAATCAGTATAGAAAAGTGGAAATGAAAAGAGATTATTTAAAAATGATTGGCACACCTTGAGTGCCGAATAACGTTGCGGTTGATTGTCTGTAATGCGGAGCTCATAGGACAGGAGAGGACCGTGCGGGAATGGACCAGGCTCCCAGCTCACGCTGATACGCGAGCAATCGATCGGTACCGCCCGTACAATAGCAGGAGGTGATGCGGGCACTCCTTCAGGTAACGTGCTGACCACCACGCTCGGTGCCGATACAATCGGTTCCCTGTGAAGTTCCCCGTGGGATTCGTTGTTCGACGTGAGCAACAGGGCAATTCGAAACTAGAAATTCATGTAATTCATTATTTTATTCCCTTTTTGGGAACAACGTACTCGATATTTTGTGTACGGTTGCAGATTGTCGACGAAGACTGTGTTTTGGGGTCCCCAGGGTCGGTATCTGCAGTATTGCCAGCCAGCTGCCACCAATTCTTCGTATTTCCACTGCACCACATAAGTTAATTCTGCAGGCCGGGAAAAATTCCATTCTAAACGAAGTGACGTAGCCGTCAGGGAATCTGCCACCAAAGCTGGAGCAGGTGGAATGCCCCATCGCAATCTCAATTGAATAAAATATCTTGTTATTGCGTCATTGCAACCCATCACGCAGTACAGTTCTTTCGATGCGAGCGGTTCCGAAGTGCCATTCTGTAAAAAGGTCGTTTTTTACTGTTTTATGAGTTTTCATTGAGGGAATGTAATAAAGACTTTGTTGCTTCAAGTAAATGTGATTCATTATTCGATACATTTACCTACTTGTAACTTGGATGTTTTTAAAATATACAAAATACACAAAAAATATGCAAAAAAATTGAAAATAAGAAAATTTTAAAATATGATTACTTATTTCTATATCTGCACTAAATTACTATCTATCACATCTATAGATGGCTATAAAAAATTATTATTTTTTTAATTATGTTGGCAGCAAAAGTGACATTGACATTTAAAGATTTTGTTAGTTCTGTTATTACTATAATCGGAAATATAGCGCGAAATTCTCAATTTTCCAACTTTATACCATTTCGAAGGTAACTTTCAATTTTGTTCAGAACATTTTGTAAAAGTTGAACGCTTCTGTCAAAATTACATAGGTTATATTATTTAATAATTTTACTCAACATTGCCAACATAATGTTAAAAAAAGTACCCTTCTAGAGGGTACAACTTTATAATCGTGCGGTATAATTTATGCGACTGAAAGATAGTTTATACTTACACAAACATTTTTACAGGAAGATTCCAGAGCTTTTCTCAGAAGTTGACATCCAGTAATGCACTGAAACGAAACAAATTGGCAAATGAAAAAAGAACATTGAGTTTTTTCGAATTAAATATTCGAACGTGGCCAATAACTTTCTGTTAATCGTAATGTGTAAGGGCACAATAAAAAGCGGATGCAGCAATTAGTCTGCGTACTGGCTCTCGTAAAATAAACTGTTGACCACTTGTTTTCTCACGGCACGCAATTCCACTTGACCAAATAAATTGAATTTTAACAATGCAATAACCAAATTTAATAATTGGGCAAAAAAATAACAGATCAGCGTTATTTTTGTATCACAGTTCGAAAACAGTTTCTCCTATTTAACAATTGACAATTAGTTTTGTTGCTTTTTGTTTTCGGCAGTTAAATTCTCATCAACTTCACATAAACTTTTAATTTCAGATGTGACGGTTGAAAGCTGCAATAAAGACCAACAAAAAGGATTTTTTTTTAGTCATAACTCGTTTGTAATTTCTTTTCTGGTAACTAGTTGATGCGTAATTTATTAATGTCAACAGAAGGATTACGTTACATTAAAACCTGAAAATTAAATCTCTGTATATTTTGGATTAAATTTCATTGACCTCAAGTGTTTTTAGTTGATTTTGATTATATTCATAAAGATTTTATTCCTTAAATGCGAAAAACTCTCTCAATTAATTTTTATAGCCCTTTCTCAATGGTAGAAATGCATTTAATTTTCGAGCTTTTGGTTTACTATTTAAAATGGCACAGGACGTTCATGCAAGTTGACGTTTAACTTATTTTTGCTGTCATCAAATTGCCCTATTACAGGGTATCATGTGATCTGCAGTACGTAGGACGTTTCATTAATCATGTAGAAAAGCAACTGTGAATGGAATAAGTGCACATTACAAAAGCTTTTGTATGCGAATATTACAATAAATCAATTCTAATTTAATCTTCAATTGGGTCGGTGGTACAATTTTATTTTCAACATTTACTCGTAAAAACTAAAATATTTATAATTTTCCTTTATCAGCATTGTGTAAAACGCAATTAAAAATGGTTTAATGGTTAGGAAAATATTCCGTGTATACAAATTATCGTTTTTGTTTAACGTTTAGTAAAAAAGGAGCAGAACATATGTCGAAAATGTACGGTATGATAAAGTAGCATAAAGCAAATAGACTGGTTGCCTAATTCCCCATTTCCTCATTAAGTTCACTTGATAATCAGCGTCATTATGGGAGTTAGTGATTCCGCCTTGCACCCTTTAAATGGACAATTATTGTTGGTTCATAAAAGGGTTACGGAGCGTTACATTAAATTTAAAGGTTTTCATTTATAATATCACATAATTATGAATGACGAATAAAGTAAAAAACGTGATTTTCCTGTTTTTAATGTTAGGAAGATTTTGCGATATTTAATGGAATAAAACTAATGGTTTCATAAGTAAGTAAAGTAAGTAAAGTAAAACAGAGTTAAATAATGTCATTTATTTCTGAATTTATTGTGGCAATAATAATAAAATTATAAAATGTTTGGGAAACACCTTCGTAATATTTTCTACATTTTTAATGAGCTTAAGTAGCTATGGATTGAGCATCTAACAGTATAAAGGAAACAATGATGATGCTGATGAGATAAAAATTATATCAAGTAAAATATTTGTATTTACAATTAATATATTCATCTCAATAAATAATTTATAATTCAATAGTTACTTAAAGTAGTTATAAACTTTTTTCAAATATACCGAGATGTACCAACCGTAATGATAACTATTCTTCTGTATCAAGAACTTTATCTAAAATTTAAAGAAACCTTTACACTTTGAATTTTCTTCTTTGAAATTTTCTTCTTTGAAATTTTCTTCTTTGAAATTTTCTTCACATCTTTTTATAGTGAATTCTGTGTTAAATTTGTTAATGAGCAAAATCAGAATATCAGAAAACTGAAGACTGTTTAAGGTATAGAAAAATTACAATAAACAATTCTAGAAACTTTTTAAATCAATTATTTCTTCATTTTTTCACAATTTTTTTTTAAAATAAAGTACTACATACAAAATGTGCAATGGTTGATATTAAGGTTTAAAAAAAATTGTTAAAAATTTATAATTTAGATTTTTATGATAAAAATATTCCTAATATTTTATCGGGTGCGTTAAATTTCTTTTTCATTTTTAGAAAGATTAAAATTGAAAGTATTTACACCCGAATAATAGTTTTTATTTTAATGGTCCATTATCGCAGTATAAATGTAACTTCATTAAGGTTTTTTATTATGTAATACTAATTATGTATAATGTGTTGCCTGTAATACAATGTCAGACACTTTTGTATATACTTTTTTGATCTCCAGTGTTTTTTTACTCTTGGTGTGAGTATGATAGTATATGCGAACAACTGTTTGGTTAAATTTTGTGTAGTTATCATTTGGAATTAGTACCTAGTTTGGGAGTTCAGTTGGTGCCTTTTGGGACCCCATGGACCGCCCAATCTTGCTCACATAAATAAACGGCCAAAACTTAACAACGGCTGTGCACTACTAATATGATCAATTTTCAGACGAAACTATAGGAGCTTTTGCCAATATCTTTAAAAACATTTAAAGTTCAAAAGTAAATATACCTAGATGTCTATATTTTTATTTGATCAGAATATTTACTAATTGGTGTCAATTATTGATACTTCTTGAATATTTTGAATATCAGCAAAGATGTTAACTAAGCATAGTTCTTATTATGTAATGGTTTAAGAAACATTGATGAAAAACTAAATTAAAACAAACGAGTAATTGATACTTTTTGAATCTTAATCATAAGTTAATTTACGGCACAAGATTGTTACGCATAAGTAGCTTGTAGATTTTTATCACAAGTGGTAAAAAATATTTTCCCAGCGGTTTAAAATGCCAGATGCTTAGGTAGAGGCTCTGCACTTGCGATGCATATTTTTGTTTACAATACTTCAGCTCCTCTGAAAAGTAGCAATATACAAGTATCACGTGGAGGCATGCACTTAAAATGAAGACTGTCTTATTTTTACAACATTTTTACTTAATCTTTACAAACAATAATTTCATAATTCCTAATTGTGCAATAAATAGGCAATACATTGCTCCCTAATCGGCCCAACAATAAGTAATTCAATATATTTTTTTATATTAAACTTTATTGTTGAATTGGTACCATTAAGTACACTTTTTCAACTAATACTTTTTTATTGCTTTCATATCAACATTTATTGTTTTTTTGACGTGTGGTGAGGAAACGAACAAATTTCAAAAACGAATTTTTTCCTGGTTATCGCCGAGAAGATAAACAAATTGTTTATTAACATTTTATTTTAGTGGCCGAACTTTAATGGGTTTGAAGCTACTGTTAGGTTTGCAAATGAGTCTTTTTGTAGGCCTCATTGATAAATCCGGTATCTTCTATAAATAACAGATAATTTTTTGCGACTTGCTCAAATTTAAGTAAAAACGTTTTTATGGCACTTAAAAAAGTGTTTCACTGTCATTTGCGCAATTAATTTAAGATAAATAGTGAAACCTTCCGACAAGATGATTTAAATTATTTTTTGAACGATTCAAATTCTTAATTTAAAAGAATGAAAATGTTGAATTTTTTCTTGTCACATTTGGTGCATTTTATATGTCAGCTGAAGTGAATTATTTCATCGACTTTCGTACGTTTAAGGGTAATTAACAACTTATAATGGTGCCATAAATAATATTACCGCATAAATATAGAAAACGATTTTGTAAAACGTTTGAATTTACACATGTAAACATTTTGTAAACTAAGTTGCGGCTTGTAAATAGAGCTGTTCAATTTCACCCTACACTCGACAGTTCGCCACCGTTGACAGAATATTACCCAAGACGTTAATTTTTTATTTTCCAAGTAGAGTATCATAAATACCACCCTGTCGCCTTCAAATAATTTTTAGAATGTTTTGTTCCAATTAAACTCCTCTGTGCTGTTATATTGAAAATAAAGTAATAAATTCGGCAATAACAACCGAAAATACTGACATGAACCTAATAAAAAAAATGTAAATATTATATACAGCCTGATAAAACTTAGGTAAAAAAGAGTTGTAAATACAAGTTTGTAAAGACTGGAGCCAATGTTATCTTTTGTGGCACTAGAAGTCACTTCTGGGTCATCTGATTCTTCGAGTTAAAAACGTCAATCGTTTAATCCACACAACAAATATTCTGAATATAATTGTCAATTAATTATTTCTGTATAGAAAGGTTAAGGAGTATTAATTTCCACTGTACATGGTATTTATCCATTTTGACAAAGCCTTCGACAGTGCCGAAAACTGGGCTGTAAAACACTCGTCACAATACAGCAGAATAGACTACAGGTACATGCACAGATCTACTTACATACACATATGTATTACGGTAAAAAATTGTAAATAGTGATTCCAATCTTTTTGTGGTGGATTTGTAATGAAATAAATGATTGAATATGTATATCCGAATTGAAAAATCAACAATAATGTGATAGTTTATAAAAAATAAAACCTTACAAAGCTGCTTATCGATTTGTAAGATTATTTTAAACTTCATAAAATGAACGGTTTTTAAATGAGAAAAAATGTCGTTACCCGCTTTATAGCCGTTCTGGGTTGGCGAATAAATTAATTTGCCTTTCAGCGAAATATTGATGGTCGTTGATCCAAATAATTGTGGTAAAACTGGGCAGATGTGGAGGAGTCTCGCATTTATTGCAAGTGGGCGCTAAGCGTGTCTCGTCCACTTAAATTTGTTAGAATTAAATTAGGAACTACAATGGCCACGAAGTGTCCTCGGCCGCTGTATTTACTGCCCATTGAGTCCGCAACGCAATTAGCCATTATTGACCTTTCCACTTAAATCCTGTGTTGTTGGTTAATTCGTGTTCTGTTGCTTGCGCGGTTTCATGCGAAAAAATTCGTCCTACCTACTTTTGCGGCCGATGTAACTGATATTCCTGGAGCGAGGCTTGCATTCGCCTGAATGAGAAGGCGATTCTTAATTGGAGCAATTAAACGGTCTTCTAAATAAATTGCGATGACACAAACTGTTTATGAAGTGATGAGTTATTTGTTTTCATGCATTTCTCTCAAAAATTGAAATAATTGTTTTCACGGTGATAATTGTACTGAAACTGCACATTCACAAGGAGACTTCACAAATATTTAGTTAAAATGTAAATTTATAAAAGGTTTAAATAAAAATTGAACAATTTCACATAATAATAGGAAATTAGTTTTATGTCTGACTGACTTCATTTCGACATTTGCAGGTATTTCCAGAAAATTGATTTCCTACAAGGTATGTAGTAAGTTAATCAATTAAAATGAAAATTTGTTTGACATCATTCAAGTGAGAAAATTGAATCAACTGATTATTTTCGTAGGTATTCAGAGAGAGCGGAAGCGGATCTTTGGTTCATGTATCAGATGGATGTTGTCACATGATGTTGCCCAACACTACATGGGATTCCTTGATTTTATTTATTTATGGGAAGCTCTATTAGGTACACCTGATCCGATCAGTGATTTTTAAAGCCATGGATGGTGTGCCACGTGAATTTATTTTAATGGTACTTCTTTGAAGTATTCGGCTTATTTAAGGATACAAAGTTAGGGAAATAAACGATACACAATATTATGTTAAAAGACTGACGTGTTTACACAATTAAATTAATATTTAAAGTTATCAAAGTTAAATACGTTTATTAAATTACAATATTAAAAAGTTGTAAAAAATTGTGAGATTATTGCAAAGAAAAATATTTTAAAATAGACACAAATTTTTTAACTACAATGAGATTTGTTAATAAAATTTACGTTACAATAATTTGATAGCCACGACTAAAAAATACATTGTTAAGTCGTTCATACTTTGCAATTTCTTTAAAAAAAATATTTAGAATATAATAATAACACATACCTGATTTGCGCTGCACTCGTAATCGCATCCAAAATCGTAATGCCCGTCAGTGCGATTCTAGAAAAAAAAATCGATTAGTAAAAACCATTAGAAACATTATTTTCAATATAAAGTACCTTATTCACAAATTTTTACATAAACGTGAATAAGTACCGTTATTTCATTGATTTAAATTTTTAAAAAAAGTATAATTAAAAAAATATGAGTACCTTTGCAGCGACAACATTTTCAGAATATTGTTTTCATTCCTATTTAAAAATAATAATGTTCACTAAACCGTAACGTTTTCACCGCATTAATTGTAATAATTGCACAAATTTCTAACATAAGCCTATCACGTCTAATGTTTTCCTGGAAATAAAACAAATCACTCTACCAAAAATACTTGCTACCGGGAAAGATGGATAAAATGGCAGCATATTACACATGTTACACAATATCATTAGCTGACTAATTGGCAACTTCAATGTGGACAAAAAGCCGAATATTGGGCGAGAAAATAGTTTTCTTGCTCCAAGATAATTATTTTCTGCAGCCGTAGTAGGATTGATATTGTCAAATTTATCTAATTGAACCAATAATACGATAATAATAATAATAATACGAAACACCATTAGTTTTTGATTTTTTAATGTGTAACAGATTAATTTTTTTTACTCTTCATTTTTACAATAAATTATTAAACCATAGCATTTTTGAATAGAGCATGAAGAGACCTTTCAAATGAGGTATCATACACTAGGTTGATAAAATGATCCAATGCAACCCTATGGGAAATTCACTATCTTGCAAAAACTCTGTTATTGTTGTGAAATTCTAATTCTGTATTTTGAAAGAAAAAGGATTAGGTGTGCCTATCACAAAAAATTGTCTTATAAAAAATTATATCGGAAAAGTATGCCATTTTACACAACCCAATAGATCCTGTTCATAGGTTTATCTACAATCATGACGTAATACGTTCATTTCATATGCTAGCCATGAATACATAACAAGGCACCTTATCCACAGGTCACGCCCCTTCAGTTTCATTTTCATTAATAGACGGAGCGTATTGTTGGTTGCCTATTTATTTTCATTAATGGACGGAGAGTAATGTTGGTTGCCTATGCGCACGGTAGAATGATTAGTTTTTACGAGGCTACCTAATCAAATGTCTCGGGTTCAATTCTGGGCGACAGTAACACCGTATTAAAATCAGAACCATGTCTCCTCGCGAGGGAATGGTAAAACACCGAGGTATTCTGCCTAATCTCTTCTTCTTCTTCCTTCTTCTATTACTGAGGGAATATTTGCACTTAAATGTTACGGGACGGAACAATTATCGGACGGTGCCAATGCACGACGCCCTTGCGGGAAAAAGAAAATTAGGAACGAATAAAACACTATTATCCATTAGGGAGACCTCGGCTACCATGAGAATCGGAGAAGCGTCACAACTTGAGGGTGGTTAAGACGTCACTTTCAAAATATAATATTTTTTTTTCGCGCCCATGACAACTGGAAGCAAAGGTTTCTCGATGAAAATCACGTTTTGGTTTCGGTTTAATTTCGGTGTCAATTTTGCTTCGGAACTTATCAGCATTTTAAAGTTTTATCGAATGAAATTTTGATTGTAGATAAACAGCTGTATTTTTCTCGCACATAATGGCTATTATGAACTCAGATGTTTGTAAATACTCGTCTTCGACTCGTATTTACAAACTTTCATCTTCGTTAATAATAGCCTACATTATGTGCTCGTTAAATAATATACTATTATTTATATAATTTTCTTATATTATTGAAATAATTTAATATTAAAAAATTGTGGGAGGGACCTTGACGTCATCGCTTTATGGTGCCTGCCAATAAGTACAGATGACGTCGTTTTCACTATATTTGCGGGTATTTGTCGAAACTAAAAATCGTGTGGATTCGTGTTTGAACGAATCAAACATAGAACGAACGAATTCATTTTAGGGCTAAAAATGAAAAAGTAACTAATTAAATTAACTAACAATAAGTGGAAAATTATTTTACTTTATACCGACATTTAAAGGTTAAATCACTCTACATTTGTCATTCATGGCAATGATAATACAGAAAACTATTATACAAACAGCTTTTCCTAGAAAAATAAATTAACGAAAAACAACCTTTTCTTTCGAATTATAAAAAAATTGATTTAAGAAAATTTGTAGTCGCTGGCGAGTTGAACAAATATTATTAAGATTTTAAGATTTCAGGGTCACTTGGGATGATTATTTTTTACCGATCGATTGTGCTCAATGGGGATCTGGCAGACAGGTAAGACTTAAGAGCGCTATTCATCACGAAAATGATTTAGAAAATAGTCCTTTTGTTCGTCGCGTTAATAATGTTATAGGGTGTGTCATAAAGAGTACATTAACCACCGGAATTAAGTCAACTGAATTATGTTATTTATGGTGGTTTAAAATGAAGTTTAATTACTTGTATCTCTATCAAAAAGTATTTCCGTTTTAATGTAGAGCGGAAGTTTCTTTAAAATTAATTTAAACAACAGTCATCGAAGATCCTGTTGACTATTGTCAATTTTCGCAGATGAAATTTGCACTTACATAATTTGTTATAAATTCTTAAGTTGTGCAACCCTTTCAGTTTAAATTCATTGTAGGTTTTGATTGTTGGCAATTTAAGCCATTAAAAATAGAACAAACTGAATAGATGGTTAATTATGGTTTGTTTGCAGAAAGGGTGCACTGCTCCATATACTCGTCCTATTCAGTCATTCGACACTTTAGTGTTTAATGAGAATTAATGATGGTAAAAATAGTGGCATGAATGAATGAAGTCTCAAGACAAAATATTGTGTCAATAATGAAGAAGAAAACTGTTTCAACCGTCTTCAAAGGAAACGATTAAGTAATTACTAGCGTAACCTTCCCGTTGGTATTATTTGGATGCACCAGCCACCTGACCGTCATTCCATTCACACATCGGCGCTTTTTTGTTACTTCCTTTCCACTGCCCTTCCGCCGAATAAAACGTCACAGCAGTTTTTAGTCACATAGGAAGTTGCTCTAAATATAATTGCGGCCTTTAATTTACATTTTATGATCAAAAATTATTATTCTGTTGGAAACTGGCCACTTGAAACCGTACTGGAGATATGTTCTGTTGAACAGGGGGCGGGTAAAATGCGTCGCTGATTTATAAAGGGTCGAATAAAATCAGGAAATCACCTGTTCAAGTCTATTAACCACCCCTTTGGAAGGTTGAGGTGCATGTTATTAGTTCCATTTGAATTGGCAGTTCGGCAAAAGTTCTGTACTATGTCTATGTAGGTAGTAATACAAATTAGGAAAAAACAATTAAATTAATTAATTAAAATATGAAATTTAAAAGTATTCGACGAAATTTCTGAATTTATTTTAAAATTAATTGTTGGTAACTTGATGTGATTATCAAATGGTAAATTTAACGATCAATGTAACACTTCATTAAAAAATATTTTCGATTCCCAGAACTTTGACCCCGAAATGTTATAATGTCCACAAAATAATCCCTATATATTTGCCCTAGCGCTGTTTAGAAGAACAATAACGGGACTGAATTATTTTCCGTCAAATTACGTAAGATGAATAAATAATTATATTTATGTCTATTTGGTATGCGATAAATATCATTTAAAAATAAAGAACGGGTCATGATATAGAAACAGGGCATATTGTTACCAACAACTTATCTTGCGGCCGACAGCGGTCCTAAACTTTCTGGATAAATTGTAATCGATTATTTGAAAGGAACTTAATTTTAATTGCTTTCTTATCTGCGCTAATATTTCTTTTTACAACTTGATTACTACGAAATTTACTATGCACATATTCAATTTTCTCTTGAGGTTGTAGTAAAATATCGATGAGGCAGAAGCATGAAGCTGGTGCTCCTTTTTACCCATGTTTACTAATTAATAATTTATTTCGAAATAAATTTTTTAATAATCGTTTTTAATTGATAATTAGTGTAGCCACGTTGCTTTTATCTTTTTTTGTCAAAAGTCCGATTGCGTCCAACGTACACAGTTTAATTATACTAAGGACGTTTTTTCAATAATTAAAAATACAAACAAACGACGAGTATTTTTGTTAGCCATTAATTGTGCAAAAATAATTGTTGATCACCTTAATTTAGGCAACAATCGTTAAGCCCAGTCATTTTATTAAAATTGTTTTTTTCCTTAATTGAAAGATAAATTCTTATAAACAACTAAAGGTGATTTGATCCGCGATGGAGTTGTTTTAAGGTCATTGCGTTCATCTGACAGTTTAAATTATTACTTTAACGTATCACTATACAGTGAGGACGCGTGGGTTGAAATAAATTCATTTATAATTCATGGGTTTGGTTTCTGGAAAAACGCTGGGACACGTCGATTTTTGTTTTTAAAACTGCATCTTTTTTGATATTTATAATTTTACGATCGTCTTTTGTTTTCGCACTATGACGTTATCAATAATTTTTTTAAATTGCACCCTATATTTTTGTTCACGAATTTGGATGCAGCACATTTTTCTGAGTACAGAAATGTCAAATTTGTATGACCTTGAAGAGGAAAGTTTTCGAAATAATCAGTCCTAAAGTTTAAAAAAATTTATGATAAAATTGTTAGAGTAGACCACTAATAATATCATCAAGGAAGCGCTGGAAATCGAGCAAAACATTCAATTGCGTGTTTATTTTTCCGGTTTATTGAAGTAGACTTTAGATTTCAGATAACCCCATAGATAAAAAATTAATGGGGTTAAATCTGAAGACCTAGCTGGCCATTCGATAAAACCTCTCCTTCCGATCCATCTATTTGGGAAAATATTATGAAGGTATTCTCGTACTGTTCTCGAATAGTGTGGGGGCGGTCCATCCTGTTGGAACCATATTGAATCTGCCGGTATATTTGGGTTTTCATTATTCAGGTAGAGCGCACTTACACTGGGTATTATGTCATTTTGTAGTAAGTCTAAATATTTTTCAAAATTAAGTGTTCCTCAATAAAAAGGGACCCACAATTGAGGTATCCACAATTCCGGCCCAAACGTTTACTTTCTGAGGGAATTGTGTATGACTTTCCATTCTCCAATGTGGGTTTTCTGGTGCCCAATATCGAAAATTTTGCTTGTATACCGAACCATTCAAACAAAATGTTGCCTCGTCAGAAAAAACTATCTTACGTAAAAATTCCGGGTTGGCATTGCATCTATCCATCATTATTTCGCAAACTCTGCGGTCGAGATCGTCTTAAATAAGTTCCTCAACAAAATGTACTTTGCATGGGTGCCATTTGTTCTTGTGTAAATATTTTAGAACAGAAGATTTACTTAGTGACTGTTCTGCAGCTACTTGTCGACTTGATTTGTGAGGATTTTCTTGTAAATCGAGCAAAACATTCAATTGTGTGCTTTCTGGAAATGTAACATAGTTGGTTTTGTAATTGTCTCTTACGTGGCCAAAGTCTCTAAACTTTTTCTCCACCTTACTAACTACTGATTGTGTAATAGGCTTCTCCGGGTACTTATCATTGAACAATTCGCAAACTTCAGCTTGTGTTCGAACATTATCGTCATATCCTACCATCATCAACATTTCTATTCGTTGTTTCTCAGTTAAACGCGCCATTCTTCAAGCTTTGAAACTGTACTTGACAAGTGTCAACAATCAAAAAAACAAAATAAACACACAATTGAATGTTTTGCTCGATTTCTAGCGCTTCCTTGATGATATTATTAGTGGTCTACTCTAACAATTTTATCATAAATTTTTTTAAACTTTAGGACTGATTACTTCGAAAACTTTCCTCTTCAAGGTCATACAAATTTGACATTTCTGTACTCAGAAAAATGCGCTGCATCCAAATTCGTGAACAAAAATATAGAGTACAATTTAAAAAAATTATTGATGACGTCATAGTGCGAAAACAAAAGACGATCGTAAAAGTATAAATATCAAGAAAGATGCAGCTTTAAAAACAAAAATCGACCTGTTCGAGCGTTTTTCCAAAAACCAAACTCATGAATTTTAAATGAATTTATTCCAACCCACGCGTCCTCACTGTATAATGATAAATATGAAAGTGCTCATCAAAAAAGTTTATTTCAATTTTATGACTACCAGTATTAGAAATAATTGAAAATTTAGTTGACAGAATCTTGCGCTTTATTGTTTGTTAAATTGCCTTTAAACACAGTTGCTTGAAAAATACGAAATGTGGGTTTTTATTTAGAATATTATCATTTTGGCATGTAAGGGGTCCGGCAATGAGGCGGGGTGATTTGAGATGGGGTGTAGAGCTCGTTAGGTGGTGGTAGGGACGAAGGTCGACTACTCCTCGCAATCAGCATGAGTTACCATTTAGTTTACAATGACCGCATTCAGCCCACTCAACTGTTTAGAAAGATATTTAACTATTTTTTAAAGAATGAATTTTTTATTTATTGATGAAATGTAACGAGAATAACCCTTTGGCGTACAATACAAAAAAGGCTAATTTCTAAACACTACGTTCGCCAAATGATTGTGAGTTGTTGACTTGATCCCTGCCACCACCTAACGAGCTCTACAGCCCACCTCAAATCATCCTGTTTCATTGCCCGACCCTTTATTTGGCCTGAAAGTTTCACTCTTGAGCTTCCCAGCGAATCATCTATTTCAACTGTCTTATATATCTTATATCTTTATCAATGTCACTTAAAGGGTTTAAATTACATCATTAACAATTTTCCAATAAAATTTTTAGAGTACCGAAACTCAACGACAATAACTTATAAAGTTGTAAACTTCTTTTATATGTTTCTGATTGTTGAAACCAAACACTGATGGTATCATTTTTTAGCCTTCCTCCATGCCGTGTTAGATAAGTCTACCTAATCTGCCTCCAACTAAAACATCTTATTTCCATCTAAATGGCAACTACCATTAATTATTGTAAACTATTATTTTGTAGCACAATTTAGATAAAAACAGTTTTATTTTGGTAGAACCGACAAATAGCAATGAAATGAATGAATGAATAATTTTTAAACGGAATCCGAATGTCAGAATAAGGTCTTCTCTATTGTTTAATGCGTACAGGCGAGGCAATATTTTAAAAAACTATAAATGGGGAGACCATTAATAAAATATGATAAATTGACTTTATTGACAATCTGTTAGACCTCCAAAATCAATTAAAGTGATTGTTCTCTTAATAACTATGATCTAAAAACCTCAAAACGTCCAAATACATTGTAATTGAAAAAAGACCCAACATTAACACTAGTTAGTACTGGAAGATACGGAGATTTAAAAAGTAAATAGATAATATAAATATTTTGGAACTTGACTCGCTCAAAACTTCGAAAAATATGAACTCCTTTTTTAAAATCAACAGGTTTTTTTTTGCAAAAGAGTTGCAAAGTGACAACTAAGAATGCTTATTATATGGAGTGAAGTCTAGACACTTGAACAGATTGAATTTACTAAACTGGAAGCGTTGGAAGGTGAATAAGTAAGAAGAGTCAGAACCGAAGATTAAAAGGAAAAGGTTAAAATTTTCTGTTAAAGTAAAAAACCAAAATACTTCATTTGAAGACTTATAATGGAAAAATAGGAAAAATGAGGATATGGTTTGAACCACGTTTCTCAAAATGTTATCACCGAAATTATAATTGTGTTGATGATTGCTAAGCTTGGCTAAGAAAAAAATTTCGAACAAGTAATATTAATATATAAAAACTATATTTAACAAAGTAATTTAAAAATAAATTTGATTAGGCCAAGCTTGTAAAATTCTAGAAACTTTTCAAATTACTGAAAGAATAAAATCACACTAACAGAAAAGTCTTATTTTGGGATCCAATTATAATTCTACATGGGTTTAGTTTAAAAATGTATCATAAAAATATAATAAATGATTCTATAAATAAATATTTCTACTTTGGTGTCATAAGCGAGTCATTGTGAAACTTAGGGCCGGTTGTTCAAAGACAGCTTAAGCCGGGTTTTAGTTAAACTTGGTTTACTGAAGAAACTAGTACTACAACTAAACGCTAGTTTTTTCAGTAAACCGAGTTTAACTAAAACCTGGCTTAAGCTGTCTTTGAACAACCGGCTCTAAAAGTAGTGTCACAAAGCAACTTTTTGTGAAATTGTTTTTTGTTTTTTTATACGTATTACGTTGGTATTGCTGTAATAGCGCGATGGCCGGCGCCTGCCATCTCTAGCGAGTTCCTTTCAAGGTCAAGCCAAATGTACAACTTAATTCTTCCATGACTGTTTCACAAAAATATCAAACTCGAAATTTTAAATTTGAAATATTAGTTGGCATATGACACATGACAAATACCAACACAACCAGTACCTAATCCTAAAAATCCCTAGAATATTTAGAAAGCAAAATTTTTAAATTTTCATAAAATTAAGAGCGCCAAAGTAGAAAAAATAGTATATTACACTCGTTTTATAAGACGTATTGTGGTACTCGTAACATTGAAGCACTCCTCGCTTCGCTCGTCGTGCCCCAAACTTATTCGTACGACAATAGATCGTCTTATATATTGCACGAGTTTGATTTTCTTTAATTTTCATTTTTCATTTTATGAACAAATTGCTTTAACCATTTAGTAGAATGAATGACGACCCCAGTTACTTACTAAACAAAATAAAAACTCCCAAAAAGTAGGAGAATAGTAACATGAAAACAGTTAAATCGGAAATTTATTTGTGATACTTTCGATCTTCCTTTCACATGTCTTTTAGTGTCGCTTCGGATATCAAACTTTCACATTATTAAAAAAACGATAAATCGTAGCAAATAAAATACAAACACAATTAAACTGTTTAACTAGTTTTACTAAATAAGAAATAAATAAATAAACAGCTTGTGAATGTTTGCAATAGTTAGTTATGGAAACCTATTTTAGATATCATTTTAATTGTTTGTTTTGATTATTAATAAGATGACTTAACGCCAATTATATAAATTAAAATAAAAATCTGCAAAAAAAATTAGATGACACTTAAAAATATTTTGTATAGCAATAAATTACATAAATAACATTTTTATCCTTCAATCGAGTGGTGGGCAAACTATTTAGATTTCCAACGTCTCATCTTGTGAAAAAAATTGTGTCACGACCCCTGGGTAAATAGAAATGCCTTAAAAGCCTTATAGTTTTTTAATTTGGGGACCCACGGTTTGCGCACAACTGCTTTAATCTCTATTTGAATTTGCTTGTTTGTTAATTTATCATTTTCCCTTAATTAATTAGAATCGTTAAAAAGTGAACGAATAAAAAATATTCTGTATGACAATAAATTGTAATTTGAAATATAATTTGCTCTTGTGGTTCAATTCAGCGAAATATATTCTGGTTGGATTTGGTTATTATTGATTTATTGCGATTTATTTCTCAAAAATATCTTGTAATTCTAATTTTAAATTAATTAAGCGTAATTGTTGAAAAAACGAGCAAATATAAGATAGCAGTTTAACTAATATTTTGCATGTTAAAAAAATATGTGCAGATACCAGTTACAAGATTAAGTTAAGCTTATTGATTAATTTATATTTATGCGGACACGTGCGTACATTAGTACGTGTTTTTCTTTTAAGACGCACTTTGTCACTAATCAATCTTGATTGGTGGTAAAATAATTTTGGTATTATACAATTAAGATAGTTCTAAAAAATTACAATACACAAGACCACAATTACCATTTAATTTAAATTCTTTCGACAACAAACCTAAACATATGGATGTTCCATGCAGTTAGAAGCATATGAAACAAATTAATTTTTTTCTGTATTGTTCCAGAGATCATATTCATAGAATCAGCTGTTGCGCCAAAATGTACATGAATTAAAATCTATCAATCCATGTTGTACAAAAAATAAAGCCGTTACAACAAGGTCACAATTTATTTAAAAAGTATCAGCTTATGTAATTCGGGATTCACAACTTGCACATCTCGTTTGCCCTGACATTGGAACAGTTTTTAGAAGATATAAAAAATTGTTTTCCGAAGGTGGAATCAACTACGTGACTGGCAACAAAAGCCGTTGGAATTTTAAACAAAAACTGGAGATATTTTCTCGTTTTATGTATGTAACTGGGTTATATCAAATTCACCTTGTCGAACGATCATAAAACACAACCACTTGACTAGATCACTAAAAATGCCGCAGCAGTGAGCCAAACCAGACCTCAAGAACAGTAGCTCAATTTTATAAGTGACCAGACGGAGTTATTGGAAACGTTAATTTAAAAAGTTCCGTTAATTTTTCTTCTTTTCTTTCTTCTTTCTTTCTTCTTTTTCTTCTATTAATAAGGCAATAAAACATACTCGAAATAGTTTCATTTGAGCTTCAAACGGTAATTGTTTCCTTATTTTAATTAAATATCTTTAGTTACAATTTAGTTTGCGTTTGAAAATTAATTAAATTTTTTTATTTCTTCTAAAGTTCTTTGTGAATGTAACAATCTGTACCTAACTGCGACAACAATTATCACAACTAATTCAAAAATATTTTGGCTTATTAGTGGTATCAGTTTATATAATCGAAAGACAGCGTCGGGACAGAGATAAAAATTTGTCAATATTGCCTTGTAAATTTTGAAATGTTACAAAATTTTTATTACGAGTGATATTTTAGCCATGTTTTTATAACATGTGCTCTGCGAAAGTTTTATTTATGCTGTTTTTGTTTAAAATCATGTTAACCTTTACAAAAAAGTTTTCAGGATGGAGAAGAAACAAAAAGTAATTTGTATCTAGAACCTAACCATTAAAAAATATACGGAAATTAATTCCTAACAATAAACCTTTTTGCCTTCAAAATAATCATGTCACAGTTCATTATTCTCCTTCCCTTAGCTTCCTTTTTAGACTTGTAAACAAGAAATCGTGGGATGCTAAATCTGAGCTGTAAACTGAATGTTGCAGCTTACTGTCATGCATTCTTCATTTATTGTGCAAAAGCAAATCTTTTTGTTTTCTTCTTCTAAAGCTAACTTCAAATTTTGCAGTTTTCCCATTTCTCAACCAGCAAAACCTCTTCTACACCACAAAAATGGTTGCCAACAATTTGGATCGCCTGTATTGATTTTCATATCAATCGAAATTGTTTAGTACGAATTTGAACTTCAAAACTTTCGACCCGTTTCTTTTTTGTGAGAAGTTTAGTGACGCTGTGATCTTCAATATTGAAGAACATGCATTAACATTTTACAAAGCAAAGTCAAAAACGTCATTATTTTGTTTCTAATTGATGTTTTGTGCGTTTTCTTTAAAGTTTGTTAAAGTAATTTACCAATTCAATATTATTATAAGTTTAGGATAAATAGTAAATTAATTACTTTGAGGATAATTTATTTTTGCACTGGAGAATTGCTACTGAAAATATTTATTGATATCCAATTCCAAAGTACAAAAACTCGTGTGTTGCTGTTTAGGAATAACGGTGCAAAAAATTTGCTGTAGTGTACAGATTGTACATAAAAGGCTGTCAGTTGAGTGTCTTAGGCAAATTGGGGACTTGTTGATCTTGCCACTTCTCGTAAATTGTTAATTTTGTGAGATTATGTAATCAGTTAATTAAATTTAGTAATAAAAAATTGCCAGCAGCTAAAATTTGTCCGCTTTGACAATTAGGTGACTTCAATAAATCCACTTGTATAATTTTTAAGAACTTGTTTACATCAACAAATATTTAAATAAAATTCCGACAATTTTTTTCTTTAATTGAATTCTTTGATAATTGTAATTTTTTGATATACTTTCGTACCTAAAAATAACTGGTAAAAATCGTCCCGATTGATTTGTTGTTACAATAAAATTGGTACAAATTTTGATGACCATAAACAGTTTTTATTAATCATGCGCCGTGCTGCCTGTAAATATCTTTAAAAAAAATAACATACCGAGCAATCATTCAGATCTCACATGACTTTTCAACCAGTTATGCTAATTTATATTGTTACGTTTGTTCAAAACATAATTTCCATCTCTTATCGTAAACTGATCTATCTAAAACAAGATCTCAAGACACACATTTAAAAAACAGTAAATAAAGTCGAGGGAAAACGTGTACATTAATAACAAACCGCAAGCTCGTCAAAAATTAGTGAAACTGATATTATTAATAAAACAAAACATTCTTTATTTACGAGATTCCTAAAGTCCTAATTGAAAACCCTTAAAAAAACTAGTCATCTTTAAGTCAATAACATTCTTCGACCTATTTAAATAAGACCAAAGAAATTCCAACCTGTATCGAACAGTGCTGAATGCAGTGATGCTCCACTTCGTGGTCCAACTGGTCGAATGATATTGCAAGAGTAGAAACCGAAATTAAGCTCAGGACAACAGCCGTCAGGAGCATTTTTCCACACAGCAAGGATTACAAAAATTTGGCACTATTTTAAATCATGAAATATTCCACGTGCGAGCGACAACATTTTTTTCACAAAATCGTTCTTTCTAAATTCGAAAAAATATTTTAAATTTCGGTCCGCAAAGCTCTTTTAGACGCGCGCGACAAGTTTAACTGACTAGCTGATGCGGTGTTACACATTACAGAAGGCCCCCTTCCACCAGCGACAAGAGTACGTATAAATGCACGAATGAAAAATAATTACATACACGACAAGCTTAACGACTTCCGTTAATCAACAGCTACATGAATTCTGGCCTTATTGTTAACAACAAATTTGCAGAATAAAGTGTTATTACACTCCCAAGAAGATTTAATTCAATCAAAGGGAAGCGCAACCGCTCGCTTGGCGCCAAAATAAATTACCTTCGCCCAAACATATTTTTACTTTCTGCTGAAAAAACAATTTTTCCGTTAAACTTTTCAAATTCAAAGAAAGTTGTTTTTTTTTGGTGGAAAAATTAAAAAAATGTATTTTTGATTTGTATATCTTTTGTTACGCTTTTTTAACATGCAATGAGACGAAATTTGTGAAATTATGCCTTTGTAAAATATAATTTTAGGAAATTTGCAGAAAGGTTCTTTTTTGAAATATAAAACTGTTACAACAGTGAAAAATTAAAAAATTGGAAATATCATCTTCATCTTTTTTGTATATCTCCCAATGACGTTGATATAACATGCAATGAGGGCTACTTTACTAACAAATAAACGACTTTATTAAGTAACTTACTTTATGTCTAGTTCAGGGTCGGCGTCCAGTTAAAAAATTAACTGTTAATTTATTTGTATCGTAGTGTTATGAACCATAAAGGCTACTGACGTATGTACCTACAACAGCAAATCTGGATAACTTTAAAAGTCAAATTTTGATTTTTGATTTGAATCGTAAAAATTAAATTTAACAACTAGAAAAACTCAGCAAAAAATTACTTCTGTGTAAAAATTAATACATATTTTTAAATACTTGAATACAAAATAGGGGAAAAATATGCAAAATGACAGTCGGTATTGTTTGAGTTTTAAAAAGTCATCCTCTTGTTGCCTAGTATTATTAGTTAATTGACAACTCTGCTTGGATTAATATTTGACAAGCGTGCAACGTTATTTTTTATGCGTTGCTGTCATTGTGTGTAAAATGGCATACCGTGTAATAGCCCCTCCAAATTTTGTTCGGAATAAAATCAAAGCTATTTATTAATTCAACATTTAATAAATTTACTCAGGTTTGATTGAACTCAACAGAAATATTCATTTTCTCCAGTTCCATTAGTAATAAATATATTAAAGTGAAAATGTATGCGCACTGTTAATATAATATATTGTGTAAGAGCTCCACCCAAATTTGGATGATTTTAAATTAAAAAAAATAAATACACACACATACATTATAGGTGCATTTGAAGACAAAAATACGGTGTGCCATGTTATACACAGTTGATAAAATTACACACATCCGTGTGGCAAATTCGCTTTCTTGCTAAAAAATATTATTAGTTTTTAAATTATAATTTTTGAAAAAAAAGATTCTGTTGTTAAATGCTTATTTCAATTTTTCTAATATTTTAACCATTTTCAAATAAAAAATGTATTTTGGAAAAGTATGTCATTGTGCACAGTGCAGTTTTTAAGTAGAGAACGTTCTGGATGAACTATTTTGAATTAAAAGTTGAAAAACAATGATTTTAACACTTTGCTTTGAGTCCATCATTCCAACCAAATTGAATGAAGATATATTGATCATTATGTAAATTATTTAGTCGCAGTAGTTAGCAATGAACCAGTCATCACCCACGTAAACATTTAATCGAAATGAATTTCAACGAGTTTTTTAACTTTAAGTGTTACTATGCAATCTGGATAAATTGTTTCAATTTATCCAGTTTAATCTTTGAAATCATAATGATTGCATTTAATAAACGCATAGCGGTAATGCAGAAAATTAGTTAAAAATAAGAAAAACTTATTAAATAAAATCCTTAAATTGTTAATTAATCTGAATTTTTGTATTTTGTTTTTGATTATCATTCTTCAACGCTACAATTTATTTAATTTTACTCAATTTGAGATAGAAAATATGATTTTTTACTTTCACAATATTTTATTTTAGTTAAAGTTAAAGTAAATTAAAGGAGAATTGCCAAGATTCTTGATCAGTCAATCAATCATACCAAAATAATGTTTGTTATTTTTATATCGGTTTGATTTGATGGTTTTTTTAACATAAAAGTGGTCTGCTTTTTAAATTGTAATTCACTTAGATTAAACAAAAAACTACTTCAATTATATTTCAGGAAAATGTTGATTGGCAATGTTTTGAATACACTGCACACTTTTTTAATAAATTTATTTTTCATGTTTAAACAAAAATTATACATCAGATAAAAGTACAAATACACTTCAAATGAACAGGTAATAAAATTACATCTTACAATTACATATAACAAAAATAGTACCTTGATATTTATTATGATATTGTAGAAAAGTCTTGAAGAAGCGACTGGAAATCTATGGAAGAGAAATGTATGTTTTGCCTGGTGTCGCTAACCACACTTCGAACCATATTTGTAAAAAATGTTGTATGTTTAGGTTTCTCTGAATACCTTTCGTACTGATCCAATGAATCTTGCAATTTCAATGTTAAACTATCATAATTCTTCTTAACAACTTCTAAAATTTGATCCTCGGTAGGAGTCGACAAGCTCATGGAAGTGAGCCATTGTTCAATTTTTGGTGTAAAGTGTTTGATTATTGCCCTAATGTTTATAAGACTGTTATTTACTTTTTGTGCATAATCTTTGAACTCTCCATCTCCTGATGAATATCTCAAACCTAAAAACAACCCATCACATAAAATAATCGATATAATATTAACGTACCCATTGAATAAACGTTATCGAATACTTGATGCATTCGAATAAGTTCGTAATATAATTCGTCATAACTTCCGGGTGTCGGTAAAAAAGTGTCACCGTAAGTGATGAACAAATTGAAGATGTTGATAACTTGCAGCGACAATTCAAATATATTCATTTTTTTGGCCAAGTTGCTTTCATTTTGAACCAAAAATCGAAGAAGGGTTATAAGGCTTGACCAAAGATCTTTCCACGGATAATTTATTCTCACCCTGCACCGCTTCTGGTAGCAAAGGATTCTGTGAATAACACCAATACATAATAAATACAATTCCATCGGAAGTTTCTTCATCATGTGACTCATAACAAATTCCACAAGCAGATCTGTATCAAAACAATTGATTAAATTCATAATGAGATTATAATTTAATCTTACCGAGTAATGTGGAAGCTAGAGGTTGTGAAAAGATGGTACGTTCTGACAAAGTTTTTCGATGGCGCATCGGAAGCCTATGCAACTGCACTTTGAATGTAAGACTTATATCGTGCATGAGTGAATTTGCATATTGGTCCTCGGAAATACAACTTAAGATTAGAAAACATAATTTGACTGTGTTTATACCTGCTTCAGTTTTAGTGTCTTGCATCACAATTGAACTGCAAAAATATTAAGTTTTTTAATCCAAAAATTCTTAATAGTAAAGAGCGGATTCCTAGGCACTATCCTTATGGTAAATATTGATAGCATCAAGAATATTTAGTAAAATGTGCACGAATTAAGGAAAATCTTGTAATTTGGGGCAAAATTTTTTATGCTTTTTTTGCTGTGTGCTTATTAAAAATTTTTATGCTTATGTTAAGCTTTTGTGCTTATTTTTAAGCTTTTTCTTTATTTTCTGTGTATTCTAATTGTTTCTAAATTTAACTCCTTTGTAAGACACCGTTGGCATTGCATTACAATGTAAATATACATCTGTAATTTTTTAAATACTGTCGGTGCAGCCACCAATACTTGACGAAACTATGAAATTGGTACAGAATTCTAACCGAGTGGACAGATTCTGTAAAAATAATTAATGATTTCAAAGATGCCATTTCAAAAGTACCAGGACGCATTGTCCACGAAGTAAAATTAAAATCAGATGTGTTTTTAAAAAATGAGGGATTTTCAACATTAAACAAAATTAGCACTATTTTGAGTTGAGACAACGTTTCAAATTTAGATATGGATTATCGCTAACAAGTGTGGAAGTGAAGAGAAGCTTTTCCGCCTTCAAGAACATTTTAAGTGATAGAAGGCAGAATTTTACTGTAGAACACATAGAGCAAGAGCAACATTTGATAATTAACTGTTTTCATGAATAATTTCTTGATTTATAAAGTTAGGATAATAAATATATATATTTTTGATTTTCGTCTTGTATTTAAAATTTCTATTAAAGATAAAATATAAACCAAGTTTAAGGCAGTATTGTCTACCTAGAGATGTTTTTTAAGGTTTCGTTAGTCACTGTTTATTTGACAAGTAATTTATTTTAATAAATTAAATTGTTATTAACATTGATTTCTTACCTATATTGTATTAAAGTATTTTTTTTAAAGATTTTTTTGTGATGTTCGGACTTTTTTAATGCTTTTTTAAACACTTTTTTTCGTGTTTTTAATGCTTTTTTATCCGCTTATTACTTACTTATTACTTATTAGGTACTTACCAATATTGGAAAAAAGTAACAAGTAAATTGGATGGTTGTGACGTGATATCAATGATAGCAGTTAAATCTGGAATTGGCTGCCCCGCATTCAAAGTATTGCTTGGTGAAGGTGGTGAACTAGTATCAGTCTGCGTTTGGGCCAAAGTTGTAATAAAATTTCTATTCAGATGTATGGCTTCATACAATGCCAACAAAAGTGCATTATTTGCTCTAATTTGTTGGGTCCTAATGCCACCCTCTTCTGAAATGAAAATATTTCCCACGATATTCGTTAATGATGACAGCCATGACGCATTTTGGTTTTCAGAATGCTGGAGATTAAAATGACGACAAAATTCGATTAACGAAGAGGTGATGACTTGGCCGTAACCATTTAAAGCAAGCTCATTGTCTAAGATAGATAGTTTTACAATGTAAGGGTTGGCGGCTTCATATTTTCTATAATTTACAAGTAAAGTAAGTAATATCACAACATCGTGACCATGTTTCTGTCTTGATGTAGCATCGCAAAGCAGTTGCATTAAACATTCAAACATGGACGTAATCATAATGAATTCAATTAACGTGTTTTGGCTTACATTATCAGTTCCCGTGATAAAAACTAGCAGCAGCTTTAAGCATAACCATTTTAAACTGTCTGGAGTTTCTCCTGTAACAAAAATCAGTATTAATTGCGGCACACTTTTTACAATCACTTACCAGTTAAGAAATTATGACAATGATTTAACAATTCCTGCATTTTTTCTTCTGCAATTTGAAAACCCATCAACAAAGTGATGACATCAAATCCTGTCTCAGCTGTGGCTTTCTTGTAGACAGCATGAACCACAGCACACAACGTTTGCATTGCAAAAACAACACGAATGTTTTGTTCGTGTCCTAACGTGTCGACGCATTGTACAAAAAGTATATTGATATTCTCTTTAACCAGTCCTAACTGTTCGGCTGTCAGTTTTTGTATCTCATTTTCGAGATGGGACACTTTTGGCCGCAACAAAAAAAATTCCTCCCAAAACGAGGGATTATTTTTGGACAAATCTTCGCCTCTGAATAAAGATTCGTATATCTGGACGACTTTTTCCTTTAAATGCCTTTTAGAGCCGGAACCACTCCTTTTTCTTGTAGTCATTTTTGATTTTAGGTTATGACAATCCAAGCACTTACAAATTTGAAGTGCCTTTTAGGATTTGAATCATTTGCAACAATTGTTTGAATACTTGTATTAAACGTTGTTTATTTTTAGTACGTCACATCATCAATCTGGACTCGTTTCGCTTGATTAAATGCCGGCGAATACCACGTGAACTGACAGAAAGGTGACAAAACAAATTGTTTCTTCTTAAACTTTCAATTGGGGCAATTGGCTATTGCAGAAGTAATTTTAGGCAAGTTTTTCTTGACGTTTCACTTTGTTGCTAAAACTAAACATCACTTTTGGAAACCAAAAATGAAAAACGACGTTAACTGTGATGTTTACATGTTTTGAGGTTAGTGTTTAGGTCAAAAAAATTATTTTGGCATTTCATAATTTTTATATTTTGGAATGTTGTAAAACAAATCTTATTACATTGAGAACACAAACAATTTTCTTATCTTTTTCTTTAACAGTTAATAACGTAGGAACAATAACGAGGTCTTATATTCTAAGTTTATGTAAAAAAAAAGAATACCGTGAGATTACAATGACGAGATGAGTTTAGAAGCATGCTGAGTGTCATTTCTAAAAATGGCTCTTATCATTTCTCTATTCCTATTCAGTGTTTCCATCTGCACAGCAATTTTATGAGCTTGCAATATTATGTGTTGAGGTAGACCAGCCAACTTAGCTGCATTAAAACCGTACGATTTAGGACAAGGTCCTTGAGCAACTTTGTACAAGAATGTTACATTCTCTTGTGTCACATCCTTTCCATCTTCATTTTCTACCATACAAGCCTGAAAATAATTTATTTAGAATTTAATCAATTTAAATAATTGTAAAATCAGTAAACTTACCATATGCGCTAGTTGGATATTTTCATGATTTGAAAAGTGCTCCACAAGATTATGATAATGTGTAGAGAACATTGTTCGAGGTTTAAGTTCAGTCAGTTTCTTGACATAAGCTGTAGCAATTGCATTACCATCATGTGTTGAAGTACCTCTTCCTAATTCATCTAACAATACAAATGAATTAACGGTAGCATGCTGCAAAATTGAAGATGCCTCTAGCAACTCGACAATGAAAGTGGATTGCCTCTTCAAAATATCATCATGTGCCCCAAGCCGTGTAAAAATTCTGTCTACTAAATTTAATTTACAAGATGTTGCCGGTACAAAACTTCCCTGTAATGTAATTATATTAGTCAAGTTTGTAGTAATCAAACATTAATAAACTTACAATTTGGGCCATAATGAGAATTAGAGAAACTTGACGCATTAAAGTTGATTTTCCACCCATATTCGGCCCTGATAATAACATAATACTGGGATGATCTGCAGTTCCCAAGTCAGTGTGATTGGGGACAAAGCTCTCTATGTTAGTAATGCAGGGGTGGCAACCATCCTCAATTTGAATTACAGGCTGTCATTAAAAAGATTATAAGCATAAATAAATTCCACATCATAACAGCTTACATTTGGGCATGGCGGCAATACGTCAGGGAGGCATATGTCTTCAGAATAACTTCGTGCATATTCTGCAAGAGAACATAAAACATCCAAAGTCATAAGACAATGCGTAACTTGTGTCCATTCTTCACGCCTGTCTCCAAATTTTTCAAAAATCCGTCGATTTAAATCCTGAACGATTTTTGCCAATTCTTTTTCAGCTTGAATCATCGAGCTTAATAAATCCTAGAGAAAACATATTTAATAAAAAATGATTAATTATGTTAACCTTATACTTTCGTAGTTGATGTGGAGTAGCGCTTGGATCCCTTTTTGGTTCCCTCCAAATGGTATTCGCTGGTAACTTTATGTGTTCTGTGTTCAGGAATGTCTAATTGAAATCGTTTCTTGTCTGAACCAAAGTAGGTCACTTTACACCCAAAAAATTGTTGCTGTTCCAGGAGGTATGCATCTAACTTTTCATTTATCGCTGCGATTTTTTGTACAGTTTCATCATAATCTTCATCGACACCTTGCTGCGGGATGATTTTTCCCTCTTTCGCTGCGTTTTCATGATCGAATGCTTCCTGTAAAATTATTGTTTGGGAATGAGTGAGTCTTTTCAATCTAAAAATTTACCTTAAAGTAATGTAATATTTTCGTCAAATCAATAAATATTCCATCAGGTTCGTGTTGTGTTAATTTTCTTAGCATTCGAGATTGACAATCTAAAAAAAATTTACTGGGACATTTAGAAGGTATGAGGGCACCTGTAAAAAGATTAATAAAAGAAAAAAATTTATTATACACCTTTAAATAGCTCTCTCAATTCTTGTACTTTCTCGAAAGCTTGAATTGTACTCAAAAGGTCCAAAATTTTTCTTTTTGAATAAGTCTTTGCTTCATAAAATGTAGCTCTGCTGTCTGGATGAACTTGAGCACAGTATTTATTTCCAAATGCATGTATTCTGCAAACAAACTCATAACGGTCAAGTATAAAATCACCTGTTAATATCATACTTAGCGATTTGTCTTTCCAAGTCTGGCAACTTTTTCAAAATAGCTCGTGTTTCTTGCAACAAATCTGTATTGTCGAATAACTCTTTTACAGCTTCTTGTCGTTGTTTAATGGTTTTAACGTCATATAAAGGGCGACAAATCCAATGTTGTAACAATCTGAGAATAAATTGTTGAAAATTTGCCAAAATTTGTTTTAAATAAATAAGTTACCTTTTACCAAACGCAGTTACGCAGTGGTCCAATATTTTTTGTAGCGTTCCTACTCCACCTAATAGTTTTAAATTTTCCATGGCCATCGAATCTAAAACCATGTAATCTCTTTTCACAGCCCGTTTCTCACACGCATCGATTGGATAATACATTTCAAATTTGGCACATGAAAACACTTGAATATCTAATTCAGAGTCTTTGAGATACCACAAGCAAGCTCCCAAAGCTTTCAAAGCCAGTTCGTATTCGGGTTTAACAGCACCTGCTGAAGTCAACTCTTGAAAAATTTCAGGCAATTCAACACCTTCAGTTTTATTTTGGAAGTAACAACCATGCTGCAATTTTTCCAGAGTGCCTGCAGCACTGTAAAATTGTGATTTTGGTGTGAGCATGTCCCTGCGAACGCCTGCTGTAGTGTTTTTGAGCAATTCGAGAGTGTCCTTTGATATTCGACCACGTTCTAATAAAATCTGTAAACTTTTAATTAAAAAAACGAATTCATTAAATAAAAACTTTACCAATTCTGTAGCATATTGAGAGAGCAATGCCAGCAACCTCGAACAGTATTTGTCATCCTGAAATTCAGAAATGTAGACCATAGCGATGGAAGTATCGATAAAGCAGACTCCAAATCGAGCAACCCCGTTAACAACCTTTTCAGCGATGGCCAACATAAAATACGATTGCGGTTGCTTGGCATTGGTCATTTGAGCGCCATAAATACAAGTAGCTTTTGTGCTTATTTGACAAATCTCTCTCGATACAACCTTATCAAATTTCCCTGATTTTTTTAACCGACAGCGTTCTGCCACCATTTCTGGAGTTTCAGTTTGTTCAACCCGAGCCACTTTGAAACCTTGCTCGAGGAGGCCACTGGCCATTTTCCCATAAGCGGTTTCAGGAAATCCAGAGTGAGCAAAGTCTCCCTTCATATAGGAAAATCCCAAATGGTTAACTCCAATCACTGCATCCATGTGATACAATTCGTAAAATTTCCCAACTTTGAAAAAGAGGACTGAATCCATATGCTTGCTTTTTAAAATCCACCATTGACGCATTGCTGGGGTCTGTTTATTTAAAAATTCTTCAGGCACATATAACGTTCTCTCATCATATTCAGGATGGCTGGGTTTGTTCTTGTTGATGTCACGTATTTTATCGGGCTTTATGAAATCTAAACGGTTGTGCAACCAGTTTGAGGTAGAATCAGAAGTCCCACTTTCATGGGAATTGTGAGAATTCCCATTCGTCTTCGGAGTTGCATCAACAGTGAATGATTTTTCTCCTGGGGTTGATTTGCTGAATTTAAACGATTCCAATTTTGATGTATTGATCTCTTCAGACGAGTCTAAATCAGATTTAACTTTCTTCTTTTTACTTTTTCGTTTTGGTGTTGTACTGTTAACACAATCTTTGCTACCATCAGAATCACTGCCGTTGCTTAAAATGCGGGCCCTTTTCTTTGGCCTCATTTTAATCGTTTCTTCTTCACTATCTGTTAATAAATATTATTATCAATCCATTACTATTGGGTTAGAGGTAATTACTTACCGCTACCCTTATTCGGGCCATCCCTTGTGTTATTAGAGATGTTAATTTCCGTAAGAGGTGAATCATTTGAAGATTTCACTTTTTTATTACTAGTAGGAGATTGGAAATAGTTAAACAAATTATTACTTTGTCCAATACTAGCACGTTTCGACATTTTATATGCGAAATCAATCCACTAACGAAGTTAACCACAATACTTTCCCGGCTCCAGTCCTACTGCTGGGGAGAAACTGTTTTACCAACGTGATTTTTGAAAAGGCTCTACAAATAGCTAAATTTTCGCGCTGAATATGATTTTGGATGTTTTATAATTAATTATTTACATTCTGCAGTAATTTCCTATGATCAATTCGGTTTTAACTTTATCATCGCTGTTCTTAACCTCCTTCTCGATACTAAATATTTAAAAAAGTTTTAATAAAAAGCTTTTTATTTATCCATTTTTAACATCTGTAGTAAACTTAATTATAATTTAACCCTTATACGTTTAATGGGTCGTTGTTCAAAGTTTAAGTATAACTATACCTGGGAAGAAAATAAAAAGCTATAAAATTGTATTGGTAATGCTGAAAATTAAAATTACACTATATTATTTTAAATTGACTAATTCGTGTTATGAAGTGAAGTTGACAATAATTCAAATTTTCAGCATTGCCAACACAATTGTGTATTTCTTTTTCTTTCCAGGTATTTATATATACTTATACTTAATCCGTGACTGAACAACGACCTCTATATAAAACTTACATGAAGTTGTTCTAATCAGAATCACCTAAACCTTCATCTGAATCTTCGAATTCACTGGCGTCCGGAGAATCTGGTGCACAAGCGAAACATTGCCCTCCCATATCGTGCCAACATTCAGCACAATGCACAACATAGCAAGTTGGAGTTTTACATTTTTCAAAATCTCCTGGTATGCCGCTTTTGCGTCGAGGTTCCGGTTCTCCACAAATGATACATTTTCGCCGAGCCATTGCAAAAAATCGAAGGCATTTACAAGCGTTCGGAAAACGTACGCGAAGAACCGCGCAGAGGTTTAAGTCCTCTTGAAGACGACGCTCTCGTGCCAATTTTTTCACTTTCTTTTTCATGTATCTACAAAGCAAGAATCAACGAACATCCATTTCTAATTTGAATATTTGCCTTATACAGGGTTGGGCATATCCATGTTACCATTTTTAACACTAAATATATTTTTAACAAAACATAATCATAAATTAGTCTAAACACATTTGGATTTTATGACTTAAAGATTGAATCTTTCAAATGACCACCATTTTCTGCAATGCAAGCTTGAAGACGTTGAGGGAAAATTGTCATAATTCGTTGTAACATTTCCTCGGGGATCGCTTCAATTTGGACAGTAATGTGGTTTTTTAACTTGTTTAAGTTGTTGATATGTATGGAAAAAACTTTTTCTTTAAGGTACCCCTAGAGAAAATTATCTGCGGTTGTCAAGTTTGGACTGCACCATGGCCAGGGAATATTGCCAAAACGCGAAATCAAATGTCCAGGGAACAAGTTACGTATAGTTTCTAACGATCGGCGGGCAGTATGAGCAGTGTCTTCGTCCTGCTGTAAATAAACATTTTCGATACCTCGCCGATGTAACTCCAGTTGCAGAACATTTATCAACATCTCTACATAACGCTCTGAATTTACCGTTACTGCTCGACCATTAATATCTTCAAAGAAGTAAGGTCTAATGATTCCCATTGATCCAACAGCACATCAAACAATCACCTTCCTTAGGATTTGTGCCAGACCAATATCGATAATTCCGTTTATTGGCAAATCCCGATAAATAAAAATTGACTTCGTCAGACATCAGAAGCGGATCTGGCAAATCAGAATTAATTTGAAAGGCGTTGAGGATATTCTGACAACATATCTATCGATTTTCTTTGTGATGTTCATCCGGTTCTTGATCAACTTGCATATTGTAGGGATGGCATTTTAGGTCAAAGTGTAAAATTCTTCGAAGACTTCTTTCAAAAACTTTAAGAATTAAGAATTGTCATTTTGCGGTACGTTTAGGACTATGCTCAAATGCATTTCTCACTCGTTCAATATTCTCTGCATTTCTGACAGATCTTCTGCGACCCATTCCTTTTTTGTTGCGAACGGATCCTTCATCTTGCCATTTCCTGATCCATCTGCAAATGGTCAGTTGAGATGGTGCATCCTTTCTGCACCTGTCTCCAAATATCATACGAAACGCATATTGTACTACAAATTTGCAAATTTCTCGACCACAAACATTCTTGCTTGCAAGGGTCAGCGATCCATTTTTTAACTGTCACCATCGCCTGACATCAAATCCAAAAGTATGTGGACAAATTAATGATAAGAATTCTTTTTTTAAATATTTAGTGTTAAAAATGGTAACATTACTATGCCCAACCCTGTATTAAGATTATTCAGGTGACTGAAGTAGCATATTTCATGCTAAGGGATGAAATAAATTTAATCCCTTTTTAGTGGATTATAATAAATTTAATGCATATTTATGGTTTTTTAAGTCAAAATTAGTTTTTTTTTTTTTAAATAAGTCTGATTTCTCTCGCAAGCTCAGACAATAAACTTTCAACCTTGGAATTGAAATGAGTAACTTCTGTCCCTCATTTATAGTGTATCATTATAATGAGCTGATAAAAAACAGCTTAAAAGGTCGTTATGTGCGGCACATACTGCTTTATAGACAGAAACGTTTCAATTTGGGAAAAACCGGCGTAAACCTCAAAAATTAGTCAGTGGACAGATGGACTACGCAACTTAAAAACATTTTCACTTGTTATTTTATTTTCTCCAAACCTTTGGCCCAGGCTTTCGCAGTTCTTCTCAAATTCAAACACCTTCTTAATTTTAAGCGTTTAAAGAGCTTTGAAACTATTTCAAAAAACAGGTATCAAACTTACCTGAAGAAGCCAACACGTCTCTTTAGCGTCTCATTATACAAAAACAGTATACGTTTCTTCTCCCTCTTACGATAAAAATAAGAACATATAACACGCCTCAATCTTAATATGTATGCTTGAAGTAAAATTAGCAGCCAAACAGCAAAATAAGTTCCATAAATTTTGTAGAGGTAGTAATGGGACAGCAACGTCGGTTGTGGTAAACAAGCAGCATTACTTGCTTTAGTTTTAATTCTCTTTTTAACATTAAATCCTCTGACAACCGATCTCAATAGCGAAGCAATGAATCCAGTTCCTTTAACTTCCAAAAGCAAATCATGATGACCAGTTTGGACATAATCTATGCGAGCGTGCCGCCTCACAAGATCCAGAGCTTCATAAAACAGTCGATCTAATAATATAAAAGTCGTTGCAGTGACCATTTCAAGGAGTAATTTAACGGTTTGCCCTAGCAGTTGTTCCTTTTCTGTCTTCAAAGGTTTGGAAGACCATGGGTCGACAATTTTTTCGCGCTCGACCTTCTTCAGAGGAAGCAAGGCGTGCTGTTCTCGAGAGTGTCTTCGTGCATCGATTTTTCTGAAGTACTTAGTGATGTAAATGTTGTCAAATTCAATATCTCGCAAGTACTTATCGTGGTACTTTTGGGCGTCCAATAATATGCGCAGAAAAATGAAAGCTAGAATCCGCTTTAGAATAATAAGTATCTCATCCAGCAAAGTTTTTTTGGCTTCGACGTCGTGTAAAATTGCTTTCGCCGTATCAGTCGCGTCCCTCAAATCATCCAGTTGCTTAATTTTACCAATTTTGTACTGAAGTTTAACATTTTTGAAATTTTGCCCTAAAGTGTCTCGCGAGCGTTTGAGATAAGCGTATCCTTCGCCGAAACCAGGATCCATTTCTTTCGTGGGATCGCACCGACTGGCACCTCCAAGTGCTTCGGCAATATTACAAACAAACGTTAGCTTCATGGGCCAACAGATCAACCAAGCGGCCACCCATGTGACCGTGTCGTAACACGTATCGTAACCTTTTCCAAACATATTCCTGCACTTTTCAGCCGCCCTCGAGAATTGATCCTGGCAACGCATTTCAATTTTTTTTAGATATTTTTTCTCATACCTCTCTGCTTCGATTTGCTCCCCCTTGGTTTGGTACTTTTTGTCGAGCTCTTCGGAACGTTTCGAGTCGTGCATAACACCATCCATGTAATCATTCTGCTCTTTGAGTTTCTTCATTTCTTGTTCGTCCTCCAGCTCACCTGTCACAGGTGCTGAGACATCCCTGATTGACCTTAAGGTGTCTTTAACTTCGGACACATCAGTCTTCATACCAAATAAGGCTTGTGTGAACGGTTTGAACATCAATTCGAATCTTGTTTTGGTCAAATTGAATGTTAAAGAAGTGGTGCATGCGAAGACTCGAACCACTTCTCTTCCATTATTGGTCAAGTTTTGGATAGGTCCCGAAATGATGTAAGCGAGAACTAGAGCTTTCAAGACGCCTCTGCCTGCTTTTCCTGCGAAACTAGGAAAGGATAGTGCGCTGATGCAGCGTATTTGCGAAGAAAAGGCAATCCCCAAGCCAAGTAGTAAACTTATAGCACCTCCAACGAAGAATGCCGCATTTTCGGTAAAATTTAAATCGACCAAAATTAGCTCGTAAAAGGCTAGGCCCAAGATGAGACCGTAGAAAAATCCTATGACTATTTTCAAACATTTATGTTCGTTTTTACCGGTGAAGAAGAGGTAATACAGTGGTGGACAACCCTTTCTCAAGCATATTTCGCACTTGTATCCACATCTTTCGATGGAATTGACACCTTGACCCATTTTTACTTAAAGTGACATTTTACTTAAGTGACACTTGTGTCAAAGTTTGATCTTTGCTTCTACTACAGAAATCGATTAACTTTTTATCTAATGTGAAAAATTCAAAATGTCACAACTGGAGGAAGACATTACATAATAGTTTTTAGTTATGATTGAACTGGTTGAGGTAATTGATTCAAATTCCGATTGACCTGTTTAGGGCAAGGTTATACGAAACAGTGAAGAAAATTGAAGGTTCGGTGTCGTCAGATGATGAAGATGCTTCCAATAAACATTAATGCCAGATTTTCCAAAATTGGCCACAACAATGTTATTGGAATGTTTAACGAGTTTTGGAAATTGAATACTTGCGAAAAAAGATAACATCCGAAATTTATTTGATTTATAGAATTTGAAGTTTTGATTCTACCATCGTTTTGTTTACACACTTGAATATGAATCTCAAGTAATGGAGGGTTTCTTCGGATACCAGAAATAAAATATGCAACAACTTTTTTAAGGAGTTTATTGTAAATTTGTAAGAAAGTAGAAACTGGGGGTGATCCATAGTATAGCATTTTCGAGAAAAAACAACTTTCTAATCCCCATAAAAGAATTATGATTAAAATCACATATTAAAAATGGTGTTAAAATGTGTCCTCAACGGCAAGAGGTGCCTCTTACAGCGTCATCAATTGTTGCTGACCATACCCTAAAATTAATTTTTGTATAATCCAGACGATCGTACAAAAATACAGGCATTGTATTAGTTAACATCATTATCTCATTTCCGACGACTTTAACATCGGATGGATAAATCATTTTCCTATTATCTCTATGAATAATATCAAAATTCTCTAGTCTAAAATCCTTTTTGGTATTCCAGCAACCTAGCGCGTTTTGATTAATAAGTCCCAAGAATAAAACTCCTGATTGCTGATGAAGGCCAGAAGATGAAGTTTGCGATTTAGATCCCCGATCACCTTCAATCTGTAAACATTACTGTATGAAAGTGTCTATAAATAAAATTGCAGCTTACCATGAAATCATTTTTATGAAAAGAACGAGTTGCCAGCGCTTCGTTTTTGAGAATCTCGGTGGAAACGCTGTATAAATTTGTGCCGGCCATTGGGTGAAAATAGGCAGTTCTGAAACCGTTCGGTTTAGTAGCCGACAGGGTGATACTGAACACACCATCGTTCCATTGGAAATTTTGTCCACCGATAAAGAAATCCCCTCCTTGAGGTTCGAAATAGAAGTAGTTGTGCGTCACTCTCCAGGATTTATTTTCTTTTAAGCTGTAAACGATAAGTCCGTATCCTGCAAGATCTGGGAAATATGCGAAAGCGTCGCCGCAACTCCCGGGCGTCACATCTACCGTTACACTGGCTAAACTAGTTGCTGGTTTGAGATCACTTTCTGTGAAAGTGTATTCATGTATTATCTGATCGGTGTTGAGATCAATTATTATGAGTCTATCTGGGCTGAGGCGAGTGTTGTTTCCTACAAATATCAGAAAATATAACTGATTAACTTTAAGGCTTTTTGTGCTTCAGTCCAATGAAGGAAGCCATTATTTAGACAATGATTTTTCAACTCTACTTTGTTGTTTATTAATATTGATCGTTTCTACATTTATTCCAATGGCAGGAATCAATTTTGACTTAAAATTAGCTTTAATGAGGGTAATATTTTTATACCTGACTCGATGGTAGTAGGTAATCATCTAAATATGTTCCGTTGATACCAAATAACTTGTAGTTAATTTTTATCTGTCTGAACGATAGTAACCGTCCTTTACAATTCGAAAAGCTCGGGTTCTTTAGCTTTTCTTTGTTATTTAGTAATGTTGAATTGTTCTAAATATATTTCAATGAGCAAATAATTTTGACTTAGTTTCAATGAAGATATGATGCAATTATGAAATGCTAGTAACAATAATTGGTATACTGAACAGTTGTAGTTCTTTAAGTTTTCTTTGTTATTTATTAATGTTCGAGTTGCTCAAAATACAGGGTGTTATAAGTTTTACCGCCGGTGCCAAAGTAGCCCTTCAAAATACTTTGTCACTTATCGTAACTTGCGTGAGTAATTTTATATTACTAACGAACATAGAAATAAGAAAATGTTTTTTTTTTAAATCAGGTAAAATTTTGGTTTTCTCTCAAATATTAGTTACTCAATTTATTAGTTTTGTTGACGTACGAGCATTAAGGTATTTTCACACAATTTAGTGTATTCAAATTAATTTTACCAACTTACGTTGACGACCAATTTATCCAAGAATGTTAAAGACACTTGACTTGTTATTTATGGTAGTTGCTGTAAATTTAAGAAGTTGAAGAGCACAATATACATTTTACAAGTATAGATTTTCGAAAACACATCCGTACATGCATAAAACAATAGAGGCAACATTTTGAGCATTTTAATATTAAAAGTTTCTTTTATTTTTTCTTTCAAAGGTAATTCAAGAATACGGTTCTGGTGAAAACCGAAATACTATCCCACTCCAGTTTGATGGGGCTACCATAAACTATTGTACCGCCGGTTAACCGTACATTCAAGTCGCAAATAACAGAATTTTTCGTATTTTCACCTTACAATTGATCTAATTCAAAAAGTAATACTCCCTCCGTCCGAAAATATGGTACGCATTTTAATTTCATTTTTGTATACTATAGGTATACCATACTTTCGGGCGGAGGGAGTAATTTTTTTGCAAATCAAGTTACGAATATTAATGTTATGCATAATTTCCCACATTCTGAAATAAAAAACTAAATAATGGAATTTTCCCCAAAACTCTTTTTTTTTGACTTTGTGGCTTCAAATAAAAATATTTTGCAACAAGTGATGTAACATGTAAATTGCATACTTTCCCTCAATTTTTAATAGGTATTATGGCCCCTGTGGTAAAACGTATAACACCCTAAAATATATATAGTGGACCCTGTTATGTCGATAATGAAAATAAAAACAAGAACCTTTAATCACAAAAAAAAATTCATATAAAATAATATAAAATTACTCACATAGACGCGTTTCGGTGGCTAAGCCACGATCTTCAGTACATCTACTAAATCTAATTTTACAAACTAAGCCTTATATACTATTATTTACGCATCCGTGAATTTAACACTTGAATGAGTTTCACGAATGGTTAGTCAAATCTAGTAATCTATACTATTTCCTATTTCCTATTCTTATATATAATCAAACTTTCCCTACTACAACAGCCAATATCCAACTATTAAATTTACACATGAAATAGAAAAAGATGGGAAGTTACCGTTTTTAGATGCATTGGTGATCAGGAAGAACAAGAAAATAGAAATAGATGTATACAGTAAGGAAACCAGTACATGTCGCTATATAACCAAAGATTCGAGCCATTGCCAACAACATAAAATGGCTAGTTTTCAATCTATGGTTCATAGACTGATATCTTTTCCTTTAACGGAGCAAAGGTACTGGAAAGAACTTACAACCATTAGGAATATTGCGACAAGTAATGGATTCAATTGTAACATAATAGATAACATTATACGTAGGAAACAATTCAAATTGTCCATTCAAAATTGTACCACTTTTAGCAGCGATACCGATCCTAAGGTCAGATTTGTTAAAGTTCCTTACGACCCAAGAGTTACAAATGGCCTTGGTGGAATCTTTAACAAATTTGACCTTAAAATAGTTCACAGTAATAACAATAGATTATTAAGTAGTTTGTTGGGTAATCCGAAGGACAAAAACAGTGATAGGAATAAGTCAGGTATTTACCAGATTAGTTGTAGTGATTGTGATTTGGTATATGTTGGGCAAACTAGACGTTCTATCATTACCAGATTCAAAGAGCATATGGCTCATATCAAATGCAATAGACCAGAGAAATCTAGTGTTGCCCTGCATGTACTAGAATGCAACCATACAATAGGTATAGACAATTTAAAATTGGTTAGGGCAGAATCAGATTATAGGAATTTAAATAGTAGGGAAAGTTTGATTATATATAAGAATAGGAAAAAATTATTAAATAGTGATATGGGCCCCATTCCCAATACCCCACTGTATAGATTACTAGATTTGACTAACCATCCGTGAAACTCATTCAAGTGTTAAATTCACGGATGCGTAAATAATAGTATATAAGGCTTAGTTTGTAAAATTAGATTTAGTAGATGTACTGAAGATGGTGGCATAGCCACCGAAACGCGTCTATGTGAGTAATTTTATATTATTTTATATAAAAATTTTTTTGTTTGTTTGTTTTTTTTGTTTTTATTTTCGTATAACACCCTGTATATTCCAAAGATATCAAACAATTTGGGCCTAGTTTCAATAAGCATAAGTATAGTTAAGCCAGCCAGATAATCAGCTTTTATTGGGCATTAAACAACTCAGGATTTCTAATTTTATTTTGTGGCGTTTGATTTTTCTAAATGGTATTAAATAATTTTAACTTAATTTTAAAGATCATTTCTTCAATCTTTACATACTGGAAAAGCCAGGATTTTGTAATTTTACTGTTTACTATTAAATTATAATAAAATATTGTGAAAATAACAATTTTACAAAATAACTCGTCTTACAAGAGTTGAATCAAATTAATTAGCATTATTATTGAAAGATAAAAATTATCAAATCGATGGAAATGTAATTGGAAGGAAACAACATAATAAGTAGAATTCTAAAAATATCGATGCCGTTCGAAAATATATTATTTATTGTAGTTGATACGTTTCCAAAATTACAACATTAATTTAAACAAACCTGGAATTTCAATAAGACCTGTATCGACCATCCACAATCGATCACATGGATCAACAGCGACTCGATAAATGGAAACCAATTTTCCGGTACGCAACTGATTGACGTCCCAATCGGGATAAGGGATTAATGGCGCATTATGCTTTTGAGTACTGTTGACCGGAACATAACTGAGGGTAGCAGGAACCCCTGCACGTCTTCTCGGTACTGTTATGAATAATTTGTCTTTCCATCGGTTGGCTCCCATAGGAATATTATTTTCTATAAATAGTTTACTTAATTTTTATTCGTTAAAAATAATTGCAGAATCAAAATTTCTCCATACATATTTATCAATACTGGGTCGGTTACAAAATTAGGACAAAATTGTTATCAGGCTTGTTTATGTTGTTATTTATTATGAAGACACATGATATTTATTCAAACGAGAAATTAGCGAATAAATAATTTTGTTATTACTGATAACCTTAATAAATTAATGAACTGAATAAACTATGAGCATACTGATTATAAAATTAGCTACTTTCATTGGCATTTGTTTACAATTCTGTTTCAAAAGATGCTTTATAGGGTCAACAATATATTTCTGAAAGTGCATGATAAACACTGTTTATTTGTCTATTTACATTAAATTTCTTTTATTTAGATCCATTAATTATTGTAATTATTGCAAAAAACAGTACATTTGTAATAAATTTGAAACAAGTTACGTACCATAATTATAATCATCATTATTCACCAAGTTGCTATCTGGTTGATTATCTGGTAGTGGTTTTGGGCCTCCGTGATACCCGAATCTAGCATCACTATATCGAACGTAACTTAATCTAGTCCAGGTAAACTCTTCTTTCAAACCTCTACCGGTAACAAGCGCAAAAAAGCAGCAAACCAGCACTATCACATTCATTTTCGCGATTGTGTCGAGCAACTTCTCTGTTATTTTAAAATAAATTTTCATACTTCTCCCACCAGCCAGATGCAAGGTCACGTAAGTTGAGATTTCTCCTTGAGACGAAAGACATATCGGTATTGAGCGACGAGCAAATTGAAAATACCGATAATTATTGCAGAGGGGATTCCGAGAATCTTTTACAGTAATAAAACAAACAACAGGTCCATTATGTAATTGAATTGTCAAGTTTTTTGTTTACATTGTTTTAGTAGTAATAACTCATTTCACACGACGTTCCCCGGATTATATCTGCGATTTTTCCTGTCCATACTCTAAAATTTGTTTTGGAGTAGTCTAGTTGGCCGTAAATGAAAATGGGGATTGCATTGGTTAGTACTATCAATTCGTCTCCTGAAACTTTTACGTCTGAAGGGTAGATCATTTTTTGGTCGTCCTTGTGGATGATGCTGAAAATCTCGTTTGAAAAGGGTTTGTTGGTATTCCAACAAGCTATGGCGTTTTGATTGACAAGTCCTAGAAAAAGTATTCCGGATGGTTCATGAATGCTGGAGGATGATGCCTGGCTATTGGGTGCTCGTTTACCTTCAACCTGCACAATCAATGAAATTTGTAAAGGAAAAAATACGAGACAAACAATGCAGAAGTAAATTTGCATTAAAAAATCTTTTTTTAATTTTAATTAATCACCTACTCTTTTTTCTTGTTAATCAACTATGTTTATTAATTTATAAAATTAATTATGTTGTTTCATTTTTTAACGAATTTGTAACAAATCAAAAGAATAAAAGAGACCTTTATTACTGTAATTTTGTTTTTACATTTTATTAGAAGATATGGACTGGACTTTATATAAATTAAAATCACCAAAATCAAAATTAAATTTAAATTTAAATGTTTAATTTGAATACATATATTCAATGTATGGTCAAAATAATCTTTTACTTAATCATTTCTTTAATCCTATTTAATTAATTATTCATCTAAAACAATTATCGCAAGACTGTAAAACGCAAGTTTAACAACAAAACGCAATGTAGGTCAAACAATTTCGTTAGTTTGTTTTTATAATTAATTGTAAGTTATTTCATTATTAAAAAATTGCAACAAAAAAAAACTATGCAAATTATGAAATTAATAGAAAAAAGTAACCTTTATATTTTAATTTCCTTTTGCATTAATTTATTCTAAATTTAATGATCTGGTCGATAAATCAATCAAAAGCCAAGTTAATTATTTTTACAACAACATTGCCTTAATTAGCTAAAGAAAACATTTGAAATCAATAATTTTATTATTTTCATTTTGTTTCTTGTATCTATAAAATGAATGCAAGAATGCAACCTTTTTTTGAATGTCGTTTTGAATTAATCAATTTTGAATTATAATTTATTCGATAGAAAAGTTAATAGCACATAATTTTTTAAACGGGAAGAAACTTTTTTGAATTCCGATTCGACTAAAAATTTGATGCAGAAGTGAAGGATAAATTTATAAATCTGCAAAGTACCAAATCTAATTTTTTCAATTTGATTTACGTTGAAAATTGAACTTTTAAATAAGCCCCGCTTTTAAACCATTGGTGACATAATATTAATTTTTGTATGTGAAAGTACTTTCAATTGAATTTTGCATTGTCTGCGGCATTTCCGATATTTTTTCTTCAAGGCCTAAATGCAAATTTGCCCAGTTCGTGAAGCTTACCTTAAAATCGTTACCATGGTAAGGTCTAGTGGCCAATTGTCGATTGCGCAAAATTCTTGTGGAGACACTATGAGTTCGCGTACTGGCCAAAGCGTGAAAATAAGCTGTTCGAAATCCATCTTCCTGAATATCTGAGAGCGCGACGCTGAAAACTCCGTCGGGCCACTGAAAACGCTGCCCTCCGATGAAAAACTCCCCTGATAACGGCTCCAAATAAAAGTAATTATGTCTTATTCTCCAGGAATTGTTGTCTTTCAAACTGTAAACAACTAATCCGTATCCTCCTAAATCAGGGAAATACGCGTATGCGTCGTGGCAGTTGTCCCCTGTTACATCAACGGTTACACTGGTCAAGGAAGTGGCTTCCTTTATATCGGACTGCTTGAAAGTGTATTCTTTAATGATTCGATCAGATTTCAGATCGACTATAACAAGCCTGTTTGGTCGTAAACGCGTGAAATTGCCTATAACAATTACTTGTATTTAATATTACGAAGAATGCAAATAATGTTAATTACATAAACGCAGGGAAAGTTAAAGTCCCTGAATAATCCGGAAACTTTGTAGTTTTGTCGTAGTTATTAATTTGAAACGTATTTATCCCAGTAACATACTTTCCTAGAATTATTGACATTGAACTATTTTTTAGTATGTGCTCATACAGATGAAAAGTGATAAATAACTATAGTTCGTTTTTATACGCCCATACTTTAATAGATTTATTAAACATTTACTATTTGTTCCTTAATGCTACCCATTAAGATACAAAATTTTCATTAAGTTGCAAATTTATAACCAATGGAAATGCATCATCACTAATATTCGGTCAATATGAATGTTGCCATGAGCATGGCGGATCGAAAATTTGTCAATTTTGACAGTTCATAGTTACTCTTAACCTAGTAAATTCCTAAAATGTGTGCCTTTTACAAATAAAATCGGTGAAAATGTGCGATGGTGATAGTGAAATTGTGAATTTAACTCCACCAGAAATTGTGAAATGGCTTAGAAGAGTCGAAAACAATTTATTGTCGGTAAAATCAGCACTGACATACGAAAAATTTTACTCTCAGTTTATGAATTGGAAGGGTAAAAATACGGTTCAAAATGTTTCAGAAAATGTCTTAATTGTTTTCTGTGTTTTTTTGTTAATAAAGTTTTCATAACATTTCCTTAATTATAACTTATAATTCCATGACAAATTTAATACATTTTGAAAATAAAGTGGTTCATTTTTAATATTATGCCTGGTCGCAGAAAAAATAATGTATGCAACTCACATTTAATGACTATTAAGACACTCGCATTCATTATGACACTCACCTACGGCTCCTGCCCAAATTCTCATACTCGTGTCTTAATAACTATCATTAAATGCTCATTGCATAATATACTATTCTAAACCAGCAGCAGATGATGAAATTTGATTTTTTTTTCATTCCTGTTGGCAGTAATGAGTAAAGTTACTTGTCGCTCAACTGTTACAGAATATTTAACAAACTGAAAGTTACTTTCGAAATGATAGAAAGTAGGAAAATGTCGAATAGTCGTTTTCTTTATTGCCATGCATTTCGCGCTACATTTCTAAAGTGACGTAACTGATATAACCATAAACTGTCATATGTAAAACGCCGATATCAATTTTACTGCCAACAAAAATAAAAATAATAAAATAAAATAAGTTTGTAACACTCTTCCTGTTTTAAAAATGCAAATGGAATCCGATAATGATAACTTTGAAACAGTTTAAGATACGAAGAAAATTATATCAATAAAACTTTTAGAGCATCATGATATCTACAACGTTCTTATAACTATTTATAGTTACTTGAAAAATAATAAGAAATAAATAAAGTCGTTGAACTCAACCTTCAAACCTTTCCATAATCTCCACAAAATCTGTTCGTAAATAAATATGTTAATTTAAAATTAAAAAGCTTCAGTATAACGGTATTGGACGAATCATAATCTAAAGTAGTAAGTTATTTAAAAGATAAACGAATTGTAAATAATTTTCCTTTTTTTTCAAAACCACATTTCAATGCCTACCGACGTGGTTGTAATTTTTCAGAATACTGATTGATAAATATTTTTATAAGCAGTTACCTGGAATCTCAAGTACGCCAGTGTCGACCAGCCATAAACGATCGCAAGGGTCGACAGCAATTCGATAAACAGAAATTAAATTCCTGTTTTCTAACAAATTATCTTCTCGACTAGGATACGGAATCAGTGGTGCATTGTGGCGGTCAGTACTATTGACCCAAACAAAATTGAGGGTTGATGGGATTCCAGTTCTTCTACGGGGCACCGTCACAAATAACTTATTACGCCAACGATTTACTCCGATCGGTATATTATTCGCTAAAAAACACATCAATATTTTATCTTATTTCAACAAAAAAATCTTTACCTGCGGTATAAAAGTTATTGGCCTGATTTTTTACACCATTAGGCCAAGCATAATTTATTTCAGTCCACGTAAATACTTCTGTTAATTTATTATAATTGCGATGCTCACTTATTACAGTGCAAAATAGCAACAAAGTAAACACAAACACTTTCATATTTTTTGTTGAAAAGTAACGTGGCTGATGCACTTTTGTAACCGATCTTAGCGATGATAAACGATTTTAAACTTGTTTATCTTGTTTGTAATACATGCTAATGATTTGTTAAATTTTGCTGTCCTTGAAATGGCTTTTTTTGAAAGTATATGAATGGCCTTACCAAATCGTGTCATCCATGTACGGTACGAAACTTTATTGGAAATGAACTTATTTATTAAAAAATTACAAAACAATAGTTTGCAGATTTATGAAAATATTGCTGAATCTTTATTGTTGTTAATTGTGATTTTTAGGGCAATATCTTTACACATACAAAACCGGATTTAACTGTTAATTAAATTGGAATTTAACATTAATAATTTATAGATTTTTTTGCATCAGCTGTCTACATCTTTACGATTTTAGTGAGTTTGTATTTTCGAATTTATTATTAGTTTTATTAAATTGTCAAGTGATTTGCGATCTTGAATCATTGCTCATTTGATCAAGTTCATTAAATTATGATAATAGATTTTTTCCTTCAGACAAAAGATAGATTGCAATATGTATATTTGCAGTTGATAATAGCTTATCTTCGTATAAAATGAATTCGCCACCAATAGTTGAAAAAGTTGTAACATCAATCATCAGATCTATTTATTTTGTCTCAACTCTTCTAAGTTCATTTCTTTTAATTGTTGTAATTAAGGATAAGTAATAAAGTAATAATAATAAACGATATTAAAATAAATCTAATTTTGTGACAATAAATATAAAAATGTTATTTCAATCGGACAACAACAAAATTCTTTGTAGGTAACCAACTTATCGCACATTTCAGACTGGCCAATATAACTTACGCACTGTGCTCTGCATTTATACACAATATACTACACAAGATCAGCTGGTTTTCTTCTCTTCAATCTTCGGACATAGTGTTGGTTGTCCAAAAGTTGAAAAGCCTCTGCATTTACGTGAAGGTGAAGTCTAGCCTCATGTTTTCCAGCAAAGCAGAAATGTCGGAATAATTCTGCAAAAGAAAATTGGTTATAACTTATACAGGGCATTTTTTACGGCGGTGCCAATATTGAAATTTTTAAAGTAGCAAAACTTAATTTTTTTAAATGGATCACTATGCATTTTAATCCGGAATGTTATGCAGTATATTATGCTCTATAAATTTGCAATTACAACTAATATTCTGAAATGGGCCGTTTTACCACAATTTTAGATTTTATTTGAAAATGCATTAAAATATCGCTGTTTTTTGTTGTTTTATTCTCGTGGTATGCCATGCATGACTTGAGCAAAAACGGCCATTATCAGACGTTAAAAGTGTGCTTTAATTGCATTTCTATTACTTCGTGTTTATAATACTACTAAAATATTTCTTCCTAGAAAACAGACTAACGGAAATGGAAAACTTGCTCATTGAGTTGAATATGGTACTGGTGAAACTTATTCTTCTTGATCATTTTTTGAACAGATGTCCGACAGATTTCTAAAGTTTTGCTTAAATCACGACTACCAATATGAGGATTTTCAACAATTGCTCTCATCACACGGAACTCATTTTCTTCATTGGTTATAGTTTTTGTTCTTTCGTGTTTTTCATATGAAACGTTTCCAGTTCTTTCAAACCGTTCTAAAAGATTTCTGAATGACTCTTCCCTAGAATGTCTTTCCTTATTGGGATATCTTTTTTATAAACTCTGCTAGCTAGCAAACAATTTTTATTACACTCTCCCAAAATCAAAACCATATCTAATAACTCTTCTCTTGAAAATTGCATTTGAAGTAAAGAAATAGCTAAACTCACTAAATTATAAGTTGCAATAGTAACAGTAAAACTGACAAGTACCTATTTATTTTTGGTTTGTTTCCCTTATAGCGTTGTTTCAAAAAAAGTTTTGATTATTTCCAGTTTAATATTATTTCTTTCTTACTACGAGTGACTGTTTTTCTTACAAAAAAACTAAACATTTTTATTTAGACGTCAAATTTTTATATCTTTTCTTCAAAAATTCTTTATACGTAAAAAGTTAACGTATCGTATTTATTTCTAGTTTGTAACACGAAGTCTTGTTCATTCTTCTATGAGCAAGTTTTCCATTTCTGTTAGTCCGTTTTTTAGGAAGAAATCTTTTAATAATATTATAAACACGAAGTAATAGAAATGCAATTAAAAGCACACTTTTAACGTCTGATAATGGCCGTTTTTGCTCAAGTCATGCATGGCATACCACGAGAATAAAACAACAAAAAACAGCGATATTTTAATGCATTTTCAAATAAAATCTAAAATTGTGGTAAAACGGTCCATTTCAGAATATTAGTTGCAATTGCAAATTTATAGAGCATAATATACTGCATAACATTCCGGATTAAAATGCATAGTGATCCATTTAAAAAAATTAAGTTTTGCTACTTTAAAAATTTCAATATTGGCACCGCCGTAAAAAATGCCCTGTATAAGTTATAACCAATTTTCTTTTGCAGAATTATTCCGACATTTCTGATGTTTATAAAAGCGTAACACCGCATTATTACATTTAAACTAGTGATTTTTTAACGACTTTTTGGATAGGTTGTTTTTTCCACATTGTTTTGTAAATTACATATAACTTGGCAACACCGCAACGAACCTTACATTAAAATACTGCACTATACGTAGAATTGTATGCTGAATGCTATTCTGTAAAAAAAATTGGGGTTGCCATTTAAAAAAAATTCCTTTCTGGCGCCCTGCTTTTTTGGGACACTCGGTATACTAGAAAATATTTTACGAATGTGCATCTCCACGGATCCTATAACTTTTGTATATAATATTTTTCCATGATTCTTTTAACAACAGAGATATGGACCGTCCACGTACTAAGTGGCCACCCTGTATACGCTGCGACTTGAAATAAGGATGGAATTTACACGATCAGATGGGATTTTCATCCGATCGAAGCGCTCGACATAAACGCAGTCATAGATCGTCAGCTGAAACTGTTACAAAGCGCAATAAAATTTGCAGACACAAATAGTTCCTCATTTTGATCATAAAGAAATTTGCAAGCAGTAGGTACTTTAACTTATTTAAAAAGTTTTTATCGGTAACGTTACCCAAAGTTTCTGTTTTTCTTTCTTTTGCAGATATTAAAGGTCACAAAATATTTTTGTGAGCGAATACAGTACTTCCAGTTCGTGTTCAGAAGAGTTACCTGAAGCTTTCTCGACCCTTCTGGGACAACCTGTATATGCTTTAACGTCAATCAACAAAATTAAAATTGGTAATCAGTAATTTATTGCGCCAAAAACACACATTTAAAAACAAAGAAAAACGTGATTGCAGAAATGCTCTTTGACCTAGGCTTTCCTGCAAAAATATAATGTAAAATATATTAGTCATACGCCAACTTGGCCAATGCTACAAAATAGATTAAGACGGTTTCGCTTGTCTTCGGATAAGATGGCATCAGTAGTGGACATGCATCGTGCAGACGAACGACCCCGAAGTGTTGGGTGCAAGGAAAGAAAGTGCATGCAAAACACATGTTATACTGTGGCCAAACACTCTCGAAACATTCGTCCGAATGTCAATACGTTTACTTTTATTTACATTTAATTCTTTTGTTATTTGTTATTTGCATTAAAAAATATACAAATTAACACGAATCAGTAAAAGTTTCATTCTGTCGTTACATTTGATCCTTCGAGACGCATTAAGTTATCAAAAATAAGCAAAACGATCCACAAACAAGATTTCCATTTGGCGACGTACTTATGCAAGTGCAGGTCCAGGGGCAAACGAATGGCCGCCATAAAGCACAGCTCATACAGACGCAAAGTAAGTCTTCCATCCTTTACTCTTTCCTGAGATCGTGGGCTTTGAGATAGACCTTCGGTTACGCTTAAATTTAACTTTTCGTCCATTTTTACTAGTAAACTATTATTAAATTAGTGCAATGGATACGATTCAAACTTTGATACGCAAAAGAGGCGGAATTAAAATAAAAATTACTAATTGTTGACTTGATTGATGTTAATAAGCATACGAATCAGCAAACATATTATGAACTTGAGATAAGAATAAATGATTTGGTTGATGTTATACGGACTTTTGAGCAATTGCAAGATCAACTTGAGTGCATGGTGAACAAGATGATCTGGAAGAGCACTACGAATATAGAGATAACTTAACTAATTTCTACTCTTTTACTTTAGCGATGGCTAAAACGATTTTAAAGCAATTAAATATTAATGATAATGTTAGTACAGTAAGTGATGTACATCCAACTGCTGTTAGTGTTGAGAATACTTCAATTAAAGAAGGTATAGGGTCAGCCAACATTTTAAATACGATGACGCATAGCAATGTAAAGTTATCTTCCATAAACCTACCAAAATTCGATGGCGATTACAAGCAATGGCTAGATTTCAAAGATGTCTTTCAATCGTTAATTCATCAAAATGACATACAAAAATATCATTACTTAAGAGCATCATTAGCTCCATAACCAGCGAAAGTAATTCAATTGCTGGAGTTCTCGAGTCCAAACTACATGGTAGCTTCCCAAGTAACACAGGACGTCCAATGGACGTACATGTTGGTCCATTTCTTATCCATTTATGGACGATCCACAAGTGGATCTATAATGGACGTCAAATGGACGTCCAAGCTAATCCATAAATGTACATTACAGCAATGGATATAAATGGGACGTCCACTGGATGTACATTTATGGACATAATCTGGACGTCCATCATGGATGTCCATTGGACGTACATTCATGGACATAAACGGACAGTACATAAACGGACCAGTATGGACGTTCATTGTACGTACATTCATGTACTTAATTCGATCGGTCCGTAAACGAATTTGAAAAAAAATTTGAAACTTTAACTAAAATCATTATTAAACTCGCTACTTTATTACTTTATGACTTTGAGTTTATGAAGAATACGTTATTTTGATATCCTGATTAAATCTACGAGATAAGGAGTTTCTAGTGAATTATTAATTAAACTATTGAACGATTTTTTAGCAATGCGAGATAAAACTTTGTTTCGTTTCAGTTACCTGTAAATAAAGTTTTGATCAAATTTGATATAATCTAAATTCGGTAATTGTATTAATAGATTATAAATATCTTTAAGATACTTAAATTTAAAAATTTTTGTGTGAATAATGTGAGATTTGAGATTTTAATAAATTTATTACTTAAAAGTTTGAAGGTCATGGGTTGTAATTGCGAGACTAGGTAAAGTTTGTCATTTATTAATGTATCAGGTGTTGTAAATGTGCCAATGTCAAATTGAAGGCATATAATAGTCGGCGCAAGTGTTATTTGGGGATAAATTTTTGCTGATATTTAAAAATAAGGTCTGTTGCCGAGGGAAGTATGTACAACATCTGGATTTTTTTAAAGATAAAAACTTTTGTCGGGTGACAAAGGCAGATTGGTGTCACCGAATTTGTAAAGATTTGGAATTGCCTTAACAATAGTAACGGAAACTTTCACCAATTTCATCCATAACTAAACAATATTACTCAAATTACTAGTAAAACGTAGTTTTCGTGACAATTTTATGTGAGTAATTTTCATGAATAGATATTTATAATTACAATACACAATAACAAATTCTTCTAACTCAAAGTGGCCCGGTATTTTGATTTCAATTTGGGGAGGTATTTCAAGAAGTAATTGAAGTTTTGCATAAAGGATCTGTCTCGCTTTTAAAAGAAATGGAGTGAATTAATTAGATTTTTGAACAACTTAAATTGTAATTGTATCAATAGATTATAAGATATTTAAACTTAAAAATTTAAAGCAATACATTCAGCTATTTATTATTCTCACCCTGGAGAGGCGAATATGCGTGCCGTAACCTTGAATGGGAGGGTTCGGAATTTTTTTGTTCTATCGGCTCTCGGGGCAATGAACCATCTTTCAGTTGTAGTGAGTTAGTGTACTTTGAACAGTTTTTGGAGACTGGCGTAAGTAAAAATGACAATGTATTTAAGTTTTTTTTAAATATTTCTTACATGTTTTAGGCAACTCACTCTTGGGAGAAATAGTTTATTATGAATTTACGAAACAAATCCCAAATCCGTTTGATAATACCTACATGAATTTGTATTATGGAATTTGAATTATGCAAGGTCGAAGAAAAAAAGGCGGTTTGGAATTGCTGCTTTGATTATATTGGTAAGTTTAAACGATTTTAAGAAAGGGGTGTCTAATATTTTCTTTTTCAGATAGTGTAAATTTAGTTCCTCCGAAAGGGGCATTAAAACTGCAATAGAAAAATTGTGGTGAAGAACCGGTGTTGTTTTGAAATGACTTTTTTCAAATTTTTTTAGTTAAATTTTGTATGGTAATTATTTTTGAATGTGCATATTTCTTAAGGTTAAGTTTCTAGTTATTTAGTTAATAGTTAAAGTTAAATAGGTAAAGTTGTTCACTGCAAATTATTTTTAAATTTACATATTTCTTTATGCGTATTTTTGAAGAATAAGTTTCATGTTATTTAATTTGTTAATGGTTAGTTCTATTTGTTAAAGATCGTTATTGTAACAATTTTTGAATTTAGAATTTTTTGAAGGGGATTTATTTTTGAATATATGCTTTTTTCTATTTTTTATTTATTTATTTTTTAATCCCACAACGTTTATAAGTACGTCCATTAATGTCTATAATTTGAGTCAAAATTGACATACATAAGACGTCCAGTGAACGTCCAAAACGAATCCGTTTACAATCCCAAAGACGTCCCATAAGCGTTTGTCGATGGACGTCCACGAACCGGCACGATATGGACGTACATTGAACGTTCGAAAAGATCCCAAATGTAGTCCCAAAAACGTCCACAAACTGACGTCCAGATGTACGTCCAATTTAGTCTCAAAATGTACATCCATTGGACGTACAGTGATCCGTTTGTGTACGTCCAATGTACGTCCATTGGATGTACATGTGTTACGTGGGTTGGGATCTTCTATGTGATAGGATCAATAATAATCGATTGCTAATACACAGTCATATCAAATCTCTTTTTGAACTGCAGCAATTGCAAAAAGAAAGCGCTGCAGGAATAAGAACCGTGATAGATACGACATCAGAACATTTGCGAGCCCTTAACACTCTAAATCAACCAACTCAATATTGGGACACACTTGTCGTATATTTAATAACAATGAAAGTAGACAAATGCACCCTCCGTGAATGGGAGCGGCACAAATTAGGTAACGATTTTCCTGCGTTAGCCGATTTGATCGAGTTTTTGCGTTCTAGAGCAGATTTTCTAGAAACCCTCGACTTCAAAATAAATATTAATGAAAATAAACCGTCAATTCGACGTGTTTCGATGTTGGTAGGCACACCTACGTGCAACTGTTGTAAAAAGCCACATAAACTATATGTGTGCAAAGATTTTTTGAAGCTTGATGTAAAAGAATGGGTTAAAAAAGTTCAAGAATTAAGACTTTGCGAAAATTGCTTATGTACGGGACATACGAATGATCAGTGTAGGTCGCGATCATGTTCCAAGTGTGATAAGTAACATAATTCCTTATTACACAATTCAAAGAATGATGTGGATGGGGATAAGGATGAAAATAAGGCTGTTGCTTTAACTTCAAGCATCCACAATAAACATTCCATTTTGTAAGCAGTAAATTTGACAGCAATGAATTTTAACGATATGAAGGTTGATGCAATAGCACTGCTGTATTGTAGTGCACAATCTAATTTTATTACAGACTCACTTTGCAAACAGCTCAATTTAAAGGTTTTTGCTACTAATATTGATGTAGTAGGACTAAATTTAGTTTCCTCAAGTATAAAAGGAAAGCAATGTTATTATTTAAGTCAATTAATAGTAGATTTTCGATGACAATATCATGCATGGTGATTTCTACAATTTTTGCAAGTCATTTACCTTCAAGTGACATTGACATTGCAATGTGAAATCTTCCAGAGAATCTGCCTTTAGCAGATCCTGAATTTTATATTTCCAAGGAAATAAATTTATTGCTAGGTGAAACTATTTTTTGGAGAATACTGTCAAATCATACAATTAGAATAGGTCCTAATATGCCAACGTTACGCAGTACATCATGCGGTTGGATTATCACAGGTAATCTAAGCGAGCAGTTGAATAATCCGAATTGTTTTTTTTTAAACTGCTACGTTAGATGAAAATCTTAAGTCTTTCTGGAAAATGGAAGATGACCCCGATACACCGACTATGTCACACGAGGATAACGAATGTGAACGTCACTTCTATGAAAACACTACCCGGGATAACGATGAGAGATTTATTGTTAAAATTCCGTTAAAATTCTCACCCACCCTTTTGGAGAATTCAAAGGATTTAGCAATCAAACGTTTTTTACAATTAGAAGGCAGATTTAGTGACAAGCCAAAATTTCATAAGGAATACCTAAAGGTCATACAAGAATATCAAACCTTAGGTCATATCTCGTTAGCAGACGATTCACGAGAAAGCTGCCGCAAGGAAGGAAGGCGCATGCAAAACACTCTCGAAACATTGTGTCAATACGTTTACTTTTATTTACATTTAATTCATTTGTTGTTTGTTATTTCCATTAAAAATTATACAAATTAACGTGAATCAGTAACAGTTTCATTCTGTCGTTACAAGTAAAGTTTCCAGAAAACCTAAATATTTTATTTCCGATTCCTGGAAATGATTAATTAATCAGAAATTGAATTTATTATCGTCAAATATCAAATTTATATTTGGTAAGTGCTAGGAAAGAAAATATGGGCAAGACAGGAGACGAAGTCGACAAAAACAGGGTGATGAGAAAAATGCGCATGTGGTTGATATAGGAACAAAAATATGCTTTCTGTTGGAGCATCGTGGAAATCGCAACAAAAGTGGTCCAAGTAGATTCTGTTTAAAATTTAAACAGTCGGTCTAAAAGCACAACGTGGCAATACTGTACATATTTCTTTTCCTAAAGAATTACATTTAGGTAGGCCAGGCCTACTTCTTGTATCTAAGCAACCAATACTGACAGATACTGTCACTTGCATAAGATAAACAACTGTCACGTTGGCTAATTTGTTTATTTCAAAAGAATTTAATGTAATTACACAACAATTGAAGGGGTGTCTATTTGCGCTATTTCTGATAAGAATGGATGAACTTTCGATCGCACTTACTGATTTCCATTTAAAAAGCCCCTAACCATGTTATTTAGTAAAAACAGATCAATCAAAATCGAAACAATGTGATTTCCAGATCAAATTGAAACAAAATCTTAAATATCTCAGAATATAAAAGAGTGACAGTCACAGTTTACAGAAATCGGCATTATTTGGTCATTTTCTCTTAATCTTTGATCCACTCTTTTAATAAAGTTAGCATCTGGATGACGTCGATGTGGATACAGTACAGCATATTCTCTAGCAGCTTTCGATGCGTTATCTGCTGCACCCAAACGGAGCTACATGTCTAGATATTCACTGAAATTGTATCCCATTTTAAGACATTGACAAGAGAACTGACGTTGGATAGTAAATTATTGTTGTCACCGTTTCCTAGGAGATTTGCGATGTTGCGACATTGATAAATTTTCCTTAGAGCCAAGAAACGGTACTCTAACATCGGTAATAAAGTTGGTTTCAATAGATTTTTTACACTTTTTTTAAGGCACCATCAATTGTGATTAAATTTAGACTCTAACAACGAAATTATTACAAAATTGTTAATCGTATACATTTTTATTGTCTGAATAGGAAAACTTTATAACTTGGTGAAGAGACAACGAATTCCATTTTGGCTTTCAAATTCGTGTTTCGTTAGAAATCGTCTATAATATGTAGCTAAGCAAATGTGCAAAATTTTCATCACCCTGTATACGAGGAAAAAATTCTTCCTCTTTTAGGAAAAACATTCCATGAGGGGTTGGCCAACAATCAATACCTATAGATAAATAATTTAATTTATTCTAGGTTTATAATATCCATTATCTGTTTTAGCTTGGTTTTATAAAAGAACACTCAGAAGTTCAAGTTCGCGGTGACAGTGTAAACGAGTTGCCATCATTACCAATACTTTCCGGAGTGTCAATAACACCATCCACTGCAAGCGACAGTAACGTTGAAGCTATAGCTACGCCAAAGAGTCGAAAACGTAAACTGGCGATAGATGATATATGCGAAGAGTCTTTAACGGTTTTCAAAAAGATCAACAATGCCTTACCACAGATTGTTGATGTCATAAACAGCCTGACAGATGTTCTTGATAAAAAGCTAAAGTAGCGGTGACTATTTTAGAAGTATCTTTCAACTTTTAATTATTTTTTAAATAAAATTTCACTTGGTATGCAACATCTTTTTATTTTCACAATTGAATTTCAACAGTAGGTACAAATAGAAGAAAACATTTTTGGCAGAAGAGAAGAAATAATTGTGTAATATTATACAAAATACATACTTACAATGTTGTTTTGCACTCGACGACCTTCATTCAGCAAATTCACATTTGGAACTCTACCGGATGGTGATATTCTGAACCTTCAGTTCTGTCTGTAAGTTGGCGATTACTACAAGCAGCAAGTTTCTTTAAATATAACATGCTATTTTTGTTTACATACCTGCTCAGATTTTACTCAAAAAGTTATGTAACTTTTGTACTGACCTGTGCCACAACCTGTGGGACAACCTGTATAATAAATATATTAAATTCAATTTCTGATTAACTAATCATTCTCAGGAATCGGAAATAAAATATTTAGTTTTTCGGGAAACACTACTGATGTCATCTTATCCGAAAACAAACGAAGCCGTTTTAATCTATTTTGAAGAATTGGCCAGGGTGACGTATGACTAATATATTTTACAATATATTTTTGCAGGAAAGCCTAGGTTAAAGAGCATTTCTGCAATCACGTTCTTCCTTGTTTTTAAGTGTGTGTTTTTGACGCAATAAATTACTGATTAACAATTTTAATTTTGTTGATTGACGTGAAAGCATATACAGGTTGTCCCAGAAGGGTCGCGAAAGCTTCAGGTAACTCTTCTGAACACGAACTGGAGATACTGGATTCGCTCACAGAAATATTTTGCGACCTTTAGTTTCTGCAAAAGAAAGAAAAACTTTTTAAATAAGTAAAAGTACCTACTTCTTGCAAATTTCTTTATGATCAAAATGAGGAACTATTTATGTCTGCAAATTTTATTGCCCTTTATAACAGTTTCAGCAGTTTCACAATTCGTTAAAAATCAACAACTTCTGTAAGGACCCCGTTAAAATGTAAAATGTAAATGTAAGTACAAAAAGTTTGAAAATCAGTTAACTGTCACATTTTCGAGATGTAAAATAACGAAAGAAGGGTTAAAGTGAAATATTATAATCTTCTTTTGTCATCTTACACCTCTTTCAAGGCTAAATAGTATATTATACATTAAGGTGAGTCTTTTTAAAATGAAATATATTTTTGAGATGCCTAAATTTATAATCTACGGCCAATAGATGTTCGTTACTTTCTGCAACTACACTTTCCTTAATTACATTTTTTTTTAAACAATGTAATTACATTTTTGCTAACAAACTGGTATAAGCTATTAAATGCTTGACGACTATAAGTTTGTACATAAAGCCAAGTTAAATTTATTCAATATGATTAAAAAGTACATAGTTTCAAGATAGTTTTACATATGGAATTTATGTACTTACATTCGATAATTACAAAATTAAAAAAGAACGTCTAAACCAAACCTTGCAAAAGTTATTTTAATCCATTTTCAGCTTCTTAAAAAGATAGAAATGTTTCTAAAAACGTACAAATACGCATTTCTTAACGACAACAAACAACTGTCCTTAAAATTCTTACTGTCTTTCTGTTAGATTCACTTGGAGGCCCCAGTTAAGCAACATACGTGGCCCCCTATATAATGAAAAAAATTCAATAATTGTTGTTTAGAGGCCCCCTGAATTAAGAGGCTCATGTCAAAAGACTCTCGTGACCCCCCTCTTTATGGCCCTGGGTGAAAGTAAAGAGACGTTAACTAAAATAAGATTTGCCGCGAAGGTAAAATACTTGCAGATGGTGTGTCGTATGATTATACATGTTAAGTTAATCCTTTTGTACTTTTGTCATTTAAGGGAACGTTTACGGAAGAACCGCTACAACACTTTTGACAGAATTGACATTCAAATGTAAAATTAATTAATTTAGTTAAACAACGATTTTAATGCATATATGTAATGTATTATGTCATGATTGTAGATAAAATGATATGCTGTATGGCTAGTAGTAGAAAATTAGTTATTTAACCAACATGTGCGTTAATGAGAGCGATTAATAATCGAAACAGTTTAACGCATGAGCGTGTTGAGATTATTAATCGCAATTAACGCAAAATTTGTTTACAATATTTTTCCGTTGATCGAATCTTACGAAATTGATGAAAATGTAATTTTCTTCCGTGACAAAAATTCCAATAGATATTCGAATCAAGCATGCCATGCGTTTTAAATCAATAAATACTCAAATCAATGGTGCCATGAATTACAAGTAATGTCAAAAGTTTGACAATCCATCTGCACTTTTTATCAATTTTACCCGCTGTACTGTTGCTAACTTCTATTTAAATAGTATTACTATAAACATAACGTAAGTAATAAAGTAAATTTGTAGTTCTTATTGGTATATTTTCTATTCATTTTGTCATATTACACTTAACTAAAGTGACATTTCAATTGAATGGTGTATTTCGTTGCCTAGATACCGAAATCGTGCATTTATAAAAAATCATTCATTAATAGGGGTCATTAATGCACGATTCCCTATTCAGTAAATCAACCCGTAAATCAACGATCACCGGAAAAATTATTGATCAGATGGAGCAGACGCTAATTTGGCGTTTGAATATTTACAAAATGTGACTGTTTTCAGGGAACAACCAAGCTATGATTATGGATAAAATAGTATACAGGAACCGTTGCCTGTCTCCAATCGAATATTCCGTTGTTGTTTGTCGGTGATGTTAAGTTGGATGTTTCTGTCCACTTAATATCTGGAACAGTTCTTATACTTTTTTGTAGAGGAGTCAGTAAATTGTTGAATTTGTCCATCCAACAATTTTCAGTGCGACCTGGACCTTTTCCTTAATATGTGACTATGCATTCTTATGCTATTAAGTTTGGTCATGGTTGTTTTAGCAAATTTTTGAGATTTCTGTGGACAAATCATGTTTTCTATTACCAATTCTAGTACCAATTTCTCTTCTTCTTGTCTCGCCTGCATCTCTTAGGAAAGTTTGCATTCCATTGCCATTCCAACGATATTTCAACTTGTTGGTAACTTGTTTCTTGGTTTTGCGATTTCTTATCGATAATATAGTCAATAAGTACACTCCAGTCAGTTTTTCCGTTTGGCACCTAGTCTTTGATATTACTTCTTCTGTATGTCTCCGAATGGTCTTACGTCTTCCTATATCTATATCCATTATTGTTTTCTGATAGTACAAAATCTTAAACCTTGATAAATGCTATGTTACTGTGACGCTCAATTTTAATATCATTTAATATGGGACCAAAGGTTAAAATTTACAACATCTTGAAACCTATGAACTTTATTCGTGAAGATATGGCTTGGGAGAAACACCTAAAAGCATCAATGTGATTATTTGGTCGTGTGGTAATAGCTGCCGATGTTCACGCTAGGTTGTTTGTGATTTTAGAACTGACATTAGTAAATAATTTCAATTTTATTACCGAACCCACATAAAATTTGCATAATCCAAGTTTATTTTATCATAAAGCAATACGTAATATCTGGATGCTCGATATTACTCAAGCAATCGGCCCCTTATAAAGTAGTGCGAGCTACTAACTGTTATTTATTACAATGAAGTCAGATGAAACTGGTTCCACAGACGCACTTTACGAAACTGGCACCAAGCATACTTCACCTACCACTATGGAATTACAAAATGGAAAACTTGTAATTGTATGGAGGAACGTTGTAATATTTTCTTATCTGCATATCTCATCATTGTATGGCATATATCTAATTTTTGCATCTGCCAAATTTTCGACTACATTAATGGGTAAGTTCACGAAATTGACGGTGATGGGAATACCCGGTGATGTTGTAAAGGTATTAAAATCTGCAATTTTTAGCTATCCTTTTGTATTACATGGGAGGTTTAGGCATCACTGCCGGTGTCCACAGACTTTGGTCACATCGGGCATATAAAGCACAATGGCCGCTTAGACTAATACTAATGATTTTCAATACATTGGCTCATCAGGTTAAAACTTAATTTAAATCTAAACTTGTAAAAATGATTAATTTAGGATCCTGTAATTCATTGGGCGCGAGACCATCGAGTCCACCACAAATTCACTGAAACGAACGCCGATCCTTATAGCGCCAAACGTGGATTCTTTTTCTCCCACGTCGGTTGGTTATTGTGTCGAAAGCATCCCGAAGTGTCAGCCAAAGGAAAAAGAATAGACCTATCCGACCTCTATGCCGACCCCATTTTAAAATTTCAGGAAAAATACTATTCCATCCTCATGCCATTGATTTGTTTTATCCTACCGACCGTTATCCCGATGTATTGTTGGGATGAAACCTTCAAGGAAGCTTACCATGTGAATATATTTCGTTATGTGTGGACTTTGCATATGACTTGGTTTGTAAATTCGGCTGCTCATTATTATGGAAACAGGCCTTATGACCGTAATATGTTCGCCCGTGAAAATCTGAGCGTCTCAATTGGTGCTTTGGGAGAAGGTTCGCATAACTTTCATCATGCATTTCCATGGGATTATAAATCTTCCGAATTGGGCAATTACGGTACAAATTTTACTTTACTATTTCTTCATATCATGGCGAAAATAGGTTGGGCTTACGAAATGAAGACAGTAACGAATGAGGAGGTTATGAAAATGGCTACAAAAAGTGGTGATGGTACACACCCGTTGTGGGGATGGGGCGATAAAGATCAAACTGAGGAATACATAGAAGCGAATATATTGGATGCGCAGTAAATGTAAATTTATTAAGACTTGCACCAAATACACTTTTTAATTGAAGTTTAAGATTTGTTTTAGTTCCATATCCTGTCCTAATTTCAAAATACAATTTTTTTCGAAAATTTTTCGTTAGTGGGAACCATTGAAAGTTATACAATAATCGATTTAACATCCGAGAAGGTAAATAAAGGTTGATTGTTTTACGGCACCTCCACGTCTGGTTGTTTAGAAGTGGGGGCGGGATGGTCCGTCCCAACTGGGGTTGGAAACAACAAGTCTACGTTATATTGAAACGTTTAAATAAATTTAAATTAAGGGGTTATTCTAGTCTAGAGGCATGAATTTGAGGTGTTTTTTTGCATGCTATAAATAAAAAACAAAAAATATTTTTACTATCCATTTTTTAACAAGATATTTATTCATGTTTTAACAATACATAAAAAATTAAAAAAAGTGAAAAAATTGAAAACTCAAAATGTTATAAGCTGTTGAAGTGGGGGATTGGAAAAAAATGGCGCGCCAAGTCTGTCACGATTGCAACCCTCCAAATGATGTGAAACAAAAAAATAAAAAAGATTATTTATCTAGATAAATGCTGCTATCGTACTAACTAAAAAAAACTGAAAAAAAATTTTTTCGCTAAATTGCGGATGTCCGAAAAAATAATAAATTTTTTTACTGTTTTTTTGACTTTTCTGAATTTTTTAAAAATAGTAAAAGAAATTAATTTGTTATAAATCATAGTTAGTACGATAGAGACATATATAGAGAAGACTCACCAAATTACAAGTAAATCGGTTAAGTAGAACTTGAGAAATCATGACAAACTTTTTGAAAAAAGTAGTTTCGAGAAAAGCGCGTTTAAATTTTCCGGTAAAATTACGCCCAGTGTTGTTCCGGCCCAGCCGGTTTGGATGTCGTGTCACTAAAATAGCTATATCTCCGGAAATAATTAAAATTTTGACAAATCCTTTTAAAGACATATTCTTGAAAGGTTAAGCTTTGAAAATATGAGAAGAAAAAAAATTGATTTTTTCAAATTTCTACACTAGAATACCCCCTTAAATAATTTTGCATAAACGACGCATTATTCAACCTTCCACCTGCGACTAAACTATATGAAAGTTAAAATGCATTTTCTTATGAAAATGCTAGTGGCATAAGATTATTGCTTGTTGTAGTTCTAACTCATATGAAACATTTGGTTGCAATAAAATAATATTAGAAAAAATTTGTCAACCTTTCCAATATGACCTCACACGTTAATCTTTTTACAATAAAATTTCAATAAACAGTTATACCTTAACTTCAATTTACCTAATCAGTTTCAAATGCTGTAAATGTCGGATGTAGCGTCCCAGAAGGGGCCGCCAAAATGTGGACGTTGTACCCAGCCGGACGTTAAAAGCGACAGCAACAAAATTATTTTCTATTTTTCTTTAATTTTTTATTCAACATAAATTAACATTATTTATAAAATATAAACGTAAAAATAACATAAGACAGTGTTGAAAAGGTTACAACATCGATATAACTATGAATGTGCAATATATGTGAGTACTATTACGGCCACCGAAATGTGCACGATACCTGACACAAATTTTCCTATTTTTCCATAGATTAAAGCTGGCTTTATCCAGTGTCCTTCGTATAATAATATTTGTCATAAATAAAATAGTACTGACATTTGCCTGATGTTTTTTTAGGATGCCTATGATATAAAGCAAAAATCAAATTGCCATAAATGCGGCGTAAATACGGTGGCCGTAAATGTACATTATATAGATAGGTAAAAAACAAATTAATGTTTATTACGTATTAAAAAAATCTGTTATCTTAATCTGCTTTCTACATTTTAGGAATTATTTTTCAAAAGCTTTTTTTAGTTGCAATAAAACTTCATTAATGGAGCTATTGAATGAAACAAATAAAATCCCTAACAGTACTTAAGGCTTGCATTGCTTCTGAGGTACAAATTCTGCTTCATTGTCCCCGACCGGGTCTTCTCTTTCTTCTAGACGTGCTTTTCGCACATTGTCGAGGATGGTGGCATCCGTTAAATCTTCGGGTGTTTTTACGTTTTCGTCGATATTGACGAACTCGAGAAATTCTTCTTGCGAAATAATTTTGTCCAAGTTTTGATAATTCGCCAACCATTCTGTTAAAAGTGACTCATCTTCGTCGTCAAATTGCACATTTCTAATTATTTCGTTCATATTAGATATGAAACCAGCAAGTTTGAAACAGTTTGCAATTTTTTACTGATACCAATTGCAATTGTTTTTATTATTTTCGATCATTTTCACCGCCGAAAAATATCAAAAATATAATTTAATACACTTGATGATTCCCTGATTCAACGATTGAAGCACAGAAGTAGTATAATTGGGTGGCAAGAAACACAATTCTATAGAATTCAAATTCTGGTTATGGGGATGGGTTCCACAATTTTCCAGTAAAAGAAGAATCTTATTCTTTGAAAAGAACTTTGAAAACAAACTTTGCGAAGATTTCTAAGGCCATCCAGGCCTTTTTATTGGATTAATAACTAACAGGCAAACGTTTTATGATCTTAAAACAGGGAGGGTTTCTAGCTTTACCTATTATCTACAAGTAATTGTTTTTTTATTGTTCCCATCATGTTTGTTGCCACTGGCATGGTAATTCTTTCACTGTACATCTTTTTTTACCTTTAAATTTCAATGTAGCTTGAGGAGTTAATTTAAAAAACAAATCTGTCTCATCGGTGTTGATAATTTCGTGATTCATGTATTTTTTTCTAACGTTTAACCACACAGTATCTAACCACTGGTTAGTGTCTTCTGCATTTACTTTTGCACTTGCCCCAGAAGTTCTTCCAAACACAATGTTATGACGAGCTCGGAATCTTTTGATCCAACTTTTGGAACATAAGTAATCTTCTTTACCCAAAGCTTGCCTAAATTATTCTACTTTTCGTCAGAAAAGCGATTCACTTATTGGTATCCCCTTGCTTCTTTTTCTTTAAACCATTAAATTAGTACCGTTTCAATGTCTTTCTATAAGTTATCATTGAACGCGTCTTTAATTTTCTTGAGATTCTTCCATATCGTCGTCACTGATGAATGCGATAAATCAAATTCGTTAGACACACTGGCGTCAGATTCACCACTTTCCAGGTGAGCAATAATTGCTCCTTTTTTTAATTGATAGCCCTTATTCTTTTTAGCTACCATTCTCCTGCCAATGAACTTCGAAACTGCAAATTGGGTGATATGCATAACTGCACTTATTTGATTAGAAACAAAAGAAGCTTACGTCATTACTTACATTATTCTCCTTCTCTCCTTATATGCAGAACAAATTTTATTAAATTATATACTTTATTATTATAAAGTATGTCACACAATTTAAAAAATACATATCATTAAAAACAGTTTAGAAAACATTTTGAAAAACTATAGTCATTTCAGCGTCATTGCATCTTACGATGGATCTTCAAACAAATTTCTTATGGGAAACTCAATGCATTTGCCTGCTACTATAGCTTCGAGTAAAAAACGAATATCATAAAAACTGCGTTATCACGTGAATCTTCATTCAATTTTCAACTGAACGGTTTAGTCAAAGCTGCAAATTTCTATTTGATAATAGGAAAAATGGAACAATTAGTTTTGCACTGCAATGCAAATATCAGGCATCTTCAATTATAACATACTAGTTGAAATACCCGGTTTCGCTCGGTGTACAAACTTTGGTGGCTGTAGGACACTTCTTTCTATGCGAAAATAAGTTTCAGTGATGCCCCCCGTGCGATTTTTGTTTGGACTCTCTCCGCGATCGGCATCAAACTAAGTCCTCCCTACTAAGATGCACTTGTATACAAAATTTGGTGACTTTGGGACCCTTCTCCTCCCCCTGATCGGCACCAAACTTCACAGAAACACTCTCCAGGTTATGTTAGAGTATTCCTAAAAATTTCATCAAAATCGGTTTAGCGATTTCCGAGTCTATAAGCTACATATATACATACATCCAATTTTATATACAGTGAGCGCCAGCCAAATAAAATAAATTCATTATCTCAATTATTGTGCATATTGAAAACAAATCCCGAAACACGTCATTTTTAGTCTATCACATGATAAAGTCAAAATTTCATCCCTAACCTCAACCCCCTTCGAATGACAGTTGCAATCCCTAAAGTTTTAAATGGGAGGGGGGGGCTTGTGATACCTCATTTGAAAGGTCTCCTCATGCTCTATTCAAAAATGCTACGGCTTAGAAATTTATTGCAAAAATGAAGAGTAAAAAAAAATTAATCTGTTTAACGAAATTCGCTACAACACATTAAAAAATAAAAAATTAATAGCGTTTCGTTCTTAGTAATGTAATACAATAAAAAATAAATCAATCAGCGCTTTAAACTAAACTAACACTGTCAACTAACGAAAAATGTTGATAAGTTTTTATGTCACTTTCTGAACATTTCGATGGTTTTTGCTTTCCTTCTCAGTACCAAGAACCAAAAGCTATTAGTTTTTGATTTTTTTAGTGTGTCGTAACGAATTTCGTTAAACAGATTAATTTCTTTACTCTTCATTTTTGCAATAAATTTTTAAACCATATCATTTTTGAATAGAGCATGAAGAGACCTTTCAAATGAGGGATCACAAGCCCCCCCCTTCCCATTTAAGAATTTGGGGGTTGCAACTGTCACTCGAATTAGGTTGAGGTTAGGGATGAAATCTTCATTTTACAGGATATCAAGTGATAGACTAAAAATTACGTGTTTCGGGATTTTTTTTCAATATGCACAATAATTGAGATAATGAATTTATTCCATTTGGCTGGCGTTCACTATATATAGATAACAACAGTTAAATCCCGATTTTGGTTTAAACCGAAATGTAGATATTACATTTTTATTTCTATAACTTAAAAGATATCGAAAAAATTTCAATAAATATGAGAATTATAATAGCAGAACTATTTTTTCCTTGAGATGAGAATAGCGATGGAAGATTTACAACAGGCTATTATTTTATTTTTTTATTTTATTTTAATATTATTTTATGATGAAACGATCAACCCTGCTACTTTTTTTATTGATAGATGAAGTTTGTAACAGCTATAAGAGTTTATAAAATTCTCAAGGACTAGCTAGCTGAGGATCCCTTCTAAGCATTCAAATTTCATATGAACTCAATCTTTATAATGCGACGTAGACGCTTGTAAGGTAATATTCTTTGCTATAACCGACGACGTTATAGGCACTCTATTTTAACATGGATTTATATGGCAGACCAACTAAAACTTTGGTTTTAGTCTTTTGGTAATTATTCTGGCGAAGGTTTTTTACACAGTTGCCAGAGGAGATTTATCAGCATAGAGTTGTCAAGATTAAAGTAATATTATAGTTATAAGTACTAAGCGCCAACTTTTGCTTAAAATCACCTTATACAAAAATTACCGGCATAAATAAATCACTGATCATTCATTTATTAACAAAAATGTTGCAGTTTATAATACAAAAAAAATTCATTTAAAAATGCTACAAAAAACCTTAGCAATGACTTAAAAAGCAGATTTCATTTTATTAACTAACTATTGTAAGATCTAAGTAATGATCGAACGGAATAGCTATTTTATTCTCAATTTCAAGTAAGGTGTCTTCTATCGGTTTTTTTGAATCGACGGACATGCTAAGAGCTTTCCTGACGCCTTTCGAGGTGATGGTTCTTAAATGCGTCGCCAAACCAAGAGCGGCACAAACCCTTATAAAAGTTGCGGTCCAATCATTTTCGCCATAAGATCCATATTCACCGGTTTGATAGTCCCAAGGTGCGCAGTAATGATACTGCGTCCAATAACTTTTTGTCACAATAAACACCATGAACGAATCTGGTGGGAATCTAAAAGAAGCAAAAAAATAACATAATTATTGTATTTATAATATTATGTTAATTTACTTTTCTCCTTCGTCTATCCCCCATAGCTTGGTGCCGCTGTAAATGAACCAAGCCATATGCGATAAAAGACAATACCGCAGCCATCCAACAATAAAGATGCAACAAGATATAGATTCATTCCAATATTGCGCTGGGGTATTAATCGGAAGTATAACAAATAAAATAATGAATAGCAACCAATAGTACCTAAAAGACATTTCGCGTTATTATACCACTAAATAATGAGTTCGGTTTACTTTTTCTGAAACATAACGACGGAATCTTTCTCTAAATCTGACATGTCGATTTCTTTTTCTAGTAGTTCGTATCCTGGCGAAACTTTTAAGGTATGAGATAGTAGATGGGCGTAAAAAAAGCCTCTGGATGGGTTGTATGGGTCTTTGTCGGTGTTAAAATGTTTATGGTGAAGTCTATGTGCTTGGACCCAATTATAGATGCATCCCTAAAATGAAACAATATTGCAGTAATAACAATTTAAAAATTAGTAAACCCATAAACCCTAATTTTGTGTTTTATTTCTTCATCTCGAATGTGAGAAATTCATGTGACGTAGGATTTCGTCTACAGTGAAACCCCGCTTTTACGTTTTCGAAAGGACCGACAAAAAAAAAAACGTAAATGGAGGGAAAACGTAAATTAAATGAAAATTATTCTTTAAAAAATCATACAAATTAGTTTGGTGTAAATTTATTTCTTGTCTTTATAGGTTTTTTTTGCAATACTATAATTTCTTCGTACTTTGGAATTCTTTTGTGCATGCGTTCTTTTTTGCCATAGGACGACATTGTATGGCGCTTGTTTTAATTGATTCACGATTTTTTATTATTGTAGCCAAAGTGGTATATCAAAATTACGCGTGAGCTCACGTGTTCTTTCACTTTTTCAAGAATCAATACCGAGTGAAATAAAAAATTGTCCACCTAATCACGATCACGAAACTTTGCAAAGTGTAGCCGTGCCAGACACTGCTAACGTATTCATTTCAATGATTTCCATAGATTTAATCGAATGTGCTAAAATAAATGGAATTTTTATTTTAATAAATTTAATAACTGTATTTTAAATATTTCCAACGTAAATTGCGGGAAAAATAAACGTAAAACCGGGAATTATCTACAATAAAATGAAATGGGACTGCAAAAATTAGACGTAAATAACGGGAAAACGTGAAATGCGGGGACGTAAAAACCGGGTTCCACTGTAATTGTTTATTTCTCCTGGGTATAAGCTTAATTAAAATTTATAGCAAAACAGGTGCAACGTAATCTTAAACGGTTTCATGTCTGAAACTAAAGAAATGCAATTTTATGTCAAAATGTGAAGTATGATAACCCATTGTACCCCTTAAAATCGCGGAGACAATCATTTTAAACTTTTTCTCTACACTTTTTAGTAATGTTTAAATTATGTATAGTTCATTTTTTAATTAGAAAGAGGGAAATTGAAGGAACAATTTCCTGCTGAATATTTCTAGCAAGTAGTTTTTGGTAGCAAAAATTGAATTTCAATATTTTTACTATTTGTACGATAGGGAAAACACGAGCTCATAAGAACTGTTTGCAATAGAACTAAAAATGAAGCGCTGATGCACAACGCAAACCACAAAAATTCTGATTGAAACTATTTTTATTATTTATATAATTGAAATACGCCGTGATTCACGTAACTTTCCGAGGCATACGCCTAATACACGCAACCCAATATTTAAAAATCACAACGTGCTATATACAAAAAAACATATATTTAAATTTTATATTTTTGAAAACTCCTGGCACAAATAACTGTCAAACTTACAATTTAATTAATTAATTAAAAATAAATACAAAAGTTATGAAAATGAAAACTATGTGACAATAATTCAACTAATTTCTAAGGGCACATCTTCCAAACGTGTCGGTAAAATGTTTTGTAAGAAATTTAAACAAATATCACGGGTCAAATTATTTTCAAAAAATAGGGACCAATCATGTAATGGTCTACTATGCCGTACCACACATTGATTGAAAAGACGTTTTGAAAATGGCTTTGTCGTATCCAGTGTGGATTTTCCAAGGCATAATAATGGCAGTTGTGACGGTTAACTGCTCCATTATTCGAAAATTTTGTCTCATCGCTGAACATCACGAATCTTAAAAAATTTTACCTTACATAAATTTACAAAAATTAGCACGTTGCGCATAGTCAATTTCCTTTAATTCTTGCATTAAGGTCACATGGTAGGGTTGAAATTTATTTCCTATTATAATAATCTGGCTGCAACTACTGCATTTTTGTGACACTCGTCGTAGATTATGATCATATCCACTCGTTCATCGTTTCAATACATTTTGCAAATTTAAATTGCCAGTTTGGCAGTTATTTCTGTCAGGGATTTCCAAACATACGTAACTTAAATACATATATCTTCTTTGCATCATAGCATGTTGTGATTTTTGAATATTGGGTTGGGTGCATTGGGTGTATGCATCCGAAAGTTACGTGAATCACAGTGTATAATGAAATCAAACTGCTCAGACTCACAATTGAAATCACGTAGTTCCGATAAGCAGTGTTTTTTTCCTTTATGTAATTTACGAAAATTAGCTACTATGACACGCAAATCTGTTTCTAAAATTTCATTAGTCTAAAACCGGCCTGCTGGGAACTAATCATAGATCTAACTTTTGCCGCGATATTTTTTAATTAATAAATATCCCTATTGTGTATATTCTATATTCTGTAAGATTTTAGTGATTCTGTCAACCTAAAGTAAAAAACCATATTTTTTCACAGCCTTCTAAACTGCTCTCTCATTTAAAAATCAACCTATAGGCGCTTATTAATTTGTACCTTAAAACACGGAACAAATTGTGTAATAAAGGAGAACAAAAATTTCGTTAAGTAAGTAACATTGTTAAATCAAATTATCGAAATGCCATCCACCGGCCTCTTGGCAATAAGCACGCCTAGTAACAAAGTCTTGTGGCACATTAGGAATGACTTCTTCACTAATCCTGTGCATTTCGTATTTTATAATCGTTAAAATCTTCCAAATTTTGTTTTCTTTAACTGTAAATCAGCTCACAAAAAATAATCAGGAGAGTAGTCGTCAAAAATAAACAATTTGATGCGAATTTTTACTTAAAATTAGCAGCGGGCGCGAAAGGTTAAACAAAAATTTAAATCAATGTTTAATCGCCACAATCAACTTTTTAAACTTTGATCTGTTACCTATGCAAAAAGTATACAATTTGAACGCATTTATAATTCGACATTTCGACCTTTTGCATTAATTATTCAATAACAGGCAATGATATGTGATTTTCGTTGCCGCGAACGGGATCTTTCATTACCAAACGTTTGAAAACAAAATCGTATTTGCAATTAAGTTTCTAATTGAACAATTAATTTAACGATAACTTACTTGCCCCGCTAGCGTTTGGCAAAGCATTAGAAACACTTTTAATTTGAAGTCCGCGGTGTAAGCATGATGAGCCCATAATCTGTGCGATCCCGCGGTGATTCCAACAGTCGCTAGGAATATAAGAAGAATACCTGAAAACGATAACAATATTCTTCATCAATACTTTTGCGGGTGTTATTTCTTACAAAATAAACTGGTCAACACGTAAGCCTCCGTCCATATTAGATACAATCCCAAAACCACAAATATGTGAGTGTGAATCCAAAAAAGTACTTTTGGCCAGTGAAATTCCTTTTTTATTTTAATTGCTTCTTCACCAACGTTTTCAGCAACGTTAACCATTTTGTAAGTTAAGCTGTTCTTTGTTCTTCAAACGGATAATACACTGACTGTCAACGCGTGCACAATGATGAATACTGATTCAATAGTGAGTGTCGTTTAGTATAAGTACCCCGAAGGAATTTCTACAATATAACTTACTTTTTGAGCTGAACTGAGTTTACTGGCACACTAAATTTAAAAAAATATATTGTTGCCAATTTTTTTCTTCTTAAGTTATCAACTTTCTCGCAATAAAAAAAATATTTTCTTACAAGGCTATACGGCTGTCCCAGAACTCGCGCCCCAGAGAAAAAAGGAGAAATCCTCATCAAAAGACAAATAAAAATTCCCAAAGAAAAAAATGTGTAGCTTGAACGGTATTCAAAATAAGAACATTTTTATTCGACAAATCAGAGCGTTGTAAGCCATCCAGGTGTAGTTCCTAACATTGTTGCTATGGTTTTATTACGTTTTCAATAAATTGGTCGGCTATGAAACTTTTGAAAAACTTCAAGATTTCGTTCGAATTCCTTCAAAAGATTTTTCCCAAATTTGTCGGCTGGTCTATTAGGGAATCGTGTGGTATGTCTGCAATAGAAATTAGTTTCCATGTCATCGAACTTCCCTCTTTAGGTAGGACCTTTTGAATTTCCTGCACGGTTAACGGGAGCCATTTATGCAAATTTTTTGGACACAGAACTTCCAAATTTGCTTGAAGACATTCCACTTGTTTTCTGCATTAACGACTTGTTTCAACACGATGGCGCACCACCAGGCACCCTATTGATACAGAAGAGCAACTCAGGGGTCGTATTCAGGAAGCTTTTGCTACAATTACTCCTGAAATGGCTACAAATTCTAAACGGAGTCTGTTGTGGCGGGCACGGTTATGCTTGCAAATTAATGGGGGCCACTTTGAGCACTTGCTCTGATTGTATTTATTTTTCGTTTTTTTGATTCCTCTTTGCTATGTTGGTTCTGTTGTTATTATTATGTTATACCATTTCTCCTGTTTAATAAAGGTTCTTTTCAGAACCGCCATTTGTTGTTTTATTTAACAAACCTAAACTTGATTAAGATGATGGCGAGTGCGACATCTTGAATGACATCTGCCTTAACCTAACATGTTGATGTTGACACTTTAGCGGGCATGTCATTCTGACATTATTTAATTGTGCCAATTTATAACCTTAGCAACCGATTTTATTCACATTAACACCTCAGAGTTCCCTTTCTGGAATTGGTGGAACTTAGATGTCTCACAACTCTCTTATGCAAGCGATTAATTGTTTTTCGTTTGCATTTTTAGAATCGTAATTGTCGTCGGCATTTGCCTGTTTTCTCTGGGGCGCGAGTTCTGGGACATCCTGTATATTCCCTATAAGTGCAAAATATTTCGTAACTCCAAAGATTTCAGTAAAAAACCCTCACTACTACATTTTTGCGAGAATTGCACTTTCGGAGGTTAATTTTTGAAACCTAGGCACTTCTTCACCAAAGCAAATATATCATTAGATGCGGTAACATTATGTTTACAACGGTTGCTTCGCAAATTATATATCGACTGTCAAGAATAATATTGCTCTAACTCCACTTTTTCATGAAAATGGGATTTTGATGGCATTCATGTTCTAACTCCTTATTCTACGTGTTAGCATACTAACATCAGAATAACACTATTCTAAATACTCTAAAAAATTAGTATTATAAAGCGGTAGTGCATTAAAGAACGTATGTTGTCAAACTTTCAACCTCCTCTCCTGAACAAATCACATAAGTGGAGTTAGAGCAATGTTATTCTTGACAGTCGATATTGATAAGTACTTTCTAAGCTAAACTGAGTTTCTTAAAACTCTGCATTTTTTGAGGTTGGGTTCCCCAGCCTTAATGTGTTGTAAGCAGATCTTATCCATAAATAGATTCCTTATGCATACTTTAATGCAAAAAATAGTACACAATAGATTAGTTATACGCCGCCAACTTGGTTGGCTATTAAAAATGTGTTAAATGGCATCAGTAGTGTTTCCAATTTAGATTATTATACAGGTTATCCCCAATTACCCGGAGAGAAGCTTTACACGGTGACACAGATCAGTATGATCACTTTTTGAAAAAATCTCTGGTAGAAAATTTATTACGTGTGTTTTCGTGAAAAATCAGAATTGACAAACAGAAACACCATGTTCCATTTAAAGAAACTTATTTATTGTTGCAATCACCAGTTTACAGTCAGAACCGAAAGTTCAGAATATCGCCATCCGACAGAGCGCATCCGATAAATGAAATGTGTATTTAACTATTTAAAAAAAAAAACACTTTTGTAGGTTTTAAGAGGATGACTCGAGTAGTCTGGGACAGCCTGTATTTGTACAATAATATATTGGTAATTTTACATATCCGAATCACTATTATTACACCCCAGTTAGTAATTTAAAGCTATGGTCAATAAAGTAACTAAAACTATACAAAAATAATGTAGAGTTGAGTGGGTCTACTATCTTAACCTGGCATGTCAAGGTCTCTGTGAAAATATGTATTTTCATAAAATTAACAAACGAAATGACTTGGGAGTATTATAATTTATACAATTTTTATCACTTACAACTCCTCGGTAGAGAGACCTGTTTCTGTAAAACTTGAATTTTACGAGATTCGGCCATAAATAATTTTACACAATAGAACTCGCTCAAGTAGCTATAAATAACTGTCTGGAAATGACTTACATTTACTTGAAACGCAGTTTACAATACTGTCGACACAATATGTATTTGGGTGATTCGGTTCCTTTATTCTTTTAAATACCAGGAATCTTAGAAAACAGTGTCTTTAAAATCGTAGCTAGTTTTTGTTACTTGAAAAAAAATATTTGTATTTCCCGTCAATTTCCGAATGTGTATCATATATAGAAATTAATAACAAACCATTTTTCACTTCCATTCATTGTACGTACTATTCCGGCCACCAAAATGTAAACGATTTTTTTTAGCAACTTGATTTTTGCTTCATGTCATAGGCGTTCTAAAAAAATCAGCCAAATGTCAATATTATTTTGTTTATGACAAATATTATTTCACGAAAGTCACTGGATAAAGCCAGCTTTAATCTATGGAAAAACAGGGAAATTTGTGTCAGGTATCGTGCACATTTCGGTGGCCGGAATGGTACTTACATAATTGACTAACGGTAACAATTTTCCCGCCGATTTGTATTGTCAGATGTGTAGCAAAACATTTGTACTGGAATGGGACTTCAACTTCAATAGAATCCAATATAATTTTGGAAGGCTTACGGCGTGTTACAGAGGGGGGCGGGGAGTTTAATGTGTTGTTATATAACGATTGATAATTATAGCAAAAATCATATTTTGAATTTATGTAAGTAAATGATAATACTTTTATTTTAAAAATCTTATTAACGTAATATATCAACGTACCAAAAAGATTTTTAAATTAATTTTTTTATTTCTATTTCCTATTGAAAAGCTCCGAAGTTCGTTACTTTTGCAACGCTTTGGTGTTTGTGGAAGTATTCACAGATGATGTTCCTCTCACAGAGATTTAAGCTCTTGTTTTTGCCCATTAACATTAATTATTAATATTTTAATGAGATTAAATTAATAATAGGTAGGGTCAGTTGTTCAACAGTGAACCATCTAATTTTGTGGCCGAGTTTGTAGCTTATCTACTGGGATTTTATTTTTGAAAACTGTTTACCAGTTAAATATGATAAATAATCTTAAAGTTCGCAGTGGACTAAATCTATGGAAAATCAAGTTTTTGAAATATAGCCGTTTTTCTTCTTTTATGTACTTTGGTTCACTGTGAGACACGGGTGTGATACAGTGAACCATGACTGTGTGCATACCGAACCAGATAGATAATAGGAGTTTTAGATGGAAATAAAAAAAATTATTAGAAAAGTATAGAACAAATGTTGAACCACATCCACCACTATCGTAGAGAAACTTAATAAATTTGGCGTACGATTGGTTTCTTCTTAACCACTTCCTTTCTACGCTTGCTTGCCTGTCTTGCTTCTTCAATCACATTCATTTCGGGTGTATCCGTCGCAATAATGCTTTTGCCAGTTTTGCCGCACCCTGTATACACAGTGAACCGGTAGTTCCACACCGGTAGTGCTGGACACACAAACATGGTTCACTGTGAACTACCCGGCAATTTTACAAAAACTAAATTCTAGAAAGAAAACCGTTTGATAAAGTAACTCATTTCGCTGACTAAACTGATAGAGCCTTATCCATTTATAATAGCAAACGGTAGCATAAACAATAGCTACAGAAACAAAGGTAATATGAAGATTTCAACTTACCGTTTGATTTTTACTTCCGCACTCACAAAACACGTTTCTGCGGGTTTACCAACGATGCGTCATTACAGTTTATCAGTAACTACAATACAACTTTGAGGTAAGATCTAGCAAATTACAACATATGTCGGCATAAACGTAACATTTTAAATTCGTTGAAAACGAGGGGTGGTTCACTGTTCCTGCTTGGTTCACTGTTCAACAACTGACCCTACTAGAAATTAATTATTTGCAAACTTTTCCGCCACAAATCGTTGTAGAAAGGGCTAATTTACCGTTTCTAAACACAATAACTTAATTATGTGAGCACTCACGTATTAACATTGCGCGAAATAAGGGCACTTTGACTGCGTCAGAAAATAGTATATTATGCAACAAGCACAAAATGATGCTCATTTTGCACGAGTATGAATTGCAGTACGAGTCTTCGATCGTACTGCAATTCATACGAGTGTAAAATTGCCATTTTGTGCGCGTTGCATACTAAATTTTTTCTGCGATAACCTCTGCTCACGCGTTTAACATAATTTAAACAAAAAAAAGAAAAGAAGAGGTTATAAGCGCGTTGATACATTTTCTTAGACGTTTCCGGTAATAAATTTAATATTGTGAACTTTGCAACTTCAGTTATGTTTGGAGGTGTTAATTCCAAGTCATTATCACTATCACTTTCCATATTACTTGTAAGATTTATCGAAAATAACTACGAAATTATCTGCAACGTAATGTTGACAGAAGCAAACTGACGGCAAACTGATGACATTCGATTTTCTAGGCCGCCTTAACATTTGTGACCAAAAACAGTGAACCGAATACGAAATATTTCATATCGCATTTGTTGTCTAGCAACCGATGCGAAATGAAATGTCGTAGATTATTTTTTAGTGATTTCATTCACCAATCGTTTAGCAGTATTTGGGTACACGTGTTTAATTCTGTCCAATCACAACATTATTATAGTGAGAATTTTCTACTGTAGAAAATTCCTGCGAAAATTATCTGACATCTGTCACCAGTTTTATTTTAAACTGTTAAACTGCATTTTTTATGCTGCATTCTTGATTCAAACATTAAAAAATAATCTTCCGAATACCACTCGAGAGTGCGAATTAATTAGAACATAATTCTCCAGTTATTTTTTCAAACTTGTTGCCATTTGGGAATAGCCACTCGAGCCCTACGAGCTCTCGTGTCTATTCCCTGGCAACAAGTTTTCGAAAATCTGTCGAATTATTCTCAATTTATTCTCACTCTCTTGTGATATTACTTATGAAAATTTTTCACCAGCCTGTTCAACCAATCAGGAGCCTTTCTTTTGAACCGCTACCAAGGCAACGCAAGTATTTTTTCGGAAATTTTTTCTGATTGGGTAGGACCCTGGAGTGAATTTTAGTGGAAATTTTTTGGCGTCATAATTACTGTCACTAATACTTACATTAAGTACACGTAACCAAAATAAACGATGCCATTTGACATTAAATGCCATTCAACGCTTCCCATAAACTTGCAATCAAAATATCGTATTATTTATAGCGTTGAGTGACGTTTATAGATAATACGTCAATACATAAATTAAATTGCAAAAAGGTGCAAAATTTTCTTACCGAATACCACTCGACGTTAAATTAAAATCCGGAAATAATTTAACCTCTAGTGGTATTACAAGTGAAAATATTTCATATCGCATTTGTTGTCTAGCAACCGATGCGAAATGAAATGTCGTAGAAAATAGTATATTATGCAACAAGCACAAAATGATGCTCATTTTGCACGAGTATGAATTGCAGTACGGGTCGAAGACTCGTACTGCAGCAATTCATACGAGTGTAAAATTGCCATTTTGTGCGCGTTGCATACTGCACTTTTTCTACGATAACCTCTGCTAAAGCGTTTAACATACTTTAATCAATTGATACAAAAAAAATATAGAAATATTTCTTTTATTGCTTTAAACACATGAAAATAAAGAATTACCTATTCCATTAATAAACCATATAAGTTCGAGTGCCTGTACGACAGTGCTCAACCAGTTAAGAAAAAAAATCAATAATGAAATAACTTTATTTAAAGTTAAATGTACAATTATTGAAAATCATTTTTGGAGAACTTGTAGAATGTTGGATACTGATATTCTCTTGATATTGTCAATTTTCTGTCGTTGAAGTCGAAGGCCTTTCACGGTTTCCCATAACACATGAAAATAAAGAATTACCTATTCCATTAATAAACCATATAAGTTCGAGTGCCTGTACGACAGTGCTCAACCAGTTAAGAAAAAAAATCAATAATGAAATAACTTTATTTAAAGTTAAATGTACAATTATTGAAAATCATTTTTGGAGAACTTGTAGAATGTTGGATACTGATATTCTCTTGATATTGTCAATTTTCTGTCGTTGAAGTCGAAGGCCTTTCACAGTTTCCCATTCCTGAAATCGATGGTAAGTTTGAAATATCCTGTATTGCATTTGAAATTTTATTAGCTATGTCAAGCTTATTTTTCTTCGATTCATCGATATATCCCTCAGCCACTGCCGTGGACTTCCAGCCACCGTGACGTTTTAATGTGGTTATGTCACCACCAGCATCAACAAGAATTGTTGCGGAAGATCGACGAAAGCAGTGCCCGGTATATAATTCGTGATTTGGCAATTTTAAATACTTGGCAATGCTTTTGCTCATGGCACCAAGCTTATTCAGGCCTATTCTTTGAACGGTACATTTTCCTTTTTGATAGTTAATGAAAAACCACAGACTATTGGCATTTGGAGGGCGAAGATTTCCGTATTTTTTGTAAATTTCGTAGTAAGGACTAGTTACAGTAAAATTTCGTACAATTTTGGTTTTACTGTCTGGTATTGTTACTAAAACAGCTGAACCCAAATCATTGAAATCAGTAACTTTCATTTGATGTAATTCGTGTCTTCTACATGCACCCATTATGCCCATAACTAATGCAACCTGCAATATAAATTAGTACAACTAAGTTATTTATTATTATATGGCTATATAAAACTTACTTTTGTGACTAAGTATATTTCATCTGGAGCCTCAGAAATAAATTTTTTGATGTCATTTGATGTAAAGATCTTTGACTTTTTCGGCCTGTAGCCGGCGGACTGTCGCTTGAGGAATGCTTTCAGTTTTAAATATTTGGCAATATCTATATTGTCATGGATACTAAGAGTCGTTCTCAGCATGGAATATTGTGCCCACAAAGTAGAACTTTTGAATTTCTTCGCCAAACCATTAAAATAAGCCATTAAAACGTTCTCAGAAAACGATTTTGCGTTTTGATCTCCTTTCCACTCCAAAAAGAGGTTATAAGCGCGTTGATACATTTTCTTAGACGTTTCCGGTAATAAATTTAATGTTGTGAACTTTGCAACTTCAGTTATGTTTGGAGGTGTTAATTCCAAGTCATTATAACTATCACTTTCCATATTAATTGTAAGAGTTATCGAAAATAACTACGAAATTATTATCTGCAACGTACAAAAATGTTGACAGAAGCAAACTGATGACATTCGATTTTCTAGGCCGCCTTAATATTTGTGACCAAAAACAGTGAACCGAACACGAAATATTTCATTTCGCATTTGTTGCCTAGCAACCGATGCGAAATGAAATTCTGTACAAAATGTAGTTGTTTATGATTGAATTTACGCTCGTGAAATAACATATTTCGATGTTGTCGTAGAAAATAGTATATTATGCAACAAGCACAAAATGATGCTCATTTTGCACGAGTATGAATTGCAGTACGAGCCGAAGACTCGTACTGCAGCAATTCATACGAGTGTAAAATTGCCATTTTGTGCGCGTTGCATACTGCACTTTTTCTACGATAACCTCTGCTAACGCGTTTAACATACTTTGCGTGTTGATCTCCTTTCCACTCCAAAAAGAGGTTATAAGCGCGTTGATACATTTTCTTAGACGTTTCCGGTAATAAATTTAATGTTGTGAACTTTGCAACTTCAGTTATGTTTGGAGGTGTTAATTCCAAGTCATTATCACTATCACTTTCCATATTAATTGTAAGAGTTATCGAAAATAACTACGAAATTATTATCTGCAACGTACAAAAATGTTGACAGAAGCAAACTGATGACATTCGATTTTCTAGGCCGCCTTAATATTTGTGACCAAAAACAGTAAACCGAACACGAAACATTTCATTTCGCATTTGTTGCCTAGCAACCGATGCGAAATGAAATTCTGTACAAAATGTAGTTGTTTATGATTGAATTTACGCTCGTGAAATAACATATTTCGATGTTGTCGTAGAAAAACAATATTTTAATTTCATGCATTTGGTGTTATTGAGCAGATAAAGGGACTTATTTGTGAAACAAGAATATAGACGTAACCACCAATGGTTGTTATGTTATTTATTTTTTGTAATTTTATTTCTTCGTAACTTAAATTTGTAGTTTGTATCGACCAGAAAATAATAAAATACAGGTCAAATTTAAAACGCCCTCGTATGTATCATTTACTACAAGTTTTGCATTGTGTCTTATGGCATTTACATAGCTGGCTTTAAATATTTTGATATTCTTATATCTATGATTTATTCTACATTTTACCGTACAAGCAAAATACTTACCCCACCTTCATCCAATCAATCAAAAAATTTGATTTAAGTTAATTAAATACATAGGTACATACATACATATCTCTTTATTAAATAATAACTTTCTACAAACACAGTCAGCAGTTGTTTTTCGCAAAAACATCAATTAACTTATTATTATTTAATTACATACATAATGGTTTCAGTTTTATGTCTTCCTATAGTAATTTAGATTACAGACTGCAATATATTATTAACATTATCATTGAGGTACACTTAATTGTCAGTTACAATTAAATATAAATTACTACTTTCCAAACGCAAGAATGTTTATATCTTAAATCTTAACCAATTCTTAATAATAATGTTCAATTACATTAAACATATTTTCAACTTTTCGCGGCATTTACCAGTTTGGTAACTTTACTGTTCCAAGTTTGTCAGCGTGACATTTATTTTCACATCGGCTGTTTCACTGTTTCTCTAAAAGTTTGATGAATAAATCATTTAAAATCGTTTTCGAACCTTTTTTAGCAGTTTAAACAAAATGGTAAGCCACTGATAATAACTTTTATGATGAACTTAAATTGTGAAATTAAACATTTGTAAAAAATGCACCATTGCAAGCATTCGATATAATTCATATTCTAACCTCCATTCATTAATCAATCTATTTATAATGATATATCATAATATATATGTAAATATGTACTTGCAGGACGTCTTTTTAATGATCAGAAGAAGAAAACTAACAATATTTACCGATGCAAAAGATACAACGACAGTATTAGAATTAAAAAAAATGATTGAAGGTAATGGTCAAGTTTTTGTAAGAGCAGCCATCAAACTGATTGATATTTTTAGGGATTTTGAAGGTTTCACCACATAATCAACAATTATTTAATAAAGAAAATGTTGCGATGGACGACGATAAAATGTTGCAAGATTATGGATTAACATCTAATACAGCAAAGGCACAGAGTCCAGCTACTATAGGATTGGCTGTTCGGTAAGTTTAAATCTTAATAAAATTATATTTGATATTTTAATTTTGACAATAAATAGGGATGAAAATGGCGCATTTGAAGCGTTAGAATTATCTGTATATTCTTCACCACCAGATCTTCCTGATGTAATGAAATCTCAAGAAAACAATGGTCAGGAGCAGTCATCTTGAATACCTGTGTAAACAATTATGCTGCATTGAATTTTGATCATTATTTTATAATCATTAGCATTTTTGATATTTTTATTTGATTATATTTTTAATAGGCAGTACAATTTCAAACAATTGTTATGTAATATTTAATATAGTTTGTAGGTAACCAATTCAATCACCATTTTTGGTGGTTTGTAAAGTATTGCGCAGGCATGCAAGTACTACGGAAATCATTAGATCAATTTTTTAATACTTGAAAATTAATTATTTGTGCACTCCCTCAGTTCCTCATTTGTAATTTTATTATTGATCAAATTTCCAACTAATACCATTTATCTATGACTGAAATCATTAAATTTTCTTGATTCAACTTTTAACTCTGTTCAAAATACACTATTTCTTATGATAAATGATTTTTTCATTTTTGTGCACACCTTTAACACACTGAACCTTTCTTTGAATGTACCGCCGTTACATCAATATCTAGGTAACAATTTGCATCACATTTATGACAAAATATTATGTTAATAACTGAAGGCATAACAATACAAATTATTTAGATAGTTAAATGAATATGCAAATGAAGGGAGATCTGAAAGGTGCTACTGAAATCTGTTTCAGGAAAGATAGATTCATTTTTTAACTAAAAATAGCATAGCTTTTCCCAATGCTTACCAATTGAAAATTATACTGTTTTTTTTTTAATTAATTTGTAATATACAGGGTGATTCATAATTAGATGCAAAAAATTTAACTGAAGCAACAATTAACGTAATATACCTTAAAATCAAAATGTAATGTTTAGCAGTGATGGAAACAAGCTTTCAAAACCTACAACATTATTCAACCCCCATGCAACAAAACAAGAGGGAGAAAGTTCCGACTTCCATGAATGTGCAGGGTATTGAAGTTGCAAGAACTCCATAATTCATTTATTGGACAGCAGCTGGAAGGCACTGTGGTACTAAGGTATATCAAGTTAATTGCTTAGAATTTTTTTTTAATTTTTACACCTAATTATGAATTCCCTTGTATACTATTTTCTACCATACAGTTCGATATATTTTATACAAATAAAATTGTAAAATTTTAACATTAGTCCATTGTCTTGTTTATTTTTGTCTTGAAAACATTGAAATCGGTAGAATTAACCACCGCCTTAACTGAATATGTCATCACATTAGCAGCACCTCATGTTTGAGTTGATACTGTTCCGAATTTTGGGCAAGCATGACCGTTGCCTTTTGCTAATGTAAATGTATATAGAATATGCTTCTTATTGGGAAGTTCTGAATTGCCCATAATTTTATTTACATCAAATAATCTCACTCGACACACTTTTATTAACTAATGATGTTCATTTATGTTGTTTTTTAAGCATATAAAGTACTAATGTGATAGTTTTTTTACATTTGGAGTTAGTTTAAATTCTCGATAGTGGAAACTGTAGGTTCAGAACGAGACTACTGTTAGTTAATTTAACTAAAATTTTCGAGTCGTCTCTATCTACAGGCTTTCCATTATTTATTTATTTTGATGTGTTCTGTGGTTAATAAATTTTTCTTTTTTAACAGGAATTTTCACTTTGCAATAAATCTCAAACATTTACTAAAAAACAGTTATCTAATTAGTAATAATTACAGTTTCAAAAATTAAGTCGCTTATAACTACCGAAATACACGAGAAATCTCGTTATTTTCTCCAGAAATTTTACTTATCACAAAATTTAAGACGAGATGTTGAATAGTCGGATTAAAAAATTTCTGAATCTGGTTCATTTTCATCTGGGCTGTCCAACCTTGTTTCGGTGCTATTCGATGATACACTGTTACAACGCCTCCACTTTGCTCTGCGATTTTGAAACCACGTCTTGACCTGAAAAAGCAAAAATTGAGCCACCAACGATTTTTATTGGTCTCAAATTCTTACCTGTCTGTCTGTTAATTTTAATGATTCTGCTAAAATTCTTCTGTCTTCTGGGCTGAGATATTTGTGAGAATGGAAACGCTTTTCTAGAGCATCCGTTTGTGAGGCTGTGAATCTCACTTGACCACCTTTTCGTTTCGAATAGTGGGTATAAGGTAATGATAGCATCATAGGCACAGGGGAATACATTGGCCATAATCTCCGATTGTAAAGACTTGGAAATGAGGTTGCTGAAATAATGAATTGTTTCTAAATTTTATTCACATTATTGTTGCTACAAGTTTAATAATAATGAATAAGATTAACTACATAGTAAATTTTGATTCTAAACGTTTTTCTAATCAATTATTGCTAAATTATTTTAAATTAAATCACTATCGCATCATCTTCTATGACAACAATTTATTCTGTGATAACTCAATTTACTACAATGATTTCAGATTTGAAAAGCGACTATTATTAAAGACATGTACGAAATTCAGAGATAAAGATGATAACCTTAATAAGCTTATTGTTTGTCTATAATACCAATCAATTTATTGTTCTAATCGTTTCAAAAGACACGAGCTTGGTAATAATCTTATACGTAGTTGAAAATGACTACAATAGACATAATCGTAGTATTAGCACCTAATCTCTGTGTTATCAGTGGGCTTACTGGTTGGAATATTTATTGAGGATTAATTAAGCAATTAATCACCAATATAAACATTTTTGACAAGTTTATCAGGAATTATTATATGTTATAGACACGATATTAATTGATCTCTGTGATATTGAGTTATTGGTAGGTATATATGATTAGAGATTAAAAAACGATTTATTTTGTAGGTACTAAACACTGTTTTATCACAAAACTAATAAACTGACACATTATTTTTTAAGATTTCAATATTGTACGTTACATACATTACTTGAACTTTTCTTCAGTTGAAATATCTAAAATCCATAAGTATAAAGTAAAGACCGGTCAATAAAATTTGTGAAAATGACTATTATATCTGATGCACTTTACTGGAAAGGAATGATTCATTAGATGTGTTGGGTTTGAACCATTTTTAAGCAAATATTACAATATCTGATTTTGTATAGAAAGATAATTTTTAAGTATTCTATAATGAGGAGTTGTGTCTAATTGATCAAAATTAAATACAAGCAGGGCCTGTTAGAGCCACTTGGAGCCCCAAGTCAAGCAACATACGTGGCCCCCTATATAATGAAAAAAAAAATCAAAAATTACTCCGATTCATAAGAGCCGTTTTTTTACATGATCCAAATAAACGTTTTAATCGTTTTGTGTAGTTTCAAAGTGTTGTTTGGAGGCCCCCTGAATTAAGAGACCCATGTCAAAATACCCTCGTGACCCCCCCTCTGCCTGAGCCTGAATACAAGTATAAGTTACATTTTTTAAATTAAAATTTAATTTCATCACTCAATAATAAATATGATTACTAATAAATAATTTGTCATTTGTTCGTTATGTAGAAAACCACCAATTTTCAAATTCCAATAAAGATATTTTGTAATGTTCGATGCGTAATGATTTATTTAAATAAGGAAATATTTATATTCTGTAACTGTTTTAAATAAATTAAATATCTACCTCAATTGTAATTTTGTTCATTTTATATTGCGGTTTCCTTGATTGCTACATATAAAATATTTCTTCTACTTTTTATAATAAATAATGGCGGAATGTGACTATTAAAAAGTTTGAGATTTCAAAGTTGATTCTTATGTTATATCTTTAGGTACATACAATAACAGCGTTAAACGAACAATTATCACACAATGTTGCATATTTTCAGGGCCGGCTTAACCTATGAAGCAAAAAATGCAACGCATCGGGGCGCTAAAAGGGCGTTAAAATCCAAAATCGGGGCGCCAGCATCCCTAGAGCCTGGCCTGCATGTTTTAGTGTAGTTTCAACTGTTGTTGTTTTTATGTGCTTAGTATCACAATGATTTGTGGAGCTCCTGTTCGCAAACAGTATCGAAGTTGTAAAAACTACTCCTATAATATAACAAAACGATAAATCCTAAAGTGTTCAGTTTTAAAAAAAATCCAAAAACAGGTTTACTTTCACATTTTTGTAGATAATACTTTTATACCGACCGCTTCCAAAAAAAATAGATGAGTCCATACCTGCCTTATTTATAGGAAGATTTCAGTTATCTAGACTACACAATGACTAAATAAAATCACGTATAACACTAAGGGCATTAAGGATAAACGGTCAATATATTTTTTTTCAAAGTTGAACATATCGTCGGGTTACTGCAAGAACCAGATAACTCCATTTCATGCATGGATTAGTTTAGTACATCTCTAGGTTTCAAAATTGTTATCGAATGCACAACTAAAACAAGATAAGTGTTTTAAAGTGTGAAACATAGCACGTTTAACACTTTCGAACACTTGTCTTGTTTTTGTTGTGCATTCAATGACAATTTTGAAGCCTAGAGACCTACTAAACTAATCCATGCATAAAATGGAGTTATCTTGTTCTTGCAGTAACCCGACGATATATACTTTTTTTAGTAATTCTGATAGATTTTTATTCTGAAAACAAGGAAGTATCAGAAGTATACGCTTACATAAGAAAAATTAAGGAACCAGTAAAAAATCTACTATCGTCTATGCTCAAACTGCGCAACCCCATATATTACATTGGACAACATTTCAGCAGGAAGTATTTGACAAGCCTCGATAATTTTATCCCTTAATTGAACTTCATTTTCTGGAGGCGGCACATAAACTTATTGTTGAATGTGTGTTCAAAGGATATCTTTGAAAGGTTAAAAATTAAAAAATTACAAAAGTAGGTAGGTACATACATATTTCACAATAAAATCGGAAATTAAAATAATTTTTAAACAAGACAGCACAAATACATCTGATTGAAACAATTTCGATAAATATCTTGTGCTTTATAATTTATCACTTGCTATCTCTGAAACTGTGATTTACTGAATGCCTTCCCGTTCGTCATTAGGCACCTATTCACCTATTCCATAAATGGCTTCTTTTGTCTGCGGATTTACTTATTTTCCATAATATAAAATATTTCTTCAATTATTATTCGTTTCTTAAGTACAGAGGATCCTGCATATCATTCGATGATATATATTGAAAAAATTGTTATTTTAATAGAAACTTTATCTGTTGTATATTTGCTTAATATTAAACAGATAACACTATTTAATTCCTGTGACAAGTGAGTGTTGCACAATTAATAAATCTTTCTGCGAAGAAACCCGCTTTACGACTGGGGCACAGTAAATTTTAAACAATCGGCATTTCAAAGAAAAACGGTACAGCTGTTTCCTTTAATCTTTATAAACAAATAAGTAATCAATGTTTTTATTTATATATCAAAATGGTTATAAAGGGATTTCAATTGCACTTAATCTAATTATCTAAATAGACCCATGAGTGTTCGCAATACTTGCATATAGTAAAAGCGAATAAATTTTATCGCATCCGCACCTTCGCCGTTTAAAACATCAAACGGAATTCATAGAATATTGCCTTTTTATCAATTTCTTAGGTAAATACTCGTAAGTAACATATTATTAGCTTGCTATCAGCTTGTTATTAGCTTGTTATCGTATTAAAAAATACAATATTTGTTTTTCTGCGAACACACTTAAAATCACCTTTTTTGATAATGTGCGCAAAAATATTTATGATCCAGTCAGCAGGGTTTTATGTACGGAAAGTTGATTTAATTTCACCATAATAAGCGACAATTTGCGGGCGAATATTGTGGATAACAAACCGCCAGTTAAGGAAGTAGATGCACGGAATTCCCTCTAATTATTATCTTTACGCAAATTTATATTGGCTGCACGTATTTGCAAAAAACAAAATCTTTTTATTTATTTATATAAATTTTGTCTCCTGATTTATATTATAAGTAGCCACATACTTATTGATGCACAAATATTGTTGATATAGCAGTAACACTAAACACAAAACATGGCAGCGATGTTGCAGCGCATTCTCGACCATTTGAAAGACGTCGAGGATACGTTGTAACATCGCCGGGATATTTTCAACGTCATTGGGATGTTTTTGTGTTTAGTGGATACTTACCTACTTACATTTTGTTTATCTATATTAACAGCAGGATATGTATTTTATTTTTCCTCAATAAGACAAATTTTTCCAAACTTGGATAGACCCACGTCCCGTTTGATACGAATTAAAGAATTTAGTGTATCATGTGTCACAAATGTCAATAAAGGTAAATGGCTGAATTGCAGCAAATTTAATACTTGCTGAAACAAAACAACAAAAGGTTTACCTTGTTCAGTGTTACGGGGCTAGAGAAGTGTCTTACATTTAAGCACTACACAAATCTAACGAAAAATTTACAAATGTTGTTGTCTCCATAAATGCACCTGCATAAATGCTTTACGTAACGTTATTCAAAAGTTTCAAAGAGCAGGTAGTGTGCGTAATAGTAACCCGGTAGTAGTCGCTATACTGAAAATAACGTGATGATCGCGTGTGAGAGTTCTTCTCACTCAGTAGGTTTCAATGAAATAATGCTTTTATTTACACAAGAAATAATAAATAAATAACATAATCGCAACAATATGTTCTGAAAAATAATTCTCTAATTTGTGAAGTAGGTACACTAAATCGCAGAAAAATCAAGTAAATGATTCATCTGTTAAACAGTTAAACAATTAAGATAATTGTAAATAATATGTTCAGGGCAAACGGACTTTTGATAAAAATTGCTTTTTTTTCTCACTTTTCGTTTTTTTATTCTATGACAAAGAAAGCAGTACTGAACTTTTTCGTTATGCAAGTATTCGCACTCTCTAGTGATTTGCAAAAATGCAACAAAAAATTCTAGGATGTAAATTTATTTTAATGAACTAAAATTTACAAAATACATCAGAAAATTTTGCGCGTTGGTCTGTTTTAAACGATTGACAGTGTACATTCGACCAAAAAGACTCTTCAATCTGAAGACAGTTTTTTAAATAAAATAGCCTACGAGACACGGTAATAAATTAAAGAATGGTATTTTAAGATTAGGATTTTTGGATGCAGTGTTCGTTGCAAAACAAATTAAGAATAATTAATAATAATTAATATCGGTAATTAAATAATTGAATTACAAAACAAACTGTGCACTAACTATAAAATTTCAAAGGAATACGAATAATTCCAATATTTTTATTATTAATAATTTAGTAATTTTAATTCATCATTCAAAATATTTTGCAAAATTAACAACTTAAATAGGTCACTCACTATATGACCTACTTTTTAAAGGAAATAAAATTAGGTGAAATGGTAAGCTTAGCATCCGCTTGGTTTCCGAACTTGTATTTTCAATTGTCAGTTTTCCCAAATTGTTTGAGGAATTTCAACTATTTTGTAAATGAAAACAACCAACATTAACAACTCACCTTTGTCTAAAAGATGCGCATTAACGTTGTACGGCAGATACATTTTATCACAATTGAACCAATTGGAATAGAACTTTGCCATTGGATATTGTTCGTTCAAATAACAAGGATTGCCTTTATGCTGAAGAGTTTGTTGTAAAATGCTGCACTGGTTTTCATTCACTGTCGACTTGTTACACCACTCGAAATTTAATTGCGAGCCGAACGAGGCCTCAGAAACTGTTGAATGAAAATTTTCTTGTTTAGGCACGGTCACTTTATTTTTCAAAATATCATCTATCCGAAAAGACATTTTGTATGAATGATTGAATGGACTCTAAATACGGAGGCGAAAATGTTGCAATAATCGAGGTTCAACGTCGAAATAAACAAAATCGCGAAATGTATCGGATTAAAAAGGTGGGACTGTGTCAAATATGACAAAATTAATCCCTGATAGCCGGCTAATGTAAAAATATGGGCATTACATATTTTATTTTACAATCTAAATTTATGTAGATAGTGATTGAGGCCGGGATTTTCAAAGAGCCTGTGGATTGGTCGGTCGTTATCAAATTGTAGCGACGATTGTTTCCGCTTTTTCGTAGATTAGATACCTCTACACAAAAACCATCGGTTCTCGACGCTTCCTTCCCCAAGATTTCCTTATTTCTGCATGCAAATCCCTACTTTCTTATCAATTTGCAATCGTGCAATGTTGCATCATATTTATTTTAGTAAATAGTAAATGAGAATACTGTTTTAATCTGTTAATTGTTACAAATTAATTAAAATTTTGGGTGAAGCTTTTCACTCACAAAAAATGAGATTGTCTTAAGTCCAAAATGTATGATAATAAGAATACTATTTAGTTAACTTGTTGAGACTATGATGAAGTATTAGGACAAAAATTCACTTCACTTTATTTATTTTGGTAGTGAAATTAATTTGTCATGAACGTTCTTCAGCTTGTAGAAGGGCCAAATTTTTGCACTTGGGTATTTCCTCTGTAATAGATTGCTCCTATCAAATAGAAATCAGGCAAATAAGTAGCTATATTATCTACCCTATTTACAATTTAGTATTGAAACTTCATACACTTATATTTTATATATGTAACTTTCAATTTTTATTGAACCTCTAAATTTAATCTCATTCTAATTGTGTAGATAAAAATAGGTTTATAAATTTTTTTATAAATTTCTTTGAAAATATAAATATGAATTATGAAGTTTGAATGGAAAGATGTTTTTACATAATACAAATTTCTACTTATTGTTGGTAAAATTGTAATCAGGTTTCCATAAAAGAGCAGTTTATGTAAATTAATGTTACGTAACGTCGATTTGTAATTAGAGCCCTGAAAAGACTAATGAATGCATATCTATGTATAATATGATTTTTTATTATACCTCTCTGAAAGCAGTTACTTTCAAAGTAGTTGCTTGTGTCGCGAAAGACAACAGGAAAACTTTTTTCTGAGGGCTAATTGTTTTCTTGCTAGTACACCAATAACTATTTGTAATTACATATTTTCACAAAAGGGGTATGAAACAGATTTTTATTTTAAACCATGGAAGCTAATGTTTATAGTACAATTTGCATGATCGTTGAGCTATATACCTACCATCGACAATTTTCGAAACGAATTTTATTTGTACACAAAAGGAAAAAAATATCGGCAACATTCTGCATAGCCTTTATTTTAATTTTTATGCGTTCTATTACCACTTTTCAGAGAGCAATAATGAAAACTGCCGTTCCCGTTGTCGCAGGACTTCCCGTGGTCGGCTTCGCTGAAAACTGTAACGCTCGCACGGGAAAAGCCTCTTTTCTAGCCTCCTAATGAAATATGCTATGTTTTCTAGATATTTTCCATAATTTCATAAAAATTTCGACAACATAAGATATAATTTTTGCATTGTGCTTTAAACATACTAAACAGTGTAGGAAAAGTTTTAAAAATTGTAAAGTCCAGCAAAAAGATTTAGAAAGAAATACTGTTTTTTATCAGCTTCTATTGTACAAAATAATATCTGCAAATCAGTATTTTGCCCAGTGTCTGAAATAAATGCCTGTATTTTTTGTGTTCTATAAAATTTTTAGTTTCTACTTTGCCTGCTACAAATTTCAAACAATTTGCTATTTGAACATTCAGTTTTGCGGTTATTTACTTAATTCATTTGATATATGCCAACTAAAGGTTTACAAAGTGAAATTAATTGTTTTTTTATATTAAAGAAATAATTTTAATTTTTGATTAGAGTTGAGATATACAAACCGTAGATAAGAGGTAAGGAATTTAATACTAAATTGAGATCAGAAACTTAAAATCAAAATATTATTAAACTTATCACGTTAAATGCACGATTATAACAAAGATTGACATTATCCTTTCACCTTGATTACGTCCGTTTTTTTTCCGTAAAATCGTAGCGTTCTTTTGATATAAAATTCTCGTCCGAAACGCATTAGCTACCTTTTGAATCAATATCTCATAAACATCTGTAAAATTATAAATTGTACGTCGCACTTGAATCAGCCCGTAGATGTAATATAGCATATACGGTATTAATTGGTTATTAAAAACTAGTGGTTTGTTGATAAATTTGTAACAAAGTGAGGTTTTTCTGGCCACATTTGATAAGATATTTTTAATTTACAATTTGTTTAGGCTAGACCATTCTTGCTTACAGAAAATGTTAACTATTGTCAAGAATTCTATATTTTTCTTGTACATCAATACATATTTTTGATAATTACAGACAAACTAGCCCATTCTTCAAAAATGATTTATTGCATTAATTATTTATTTATTAACTCTTCAACTGAATTGTGCAATTTTATTAATTCAAGGGAAAAATTGGTAGTTATTTAAACACACTTTCCAGTTTTTTAATTGATTAAGGACACTGTATAAATTTTATGTTGTGCTTCTCATTATTAATTTTGTGCATTTTGAAAAGTAATTTGAAATAACGTGTAGCATTATTCACTCTTAGCCACAAAAGTTACTTCTGAAAGTCAGGCAACTCAACTACTACTAACTACTACTATTGACCTATCGCTAAAACTGAAATATAGATGACCAAACAAACACAAATGTTTTTATCAAATCTTCACATCTGGTAAACAGGTAGCAATTTTACCATATCGTTGAAGACTGTTTTCATTGTTAGACATCGACCTATTACCGTAATGTTCGACGTATCGATCATAAAAAAGTCTGAGGTGTTGCCTACATTATGGCGTACGCTAAATTACTCTATTGTAACGACTTTCGGCAAAAATCTTTTGACATGAGCAACTTAAGGCTCTTCATCAGTGGCTCTGTGAATAGTTGAAAAATAACAGATTTTTGATGCTTTGTTCACTTTAAATTTGGAGAAAGCTTTGAATCATCAATTTATGTAGAATTTAATAATCTACCTAGCTGTATAATCGAACTTTGAAAAATTGATCGGATTAAAGTAAATTAATTAAGGGCGTAATGCTGGCTACTGAAAAGTTTTCGACGACAAGAACAATAAAGTTCTGAGTGAGATATAAAATCGCCGTTGTCATTTACGGTACTGCATCTGACGTGTGATGCAAGCCATGGTTGACGTGTTTGTAGAAATTATCATTTAACGATTATGGGATGGAGATTTATTTATTCTATATGCGAATTGTTTATTTTACTCGAACTGAAACATGACACCACACTGTTATTCGGAAAGGCTTTCTTATCGTTCGGACAGCTGTTTCGTCGATTTAGCATTTTTTAAATTAACAAAAATGATGGTGTTTGTTATGAAGCACCGTCTGGGCCACGATGTGAAATTTATTTCCGCAAAAATTTAAAAAAAATAATGTTCAAAATAAAAGATTCCGCGCAAATCAAAACGTCCGCAGAAATAAAAGAATACAAAAAATTTTCTTTCTGTCCGAAAAGAAAGAGTCCGCGCGAATAAAGTAGTTCGAAGAAATACTATTTTATTTCTATTTTCTGCAGAAATAAAAAATAAAATATCCTCCAGAAATATAGAAGTAATAATTTCCGGGTCCGTGAAGTTGACACCTGATGTGGAGGTACAAACGATGAAATTTACACCAATCTTTTGTACTTCGTTTGTACCCGTTTGTACCCTCAATAATTTTTCAATTGAATCCACAGTTTCGCAGATATTCGCTAAAAACGTGATCCGGTGCCAACTTCACGCTAGCACCGGACTTGAAAGATTTCGTTTGTACTTCGTTAGTACCTGTTTGTACCTCAAATTAAATTTCTTCAAGTTCATCCCTCTAAATATAAGAACCGAAAAACGTCGCGTCAATGTCAATGTCACAGTTTATCTCTCGCGATATTGAAATTGTTAACGTCAGCATCTATTCATCTGTTTAACTTTAGTGAATTACTTTTGAAAAAAATGATTTACAAGGCATAAGGGCATTATGTCGTAACAATTATTCATTCTTCTACGGCCCCATATTTAGTAACAAATAAAATTATTAAAAAATTAAATTGTATCGAGTAACTACCCCGCCTATATATTTTCCCGTGTCTTAGATAAAGGAAAAATCTTTCTTGAAAAAACACCTCAAATTATGCGTATGATTTTTCAATATATTGCAATTATACCCAGATATTCTTAAAATAAGCAATGTCGTCCTTACGAATTACATTTTTACCTATACGCTAATCTATTAAGTTACACTGACCCTCATAAATTGGACAGAAGTCGGCTGTTAACTCGCATCCGACATCTCCAGACTGGTGCACAGAAAATTGGGTATGGGACTTAAAAGAAAGGCACCCCTAAACGAGTCGCCAAGACGGTCAAAATAATTAAAACAAATTTCAAGAACCAAAATCGGGTGATTAAAACTCTAAAAATCGTTCTCATCTAGAATTTTACATTTTAAATGTAAAAAATAGGTTTACAACAATAAAAATGTAATTCGTAAGGACGACATTGCTTATTTTAAAAATATCTGGGTATAATTGCAATATATTGAAAAATCATACGCATAATTTGAGGTGTTTTGCATCGGTCGTTCTACTGCCTATTCTGAATTCCTGTTGCATCTTCATTTTGACGCAAATCACGAATTGGCATTTTCTTCGGATACTGCGGATCAACCAATTCAGGTAGAAAGGATTTGGAAAAGAAAGTCACCAACTGATTCTGCATGTTCGCACGCCAGAAAATATCGTCCCTGACGATTTTTTGTACGCTTAGTCCAAATGGTGTCCATATAACAAACAAGCAATACTTTCTATTTGTTACATGTAGCTGGCCCTGTACTTGGAAATAGTAACTGTCTTTAGTTTTTAATGTTATTTCACCATTTATTATCTCCGAAAATTTAATTTTCTTTTCTCGAATGGCTTCCGTTGGTGAAGACGATGCGGCTGTTGAGGGACATTTTATTTCGACAATCCCATCGTCATCTATTACACCATCCGGCGAAGCTGCTAAGAAATTAAATTCACTGTCAATAAACAGACCACATTCGCGTACACGAATTCCATGTGTTTTCTCCAACTCTCTTAGAGCAATAAATTCGTGTTCCTGTCCCCAACGTGTTGCTGCAGTCCCGAAAAATTTATCATACAAAAGACGCTTTACCAAATTTGCGCAATGTGTAGTTTTTCGCATTTTGCATATTGCTGCAAAATTGGACGCAGTCAACCGTATGGAACGCTCCTGTCGCCATAATAAATTGGTACTTTGACCTATCGTGGTATGTTGTAATTCGTCTCGTTCAGAATCCGATTTTTTAATCAACGCTAACATTTCTTGTTCTTTTATATCGTACTGCTCTTTAGTTAACATTACAACAATTTCACTTTCTGTGGCACCATAATCACTGTCGGCAGGTGTTATGGGCTCCCTTTTTTTCTTTTTTACATCTGGAAATAATTCCTGTCTGCATCTTTTCCAAGTTCTTACCCTTTTCAAACTATTCATAAAGCGTTGAGTGTGTTTCCCTGGACTGGAGTGCACAGCTCTTTTATGAATAACCCGCGGTAATTCACCAGGTTCCAAATTGAAAGAAATTGAAGCAGCTTCGCATCGAGTTTGATATCGAGCCCCTTCCACTGAAATTAATTCTTTTGCCGCCAACGAATTTTGCCAAAATAGAATTGTAACACTCCGCTGCATTATTGTCCATGTTTATCAACAAACTTTCTGCATTTCTCGCAACTCTATCAACGATTGCCATGACATCTTGATAGAGGCCAGATACCTTCATTTCTGAAATCCACTCTTCATTAACTTTAAGATCAGTGCAGAAGTAAGACGAGCAATCATCGTGTTCCCCAAAAACGTGATTAGGTCCATTTCGAATATCATTGCGAAGCTGCGTAATTTTTTGGCTATGTGATAATTCCAAAGAATTAGCATATTTAATGGCACCTTGGACACCATTCCTTAACCGCTTAATTCTATTATTAAGGCAATTTCTCTGCGTTATTGGAACTATCACTTTTTTGGAACTTATTCTTCGCTGAGAAAGCTCTCGAAGCTTTGTACAGAAGTTCCGCAGCAAATGATTGCAGCATTCAATTTTTTGAATTATTCGGGTACCATAGGGACGAGCTTCCATCAATTTTTTTGTAACACTACTATCACCATCTCCAATCAAATACCCGTATTTTAAATTATGCATTTCAATGCTTCTCATAAAACCTTCAACAAGAATATCAGATTCCATTCCTGTAGACGCCTTGTTCCAGTTCTTAAAACAGATATGGTTTGGCGGTTCAGTGTTTCGTGTTTTGGAACGAGAACATACACAACAATATTTATTTCGGACACCTAAAAACAACACTTTACCAGTTTTTTGTCCGATAATAACACCAACCCCAGATGAAGCATTGTAATTAACTCGGTAACTCCTTTTGCTCCAAGCGCCATCTGCGATCACACTTATTACGGGTATGCCATCTGAATCCACGTTTCCTTCTTCAATTGCAAGTTTTGCTTCTTCTTTCCCAGCCTTTTCGATTATTTCCCATGCCGTATCATGAACAAAATGTGAAACTGTTTTTTCGGTTGCAGTGAACAAATGAGGTCCCATACATGGAATATCACATGTAGAAACTACTTCTCGTAGTTGGGAATAGCCGCCTCCAGTAGAAATAATCCCCAATACTGCTGCTTTATTGATATCCATAGTATTTGGATCATCGTCCGAAAATATAAATTTTTCAGATTTGCACATATCACACACAATAGTAAATTTGCTTTGTAGTCCAATTCTTTGTTCTTTCGTTATATTTAAATGTTCATTAGAACAAGAGAAAAGTTGATTATGTCTAAAAGTGATGATTTGCATAAAAAATCTTTCAATATTCACTATTCTTCGGCCACTAATATCGTTATTGTCACGCGCACTGCCACTAGTTTTTGCTACATTTTCCACATTTATTTCATTGGTAAAACTATTACGGGGTAATTGTACATTATTGTCCATCCCAGGCGAAGCCAAGGTGCTGCTTGTTGATGCTCGTTCAACAATTGGATTGGACAGAGTTTTTATCTTGTTGCGAATTTTTTTCAATTTTTGTCTTTGGGATTTACGTTTAGCTCCAACAGTTAATCGAGGCATTGTCGAGAGAACTTAATGGTAGGCACAATAGTTACCTACTCGTAAATGGTGAACCAATTAAATAAAAATTATTTACCTAAAGTACCCTTTAGCAATGTAATAGAAACGCAACACAAGATCACACTTTGTTTTTTTTTTTAAAACACTTTTATTTGTATAAAAACAATTTCTCGGTATTTCAAGTTATTAATAACTTTACTCCACTGAAAGTCAATGAGCGACTGATACAAAAAAGCACAACCAAAGATTTCCTTAAACAAATCTGGATTTTACAGTGTACGTTCTCCGAAATTGGCGCGCCACTTTGCATCCGGTACATCTGGCATGTTACCCTGCGATAATTTTATTATTATGTTTTTAAACGCCTGAAATTTAGGCAATGTGTATTTAAAAACATAAGTTCATGTTATCCATATTACGTCAAAACGGCTCATCTGAGTGATGTGCAAAAAATTTATATTTAATGGTTAAATATGCGTGAAGGTACCGAGCGGTCGTATTTGCCATAAAAGACAAACGTAGCGCCTTAAAATACATGATAAACATAAGGCATTTTTTAAACATTATTATTAAATAGAATTTTTTTATAGAAACATGTTTTCTTGATCTCGGAACTTCAATTCATCTTTAATTAACAAATTACTGTTTACTTCACTCGATTATATACAATGGTTACTGCACAATATTTCCTACACGAAACGCTTACAAACTTACTGCAGCATTACGCCCTTAAAATGTTAAAATATTTTTAACAAGTTTCCTCAATAATCGGTTGCAGCAGAATTTCTTGCTTTATCATGTTAAAAATTGAACAAAAAGTTATCTGGCTGTGCACTTATTTTTCGTTCATATTGTGTGTTCATTTAAATGAAAAAAAAACAATTAAACATTTTGATCCCAGGCGATTATTTCATGGCAGACCCAGAAAGATTTACAACATGCCTCTTTGAGTAATGTCATTTCTTGGAATTCCTAATTTATGACGGAGTTTATGATGGTAAGGTTCGATTTCATGTACACTCGGCCAAGATGAAAATGTCTCTCACCCTGTCAGTAGTTATTACCTGAACAGTTCTACCATAAATTAGTAGTATTGTAGAACTGAGCTGTTGTTAAAAATATCATTACTGACTAGAGAAAAATACGCTTCTTTTAAAATCGCAAAAACAAACTTTGCGGTGTTATTTAAAATATCTGATGTAAATTAATAGATTTTTTTCTAATACTTGACACTTTATAGTTACTGTTACTATGTGGTCCATTAGAACTATCGCTTTAAATAAAACTTCCAAAGTTAACCTCAAATAAAATATTATGTTAAATTCTCTACTTCTGGTATAAAAATTAAAACTTTATAAATTAATTGTTCAAACACATAAGCCTACAATAAATACATTAAAGTAATCAATGGGTAAATGTACAGCACAGTCGTATAAAATTGAAAGACTTCTAAAGTTAAGTTTAACGAATTGGGCTTAAAATGCGAAATAGTCTCCGCCTGGTGACAAATATGTCAGCTAAAGCTAAGGCACCCAGTGTGAAACAACACAGCACCTAGCGGTTTCTTCTATAACTAAAGCTTTCGTGTCACGTTTGTTTGTTTACTAACGGTGTGTGAGTTTTTTTAAATAACATTTAATAGTTTATTTAACAACAATCTAGGGGTAGACGATGGGATAGAAATAAGAACAACAATTAAATTCAAATACTTAGGGTTTATCGTATCTAAGGAAGCAACTACAGAAGAGGAGATAAGAAGTAGATTAGAACAAACAAGGCAACTAAGCAAAGCAACTAAACCCAGTACTCTGGGATAAACAAATAACAAAAAGAACCAAGCAGAAGATATATAACAGCATAGTTCGGGGCGTACTTACTTATGGATGCGAGTTTAAATAAGAACAGCAAAAGAAAAATAAACGCCACCGAAATGGAATACAGGAGAAGAAGTTGCCAACTCACAGTAATGAATAAAGTCCGAAGCGAGGTTATAAGAGATCAGATGAAAGTAGAAAAGGATACCCTAACGTACATTGAAGAAAGAAGACTGTTGTGGTACGAACATGTAAGGAGAGCGGAAGAGCATAGGTGGATAAACAAAATAACGGAATGGAGTCCGGTTGGACGAAGGAAAAGAGGAAGACCTAGAAGATCGTTTAGGGATGAGATCGACGAAGCCATGGTCAGAAGAGGGTTAAGGGAAGGTCAGTGGAAAAATCGAGAGGAATGGAGGAGCTGGTTGAAGGAAGGAAGTCAGTGACAACTGTATCAAATCCTTATACAACGTATCCCAGAAATAATGTCATTAATTTTAACCAGTGATAGAACTCGTCAAATTCATGAATTTTTTTAAATAACTTTTTGGTGTAAACGTTTTGATTAACAAGTTAAAATTGTTGAGAGATTTGACTCTTATTTCGTTACCCGCCTATTGATAATATTGCTGAATGTTAAACACCGATAAGCGTAGAACAAAAAACCAATGCAAGAAAACATTCCCTGCTTTTTAGTTCTGTCGACGCAGCAACTCATTAATTAGACCGTTGCTGTTATTGTAAAGTTCTGGAATGCAAATTGAAAAATGCTATGTACAAAATAATTGTTACAAGCATTTACAAGTTACAATAATAAAGACTAGATGTGCAGCGGGTGGTTTAAATAAGTGAGTAACAAAATTATTTATTATAAAACGCACATACCTTGAATATCCAATGAAAGATAATTTTTTATGCAGTCAGTAAAAACTAATATTCACGATCACCGTCAGTGAATTATCAAATTAAGGCGGCTCGTCAATTTCAGGGAGGGTAAAATGCCAAAACAAAATTGCGATTTCAAAAAAATGGTACATAGAAAAAATGTTTGTTTTGAGGAGTTCTACTACGGGTTAAAATGAATGTCATTATTTCCGGGACACGTTGTATATGTATACAGGCTGATTCCTAGAAAAACGTCCCACGCTCTAACTCAGTTATTTATTGCCCGATTTCAGAAAACAAAATATAGATGATTAGTGGAGTTAGTACCTACTACAAGAAGATATTAATTTGGATTTTTTCCCACATTAACTTCAATGCGAAGTGACAGTCAACTTTTTTTTTCAAATGGCAATGTATACATATTTTTATTTGTGGTAGAAGATTTTTTTCTAAATCCAATGATATCTAATAACTTGACCTTGCAGTAATATTAAGGAGAAAAAAAATAAAATATTTTATCAAAATAAGTCGGACTTCCAATAAAAAAAACTTAAATGTAAGAGTTTCATTCAAATTTTCAGCTATTTTACGATTAGAATTTATAATTTTTATGCGAGTGCAATAAAAATCGCAATGAAGTAGTGCGCCTTTACAGCAATCGCTTTCAAAACAGGGAAGTTCCAAAACCTCGAACATAGCAATGTATATTTTTTAAATTTATTCTGTTAGATTTTTTTTATTTTGATACAATAACTTATTAAAAAAAAATCCATATTAAGTCATTTTCTAAAAATAGCAAGGCTGCCGTGAAAAACAAGCATGTTGAAATATTTTATTCAAATAACAAAACCAGTTCAAATAAAACTAAAAAATGTCCTTATAAATATTGTTCAAATTGAATGCATCTTCTAGTAACTTCATAGGTTGCATTCAAGCGAAAATTAGAAGGAATTTCGTGACAAACATTGATAATTCAGAAACATAGCCATAATCTTAGCTTTGGTCCAGGAGGAATTTTTAGTTAGTTACAAAAAAATTTATGAAAAATTGTAACTTGATGGGGTAAAGCGGATCAGATTTTTTGCTTATTTAGATATTCTGCTTTAGACTGAAAAATTGGGCCGCGGGGGAATCGAAATTACGATCCAGTATATCTCGAAAGGGCAGCAATAGCGGTTTATCGAGGAACTATGGGCATAAAAAAAGAATCTGAACAATTTGCAGTTCCCTGCACGACGTTAAATCGGTGGTTGAAAAACGACCTTTTGGCATTTGGAGATGTTGGTTGAAATTCTCTTATTGTGCCGAATGGGGTTTTTCTATGAAGAGCTATGACGTAAGATATATGGTGCCACAATATTTAAATAAGTCGGCAAAACGGGAGAAAAGGTTCCGCGACAATTTACCCAATCTGGATTGGTTCAAGGCCTTCATACTAATTGAATATTACATGTTTGAGCACGACCGCCGTTTTATCGTTGGGAAGTGTCGAAGCTCGTTTTGTATTGCTGGATAATAAAAACGATCTGAATTTTGTTAACTTATTTATTTTAGTTCGAGCGGTTTCTTATGAACTGCGTCCTCGAACGGTTTTATGGGAACTGCTGGTCCTTTTCGCCCCTATTCGGGACTACCGGGCTTTAGCTTCGTTGTGCGCCCTTGGTTCAACGCAAGGACGCAACATTACATAAGTTCTCTTATATTATCTAACTATGTTATAATGTGATGCATTGTGCCTTCATAAAGAGAAAAGCGAAAAGTTGCTTGGAGGATGGGTCATCCTGCAGCCTGGTAACTCACGTTCGCGAAATAAAATGTTTTCAGGCAATATTGCCGTTGACCGTATTTTATTCTTACATACATCACAACTTGATTTGCGTATCAATTGTTTCACGATATATAATTAGAAGTACACAAATCGACAAAACGTGGTTCAACATGGATGACATCCGGAACAAACTTTGTACGTGCCGAGGTTCTTTTGTAGCATCTCCGGGTTTTTCATCGCTGTTATCCATTCTCCACGGATGAATGCATTTTTCGGTAACGAATACCTAGCAATTTACGAAAACAAGTAGTAATTTCAAGCGTGTAAGATTATTTAATAGTATTTAACTTACCTCGGAGCTGTTCTGTCCTCACAATTTAAAACAGAGCAGACATACATCTTACTCGGCTTGGTCTTAATTGAGCTTAAAAAAAACGTGGAACTTATCGTACGAATCACAGATAATGTAAGAATGCAGATGCAGACGAAAATTAAAACCCACGCACTTTACGATAAATTTCTAGGAATTTTGCATGTTTCCTGCCGAAGTTCGAAATTCGATAATTCTCGTTTTGGCGGGGCCGTTGAAAGCGCCATCTTCTTACAGTGTATTGCAATACATTTAATTTGCCGGGATATGATAGGAAAATAATCCGCTCGGCGCTGCGATCTTAATTTCGCTGTGCTTGACAGTTACAAGTTGTCAGTTACAAGGGTTACTGTTTAATTTCTTTATTATCTGTGGACAACTGTCTTAGATGGTGCAATTGGAGTCCTTTGTTTTCAAACGCGAGTAATAAATTTAAGGTAAATGTCATACTGAAACAAAATTGTGAAATTCCAGTCTTCCTCAATACATTTTGAACAACACCAAATGTGTTATGACTGCCGTTTGTCAAGCTTCAAATACGTTCGCCGTAGGGGTTATAATTATTACCGTCTTAAACGTACAATTGACGTTTAATTTTTGTCTTTTCCTTTCAGTAATGAATGCTAAGTGCAAACAACTAAAACTCACAACAATGTCATTCACAAATAGAGCCGATTGGGATCCCATCTTAGACGCAGAGCCGGGATGTTTAACTGCAACCGCTTCTTCACGCATCAGACGGTACAAATCCCCCAAACACGTCCAATTTAAGTCCAATACTTTTTTTTAGTGATCTAATGAGTCTGTTTTGTGAACCTCCACCGGGCCTTTATGTTGTCGGTGATGAATCCAACATGAAGTTCATTCATGCCGTGATCATTGGAGTGATCGACACCCCTTATGAAGGAGGCTTCTTTTACTTTATTTTAAAGTGTCCTAATGATTACCCTATTAACCCGCCGAGAGTGAAGTTGATGACCACCGATGCAGGCAGGGTTCGATTCAATCCAAATATGTACAAAAATGGCAAAATCTGTTTGAGTATTTTAGGGTAAGGAGGAATTTTGTTTGTCCAATTATAACTGATTTGTTGCAGAACTTGGGAAGGACCAGCTTGGAGCCCTGCACAACAGTTGTCGAGTTTGCTCTTGTCGATTCAGAGCTTAATGAATGAAAAACCTTACTTTAATGAACCAGGATTTGTAAAAGTGCGCAATAAGTAACATTTTAATTCTTAGTTGTTTAATTGTAATTCTTAGGAAGAAATACCAGGAGATTCTAAACGCTATAATGACTTAATTCAGCACGAAACTTTAAGGGTAGCCGTTTGTGGAATGTTAGAAAATGAGTGCCACCTGACCATTCCTGAACAATTATGTGAAGTGATGGAAAAATCATTCCTTGATTTTTATGATCAGTATATCGAAACAGCTAAGAGTAACCTCTACTTGGACGGAGAACCCATGATTGTATGTGATTGAATGGTATTTTTTGCTTGTAATTTTATTTCTTGAATTAGGATCCGTTTACGAAGCATTGCGTCAGCTCGTACCAATACAAGAGAATATTAGAACGGCTGGAAGCAATTCATACAAGGTTGATGACTAAAAACGCGCAAATTTTGAAGGTACCTCAAAAGTCTCAGGAATCTGGAGATACAGACAGCAACGGATCAGAAAAGTTAGAATGAAAGTCGTAAGTTTAAAATGTATTATTTACAAAACCATTTTTATTGTGTACAATAAATTAATGTAAATATTGTGTATTTTTAGGACTTCAAAATTACAAGGTTTTATTGTTTTCAACATTTGGGAAATTTTCGTTTCTATGTGATTCACAAATTTATTGTCTTTCTTGATATTCCTTGCAATTGGGGGAATTGTTTTGCCCTTTTTAAACTGATTTTCAATTTCCAAGTATCGTTTGTGCTACTTTAATTTTGTATAATCTTTGAATTTTTTAGTTTTCATTCAACAAAGTAATTTTTAAAAATGTTTTTTGCTCACCAAGAATATGATCTCGACTATAACTTAATTAAATTTTCATGGCACTTAAGTTATTTTATTAAGGCTCGATCTTTCCACCTAATAAAGTTCCTAATTGCATGGCTTTAAGCCATTTACTTGCCAAATAGCTATTCGTCAAATTGTGGATGTTACAAAAACCCACACTCTTGTTGTGAACCTGGAAATATCTGACTTAAATCATGTAGAAATGAAATATCTGATAAATGGTTGTTTTTGTTTTAATGTGATGGTAATTTTTCTGTGATTATTCCTGCTTAGAGTCTGTATCTACGGTACAGTTGTGCTGATGTTTATATAATTGGCAGAATCAATTTTTAAAAACACATCTAACATTTCAGTCAAACTGTTGATAAAGTAATAGAGTTAAACCTTATACAGTATCAGTTGGGGCGATGTCGTTAAAGTACTTATCACGGCTTAAAGTAATAAAGCTGTTATTTAGGTGTGAATTCTTACCGGACGTATTCAGGTAAAAATTTGGATTCTCAAAAATCTTTTGTTACGTAAAGTCATTTATTTCTTATCTCTAACAACATCGCCCCAACTGATCGTGTATAAGGTATAACATGAATAAAATATAAATAATGTACAAGTGTTAAATATGAAACAATTTCTATTTACTTACAAAAAATGTTTTTCCTCTTTTCTCATGAACAATTTTCATTTAAACTTATTGTGCACTTTTTTTAGCACATCTTAAAAAGCTTTAGGACACACACACATATGATCAAATAATATAACAAAAATTAACAATCAGTTTTGTGTTTGGAAATATGGAAAAAGGTTGAAATTGACTTTTAATTTTTGCTCAATTGCAATGTTTAGTTAAAAAATTCGTAACGTCTCAACCGGTTAACATTTTGATCTGAAATAATTTTTAGGATTTAAAAAATAGTGTCAAAAAGCAATTGCTTAAATATGAACAACAGAAAAAATTATTTGAATTTCTTGTGCATTTTTAAAATTACCCATTTGATAATCCAAAATTGTAATATGCAATGTTTAGTTAAAAAATAGTGTCAAAAAGTAATTACTGTGTGAACAACAGAAAAAAATATTGAATCTTGTGAACTTTTAAATTTAAACGTTTGGTAATCCAAAGTTGTAATATGCAATGTTTAGTTAAAAAATTCGTAACTTCTGAACCGGTTAACATTTTGGGCGGAAATAATTTTTGGGATTTAAAAAAGTAACTACTGAAATATGAACTACAGAAAAAATTATCTGCTAGTTGATTATCACTTAGTGATTTAATGCCGGGGTAGTTTAGTTTCAATAATTTTTCTTTATAGGTTGCAAACATCTGTGAAAGATCCAGCTTGTTCTGAGAACTCATGTTGAAAACGTGCCAATAATCTGCAGGTTATTAAAAAGTGTTCACGAGAAACAAGGATAAACATTTTATGTAAGTAAATTGCATATTCAACACTTGCACATTATTCATATCTTGTTTGTGCTAGCTCTATTAGTAATTAGGTTAGCAAGAGTTGTAGTGTTTACCTTAAAATTAAGTAGGAATTATGTTAATTGAAATATTCCCTCTAAAGATTAAATATTTACCTACATAAAATGTTTTTCCTAATATAATCTTGAGAAAACTTTAAGATTATTACCACGTTTTCACATGAAGAAGCTTGTGGCCAGATTGATTTTCAATAAGAAATTGAACATAAATTAAAAATCAACTTGGACCTCTTTCCAAAGCAAAATTTGAACAGAACACATCAATAGATCTGGTATATGAATTGTGTATAATCACCGAACAAAAAGTGCAAAATTAGAAGAATCGTCTAAATGATTTTCAAAAGAGCATTGCACCAATGTTAACGATGGAATTTGTGGAATGTGAAAAAATGTGGAGTGCACTAATTGTAAGAATCTTAAAACCATTTCACAAAATGTAGAAAATATACTTGCTTTGAAAAATATGGTCAATGAAACTCTACAACTAAAAAACATTCATGAGCACGAAGAAAAAATGATCAATTTAATGAACAAAGTTTATCTAAAATTGAAGTAATCCAAAAAACGGATGTTTAATATTTGTTAGAATTTTTCTGGTATATCACAACTTGAATTGTAAATTTGTTACATTATTAATACATAATACAAAATTTTAATTTGTAATTTTGACAAGACATTTTTTAAATGTGTTGATAAATTTTAAACGGGCGCTAAAGTTTTTAAGATGTGTTAAAAAAGGTGCGAGAAACAAGAAAAATATTTTATATAAATAAATATTTAATTTAATTGAGATAATTTCTACATAATTTTAAGGTAGACATTAAAAACCTTTCTACCATCTGTTGTCGAAATTTTTTTATAAAATGAGCTGATTGATAAAAATTATGATTTCGCAAACTAATTTTTTTGTATTACTTTTTACATTCTTTGTTGCATGAAATTGCTCAAATTGTAAGTAGTACTAAGTGCACAGTTTTGATTCTGCCTTGTTTCTTACATTCCTCATTCAGATTATAACCAAATAATTGTTTTGCAGTCAAATTATACGTTATTTTTGTTCTAAAAATGTAGATGTGTTAATAAATATATTTTTCCTAAAAGTTTAATTTTTGTTGAAGTGCTCAATCATGTACTTGTTTTTATTAAATATTTTAAATATAAAAAAATAACATAAATATTTAAGACTAACCCTGCCACAAATTATATTACAGGAGAAGGTGGTTCGTAAGGAGATGCATCCATTTCAATCTCGTCTTCATCTTCATCATCATGACTTTCTGATTCGTCGTCATCATCATTATCATCCTCATCATCTTCTTCCTCCTCTTCTTCCATATTCTATAAAATATACATTTTAACGTACTATAAACTGCTACAATAAATATACCTCCGTTGCTGTTTTCCCTATCGGTACCAAATCACTGTTTCTTTGAGATATTGACGTCAACTACAAAAAAAAATATTAACAATACTGCAGGAATTAGTTTAAAAATTCACCCAAGCTTGATGTTCCTGTTCTAATTGTGTTACTTCAGTTTCATCGTCACAAGGTTGATCGACACTGAACCAAGCTGAATCTATTAACTTCGGCTTCAATGTGGGAAATAATGGAATGGACATTTTTAATCTTTATTCTAGTTTTAGTTTAGTTATTTTCGTATGGGTATTATTGTTACAGAATAAATTAAAAAATCTTGACGTTTTAATTCAAACCAATGTTGACGTTTACTGTCAAACACAGACGCACAGATAATATAACATACACAGACGTCAGTTGGATCAGTCCTGACAACCGTCAATTTGAATAACACCATCGCAGGCCTTTGCAAGATTTTCAAAAATCACACCAAATTATTTGACAATTAATTTGTAATTCGACTTTTTGAACTAAATTCATCTTAATGCAGTATTCACACATGAAAGTGAATAGGCCCTGCATTATGGGACCGAAGTTTTTTTATGAAATTACACAGTCGAGTAGAAATTTAGTGAAAGGACTGACGTATTCCAGGCAGTGTAACAGTCCTGTGCTTTAGTACCCTTTCTAATTTTGCGTTGTTAGTGTCTGTGTTTTAGTTTATCATCGACAATAACTATTTGACCATTAACTGATCGGACAGCGAAGAATCGAAAAAAGTAAGGTTAGTTTCTAAATCACATGTCATATGTTGTGCATTTTCTTATCATTTCCTTACGATTGTGACGTTTAACTGTTAGAGAAGGTAGTATCAGGATTTCTAATGGGTTGTTTACAATTGCATGGTCTTAATTGTGTGCATCCATTGTTGCATCAATAATATGGGTTTACATAACAGTCCATTATAAATTTAAAATCGTAGTTAAATGTTGATAAAAACTAAGTAATTGCGTAAGTGTGGTACAGAATTAGTCAAGAGTATGCATGCCCTTGAACAGGAAATGTACATTATATTAGTACTACATTAAATATTTAAAAACTACATTTTTGTTATTTTTTATTGCAATTTTCTAAATCCATTAAAATTAAAAACTTTTCATTTAGAAAGTTTGTTGCATGTTTATAGATTTTTTTTTAAATAAATGGTCAATTTGCATTTATACTTGCCATTTACAGATTCCTTTACTAAACATTATTTTTCTTTACTCTTGATAAACCATGGACGGTAAAAATATTTGTTTTCAACCTAAATGGTTAACCTAAACCCAACGTTTATATCCGATAGGAAATTGTGTGGTACGGAACTATAATAACGATAAAGAAAGAAATTTTGTAATATCTGTATGTAAATATGTGTTTCTGGATCATCAACACAAGGCAAGTAAAACAAAAATGCTTGTAAAACCAAAAACGTTACATATAATCTTATTTTTTCCCTTGTTGTTTCCAAGTTGTTGTCTATTTACAATCGCAGTTGCGGTTACAAACCAATTCCGGTGTTTTCCCCGAATTTTTTTATTTTTTTTTGATATAAGTTCATCTTAAAATATTTTTTGTAAGCATTTGGGTCACCAAATCGCATGAATGAAAAAACAACAAAGAATTTCATCATTTACTGTTGTAGAGTACCGTAAATTTGTGTAACCCCCTTCAAGGATTTGAAAGTTACTCTTGACGTCACCGCATCTCTCAAACTCTGATTGTAAATGCCTAATCATTTTGTGTCGCGTTATCATTTAATTTAATGCTTAATTTTTTTAAATTGCATGCATGAACTTAATGTCTCAATTTTTTTTTTTGTTTGCCTGGCGAAATTCCAAAGGTTCAGTGATCACTGGAAGCTGTATTAACAAGATTAACAACAAAGGTTTTTTCGGATCGAAAATTAAATTAAAATTAGAAAAATGTATGTCCCAGATCTTTCAATACGGTTAGGTATAATGATTTTTTAAAAAATTGAGAACACTTTCTCGCTATTAAAAGTACTTTCCGGTTGTGCAGAAAGGACTTTCAAGGTAGGCAGACCAGGGCTAGACATTGCTGCAGACTACGTATTAAGGTTTTCAAAAGGAGTTATTAAATATTCTTGTAGCCACTAAAATTGTAACGGTGACTTTCCGATTGACGACAGTCTGGAAATCAGTTATAAAATCAGTTATCTGCACATATGGTAAATTGTTTTGTGCCCGTTTCTTAGTTCATTCGGAAATACAGTTAAATCCGGTTATAAGGAACATAGAGTTTTAGGAAATTAGAAGGAATAAAAGCTTATTATATTCAATTATACAGTGTGTCCACGGATGTGATTGCGCACTTTTGTAAACTTTCTTATTTGTCATTTGACGAGAAAAAGTCATTCTTGATAAAAATTTCTGCTTATCTTGGGAAATCATAAAGAGTTGTCAAATTTCTATTGAAATGTACAGGATCTCCAAAAATTAGAAAGTATGAAATTGATGTTAAACAAAGTAACCTTATTTTCCGTGTTTGTGAAAAATGTTATTTCACAGTTGTTTCAAAATGTAAGAAAAGCTTAAATACAAATTTTCGGTTAACAATGAACAAAATACATTTGCACTAAAAATGATAAATAACCCAAAAATGATAAATAATGTTACTTTGCGTAAGGTCGGTTTCGTACTTTCTAAGCGCCCTGTTCATTTCATTAGAAATTTGATAACCGTTTATGATTTCCCAAGTAAGCAGAACTTTTTTTTTTTCCTGCCAAATGGCAAATAAGAAAGTTTACAAGACTGCGTAAACCCATCCATGGACACACTGTATTTAACAAACGACTGAACGAAATTAAATTAACTTGTCTGGAGTGTCCCGAAACAATTCTATTGTACATGGACACTGAGTAGGAGGAACTTGATTACCTACAAATCTTACTTTGACGAATATTTTAATTATAGTCGAATGTTTCCAAGATTTACACGAATCCATCTGAGCATGAAGATTTTCGTGTGAAGTTGAAAGTACAATAAGATCGCTAAAATTTTAGGGGCATCATTAGTTTCGTCAAAGAATGTGAAATTAAATTTAATAAATCGGCCAAGAGCGAGTCAGGCCCGCACAATTAGGGTTCCGTACTAAAACAACAATTTTCTCGCAACTATTACATTGTCGATATTCTACGCAGTTTTCCAGGAAATATATGGCTTACTCACCCCATTAAAATCAAAATGTTAGCTTCAGAAACCTAGAACGGGAGGGGGTCATTTTTTGCACATTTTTAGCTGTATCATTAAGACCATTGAAATTAGAATTATAAAAAAAAAAATTTAGAATCCTTACAGTTAGCTCTTGCAAATGATACCCCACACGATATGTTAATTTAAACTTTTTTATTGGTACCAAACTGAGCCCCATATTAATCTAAAAATAAAATTTTATATAGTTTGATGAGCGATAAATGTGCGCGCCATCAAGATCTATCATTACGCCAAATTTCAAGTTTCTACGTTACTTAGTTTTCGAGAAAAACCCTTGTGACAGACGGATGGACACCGAAGTGATCTTATAAGGTTTCCGTTTTTTCCTTTTAAGGTACCGAACCCTTAAAATGGGCAGATTTAAGATATTTCGAATTGCTACTTTACTTTTGCCTCGTGCGGTATGTAAATATTAGTTTATGAAACTTAATAATTAATTTTATTGCAATTTGTCGTTAAAAGTGCCTGAAAATTTATTGTCGCTAGTTATATTTTTGTATAGAAATTTTATTAATGCGATCTTTGGGTTTAACTAAAGTTTTCACCTTCATCATAGCAGTGACATTGCTATCTAAAACATCATTTATATTTTTTGGTATGTTGTTTGCTCATTGTCCTTTTCAAATATACAATTTTACCGTTTTACAGACATTAAATTACTTCGGCAAATTACATAAAGCATTTCGTCATTTTGGAAAAGCCGCAATCGTGGCTATACATTTTTTTTCGGGGTTAGATAATTTACCATTGGTTAAGCCGGAAACCTGGCTAAGATGAATCTTTTTCGGCCCGAAGCAGTTCCGTCTTATACAGCTTTGACTGTAACTTGTTTGTCATTTTTTTAGTTTTGTTTTAAGGTTAAAGTTGTAAGTGCAAACCAGGTGCAAATCAATTGATAATTTTATAAAACTTGTTTTGCAAAATTTGGTTTGATTATTTTTATCTCCCACCTCTACAAACTTCTTTCGTCTAATTTCGCCTGTTTCGGCAATAAATGATTCAACTTTATGATTTTTAAAATGTTATTCCGTGTGATTTTTTAAATTTAACATCTCGATAGCTTTTTTATGAAGCATAGGTTTGGCTATGTTTTATGTCAAGTTACGTTCTACGTTTTGCCTTGTAGAAAAATTGTCACAGACGTCGAACTTTATAAATCACCTTGTATATTTTCCTTTTAATGCAGATTGTTTTGATAAGTATCTTTTTACTTGTTTGTTGGTTCAAAGTTTAATATTCGAGTTAAATGCCCGATAATTTTAATTGGTATTGTTACATTTTTTTCTTCTTGCGAATTTGGTTTCTTAAAAAGCCGAAAATAGAATTTGTGATTTTTTGAAATAATGATTGAAAAATTGACATTTATTACCGTTATCTTTAACAGTTCAAAATCAATAATAACTTCTTTGGAACATAATTATGTTACGATGAATGTTTTATTTTATTTACTAAAATGGAATGCAGTTTGCACAGGTTGCTGTTGAAAATTTAACCGATGTTTTTTATAAACACTCATAATTGGTAAATGAGCAATCCTCTGCACAATCGAATATTTTACGAAGTAATCCAACTCGCAGCACTTAAATTCCGAATCGCATACCGACCTTTCAATAATGGCACATACTTTCCTCGGCGGTTATGAGAAAATTCCTTTGATACCGACCTATTTAAGATTTTATTTTATTATTAATTTTTATTAAATGGCAAGAAACAATTTTTATTTTCATGTTATAATTTCACGAAGCGACTTGTAGATTTTTATCTGCCAGGACAACACTTGCGTTCAATTAAAGAATACTCACAAACTGATAAGAAAAGGATTGTTGCCAAGGTACCATTTGGGTATGACTTGCACACGATTCATTTGGTGCCGTGTGCATAAAAAGCTCATCGATTTGGGCGACTTTGAACCTCCGTACCGGCGAACAAACGTATCATTATCGGTTCCTTCGATTAGATTGGTGCTACGTGCAAAATTCAGTTTTCAGGTGTCGTGTGCAATTAGTTTCTTGCAAACCATAAATAGGTCAATTATTTCAAAGTTGTTCAATTAAATGTTATTGTTATTAGACTTCGTAGACCCGGTAGCACATGTTACTACCTATGAATGAGTAACTTTGTTGTTGAAAAATGGAATTTCATTTACAATTTAAAGTCTAATTACATCTTCATGAGTCATTTTATTTTTGCTTGGTTAAGTATTGTGCACTCATCAGTTGATTAAACTTTGATTTGTTATCGATTGTTTAAGAATATTTGTTTAATTTTTTTAATTTCATTTTATTGAATTCACTTTATTTTAAAATAAAGTTTCATTTTTCCTCCTGCCTACAATATAAATGTTTCGGGGCACTGCATCCAATTTGGTTTATTATTAGCTCTTACTATTTTGCATTAACTAATTTCTTAGTAAGATGGTTTAATTTTTTCTAATCTGCAAGTTTAACGACCTCTAAATTTGCTGACTTCTAATTACATGGAACACCACTTGTAATAACTATTATTTGTAAGAGTAATCTAATAATAGATAGAATAGTCAGACATCTGTAAGTAGGTTAAATTAACAGAATTACATGAATTGATTGTTATTGAAAATAATGAATATTTTAATAATAATTAACCAAAGGAAAATAAATATTAAAGTGGAAGATTCATTTATAATTATCACTTATCCCAAGATCAAGTTATCACAGCAAGTTACCATTTTTAGAGATTTCTTTTCAGTTTCATTTGTTATTACTGATTTGAAGCACCTACTAGATGTGTTTGATAAGTTATAGATTAAAATGTGTGGAAAATAAAAATATTACAATAGCAAAATCCAGTAACAAATATCTTGCGACTCCGCTCTTCGGGTCGGGATCGTAAAATGCATTCTCGTGAATTAACATAATGTATTTAATATTTTATTATTAGCCTTGTATGAAAAATGGCTCGAATTTGATTACTTTCAATTTTGTTAAGTACTTGTGAAGCCATTTTTTATTGGTTTGCATTAAACATTTGAGATAAAAAAGTTTAGTTTAACTTTAGTAACTAATTATATAAACTTTATTGTTAAAGCCGAATTTTTAATTAGTTTTTAGTTTATTTTTAATTTAATCTATAATACAAGTTTTTTTCATGTTTCGACATAATTAGCAGAACCAAGCCAAAACATTAATTTTTTAATTTTTGTTTATCGTTCTGCGAACATTTTGAACAGTTATTTTTTCAAAGACCACATTAAGTCATTTATTACTTAATCGTCAAACTTGTAGGGGAAGAGTGTCTGAGATGGCATATTTAAGAATTTGTACATTTTAATTTAACCTCTCATGCCCAAGTGATACGAAATTGTATAACTTACAATTTTAACTCTGTAGAGACAACCAATAAAATATTTATTTTTTTTGGGAAACCCTAACACGCTATTGATGACATCATAGTATTTCATGTCGAACACCCATAAGTAAGTATAAGATTATGTATTTAACAGCACATCAACACTACTTTTTATTACAGCATACTCATTTGGTTTCATAACAATAAGGATACTGTGTAATTGTTAGAATACATTACTTAGCTTAACAGTAATTGATGTTTTTATCTAGTGTACTTGCAAGATACTAAGCACAATAAACACAGGATATTTATTCATCTCTCAATCAATGAAGTGAAGGATTAAAATTGTTTGTATAACTTTCAGGGGCGTAGAAAAGAATACTGTACCACCTTACCCTAAGGTACCATCCCAGACACGAATCCTCTAAGTAAATAGCAAATTAGTATCAAATTTAATTTTTCAGTTCTTTGTTAAATTTAATTCGTGACTGTTTTATAATTAACCCTTTATTCATTTCAATATTCGTTATAACCGATTTTGACTGAATTTAAACAACACAAGTAGTAGATTTTATACGAACTATAACGGAAATTGAATTGCTGTTTAATTTGTTGTAATTTTATTTTGATGATTGACTTGAAAAAAATTATAACTTATATCGAACGAACTTATTAGAAATCAATGGAAGGAGTTTCAGTGTTTTTGAATACTTGTCACCAGTAAAATCAATGTACCTTAATAATCATATATTTTTGACCTTGTGTAAACAATTACAATTACAAAATGTTTTGTTCAAGTTGGTGAACTGAAAGAGTGTCAAATTTTTAAGGTCGTTAAAACCTCAAGTATCTGCCCGATGTTTGATGTAGATACAGTTCATTTTTAATTGCAAGGTACAGACAAATATCGTTTATCTAGTATGCAGCTACCTACTGTTTTTCCCTTCCATTGGTCGCACATTGCGATAAACATCCTAACTTTGATATTTCACACATTAGTAATCCGGCCTGTGGTGTAGTCAACATTTACAAGACGATAAGTGATCAGTGCGTTTGGTTCTTTCGATTCCAGTAGGCAGTTACAGCAGAACATCAGTTTCCTTGTTTTCTTGTTATTATTTTATTTTTTTTTTGAAAAGGTAATTGGATTTATGTGAATATGTGAATATTTGGCCGAAATTTATTGAATTGAAAAGTTTTTAAAGACAAAAACAGTTTTTAACAATTTTTTTATCAAGGCATATAGACAATACAGACGCTCAATTTACAAAATATTGATAGATTGATACCTCGTTGTTGACAATAGTTTTGTCATCACGATTATCTTGAGTTTACTTTTCAGTTTCTACATTTATGTTTATTGTTTCAAAAGTAATAATAATTAATTATCCTGTTCTCTAGTGTCTTCACGAGTGTCTTAATGCAACAGTTTTTATTTTAATTTGTCATTAATTAATTCATTACTTAATATTCGGAAAAAGTAGTTTTCCTGTTTAATGTAGACCAACCGTGTATCTACTTGATGAAATTATTAGTTAAGCTGGAATTTCTCTTGTCTGCTGCTTATCAGACTGGAAACGTATATTCTGTAAACATACTTTGGATTGGCATAGCTGCGTATTTATTAATAAATACATTCTTAAGGTGCCAACTCGATATTGTTGAAAATAGAGATTGTAGTTGATTGGTTACATTGTAAAACATGAATGAGAGTGAATTATCTCGGTAAATATTTAGTGAAACTGGATCTTCAATAGTTTATTATTTGTTTGCTTTGTTGTGCAACCGATCATAAGCATAATCATTTTATGTAAAATTTGTTCTACCGAGTGGCCTTAAATATCTACTACCGCGTTACTTTTGCGATGAGTAACGCTTTAGAAAAATGATGAACCCTACTTCAAATAAACATTAAATGGCACCCAACAGATACTATTTTAATTCATCATTTTCTTCATTTCAAAGGTAACGCGATCGCAGATATTTGGGGCTGCCCTGTATAACAGTCACGCTATTACTAAAAATTGAAATAATTATTCCAATTTGTTATTGATTACGAAATGAAGTAAAAATATTTGACAAATACCTAATCTTGTTGACTTCAGAACCATTCTTGACTAACGTGTTTATAAATTTCGTTAATTCATTTGGTAGTAAAGCGTAAGTTGTATAAATTTTCATTAATTTAATTTTTTCGACTATTTTAGAAATACATGCCTTGTTTAGGGTAGGCTGTGCTTTTAATATTAAATTGGCAACACGCAACTTAAAATCATTTTTATTGAAGGTGCGGTAGGTTTAGTAGAGATTTTATATTTGTTTCTTCTTGTGTCGGTCATCAAAAAGATATTACAAATCAATTAGGTAAAACTCATATCAAAATGTGAAATAGTTTTGCATGGGCGGAAATCTGCGCCAACGCAAAATAATATTCAAAAAATGAATTGAATCCATTCAAATCAGTTTGTGCGCATACCCACGCAAAACTCTTTCACATCGTACAAGAACTTTTAATTTCAGAAGTTTATTCAGTTTTCTGCATTGTAACGATTGTTGTTGTCACAGTGCGAGCTTTTTTTAAATTGTAATTTTCAAATCTTCATTTATTTTCTTGATTTGATTAAAAAGTGTACTTATTTTTTAATGAACTCGTTTCGTTTTAAAAATTATGTTTTGCAATAAATTTTTCTTCAGATTTCAGAATGGATCACGGAGAACACCATATGCATCACGCGGCGCCGAGCATCGATACAACGACATCCATGCCCGGTCATGTCCACGGTAGTTCGCATGAAATGCACGGTTCTTCCCCTAGTGGTCATATGATGATGAGTATGGCGGTAAGAATTTTATGAAATTGAAACAAATTTAAATAATTATAGCTGTAATATCGATACCTTTTTTCCAAAGTATCGTAAGTGACATTTTGAGCGAAATTGAGATTTTGCATTATACCGTAAATATCGGACTAAATGCTTGTTCTGGAAGAGTAATATACCCATTAGTTTATTCTTTATGGTGATAAAAACACAATAAACCTATCGTAAGTACCAAGATAGTTTCATGCAATGACTTTATAGACAAGAAAGTTGTCTCCTGCAAAATTTGCCAGATGTGGCTTACGATACTTTGGAAAAAAGGTATCGATATTACTTTGCTCCCGTGTGACTTATTAGCTTTTTCATTTTTCTTAAATTAGTTTTTCATTTTATTTTCCTGTTATTATTATTTTTGTGTCTTTTTAGTTTAAGGTTCACAGTGAATTAATACCAAAACATGTTTTTGTTTAGTTTCATTTTGGTGTATCGGAAACCGTATTATTCGGTAGCTGGAACTTCACCACAGCTGGAGGTCTTATTGGTTCTATGATTGGCATCTTTTTCATGGCTGCTCTATACGAAGGTCTTAAATATTACAGGTGAATTGAATCGTATTGATTTTAAATCCGTAAACATTCAAATAATATCTTGAAGGACAAAGAATTCAGAAATTGATTGAGTAAAAGCCAAACTTTGTTTTTTGTAATCTCGAACTCTACGGGAAATTACCACTAAATTATTCACGTCAAATCAATATTTTCAAGAACCACAGAAAAAATTGTTTTAGAAGGAAATTACAAGTCCTGTGCAGTGGCGGCGATTTTTAAAACTTTATGGTATTTTAGTGTGTTGGGGTTTAAGTAACACACCAATTTTGACTAGACTTCTATTACATCTAGAGAAATACTATTTACAAGATAATGTACATGACACAAATTAACATGTGTGAGACTCGACTGGCTTAGTTAAAGGATTCGGACAGACTCCTTGCGGGAACTAGAAAATTCGCTTTTATATTCCCGTTGGGGAGGTCGTCTTTTGTTTGCCAGGGTAGGTTCCAGCGCGGGCGGTCCACTTACATATGTTATCTAACACAACGCAAGTGTCCGCGTTGGGCCGGATGTAGTTTGCGTCAAGTTACATATTCAAGTTACATATTCCTAAAAGTTGTAAAAAGTGGCGAAACGACAACGAATCGCTATACAATACGCGAGACCAGAGTAGAAAATTTGTGTTCCCATTTCAAAAAGCATTAAAAAGGTCGTTTTGCAATCCGGATATGGCGAACGAAGAAGATAATGTATAGCAACAGTAAGTTCCCACTAATAAATAGCTCAACGCAATTGTGGGACATCTATTAATTTAGTAACCCCTTTAAATGAGTCAATAAAATTTGGCAGTAGCAAATTTAAATTTGTTCTAAATTGTTTGATTAAACGAAATGATTTTCTTCTTGTTTTTAGAGAATACTTATTCTGGAGAACCTACAATGCCTTGCAATACCGAGCTGTATCATTACCGACAGAAAAGGGAGTAGTCAACGAGGATAATCAAATTGTGCAGTAAGTGCCTTTTACCTTCTCGAATAAAAGTTTTCGGTTTACAAAGTGGAAGTTGTGCGCCATATCAACACTGATTATGACTTTTTTCTGATTTAGCGTTGTAGGCGAGGTTATCCATAAGCAACCGTAAGTTGATTCAGTAATAGCTTAAACGCACTACTATTACTGCATGCACGTTTGCCACCAAAATCTATTACTAATCTATTGTTTGTACTTCACTAATTTATGCAGTTCAAATATTAGCCGTAAAACGCTTTGTAACAAACAGCATAAATCGATAAATGCCCAAAAACATCTCAGCGATGTTGCAAAAATGTCGCATCCCAATTTCGTAGAAACGTATCCGAAAGTTTCTGTGAAAACATAATGTTCCAGTTTCGTGTTTATTGGGAATATATGACAAAGACTTGACTAAAAAACAATTTTGAAAATGAACAAAAAACTGTTTTGTCAGTTGAAAGATTGCAGAGGAAAAAAAATCGATAACATTTTAATAAGGCGAATGTTGCGTTTAGAAGTGGTGTTGAACCGAAACATTTATAAATAAATAGAAGATAAGTTCTATCAATTTTAACCCATTGGTCATTCCATACGTTTATGATTATATATAAAAAAAAAAAACAATTTGAACTGTGTAAATGCATAATGGTATTACTTGTTGTTTACGTCCAACCATAAATTATGACCTGTAGCCATTAAACAACTCTTCAGTGTATGTAGTAGTTTACCCCCAATCGCTCGCCTGATTTTCATCTCATTAATTAATCTTAATCAATTAATTTCAGACCGACCATGCTGAGTTCAGTCCACTTCTTCCAAACATTTTTGCACGTTCTCCAGATGACCCTATCGTATTTTCTGATGCTCATATTTATGACTTATAACGTTTGGCTGTGCATTGCTGTTGTACTGGGTGCTGCAGTGGGATATTTCTTGTTTGGATGGAAAAAATCGGTCATTGTCGACGTAACTGAACATTGCCATTAATTTATATGAAAAGAAGGTTACTTAATGGACACAAGCTGTTTTTAAACTAAGAATTAATTTTTTATACACATTAAGTACTGCAGGGTCTATCGGTATTTCTATAAATATCCATATTATCAGATTATGAATTTTGAATTGATCTGTTACAAGAATAAAGTTAGAAATGGAACGTTTTGTAGTATTAATATCATTACTTTTATCATTAGATTATTTGCTCTTGTTTTAAATTGTGGAGTGTAAGCATAAATGTAAGAGTGCCCCAGATAAGCGGTTTTACTGTATGTTTAATACGTAAATTTTAAAGATGTAAAGGTGCGAACACATCTGACACTTATGTCGTGTTTGTGACATTTATATTCGTCACTTGATATAAGTGACCTTCATTCAACGCGCTACAAATGGTCAAAAAACAATCGCCATTGCCACCTTTGGAAAGAAATTGCGTGACACAAGTGTCTGGTGTGTCCACATCATTGGAAATATTTTTCCATTGTTGAAATTCACAAGTTAAATTTAAGGTTTATTAACAATTTTTTTAAATTTTATTTATGTATTTTTAAACATATCATTTTGTATTGTTAAAGTTGCTGAAAGTGTTGCTGGAGGTTACATATTTTTTTCAGAAGCACAGTCGGATTGCAGTCGCATGAGCTGAAAAGCAACCTGATAACTAGGGGAAAAAATAAATTTCAGTTTTTTTCCTGTCACAGCAGGACGAAAAGAAAAATTGTTTCCAATAAATTTATTGTATTGTTAAACAGTTTTAGTTCTGGCATGTTATCTTTATTTGTCTGAATATGACCTTTGACGCCCAAAGTGGGGCATTGTTGCCCCATGTTTTTTAGCATGGGCAACCACCAAAAATATGTAACCTGTGGTAACAAAAGGTGTGTATTTTTAAACTTCCAACCTGAAACGTATTAAAATAGCCAATGTAAGCATAACTCGCAGAGAAGTTGCTCATTTTATTAGTTGTTGTGGTAAGTTATCAAAGTTACACGAAGAGATTAATAGTTAATTTAAATTGCTTTTAAGTGTAAATTGTTTAAAATTATTTGTATCACAGAATTATCGATTGAATAGAATTTAAACTGCAAATATATTTATTTCTAAAGAAGAAACAAATACAAAAAAATCAACATTCATAGTATTTATAAGAAAAAAGTGCACCTAGTGCTACCATGGTATCAAAACAAAAAATGCTTTCAATAGTTATGAAACTTAATCATAAAAATGGCAGAGTGCAAATACACTGTATTTATGCAATCTTATGATTTTTGATGTAATGTTGATCACCCTCTGAAACAAAACGTTTGCGGCCTCTGGATGGTAATTTCTTCATGATATTCTCAGTTAGAAAGCCCTCTTTGTAACAGCGATCAACAAAGCGGTCTAAAATGATGTAAGCGAGCGGAACATCCATAGATATGTCGGGCAAGTCATCAAACACCCTCAAGAATCCCCGTTCCATTTGATCGGTGGTTATTAGCACGGCCGCATCGAAAGCTTTCAGCAGCTTGCAAAGAGCCTCCTCTTTAACGGCACTGTTCGCCTCCAAGGACATGACAATCGCTTCGTACACGAGCTCATGATGGAAATGAGGTACTTCTAGGGCACGCAGGCAATGGCTCGCTTCGACCAGGTCATCGGACGAGATAAATTCTTGCAGTAATAGAGTCATCTGACGAGTTAGGTATTTTACAGGTCTTAAAGCCCCACCAACTCCCCAAACGTTATGAAGGCGCACCAGACCGTGTTTTATGGACAGTAAAGTGTCGGCTCGACTCAAGGCCTCCTGGAATACTTTATTGTCGCATTTTTCCTTACAGATCATGAGAAATTTCGGTGGAATGCAGTCGTCGGCGATGGCGCGAGCGACGAAATTTCCCAACACGGTCGGAGCGTCCGGTATGTCCAGAATCAGGTCTGACAGATTTGCCAGCAAATTTTCAAAGGCTTTAGTAATGTCCGCTTCCTTGATCACATGGCCGAAGAGGTCAGAAATTAAGACCGACGTCATCTCTCGATGAGACGGTTTGTGGTCCATCGCAATTTCCACGGCGAATTGGACCAAAGCGTCGCGAAACTCGAGTGGGATTGTGTCCCCAATTGCCAGGGCCACCTCATTCGTATCGCCGTTTTCAAAATACTCCAAAACAACAGGCTCGACCTTCTTTCTTAACTCCTCTCTGCTCATCTCAGGAACAACAACCTTTAATTCTATGTCACCATTACTTAAATTCTCACTATCGTAATTGGGATCGTTGAAATCTTCGTACGCTTCTAGCAATTCTGAGCCGGGGACGCCCCAAACGCCTTTGCCTCCGGCGCCACCTTTCTTGGGAAGCCCGCGGCCGAATCCATTTCGGGACCTGCGGCTGTTCTTCCAGCTGCGGGGCCCGTGGATGAACCCGCTCGCGATGGGGCTTTCCTTGCTGTTTTGGCGCGTTATTTTCTTGGGTTTGCGCTTGTTGTCGCCGCCGGCTGGTTGATCGGGGCAGGACAAGTCCTCTTGGATGATTTTGTCGGTTTCAGTCTTTACTGATTCGTGAAACGATCCTTCGGAAGCCATTTTCGTTACGAACTAATTTAAATTTATTGGGGCCTCCTGCAAACCAAACCAAAATCAAAAATGGAAAACAAGTGGGTCGTGTCTTCGCGGTCACCGCAGGTTGCCGTTTCTACCTTTTTGGAAATAGCAGACGATTTTCAAGTTTACAAACCGATACCCATCTGACATTACCGCTGAATAAAAAGGTGAAAATGAAAATGCGGCGAGGCAACATAAACAAAAACAAACCATCTGCGAGGTTCCAGGTTAAATTTGTTTGCGCAAGATCTGCACTCACCGATCTTATGCAATTTGGGCAAACAGGAGAAAAGCGTACCTTAAAATAGAAAGGAATCCAACGGATAGTTTGATGTTCTCAAAAATAATCCTTTTGCGTAATATGCCACACAGCAGCCATAAACAATGTTGACCACATAAAAACAGCTCCACGACTACATGGCCGTGAGTTTCGCTCTGTATCGCGTAAAAGATACGAAACGAAGCAAGATAGGGGATTTCGGCGTGAGCGAGCTCGCAATGTTTACATCCGCGTGTCTAGAATTCTCTATTGTTTTCAAACAAGTGATCGAAGTATGCAATTTTCGAGCGAGGTTATTGCTTATAAAATTCCCGATTTTAACAAACTCATTGCGAAATTATTCACTTAATCGATCTTATGCAATTTTTATCAGGTTGCATATGCGTTACGTGGTCAAATATAAATTTTTATTTTGTACAGAATGACCTTCAAATTGTTAGGCGCAGTTTACAGCTTTTGATTACATTTTCGCTGTTGATACAAGTTTAGAGACGCATATTTGAAGAATAATTTAGAATGGCAATGTTAAAACGTTCGAGGCTGTTGCTTGTTCGCCTTCGGCACGTTATTTCCGGTTCCGAAAATTCAAATCATTAAAAAAAAACTGAATTAAATTTTAACGTGGCTCATATCAAACCACTGAATTAAGAATTACATTTACAACGTTAAAATTTGAGATGTCTGCCTGACATAAGTGGTGAAATGAGTTTGAATTTTTATAACGTAGGTTCAAAAAAGTCTGTCCAAGTTGACTGTTCTATGTATAAGTGAGCATTAACGTATAATCGTTTGTTGTTCGTATGATTCGAATCAGCTGATCAGCACTCCTGTATCTTAAGATAATAAATAAATTGATTCAATTTAATACATTTTATGATTTTTATTAATAAAGACTAAAAACATTAATTTACCGGGCCTTTTTTTCATAATGAGCATACAATGTAAATATCCCTACGTTCAATTAAAAAAAAGATGTCTCAGCAATCTTTGATAATACAAATGATTTGAAATTTATGTCAATTTAGAAATAAAAAATGTGGTTGTTGAAGTTTAAGTTTGAAATTTAATTATTAAAATGTATTCAAAAGCAGAAAAAGTAGTACAGTAGGGCCAGTAGGGCCAGTATAAACTTAAGGGAAGAAACTATTGGTGATTTTTCGCGACTAACCGGGTCTAACCGGGTTAGTTGGTATTGGTTAGTGTTGGTAAGACCCCCCCACTCTTTGACTAATGCTTGGTTAGTCTTTTCGCGAAAACGTTGTGTTCAGCTCTGGTCATTTGTAACTCTACAGCTGATTTAATTTTGAGGTTATCGACGTCAAAATTAAGTGTACATTAAGGAAATTACTGATTTACTGTATTTGATATACATATTTTATTTTGAAAATGATATTGAATGGCAGGTAATACTGCAATCCTTTAATTTAAACCAGAACTTCTGGTTTCAACTAAAAGACAGCCATCTTCAACCGGCAATTAATGATGATATATGGATAAATTCATATAACGAGATTACCTTTTTCAAATTATTTCGGATGCAAAAGGAAACATTCGGAAAATTATCAAGGCTGATAATTGAAAAAGATACATACAACCTTGTCAAAAAAAAATACCGTGGCGGAAACTATTTTAATTTAATTTAATTTTCTCCATTGCAAATTCGATAAACAAGCACCAGGCGAAATAGGTTAGATTTCCACCCTGCACGCGCTACGGTTAGAATCACAGCTGACGGCATACCGCACGTTACGCAGGTCCTAACTATGGTAAGTTCCGGTCAGTCAAATAACATACCAAAATGACGTCATTCTAACTTCTCCTCTCATACCGACTTGCGCGAAAACGTCCCGGTTTGGCTAACCGGTCTAACCCATACTGACCGGGTTAGTCGCGAAAAATCGCTATATGCAATTGTGTTGGCAATGCCGAAAATTTGAATTATTGCCAACTTCATTTCATAACCCCACTTGTTCATGTGCCAATTTAAAACATAAAGAACGAGACTTTGACACATGAACACGTGAAATTATGAAGTAAATTGACAATATTTCAAATTGTTGGCATTGCCAACACAATTGTAGTTTTTTCCCTGACTTTATACTTAAACGGCGACTGAATACAGGCCCTTAGTTTCCACTAATCAACAAAACCTCTACTTCTAAAAGTGAAAATTAAAATTTTATTTTAAACTTCAAGAAATCTTAACCGTTTAACTTTTGCTAAATAGGAAGCACTACCTTAAAACCAACTTAAAAAATTAGCATAGTTTAATAAAAATATATTTAAAGGAAGTTTTAGATTAAGTTCTAAATTCTTCTTTGTGAAATTTATTTCACAGCTTAAAACTGGTTTATTCTTTCAACGACCAAGTGAATATTAACGTGACTTATAGGCAGGGCCTGTTAGAGCCACTTGGAGGTCCAGGTCAAGCAACACACGTGGTCCCCTATATAATGAATTGTGCAGTTTCAAATAGTGTTGTTTGAAGCCCCCTGAATTAAGAGGTCCATGTCAAAAGACCCTCGTGACCCCCCCCCCCCCTGTGTGGGCTATGAATAATCAAAATGCTTCAAAATTGTATTGATTTATTATTATTGGTTGTACAGACTAGAATAGACACTGACAATAATATTACATGAACTCGTTTCTGATAAGTGATTGTCTCTTCTGTCAACTACGATAGCTGCAAGGAAAACACAAGCATTTACACTATAAAATCAAGTGGAAGTGCTCTAACAACAAAGCTGAAGTATATCCTACTTCAAGTAGTCACATGCTTAACATTTACTGTGTATTTAATAAATTTTATTTGTTGAAATTCGACTAAAGCCGGACTCCCACTACTCGTGTATTTGACAAGTACACCAATATTTGCGTACTTGCCGCAACCGGCGGGACTTTGCCAGCGCCAAATAATTGTACAAATAATGGTCGAGTGAACAAATATAGGCAAGTTACAAATATTTGCCAAATACACGAGTAATGGGAGCCCGGCTTAAAACATTAGGGATTGGACCACAATTTATCTTAAAATTATCTTTAGGTAAATGAACAAATCTCGTGATGATGACAAGAAATTGACAGGCGAGGAAAAACATTTTTTTAAATATTTCTCATTAAAAAAACCAATCAAAGTAAACAAGTGCGATTTTACTATCTAAATATAATACAATTTTTCATAAAAATAATCAGAATCAAAGAATTCTTCGAGGTAATCAATGCAATGTATAAAATGTTTTAACAATAACATCCAAAATAATTAATATTCTTTTCATGCAATTACAGCAAGTCCCCGTTTAACGTCGCGATTTTACGACGGGAAGCGAGGATTGACTGTACCTCATTTCTTTGTAACTTGAAAAAATTCTAATTTAAAAACTATTGAACTATTTATTAAATAATTGAGCGAATAAGACTGAACTATTCTCAATATCCTTGTCATATTTGGTAAATAGTAAAAAAATAGGTAAGTCTCAATTTGTGAGTGGTACAAAGTGTAATATGTATTACCATCATTCAATATTAAGCAAATTTGTGAAAGTTAAGCACACTAACCAACTAATGCATTGCAGGTGTGATTCAAAGGGACACAAGCGATTTTTCAAGCTCATTAAGCGCTTTATTATCGAGAAAGCAATTTACTAATAATGAAACAACTACCAAAGATTTGTTATTTTTAAAAAAACAATTTAAAGTTCCCATCGTTTGGCATGCAATTCAGTCTTATGCAAGTTGCAAAATGACGGGAAAAATTGCTTCCACCCCTTTGATTATCTAACAATTAAATAGCTACTTTGATTTGAAGTATCTCATAGTAAATTGACAAGTTAAGCACCGAGTTTGGATAAAGAATGCCACCAAGAAAAAACTACAAGTTAAAACATTTTCTTTTTAACTGCGGTGTACCGTTCCATGTACGCTTCATATCCAACTATGTCTGCAAAGTCCTTCATTTCAAACAAGTTCCCTTCGAGAGCAAGATTTGATATGTTAGAATCTGTGAGGATTTTGGAATGTATTGCCGTCAAGTGCAGGCAGTTTTCTTCGAGACGCAGTGTTTTTAAGCGGGGACACGACGCAATTTGTGATGAAACCTCCGAAATGTGGTTCTGATTTAGGTTCAGCTCTGTCACGTTTAGGGTGGCAATTTCGGAGGTTATCACTGCGATTTCGTTTTTTGAGAGGTCCAACACGTCCAAATGTTTTAAGCCGCAAAACACGCCGGGAAATTCTTTTAGGTGGTTGTCGCTTAAATACACCTGTTTCAAATTTATCAAATTAGACACAGTGCGTGGGATGTACGTTAAATTATTCTGACACGCATTCAAAGTTTCGAGTCGTGTTAGAGCACCTATACAATCGGGCAGTTTTGCTAATTTATTTTTATTTAAGTTTAAATGTTTTAAGTGTATAAACCTGCTTATTTCAATTGGTAGAGTTACAAATTTGTTGTCGGATATGTCTAAAGTGCGCAAATTTCCTTCGAGCTGTAACAGTCCTGGGGGAAATTCGTTTAACTTTTGCTGGGATATTTTCAAGACACCGGTCTTCTTCGCGGTTTCTACGTGCTGTTTCAGACCAGAATTTCCCATGATTTGCGAATTGATAGGCCAATTTAGGTCAGCTGATAAATGGGTGCATTATAAATAAGCGAAATTACTGAAAATTGTAGCAACATAAAGACTTTAAAGGGACTAAAAACGCAAAAATGTTTACCTATTTTATAATAATAAACATAACTACGTTCCCTGAATAATTAAACAATTCGAAAACGACATTCACAATCAACTGACAGTTTACGATGAACCCAAATTACCAACTTGCAACTTTCGAAGGAACTAAATTAATTCAATTCAAATAAACTTCGTCATTATCGTTGAATACGAAGTGGTTATTAAAATCTGTGTACATTAACATTTATTTACATAGTGAGTTGATTAAATATTTATCTTTGAATTTTGAATTTGGGTAATAAAGTCCACTGACGCCACCACAAAATTTTCCTGCTGAGCAACTGGTGAATTAGTACCTGTTTTATCGATTGTTTTCCTGTGAAATGTCATTCCAGATGACACCACCAATAGGTTATCCCTTTATTTTTCGTTTTCCTCGTTCAATTTTATCCGTCTTTGCTAACGATGGATCAGTTTTGGAAAAACATGCATGAATTGTACATAAGGAAATGGTACTTTTTAAACGCAAGTGCAGTGAAACCATGATGACTGTCGTGATTTTGATGTGTGATGCTGGGTGTTGTTAAAAATATGACATCAACGTCAAAATCCGGAAAATATGCCCAAGGTAAAACAGATCTGTCAATAGTTATGTAGATTAAATTTTCATCAGTTTATTTCGTGTTTTATTCGTGGTTCTAAATGCACATATTTGAAGGGAATGTCCTGCGACCTTTTGGCATTTAGTCATAACAATAAAATATTAATTATTATTTTAATACAACACGATATAGATAGTACATTATCTACTTATCTTTCATAATTTTTTGTAGAACATTTTATTGCGAACAGAACTATAAATATTGCTTGCGAATTACCGTTTTTATTAAATGAAAAACTAAAGAGTACTAGAGTTTGTTAACCACAACTAAAAATAATGATTCTGCATGTGTTCATCTGGACCTGGGCCAAAGATAATTCGTGCACAGCGAATGTCTAAAGCAATAATTTCTAAAACTGCTTACTGAGATTGCTGATGGTTAACAATAATTGTTTTATACTTACACCCCAATTTACCTTTTGAAGCAAATAAACAGGTGTGATCGAAAACTTTTAAACATTCTTCTTTTTGTGTTGGCGAGTTCAATAATATAAAGTCTTCAACAAAGATCGAATCCCACGTAATCACAAAATACAAAACATTTTCCACAATTTTTTTAAACGTTCATTTCCTAAATCCTGTAAAATAATAAAACTTAATAAGTATTTAAAAACTAAAAATTTTGCCACCAAATTATAAAATCGAATTAAATTTCGTCTTCTTGCTATTGCGATCCAGATTTCAATTTTGAAGGGATGTAATGAAATTTCCAAGAAATCATGAGGGTTTTCAGTAACCCAAGTGTGAGACATACACATTCCGATTCTTCAGAAACGTTTGATGACATATTCCAAATACGATTAGAAGGTTTTGAAATTTGTTTTTTTTTTTTTTACTTTGTTGATAGTACCTATTGCCATTTTACATTTGTCAGTTTAAGGTTATATTAGTAATGTAGCTTTAAAATTAGAAAGAAGCAATATGAATATTTTGAAAGGAATTTCCAATGAAGAAAACTTTATCTTCGATGTTCTGTAACATTTAAGTGATTCTGTCAAAATTGTATAGGTTGTGGTATTAAATGTTGACTACTACCAACGTAAAAAAAAAGTCACAGCCTTCTAACCGCGTCTGGAATTAAAAAACGAGTTATGGTTTGTTGAGATAGCCGTGTTTTTTCTTAAATGAATTAATGAAAGCTGATTTATGAAACGGAAAATTTGCAGATAGAACACCACATAAACAATTCCGTTGACAGGAAATTTACAACTGCCAGAATGACTTATTCAGATGAAAATTGTCGTATAAATGCCGTGGGATTCAATTATTAACGAAAGCCCTGCATCAAGCTTGCATTAATATAATAAAATGTTGATGTAACTTTTATTGCCAACAAAAGTTTAAAACGAGTACATAACTTTCTATGAGCCACGCAAAATAATTGATTTCATTGTAAGATTTAAAATGGAACCCGATTTGTTCCATTTCCGCTGTTTACTCAAGAACAAGTGGTCGTTACGTCCTGTTCACAGCATTTAATTCACATTTTAAATTTAGATACGATAGTTTAGAAAAAATAGCAATTATGCAGTTCGAAATAGAATAATGAATCACGTAAATTTGGCACGGTCACATCAGCGGTAAATATAATTTTTTATTCGACCATTAAAGATATTTTCTGGGACCCAGTAGTTCTGTCGATGTTCGAAATTTCGGTTCTGTAGCTCGGGATTTGCAAATTAGTTTTTTTTTTTTGTTCTTTTCAATGGTGCAGTAACTTGTTGTGCATATTTTTTTCTAACTGTCTGTTGATAGCAAAAACAATGCTGGATTGTGACGAGTGCGTAAGCGAACCGTCAGACAGGCGGCGAAAATATCGAGTTTATAATCGGCAAAATGAGGATAAAGATTGGTCTGCTGGATCTAGGCACTGGACATTACTGCTGTCAGTTTCATCGATCGAGTCTGAATTTGGTAACCGAGTTTTTAATTAAGTACTTGCAGTTTGTTTGTGTGGTGCAAAGCTATTTTTGGCGGGTGTTTTGTCTTGGTTTTGGCAGTCGACTATTCGTGACATAATGGAAAAAACACTTCAATTGAATTTCGCCTCTTTTTATTTTATTCTTAACATAAATACTTCCGGATAAAAGAGATCGTTAAAATACAAATTTAATTATTAACTCATCAGATAAATCCATTTCGCTATAAAAGGCTTTTTATGACGAGATGTTTCCCGTCGATAACCCCTTTTCAACAAGGAAAGAACAACGAAATGGGAATAATAAAACCACAATAATATTCTTTACGCTGATGAAAGTTACTAAAACAAATATGTTCCTTTTACTTTTTGTAATGTGGTACTTCTACAACACGGTTTTGTTATAACACGGCTTCGTTGTGACACGGCTTCGTTTCAGCACGAATAAAAAAAAAACGAAAAACCCTGTTCTAAGTTGTATTAAGTAACAAATTAGTAAATAAAGATTTTGATAATTTGAATTGTTTGTAAATGAATGAAATAAATATTACCAGTAGCAATTAGATTTTTTCTAGTATCGTCTGTGAAAAAATAAAAGCCAGATAATATTTTGTTTGTAAAATAAAGGTTTTCCTGTACATATTTACAAAATTCCTTCAAGATATAATAAATTTTGAAAAGTTGTGTAAAATTTCATCGTTTTCCGAAATAAATTTATTATTTGAAAATGGCGAAATTAAATGAACAACCTAATCCTTTTTCTTTTAAAATACAGTATTATAATTTCAAAACAATTTCAAATCTGTAGCAGGAAATTAAATACGCCGTAGTGTTGTAGTGTGTAAAGTATGTGTGAAACATGTTGTCTCCCTGCAGAGTTGCCAATTGGTCGGCTAATGACACTGACATTGAAGAAATATAGGGCGTATTATTATGCCGACTGTGTCATTTTACACATCTTTCCCCTAACGTAAATATTTTGTAATTTTATAACTTAATTAACTATTTCTGGTAAAGTCTGTAGAAACAATTCTTCGGTTAAATTGGCTTTCTGTTGAATTATGCCATTAAATTCGTCATAATTTATTTCACCACAAACTGTCCGAGGACGAATCCTTTTAATTTACATGCAGATAGTAATGAATTTCTTGTACAAACGCCAGTGCGTGAATATATAATTAGTGCGTTAAAGATAATGTTTAAATCTGTTCATTCTATTTCTGGAGGCGTTTAATGACTTAACTGAAATCGTTCTCAGGAATTATTTACAGATTAAGGTTTCATAAAATTGCTTGATTTTTGTGTCAAGGTATTGCAACTCGGCGGTCGTTGCAAATTTTCGGGAATAAACAGGATGCGGTTTCAGATAATTTAATGGCAGTGGGAAAATCACTTTGGTATTTTTTTTTACCAAAAAGTTATTGTTCGTACCAAAATGGTTTAAATAATAATAAGTAATTTAAATTCAGCAGATTTGAAATACTTTATTAATTTCGTTTTCAAAACCAGGAATGTTTATTTTTAATGGCGAGATGCCGTTAATAATATTTAAATATCAAATGTCTATATGCAATAAACATGCAATCATTGCTTGGAAAACATCTCTTAACATTTTGTTAATTACAATAAGTAAATAAACAGCTTTCAAGATAGAGAAAATATTGTTTGGTTGACATTTTATGAATGAAACTGAAGAATATTTAACATTTAAACAATTTTGCTGTAAAATAAACAAGCACAGTAAATTTTGCAAGCTAGTTTAAGTACATAGGTATTTGTAATTTATAATTATTACTTAATTTGATTATACAGGTTGATTTATATTAAGTGCTGGTGAAATTAGCAATGACCTGTTGTTTTTTCTGGTGATTACTATGGCGAAAGCAAAAAAAAAACAAACAATCGAACATCAACTTTTTAAGATATTCACGAAAATAACATATTTTTAAGTGTACATTTTTACATGTTTCGACGCAATATTTAATCCTGTATGAAAAAGTTTTAATACGCAAATACTATTGAATTAAATATCTAAAAGTTACAAGCAATTTAAGTTTTCAATGCAGTTAACTACAAAAATCAAGTTGGCAACGAAACAACGAAAGATGGAAATTAGTTATTTGTGTGCTTAGACACCGAAGTTACGTTTGTGATAAAAAGGATCTTTTACGATTTTCTTTTAAAATCGAAAAGTTGTTAAATTAGATGGAGATTATTAAATTTTAATAATCTGGAAGTAACACATGAGTGGTTACGCAATGCACAATCTCATCATTAGAAGTCACATGTTTACAATTTATTAATGTAAACGTTCTAATCCAACTATTTGTTATTATTATCTGTAATAAAGCTTCATCAAAGTAACCAAGAGCGACGATAAGAAACTAACATTGCAATGTTATAAATTTTATTTATACATTTTGCGTTTGATTAATCTTGTACTACCGCCTACAACTGATGACATAAAAAGGATCTCGGTTAATTCTTTCAATACATCGCAATCCAGAACTTGTATGGTCCTTTCTTATCGAACGATTCAACAGTGAGCGCCTCCAACATACGATCACACCCACTTATTAAAATCATCGGTTGACATAACTATTTGGAGATAATAATAACGAATTTCTAATTGGGGTTTCCAGATCTTTTTTTGCACACTGCCGCTTGTCAACAAGTTTTACGATTATAAACCAGTAGCTTTAGTTTTCCTCGCAAAATAAATGACTTTAATTTCTTTGTTGCCGTGTTATACGCAAATTAAGTTACGTCGAGTCATAAAAAGTGCATCGTAATCTATTACATCTCGAGTGTTGTCGAGTCTTGTATTATATTTTTTCTACGACTTGTTAACAAATTGTTAACATAATACCGTGAAATTATTTTTTTTTCACGTTAACATTAACCGACAACACAATGAATACAAATCCGCTGACTTACGGAAACGTAATATTTATTACGTCGCAGTCCCCTCTTTGTTGCATTAAATATGTTTCTGCAACTTTCAGGAACTAAGAGACTACTGAATCATCTTACCTCAGACAAGATTTTCTTATTTCTGATCACACCATGTAATAGCGATGACAACATACCCCGAAGAAATATTCAACGTTAAAAGAATCATTTTTTTAAACTAATTTTTAAAAAGCACATTATCTTATACCGGTTTTAGTATAAAATAAAATTTATGTATGAAGGGGACTTATCGAGCCAATCAGATTAGCGAGAAATTGCTTTATTACACCCCATAAAACGTTACCCGGGGCAAATTTGTCTAACGCCGCCTCTCTTAAAATCCACTCATTGTCGAACCTTCTTATAACGAATTTGTGTGATAGAAAGCTTTTATACAAGGTGTAAACGAAATAAGTACATTAATTTTAACTGGTAATAGAACTCTTCAAGACCAACAACTTTTCCTAATTACTTTGTTTTGAAAACGTTTTTGTTTTTGAGTTAAAATTATTTTAAAATCTTACACAATTTTCTTACACGCCACTGGAAGCAAAGTTACCTAATCAACAAGATTACCTTATGAAACGGTTACCATTAGTTGCGACTATTATTGTCGATTTTAAACAATAAACCAATAAACACCAAAAAAAAGTTTTATTTCAAATTTATTTTTAAACATTGACGTGAGAATTGCGCTAACGAAAATAAAGGAAAACGATCATAAAAATTGTTCAAAGTGTCCACCGTTGTTTTATACACATGCTTGAAGACGCCGACGAAGTGATTCTTCTACCCTTTGTAACATGGCTCTGTTGTTACGAATCATTGCAGCACCAAGTTCCACCCGTTCTTGCAACATTTCGATGGTATCAATTGATATAGAGTATACTAAATCCTTCATGAACCCCCAGAAAAAGGAGTCGCAAGGGTTCAAGTCCGGCGATCGGGCAGGCCAGGCTACAGGACCGCTTCGTCCTATCCAACGAGCACTTTTCGAACATGATAAGGATATAATTGCTGTTCTTTTAGTATTTTCCAAATTGTAGCATGCGATACTCCATGTGGCAGTGCTAGCCTTCTTGTGCTGAGCCCAGGTCGAACCTCGACACTGTTAAGAACAGCCTCCTCAATGTTTGCAACTTGAGCTGGACGCTGCCGACCACAATCGTAAGCTGCAGGCTGAAAACATCCGTGATCTCGAAGATGCTGCACCACATTTACAAATATGCGAACATTCCGAAGACGACGGTTCGGAAATCGGTTCATGTAAATTCTTCGAGCTAAGGCTGCATTCCCTTGGCTCTCACCATAGGTTAACACAATATCAGTAAATTCGTTATTGGTAAATCTAGACATTTTTTCAGATTTCACTTGACAGAAGTGACAAATTAATTTTCAATAATAAAAAGTCATTATTTTTCTTTGTTGGAGCATTTCATAGAAGGCTCGTCAATTTGTGGGGGGGGAAAATGATTTTAAAAAATGCGATTTCGAAGAAATGGTACATAAAAAAGGGCTTATCTCGACGAGTTCTACTACTGGTAAAAATTAATGTACTTATTTCGTTTACACCTTGTATAAACGGCTGTGATTTTTTTAAAAATTTGAATAAAAAAAATTTCATAGCCTTCTATAGTGTGTTTGTAATTCAAGAAACGGTTAGAAGGCTGTGAAAAAATATTTTTTTAACTTTTTTGGAAAATATAGCACAACAGGGTTCTGTCGAAGGAAACAATATGACTATTTTGAAAGAAACTTCCGATGAGGAAAACTATCTTCAATATGCTACAGCGTTTAAGTGATTGTCAAAATTATATAAGTTATGGTATTAAGTACTGATTACTACCAACATGAAATAAAAAAATTATTATTTTTTTCGCAGCCATCTATTCGTTACTGGAATTAAAAGACACCATAGTGTAAAGGAAACAACCTACTTATTGTAAGAGCAATAAGAAAATTGTAGTGTTGTAAGTTATATTCTTGCGGTTTTCTCAAAAATTTGTATACAATTGATATTTGCGCTTTATAATTTTGCTACCACTGATAATTTGATATTAAAATGATAAATGGGTTATTGATTATCTTCACCAAAGCCCTTGCGAGTATCCTCCCGGTGGTATTCGAGTTGCGCTGTTCGTCGTCGTATCTTCAGGATTATCATAACCAAGACCCAACAGTGGATTACCATCTACAAAATTGATCTTAGTAAAATTTCAAACTTATACCTAAATTACCTTTCCTTCGCGAGTTGGTTTGTTTTCTTGCATCTTCCTGTTCCATACCAACACCGGTCAGCGGGTTCCTCGTAGAGTCTACTTTAGCACTGGTCGGTCTCTTCCTGGGGGTGCTGTCCATGTGACCAGCGTAATCTTTAGCGGCGTCGTGGGAGTCCAAAAATCGCCTCGGACTGGGGCCGGTCTGATCACCTGGGGCATCCTCTCGGCAACCCATGCATCCAGCCGGAAACACATTGCTGGTGAGGTCCCTCCTTTTGTACGTTCTGTTGGACGGGGTTCCTTTCACCGAAAATATGTTGTTGGTGTTTTTTGCGTTATCAATTTCATCCAAGGAAAAAATATCGCTTTTTTGCTTGTTTTCTTTGATGTCGAAATTTAGTGGCGGCACGTCGACTTTCGGTGTTGGTGCTTGACCATTCGCCCCGGAAGAATCCAGTTCGCCTTCCTTGACATTTAGTTTTTCGAAAGCTGCTCCGATTTTTTCCGGAGTTGGGATCGTTCCGGGTTGGGCAGTCTTCGAGTTGAAAACTTGCTTATCTTCTTCGCTGTCTTGGAGCGAAAGGTTTTCTGGCGGTTTGGGATCGTGCAGAAGTTCAACAGCTGCATTTTCTTCGGATGGCGTGAGGGTTTCCTCTGGAGCTGTTGCTGCAGTTTCTACGGGTTGTTCTTCATCACGGCTCAAATTGGTCTCATCCATTGCGAAATGTTTTTGACTTTAATTTAATTTAATTTCAGAAATGTTTTTGACTTTATGCCAAACAAAATAACATTCAATAAATTGTTACCTTTTTTGTTTCCACGGCCTTTGTATTATGGCCGATGCAATTTTTAAAACATAGAATGCGGCCAGCAATTGAAAATGATTTCAATGAGGATGTGTTGAATTTAGTTTGTGTGGAATTTAGTTGTGAGGAAACGGCGGTCGATTAGAGTTCTACCTTTTAAATTGCTGTATTCGTGCAAAAATTTAATGTCCAGTAAGCATTAATTATTAATATAATTGTTTTTAATTGACAATTGAAATAATTTTAAGTATAATAAAAGTATGGTGTGGACAAGTTGCAATCTAAATAATTACTTGTCCGGCTTTGTTTGAGTGTGTATGGCTGCGTATCCAAACGAGTCTAAAAAATTAATTAAGTTGGTATAGCACTTTTTCCTATACCCCTGAAAGAGCAATAAAAATCAGGAAAAAAAATGGAGTTACCTGCATTACCTATTTGTCTTGCAACATAATCTTTGACATCAAAATCCAATTGGCAATTCTTCTTAACATTGATTTTTCTTCCCTCTATTTATAAGGCCATGTTTTTCGATGTCTTCTCGCTTCAGAATTTCGTTCATTTCTTGACTCCACACGCTTTAGCATCCCCACTTCTTATTTTCTTTGGACCATATGTTATTATTTGCGACACACATTATTTCTGCCCATTGGGCCTCATTGCTGCTTTATACAGACCGTCTCCAAAAAAGACGAGTCCGTAGGTCATTTTGTAACCTATTCAATATACTATATATAGGTAACTAAAATAAAGGAGTTATGGACTCGTCTATTGTTTTATTGTTTGTTTTCGTTTTGGATTTTTAATTACCATTTTTCTTTGTTGAAACATTTTTGTATTTGAAGTCTGTTTTGTGTTTTGGCTGTATTCTATGCTTGATCTTCATCACTTCTCTCGTTGTTTGCTGTCGTTCCAAGGTACTATTACGGCCACCGAAATGTGCACGATACCTGACACAAATTTCCATATTTTTCCATAGATTAAAGCTGGCTTTATCCAGTGACGTTCGTGAAATAATATTTGTTGCTAAACAAAATCGTGCACATTTCGGTGGCCGTAATAGAACTTTAGAGTTTGCTGCCTCTAGTTCTTTTCTGTTATCTATCACATTCTTGTTTATTTTCATTAACTTGGTTTTCCTTGATCCATTTCTAGGACTACCCTTTTTGTTTCTATTGCACTTTTACATTTTTCACAGTTGAGGTTGAGTAACATAAAAATAACAAGTAGTGCAATGAGTGCAACAAGGAAGTCAAAACAAACGAGTGGTACAACAAAGATAGGTAAATTTTTAACTAACAATAAAAGTAAGTTTAAAAATGAACCTATGATTGTATTCATCTTTGTTGTGTGAATTGTTTTGTTTGACTTCCTTGTTGCACTCATTAATTTCCTATGTCCAAAACAAAGTTCAAACAATATTCTTGATATAAAAATTGATGAAATATTTTTAGATACATATTGATTAGTTATTGGTTTTCAAGGTATTTTATATTTAGCACATTAAGGTATCTATCACGACTTATTTATTTATGCATACCTCGAAATGGATGTTTTATAGTGCGTAATGCAAAAGTAAATAAAAGTTATTCAAAATTTAATCGACTCGTTTTACGCAGATACTTTGTATGGGAAAGGACTCTGTGTCATGCCAGGAATATTAAGCCATTGATTATTCGAAACTTTAAATATTTCGTCAAGTCTTCACATTAAAATAAAAATTCAGTACAACATTTATGGCAGTTGCTCTGCCAAAAAGCAAAAAATGAAGCTTCGGCATGAAATTTTATTAACCGCGATTCTGTGTTTAAATAAACATCAAATCAACGGTTCGTGTAAAATCTTAATCTTCTTGGGTTAAATTTTTATTACGGTTTTTAATTCCGTACAAGTCGTTGTTGAAAAAAAGGCAATAAAAACGGCAATGACGTAATTGCGTGCACATATTGCGAATGAATTTTAAATTAAATAAGCGAAAGAAGTAATAAAAATTATGAAACGACTTTTGTGTTGAATGATAATTCAGTGAACTTCTTCCTCTGAAACTAAGTAGGATTTTTTGAACAGTTATTGCGTTTGAAATTAAAATAACTAAGGCAATTATTGGCAATTCTGCTATTTAAAGAAATTAGTCGCTTTGATTAACGTTAATAAAGCCGAAAATTTCTTATTATTATTTACGCTCTGAAGAATGGGAGCATTGCTCCGAAGACACGTAGGTGCATATTTACGATATTCATTTATGTTTTTTTCATTCCATACTTCTGTGTTTTTATGTTACTGTAGACTTTTGGGCCATGTTGAAATTTAAATGTTCATAAATAAACTCGGATTTTCCCTGTTTACTTTATTTAGCGGATATTGATTTTATTAGGTGTAATGTTTATGGCAGCATTGCACTTTCCTTGTTGTTGATGCTGGTTAAAATGAGGTTGTCATGAACCAAGCTTGTTAGTGGTTGTCAAGTGGCCACTTGTCTTTTTCTGTGTCTGCCCATCCGGACGACAACTTTTTGGCTCAAAACCCCATTGTAAGTTCGTTAATGAGCAAAATTAATCAGTAAACGGTCTTCAGAATATTAATGAACGAAAAATGATGAGAATAATAATTACAGAACTTGGTGATATCTACAATTTTTGTTTTAGTCAATGTTTGAGATTAAAAAAATATTGTCAAATTTCATACTTTAATATTTTCGAATTTTTTATTCCAGTAAATGGTCGCGCTATCTGTTTAGCGAAAGTCTAATGGTAAAGTTTTTTTAAAATATGTTCTATCGTGATATTTAACGCTTCTTTCACTAAACAGTAGTTTTATTTACTGGACGAATCTCAAAAAAATACGATTTTCATGTTCCGATGTCATAATTAGTAATAACAAAATTTTAATTTGAAATATATAATTTTTAATGGATGTTATTTCAAACAGGCATTTAAGAGATTGAAATTTTATAGAAATCATTCCTCTATGGCCTAATTTAATTCCAAAATATCATTCTCGTGGCATGTTCCATTTTACATTACAACTTGAATGGATTTAGGTTATAACTGCAAATAAAGACTTAGCTACGTTAATTTCAAAATATTTCAGTAATTGTTCTGGCATACTTAACAATTCTGAAGGGTCGTTTACATCCGAATAACGTACGGAAATTAAAAAGCTTTGCAAAAGTGATTTGTGTAATTTCTCCAAACAAAAGTACTATGACCAATCACTTTTGTCAAACTTGTTAATTTCCGTACGTTAATTGAATTTAATTGGATGATGGTTTTCAAAGGTTACTTTAATTGCACTCTCTCACAGTCCTGTTTCAACACCATAAATCAAACCCTCACAATTTTAACAAGACAAAACACCACAACAGAGAAACGTTAAAATAATCACTCTCCTGGCGCTCATTCTCCTGGCAATATATCTTATATAAATATAATATAATGTTTTATATTTGGACAAACTGTACTGGGTGTTTCACGTAACTTTCCCAGGCCTACGCCCAATGCACGCAACTCAATATTCAAAAATCACAACGTGCTAGATACAAAAAACATATATTTAAGTTTTATGTTTTTGGAAACCCTGAAAAAAATAACTGTCGATTGATGAATGAGTGGATATGATCATAATGTCACAAAAATGCAGTTGTTGCAGCCAGATTATACAGGCATCGTCACCCTGAGAGTAGACACCCAATCGACAAAACATTTAAACAGCTTGAAAATTAATTAAGGGAGAATTGGCCAAAACAAAAACGGCATAGGCGCCGTACAGCGGCAAACGTGGACAACGAAGTTCGTGTAATCGAACTAGTAGACGATAACCCCCATGTAAGCCAACGACAGACAAACTGGAATCAGTATGTCATCAGTATGTAGAATTATAAAAGGAAATAAATTTCATCCCTACCATGTGACCTTAGTGCAAGAATTGAAGGAAATTGACTATGCACGACATTTTGGAATTTTATGCGAGATAGGGGGTGGATTTTTTCAACGATGAGGCAAAATTTTTGAATAATGGAGCAGTTAACCTCCACAACTGTGTTGGAAAATCCACCCTGGATACGATAAAGCCATTTTCAGAACGTCTTTTCAATCAATGTTTAGTGCGGCCATAGTATACGATTACATTTGTCCCAATTTTTTTGAAAATAATAACACTTGCTTCGCTGAATTATCTTCACATAGTTTTCAAATATATGTTTTTTTGTATCCAGCATGTTGCGATTTTTTAATATTGGCCTCTGAAAGTTACGTGAAAGACGGTGGCGATAAAATCTATTTTTTCCAATATTTGTTTGCTGCACTGCGAATTTTTGGCAAATGCCTCGAGTTTCGCGCACTTTACTGAAATGCACGCGATTTGAAACGAAGCGGTAATTTGTTCCAAGAAGTGATTTCTTTAAAACCATATTTCAGCGGCACTTGATTCGTTTTTATGGGTAAATTGCAGTACTGTTACATCACGTCTAAATAAAAAAGGTTACGCAATGAAATTACTGTTTTATCACCCAATTGAACTTCTCTCAAATATAAAACAAAAGTACAGTACGATCGAACACTTGTTTACACTGAATGGCTATAATTGTTTTTTTTTCAATTTAAGTTGGTAAGATGAGTAAAGTTAGTCGAAAACATAACTTTTACAATGTACCAATATAACCTTACACTGCCTGATGTCAGACACTTTTGTTGTCAGCATAAATTACAACAAAAATTGTTTTATAACTTTCGATCATACGGTATCTCAATTAAAATTTTTAAACTGTCCAACGTTTCGATTGTAATTAAATCTTCAACATCGAAAGCTAGTAAAACTTCTTATTCCAGCTCTGTGTCTGATGGCTGATTGGTCGGAATATAAATTATCTGTGGGATGGAAAATACATACAATAAACGATGCTGTTATTTAGATAATGGAACGATCTGTAAACAAGGGAAATTGAAAAAGCAGAATTACAGTAATCCTTTTCCCATTTAATGTTTAGTCAATGATAGAATATTTTTTACGTTTCTTAATCGCCCACTAATTACTTCCACGATTGTTTTGCTGATTCGCATGGTACGTGCCGGGGTTTAGTGATGAGTCGATCATAATATGATCTCAGATGCCCCCTACTCTCATTACATTGGCTTTTCAGCCAAGCCACTGCTCACATATTTATACGCACTAATGTCTGTGTGTCGTGTCAGTGGTGTTTGTGGTCGGGTTGTGTGTAATAAATAGTCTACCAGTTCTTGAAGTCTAAACGATTTCTCGCGCAGCGCTTAGGATCGCAGAATTTTAATGTGGAATGTGAAATGGTAAAAATTTAAGAGACCACTTTAGACGATTAGGTGAGTTCATTTCTAAATGGGCTCTTGCTGCTCTTTATTATTTTAATGCAAGGACACATAAGAAACATTAATTTTCAGGCAATTTTTCCTGGTGGACTCACGAAAATGTAAATAAATAATATTTGATAAGATTAATTTGTTGATTTTGTGAATTTTTAAGGAACGAAATGTTGATTCAAATGTTTAAATTGGTGACCAAGAAAATTGAAGTTTTGTCATCTGTTTCGGGAAATTTAAAATTGATTGCGTTTTTTGTCGGATGTAACAAATTTCCCGCCAATGTTTTTTTAAATACATAATTTTTAAATTTTCAGATATTTTCGTAAAATAAAATTACATTTTTGAGTGATCTATGTATGTTACCATTATTTATAAACGTGCCAGATGGCGCCTGTCCTTGGTAAATTTGATGCTTCAAAAATTTTAAATTTTAAATAAATTTTCCATAATAAATCTCAGTTCACTTATTTGTTTTATTGCACGAAGGAAATGTTTGTTCTCGTATGATATGCACGTTTTTATAAACAAGATTACAGTTAAATAACAAGATGTAAATACATGTTTCAGACAAAAAAAGCGTTTTCCAAATAGAACCATCATCGACCGCAATAACGCGGTTTCGTTTTTTTAAGTTCAATTAAATGATTTTAAATTGTTTTTAAATTGAGTTTAACTTTAATCTGTTTATAATCGTAACTAGTGATAGAAAAATATAATTTAATCGTTTAAAATTCACCATTACCTACTTTTCAAGAACTTATTCAAGTTTAATAGCAAGGTTGTTGAATTAAAAAGAATTAGTTAACGGATCATCATTCAAAAAAAGTCCTCTTCATTTGAAACAGCTTGTTTTTGTATCAAGTCTTCAACAAAGGTCGAATCCCACGTGATAACCGATAGATAACTGTGCTTTAGACCCTACGCTACCTGTTCTTCATTGTTTGTCAATACATTTTCTCTTAAAATCTTTTGAATACTTCAATCGATTCTCTTTAGTTTTCAAAAAACTAATTTATAAAGCCAGAGATTTGAATATAGAACACCACACAAGCGATAAATTTCGTCAGACTGCCTTAATGGTATAATCTTCTAGTTACACGAAGTAGTAACCTTTTTGAAATGAACTTATAAAAATGAAAATTACCAGTACAAATACATTTATTAACGAAGGCCCTGTACATAATAAGACAGAAAGCAGAAGCAACTTGCAGACGATGTGCAACTACTTTACAAGGGTGTTCCTGGTGTTGCCTGTAAGTAGTATTTATTCAAATTTTGATGTTTCTCCCTATTTTTTGTTTATTCGGTTTGTGACTTCGTTGGTGTGTCCCCACGAACACCAACTGCGGAGCATCTAATCGTTACATGCGTTTTTTTCTGCCTTATTGTGTCCACGGAGTTGTGGGCATTTGTGTTAGTTTCAATTTATTTTTGTTTGTTTATTGATAATTTTTTAATGGGAATTAGAATGCTGATGTTTGTTGTTTTTTTGCAGAAAGTGATAATCCTAGTCCATCGCCCTTGGCTGGACCAGGCCCGGGAGGACACAAACCGTCGTTCAAAAGCACGAAATTGGCTCGGAGAGCGCGTTCCTTCAAAGACGATTTTTTGGAAAAAATATCTCAAATGCGTAGTCCAGTTGGTCAGGGCATACGATCTAACAGTCCAAAGGGTCGTTCGCCAAAATCAGACAGCACCGATCATGCATCGTTAAATAAAGGTCCAATACACGAGTTAGATCTGCTTGCAAAACAGGTCAGCATTCTTTTGATTTAAAAAAAATAAAATAATAATAATAATAATAATAATAATAACATGAGTTCAATTAGTTAAATAATATTCAATAAATTATTAGCTATTGACAGCCGAACATTTCTATAAATTTCTACCCCTTCTTGGTGTTGTAATTTCTATGTCACCGATTATAATAAAGAAGATTATACTTGTTAGTTTTTGTGTGATTAATATGAATTTTGTGTTACTTTTTAATGTGACTATGACTCACACGATAAAGTTAGTTTATGGTTCATTACTTAATTGATATTAGGCCAAGCAATAAAGCATTTTTTCATAACAAATACTACCTGGAAACCGACTGAGCGATTATATCAAAGACAGTTAGTAGATGAATTCTCCATAATTTCCAACTCGAAAATCATAATTTTTAATTTGTTATAAACAATTTTCAACAAGAAATCGCGTTTTTTTTAGTTTTTTGCTTGTAAAATGGAAACTAATGAAGCAATCTTAACAATGTCAATAGATGAATTGTAGAGAATTAAACTGCGAAGAGAATGAGATGTCGATGCCAATCGGATAATTAGAACCGGAGAAAAGCCGGGAAACCAGAAAAATTCAGTGTTTTCTTAAAAAATTCACTACTCCGACATTTTTTAATTTTAAGAACTGACACTTTGCACAAAGCTAACTATTTATATGTACTTTATGTGTGCAAAACCCCGACTCTGACGGACTAACAGTTTTTGCACAATCTCCATTTCAATTTTTTTTTTGCGATATCTTCGCGGAGGGCTGGATGCTTTATAAAGCATTATATAGGAATAGAACCGGGATGCGCTTCCCCTCAGCGGCTGGTCTCCCCCCACTACTCGACCACTTTCGAGTACTCGACCGTTTTTACTCATATTCACGACCGTTTTTCAGCTATTTCGCTGCATTTCATGGAAAAACCAAAATACATCTTTTGTTGCTGTGCACGTCTAGTTTCCAATTCTGTTTTTAAAATTTAAATCGGACAATCACAGGAGCATCCAGCCCCTCGCAAAAATATTGCAAAATAAAATTGAAGTAGAGATTGTGCAAAAACTGTTAGTTCGTCAGAGTCGGGAGTTTTGCACACATAAAGTACATATTCAGTTCTTAAAATTAAAAAATGTCGGAGTAGTGAATTTTTAAGAAAACACTGAATTTTCCTGGTTTCCCGGCTTTTCTCCGGTTCTAATTATTCGATCGGGCCATTCGACCTCTCATTCTCTTCGCAGTTTAATTCTTTACAATTCGTCTATTGACATCGTTAAGATTGCTTCGTTAGTTTCCATTTTACAAGCAAGAAACTAAAAAAAAACGCGATATTTTATTGAAAATTGTTTATAACAAACTAAAAATTATGATTCTCGAGTTGGAAATTACGCAGAATTCATCTACTGTCTTTGACATAGTCGCACAGTCGATTTCCAGGTAGTATTTATGTTAAATTATGATATTTATTTTGCTCTATTGCTTGGCCTATATGGAATAGTCTTCAATTTTTTAAAAATCTGCAATTTTGTGTTTACAGATTCAGATTGCTTTAAAACATTTTCGCGATGTTGTTTCAAAAAACAAGCTTGAAATGCTACCGGGCAATGGCACGATAGTATTGGATACAGTGTGGGCTATAAATTTAGCCGTGAAATCTTCTGTATCTTCTGACAGCAGCAGCAGCATCGTTTCTGCAACGCATCAGATGTACCAGAGTGTAGCGCGGTTGATCAAATTCTGCGACGACGTTCTCATTGACGGCGATCAGAGTGCTGCATTAGACAAAGAAAATGTGGGCGAAGTAGTTGCTCAAGTCGAAGATGCCGTAAAGGTAGACTGAAGTCTTATGTTTCCTTGCAAATGAAAATTATAAACATAATTTTTTAGAATATCATAAAATTAGCTCAAGAGAAAATAACATATCACAATGCATCGTATAAAACAACACCAAGGACTTCTTTTGGAAACTCCAATCTCGACAGTCCTGCACAACGAAATTCTTTGCCGGATATTCCGCTTACTCCCAGGGAGCGACAAATTTTGGAACAGACCTCCGGTGTGGGTGGGATCGTTCGCAGCAGCCACAGTTCTGAATCCATCTTGCGAGATTCCAGTCCTCCTCCAAAACCGCCCTTACCGGACGGGTAAGTTATTAATCAGTTTTTATATTAGAGTTCTGTGCTCGAACTTCAGACAAGACAGATTTTTTCCTACAAATTTAAGCTTGTTGCCTGACTCAGTAATTATTTCGGGTCAAGTTGTACAATGTTACTAATTAATTAATTTAATTTATTTTCAGTGTGTTATTGAATATTTGTCGACCGGATCCTGTGCCTCCGCCCCTCCCGCCAAAACGTAAAAGCCAACGCATGCACCACCTCACTGATGAATGTTTTAGTTCAGATAATTCCCTAATTGCTTCCAGTCTTGAAAGGTAAATATTTTAAATTGTTTGCGGCTCTTAATTAGGCTCTTTTTAAGGATGTCATTCAGATCCCGGTCGCCTGAAGATTCAAGTTCACTGTTGTCTGCAAGTGCAGGTAGTCTCGACTCGATGCTTAATCAGTCGAGGGAAGAAGAAGAAATCAGAGTTCTCATGGACCACAATGTTGATAGTGATACAGTATTAGAAAATGATATATCAGATATTGCAGGTGAAGCATGGGATGATGCTTTATTAAACACAGTGCACAACACATCCATATCATTGTTGAATCAAAGCAATGACTTGCAAGCTAATACAGAAATGAATAGATTATCAACAGCCGATTCGGGTTTTGTATCGTTGCTTTCACAAAGGTGTTCAAGTTACTCTAAAAGAAGTTCGCAACAGAGTACAGTGAGTTCTCAGTGGAGTTCACAGCAGAGCTCGAACAAACTAGCCAATATTGTGTCTGAAGTGATGAAAGCTGAAAATTCATTGCAACAGAAAACGTTTTCTTGTGTGACAGAAAGCCACCGGAAAACTGTTTCGCAAAAATTAACTAGCACCACCTCGACTTCAGATTTCAGCAACCATACATCAATCATTGGAGGAGATGAAGTGGACCATATTTTCAGCAATGACCTTCCTCCAGCCATTCCACAAAAAACGAAAAAGAAACAAGACAGACAACCTTCTCCATATGATAATGTACCTGATGATTCAGTAGGTGAGTAATTAATTACAGTTAATGAACATTAACTTTGCCACTTTGTAGTAAATTGATGAAAATTAATTACTTTTAGCGTTTTAGTGGCAGCCACTGATTAGAATTAGAATATGATAAATCATTATAAAGCGGCAATCACTAGTATTTTCTACCAATGCTAGAGAGCGGCAAAGCCATTATAAAAGGTGCGGCAACATAACTTCCTTTTTTCAAAACGCAATAAAATCCATTTCATAAATCAGAATTTTAATTTTTTTTTTTTAAATGTAGAACAATGTCTAAAGTTTTGTTTTACGCAATTTTGAAAATCATATCAAGTAGGTGACGTCCCCCATTGTCCATACACTGAATAAGCCAATTTCTGGCGTTTGTCATGATCCTTACCAGCATATTAGCGGGTTCATTGGCAATTTCTACCCGGATGTTTGCCTTCAGGTCTTCTAGGGTCCTTGGGCGGTTGACATAAACGCGGTATTTCAAAAAACCCCACAAAAAACAATCGCACGGGGCCAAATCGGGCGAGCGCGCAGGCCACTCTAAATCACCTCTTAATGAGATGAGGCGCTCCGAGCAGTGTTCCCTTAAAACAGCCATCGATGCCCTTGAAGTGTGTGCTGTTGCTCCATCATGTTGGAACCAAATGTCCCCTAAGTCTAATTCATGAAGTCGGGGAAAAAAAATTCCTCCAACATGTTCACATACCGCTCTGAATTCACTGTCACTGTTACCTCATTTTCCTCAAACAACCCCGGACCAATAATCCCAGCTGAGGAAATTGCACACCACACTGTGACTTTAGGTGAATGCAAAGGCCTTTGATGCAATTCTCGGGGATTAGTATCAGCCCAGTAGCGCATGTTCTGTTTATTGACGCATCCATTCAAGTGAAAATGGACTTCATCACTGAAAAAAACAATTGCGTCTTCTGGAACGTTTTCGAGAAGCGCCTCACATGCGTTCCTCCGAGAATTGAAATCTCGTTCGAAGAGTTCCTGCACAATCGCCAACTTGTACGGATGGTAATGAAGATCTTCATGCAGAATTCGCCTCACTTTACGGTCGGAGGGTCCAAGGGCAGACGCATGTTTGCGCGCAGAACGCCACGGGGATAGCAAGATTGAAGCTCTCACTGCCTCAATATTCTCTTTCGATCTAATAGGCCGAGGGACTCCAGTTCTTCGTCTTGTCACACTCGCGGTTTGTCTGAACGTAGTGACCCAAGCAACAATTGATTTCCGGTCCGTACCCGCTAATATGCTGATAAGGGTCATGACAAACGCCAGAAATCGGCTTATTCAGTCCAGTCTATGGACAATGGGGGACGTCACCTACCTGATATTATTTTCAAAATTGCGTAAAACAAAACTTTAGATATTGTTCTACATTTAAAAAAAAAAATTAAAATTCTGATTTATAAAATAGGTTTTATTGCGTTTTGAAAAAAGGAAGTTATGTTGCCGCACCCTTTATAAAAATTATCCTTTATAGAATATCATGTAATTAAATGCTTTTTCAGGAGCTGAGTTATTAGTGTCTTGTCAGATGCACCAATCAACTAGTCAAAATAGTACCATAAGTATTAGTAGTAATGTTACTATACCGGAAAACAGACCTCCACCGCTGCCACCGAAAAAGAAACACAGTGAGTATGATTTATCACTTCTGAAAATAAGTCTTTTCAGATGGATCAATATTCAATGCACACTAAAGAAATCTTTTGCATTAATTTTGCTGATTGCAACAGAGAGTTCTTTATGTGTGAATCAAAAAGATCTTTTTTAATAAGCATTACCTTTGTTCATAGTGTTCCAATCGGTGGCTTACTCTGGTAAGTAAGCCGCATTGCAACTGCTGCTCTTCTAACATTTCTCACAGCTTTTCCGTGTGTTTTTATTTTAGCAGCTCTGTCTCAGTTATTTACTGATTTCAACACAATGGCTACTTTCTCAGTTTGATATGTTTTTGATGTAGTGTTAACACAAGTTTACGATCTGTACAAATATTTACATCAGGTTGTCACATATAGTGAGAGAAATCAGTTAATATTTCCATTTCGACAGGATTATTCTGATTTTGCTTCTACTGTAAATTATGCATGTGTGTTGTTCATTTTGATGAAAGATATTCATAAAAACGTTTGTGAATGATTTATTCGAACTTAATCTACTAACGGTATGATTTTGTTGTACAGTAGTATGAAAAGTGTTTGTATTTTCTTTAATTCTTATTTTTTTGCAGTGAATTTGCAGGTATTTATGATTTTGGGATATTTTTTACAGGAAGTTTGGAATTAACTTGTTTTTAGTTCACAAATTTAGTGAAAAGTAGAAATTTTTTTGGTTGTTAAAAATAACTTCCACTACAATTGGTATATTGCAGTTATGGCATATATGGAAATGTTTGGCAACTGTTCTCATTCAAGTGACCAGGAATTCATGCGGCATTCAGTTCATATGGTGCAAGGACATTGGGCCCAGCCAACATCTCCAGGAATGTCATCGACACAGTCATGTACCTTCAATCATTCACAAACCTCTAGTCGCACACAATCATTAATGGTACACCCAACATATCAGAGGTAAATCACTGGGAAAACTAACCTTTTTCATTGCAAATTGAATTTAGTCATTTCAAATTGAGAACATTCAATTTGAAATTGAAGATAATCAATTTCAAATTGAGGTTAATCGGTTTCAATTTGAGAATAATCAAGTTCCAATTGACACTCACAACTGTATATTGAAATTAATCAATTTCAAATCGAGGACAATCAATTTCAAATTGACACTAGCAATTGCAAATTGAGAACAATCAATTTCAAATTGAGAACAATGAATTTCAAATTGAGAACAATCAATTTGGGAATGATCAATAATCAACATTGTTCTATTTTAGTAATGCTACACCAATATCCCCGAGGTCACCATCAGAAAATAAAGCATTGTCAATGAACATTCCTCCAGCGCTTCCACCAAAGCGGACGCGCACCAAATCCAGTATATCACCACCACCGATTTCACCAACCACAGTCATTCCAGAATCAAGATCATCGCCCGTTAAATCATTGCCTGATCTTTTAGAACATACTGCAACTTCAGCATTGCCAAAATCCAACGATGAAAAGAAATCAGAAACCAAGGAAACTAAAGACTTTAATTCATGTGATATAGATCTAATGGAGGAATTAGACGTTAGTAACTATTTAGTGTTTAAAAAATCAGAAGAAGACGGGCCTGATTTGAGAGGAGGCCTAATAGATGCTTTAATTATACAAGCCACTAAAGCCACTAGAAATGGAGGTAGGCATTGTTTTTTTTTCAATTTAGATTTAATGTTGATTGGTTGTTTTGTGCTAAACGTTTCTTTACTAACTGCTTTTCTGATGCTTTGCCTTAGAAGAAAAAGATCGTGGTATGTGGTACTTTCTCTATTTTTCATACTTAATTTTAACGCTCTAATTATAAGAGCACCCTTCCTTTATTTTTAATGTCCTGTTTTTGTTATTTGTACCATATGATCAAAATTTTTGTTCTCTGGAAGACATTTTTTTAACTTTATGTTGGTACTAAACATGTTACCTACCAACATAAATTTTAAAAAAATATTTTTTTGGTTCAAAGGATAAAAGTATTCGACCATACGGCATTTGTTGTTTTTGACCATAATTTATTCTATTTATTTTTTATCTCCTTATTAAATGAATTTAATTTTTTATGTAGTGTTCACTTATCAAGAGGCTTTCTTGACGACATATCGTACATTCATCGCTCCATATGATTTAATACGTAAACTGATAAGAAGATACAGTCACTTTTATTGTTTACCTGATCGAAAACCAAGATCTCGTGAAGCGTTTGCACTCATTGTGCGAGTTGTTAACGACCTCACGTAAATATTCATTTTTAATTTGGTTCTTGGCATTATCGGATTTATTTTCTAGCCCATCTGATTTAGTCACCGATTTACAAAATACTCTAATGAATTTCGTGCAGCAACTAATATCTTGTGGAGAACTAACGTTAGCAAAAGCATTGAGAGTGAAACATTTAGAAAAACACGAAGCCAAACAAAGAAGTCTCAGTTTCACCAACTTCCAATCCACTTTGACACTAAGTTCGCGGACTTACACACTTCTGGACTTTAAATCCGAGCAAATCGCCGAACAGATGACTCTCCTTGACGCCGAACTGTTCATGAAAATAGAAATCCCAGAAGTTCTCATCTGGGCGCAGGAACAAAATGAAGAAAGAAGCCCAAATTTAACTAGGTTCACAGAACATTTCAATAAAATGTCTTACTGGTAACTATTATCTAATAATTAACTCCGTTTTTAAACCAAAAAGAGCTGTGAAGTATTTTGTTTAGTTTATGTTGGTAGTAATGCACTGATATTGGCATTTTACATATGTTCAATGAGGAAATTTTTGTCTTTCATTTTATTAAAATTATATAGGTTGTTATTAAACACTCATTACTACCAACAGATACTACCAATAGCTTTCTGGTTTAAAAATGGACTAATGATGCGTTAAATGATTTGGATTTTTTAGGGCAAGAACTAGAATTTTAAGCGCAGACGCGAAAGACCGGGAAAAATACTTCATGAAATTTATTAAAATAATGAAGCATTTAAGAAAAATAAATAACTTCAATTCGTACCTTGCGTTACTGTCAGCGTTAGATTCGGCCCCGGTTCGTAGGCTCGAGTGGCAGAAACATGTGCAAGAAGGTTTAAAAGAATATTGCGCATTGATCGATTCTTCATCCAGTTTTAGAGCTTATCGATTAGTTTTAGCCGAAACACAACCACCCTGTATACCATACATGTAAGTACACTCGATAACATTCAAATTGTGACAACGACGTTGCAATTTAAATGTTCCTGAGTATAACAATATTTTTACTTTTTTAGTGGTTTAGTGCTTCAAGACTTGACTTTTGTTCATATTGGAAACAGTAATTTGTTGACAGATGGGTCTATAAATTTTTCCAAACGATGGCAACAATTTAATATTGTGGAGAACATGAAAAGATTTAAAAAATGGTGAGCTGGTTGCATTATCCAGACTTTTTTTTAATTTGATTTATTTGCAGTATGTTTACTTTCAAAAGGAACGATCGAATAATCACTTTCTTCCAAAATTTCGACGATTTTATTGGAGAAGACGCAATGTGGCAACTGTCAGAATCGATAAAGCCCCGCGGAGGCAAGAAACCCATGTAACCTCCCCAACAGCAATAACAAGTATTACTTTAGTGCAATTAATATAATTATATTTCGATGTTACGTAGGGCACAAATTTAGCAGATGGATGTTGCAATTTAAATCGGCTTTCTTTGTTGATAGGGTATTAGACATCGAAAAAATTGTCGTACCGTGATGATGTTGGTGTATAGACATCCTGTCATACGATTAGTCTTTCTTATGATAAATTAGGGAATTGTATGTTACTGTTTGAACACTTACACAATGACTATGACGCAACGAACTTTTTTTAAGTGTTTTCACTTTGTGATATGTTACTCTTTTACTATTCGAAGTAATATTTTATTGTGTCCCTTTTATAATTTTAATGTGGAAATGTGATTTAGTTTCTGTTAAGTGCCATTGAAGTGTTCAGAAAATTCCCATTAAAATGGGTGGCAAACACCATACTATAATTAGCAAAAGTATGAGAAATGATCATTAAGCATTGTATAACTCTTATTAATTACTGATTATCGTTTTTCTTCAGTCCTGATGTAACATTTTTAAACTCTTGTATACAAATTTGAATCTCGCGCCATTTTTGAAGGCGGGAGATTCAAACAATTCAACGATTTTATTGTCCATCGCCGATTTTATAGGTTTAAGCACCAAAGTACTAATTTATAAACACGATATTTTCAATCGGGACTGAATACCTGTCAAAGACTGAATTAATGATGTGAAATTACACTTATTGTGTTTCAATTTGTTCTAAAATTTCTACTGTATATTGCGCTTTTTTAATCGGTTTGTATTATTTTGTAATTCTTTTATTCATTACCATTGTGAATTTGTAAAGAGAGGTTTGCACAGTGTTCTTTATTTATTTAAATGTTAGAATTAATGTAGAAACGAGTCTGTAAATAGATATACGTAAAATCAGCAGTGGAAAACATCTTCAAGTTAAATTAGGTAGATTAAACTCTTGTAAATAGAAAATTTTCATTGTTGCATTAAACTGTTTGATTAGTCATTCCAATCATCTCATTTAATAATTAAATTTTTCTCGAGTGAGAAACACCAAAATGTGAAAATTGACATCAGAAATACAGGGATGTGCATTATTACTTTAAGTTTTTAATTTATACGAATATTTATTGGTAGGAAAGCAATATTTAAATTCAACGATTTTATTTAAGATTAGGTTGGCTTTATGTTAAGATAGATATAAAGTAATGTGTTTAGTGATTAGCGACAGGAAGTCAAATCCACTTTAAAACAATGGCACTTCAATCTTTTCATTAATTTCCAGATTTGACATCCTGAATAGATGGCCTAATTAAAATTAAACTAAAAATCTGCGATAAAGTATTAGACTGCTTCACCATAGGCCTATGTGTATCGTTTAAAAAGGAAATCATTGGAGAAGAAAATGTTTAGATCTTGGTGTTCACGGTCTGATAACTTCTTTTCAGTGGAATATGATATTTTTCAAAAGTACATGAAATTGGTGTGAATAGTAATCGAAAATACTTGTTAGGCATAGATTACAAGTGAAAACATGGTATTTTATGTAATTGTGAAATAGTGGAAAATATTTTTGAAAAATATTTTGCGAAAGTTCATATCTGGATTTTATTCTTTGGTAATAATGTTAAAGTAGTGGTAATGACAATCAATGGGAGCATGGAGAATACAAAATATTTTTTTAATATATTTCTTACTATTTTTTGAAAACTACCATTAATTACTGCAGTGAGACTGTATTCACAATTAGTAATTGCAAAAATCATCAATTCAGGTAAGGTTTGATTCACTATAATTTTCTACAGAAATGTTGCGCTTGTAAGTAGGAAATGTGTATGTAATTGATTAGGGAATATTGTACAGAGTATGAAATTTAAAAAATAATAGGAATATTGTAAATACCTATGCACAATAATTTTGAACATATTCATAATTTTAATTACTGGATTAATGTCTAAACATTATTCGCAAGGTTTTAAACTTTCTTAAATATAATTTTTGATTGAATTTGAAAAAAAAGGAGTTTTTGAATTACTGCTTACAATAAATTTTTACTTCCTACGAATTACCGATTTTCCTATTACTTCTTCGTACGCATCAACTACTTGAAAACTCTTTAGACCACAAATTTGCAACACAAAGCAGTATTCATGAAAATAAAACATGGTAAAGTATTTGTGATAGACAACATCTGGCCAAAACAAAATTTATCGAGAATTTCCAGACTGCAATTGAATATCTGCCCTTTTGAATGTGATTCATATTTTTTTTCTAATTTTGCAGTTCTAATATTAAGAATTTAGTGCCGGCTGGCAATTTCTAATTTTACAGAAAATGATTCGACCCCACAAACTGCATTTTTACGCTCTTATCAATAAGCTTATAAATAAGTTTTATAACGAAAATACTGTATTTTTTTATAAGGTATGTACATAAAGTTATATTTATTATATTTATCTAAATTTATATGCATCAAATACTTCTTATCTATAAGAAAGACCAGCGTTACTTTACCTTTTATTTAGACAAAATTGATTGAACTCAACATAATTCATGCCGTTTAAATAAATTTCATCGAAGAAATTAGAATAGGCAATGTGTTAATAACTATATAATTTACGTAACAGTTTGATTCAGATTGTGAGCTTTAATTTGAATTTGTGTGTAGAGATAACGTAGATCAAGCATAATAAGTCTTGCCATTATTAACTTGCGCCAATACCGAAAAGTTAAATACTGATAGGCAAGTGTTAGTTAATATTTTAAGACACTTGTCTTGTTTAGGTAAAATTTCTGTTAATTGATCGGTTGATTTGAGCAGGAAAAAACTACAAATTAAGGTCAAAATATGCAGATTTTATTAATTAAGGTGTTATTTAGGTATTTATTGTCTATATTTTAATTTTTAAAGCGTGAATTTGACAATGGAGCGCCCATAAATAGGACTTGATGTGTGCATAGGGATCTCTGAATTTGTCTGTGTAATTTCTATTTCTGTTTACTTTGCATACATATTGTGTGTAATAGCTTTAAATTGTAGGATCAATGTTGTGTGATATAAATTATATTTCTCTGCAAATAAAGACTTGTACATAAACAGTTTTGTTGAAATTTGCCGAAGAAAGCCATAGTTTCCCGACTTCTCTCTGTTTATACATTTCATGCATTATCAGTAACAGTAAACTCAAAATTTTATAGATAAAAATTGCAATAAGTAATCCATTTTCAATAAATCCACTGGATTAAATCTTGACATTTTCTGATTATTTTTTTAAACAGTTGTTGTCAAATTTGAAATAAATTCCATATTCACTCAGTAGCATACTGCTAGCAAATGTTTTGTGTAAGTGGTTTATTAACTCAGATAATAAAAGCAATTGCAGAACAAAATATTAGCGAGGATTACTGTGATGGGATTTATTTGCAGATAAAAACTCACTTGAGCAATGTTCAAATTACTTTTGTTGTTTTTTGTTGTTTTTTGCCATAAAAATATTTTCATAATTTACTATTTGGATGTATCCAAGAGCCACATCAAATATTTAATTTAACAGCCTATTATAATTGTGACAGGATAATAGTTTCAATTTTAATTGCAATTATAGATTTGTAAATATTAAAATATACACAATATTTAAGCAGACAATTAATTTTTTGTTATTATTTTTGCAGTTGTTGGTAATTTACCATATAATTAATGTATAAGTTCCAACTATACAGGTTGTATTATATTAAGTGTCCACCATTGGTAACTTTGTTATTATTGGAGCTGCAAAGTCGGTTAAATTAGTAAAGAATTGGTGTTTTTTCCGCTGATTACCATAATGAAAGCAAAAAAAAAAAAAATACAATCGAACGTCAACTTTTCGAGATATTCACGAAAATAACACTTTTTAAAATGGAATACCCTATACTATTTTACCTATTTCGAAGGAATGCTTAATTTTGAGTAAAAAAATCTTAATATCGATCTCTATAGAAACATTATTGAGTCTCAATATTTTTCATTTTTGAGAGACATAACGCTTTCTGGTTATCTTTTTGATAGCAAAATATTAATTTGTATCCCTAGTATTCGCGGTTTGTTTCTCACGTAGGTAGCTACACATTTTTTACTAACATCGATCGGCAAAGAAAAACGCAAAAATTAAATAATCAAACAAAATTCGCTAATATATTCGGTTAAATGTTGAATTCAATTAAAGTAACAAAGTGGTTTTTAATGTTAGATTGTTTAAAAACATTTCGTACCGAAGTGAAGCGAATTTTTTATTCAAAAGACGTTTATGCCTGATATAAAAACACGACAACAATGTTTTGTAAACAACATACCAACAAAGTGAAACGATTTATTATTGCGCTGTACTCATACAAAGTGATTCTTTTGGGTGTTTTATTAACAGCAACCCTCGTGCTACTGTATGTGAATTTGGTTACAGTGTTGTACCAAAACAGCAATTATCAGAAACATTCAACTGCCGCTAAAAACAATTTGCTAAAAACTGCAGACATTGTTTCAAAATTGGAAAATTATTTAACAACTCAAGATGCGGTGTCAACAATTTTGATGAAACCTTCCGAGAGAATAAAAGTGTTGTCACAATGCTACGACCGTCCAGCTTATCAAAAAGTGCAACAACGCGGAAAGTTTTTCGTCTTTTCTAATTTCATCAAATCCAACAAGGTCTGGAAATGTTCCGAAAGCATAACGATGACCACTCAAGCCGATTTCACATTTCTGGACAATCTGATTCCTTTGGTCGAACGGTGGAAAGGTCCGATTAGCATAGCGCTTTATGCGCCTGGGGATGATTTTTACCACACTTTGGATTCCATTGCTTATTTAAGAAATTGCGAAACCAAACTCATCAAAAAATATGTCACTTTTCATTTATTTCTGCCGAATGACCATTTACCTTCCCAGGTAAATTCAATTTTTAGTATAATAATTACTTTCAGGTTCGAAATATTGAAAATTAGTAAAAATATAAAGAACTTGATTTTATTTACAACTTTTGTTTTAAACTTATTTTTGCAGTTTGAAAAATAATGCCAAAATTCAATCTTTTTAACATTTTTTTACAGTTTTCTTTACTTCTTTACTAGTTTTATTTACTTGTGGTAAACCATGAGGGATTAAAATTACCTAGTAATTCGAAAATTAATGTTTTAGAGGATGGCAGTGCCGTTAATTGACATCTACAACGATAAAATCAACTGTACGATTTTGCCTCCTTATGTACTGGTAAACCGCAATGACACATACAAATTCAGGAAGACTCTAACTTATCCGATTAACGTTGCCCGAAATATCGCCAGAGAAGCGGTCCAAACGCATTTCGTTTTCGCCTCCGACATCGAACTATATCCGACCAGAAACTTCATTCCAAAATTTTTCCACATGCTAATCCATAACGACAGCTATTGGAGCGATCAATTAAAAGTATTTGTTTTGCCAATATATGAAGTACAAGCAAACTATACAGTGCCTGAAACTAAAACTGAACTTAAAGAATTGGTCGAACTGGGCGTTGCAAATTTATTTCATGAAACCATATGTCTTAAGTGTCATGCGGTCGTAAAATACCAAGAATGGATCTTAGAGAATGAAACTGAAGGACTCAACGTTTTTTCCGTAGGAAAACGGCAGGGGTTTCATCGAATTTGGGAACCCTTTTACATTGGAACTCACACCGATCCTTTATTTAATGAGCGATTAACGTGGGAGGGACAAAGTAATAAAATGTCGCAAGTATGTTAAAATTTAGTTAGAGCAAGTTCCAAATCACACGAATCTGTGGTACGCCTTCACAAAATTCGCGAGATTTTGAACGCACTATAGAAATAACATTTTTGTTAGTGCAATGTTTTAGGGATACACGTTATGCCTCCTGGACTACGAGTACATGGTTTTAGACAATGCGTTTTTAGTGCATAAACCGGGGGTTAAAAAGACAAAAGTTCAAATGGACGTATACAAAGACATAGTGGAGGAAACAAATAAAATCATGAAACCAATGATAAAAGAAGAGTTGAACTTAATGTACGGATTTAGAGATGGCTGTAAACTTTAAAAATAATTGATTTATTGGTACAAGGCGACCATAAATTATCGCGTTACCGTTAGAATGAGTAAAAAATTGTCAGGGTGAAATTTATAATGCTAACCAGCGTTTATAGCAGCTCATTTTATGGCTAGCTTAACAACAGATATTTATTTTATGCCCAACTGTATAATGATCATTCATAATTTTAAATTTCCAATGAAAATAATTGATACCTCACTTTTCATAAAAATGTATTTATTGATTATTGTAAGATATAAGTAAAAAGAAATGGTTAGTATTACTGTAAATATCTTAAGCGTCAATATGAACATTTTTCAGATTCCTTGTTTAAATGTAATTTTTCATACTGAATAAATTTAATACATTCCCTTTTTTTAAGCACACAACAATTACCGTACTTACTCGCCTTTTTAAGCATAAGAGAGGCTTATACACGAAGCATGTTAACACTACTTTAATGTTGTTTTTTACCATTTTTTTTTAAATTTAGGACACGAGTAAATACGGTATCCACAATATAAGATATTATTTTTATCATCTACTTCCAAATTCGGTCAAACCAAATAATAAATAAAAACGCTATTATGTGTATAATAATATTCTTTCATTTTTAAATATTAATATAAAACTCACATTACATTCATGCATTTACAAATAAATTATCTTAGTACATATATAGCTGAAAGACCAACTTACAGTTTACTTACACTATCTAACTTTTACGTAGTTAAATTCACAAAACAATAAAATAGTTAAAACGTTTGCTAAGATTATTTATTCCAATAAGGATGAATATTAAGCAATGTATATTTAAAAACAGTCTTTTTGAAGAGATACAACTTAAAAGAAATTACAAATATTTTCAGGTATATACTTAAAAATTAATTAAATTTAATGTTTTGTTGTGTAATCAATCGTCAACATTATGGCATTGAAATAAAAACTTCAATTGCTTGTAACTTCTTGGTAGTTAATTTAATAGTACTAGTGCATTAAGATTTTTTACTCAAAATTAAACATTCCTTCGAAATAGGTAAAAAAGTATAGGACATTCCATTTAAAAAAATGTTATTTTCGTGAATATATCAAGCAGTTGACGTTCGATTGTTTTCTTGCTTTTATTATAGTAATCAGCGAAGAAAATACCAATTCTTTGCTAATTTAACCGACTCTGTAGCTCCAATAATAAGAAAATTACCAATGGTGAATACTTAATATAATACAACCTGTATATAACTAAACAAATTTACATTTTTTAATATATTAACTGTTTTCGCGTCTTTTAATTATTTAGTGGACATTTACGACTGTTAATATCGATCTCTGTAGAAACATTTTTGAGTCTCAATATTTTTCATTTTTGAGAGACATAACGCTTTCTTGTTATCTTTTTGATAGCAAAATATCAATTTGTATCCCGAGTATTCGCGGTTTGTTTCTCACGTAGCTACACATTTTTGACTAACATCGATCGGCAAAGAAAAACGCAAATATTAAATAATCAAACAAAATTCGATTCAATGTTGAATTCAATTAAAGTAACAAAGTGGTTTTTAATGTTACAGTTTGATTGTTTAAAAACATTTCGCACCGAAGTGAAGCGAATTTTTGATTCAGAAGACGTTTATGCCTGATATAAAAACACGACAACAATGTTTTGCAGGCAACATACCAACAAAGTGAAACGATTTATTATTGCGCTGCACTTATACAAAGTGATTCTTTTAGGTGTTTTATTAACAGCAACCCTCGTGCTACTGTATGTGAATTTGGTTACAGTGTTGTACCAAAACAGCAATTATCAGAAACATTCAACTGCCGCTAAAAACAATTTGCTAAAAACTGCTGACATTGTTTCAAAATTGGAAAATTATTTAACAACTCAAGATGCGGTGTCAACAATTTTGATGAAACCTTCCGAGAGAATAAAAGTGTTGTCACAATGTTACGAACGTCCAGCTTATCAAAAAGTGCAACAACGCGGAAAATTTTTCGTATTTTCTAATTTCATCAAATCCAACAAGGTCTGGAAATGTTCCGAAAGCATAACAATGACCACTCAAGCCGATTTCACATTTCTGGACAATCTGATTCCTTTGGTCGAACGGTGGAAAGGTCCGATTAGCATAGCGCTTTATGCGCCTGGGGATGATTTTTACCAAACTTTGAATTCCATTGCTTATTTAAGAAATTGCGAAACTAAACTCATCAAAAAATATGTCACTTTTCATTTATTTCTGCCGATTGACCACTTACCTCACCAGGTAAATGCAATTTTTAGTACAATAATTACTTTCAGGTTCGAAATATTGAAAATTAGTAAAAATATAACGAACTTGATTTTATTTACAACTTTTGTTTTAAACTTATTTTTGCAGTTTGAAAAATAATGCCAAAATTCAATCTTTTTAACATTTTTTACAGTTTTCTTTACTCAACACTAGTTTTATTTACTTGTGATAAACCATGAGGGATTAAAATTACCTAGTAATTCGAAAATTAATGTTTTAGAAGATGGCAGTGCCGTTAATTGACATCTACAACGATAAAATCAACTGTACGATTTTGCCTCCTTATGTACTGGTAAACCGCAATGACACATACAGATTCAGGAAGAATCTAACTTATCCGATTAACGTTGCCCGAAATATCGCCAGAGAAGCGGTCCAAACGCATTTCGTTTTCGCCTCCGACATTGAACTATATCCGACCAGAAACTTCATTCCAAAATTTTTCCACATGCTAATCCATAACGACAGCTATTGGAGCGATCAATTAAAAGTATTTGTTTTGCCAATATATGAAGTAAAAGCAAACTATACAGTGCCTGAAACTAAAACTGAACTTAAAGAATTGGTCGAACTGGGCGTTGCAAATTTATTTCATGAAACCATATGTCTTGAATGTCATGCGGTCATAAAACACCAAGAATGGATCTTAGAGAATGAAACTGAAGGGCTCAACGTTTTTTCCGTAGGAAAACGGCAGGGGTTTCATGAAATATGGGAACCCTTTTATGTTGGAACTCACACCGATCCTTTATTTGATGAGCGATTAACGTGGGAGGGACAAAGTAATAAAATGTCGCAAGTATGTTAAAATTTAGTTAGAGCAAGTTCCAAATCACACGAATCTGTGGTACGCCTTCACAAAATTCGCGAGATTTTGAACGCACTATAGAAATAACATTTTTGTTAGTGCAATGTTTTAGGGATACACGTTATGCCTCCTGGACTACGAGTACATGGTTTTAGACAATGCGTTTTTAGTGCATAAACCGGGGGTTAAAAAGACAAAAGTTCAAGTGGACATATACAAAGACATAGTGGAGGAAACAAATAAAATCATGAAACCAATGATAAAAGAAGAGTTGAACTTAATGTACGGATTTAGAGATGGCTGTGAACTTTAAAAATAATTGATTTATTGGTACAAGGCGACAATAAATTATCGCGTTACCTTTAGAATGAGCAAAAAATTGTCAGGGTGAAATTTATAATGCTAACCAGCGTTTATAGCAGCTCATTTTATGACTAGCTTAACAACAGATATTTATTTTATGGCGAGCTGTATAATGCTCATTAATAATTTTAAATTTCCAATGAAAATAATTGATACATCACTTTTAATAAAAATGTATTTATTGATTATTGTAAGATATAAGTAAAAAGAAATGGTTAGTATTACTGTAAATATCTTAAGGCGCCAATATGAACATTTTTCAGATTCCTTGTTTAAATGTAATTTTTCAGACTGAATAAATTTAATACATTCCCTTTTTTTAAGCACACAATTACCGTACTTACTAGCGTTTTTAAGCATAAGAGAGGCTTATACACGAAGCATGTTAACACTACTTTAATGTCGTTTTTTACCATTTTTTTTTTTAATTTAGGACACAAGTAAATACGGTATCCACAGTATAAGATATTATTTTTATCATCTACTTCCAAATTCGGTCAAACCAAATAATAAATAAAAACGCTATTATGTGTATAATAATATTCTTTCATTTTTAAATATTAATATAAAACTCACATTACATTCATGCATATTACAAATACATAGCTGAAAGACCAACTTATAGTTTACTTACACTAGCTAACTTTTATGTAGTTAAATTCACAAAACAATAAAATAGTTAAAACGTTTGTTAAGATTATTTATTCCAATAAGGAAGAATATTAAGCAATGTAAATTTAAAAACAGTCTTTTTGAAGAGATACAACTTAAAAGAAATTACAAATATTCAGGTACTTAAAAATTAATTAATTTTAATGTTTTGCTGTGTAATCAATCGTCAACATTATGGCATCAAAGAAACTGATTTAATCAGTCTTACAGTACAGTTTAAAACCACACAAAATGCACCTGTGCAAAATAATAAAATAAATGTGGTTGTGATGATAATTTCATTATAAAATATAAAAACTATAAAAAAAATTAAAACAAAATTTCGCTTATTAAGCTTTAAAATACCTATACATAATTATTGCAGCGATGCATACAAATAAGACTTATGCCTTAGTCTATCAATTTACAGTCTTCAATTTTTCATCAAAAAAGGTCTTGTAAAATGGAAGCCACTTTCTTGTTCAGTTCAAAAGTTCAGTGTAGATATGGCTCAATATAAATAAAATTTTATCTAATGACAAAAATTAAAACCAAATATCACAGTTAAAAAATAAAATTTGGTGAAAACAATGCTGTTCGAAGAAAAAATTCACACAACAGTGTTTTCAGATCCTTATAAAATTTATCAGTACATTGTCATAACTGCTTGTTATAACAAGAGTCTTTGCTTCAGCCTATGATGATTCGTTACAGTGCTTTGAAGAGATCAGTACAGTTTCCATTATGAAATGAAGTGATAATGAAATGAAAATGAGACATACCATCATAATTACTGCTACCTTATTATTATTTTAATTGAGAGCACATTAATTTAAGACAATTTACGGTCAAAAATGGGGAGTTAGTGTGAAATTGCTTTTCAAAAAACTTGAAACTTCATTTAATATCGAGTGAAATTATGGTTTAAAAAATTGGGAGCTTCACTCTTCACCTTAATATTAAGTGAAATTCGGGCTTAACAAATTGCGAGCTTCACTCTTTAAATTTTGAAGTTTCAGGAAATTGGGTTTAAAAAATTGTAGCTTCACTCTCCAACTTAATGGATGGATAGCTTGTTTAAAAAAAAAAGTAGTTTCACTTTTTAACTTCAATTTGAATGAAATTGTACTTCATAAATTTTGAACTTACTGTTCAACTTATATTTAATGAGATTGTGCTGCAAAAGTAGCAAGGAAAATTCATGTTATGTGATCATTGGAGCATCTTCCACATTGGATTAAATAAACTTATTCTAGCAAACTATGCAAAATAAAGCATAAATAGAGTAGAATAATAAAGCAGATAATAAGACGAGCACATGCATATGAGTATCATGAAAATGAACTTACATCTAAAAAATCGTTATTGTATATTATTAATCAGTCCACTTTCCGCATTTTCTATAAATTTATGATTATTTCTTATATGTGAGTTGAGGTTCCCTGATTGTGTAAAGGCTCTTTCGCAGAAATGACATTTGAACGGCTTCTCGTCCGTGTGCAACCTCACATGATTACTAAGATTACCCGACTGGGTGAATGCACGATCACAATGTGGACATTTGTACGGCCGCTCTCCGGTGTGAATGCGCATGTGATTAACGAGATTACAAGATTGAGCAAAACCTTTAGTGCACACTTCACAAATGTACGGCTTATCACCCGTGTGCGTTCTCATGTGGATACTTAAATTACTGTTAGTATTAAAGGCTTTCATACAAAACCGACAGGTTAACGGATCGGCTGGGTCACGTTTGACATCTTCGTGCTTCTGCAAATGGGTCTTCATTCTTCTGAAAAACTTTTTACAAATCGGACATTTTTCTAAAGGAAGAGATTTTCTCTTTGAATTTACACAGTTGGAATTTTCTGCTTGCACCGCTTCTTCTTGCGAAACCAGTCTTACAGTTTGCCTTGGAGATCTGTGAATTATTCTTTGTACTTTGTGTTCAGAATTCATCGATGCCTTAATTTTGATTTTTAAAGAGTTTCTTTTCACTGGGATGAGCGATATTTCAGGGTTTGCACTTTCTGATTTGACATCTTCAAACTCATTACCATCATCATCTTCGTCTACATACTGGTCATCCTGAAATAGTAAAGTTGGTAATTTTTTTCTATATTTAGCACAGAATAGAATAAACAAATTTATCTCGAAAAATAAATAAAAAGTTGTCTGCATAAGTAGGGCACTCTGTATAAATAACTCACTTGTTCTGTCCTTTTTTAAGCAGCTGAAGCTACTCATATTCATAGTTTGTTCAATTCAATTTTAGGGCTGAATTTAATTATTGCAGGAGTGAACTAAATTTCTTTTGTGGTTGTTTTAAAGTTCGGGGCCATCTAATCATGTTAATTTCAACGTGGAATTTAATAAAAATCGCTCAAACTCACCGAATCATCATTAATAATAACATCAGGCTCTAATGTTGAACGGAACTCATCCTCTTGTTCTTCATTCTCCATTGCAATTTGGGGCCCTGCTGCAGGGAAACATAATTATGAACGACACATCTAACGCAGGTTTTAAATAAACGCGAAATAAACATTAACACTAATAATTTTCAAATGTTGCACAACTGTCAAAAATAAAAAAAAAAACAAACAAATCTTAACCTTATATTAAAAAAAACGTAAAAATTACCTTTATTTTACGATATAAAGGAGCCTGGTGCTTTGAAACGGTTATGCATAACAGCTTGGTCCAGAATAGAAGGACAAAAAAAGCTACACAGCATCAAAACTCGATATGTTACTTAAAAAAAATATACAAAAAGTGCGCTTTCGAGCTGTCAAAAGTTGTTTTTCTTCTTGTTTCACAAAGATCAATGCCAAGTTAATACCAATCGCTGCTTGAATATTCGCGAATATTTGATACGTTAAAATGTGATATTGGGGTAAAATTAAAAGATATTTTCGTCGATAATCATAAATCTAAAACCTTCTTCGTTCAATGACAGAAACACTGGTTGGAAACCTTTTTGTTTTATTGTCTTAAGTCTCCTTTGACATTTTGACAGTTGGTAGTCGATTTTTTTTAAACTAATTTGGGAATTTATTTTCCCCATTGACAAACAGTTGGTTGTCCTTTTTAAGTTCGTGCGAGCAACGACAAGATGGGTAAGATTTATAAATTTCCCAAATGCTTTATTCAATTAATTCCAGCAGTTAAATAGTTTTGCAAAGCTAAATTACGTGTTTATAAATTTGTGTGAATAGTTACTTTCTCAAGTAGTCGTTTGTCAATAAAAAAATGGGTTAGGTTTCATGTTGTTCAACATTTCCATCTTAATCCGAACAATCCGGTACGAATTAATTTATGTTTTGGCTTGAAATCGCAAATTATAATATCGGAAGAGCTTGTGCTGTGTGCACTTGCAATATTTTATTTCATTATCATCAATTATTTAGGTAAACCCCGTGGTCTTCGCACCGCTAGAAAACATGTGAATCACCGAAGGGAGCAAAGATGGGCCGATAAGGATTATAAAAAAGCCCATTTAGGGACACGTTGGAAGGCCAACCCTTTCGGAGGAGCTTCTCATGCGAAAGGAATTGTGCTTGAAAAAGTGTAAGTTAATTTGTAGGTTAGGTTTTGAAAGATTCCCTGCACCGAGAGACCACTAAAATGCTCCTACATTTTAGTGTACTTTAATTGGTGCTAAATTAATTTAGAACTCTGAACCATTGGGTGATCGTTTTTGATGGATCTCACGCTCTGATATGTGTTCTACATCCCCTCAGATTGATACTTTGCGCAGAATTGCCATGTGAATGGGACATTTAAGACCAATCACAGGAAAATTCTGTGCGTAGTGCCTGTCTTCTTCAGCAGATAAATTTGATTGTATGAATTGAGATTGATGGATTTGTAATTGCAGTGGAGTTGAAGCTAAACAGCCCAATTCTGCCATTCGCAAGTGCGTGAGGGTCCAATTAATTAAAAATGGAAAAAAAATCACAGCTTTTGTGCCCCGAGACGGTTGTCTGAATCACATTGAAGAAAACGATGAAGTTTTAGTTGCAGGCTTTGGTCGTAAAGGCCATGCCGTTGGTGATATTCCCGGAGTTAGATTTAAGGTTAGTAAGATGTGTCTTTGAAGCAATTTATGGTTTGATTAGTTTAATGATGACCACAAATTTTGAGCCAATCCAATGAACTTTTTAGTGATTAACCAATCGAACTGATTTTGTTCCTGTTTAATTACTCACTTCTCATTTGAGATTTTAACTAACCACCAATTATTTCTTTTCAGGTTATTAAAGTCGCCAACGTTTCCCTTCTAGCACTGTATAAAGAAAAGAAAGAAAGACCTAGATCATAAGTGGATGTTTTGTTACAAGAGAAATGTAAATTTCTTTTAATAAAATAACTTTTCTTATGCACTTGTTCTTATTTTTATTGTTTCCTTTTGTACTAACTGCATAGATCGTGTGAATGTAATATTGTCGTTGAAATTATCGCTAGTAATACCATAAAAGCTTTGAATTTATTGATTAATTTACGATAACTTGTTGCGTAGCAACTTAAAAGAGTGTAAATTTGATGCGTTGTCGTGTTTTTATCATCAAATTTACACGTTTTAAAAGTTGCTACGCAGAAAGTTTGAGTTAATTAATCGAAGAAATTCAAAGCTTGAATGGTATTTGATTAGATTATTTTATGAATGTATAAAATTTGACACAAATAAAATTGTTTGAAAATTTTTTGTTGGTGGAAACTACGCAACGTCAATATAAAGGAACTCAAAGTTTTATCAGAATATTATCGCTGTAAAACCGTGTTCCTTCCTCAAATAACGAACTGTGATTGGCTAGATTAGCCTTGAATAAAATAATCGTAAAATGGCATTTTACTTTTGTGGTTATGGAGTCGTCGCATTTGTCGAAGTAGCAATCTTGAATTGCCCGGAAGATAGGCACCCAAGTGTCGACCATCAATGTTTAAATAAGTTCAAAGGTTCCAAAATAAATCAATCATTTAATTTTATTTGTTTATTACTTGTAATTTGTACCAACAATATTTCCATTATTAACTTCTCACGATTTTTTACTTTCCAATTAGAATTGGTTTAAATCAATGTTGGGTTGCCTACACTCCAGGTATTTAATTGCATTTTGATTGGAATCGTCGCATAAGTCGAAATAATCCTAATTAACCTTAAAAATTATTCCTGCGTTTACATTAAAAATTAAACAACTTCGTTTAATAATCACTTTTCAATTTTAGTTAAGTATGTTGGAATAATAGTTACTATAAAATTCTATAGCGTGATTTATGGCTATAAATCTATGATGTAATCATTTAATTCATCTCATTTGCATACCAAAGAAATCGATATTATTGCTCTTACATAACCAAAATCGTGCTTTCAAAATATGATGTTGAGCCTTTTTGTTAAAGGATTGTGCAAGTGAAAGTTTCCACCCCCAAGGCAATTTAATCTCATTATTTTATAATTCCCAAGAGAATTTAATCAGCAAGGAAACAGCATTAGGAAAGATTAGTCTTTGACTATGGTTCCAGCAAGATTAAGTCGGTCCGACGGCCCTTATTAACGTTTCGACGAAAGAGATCAACAAAACTAAAGACCAGTCGAAGTTTGCGCACAACCTAAGGACTGTTATCGACCGCGGCATTGCGTCAGTTCGTCGCGGCGCTTGGTATCGGGATGCTGTGGTCTCAAGCCCACGGGCAGCATGGATCTGCCGCGGATCGCCTCTCACACATCACTATGTCCACCCGGTACTCCAATGTTAACAGACCATAACCGTTCGCGAACGCCGATTAGCAAACGACTCAGTGCCTCTTCACAAGAACCGCATTTTGCTGTTCTTCCCTCCGCTTCCGTATTTCTGCCTAACCGTAGACGCGAAGAAGCACGTGCGTTGTTGAACTTACGACGCCGCGTTGAGGCGCAACGTGCCGCCGAGGATGACCGTCCTCAGCCTAAAGAATCGTCGAACTCTTCCAAAGACACTTCCGACTTGCAATTAGACAATCGACCGCAACTGCTTCAGAAGGTAAGTTTTAATATTTAATTTTTATTAACATTAAACGTTGACCTGAATGTTAATTGATGAAACGGTAATTTTGTTACCGCCGGGAAGGGTTGAAAGTTAAAGTAAATGTTATGATAGCTTCATTTAATATGATTGCTCACTTCCACGCTTCAAGAATTTTAATGGTTGAATAAAGTTTTCAAAGGAAAAAAAGCGTTTCTTCTGCTTGACAGAATTAATTTTTAACATTTTTCTTGTTGATAGGCTTTACTGTTTCATTTAAAAGTTTTTTTGTTGTCTTTATTCATCAATTAAAAGTTTTGCAATGTCAAGCTACGGAACGAGTTTACTCATCATTGAGTTTAGTACTTGAAGGAAAACTCATTACTGAAACTCGGTGAATCAGGCAAGTTTGGTGTAATGTAAAATTGTTAGATTAAAATTATTCAACAAACTGAAGTTCAAGGCAGGAATAATATTGACTTGGTTATTTACATAAGTTCAAAATTGCATGCATACTTACAGCAGCGGAATTTTGATGGAAAAATATCACTCGAAAGTTTTTCATCTTGTGTGGTTCAGTTGGAACGGTACGTGAGCAAATATGATTTTGTTGACATAAGCAAATGTAAATGTTTTTTTTTTTAAGAGGTGAAATTGTGAAAACCGTACAATCGTATTGGCCTCTAATCTTCACTATACAGGGTGAGTTAAGTTTTACCGCTACGGCCATATATATACCTATTAAAAATTGAGAGGAAAGTATGCAATTTAGATGTTACATCAGTTGAAGTTTACACTTTCGATTAGCGCTACAAATTTTCCAAATTATTTTTATTTGAGACCAAAAAAGTAAAACTCTGTTTTGGGGAAAATTTCCATATTTGGCTTTTTATTTCAATTTGATTCGTAAAAAAACTACTTTTTAAGTTAATTCAAATCTAAGATAAAACACGAAACATTCTTTTATTTATGACTCTCCAACAATGGATAATGCGGTTTACCACCGTAATAATATATGTAGTTTATGATCGACCTATAAAACTGGAGGAGATAGCTTTTCGGTTGTTACCTGATAACTTAAGTTTAGTGACCGTCATAAATAATCAGTTAAGTACCGTAAATCAATACCATTGTTCGATAAACTGGTATGCTTATGTACTAAATTATTTAAAAAAAATACCTTCCAATACAGAAATGGCTTTATTTTATAAATACACTAAAATGATTTCAAATACACTAAATTCGTACATCAAAAAATTAATAAATTGAACAACTTGTATTGAGAGAATGCCAAAATTTTACCCGATTTAAAAAAAATATTTTTTTTCTTGTTTCTATGTCCCTTAATAATATAAAATTACTCATGCAACTTATGAGAATTGACAAATTATTTTGAAAGGCTATTTTGCCACCGATGGTAAAACCTAAGTTTTAACCCTGTCTAAGGTCATGCTTAATTTTACAGTTTTGGCAGTCGCTTTGAAAACCAATTGATATTCACAATTTAAACAAAAAATGTATTTAACGGTAATAGGAAGATATTAAACATATTTGGTGTTTCACGTAATTTTCCGAGGCCTACGGCCAATGCACGGCCGTGGCCTAACGACCTAAGATCGTAATAGGTGACTTTGATCAAGAAGACAGTACTAATATAGAATAATCACACGTAGGTATTATGAAAAGGATTATTATTGTGTATGAAAAAATGTTTTTTTATTTATAAATAGGTACAATTCAATGTATTTTCTGTTCCCTCAGAATTTTGGTAAACCTTTCTTATGGAAGCATCACTATATATTGTAGGTTTCACATCATAATATACCGCCTTTGTTTTAATCAAGCGCAATGTAAATATCCCTATTTTCAATTTAAAAAACAAATGTCAATCAGTAGTACAAAATGATTTGACAGAAATAAAAAAATTTGATTGTTGAAGTATGTTTTGAATTTAGTTATTAAAATGTATTCCAAAGAAGAAAAAATTAATATTTTGAATTGGTATAAAAATAGTAACAGCTTCAGATAAGACAGAGATTTATTTTCCATCAATTATCCTGACAGATGGATGGATGGTCTCCATCTGTCGGAACAGTAATGAATTAAATTCGAGTTATTTAAGAAATGCTGTGCGAGAATTTTACCTGGCGTGGCTTATTTTTAGAATGCGAAGGAGGACAATTTAAACATTTGTTGTAATTTTTCTTGTAAACAAGTCGTTCTACTGTACTATCTTGTTCTTGTTCTAGGTCCTCTTACTTTTCGCTATTATTGGTTCATGATTTCCTGAGACGTGGAGACCCAACTTTCCCTCTAACTCTTAGGTGGTCTTCTAGATAGTCTTTTGTTATCTGGTTTTTCTGTCTTTGCCCATTTTATCAATCGTTCGGAATCCATGCTGTCTACATGATCCCTCAATTCTCTTCCTCTCATCCTTGCTCATCTTACCACATCCTGGACTTCACAATCCCTCCTAATTTTTCAGTTTTTACTCTGTCTGGTAATGTTACACCTTTATTGCTCGTAGCGTCAGGGAACAGGGATATTTACATTTTATGTTCAATATTAAAAAAATTACCCGGTGGAGGTATTTTTATATATGCAAAATTTACGATCCTGGCAAAAGTATCTCGTCATTTTAATATCAGTTTTTTTAAATGTGGTAAAAAGGTGCACGATAAGGTGTTTAAAAAGTAATCATGAGAAAATAAGGGAAATTTTGGGTAAGTAAATAATTATTGAATCTCATGAATAGGTTCAATTTCATGATTTTAAAATGACAAATATAAATGATATGAACGAGCCATAAAAGAATTAAATATTGAGCTGTTAGGTGGCACTGAAAAGCAATAAACGATTTATCAGATTTAGTCCTTTTTCAGATACATTTAACCGACCATAACGGTTTTCATACAATGGCACATTCAATTTATAATCGAGTTCGAAAAACAACTTTATACTTCTGTAATAAGAACATGATATTCACAGCTGTATCGTAAATTTCATCGAAATTTTTAATTCAAGAGCCTAAACACGAACTGCAAACAACTCAAACCACCCAAACAAGAAGATATTTTTAAATGAAATATCGTTGCGCATTTTTGTTAATTCCAGAAACAAATATTTGCAACCCCTCGTTCAAATGTTTGGACAACGTTGGCTTGGGTCAGACAGCGGAAAGTCCTGTAATGAGCTTGTTTCCGTTTTCTCTTAAGCTGATGACAGTAAACCAAGCAATTTTGAACCGTCGTAGATAGACCCGAAAGCCCACATCGCTTCTTGCTCCAACTAATAGATAAACTTTTGTTTGCTGATGGCAGCAATTTAAGAAATAAGGACTCTCTTCAAGGATAAGGGTTAATTACAAACGTCCGATGGTACGTTATCTGAAGATTAACAAAAGAAATCGTAAATAAGTTAGGAATTAAATCACCGTAATTTACAACACGAAAATGCAAATATGCAAATGTAATCGTTTGCTGCACGCTATATTTAGATCGGTTTCAAACTCTTGGTTTCCTTCGGAACAGAGAACTTTCCTATGCCCTACGCAAATCCGAATGCAATGCCCTTTTGCATAACAAATGTAATCGGGAAATAAATCTCTGCGCTTTGTCGTAACATACACAACAAAATACAGTTATCGCCAAATCCGCGTCCAACGTTTTTTTTTGCAAATTTCAGGATTCTTACCACGGAACGTGTTAAGTGATTGATTAAATGATTGTTGGCCAAGTAAATTACAAAAAGTTGTGGGTGGGCTACGAATTGGTTCAATCCATCAATCTTATAACGTTACAGATCTGATCAAATTTAACACACAAATAGAAAACATTGGAACTTGACCTTTAACTGAAAAGTTTTAATCAAATTTAAAATGCAATTCCCGGTGGCGGTAATTTATTGAATTGTATGACATTGCAGATAACGAACATTTAACATTTTAAATTTATTGCTGCGAAAAATGGAGTTGTCGCATAAAACTTGATTTAAATTGTTCACGAATTTCGTTCTGATTGGCAATATCCAAACTGTATTCAAACTGAAAGTTATTTTTATAATTTTGTAGAAATTTATGTCTTGTATGCAAACAGAACTCACTGAAAATATCACAATATTTTAATAAAATTTAGAAAAACCTAATAAATCATTTTTAAATTCGCCTAGTTTTACGTTTCGCAATAAATAATTTTTATGTATGTGATGCAGCAGTAAATGTATTATTCTACTGTAGAAATTGTGCCTGAGATGGGCCCTTAAGACACTTTGTTGAAAACATTTTCGTTAGATTTTCGCTATAATCTTTATTTAATAAAAAGAGAACTTAACAATGGTATATTTTTAAACATAATGAATAATGCACTCAGATGTTTACGATACTCGTCGTTGACTCGTAAATGCAAACATTAATCTTGTTAATAATGGCCATTATGCGCAGCTAAAATGGGTCTGTTAATCTTCGATTTTTGGTAATCTTTTAATTTTATTTATTAAAATAGGCAAACAAGATCACATAAACCGTCAGATAAAACTGGGGATATCCATTGACTGAATAAATGTGATTGGTTAATTTAATCCAAATTAATTTTTATGCATTTCACACACAATTTCCATACTTATATGTATGTTACGTTAAATGTATTGATTATTTTGTGTGTTTTTCTTTAGTTCAAGTAAGTATACTGTTAATTTAATAAAAACGTTGCAAAATTTGGCATCAACCCATTATTTATCCGGTTAGTGAAATTCAAACTTGCAAAGAAAGATTTATAAGTTTCCTACTCGCAACTTTATGAGCGTTGCAAGAGAAAATAACCGCATGTGGGTCATAAAATTATTCAGTTTTGATGAAACTGTTGATAACTTGAGCTGATAGTGCGTAATCATGCGTGCGAGTGCCACCTACACGACCTTTCGATACGATCTTGAAAAACATTTTAAAAGGACGTTTTTATCGCAGTTTAGGTTGCATTTTTTATATCAGACAAGTTAATCTCACCTTTCTGTGTTATGCAGGGACTGAAAGCAGAAAAACTGTTGTTGACGATAAAAATCCAAACGCTTTCTAAATACAGTCAAACCTAAATAAGTCAGAAACTACATAAATCTACGAGACGACGGAACTTTTTTTCGACCACAATTTTCGAATCGTGATTTTAGATATGTAACTGGTTAATCTGGAAACCTGAATAAGTTCGATATTTTTTTCGGTATTAAGCAGTACACACTGAAAAAAAGCTACCTAATAATTTTTTGAAAACCCACTTCATACATTAAGAACTGATGAAATTCTTGTATTTAGCACGATTCTGCTTGATATTAGCAACGAACAATATTAAATCAAGCAAATCACCGTTTTGGATTAAGCACGGGGATTCTCAATTTTTGGTGACCTCACTGAAGGTTTTGTTCGAGATGAACGTTAGGTACAAGGGTTTTACAATACAATTGTTTAGAAGCCTTGCGCTGGGTCCAGCTGGGTGGATACAATTGTACAGAATGTTTTAAATTATTTTATGACCGACATTTTTTTTTGCAAGGAACTGTTTACTGACAATAGATAAATTACTTTAAAACTTCTTACAAATTTAGTTGAAAAACATTACACGAAACTGGGCTTGCAGTAAGAAAATACATAATACGCTGTGCATTTTTTGTATTCTTATTGTAAAGTGAATTTTTAGTAATTTACATAATGAGTGAATGTTTAATTGCGAAGAAATGAGGAATATTACAAGTGGTTTAAGGTGCCGAGATGAATATGTTAATTCAATGCAATATTAATAAATATCGATCAACAAAATGATCAGCTTCAAAGGCCATTTATAAAAATAGTACTGAAATTATGGGGATTTTCTGATTCTGTGTGTGATAAATTCGCATGTAAGTAAATTTGTTGTAATTATAATTTTTCCCATACTTTTACCTTACCGAATGAATTTTTTAAAAGTTCTACAAGTTTTTTCAATGCAACAGCTATTAAACAAATTGTTTTTTAGTTTATTTCCGTTGGAACGAAAAGTAAGAAAACATAAAAAGAAACCAGTTTCTTCTATAACAGAATTAATAGTAGCGACGAAGGTAAAGAAATAATTTTGATTTTCTTTTATACATTTAGTGTTATTTATCTATCTTATAACAAATTTTATTTTTTAGCGGATGTAGAGCTTTTTGTAGGAATTTAACAAAACACAAGCGTGACTGAAGTAAGCGGATTTGCGGAAATCTGCATAAAGGGGAATGGTCATTATTGAAGCATTCAAACTGGTCTATATTGGTACATTTTTATAATAATATATCCATGGTACAATGTAAGCATTTTGTTTCTTTGTTTTTAGATTGATGTAGATTTTGGCTAATTATTTCTTGAGGGAAAAACCATTTATTTGTGGCGGCCAAAATTCATTGAGAAGGCTAATGACTTCGACGAACTTCCATTTCATATACGTACATCTGTTACCAAATGATAATGTGCTCCTTAAACTGAAAATGTATTTTTAAACAGGATGTGATGTGATGTTAAATTTTCACCTACTAATAAAAATATGTATGAGAAATAACTTTATATTTTAAAATTCCTTCAATTCAAGCATTCCACTCTACAATTCATAAAAATTAGAAAAAAATTATTGTATTTACAAGTGCCTATTTAATATAATAAGAAGGCCATCTTCAATTCTTAAATAAGAAAACACATTAATTAAGAACATTTATAAGTAATAAATAACATTTCTTGAAATCAACATGACCTATTCTTAAATGTAAAACTTAAAAAGTTCTTAAAATTAGAGCTACCCTTTCTTGAATTTGTCACGAAGAATCAACGTTATTGAAATTGAGAATGTCCCGTTCTTAAATTTGACAAATAGAATAAACATTCGTGAAATCAAGCATGACTCACTCTTAAATTTGACAAGAATAAACATTCTTAAAACTCAAGAATAACAAATTCTTGGGCCAAAATTAAGAACGCGCAATTTTAAATTTAAGTCCGAATTTTCTTACTTATAAGAAATTTTTTTTCTGAATGCAAAGTTGATTGTATTTTTGTACTATTTTACTGAATTGAATTAACAAATTTTGTTGTTTCCTTCGTGTTTTTTTGTTTTTTTATCTTAATAACTGTTTATTTCTTAAAGAGAGCAATTACGGCAACGAATAGATAAACGATCATCGTTTCTTTGACTGTTCGTTCCGGTCGTCTGTTTATTCCTGGCCTAACTACTTTTTCCTTTTAATTTAATTGGTGTTGTTTCTTCGAGTGTTTACTACTTCATGCGAAATTAAAATAACCAAGGTATTTTCTAATTAATGTTTCTTTTTTTCTAGATATTAACCAATAGGCCCGTCAGCATGGTCCTGGACATATCGGACCTAGCCACCGCGTGGCAGGAGAGTGACTTCATTACCGATTGTTTGTGCTGGCACAATGTGTACAGACAACGCCATTTGTCACCACCGTTGATTATGTCTCCAGAGGTAAATAAAAATTCATTGTTATTTTTATCTTAAAATCAAAGTTAAAGTTAAACTCATATCACTTGCAGACGAATTTTAGAAAAGCTGAAAAGAAAATAATTTTTTGCTTGAAATAAATCTTCAAGGGTTTACCCTGAATGTGAAGGCAGTCGCGCTCATCAGCAGAAGTAGTTTTTAAAACGCAAGATAACAAGATTCTCTTTGATACTTTTCTTTATGTAGCTGCGGTTATAAAAATGTAAAATAAATATGATATTATAGCTACAATAGAAACAATATTGCTTTTTATCAAAAAGAAAATGATAAAAACTGTAAAGTGTTTCTTTACTTAAATTTTGCATAGTTTATATTATATTTACAGTCAAACCTGTATAAGACGAAACTGCTTCCGACTGTATTTACATTTATTTATTTCTTTATGTAATTATTGAATTTTATTAACGTTACTGCTAATCAATTAAATTATTTTTTGCAGTTGTGCTATCTTGCGCAAACTTGGGCAAATCACTTGGCCCACACCAATAGGTTTTACTACAGAAACGATAAGGACATAGGCCAAAACTTGTTTTGCAGATCATGCAATCCACTTCAAAATGATGTTACAGGTAAGCTCATTACACTCCTTCTCTTAGCATCCATCTTTACTCACATTTAAAAAAGTTGAGTTATGGATGTATCGAAAAATGTTGAGAACATCGTGGGTAGAGAGAATAACTAATATAGAAGTGATGCCACGAATGAATAAGGAAAAGGAAGTGATATTGACAATTACAAGAAAAAAATTGTTATATATGAGACACATTATGAGAGGAAGAAGGTATCAGCTAGTTTAGGTCATTGTACAGGGAAAAATTAAGAGAAGAAGATCGGTAGGAAGAAGACGAAACTCATGGCTGAAGAACTTTCGGGAATGGTTTGGCTGTACCAACAACTAATTATTTAGATTAGGGGTTTCAAAACTAAAAATCGCCTTGATGATTGCCAACCTTCGGATCGGAGATGGCAAATAAAAAAGAAGATACCCTTAATCGAGAATTAACTTGTACGGAACTCTCTCAGCAATGGTAGAAACCTCGGGGCGAAGCAATACAAAATGAAAATATTGTAAATAGTGCTTTCGCAAAACCTGAAGCAAATTAAAAAAAAAGCGCCCAATTTTTTGTTCACTGTATAATACTTGCAAAGGGGTATTGGAACCATCTGAACAAGATATTCAGAACGTCAGCCGGTCACTTACGGAATTAAATGAAAGAATTGGGTTTCCATACCTTCTGTCAAGTTATGAAAAGACCAATAATGAAGAATTTGTGCCTCTGGATGTAAAGTACTAAGAAACTCGGTTCTCATGTCAAATGCAAAGTTTCATCAATGAAAATAGTCATCTCGTCAGAGGAAATTCTGTCATAAATTATTTAAGACTGCCAATAAAATCTAATCAAAATATTTTGACATACTTATTAACTGTAAATGGTCTTTTATTCCACTTGCTTTTTCTTGTGTCTCTTTTTATGTTATATATCCATACTTTTTACAGTCTCCTGTGTTTTAGTGAATGCATGTAATGATATTGATTTATCGGTACTTTTGGATTTACAAAAGGGCACGCAACACAAATAGACATTTTTTTTTTTTTTTTGAGTATTTGTCAAGTAAGTAGTGTTAGATTTTAAAATCACAGAATACACTTTAAGTAAACACCTGCACTGCGCACTGGTCATTTGCGCAATGCCGTCGGTGCGAGAGAGACTTTGAAAACGTCCATTGTCCAAGGTGATCATTAAAATAATTAAGCTAATTGCAAATATATTAAGGAGAATAAGATATCGAAACGGGGATAATAAATGATTGGTAGTTTCCTTTGAAAAAAATTTGTTTATTTCTACTGGATTTCACAAATAAGATTGACTTTTCAATATAAAATTTATCAATTACTATTTAATCTTTTAGGGCAAGAAGTTGCAAGTTATTGGTACACCGCTGTTCGGCAACACAACTTCAGCAAGGAGCCTGACAGATACCACGCCAATGTGAATTCAGGTACACACACATCAATACTAGAAATTTCATAAAATACTACGCATTCTCATTCTGATATTATAATTAATCGAATCGCGAAGGGTGTTAAATAATAATCAGTATAAGTAATCAGTTCAATTTACAACTTTACTTCTTTACACCCTAATTTTTAATGTTTCTATTTGCACATTTTATTTGTTGATTTGTAATTGCTTTTGTCATATCATCGCTACGTGATTCTCATATAATACCCCATGCAGAATCTAAATTGTATAGTCAAACTCGGTTATAATGAACATTACGAAAATCTTTTCAAAACAAAATATAGAATCAAATGGCAATCGTGTAGACTTCATTGTAACCGGTTTGACTGTATGTAAATATTGATCACATAAATACAGTAAATGCCGCTTAATTGGATCACGTTGGTGTACTTAAATGGAAAGCTTTATACATTTTTACACATCTTGAAGGCACACTTAATTCTCCATTAAAAATAAGACTATTAAATTAAATATCGACAAGTTGTCAAGTTGTCTACACGATGCAAGTATCTCAATTTTGTTACCTGCGCAAGTAACTTGCGTTAGCTACTTGCAACGTGCAAAAGCCCCATAAAGGTGTTCAATCCTAAGGATTTTTACCAAAAGTACGCCTCAATATAGGCAACACTCAAGACAGTTTTATTATTTGTTTGTCAGGAATTAGTTACGATATGTTGACGATAGGTTGGTGTCTGACAATGAAAATTAAGTTTACATCCTTCGAGAACCTTAAGTGGCTTCTACTTCACTTGTTACTAGAACAATAAAACTTAATTTCTGATTGCAACAATTTATTTGTTTTATTAAGGCCATTTTACTCAACTAATATGGCTGACATCTCGGCAATTCGGAGTAGGAAAAGCGCGATCCCGCACCGGAAAAGTCCTAGTCGTGGCGCACTACTCCCCTGCAGGCAACATAACGGGATTGTATCGGGAAAACGTTCTAATGCCAGGACCCGATTATTTCACATCACCCGCCACTTGCATTTCAACAGACAGCACGGAATCGGACGCCACCAGTACGTCCACCAGCGTCAGATAAGCCATTTCCCGGGCGCTTTTCTCCAAACAATGAGAGAAACACTTTGAACAAGTGTACTTCCATAAAGGTAGCAAGGTAGAATAGAGAAGAGATAACGGTATGTAGGTATTTTATATGAAAAGCAAAAGATGTATTTTAAAATGCTTAAAGAAAGAGAATTTATATTTCGGGCCGAAGAAGTTATAGAAAACGGTCTAAATTTGAAATTTGATGCCAGAAGAATTTCGTCCAGAAGTCATATGTAAAATTAGGTTTATAATGTTCAATCAAATGTAAGGCAATTAGTGTTAGAACTTTTTGTAATATTTACATTTTTTTAATCGCAAGATATTTTTGCTTCGTACGCTTCTCGAAAATAAAAACAGGGCAATCACTTCCACCCAATTATTTGAGAATTTATATAAAATTGAACGAGGAGCTTATGTAGCAATGTTTTGGAGTAGGGTAGTTCAATTTGAATAACGGAATTGCTCAAATATTAATGTAAATTCGTGTAATGCAAAATGCGTCGCTTGTGTAGATACTTTAATGCCGAGCTGAAATTGAATTGAGATTTTATCGGGCATTAATTATTTTCGCCATCACAATAACCATTTCGAATTTCTCATTAACCACGGGGCAATTTATGAGTGACGTTGAGGCCAGCAAGTTCCAAATGCCACCAACGATACGCATTTCACATCAACAAAAAGCAGATTTCGATACTTTAAACAAGTACACTGTAAAAATTTACTTATTTGAATTTTAAAACTCAACAATTTCAGATTTATCAGATTGTTGCGTTACTTTTGCCACTCACTGTGCTGAATTATTACAAAACGTATACAGAATAAATAATTTATTTATACAGAATGTCCCAGAATTGGCGGACAATTTCCTTGAACAATTCACTTCTATAACTTCTGTATATGTGATTTTAAAGACTAATTAAGAATCCACGATAGCTAACCATCAATAATATTTGTCGAAATTGATAGTTCTCATTTTCAAAAGACTTCTGCCGCTGCTCGTTTATGCAAAGAACGTTGTTTAAGTAGGAAAGATAATTTTCAAAATTCAGGAAGTATAATTAGCGAAATGTGTATTGTTGGTTGTATGTGCTGGTTTCCACATGAACTGCAAATAACCCTACAGACCGATACTAAATTATTTGAGAATGTCGTGTTTCAAAATAATCAAATATCAAATTAAATCCCATAGGCAATCAAAGAGCTTAATTATATTACCATCGGCAATCAATGTTGCTCATGTCTATGTTATTATATGTAGCACGTGCCTCGAACTGCTTTGCAGACTTGTTACCACGGTTGTGAATAGCTTACGTATAATAAGTAGAAAGCGGTTAACATGAACGTAAGTATACATATCTTGGTATTATTGCATTACGTTGTTAAAAGTAGGAAGTGCTTCTGAAAGACGCTTAAGCCACATGTTGTTCGGGCCGTATTAATCGATGGGCCATTTTATTTAAATGGTCACATTTTCATGGGCTCACTACTAGTATGCGAAGAGTGGAGCATCGTATAACAAATTCATGCTTCGTCCACCTGAAAATTGAATTTAGTTTTTCGATACAACTCCAAGAATCATAATAAAAAAATTGGCAAAATATTGGGTAAGGTGAAATTTTATTCCTAAAATGTGCTTTAAGTGCTGAATAAATTACATCAAACCCGCGCGTAGAAGCCGCGCTTGTTGAGAAATAAAATGAATTCGTTTCAACTTTTGCAATATACTCGGTACGAAATGAAATTTGCAATTAAATCTTGAATTTAGTGATTTAGCAATGAAAAACCCGTTAGCTCTAATATAAGAAAAATAAGATGTTTTTGGGCTTCATGTTCTTGAAACTTTGCCAAAACTGTGCGTTCGACCTAAATCCATAATGTATTGCAGCAACGATGTGCCTTATGGATTATGAAAAAGTTAAACCAACCCTTTCAAAATCTCACAACAAGAATATGATTGATTATGAAATGCACAAAAACTTTATTGGCAGTTTTTCCATTTTTGATGATTTTTGTAATAATCGCACAAAACAGAAAATGGTTTGTAATTAATTATTTTTATGTAAATGTAGCTACAAACGCACGTAATGATAACGTAATGAGAGCTGTTAATATTAACTAAAAGCGTGTAAAATAAAAAAGCATTAAAGGTGTTTCACATAATTAATAATAGCTACTAAGTGTCATTGCTAACATGTCTAGCCCATAATCAAGTTCTATGTGCGTTTTCAAAACTAAAAGCTTCATTGATACCTGTCTTTGTCGTTTAAGAAAAAAATGTTCAGTAAGTTATAAATTAGTTTGAATTATTTAATAAAAACTAGAACTCGGTGTCGCACTTAATTTGACGAGGACGTAATTGTTTTACAACCAGAGTTGTGTACCGTACTTTTTCGTCGGCCGCTTTAACTCCCGGGAATTGAAAAAAATATGAATTGTTTCATTAGTTTAACAACACATGCAGAGATGAATAAAAATTAAACGTTTCGTTAGTTTAACATGTAGAGATGATGAATCGGACTACCTAAGTTAAAAATCACAATTATTAATGACAACTGAACATAGAAAGTAAATACAGGTAGCCCTCGGTTTACGCCGCAGTTCCGTTCTTGCAAAAGCCGGCGCAAATCGAATCGGCGTAAAGTGAACCCATATTTACAGTGATGTATAGGGTTAGGTTCTACATAAGTGAAGAAGAAGCAAATAATTTTGTTTATTAATACAATATAATGCAAAATGCATATACAGTCGAACTTCGATATAACGAAGCGTTACGGTGACCTTAAAGAAATTTGTTATAGAGAAACTTCGTTATATAGAAATTTATATTGAGAAAAATTTTCAGTTTAGCCCTTTCAGGTTCACAAGAATTTTTGAAGCAATACGATTTTAGGTATTAAAATGGCAGGGTATCTATTTAACATAAAACAACGTACTTTCAAAATTTACATTGGGACACATTATGTCGCAAGGTCGCAAAAGGGTTCATATGCAGTTACGTAGTTATTTAATTAATTGAATAAATAAGACCACCTCAATGTTATGAAACGATTTTGAAAAGACAAGGAAAAGTATGGTAATAAAATGAAAAAATTTGATGCAGTAAAACTTTGTCGATTCCATTTAATATTGTAAAATTTTTGCACGCTTAAATTAGTGCCACTTACTTCGTCGGCTAATTCCTCATAAAATATTGAACCCTGGATACATCTAGGAATATTACAACAACCGAGTTTTTTCCGAAGTTACAGTGAAACAACAAAAAAAAAACAGTTTTAAATTTCGAAAATTTGTAAAGTTGAGGGAAAAAAATTCGTTATACGGAAATTTTTACTTCGTTATAAGGGGTATAAAATGCATTAAAAACGTCTCCAGGGTTCACCAAAAAAATTCGCTATATAGAGAAATTCGTTAAATAGAAGTTCGTTACAGGGAAGTTTGACTGTATTATAAACTTAATTTTTAAAATGTATTTTATGATAAAGTACAATGAAATGTTTTTATTAAAAAATATTAAGAAAAACAAATAAAATTTCAAAGTTTCGAATCTCTTACATTTTTTGGAAAAAAAATCCCCACATTGAAACGAAAATCAGTCTAGCATAGGGAAAATCGGTGAATTACCCAATTATGTACACGGCGAAACGGTGAATTGCACAGCGGCGTTATTGTGAATCGGTGTAAACCGAGGGCTACCTGTAAGCAAGTAAGTATTTTATTAATCTATTAGAAATTTTATTTATATTTTGACTGGGGTCTCAGAATTAAACCGAACTGCCAATGTCACTGTCAATTACGCTACCAACACAATGTTGATAAAAGTACCTAACTGTGCGATTTTGCTCTATAACACACGACGTGCGTAAGGATACGTTGACTTAGTTTATTCCTTGTTCAATATTGATCATTTTCGGTAGTAGTCGCAGAAATATTATTTTACCGAGTTATATTCGAACTTCCTTTTTCGTCCTGATAAATGTACAATTTTTAAACTCGAATAATTTAATTGCTGACGTAACTGCAGTGAACTCGCTGTTTTATGAGGGGAAATTTATTTCATCCAGTTACCTAGCAACTAAATTTTCTTTAAAAACTGCTTTATCCGGATACAAAGAAAGCTTTAATGCAATATTACAAGTGATACAATGTAACGCGATGTAAGCTCAACGAATAGAAAAAACACTTTTATTCTCTTCATTGTGTCTTCAAAAGCTCCTATTTTCATCAGTGGATGCTCCCAGCAATATTTTTATGAATGGAGCGTTTGTGTATGGATTGCACAAAATCGTTATAACTTGTTATACTATGCATGCATTTGAAAAGGTAGCAACCTTTCACGAGATTCATGACTGAAAACGCAAAATTGCGGGTTTGATCGTTTACGGTTCGCGACCCGCTTTAATGCGGGTTTGATCGTTAACGATTATTTTAGATTCAGAACAAAATACCAGTTTCGATAAAGTAAAACATCCAAGAGCTGCGCTTGCACCAATTCAAAACGCGAAACGCAAGAAAATTAATTAATCGGGAGAAAAGAAAAGCAACCCCCTGGCGGTTGCTGACTTATTTTTCCTTGACACGAACGTTTCTAATTCCCGAAATGTTATTCTGAAAGACTGATGGTTAAGCGAACACCTTTTCTGCAATTTGTTATCCGAAATGGGATCGATCCCACACGTCGATGTGTTTTACCAGATCAAAAATGTCATTCGAGATGTGGCAGTGACAGGCATTAAAATGAACGTAAATATGTAAGAAATCGATGTGGCTGGCGATTTTCTTATTAAAATATTTTGAGAAACTTTTGTACCAAACGTAGATCTTTATTCTAATTCGCTTATTGAAATACGTGCGTATAAAACGTAAAAGTGCTTTTTATCTTTCGAAATAAGCTTTTAAGCGTCGAGGACAAATCTTTTGCTGAAATGTAAATTCGGTCTCATCTTATTCACAATTTTCTCAAGTTGTTTCCTTTGTGTCGGCATTCTTATTTCTATTTCTGTATAAACATGAAATCGATGGCACTTCATTCTACGACGACTCATCAATCTTCAACCAATCAATCATTTTAACATCTTATCGGCTCGAAAATGACAACTAATCGCAAACACGTGATTACCATTTAAATTTTACTCCATTTAATGAGACACAGTTCACCTTGATAATTTTTATTAAAATATTCTTTTTATACAAAAATAAGGTACAATTGTAATTAAGTAAGTCGCTTCCAAATTACCCGTAAAATTGCAACACAATGTGACAGTTTCGCAATTAGTTTCGTTAGGAATGGTGTAATGGGATTGTCAGCCAAAATGAGCCAGTTAGTAAAGCAATTTAAAAAATTTGCTCGAAATGTAGAATCAGAATGAAGAATGACTGCCACTAGTTTCACTAAAAATTTCAGAACCTGAGATGGAGTTACTTAAATTGAAATCTTAGTTAATAAAAAATTTATACTTCAGAAGTACAGTCAAACTCGGTTATTAATACGCAAAAACGTCGAAATCGCTATTAAAATACGAGTGAAAAGTTGGGGGAGTGGTAACAAATAAGCGTCACGTAATCTAGAAAAACTTCGCACAGTTTCTTCAAATTTATTAATTTCATTTTTCGTTTAAAAAAAAAACTGCTGACTTCAGAAGTACAACCGAGTTTGATGATAAAATAGCGAAGTAAAATATTTATAATATTAATTAGTTTTATTTTACAAGGAGAATTTTAAACTCACTTTATTACCTTACTGTATTCCAACAATATTTTACACTAATCCCAGACACGGTAAAGCTCCAGAAAAGCTGAATTTCGTGGAGGCTCATATGCATATTATGTGTAGGCAACATCATTAGCGATGAAATATTACAAGCGGACTATTTTGTCACCATTTTCCTGAACTTCGTTGTTCTTCGTATCCCATAAATAATATCCAACAAAATCCAACAAAAACATGTAAACGGTATTTTCCTCTATATCACAAAAAATTGCCAAATCATAATCATCATTTTAATAATTTTATTGCATTAAAATGCGCTAAAACTTGTGACGTTATTAACATTTCCATTTCAGTTAATCAATACATCTATTTTTGTAAATTGTTAACGCTTTTGAGGTAATTTTGAATTTGCATTTTAAAAATGCATCCAAACATTGTTTAATTGTATAATAGTATATTATTATACAAATTTTATAAGACGATCTATTGACAATACGTCTTATAAAACGAGTGTGATATACTATTTTTTCTACTTTGGTGCTCTTAGTTTTATGAAAATTTGAAAAATCTGCTTTCTAAATATTTTAGGGATTTTTAAGATTAGGTACTGGTTGTGTTGGTATTTTTCATGTGTCATATGCCAACTAAAATTTCAAATTTAAAATCTCGAGTTTGATATTTTTGTGAAACAGTTATGGAAGAATTAAGTTGTACACTTGGCTTGACCTTGACAGGGCCTCGCTAGAGATGTCGGACGTCGGCCAGCGTGCTATTACAGCAATACCAACGTAATACGTATCAAAAAAAAAAAAAATCAATTTCACAAAAAGTTCCATTGTGACACTACTTTTCAAAGACTCACGTATGACATGATACCAAAGTAGAAAAATAGACATGTGAAACGTAGACTTTAGACGGCTGTGATTTGCATACTATGTTCAAAGGACGCAACTAAATTTTAAAATGACATTAATTAATTAATTTCTTTAATGTGAATTGTTTTGCAAATTGTAACATTAACACCAGTTGTGTCCTATTTGTTGTTATAATCATTGTTATGATATTATTGTATTACTTGTTGCTGTTAATATGATACCATTGCTGTTAAATAAATATTAATTAAGAAAATATCGCTTTTTTTTCATCAATTTTGAATGTCCGAAAACGCCAATAAAAAACGAAGTTAAATTTTTACCTTTTGTAGTTGACAGTAACTTATATATTCTGAAACTGAATAAATATAAAGTGAAGATAATCAAAAATTTAATACACAAGCTTTACTTTAATTCAAAAAATTAAATTTGAAATTGTCCGGGAAAATGTAAACACTAGCGACAACTATACCAGATAAAAGAAACTCCAAAATAACAGCGACCTATAAATCCTTCAGAAATTGATCAAGGAAAACTGAAGAAAGTGAGGTTAACATCAATATTAGTTAAATTTTACTATTTGTATTATGTTGAATTCCATGAGAAATGTCTACTCAACATTTTCAAAAGGTTTGCATTCTTGAGAAATTTAATCGAATTTTAAAATTTTTGTCAAAGCTTACAGCACGGCACAAAAGGAAACTTGGGATTTATTGACGGCAGTGTGTCTGGAAAGAGCCCCTCTAATAGCACCGCCTTTGAACGCATTGGAGAAAGATTTTCAAAAGCTTCTATCAGAATTGGAATTTGAACGGAGCTTAAAATCAGATTTTGAAATTAGACTTGAACAAGACTTGTAAGAATAACAAATTTCACTGCAAGAATTTTATACTTTTCTTTCAGAAAGCAGGCCGAATTGCTAAAGAAGGGGGTTGATGTAGACATTGATGCCACGTCTAAAGACACGGCACAAGATTTTTTTGACGCTAGCGTTGATGAATTGTCTCAGCTTAAACTAGCAAGTAGAACCACAGGTTTGTTTGCAGTTGTTACAATACTGCCTTGCTTAGGAAGAAGGCAGAAACTACAAAAAAAATATATAATTTGCTATATGGTATCATTGGATTTGTCTAGGCGTGATCTATATCTTTACAGTGGAAAAATGCAGTAATTTATAAGGCAAAAACAATTACTGCTTTTTCAATTTTGACTCCTATTACAAGGTAAAAGGGCAGCATGTACCCATCTGTGCCGAAAAAATGTTTTTGCAGTTACTGCCTTCTTCCTAAGTACGGCAGAATACCCCACATTTTAATTCTTTTTCTACAGATGCAGATGAGAATAATGACCAAACATCACTGAATAGAAAGTTGGACAAACATTTAATATTATTACTTGCACAGAAGTTGGGGCCAAGTGATCACTTTCTGCTTCCTCAAGGATTACGACAAGATGGTGAAACATTAAGACAGGTGAGCTTAAAACATTTACAATATGATTCAATAATTGGTTATGTCAGACTGCAGAGAGGATAGTGAAAGAATCTTGTGGGTCAGAGATTAAGGTTCAATTTTTCGGTAATGCTCCGTCAGGCTTTTATAAATACAAGTATCCACAGCAGATGCAAAAGGAAAAAGGTGTCATTGGAGCTAAAGTAATTTATTTTTTCAGTTTAGGCTGAGAATTAAAAATAAAATTTTGCAGGTTTTCATTTACCTGGCCAGGCATAAAAGTGGACAATTGTCTTTAGAAAATGCTAGTTTTAAATGGCTCGATCGAAATGAACTGTCCAAGGAATTGCCCACTGAGTATCACAACAGTATTTCACAAATTCTTATAGATGAAAAGTGATTTATAAATGTTTTAAAATTTGTACAAAGTATGTGGCATAGTGCGTTTTGTAACAGCTGGATATATTAACTTATTGTGAATTATAAAAAGTTTTTGAAGGACTCATCTTTTATTGCAAATGCAATCAACACAAGGTTAGTTACGCAGGTAACAACAATATTCGCCAACAATTTTATTCAGGAAATTTTCTACAAGTTTCCTGTGCAGACTAGTTTCAAGCTCGTTATTCTCATTTTTAAGTGCAACATTGACCAGTGTAATTGCAAAAGCTAGATAAGCATTTCTTTTCAAAATTATTTAATTACTAATGAGTTGTTAATTAATTAAAACAAAAAAATAAAATGGGAACAGAATGTATCGTCATTCTTGGTGTGAAGTAACTGAATAATGTTTGTACTAATTTTAATTGTGGTATCAATGAAGAATCTCAATCTAAACGCAGTTTTAAACAAAGAATCCTTTGTCGAAAATTGCGTCTTGGTATGGAGCTCCTCAAATACATTCATTTACTACAAAAGATAATGTGATGTTATTTTCCATAAATTTATCAAAAATGTGTGTCAAATTTTATAATGAATGAAAAGGCAACCTTGCTTACAAATTCTACTTGGGTAGTCGAACTGGTGCCGTACAGTAGAAAAAATGTGTGTGAAAGTTTCTGTAAAGGAAAGCTCATTAGCATTGTTATGGTAAACCAAAAGTCAGTAGTGTGTAATATTATCTTTACAGCTGTGATGGGGGCGTTTACCTGATCAAGTAATTTTAAGTCAATTTTAAATTATATGTGCTTGCATAATTTAGTTGATGAAAACCAATTGTCTTTTCAAAAAACAATTAAAACCAAACCTCAACAATAATATAAAAAAAAATATAGATGGAAAAATGATGACTTGCCATATAATAATCTTATGCAAGTTAACACAATCGCCCCAACAAAATAAAAAATTTGAAATACAAGCATTCGTTGGTGTATTGTTACTTAGTGGATACAGACAGGTGCAAAGACAACTGTATTGGGAGTATGACAGAGACAGTCAAAAATGGTGTCTCACTCAATATCACGAAACAAATTTGAATATACAGTGGAATCCGCTTAATCGGACCACCGGTTGGACCAAATCTTAAAGAACAGAAACCAATAGAGAAAATAACACGACTTTACTTCGCTTATTTGGACCAACATGCCGCTTAATCGGACCAGTGAATGTAAGATAAATATATAAAAATTGTGCTCAAATAGTATAAACTCTTAGAATCCCGGTTGATAATGTTCGCAAATTATTGCATAAAGACAATATAAACATAGCATAAATTGTTAGCGTTAAATCGCCCTTGTTGCACGATTGGTTTTTAAGACGATCCAGAAACCTTTTAATTTTATTCCTCCTTGTTTTTTTTTGCCCATAACTAACAAGACTCTAGAGGGTCAATATTGTAAAAGGACCATCCTTTCATTTTCAGTTACTTATAAAATTTTGTCTTAGCCCTTAAAGGCTCTATTTTATATGAACTTCGGATAATTGGACCAGCCGCTTAATCGGACCAAAACGTGCTGATTCCGATGTGGTCCGATTAAGCGGAATTTACTGTATTGTGTCACACTTTCATCTTTCAGACAATACTGACAAATTCGCGAAAGTTAGGCCCTTGTTTGACACCTCAACAAATTTTTTTCCGAAAATAGTATGTGGACACGCAGGTCTGGATCGGCATATCCAAGTCAGGGGAGGCTTCCTGAACGGGTCCCTTTTCCAAGAACCAACAGTTTTCAATACAAAAACATTGGTAATTTCAGTTTTAATCGACCATACTCGCAATATCATAAAATCATTATCTTGTGTAAGTGCTTCATTTTATTGTGTAAATAGTACCTAATTGTTAGCAATAAATAAAATTGGTAACAAAGGTGTCTCAAAGAAACAGCCAGACAATTTGACCTATACATCATGGTACCATATTTTGGTCGCCATGACTAAGCAATTTATACATAGCAAGCCCATAGATATAAGTTATGGGTAGGAGTAACAAGATTCAGCTATGGCAACTGATTTGAACCATATCAAGGTGCTTCTACAAACATGAGCACTGAATATACTGCCTATGGTGTAGGGCTATCTGTGATTCTGAAATATGCTGACATTTTGAAGAAAAAGTGGCCTAATGCACAAGTGTATCTATTTTTTGACAATTTCTTTTCTACCGTACTATTAGAACTTTTGTTTGATAAGAATTTTAGAGGCACTGGTACTATTCAAGAAATCTGCGTAGCCAGTAGTCCTCTAATTGATTTAAAGATTGTGAATAAAGCGGCGAGAGGACATTATGACTCCAAAAAAATTAATGACAAAAACATAGTCGTCGTAAAATGGAATGATAATAGCATTGTCAGCTTACGTTCAAATTCAGTAGGAGTGAATTCAGTCCACTTTGTAAAAATATTTTCTAGAAAGAAAAAGAAAGTTATCCAGGTAATTTTCGTTTATTGCAGCTTGTTTCTTATTTTGCAGTTTTCTACTTATGTATTCCAGCTGCACTTGGTTCATTTATACAATGCAAATATGAGCGGCGTGGACAGGTGCAATCAAAATTCGAGCCTTACCGTACATCTGTAAGAGGTAAAAAGTGGTGTTTCTCTCTTATATCACAGTGCATTGATATGGCGTTACAGAACGATTGGCAGATACACAGACAAAGAGGTGGAGAATTAGATCTTTTAAAGTTTAGGTAGAGAATTGCCACAATGTTATCAGTACAGAATAAAGAGAAACTTCTTTGAAAGGACATTGGGTCATTTCGCGATACCACAAAATAAACAAACTCGATGCACCTGGTGTCATGGAAAAAACACCACTAGGTGTGTAAAGTGCGAAAAGGCCTGCATGCGAAGTGTTTTATATCATATCATACACAAAAGAATACTTAACTTCACTACCTTTCTTATGACCACCGTCCTCAGCAATAAATTTGAAGTTAGACGTAAGTTCGTAACAAAAGTAATAAAAATAATGTCCATATTTGCATGGGCATGCATATCTGTCTTAAATTCTGAATTTCTGTAAACAGACGATAGAAATATATCTGTAGTTTAAGTAAAGGTCAACATCGCAGCGACCCCGACGTTGCAAAATATTCTCGGTCGCTTGAGAGACGTCAAGGATACGTTGTAACGTTGTTTTAGTGGGAAAGTGACAAAAATAAATTTTAATTCATATAACGGGTGATTCAAATTGAAGTGCCATTAAAACAACTTAATTTCCCAGAATCAGATGTTTTTTTATTTCAGTGTACTACAATACTCCAGTGCATATAAAATACAATTAAGCAACATACTTTAAATATATGTTCCATAACCATCTGATATATCGTATTGGTGCCCGAGTTGTCCAGATTATTGCTCTAATATAAAATAATATAATACTCCATATTAACTCCCCCGGTGAATTAGTAGCACGTTTACTTCGATTTGTTCTTGTATCGATGGAGGGATATTGGTATGCATTAGCTGTAAAATTTTCAATTAAAATTCAATTTTGATTCTGGCCCAAATTTACAATTATGTACTAAACGAGAGTCAATGCAAGCGTCATTTTTCTGATAGGGGTCTGAAATTACAACTGGATTCAAAGCCTGAACTGATGAAACCGGTTCGTTAAAACAGTTCTTAAAAAATATGTTTAATTACTACTATCAAGAAAAAATACTCTCACTTACCTGCAACAAGAAGATCAGCGACAACGCACCTACCGCTTTGAAAATCATGATTAAAGATGCGTTGCCTTGTTAAATTGGAGTTTAAATGGCTAGCGAATGTAGGATTTGAGGTTTTAATTAGTTGACGCCCTGCCGTCTTTAAGTTTATGTATGCATTATTGTATGTGAAAAACGATTCGTTGCGCACTGTGGTCAATGTGCAATCCGATTCTCACAAAAACCCTCGCAAATTTTTATTATCTCAAAGATGAATTTATAATTTTTATTATATTCAATCGAAATGAGCAACGGCATTGTTAATTAGGTAACCCTGGCTTGATGCACCTACGTTACAATTTTTTATTTTTTGGAAACGATTTGGTTCGATTATTATGTTATGTGTCATCTGCTTCTGTCTTGTGCAAGCTTGCTAGCACAAATCACTTGATTTCGTCTTGCTGGCCGTTTGTCTTGAATTGCGGTCTCCAATTAAAATATGTTATCGCAATTAATTTTATAATTGTGGATAAAATAAACTGCTGCTAAGTACAATTTATTGTTGCTCTATTAATCTTATATAATTATATATTATCAGTTTTTACTCCAGAATTGCGGCCAGTTTTGTATATTTGTTATGTCCTTAAATAATAATTTGAAAAAATAGGCCCCAAATTTACTAAAATGGACAAAATATTTGGTCAATGCAATGGGCAAAGTGACCGGTAGCATTGCGGCTTGCATTGCTGCTTGCAGGGGACTGCCCAAAACAGCCATTGTTTTATCTTTCAGGGCCACGAAAAAATTTTTGAGGACGTCGTACAGGAACATAATTCTTTTCACTAGTGACTTATAAAAGACCTTGCAATAAATATAAGAAGTAACAGCTAATTCTGACAAATTTGCTGGTTTTGAAGATCCGAAGGACAGATCAAGAAACCTTGAACTGATTTTGGGGGTGTCGTCATCTTTCGGTAGATCTGTGGGCTCTACATCGTGGTTATTGTCTTGTTCAAGAGTTGATCTGGAGGCTAAAATGATTTTTCTTTTAAATTAAAAATAAGTAATTGCAAACTTACTTTTGGTGGATAGTGGTGGATCATTGGACTGCGGATGGTCGTATTGATTGGCACTTCCCCAATTCCAAAACGCCGGTACAACTAGAGACTGTTTACTATAGGGATAGTAATGACTCTTGACCTAATTTTTAATTGACAACTAATTCATTTAATTATAATTTCTTTAATAACGCCAGATACTTACGTTAACAGAAGAGAAAATAATTGATAACCAGACACAGGGAGTCCAATACATATTGACTGCTGTTGTAGAAAATGAAGAAGCCTTTATACAGGCGTTTAATTAATCAAAATTGGTATAATGAAATGATGTTGATGCAATAAAGTATTGTTTCCTGTTTAAATCCAATCAGAATGTAAATTTTCAATGAATCCTGAACGATGATGATTTCATTTTATGATATTACCTAAGACAGGTGTTGAACATAAGTATATTGGTGTGAAATATGCCAATTTTACGAGCGGAAGCTTTAACGATGTACCAATTCAAAAATTTATAAACAATTTTGCTGTAAATGTCGTATCATATATTCAGATCACTTGTTCAATAATTACGGCGAAACTTATATATTTTCGGGAAAGATTTCATCTTATGGTACAAGCTTAAGCTCCCACAAAGTTTTTCTAATTGAAAGGTTCTTAGTATTCTGGATTTATTCTGCTTAGTATTTCGTAAGTACGCGCGTTAAAACATCAATTATTGTTGAAGTAAGTAAACATTCTAAATTTTGCACAGTGTTTATGCTATTATGAAACCAAACAAGCTTGCTGTAATAAAAATAGGTATTGGTTTGGTGTTTAGTAAACTTTAACCAGTTAAACTAGAAAAAAATTGATAGTATTTCCGCTGATTATCATGGTGAAAATAAACAAACAATCAAACGTCAACTTTCTGAGATATTCATAAGTAATATCACAAGAGAGTGAGAATAAATTGAAAATAATTCGACAGATTTTCGAAAACTTGTTGCCAGGGAATAGACACGAGAGCCCGTAGGGCTCGAGTGGCTATTCCCAAATGGCAACAAGTTTGAAAAAATAACTGGAGAATTATTTTCTAATTAATTCACACTCTCGAGTGGTATTCAGAAGATTATTTTTTAATGTTTGAATCAAAAATGCAACATAATAAATACAGTTTAACAGTTTAAAATAAAACTGGGGACAGATGTCAGATAATTCTAACTTGTAATACCACAAGAGGTTAAATTATTTCCGGATTTTAATTTAACGTCGAGTGGTATTCGGTAACAAAATTTTGCAGCTTTTTGCAATTTAATTTATGTATTGACATATTATCTATAAACGTCACTCAACGCTATAATTAATACGATATTTTGATTGCAAGTTTATGGGAAGCGTTGAATGGCATTTAATGTCAAATGGCATCGTTTATTCTGATTACATGTACTTAATGTACGTATTAGTGACAGTAATTATGACGTCAAAAAATTTCCACTAAAATTCACTCCAGGGTCCTACCCAATCGGAAAAAATTTCCGAAAATATACTTGCGTTGCCTTGGTAGCTGTTCAAAAGAAAGGTTCTGATTGGTTGGACAAGCTGGTGCAAAATTTTCGCGGGAATTTTCTACAGTAGAAAATTCTCATAAGTAATATCACAAGAGAGTGGGAATAAATTGAAAATAATTCGATAGATTTTCGAAAACTTGTTGCCAGGGAATAGACACGAGAGCCCGTAGGGCTCGAGTGGCTATTCCCAAATGGCAACAAGTTTGAAAAAATAACTGAAGAATTATTTTCTAATTAATTCGCACTCTCGAGTGGTATTCGGAAGATTATTTTTTAACGTTTAAATAAAAAATACAGCATAAAAATACAGTTTAATTCATTATAAACTAAAATCAAACTGGCGACAGATGTCAAAACTAGAAAATGTGCTGTCAAGTAACATATGTAAACAAAATACTAGAAATTATGCTCGCGGGAATAATGTACAGTAGAAAATTCTCACTATAATAATGTTGTGATTGGACAGAATTAAACACGTGTGCCCAAATACTGCTAAAAGATTGGTGAATGAAATCATTAAAAAATAATCACTATAATAATGTTGTGATTGGGCAGAATTAAGCACGTGTGCCCAAATACTGCTAAACGATTGGTGAATGAAATCACTAAAAAATAATCACGAAATGAATATTGTTTTAAATGGAATCTCTATATATTTTTACGTATTCTAGAGAAATATTTAATTCTGATTAAAAATTTTAATAGGTATAAATCAACCTGCATAGAAGTTTCACTGTACTTTAAAAAGAGTTTTTATTAGAATCTTAATTTATTTTAGTCAGTGCCGGCCCGTACATAAGTGCTGCAGAGCTGCAGAACTGCCAAAAAATTAACGGCAAAAAAATTAACTTCGTAATATTGAAAAAATTGAATTTCGTCACAGAATTTTATTTTTTTATTTTCGAGGATCCAACATTCCAACAAACCAGTAAAGTTTTGTCGTGGTTTTAGCGGAGCGGACCATTGTTTTTATACTGGGCCATTTGAGGCAGTGTACAGCACTGCTTGAGACACGCCCACTATCCCCCTCGCGTCCTGCACATACCAAACTATTTTGCTAGTTTAATGCTGTTTATGTGCTGCATTTGACGCAGTTCTGTTCCAGATTTCGGACGTTATGTTACGTGCGGTTTTTGACTGAGAACAGAGTTGTCTGTAATTTATTCGAGGGATGATTGCAGAGAATTAAATGGCGTTTTACCTCTTTTCCAATTCATCATTCAAAATAATTTAAAAGAAACACTAAAAGAAACCAAAAAGTTATTAGAAATTATTGTTACAACCCCTATGTCAACATCTGAGGCCAAGCGATGTTTTTCAACTTTAAAGCGGATTAAGACTTTTCTTCGGAATACAATGTCCGAAGACCGTTTAACAACCTTGCCCATGCTTTCTATTGAAAAGAAATTTATGTCCGAAATTAAAAATTTTAATGAAAAGGTCAATGATAAATTTGCCACTAAGAAAGACCGTAGGATCGATCTGATCTACAAAAAATAATAAGTTTAAATAAAAACACGACCCTGATTATATGAGATGCAAATTGCAGAACACCTGTTTTATTGTACCACGAGCCGCCACTGATTTTAGTATAATTAAATATAAATTTTATAAAATAAAAACGCATTACAATCACCAACACATTATAAATAAATGATGATAAATGATGGTGCTATCGGAATTTTTGTTTTTTTTGATGTAAAAAGAACATTAAAATGCTTTGTTTTGTTGTAGTATTCACAACACAGAGCACATCATCACAAACCATGAAACTAGTGATTTCATCGGTATTTTTAATTAATTTTTAATATTTCACATTTTGTTGCTTCAATTTTGGCAATAAAATGTTCGTTCGTATGGGATTTAAGTTTTTGTCGCTCCATTAAAAAAGCATAAAGATAAACGCAGAAATTGTTGCTTTGTTCTGTTGATTATAAAATTAAAATATGAGTACTCCATTGAAACCGGCAAAGTTTTTATTAAGCCCCATCTCGCCCTTGGTCTACAGTTGCATTAAAAACCCAATAAATAAAAGTTGCAATGTAAACCGTTTCCGGTAAGCCCATTATTTTAAACTTACGATTTATTTAAACAATTTATTTCTAGACATAGAAATGTCGCTAGGAAGCTGAATTTTTCTCATTCCCCGTCAAGACTCATTCCAAAAACAGAAAATACTACAAAAAAATTTAAAAACTACCTGAACAAACCAGAAAATAATAATCTGCAAGTGCCATTTTTATTGAACACCCCCAGCAAACTCGAGTTGTTTCAACATGGAGTGGGCACGAAAAATAAATTCAAAATTTTAGGAAAGGGGTCGTTCGGAACGGTCGTCCGAGGAAAGCACAAAGGTAGGTAACAAATTTGTTGTTAATCGTAAATGGGAATTTTAAATTTTCAGAAGCGGATGTTGCCCTGAAAATAATTAAGCTCAATAAAAATTCGTGTGAAAATTTCGGGGAGAAAAATATGATTAATTTTAGCCACGAAAATATTGTGAAAATTTTTGATGTGATGGTGAATGATAGTTTTAATTATGGCGTCGTCGTAATGGAATACATCAACGGTGCTGAGCAGTTACTGAACTTGTTGAATGATAAAAGTAACATCTTGAATCAGAATATAATTGTTGGATTCGCTTTGGATATTTGCAGAGGACTTCAATATTGCCACGAAAATGGCATTCTACATTTGGATTTAAAACCTAACAATGTGTTAGTGTGTGCAAATAATATGTGCAAACTATGCGATTTTGGAAGCTCTGTCAGAGTTGAAACAGCTGATCAACAAATAGTAAGTGACTGTCACCCCTCCAATTATTAAATTAACCACTCATATTCAAGTGATGAGAAATTATTTAAAATTTAAAGTCCTTTCCTTTCTTAACGTTATGAAATAATCTTTCAGTCGACGAAGTGAAGTTTTAAAAATGTTTGTAGATCTTTCAGGGGCTTAAAAAAGACTACTGCACTACCTTACTCTAAGTTCCATCTGAAACACAAATCCCCTACCGATGTTTTTCTTATAGTAAATGTAGTTGCAGGGAACTGTTCCTTATTCCGCACCGGAAATGTTGTTGGGTCAAATGCCTACAAATAAAAGCGACATTTACTCATTAGGAATATTGCTTTGGCAAATGAAGCATCGTCGACAACCTTATGAAGAGTTTGAAAATCCAGAGATAATCATATACAAAGTATGTTGTCACTAGTTTCACAATCAGTTTAATTAGTTGTGAATTAAAGGTTGTAAAATATGGTTTGCGACCAAATTTTGCTGAAACAGATGATGAATATTCCAAGATTTATGTACAGTGCTGGGCCGCTGATCCTGAAGAAAGGCTACAATTGCTTGAAGTTGTCGATAAATTAAACACACTGCGTTAAATTTAAAAATGTTTATTTTTAGTAATTAAATTCTTTTAAATTTTTATTTTGTTTCCTAAAATAAGTTTGAATAAAATTTAATTTCAATTTAACTGTTCTTTATTTGAACAGAATAACACAACCAATCAAGAGAAATAAAATGGTATTAAAACGCCAATTTATTTATTTTGCTGATACCTGAACATCAGAAAGACTGTTATAAAAGTGCTTTTAACGGCCATAACAATGACTTCAAGATTACATTAAATGAAAAGAATAATATCTTCAATGTTACATTAAGCGGATATAATAATACCTTCGATATTAGATAAAGCGGAAATAATAAAATCTTTAAGATTATCTGAAATGGTAACTGTATTACCCATAATATTGCTTGAATTGGCCACAGCATTAATTTAATTGGATAGACCAGCATATTAACCAAAGCTTTTGTAATTCGAACAGTAACATTAAATGGGAAAGATACAACGAACAAAATTAATTTAATTGTGTATCTGGTAATTGCCTTAATAATTTTGAGTTGCGTTACATGTGCATTTGCAGAAACAACTGCTACCTCAACGGCTAAAAAAATTCACAAAATAATGTAAATGGTACTATACAATTACCTACTAACCTGGCATTACTGATTCACAAAACTACAAGAAAATTTATTGACTAAAACTAATATGCAAATCTTAAATTTTACCTGAAGCAAAAACATGCAGAACACCGCACCACTAATTAATAGCTTCATTTTTGTTTCAAGACTGTTAATAACGCAGATTCATCAATATATAATAGTTTTTTTTTACGAAAAAGCGTGGATAGACAATGACAGCAAACCGATTACGCCTTGTTTTATGAGAATTAACGTTAATAACTTGCGTTAAACATGCTCCCACTTTGCTAACCACAATATCACTTTTTATCAAGTAATTACAGTACAAAGACATAAAAGTGATATGCCCCAACAAAAGGTTATTAAATCAGGTGAAAATGGCAAGAATTATTCTTAAATTTACTTTTTATGGAAAATAAACAAAACAAAATTACTTAAAAGTTTGCATACTTACAAGAATCACCCTGTATAGTACAATGTTTATGTCAGAAAATGTGAAATTGAATTTAAAAATTAACTTATTTATCGAATTATTGCTTTATTTTTGTCACTCCCTTTTCAATAATTTTTTTCTGCACTTCTTTCTTATGTAAGGGGCCAACATTTTTATAGCGTCGATTTGACAATTAAAAGATCTATCAAAATCAAGGCAAAAAAATATTAGTTAAGAAACATTTGTATATAAAAATTGACCTGTGGGGATTGTTTGAAATAATTCATTCATCTAAAAGTTTGTAGAGTGAGGGAGGGCTAATAAGCGTCACGTAACCTAGAAAAACTTTGCGCAGTTGCTTCAAATTTCTTAAAAGAAACATAACCCACTAAACACATAACGTTTAAAAAACGTTGAGCGACGTTGGAATAATGTCGCGCTGCGACGTATCTGATCAACGTTCGTACATCGTTTGGGACGTCCCATTAAACACATAATCATTGAAGAACGTTGAACGACGTAGAAATTACGACTCGTTGCGACGTCTCTGGGCAACATTCGTAGATCGTTCTGTGATGTGAAATTGAGACGTGGATTTTTTTAATAAAATCAACAACATTCAAAACAAAACGATTTATATTCTTGTTTTTGTAATAAATGAATTAAAAATTGTATGTTTATATAATTTCCTAAAACACTTCTATTTATAATATGTGTGTGTTTATGGTATTCATTTAGAATTGCTAAAAGAATATCCAAGAAAGAATATGAAAAATGATATGTCCTATAACTCTCCACGGCAGTAACAATAAATCTATGAAGGTTTTTCCACTTCTTCCAATTACTGTAATAGGAAAAACAATTAAACGATCAAGTAATGCAGTCCCCATTAAAACAACTTCTATGATCAAACTAAGAATTGATGTTATAGAATAACCTATCGCCACATTTTGGAAACTGTTTGCTTGGTCTGAAATCCAATTAACACCTTACCGGCGGGGCACGATTCTGCGAGTCAACCGCGAAAAACGGGGCGAGTTAATGATTCGCGCGGTTTTTGCATATGTGCAGTAAAATCATTACAACTTGTTTAATAATTAATGTATTTCGATGAAACTTTTACAACATGTACACAATTGTTTATACAAAAAATAAAGAGTATAATAACCGAAAATAAATTATCATTCCATCGTTGAACATAATATGAATTAAATTTTAATTGTGAATAATAAAAGAAATAATTAATATTCCTTTTATTACGATAAGAGACGAAACATGACATGATAATTATATTAGAGATAAACATATAACATAGAAGACATAAAACTATAATTGGAGTTTCGAAAAAATAACAATTTTTAAGTTCACGCACTCTCCTTGAGAAGATGAATTTGTTAACGCAGCGACCTTCTACAAATGCGCAAAGAATTTCAGCAGGTCATTGCCCCTTAGGTTTCGGGGGTGTAGATAGTGGCACAATTCTTAAAAACTGAACCCGCATATCTGGGTCACTGGGAAACTAGGTAGTACCTGCAAATGTCCCTTCTTTCACGAAAGCTCACAGCTTCAGTATAAACACTTTAGTTTTACAATTAGTTTTACAAGCTCACAATACAATATGGTAAAATCAATGCAGTAGACATTTAGTTATGTTTATTGTGTAAATAGTTACTATCAATAAATTAAAATACAAATCAAGGTGTCTCATTTGGGAGAACTGAACGCGCAAAGAGAAACAAGGAATTGTGGCCTACACAAAAACAATAATTATAAAATAAACTATAAACTATACATATTAAAAAAATTCTTAATTTTTGTACCTTTTTTTGGTATGGTAAATGTCAAAACACTTTCCTCTATGTAACGGAACGCCACAAAATTTGCACATAAAAGAGGTATCTCCTTTTTTTTTATTTACACGACACACACGACATCCTCTACGCACATTTTTTTTCTTTTTTTCACTGAAAATTTTTATTAGCACGTGCTGTCGCAGAGTGCCCGATAATCGACCAGGTGGATCGAAATACACTACTCCTGGGGTTGGCGTTACTTGGCCACTAGAAGGACTTCCAGTAATTTCCGGTAATTCAGCGGTCAACCATTCTTCGGCAATGGTCATTAAAAAATTGTAATATTTTAATCTACTGCCGGGATTTAATTTTTGAAATACAATAAATGCATTCAAAAGTGCACAATTTGATAAAAAGAAGGACACTCGCTTCGTCCACTTCCTTGTTTTTCGCATGATTGAGTAAAAAGCCAAATACTGATCGGCACGATCTACCCCTTTCATGTACTTGTTGTACTCGATGACGCAGTTTGGTTTCTTGACAAACATATTGGTGCTTCTGTCTCGTTTGGTGGTAGTTGAAAAATGTCTGTTATGTATTGTAGAAATCATGCGAACATCACCCTTTTTTTTGTCTTTCCAAATTTGCACCAGCACTTCACCTTTTCGACGATATGTCGATTGTTTATATTGTAATTTAACTTTTTTTAATATATCCGGTAACCCTCTATTTACACGTATGGTACCGCATATTCTAAATTTATCTAATAATAATGTTTCGGCCAAGTTCACAGAATTATAAAAGTTGTCCATATACACGTGGTGCCACAAGTCCCTAAAAGGGCTTAAAAGCGACGTAACGGTGTTTAAAAGTGGCCCTGCAGTTCCCGTATAAATATTAAAATTACTGATATACGCAGTGTCCGATTCGCACACCATTCTGCAGAGGATGCCATATTTAACAATTTTACTGGGATTATAAGTCTTAAATAATAATCGGCCTTTCCACGGAATCATGGCCTCATCTAAAGCTAAATTTTGCTTCGGCGCGTACACAGTATTAAACTTTTCCGTAAAAAAATCGACTAACCACCGCACTTTCACTAATCGATCTGTATTATTAACGGGCATTTCATCGTTATTGTTGAAATGCAGAAATTGGAGAATTTGTTTAAATCGATCCCTCGGCATTGCTTTTGAAAACATTGATGTTCGGATTATTGGTCTGGTAGACCAATATTCTTCAATGGTTGGTTTATTTAATATCCCCATCAATATTGTTAGCGCGTAAAATATCTTCATTTCCTGGATGTCGACATCTTTCCATTTGGCCGATTTCTTTCCTTCCCTATATTTTTGTTTATTCTGTAGGTAATATCTGTTTGTTTCCCTCGTCACCATTTCAAAAAACTCATCAGATAGGAACAATGAAACAACACTCTTCACAGTTTTCGGGAAAAATTCTAACTCCTGCGTCCCCAAGAAAATTTTCATTATTTCTTCGCGGGTCCGACTCTGACCAATCCAAGTCTAGGTCCACATCAGAATCACTGGACGAAGAAATACGCATAACGCGAGGACGACCTCCGGTTCTAGGCATTGCGATGTCGGAGTCGGAGTCGGAATCTTCGTCGTCTTCGAAATCTTCATAATCACTTTCGTTGATAACGCTTCCCTCTTCAGATAACTCATCATTGTAAGTTTCAAATAAATTTTCGTCTTCGAATTCCATTTTCACACTGTAACGTTTTCTTCTTCATGTGTCGCGTTTGACGTGGAGATGAGAACTCTGTGGCTTCCTCGTTGAGGTTTTCCTACCCTGATTGCTACCAGTAATCAGGGTAGGGATGATAGTAAAAGAACTTCGTGAGAAACAACGCTTAAGAGATTTCGCATATGAATACTTACACAAATCATTCACAACACTTAATTATTGCTATCTAGTGTCGAAGATGGAACACAGACTTTTCGCATGTATTTCTTATCGCGTTAAGTACAAGAACTTCGTGAGAAGCAACCCTTAAGAAATTTCGCAGACGAATACTTGCACAAATCATTCACAACACTTAATTATTGCTGTCTAGTGTCAAAGATGGTACACAGACTTTTCGCATGTATTTCTTATCGCGTTAAGTACAAGAACTTCGTGAGAAACAACCCTTAAGAAATTTCTCAGATAAATACTTGCACAAATCATTTACAACAACTTTGTAATTGTAAATCTTCGATGATATAATGTGTAGGTTACAAGCAGTACTGGTTACAAGAGACGCAACACTCAACTTTGACATAATTATTGCTATCTAGTGTGGAAGATGAAATGCAGACTTTTCGCATGTATCCGAAGTGAACGCGTACCACGGAAATAATAATAAGTAATTAAAGTTAAATTAGTCAATCTTGTTATATTGTCCTTTACGATGATAATTTAATTTATACCTACATAAAAATGTGCTTATCTAACACATAAATCAATTAATTAATCAAACAAATCAATAATCGAAGAAAGTGCATTAAAAATTCCACAATCGAAATATCGAGTTTATGAGCCACTCCAAATAATCTCCAGATGATCAAGTAATAAATTTAAAAAAGCATTATATTGACCACATGTCATCAAAATTTAAAAAAAATAGTTAAATTTAGTCCAGTTAGCCTAGGCCCTACTGTTACATAACACAGATGCTTGTTTATAATGATTATCGAATTATTGTGTTTGTTTTCCCCATAAGAGTCATAATAAAGCAGTATTTTGATAAACAGTTTCGAATTATGCATTTCTATTACGTTCCAAACATTTTCAAATTGTTTGGTTACACTACTTCACAAGGTTAAAAATATAATTAGATAAAAGCAAATATTGCAATAACCGTAAAAACTTCATCAAAGCATTTAAAACTCAAAAAGATATGAACGGCAGTTCGTGTCAGGTGTCAACCAACGATTACGGGATCCTACAATTTTTAGAAACCACTTTAAACTACAAGGGTAAACATTTAAAGACGAGTGGTTTTTTTTAAACCCAAAAAGAATTTTTTTTGTGGGAACATAAAAATGCAAAAACGTTACAAGTTCATTTCACATGACATTTTAGTAACTAATTTGTTATAAAAAACTTTCCAATCGGTCACTAATACTTTATATTTAAACGATACGGAAAGATATCGGTGCGCAAATAAAAAAATTCTTATGTGTGTGTTGGTTATAGTTTTCTGTCGAAAACTAATGAATTTAAATGAGAGATGACACTACTTATACATATCATTTGACTATTATTGAATATCGTTGAAAAGCATTAGTGTTGTACCCGTTTTAAAACGATGGGAACAGAAAAAGCACTACTGCTGTTCCCGGCGTACGAGGTTGGCCCAATTTTTCGCACTAGCGCTGTGCCCGCCGTTAAGGTGTTAATAATTAATAAAACATTTACAAACTTAACAGCAGTGCTGAATCACATAACTGAAACAAATTAATTTAATTATGCAAAACAGCCGACAACGTTAAAGCGTGCTACCTGAAGGAAGAATAAGCAAATCAGTCCAGCAACAATTAACATCTTCATGTCGACGAAATTACTTTACTGAAATTGATTACACAAACGCATTGATATAAATCAGTCCTAAAGATGTGTAAAGATGTGATAACCCATAAAAATCTAAAATATCAATTATAAATAATTGTAGTACTTACTCGACTAATTCATTTTTATTTTTTTTCTGAAATCGGGCAAAAAATAATTGAGTTAGAGCGTGGGACGTTTTTTAGGAATCACCCTGTATTTATATTTATATCAATAAAAAGTTAAAAATTATATAACTACAACATTTGAATTAAATTCTTAAAATATACGATCTTTGTATTTTGCGTGTATTAAAAATATTTTAGAGTATTAAATTAAATTATCAAATTTTCATATTGTAATATTATGTAATATTTAAATTGTCCCATTTTAACCACAAATTAAAAAAAAGTTATGAATTTATTGGTTTTCCTGTGATTATTGATTCCTTTAGGTAATATGATATTAAATATAAATAAATTAACATTAAAGAATTTTTACTAATTAATTTGTAAAGTAACAAATTGTACTTATTTCTTAAGAGTTTACAAAGCGTAATGTGTTGAGAAAATTTAAATAAATTTTAAATTTAGTTAATAATTAATAAGCAGTTACATTACGATTTAATAATTCTTTAAAACTTTCTATTGGAATGGAGTTGTCGCCGTTGTCTGGTATATTTTCGTACAGGTGCGTAACAAATGCGCTAACTTGGCGCAGGTAGGTACACGTGACAATAGAAATATTTTCCTTGTTCTGAATATATAATTCTGCACATTTTGTCCGTGGATGACGTACTAGAAATTTACATTGTAACTCGATTTTTAAGCAAATTTAGTTTTAACCATTCTATGTAAACAAAAATCTGTTTTTGACAGTGACAACGAACGGTTTTTTGTTTAAATAAAAACTTTGTATGTTATAGAAAAAAAACTATAACATCGTATGTTAAAAAGTTATACAGAATTACAAAACTGAACAACTTATTTTGTTTCTTCTGTAAAGTAGTGAATTTTCAGATACGATGTTATTAGATCTGCACGTCGAGATGATGAAGCGATAAGTACATTCCAACAAAGTACATTAAGGGCGTATGGTACCCTCAGAACGTTGATCTGTTTAAATCTAAAATTTGGCTTTTTAGCAATAAATGAAAGAAAGAGATGCATGGAATATGTTATAAGAATCTATTTCGCTTAATTGTAGATAAAAAAAATAAAATTATTACTAATAGTTTAGAAGTTAGATTTATTTATTTTCTCGCATTCTCAACCCTTTTATTCTTGAAAAAAATAATTTAGTTTTTACCATTCTATTAGGAAACATGTTCTCTAGGAATTCCTCCAATATTAATGCGTATTTTTTTTATCAATTAAGAGATATGAATTATTTTGTAATCCCGTTCGTAGTCAGTTACGGCACGGGATTACAAAATAATTCATATCTCTTAATTGATAAAAAAAATACGCATTAATATTGGGGGAATTCCTAGAGAACATGTTTCATAATAGAATGGTGAAAACTAAATTATTTTTTTTAAGAATAAAAGGGGTAACTTATGCGAGAAAATAAATAAATCTAACTTCTAAACTATTAGTAATAATTTTATTTTTTTTTATCTACAATTAAGCGAAATAGATTCTTATAACATATTCCATGCATCTCTTTCTTTCATTTATTGCTAAAAAGCCACATTTTAGATTTAAACATATCAACGCTCTGAGGGTACCATACGCCCTTAAGAACTAAAATATTTTTTTATTTTCAGAAAATTGAAATATCAAGAATTGGGGGAAATGATCTAGACGATTTTATTGGAACGATGTATTATGAAACAATACAACTGAGAGGAAAAAAACCAAACGTAATTATCCGAATTTTTGTCTTAAATAAAAATTAATAAATTAATGAAATAATTTTTAAATTTTATTTTCAGGGCCCTTTGAACTTAGTCCAGGGCCATAAGTGATCAAAACCAGGGATTAAAATCAATTAATCAATTAAAGATTTTCTGAAAAACGCCTCAGAGCATTTAAAACCGAAAATGAATAAAATATTATGAGATTGTCTAATTTTTAATTTTTGTATAATGTGTAAATAATGTGTAAAATATGTATATTAGATAATTATTATTGAAACAAATAAAATTAATTAATTTGATACATTGTTTAATTTTTGTTAAAATAAATTTTTAAAAATCCTAGAAATCCTTGAGATAATGAATAAACATTTTAATGAATATCTACTCTATAGAAAAATTTAAAATACATATGTAAGTACAAAAGATATTTATAGGATAACGAATAACTGTAAATACGGATATCTCCTGGATAGACAAAATGTATATCTCATAGACGTCCGACCGGGGACATCCCCTGGATGTCCGAGTTTATGACAAATTTACGTCTATTGGATGGTTAAAGTATATCGCCGCCCGACATTAGACATCTTACAGATATCTTAACAACTGGCGAAGATATCCTCTAGACATCCTGTACACCACCCTGTTGTAGACGAACTTTTATTTTTAGGAAATGAATGTAATGGATGTAACTGTTTGCAATGAATTTATTGGTTCAAAAAACGTTACAATGTTTTACAATAAACCTTTAATAAATGGCTTAATAAAATTCAGTAATATTACTACAGATTGGAGAAGATTTATAACGAATTCACAAAATGGAGTAAAAATGAAGTACAGAAAATAATATATTATGTTAGGTATGTATTTTGTAATTTGGCTAAAACTGGAGAAAATACCTGAAACAGGAAAGAAATTGACATAAAAGTAATATTTAATTCATTTTAAAATTCTTCTTACTTTGACGTTTAAGTGGCATAACTGCATCGTTAGTATTCGTTAATTTAATAGATTCAATTTGTCTTGGTATCCTTGCATATTTCCAACCAATATCTGTATATGGTTGTGGAACAGCTAAATATGATTAATACAAAATTTAATTCAACTTTATTTACTTACCACTACCACTTACCGTGTTCTTGAGCATAAGTCTGCGAAATTAAATAATTTAATTTAAAAATTAATAATTATAACTAGCACATACTTGATGGAAAAGAGCAATAAAACCAAAAGCTACAATCGTGAGCAATGTCATCTTGAACCAATCGGATATATATTTCGTCAAAGTTATTATTTTAAATGAACGTTAAGTTACCTACATAGGTTGCAGATATATTGTCCTCCCACAGTTCATGTAGAATATTTATTATTTATTATTTATTAAAATGACAAAAAATCAATGAGAAGTGGGCAAATGTTCGATGCATTAAACAAAACGAATTTTTACTTTTAATTAAAATTTGATTAAAACATATGACCACTGCTCTTGCAAGGAAATTAATTAATTTTGAACAGATTGTTAACTTCAAAAACTATGTTGGTCAAGTTGATTAAGTTAGTTTTAATTAAACTTACACTGCATCTAGCTAATTAACCATAAAGATGGACCACTCCGTATATGACATATTAAAAGTAAAGATAATTTTTTGAACCCAAAAATTGTAATTCTTAATTTTAGACAACCCATTATTTGACTGTTACGGTTGGTCGTTTACTAAAGATAAGATTGAAGATATTAGGTTTTCGAATAAAATAAGGCCTCTTCGGTGTATTTTAATTTATTAATTTAAAAAAATCTGCAAAATCATATTTACAAAGTGTATAGAATTAGCATCGTTTATTTTATTTTTAACAACAAATACAATTGATTAACATTTTTGCAAAAATCACGGATAAGACAAGGCAGGAAAACCGAAGCGATTAGGGCGACTAGAAAAATCAAGCTGCGGTGAATTCGTTTTTCCGCTATTACTAATCCAAGACATCAGTAGCGATATAATAGAACGAATCACGAAGAAGACGATTTTTCCTGCTGGTCCATACAAATTTTTAAAAACTGAAGTTAGGGGATTCTCATTGAGTGACAATGACGAAGGGGTACCACTGGAAGTTGCTAGGACAAAAAATTAATTCAAAAAAATATTAACAACCAAGAACAGGGATTTTTAATAATTCACTTGATTGGGTTTGAAAAGCCCGAATTTAGAATAAATCAAAGAAACATTTTTACTTACATTGCGAGTTCCATTCTGCTGCAGTCGCCTGTAAAAATTCAAAAAAGTTAGGAATATATCGTTTTGAAAGCAAATTTTATTTATTTAATTTACCTGGCAGATAAGAGTTGCAGCAAAAAATAGAAAAGTGATCGGCTGCATGTTTACAATGTGATCTACTTGTGAAAACAATGCGACAGATTGTAACATACAGACAACATTTAAAGGTAGAATTGAAAAATTAATTACATTTTTTATAACAATAGATGTTTAAAATTACCACGGTGCCTTTGGGGATAAATTTAATTTTTTTGTTCAGTCGCAACAGGCGTGTTCAGGCGTCGATAACTTAATTGGCAAAAAACTTGTGGAAAAATTTGTATATTGTGAAACGTTTTATTGATTCAACACAACTACAATAAGTTACAATTATTATTCTGCGGTGTTTGTTTTATTGCCTTTCAAATTTTTGTTCAATCTGGAATAAGAAATACACAAAAGTGAATGATAAAATTGGAAAATAATGTTCGGTAAACGCAATAATAAATTCAAGTATTGCTTTTAATATTTTTTTTATCCTACGAAAATCCAATTTTACCCCCTCTACTGAAAGGAGAAAGGATGCCTTTGCACGGCTAGCCGGACAAAGAAACCGCAAAATGCCTAGCCGGTATTGAAGTTATTTCTTTATTATCTGTGGTGTATTGAATTTGTGATTGAATAATGGATGAAGATTGCGATGAAATGGTGGAGTATTGTACTCCACCCGAAGTTAGCGATGTAGTCCAAGCGGTCACCATGAATTTGTTACTAAGTAAATCAAAGAAAAAATATGACCTACAATATAATTATTTCAGGAACTGGTGTGGTTTAAAAAAAATAAAGAGATATAGCGAAAGCGTCATTTTAGCTTACTTATCGAAATTGTCTCTAAAATATAAGTCTTCAACACTATGGTCAATTCACACAATGTTAAAAGCTACATTATCAGTTAGACATGATGTAAACATTGGAACTTACACAAAAGTAAATGCTTTTCTAAAAAAGCAATCAGTCGGACACATTGCTAAAAAATCAAAAACTTTCACCCAGCAAGATATTCAAAAATTTCCCAGAGAAGCCCAGGACGAAATATATTTAATGACAAAGGTACAGTGATTTAGGAAAATGTAGTTACCAAGGGGAGTCAAGGGATGCCTTCTTCACAATTCAATCTAAGATGATCAAAGAGGGAGAGAGTGATAGAGAGTGTGAATGATAGGTAAAGGAGGAAGAAGATGAAATGAGTAAAAGTGTGTGTGAAAGCAAACTAATAAGAGGCAATTTTTGATGATAGAGGGAGAGAGTGATAGAGAGTGAGAATGATAGGTAAAAGGGAAAGAAAACGGAAAGGTGAAAAAGTGTGAGTGAAAGCTTACCAAAAGATGTGATCTAATGATAAGATGTAAATGGAACTAAACAGTCACTCACCTCGAAGTAATACTTGACGTAATGTTAATGTGGTTCCCGTGGTGAGGAAGACGTATGGGGGAGGAAGTTAGTAGTCACACAGGTTACCTCCTCTTAAAAAAAAAAAAAGTTAAAATATAATGTTAATCTACGATACTTTTAAAAATTATTGTTTTAGGTGGTATTAATCGTTGGAGTTGCTGGCGCTTGAAGAACTGATGAGCTCACAAAAATGTCAATTGATGATATAGTGGACAAAGACGATATCTTAGTAATACATGTACCGGACGCGAAAAATAATCAGCAGCGGGCATTTACTGTGTGCAATGACAACAAGAAAAACGGTCAGGACAGTGTAGCAATTTGCAAGAAATATTTTAGTTTGCGTCCTGAAAATATAAATTCTCGACGTTTGTTAATCAGATATAGTGCTGGAAAATGTGTAGCGCAGAATGTTGGACACCATACAATTGGTGCATTACCCTCTAAAATAGCTTCATATTTGAATTTGCCGAATCATAAGGAGTATACTGGACATTCGTTTAGAAGGACATCAGCTACACTTTTGGCCGATTCAGGAGGAGATATACTGGCATTGAAAAGACATGGCGGGTGGAAGTCTGCCAGCGTAGCAGAGGGCTACATCGAGAACTCTCTAAATGATAAAATATCTATTGCTAAAAAAATTTTAGGCGGTGAATCGCAAACTACATCCACCATTTCACGATCGGAAGATTTGTTCACTCCCACCTTAATGTACCACCTACTAGACGAGCCTGGAACTTCGCAAGCGTCAGTTACTAAAGAAGTTTCTCCATTATTTGTAAATACAAAATCATCTTGTGTTACTTCAAAATTTTCGGAACAATTGCAACTGTCAAATTTATCCAAACAGGGAACTTCTTTTGCTAACTGTGTAATCAATAACCCTATTTTTAACATTAACATTTCCAATAGTTAAATATTCTTCATAAATTGTACCTGCTATTTAATATTTAAAATAAACTTTATTAGTTCTATAATATTATTGGATATTGTAAAAAATTGTGTAGTAATGTTGTGTAGCATAAAAAATATTGTGCGAACCATGGCGGCAAAATGGTTTTCCGGACCTCAAAAAGTAGCCAGCCTCGGCTGCGCCTCGCCTGGCCATATCTTTTTTCACCCCGGAAAACATTCACTTTACCGCCTTGGTACACAAAGTACTATTACAGGCCTGTACTATTATCTACGATCATGATATAATATAACCATTATTGATGTGAAACCTCTACTCTAAATTGTAATTTTATCCATCGATAAATTAAAGAGAGCTTCTTAATGGTTCCCAGCCATGGGTGAAATTGACAGAAATTTTATCCATCGGGACATCGACCAATGAAAATTAAAAATATTGGGATTTTTATTTTACAACATTGCCATGTTGGTAACAGTTTGCATTAATTGCAACAACATAACCAAACAAAACTAAAGTAATTGACAACAAATCGTACCAAAGTGTATTAATAGTGAAATTCGTGATTTGTGAAGCAATTTTTCGTAACCGAAAATTTTTAAATGTTTGAAGAAGAAAATGAAATGTCCTGTACGCAATAGAAAATCTTCTACCACAAAAATCACGGCACAAATATGAATGCGTTTATGAAACTTTTTTTAAAATGGCGAGCAGAGAAAAATACTATGTACTTCCTTTTCTGAAAATATTGTATTAAGTTAATTTGTGATGCTTGCACTCAAATGATTACATGCACTCGCCTTCGGCTCGTGCAGCAAACTTCATTTTCATGGATAAAAACCTTCTTTACTTGCTCATGTAATAATATGCTATTATCCACGATCATATAATAATAACTGATGATGCAAATTACCGTTCTTAAAGATAAAACATGTCCCTTGTGTTAAGTTGAATACTCCTAATGTTTAAGGATGTTCAATCCTGAGAATTTTTACCAAAAGTATTTTAGCGAAGAGTAACACTTAAAACATTTTTATTATTGGTACGTCAGAAATTACACTCAGAAAAATAAGTTTTGCTAAATATAAGAAAATTTTTATGTAACACTACTTGTAGTCTTTGAATAGGCGCCAATGCACACATAATGTATTCTATACAACTACAAAGTTATATTCACAAAACTATATCGTATATTACTTTGTGGTTATATATAATACGACTACACGTTCTTGTATTAATAAACAAAAATATAGTGGTAATAAATACGACTAATAATTTTTCTACTATATTGAAGTACCAGTGATATTCAAAATTATTCCTTTTTGTATACCATAACATAATTACGTGGTATTATATAATGCTTATTAGGAATATTGTCCACATTAATTTTTTATATTAACTGCGTTATAGTAGTGGTATTAAATAAATAAAACAATTCCATAGTACAAAATATAAAGTATTTATTAAATAATAGTAAACAAATAATACCAATACAAAGCAAATCTCAATCAAAAAAACATTTTTTTGTATTGAATAAAAATTCTTAAAAATACTCATGATAGCTAACATTAGTATTAACTAAAAAACTAAAAATTAATTAGTAACTAATCATTATCATTATTGTTATTGTTATTTTTATATATGATGAGGTGTAACAATGATTTTTTTTTCACATTTTTCTGTAAATAGACACGGTTCATTACAATAAAGATCAACCGTTTTTACAAATTGTAAATTAGCTGTTTTTTCTACTATATAGCCATAAAAATGAGTGTCGAAATGTAAAGTATTTAATTTTTCATAAATTAAATAACAATTTTGATTTTCATCTACTACTATATCTTCAATAATTCCAAATTTAGTATTTCGTTCATCGTCGTTACTTTCAAGCACTATCACGGTTTTTTGTTTTAATTTCCGATTATTTATTTCCACCCAATTAAAAAAATTATGTTTTATCGTTATTTCTAACAAGTTATTAATCGTGGGATGTGATTTATAGGTATTATATTTTATATTGCAATTTTTTCCACATTTGACAAAGGTTTTCAAACTTGACAGGCAATTGCTGATGAAACTTAACTGATGTTTAATGGCTAAAGTCTTAGTCACATTAACTCTGGAATTATGAAAACATTAACATAAGCTACTCACTAGTGTATATCCCAAAGGTTGTGTGATACACGAATATAATTTAAAATATTCATGTATTTCAGTTTTCCCTTCTATGAAACTTTTCAATGGAGATTTTGAAGTTGCCTTCCAGAAATCTTCGACTTTTGGCCATGGATTTATATTTTTTTGCAGCCAGTTAATTTTTTCAATCTTGCACTCATCAACAACCGGTTGAATAATTTCTCCAGTTTCTAAAAATTAATATTATTTATTTAATTACCTTTCTCCGTCCACCCTTATTTATAAATGTTAAAAAAATTGAAAAAACACCAATTAGAGAGGAGCCGGATACAATATAAAAAATTTACAAATTGTTACCTTCACTTCGAATTCTTTTTGGTTTATGTTGCGGGATAATTCCTAAATTTCTATAACACGTTCTTGTGTTGCAATATTTATTCCAAAGCAATCCCCGAGCTGAAATATTTTTTCCACGGCCATCTGTATATCCAGACAAATAGTAGCTGGCTGCAAATTCCAGAGGAAACACAGTACATATAGAATTTGCAATTTTGCGCTCTCCAGATATTCTATGAAAAAAAATTAAAAATGAATTGCAAAATAATTATGTCCCCTATAGTACTAATAATTTTTACCTTTTATCAGGATCATTTCTTAATTCGTTACCAATTATAAGGTCTACTAATAACTTTCTTTTTAATTCCTTGTGAATGGTGTAGTGTTTATAAATTTTCACGCCCTCGTTTGAGCTGTCTAAAAATTTCTTCAAGTCGTATGTGGCAATAGTTAGCGCAGAGTTATTGGAAGAAGATGTATCTACTGTCTCTGAAAAACTTCCAGGCAGTGACAAAATTTCGTCACCTTCAAACGATTCCTGTTCGTTATTAGTGAAAGATGTTGAAGTCGAATTCCATCCGGAATATAAGTTACATTCTAAAACAAAGTATATACCAAGTCAAGTCAAAAACCGATACAATTTGAAATAAATAAAGAACACCGGCATAAGTATTAAATAAAAACAATTTTTGTTTTAAAAAAATTCAGTAGCTAAGGTGTAAATTTGTTGAAAAACAAAATGAAAAAATTAAAATATAAAAAAAACGATACATATTTAAATTTGGTATTGCTATACAGTTTAGTGACAAAATCTGTGACAAATTTAGTCACTTGACTGTATTTATTTAGCCATTTTTGGGGAAAAATAATTATATGTAAAAGTAATATTACATCCTCATGTTTAGTAAACTCTTTCCACTGTTTTTTCAGTTTCAGCTGGAGGCCAATTGCCGGAACCAATTTTGATATGTCATTTTCACTCAGCAGAGCAAATGATTCCTAATCAATTACGTGTTCTAAGAATTGAAATAAGTCATTAATAACTAGTAGGTATTTACTAGAGCAGTAAAATTACTTAATTTTTACTTGTTCCACCTGATTAAAAATATCCTTTTGGGAATTATTGACATGACACAACGTAAGCTGATGATAATTTACAAAAATTTGTTATACGTCAGTAAAATTTAAAACAAATGGCCAATCCACAAAAAAGTAAAAAAATTCTAAATTAAATTAAATAGGAGAAACTTACCTTTGAATATTGGAACTAGTTCAGACAAGCCCCATTTAATTAACTTATCTTCCATTTTAAGTTCATGGCACTGTTAACACTGGAGAACTACCGATACAAAAAAGTTATACCTTGCTTGCAATAGTTGATTATATTCTGAATCATATCAAGTTATTTATAAATAGTTGATAACGCGCTATAAACCAGTGCCTATCAAACATGGCGCTAGCCGCGAATAAAATGTATTTCGCGTCAGCGCTGGCGAGTTAAATGCGTCGTTTGGCATTTTTGCTACCACTGTTTCGGATGTATAATATAAATAAATAAATGCAAAATCAGCAGAAATTCACAACTCTTATCTGTAAACCGCAATATAATCAACATTATACTGAACTAAAAACTACTAATGTTTTTGCATTGAAAAACTGAAGGGTCTTGTAAAAAGGGACACTCCAGGTAATTTCCCTGACCCGGATATGCCGTCCACATGTACACGTCAAAATAATAACTTTACTATTGTTAGAAATTAAATACAATTCAATAATTCTTAGAAATTGTCAAGGTTTCAGCCGCTTGCTCGTGCTGAAGCGCGGGAAAGGAAAACTTATTTTAAAAGTTTTATTTAGAAAATTCGTTGAAGCGATTACATGAGTGAAATGAATCAAATTTTATTTCGCTGCGTTCGTTTATTTTTATTTTTTGCTTTTGACAGAAACTTATTCATTTATGGGTACTTATAGTATTAGATATTTAAGTATTAAAACATTTTATTGGTACAGATATGTGGATAGATGAAATCAAATTCTCGAATTCGTATATAATATAATGGCTAACGGTTCTTAATACTCAAAATGTACTAAGTTTGTAATATTAAGTTAACTTTATATTGCATTATGTAGTAAAGTCGTATTAGCAAGCGCTGTAGTTATATTCAATATCAAATATAAGTACGATATTGTAGTTGTATTTTATATCAATCAAAGTTTTATTAAATATTGTCTTATGTACTTAGGAATAGTGCATGCTGTTATATATAATAGTAAAATATACATAATACTGCGTTTTGTATTAAGATTTTTTAAATTTTTTCTCAGTGTAGTTACGGAATATTGACAGTGGTTTTCCTCGTTAGTGTTTATTTCATTTTTTGTTTAAACAAATTGTTCACTTTGTTATTCTTAATTTTGGGAGATGCAAAACCATCTGAAGTTCTAGTGATGTTATTTGTATTTGCTATTGTTATTTTATCGCAACAACCCTTTACATTTTCATGTTATTGTTAATAACATATCAGAAAGGGTATTGAAGACACTAATTGGCACGTGGGCTGTGCCACAAGGTATATTTCTTTATTTTTAAGACAAAAATTGCAATTGCTTAGTTTCAGTTAAAATAAGCTTCTATGATATTAATAACAATATTCTGGATGTGAGATGGGTTAAAGGCAATCACTATTCAGGAATATATGGCTTCTTAAAATTAGTGTTTCCCAAAATTATTCCTTCCAACGTTACAGACAGGATTATAATACTAGATACTGATTTAATTCTTACTGGTGATATATGCGAGTTGTGGAATATATTTAAGAAATTTAAACGTTAAGTTGATAATTTTGTAGGTAATTTCTATTTAAAGAAAACGAATCCTCCACGTTGGCCTGCTGTTGGAAGAGGGTATGTGATTTGTCCATTTAATTTTATTTCTAATTAAAATTATTTAGCTTTAATACCCGAGTCATACTGTACAATTTTGAGAGATTGAAAAATGTAGAGTGGAATAAATTATGGGTGAGAATTGCGAAGGAAACTGCTTCCATTTATGGTCCACCAAGTTTAGACGATCAAGATATAATAAATGCCATAATTAAAACTGATACAGATTTAGTTTATAACGTGCCTTGTCAGTGGAACACACAATTGAGTTATTACAATTGCTACAATTGCTATAAAAATAATCCCATTAAAATCATACATTGGAATTCGCCGAAGAAAATCAATGTGGTTAATAGAGATGGTGACTATTTTCGAAATGTTCACGATACATTCCTAGAACTTAATGGTAACTTGTTGAAAAAGCAATTGTATGACTGCACAATATCATCAAAAAATATTACGGTGAGAAATTGAATTTCCTTTATTAATTTGCTAATAATTTTTTTTGTAAAGAAGATTTTACCGGATGCTTGTGTGGTTTTCCGTAAGGCACAAGTTAACCGATGGAGAACTCTTTTGTATTTTCGGGAATTTAAATACATTCCTTCCAGTAATGATGTTACTTTCATGGCACAACTTTCTTATGACAGACTTCAAATGGTCGAAGAGTTATCTAAACATTGGGATGGTAATTTTTTGATAATTTTTTTATAAAAAATTTACAGTTATTTTTAAGGCCCTTTGAGTCTTGTATTTTATGTTACCGATCCAGAATTACAACAATGCATAAATTTTATAAAAAATTCTGAAGTTTTAAAAAACAGAACTGATATAGCTTTCCATGCTGTTTTTAAAGAGGGGGTAAATATTTAAAATTGAAATGTAAAAACTACACTCCTGTTATAGCAATACTATCCTATTAACGTGTTAAGAAATGTTGGTTTAAGTAACGTTAACACCTCTTATGTATTTTTGGGTGATGTTGATTTTTTACCGATGTTTAACTTATATGCTACTTTGAAATTATATATTTACAACACAAAAAATATGGATAAGAAGGTGCCATAATAATTTTTTTTTAAACAATATTTAAAAAGAAATCATTTAGGCTATGGTAGTGCAAGCGTTCGAAACGCAAAGATATCGCAGCAAGTTTCCAAAAAATAAACGAGAACTGTTGCAAATGCTCGATAATGGAAATATATTATTAACAATTTTGCTCCAGAAATCGCCACCAAGTACTCGGTATAGTTCTTAACATAAATTTCAAGGCGTATGGATGGGCTGTTAAAATCTGGTTTTCTTTCGAAACTTGGAAAAGTTATATAGACCATGGTGATTCTAAACTACTCCTGATAGAGAAAATTACGCTTTGTAGAAAATTCAGATAAGTACAATAATGAGATTAATTTTGATTTGCATGGCGCACTACAACACTTTTTCAACTATTGCAGTTTCATTTTACTGAAAATAAATAAAACAATATTGCTGTTCTTAAAATAACGACTGTAATAAATATTTATTATTTTAAGTAAGCAATACTTTTTAAAGGTTAAAGGAGCACGAAACAAAAAAAAATCTGTTTAAATTATTATTTAATGTTAAATTATTGTAGTCAGAACTATTAAAAACTATTTGGTAAAAATCCAATGTAAAAAAAATTGTTTTAGAATATATTAAGACATTTAGAATTGCCGTATGACGTCACCGGACTGCGAAAGCTACTCGCTTTGCACAACGATCCATCTACCTAAAAATTATATTTTTAATGCTTAATTTATATGAGACTGTGTGAATGGTTGTGCCAAAGACGATAAAAGAATCAGAATTTCAATACGGTGTTTAGTTATTTTTTTAAATATTAAACAAAAACAGCGCTGACTGGGCGTTCCGTCCCTATGTTATTTAAGTGTGCGTATAAACGGTCGTAGCTCACAGAATATAATATTTAAAAAAAACAAACTAGACACTATATTAAAATTTTGGTTGAACTATCGCCTTCAGTATAAAAAAACAGTCTAAATGCTCGTAACAAAATTTCGAAAATATAATTTAAAGGTAGGTAAATTATCGCGTGAAGGGAACATTTTTTACAGGTGTAAGATAAGCTGCTGCGCTGAGCTCGACCCAGTGACGTTACGCGCCTATTCTAAATTTGTTATAACTCATTAAATAACCCGAGAAGAAGCAAAATACAAATCCCATTTTTCTTAGAATTAAGCGTACTTTTAAATTAAAGGGGCACAATACACGAAAAATAAGTTCGTTTAATTTAAAAGTACGTTTAATTCTAAGAAAAATGGCATATGTATTTTGTTTCTACTCAGATTATTTAATGAGTTATAATTAATTCAAAATCGGCGCGTGACGTCACTGAGCCGAGCTGCCCGTAGCGGCCTATCTTATACAGGCAAAAATTGCTCGCTTCACACGAACATTTACCTACCTTTAAACAATGTTTTCGAAATTTTGTTACGAGTATTTAGACTGTTTTTTTGTACTGAAGACGATAGTTCAACCAAAATTTTAATATAGTGTCTAGTTTTAAAAAAACACGGCGCGGTCATTCGTACCATTTTTACGCGCTTCTAAAGGTTATTTCTACCGCCCAGACAGAGCTCATAAAACAATTATTTTCAAGACGCCTGACCGTCGTGGAGTTTTGAATGTTTTGAATGTTATTCTAGTATTTACTGCTAAATTGGTTGGTTGCACTTATAAATTTAATTTTTAATTATGACAACTCCTTATTTATTTGAACCTGAATACACAGATGACGACAAAGTTGATACTTTTTTTGAACCTAGTAGTGTAAACATAAATTACGAAAATCGAAGTGGAATTTGTAATTAGTGTAAATGTGAAAAAGTGTGTCTATGCCAACAGATGAAGAGTCTATATGTTGTCAAGAATATGATAATATAAAACATTTAATTGGTAATAATACATGCATTACACAAAATAATTTGTTTGAAAAATTGGTTATTGACAAAGATGTTTTAAATATATCACGTCATAAACCCAACTTCCTGTAGTTTTCGAAAAATGTGACCCAATTCATATGTTTTTTTTGATCCAATAGGTTAATATGTACTGATGGTACAGCACTTTTTTTAAACAAGGTTCTTTTGAATTTGGTAGAAAATTTTTTCTTAGAACAAACGATTAATCTAAATCACTTTCTAAAAAATGTTTATTGCAAATTCTTGCATTTTGTCCTGGTTGAAATGATTACCTTTTACAAAATTCTGACCAAAATGCAAATCGTTTCGGCGATTTTTCTGTATTAGGAAAACGATGTCCCGTTGGTTCACTGCATCCAAAAACTGGTCGGCGATGTTCTGGTGGCTACTGTTGCAAATAACTCGGAGTTATTCTGCATTTACGACTTTAAATCACAATCAACTTTTACTGATGATAATGAGGGTTCACTGCAGGGTGCAACAAACCTCGTTGCTTTTATGGACGGATCACTTATAGTATTGTAAAAGGCACAGTCATAAACTTAGCCGAACTTTACGCACAATTAGATAAAATAGGAACGAGACGCACAGTCGGGGCGCTGTTCTTATTTAATATTTTTAAAAAAAAACTAAACACCGTATTGAAATTCTGATTCTTTCATCGTCTTTGGCAAAACCATTCACACAGTCTCATATAAATTAAGCATTAAAAATATAATTTTTAGGTAGATGGATCGTTGTGCGAAGCGAGTAACTTTTGCACGTGAGAGATACGGAGTTTCGGTGAGGTCGGCTCAGTGACGTCACAAGCAATTCTAAAATGTCTTAATATCTTCTAAAACAATTTTTTTTTTTACATTTGAGTTTTACCAAATAGTTTTTAATAGTTCTGACTACAATAATTTAACATTAAATAATAATTTAAAAAAAAAAAGTTTTTTGTGTAATGTGTTCCTTTAAACGAACTTATTTTTTGTGTATTGTGCCCCTTTAAGGCGATTCTCCCTATTCAAACAAAACCGCATTTTTAATTTTCGTTATTATTGTTCTGCACGTACTCGGAGGTGCAGATGACGTAGTTTCACGACAATCTGAAACTGATTTTATTTCAGTCGACTGGCTGAAGGTTGCATTGTAGTACACTATTGGACAAATTAAATGAGACACGGCGTTCGAGCGCTCGCAGGCGGTTTTGCAAGGGTGTTTGGATGGTTGTCTACAAATTTGAAGGCAGTACTCAGTAAAATTGTCAGGGCCCCATCAAAAATAAAAAAAATAAGGAAACAATTCAAACGGTGGGCGCGTTCAGGAAAGTTAACGTATATTGGAGAAAATCGTTCGTCTTCGAAATGAAAGTTTGGAAATTTTTTAAAATGTTTACGGAAACGACTTTATATAATTAGTTCTTATACAAAGTTTATACATAACAATGTTTTAAACAAATTTTCATCAACTTTAAAAAATAATTTTTAATTTCGTAAATTTTTGTTGGTGAGATAAAAAATTGTAATCACGTGTTTGTTTACTAGAAACATTGTATTTACATTCTAAGCATTTTTTTCTAATTCTGTAAAGTTTAATGAAAAGATGTGCCTCTGTTTTTATTAGTATAGCAAACAAACTGTTTTAAACAGATATCGCTGGCGTTAATAATGTTTTCATTTGTTGTGAGAATATCTTGGAACTGGTCCGAATTTGAATACGAAATATGTTGAATTCAAATTATCACTATGTTTACTTTTTTAGGTGTTCCCAAATATCTGATGATGTGATTCACTTACATTAATTCTGCGTTTAGCATATTGACCTCTTCTACATTGTATTCCAATTCGGAATCAATTCTAAATTCATTCTCCATTGTTCGATCGCCATAATATTTTTAACAATGTTGATATTTTATAATTATGATACCTTGCCTGCAGCTTTAGAAACTGAGCAAGCTAATGATTGTAATAAAAATTATGCAACGGTTTTTTATTTTATTTTATTGTTAATAATAGCATCTTCTAGTGCATCAAAACGAGCATTATTAGAATTGCAGGAAAAAAGATTGTGGTGAGGAAAATTCATGGCTTGTTAAAAAGAAATATGAAACATATACTAAATGCCCACCATCCATTCGTGGTTTTCAGTTCTAAAAAAATTTGACAATTTTAGAGATTGATCTTTAGTTTGAATCTTATACTCGTTATTATCGACATCTTTATTTGAAACATAAACAATTGAGCAAGGCTATTTTATTGAAATAAAATATAATGTATTTTTATTTATGTGATGTTGTAGATAAACCTTAACTTGTTCAATTTTAAAATAAGTCTTCCCTTTGTCCACAAAATTGAGTCAAAAATAAGGTGATTTACGTGATTTTACGATTTTTTTACAACAGATAACAAGTAAGTTAAGGACAAAGAGGATGCATCATAAAAATTTAAATTTTGTACATCAATCGGTATTGCCGTAGTTTTGTTACAAGAACAGTGGAAAATCGGTCGGAATTTCAAGTAAAATCAAGTAAAATCACCTTAACGTACGTATGCAACGTTGGGTGTCTATTTCACTTCGTTTTAAAGTTTCAAAAATTTTAATCAATAAAATTATCTAAAATCGAGGATAAAATGTCGTATTTGACTTGCAGATAAATCCGATTTGAATTAAAATGTTTACAATACACTAATACCCAAGTTTACGTTGCCCCGGTTACTTTGATTCGATATAACAGTTTTTAAATCAACTACCGCGCAGGCTCAGTGGATCGTGTGTGTAATTTTCCGCTCTTTTTGGAATTTAATTGTTTTTTTTTTAATATTTTTACATAATACAAAATTAAAACAGTATTTCACTGTTAAATACTGTTTTCAACCTTATAGTATTTGCATTTTTTTAAATTTAAAATACTTCATATGGCAATTCAAAAAACGTAATTGACCCCGCTTTACGTTTGATTCGCTTAACTTTTTTTTTTGCTACGCATTAATCGCGTAAACCGGGGTATTACTGTACTCGTCTTCCATCCGTATTTGCAAAGATAGCCTACATTATGAGCTGGTTAAATAATTTACTATTATCTCCGTCTTAAAAAATTAATTCTATTGTGACTTAGTTGCAGTAATAACAAAATTTTTGACAAAACTTTATTTATTCAGTGATCATTGATTCAAACGTAAATATGTGAAGTTCGTTATAACCGAGTTTGACTATATTAAAATATTTAAAACGACCAAACTTTCTTATTTGCAAAAACTATGTTATACATGTGCATTTTACCATCGCTATTTAAATATAGTTTATCAAATTCTTATAAACAGTTAATATTTTACATTTAAGGCGATTGTGGTGGCAAATTTGGGGCTTGCGTTGTTTCTGTTTTTGAATTGCCAAATGAAAACGAATTTTGCACTGCCAATGGAATATATAAAACAGCATCAACAAATCTGAAAATAGTTCATAGTGTATTTTAATTCTTATTGCTTTTAACTTACCCTGCCACAGCAGCTTTAAAAAGTTCGATTATACCGAAATTCGGAGAGGAGGCGATATAACAAAAAACCCTTTGAACATCCTTGATAACTGTCATTATTAAAACTTTTCCGGCACTGCAAACTAACTCAAAATCCTTGTGCAATGACTGAAGGGCAATGATATTCGAGGTATCTAAAACGAACGTTTGCTGACTAATTAATGAACTAATAAAATTTACGATTTTACCAAATATTGATCTTCGTGTATTGCCACCAAACATACTCTTCTGCGACACGAAAGACAAGACGAAATTACTTAAATTTCCAATAAATCTGTTTAACATCATTGACAAATTTTGCAGAATGGATACTCTGTTTTTCAGTGCAGAATCCAGCTCGGAATTTCGGTCATCTGTATTTTGCGCGATTTCCATACTCTTCTTGTCCCCTTTGGCAGTCGATGCTGAATTTTCTACATACGGCGGAAGAATGGTGGAATAATATCTAAAGCCATTTGGTTTAGGGGGTGAATTATTTGGACTTGATTGCTGACCGAAAATTAACTGAAAAATTGTGTTCATAATAAATGCATTTTTATAAATAATACTCACACATATGAAAAGGGAAAGGACAGTTGCACTAAATAACGAAAATAATCCCATTATGTGCGGAGGTGATTGAGATTTGCAGTCTTCTTCTTCACGAATTTTCCGACTACTTATCTGTTCCCCTCCTGCGTTTTTGTTGGTGACATGTTTTGGGTAAATTTGAAAACATCCTGTATTGCTTTTTCAATATTTAGAAAAGATAATTAACTCTTGGTTAATTAAAATTCGATGTTACCAGTTTCGAATAACACAAACAAGCATTAACTTATACGGATTTAAAAATGCAGTAAACAGAACGTTTCCATATAATGTAATTATCTTAAATTGCGCTAATTATCCAAACAAAAATGAATGAAAAGTAAATAACATACAGGGTGGCGCAAAAAACATTGACACTAAACTTGGGTGCAATGTTTTATATTCGGAATCTAAATACTTGATGTCTATGAAAACAACTCTAAAGAACAGAATAGCATGGTGTGTCATTTTACACTCATACATCTTCGGTAAAATGACACACAGCAAACATTGTAGCGAATTCACTTTCTTACTAACATATTGAAATTGGTTTGAAGTTATAATTCTGTATTTTGAAAGAAAAAGATTAGGTTGTTAAATACGCATTCTAATTTCTCTTATAATGTAACCATTTTATAATAAATCATTTTGGAAACTTATCTCATTTTACACAACGTTTAATTGAATATTTAATTGGAATCATTTTAAATACTGTTTAGTGTTATTTTTCAAGATAGCCTGTTTGTGCAACAATTTACCAACAATTAAATTAACAAGAAACCGTAAAATTAGCACCGTTTTTAATTACCTCACAAAATCAAAGAGACAATAGCTTTCGTTATGAATTGATTAAAATTTTTAAACGCTTACCAAATGAAGATGACGTTCCCACATGAGCAAGACAATCAATTCAGGTGACAATAAAACAAAATTATCAAATTAATCCATAGGATTACGTGATTCATGCATTTATACATACAGGGCGATTCTTAAAAAACGTCTCATGCCCTAACTCAGTTATTTATTGCCCGATTTCATAAAAAAAATGTATAAATAATTAGTCGAGTAAGTACTACGAGAATGTATTAATTTTGATTTTTTCCCACATTAACTTCAATGTGAAGCGACAGTCAACTTTTTTTTTTCAAATTTATTGTGGTAGAATTTTTTTTTCTAAATTCAATGATATCTAATAACTTGACCTTGCAGTAATATTAAGGAGAAAAAAAATAAAATGTTTTATCAAAGTAAGTCGGGGTTCTAATAAAAAAACAATAAGATCATCAGATGATAAATATCATTTAAGTGTCAATGTAAGAGTTTCATTCAAATTTTCAGCTATTTTATCATTGGAAATTATAATTTTTATGTGAAATAACAGTGATCATGAATAATAATGAATTGACTGACATGTTGCAAGTGTATTTCGCATGCAATAAAAAACGCAATCAAGACTCGACTAATTATTTATAATTTTTTTTTCTGAAATCGGGCAATAAATAACTGAGTTAGAGCGTGGGACGTTTTTTAGGAATCACCCTGTATATGATTTATATATTTATCAATCTTAAGGTCTGGGTTGAATTTTCAGTTTGGGGGTGAGGGGAAAAAGCATGTGGGGTGTAAGATGTGGTGTGGTAACGTGGCGGTTCGTATTGACAAGAAGTCGCATTGGATTTAGCAAACGAAATGTAGATTCCTTTTGCAGTGTTGCGCCGTTTTACTTATGACTTTACGCTTTAAGCCAATACAGATAATAAACATGAACTCAAACTGACTTAAAGGCGGCCGGCGTTCGGTTTGCCCTTGATATGTTATCAATTGATATGTTATCAAGGGCAATTCCGAACAGCTACATATGACATTTTTATTTCAACACACATGAAGTTCTTTTCCAAATCCAATGCAATCGTACTACAAAATAAAGCGTTTCGAAGGATCTTTTTGGATGACCCCGGAATAATGAACAATAAATTAAAATTGTCAAAAAAAGTCCTTTATTATACTACTAATGAACTGTAAACATTAATCTTTTAATCGTAATACTAAACAAAATAGGGGCAGTACAGCTTTTCTTCGGTGAAGCCTTTTATCTTGATGGGTGTACGGCCGAACGTACAGGTGATAATTTATAAACAATTCAGAAATTTTAAAAACAGTTTAGCGTGCGTGCTTACATTCGTATAGCGAATTATGATATTATTAAGGTGACCAAACGTACTCCTTTAGGGAGTTTTGTACTGCTTTTTTGTGAACCGTACTCCTTTTAAAACGAGTACTCCAAGAGTACTCCTTTGCATTCTTTTTTACTCCTTTGTACTTCTAAAAATATAAAAACTTGGCATTTAAACTTTAACTTTTAACTTTTAAAAAAAGAGTTTCCATTTATTATAGAAAACGAAGGAAATGATGATTCTATGGGTAAATGTACAATCTGCAAAGGAAAATTTTCTATTGCGATTGGTGGACGAAGTGCAATAACAAAGCACATTGATACTAATAAACATAAAACATCTCTTGATGCAGCGGCTTCAACGTCTAAACTAAATACATTTTTTGAAACTGATAGTTTTGGACCAAATGAAGATTGAAATAAAAAGTATTTCAAAAAAAAATAATCACTTCTATTCTTGGTTGATGAAGTTTTCCATTTTCTTGTTTTCAAATGATTACAACAAGGGTTGACTCTGAAGAGTCGGTTTGCCTAGGTGAAAGCATGCAACTTTCAGTTCACATTTTTACCTTAGCAAACTTTGTGAAAATGTGGATCCTAACATTGGTCGAAGAAAAAAAACAAAATGAAAAAAAAAATGATCTGAGCACACTTTATGAAAATGTGCACTGCAATTTGCATGGTTTACCTAGGAAAACCGACTTTTAAGATTCAACCCTTGTTGTAATCATTTGAAAACAAGAAAATAGAAAAAATTTTTACCGGAGCAAACTTTATTAAAATGTGGATCCTAACATAAATCGGAAAAAAAATGAAGAGAAACATTGACCTGAGCACCCTTTATGACAATATGCACTGCAATTTGCATGGTTTTACCGAGGAAAACCGACTTTTAAGATTCAACCCTTGTTGTAATCATTTGAAAACAAGAAAATGAAAAAAAAATTTTACCTGAGCAAACTTTATGAAAATGTACACTGCAATTTGCATGGTTTTACCTAGGAAAACCGACTTTTAAAATTCATCCCTTGTTGTAATCATTTGAAAACAAGAAAATGAAAAAAAATTTTAGCTGAGCAAACTTTATGAAAATGTGCACTGCAATTTGCATGGTTTTACCTAGGAAAACCGACTTTTAAGATTCAACCCTTGTTGTAATCATTTGAAAACAAGAAAATGAAAAAAAAATTTACCTGAGCAAACTTTATGAAAATGTGCACTGCAATTTGCATGGTTTTACCTAGGAAACCGATTTTTAAAATTCAACCCTTGTTGTAATCATTTGAAAACAAGAAAATGGAAAAAAAAATTACCTGAGCAAACTTTATGAAAATGTGCACTGCAATTTGCATGGTTTTACCTAGGAAAACCGACTTTTATGATTGTGATTTCAACAAGGGTTTGCCTAGGTGAAAGCATGCAACTTGCAGTGTGTTTGTTTTAACGTGTTTATACATATAATTTTTGAACTAATGAATTTTGAAATTATTTAAAAAGCATATAGTTGAATGGAGAATGGAGTGTTTTTATTCAAACCCAATCACCATATCCAATGAAAATTCATTTGTACTCCTTTTGTATAAAAAATAGTTGGTCACCTTACATTATGCATATGATAATTGAAGGGGCAGATGGATGAAGGGATTATGTTACACTATGTACACTACACATGGGATCTAATATCTGCCACGTCCTCGTCGTAGATCCTGGGTCACGCCGAGAGCAGATAGTGGAAAACTAATTTTACAGGTGATGTCACAGGTGGTATTTTTCGAAAACGTACATCATCCGCCAGTCAGCGTGTACGTCATCGTATCGCACCTCGATAAAAGTCATACCGCTTCTGCAGATGAACAATAGGACAAGTCAACAGTGTTTTTTTCTAAAATGTTTTTAAAATTTCTGAATTGTTTATAAATTATCACCTGTATGTTCAAAATTACATTCTTTACAGAAGTGCATAGAATTTTTAAATTTATTTGTTATAAACAATTTTCCGGCAATATTTTTTGAAAATTTTTAACTTTTTTTTTAAAACGAACAATTTTTACAAAAAAGATTGGTATATCAAAAGCATCCTACGAATTTCTGTATGTAATCGAGAAATATATTTTTTTATTATCGTAACTTTACAATTTCACTTGCTGCAATTCCGGCCGTACATCCATCAAGAAAAAAGGCTTCACCGAAGAAAAGCTGTACTGCCCCCATTTTGTTTAGTATTACGATTAAAAAATTAATGTTTACAGTTCATTAGTAGTATAATAAAGGACTTTTTTGGCAATTTTGATTTATTGTTTATTGTTCCGCTGAAAAGAATTCCCAAAATATGCTTATTTTATTCGCTGCTACTTGTGGCCCAACCCCGTAGTTTACAATAGGTCCTTAAAGGCACAGTGAAGTTAAAAAATGTCATTTTTGAAAATCATCGTTAAAAGTGAAATTGAAATGTTTAGAATACTACTCTATAAATAATATTTCCTTAATGAGTTGAATATCGGAGTTTTCGCTGCGTTTAGTTATCCGCTGACGTCACAAGTGACACAAGTCGCCTGGTCGTTCATATGCTGAACCATGGAATCTTAGTTGTTGCACCGTTTGCGCCTCTATTTCTACAACGATAAATAGTTTTTTGAAGTTACGAAAAATGAACAACACTTTTATTATATACCATATGTTTATTTTGCTAGCGAATGTAAATTCTTTAATAAAAAAAGAACGTTTTGACATGATGCGTTTTGCAAAGAGCTCGTAAATATTTCTTGTGACAAGTTTTAATTTTGTAATCTTTTCCTGTTGAAATTAATTGTATAATAAAATTGTTTGAAATAACGGTACAGGTCTATAACAAACCGACTGTTCGCTATGCAGCGCAGAGCAGCCGTGTCAGGAGTGACGTCACGGGGTAATTCAATTATGGGTTTTGAGCCGTTTATTTCCAACAGATTTTCGAGAAATGTGCAATAATATACATAACTTAAGATTCTGCATTTATTAAGGCAAAAAATAAAAAAGGCATTTTAACTTCACTGTGCCTTTAACACACGAGAAAAGTTTCTTATGTAAAACTACACAGCAAATTTATAATTTACAGGCACGCGCCGTTTCTTGTATTTTCATAAAGAACAGAAAATACATTATATTTTGCGACCCACAAAATCTCTCACGTGTTTTGGATCTAATTGTTTTATGACCTAGCGGCCATCGAAAAAAAAGAAAAGAAAAAAGAATTTCATGTGTGTTAATAATTCGCGATATGCAAATGCACCTGCTCGGGGAATGGCTCTTGAAAACATATCAAGGGCAACGCGCTTTGCAAGCTAAAAGCCTGAAGTTGTAAACGCACTAATATCTATAGTGGTGCCACGTGAAGTTTAGAAGCTACACTAATTCTGTTAGAATTCCGTGTTTGGTGTCAGTCCATGACTGGGTTTATTTCCACACTTACTGAATTCTAACCGTAATACCAGTCAATCATTTTTTTGATATCATTTACAGAGGAAGATTTAATTTTTGTCGCAGTATTTTTTGTTGCAATGCAAAACATTTTTTTTAGCTCGTAGGGGGTGCAATAATGCTATACCTTATTTCAAACTTGCAGATAAAAAATATATATTGTTGCCTAAAAAAGGGGTGTTTTATACACGGTATATAGTGTCGAGACAGTCCAACTTAACATTTAAAACCTCCCTACGACCTCGAATCAAATTTCGTGAACGTAAATTTGTACTTTTTAAAAGAATTGAATCAATGGTTTTCATTTCTTATCGAAAAATCGTGAGCGTGTTTATCGTCCAGCTCAGCCGAGTAAAAACCCCAACCTTAATTTATTTAAAACTTTTCTCGCAACTTAGATTTATAATTATTTTTTGCCGTTCAGTATTTCCAATTTTATTTTCAGATTTTTATTTTGCTCTTTTTAATCGTCTTGTTTTTTCTTCCTCTTTGATGTCGTTAGATTTATTTCCGCATTTTCCCCCATTGTATTTCGATAAATTGCGTTCCAAAAACAAAAATAAATTGCAAATATTTATTTTCACTCAAGAATCATTTTTTCATTTTGTCATTTATTAAATTAAATAATTTGTAGTCATTGAAAAAATGGCAAACCTGCAGGATACACACTCGGTTGTCCCACAAACCAATTGGTGAAGAACTGCTTGATACTCTCATAAATCAAATTCGGAATCGACATAAGGAACTGGCAAATTTGAACGGCCCAATTTACAATAACCCCCAAAATTGGAATCCGTGCAAGTTTATTAATTCCAGTCACAATAACTCTCTTAAGGGAATCATATGTGCCCCCTACGTCATCTAACACTATGTTGACATCATCAGCCACTTTCCGTAATCGCTGATAACGATTATCCTGCATCAATCCTGCAGCATCTAGTCCGAAAAAGAAAGTGTTTTTCAGTGCCGCTATTAGCCCCTGCAACACCGACATCGGACGCTTTTCAGGTTGATAAATTGAAGGCATTACATCATAAGTCTACAGTAAAAAAAAAATATTTTATTGTAAAGAGTGATTTTAAAACATTGACTTTGCCGGTCTGTTGTAATGTTGTAAAAATAGTGCCTGTTTTAGTGGCAGCCCGGATTTTTCAATTCTTATCTGACAAGTAACGTCAATGTTATGTTTTAAATAGTTTTCTTGGTATTAAACATTTCCATCAGTTTTAATGTGAAACTTTGTCAAAGAACATGAAGTGATAAATGATAGGCAATAAATCGTTATAAAGCAACAATTGCTGGGTTGTTGTATGAAGAGAGCGGCAAAGTCATTAACTAAAAATCATTCGTTACTCACCGGTTGGTATGCGGGAAATAATGGAAACTGTTCAGTTCTAGGAGAATAGTAGGAATTTAAATTAGCTGGAACATTTAGTTCTTGTTGCGATGATAAGAAGGTTCCGTCGATGTAAGGACTTGACTGTACTGGACTGTATTGGTACTGAGCTGTGTTAACTGGGTACTGAAACTGCTGAACGCCTGAATTTAACCCTGTTGGAATTGTTTCGACCTGTTGAACGGCCGAATTGCCGAATGAGTTTGTTAACGAACCGAAATGTTGAACGGCCGAATTCAAACGCGCGCTGGGTATTCCTTGCACGGCTGATGTTTCGAACTGTTGAACGAATTGCTCTGGTTGACAAGTAATGATCTGAAATGAAAGGTACTGAAGTTAAAAATTACCGACCAATTTAATTGCAAAATGTAATTCTCTTGACATGTCGCCCTTGTTGTAACCGAAAATTAAAATTTAAACTTTGCTAATGTTTATTATACATATAGTGTGTTTACCGAAAGTGGTAGCATTAAATTATTTATTTATTTCACTGGAAACAAAAAAAAAAATTTAACACTTTTATAATAAACTCGCAATTTACTATTGGAAACTGCTAGCTATAATTTAGCCTGAAGTGCACAAGATTTTTTTTTCAAATGGTACCTTGTTGGGGTAACTTAAAATTATAGTTAACATTCTAAGAAATTTTTTGATAATAACTTGTGGTAATAATTACCGCTACCGATATTTCTCAATTCTTACTAAACAAGGTCGGGTTCAATAAAATAATGGTTCTCTCTAAAATCTCCAGAAAAAAATAAACTAAATGCAGAACCACTTACTCTAACAAAAACGGTTATTAACACAGTACACACACTTTTAAAATCCATGATAACTAATGACCGTTTGCGAATTCTTAATTGAACCTCTTACTAACGCACATATCTTTTATAAGCTGAGATTGATTTTGATGAAAACCCGCCTCCACCAATTTTTCATAACATTGTAGAAGCAGCCCCAGCACAATACAGTCGTATCGAATGGAGCGTTTTTATTAACGTTATAAAACAGATTATTGAAGACGTTAAATCTATGCAAAAATAAATTAGACAAGTTACGAGTGAGGACTAATATTCTCATTAATACATTAATTAACAAACAAAACATTCACTTTTAATTGAACCATTGTATTTACCCACGGTAATTTACGTGGTTCGGCGTGATTTTCAAATTTTTAAGAAATGCCAAATTTTACGGTCACACTTTTCAGATTCTGTGAAATTCGGTATTGTTTTGAAAATGTCGTCAATTATAACGCCTAACTTTTGATTGATATTGGTGGATGGAAATAAAACAATGAGTTCATTCGGGTGGTGGGTATCTGCTTGGGTTTCATTAATTAACCACATATGAAGCAACCTGATTTATTGATTTAATGTGCATCATATTAAAGGCTGATTATGCAGTGAAATGTAAAATACATTTTTCTTTCATGGGTGGTCGTCCGCACCATCTCCTAGTTGCGTGTCCCTCTCTTCCATGATAAGATACATTCGGCTTTTCTTCTTCTTTCTCTAAGAGGCCACTGTAAACTATGTCTCACTTTCTCTTTCTCTTTGGACAATGTCCCTTTACGTGTGGGTTATCTTTAGCCTCCTTTTCTAAGCCAAGTTACTATTTCCATGTACCTCTCTTCCATGATATTATAATCCTGGTTCTTCTTCCTTCTTCTCTAAGGGACCATTGAAAACAATGTCTCTCTCTCTTCGACCATTTTTCCTTTATGGGTCGATCGTCCTTAGCCTCCTGATTCGGAGTCAATTGACTTCGTTTTTTCCATGATATTATATTCTTATGTTGTCTATCTATTTCCTCGACAAGACCCTTGAAACATGTGATTTGGCAATTTTTCTTCTGTTATTCTTTCTTTATGGCCATTTGTGATGCATAGTATAATTTCCCATTATAATATCTTATCGAATCTGATAAAATTGATTTCAAAACTTGAAAGTTTTCACAAATTGAGACTTTAATTTTCCATAATTCAATCATGCCAATGAGTAGTTCACCAACGAAGGCAGAAAACATTTTTAAATATAACTTATTTTTGCGAAGAAAATGGTTTCCAGTTGAATTTGTTTTAACATCATTACAGTTTCGAGCTAACTTCTTTCATTATTTTCATTTACTGGACTGAATGCGGAGTCAAATTATTTACGCCACTTGAAGTAACTAACCCAACTCCGGGCATAAAAGCATCGACGGATAAAATTGTTTCAGTTTTATTCTGCGTTTATTTCTCAAGCTTGCATACGGAATCTACTTCCGTAACTTGAATGGAAACAGTAGTCGAGAGGTTGTGCTATGTATGAAATACAAAACGTCTCTAAAGCTTTAGAAAACATTTCTGTTTATTCATTATTCGAGAATATTTCTAGCGCGCAACTGTTCGTTTAAAAACAATTTCGTTTAGTTGGTCGAAAATTTTTGTGGTTCCAAAAGTATTTGTAAGGCAAAAAGGAGTGAAAATTATTGTTTTCACTTCCGGTAACAAATAAAAGTTAATGCATTTTTCATTTATTCAAATATCGAAAGAGTTTGTTGAAAAGTTACAACTATTATTTCTCTCAGGAGAATCGAAGATGCATTTTAAACAGGCAGCCTGAAGGCATGTGAGAAAACTGGCAGTTAAAAAGTTTTAGAGGCCTATCAAAAGTTTGATATCTTAAAATGTAAACTACGGTGCCAATTTGAAACCAATGAGATATGCACCCTCAGTCAGAACTTGCAAACGGAAGTAATTATGTTCTTCGAGAAAAGATCATGTTATGAAGTTAATTTATTGTTTTGAACCGCGACGGTTTTTCATAATAATACGTAATTAAGAAATGGTAGAACAGGCCGAAGAAAAACGTTTTCTAACTAATACATTTTTTTGGAAGGTTTACAAAGGTTTACATTGAACACTTGAGGCCACCGAAATGTGCACTATTTTTTTTAACAATTTCATTTTAGCTTTAAATCACAGGCGCCCTAAAAACATCAACAAAATGCCAATAGTATTTGTTTATTATGAAAAAAAAAGATTTTTTCGATTTAAAATATTCATTTAAAAATTGCTTGGTTTCTAATTTTTTTAATAAACTTTTTCTTAACTAATTTGAATTTAGTATTGCGTCTAATTTATTTGTTTTGATTTTGTAATGTTTAATTTATATAATTATATATATTTTACAAAATAAAAAACATTTAGGTACCAAAAACCAGATTTAATCTATGGAAAAATAGGGAAATTTGTCTCAGGTATCGTGCACATTTCGGTAGCTGCAACTGAACATACAATGTAAATATTCCTAAGTTCAATTTAAAAAAAAATGTCAATCAGTCAATATACGCAACAAATCGTGCTCTCACATTAACTTATTTTTGGTTTCGTATTATTAAATTGCAATGGCAAGATGTTAGAATGATAGAACGATTTTTTTAAAAGAAAAATTACAATAAATATTCAAATAATCCTGCTTCATATTCTAAACAATACACTAAACGATTATGAAATCTTTGCAGGGCATTTCTTAAATAATTGGGCTTTAATTCATTACTGTTCCGACAAATGGCATCGATTTGTCGGGATAATCAATGGAAAATAAATCTCTGACTTGTCTGAAGTTATTGTTATTATTATATCAATTCACAATATTAATAATACATTTTAATAACTAAAGTCCAAACTTAAAGTTTAACAATCAAATTGTTTATTTCGAAATTGACTTAATGTCAAATTATTTGTATTATAACGGATTGTTGAGATACATATACATTACTGATTTACTTTTTTTATAATTGCACCATTGCCTGTTCAATTTTAAAAAAGGAGACGGTAGGAAGAAATTATATAATAGTTTTCGACGATCAAATAATTTTCTAAGAGGAATTAGATTTTTAAATATTCTGATACCAATGTTATTAGTATAAGCAATTAAAATAACATAAAATATACAACAAACCAGTTAATTTTAAGATATAGGTTTCACTCAATATTAAACATAATAATTTAATCCACCCTCTGTTCGCTTTTCGGTCTACAATAGTTGCTTCATAAAGCTACATTGATTGTATAGTAGGAAATTTGCAAACAGATTAGGGGGTTACATGAATAGAATATATTCCACCCAATTAAACTTTAGTTGGCCTAATAAGGGACGCTTACATATTAATTTGTAGCACACGTTGATGCCGGCAAACACATACCCAGAATTACAAACCTAAAAATACTGCAGATGACCAAAAAAGTGCAACCTCATTGTAATGCGAATTTTATTTATTCACGAACACGCTCTCCATTCGAAAGCTTCTCGAAATAATTACGTTTTAATCATCTCTTGGATTATTTTTTATTATTGAGTTGGATATGCACGGACAGAGATATGATAAATGAAGAAAAATTCGATCTGAAAGGAAGGAATATAAGCGACCGCGGACAATAGATGGGCGCCGAGAGTCAAGTGGCCGCACGGGCCCATTATAAGAAGTAGCGCGGCGGGATCACACATAATGGTTCTGGAGGACCATTAGTCCCGCTAAGCGTATTGCATTCAATGAAAAATACGGAAAGTTCGGTGTGCACAATAAGAACAAAGTCACTGGTGATTTGATTTCAATAAAAATTGGTTTTGTTACTGTTTGGAAAGGGTGAAAATAGGATCGCGCCGTGACGACATTTAATTATTGATTGGTGCAATTTATCTCTTCGGACAATGGAGTTCATCGCTTAGTCTGAAAATTGTTTTGAATTTCGATGGCGACCCATTTTCGTGCATAAATGTGGACTTGATTGGTCGTAATTTGCGACAGCGCGGCGGGATCCGAGTTTCAATTTGCAGAAATTAGACCCCTAACGAGACTGTTACATGGATCTTACCAACTTAGGGAACGTTCACAATTGATACGAGAGCTATTTACCCAAGTATTTTCACTTCCGTGAGTTAATCGTTCAGCATTAAAATTAATATCATTGCTTGCACAACGAATTTTGAGATGACCAAGTACTCAAAACCGAGGACGAAGAAGATTTATGATAATAAAGAAAATTTAGAGAGAACGCAGAAGCTAAAAAATTCAAATACTAAGAGTTTGATAAAAATGGCCAAATAGAACTGAAGATAATAAAAAGAGTAAATCAGAATCGATCAAGGATTATAATGTTAAGCAGCTACGATGAAATAAGAAAAACTAAGATCAAAATATACCAATAAATACTGGAGACCATATTAACATTCAGAGCATAAGTTTGCATTACTAGCAAAATAACTAGCAATTCCATAAAGTATGAGAATGAGTAAATTAGAAGTCCAAAAATGATTGGATTACTAGATATGTATGGACATTTGAAGAGAATATAGGAAGAAAGACAGCCAAAACAACTGCTCGAATGGATTGAATAGTAATAATAGAGGAAGACGTGAAAAATCAGGGAAGAACAAAATTATAGGAAGCTACCAAAGAAATAAAATTCCAAAGTAGCAACTAAATTATTTCTAAACAACAGTCTTGAAAGCGAGGTTTCCTTTTGAGAAGAATGAGCTGCAAAGGGCCAAGAACAAGTATATTTTAAAATTCAAAATGAATTAATTTGTTATTTAGATGAAACGTGAACGTGCCTTTTGAAGCGCCTAACAAGCTCGGTTATGCATCCCCGGGCAGCATCGGATAATCTGAGGGAAGTTTACCCTCTAGTTATACAGCAATTAACATATCATTTGAGTGTTTGTGCTCGTTACTTACAGTTCGCAGCTTTCCAATGCCGCAGCATCGCCACTCAATGCCATGTTTTCACATAATGGGCTCTGATTGGAATGTAAAACTGTACCGGGAAAACTCTCAATTACGTTTATTTCACTCTGTCCTGGTTTATATCAATTGAACGTAATAGAAGTTAAATTATAAAAGTTATATTTAGATGAGCAGAGTTTTTACCGTTTTCGTATGCAAATTAAAGCTGCACCGGTTAAACTAACTTCTCTCCCGTTATCACAGTATTTACCAACAATATTTGCATCAATTCTATCGATTTGTTTGATTAATATTTTTTAAATGTAAAATTAACTTTTTTCTTTAAAAGTTTATCATTCTCTACCTCTAAAACTATCTTTCCCATCTTCTTATATTAAGAGAATTGGGGCTGAGATGGCACTTTAGGATAAAATGGTATAGCAGTCGTCTCTAATCCCCTGAAAGTTACACAAACATTTTTAATAGTATCATGTGCTTATTGTATTTAGTATCTCGCAAGTACGCTCGTTAAAAACATTCGAAACATTATAAAACCAAAGAAGGATGTAAGACAGGGGTATCGATCGTATACTATGATGTTTAATTAAGCTTTGTTTTATTTTTATTCAATATTTCAAATTTATTTTATTATACACCTATCCCCCGATTTACACAGTACTTTTTTTACACGATTTTGCTTTTACACGGTTTTCAAAATAACGAATGACGTGTTTTGAGATTTTTGATAAATATGCACAATAATTGAGATACTGGATTTATTCCAATTGGGCTGGTTCGCACTGTATATTTGTTATTTTATGAATGAACTGTTATTTTTATTTTTCAAAATTTATTTTGAAAAAATTACGTTAAATAAATGACTGAATTATGCACGTTTTAAGTTGTTTTCAATTTACACGGTTTTGCTTAAAAAAATCAAAATTTTCGTTTTACACGGTTTTCTGAGGAACCGATCTTCCGTGTATCGGAGGATAGGTGTACTTAACTTTAATAAAATTATAGTGAATTATTTCACTTTTATTACGCCTCAGTTAACGATTTGCAGCTATGGCCGTAATTAAAACAGTCAAAAAACAATGTAAGAGGTTTTAGTTGAGTGGGTGGCTTAGATGACATATTGAAAAATATGCGGTTTATCGTTTAGTATATTTTCATAAAATTAATTATACCCGGTGAATAGTTGAAACGCATTTGATAAATAAGTGTCATTCACTGTTGATGTAAAGTTGTTGGGGTATTGTCCATTAATAAAAATAAAAAGATTATCATTTACAAGGAACAAGGAACACTTGTATTTGACGGGTATTGTCGATGCAGCAGAGTGGATGATATTAATATTAATATTTATTTACAATCAATGATAAATAATAGCAAATGTAAAATCATTTGGTAATATCCTATGAAACAAATCTTAAAATCAGATTGAACAAAGAGAATTTTGTTTGAAAAAACAGCTTTACGTTGAGCACCAGATTTTAGAACATTCGGAGGTTTTCACGCTTTCCCTATACAGGGTGGTCCATCGTATAGCCTTTTTTGAGATAAAACTTATTTCTGGTGGTTCAAAAATTCTGAATAGTGGAAGCAATATTTTTCAATTGACAAAATACAAAATGGTTGATTTTTTTTTAAAATTAAATCACTATAAAAATTGACTTTAATAGCGATTTATTATCAAACTATAGGGAATTTATTTTCACAATCTCACCCACGTTACTGTGTAGATTTTAATAACAGGAAAATTAGCATTTAAATTTTGATAGTAACAAAATAAATCGTATTCTAATATCGTCTATTGTATTATAAATGACATCATCGTAAAGATTATGGTTAGACTTATAAAGGTGATTTAAAAGCGTTTGCAATAAAAACATTTGCAGTAAGACATATGGCACAAACAAAGTCTCATCATCAAGCAAGAACAACTATTTTATGGAATCTAAAAAAGATTATGTTGGCCAGATCAGGTTCTGCAATTTATTTCTGTATTGAAGGCAATAAAAATATCAAAGGTGTTCATTGTGTTTGCAAGAATTCACTTTACTAAACCAACATTTTTAAGTCCGAGTCTGAAGTAAAAAATACCTGCCTTGTAGGGTTTTTGTTTGTGGTTACGGTTAGTAACTAGCGTTTAAGCGATCATTCCCGACTAAGATTTATAATCATTTAAAGAAAAAGTTTAAACACTTATTGATTTGAAATCGACAGCTGTTTTAAAAGTTTAAATTTCGGCAATGTGTTCTTTGTGATATTTTGAACGAATTTTGAACTTTATAGCGTCCTGGCGCCGTTGGGATAATTAAATTCGAAAAAATAAATCGCCTATTTTAATTGTGTATTAGTTTAGGTTTTTAGGGGGATTAGAAAAAAGATGAATTATTCCTTTCCATTTTGTCTTTTTCCTGATTTTTGGATATTTTATTTTATTTTTTTTGAACAACTTAGCATTGATCAAACTAAAATCCTTGCGTGAGGACCCGCCTTTAGGGTTTTATTGTCAAACTTTCAAACCTTTTCTATTCTTATTTGATTTCTTTAACTGTGAGGGGAAATGAAATTTAAAAAAGCAATTTGCAACTGTAGTGTTTTATCAGCATCTTTATGTAAGTACTTGCAACATTCAACATCAATAACAAATCAAATTTTCTACTTTAATAATCGCTCGGGTAAGATATTTAAAGAATAAATTATAATTGTATATCACTATCAACGTTTTTAGGGAAAATTACTAAGCTAAATTATAGTTGGCAACCGTGTACATAAGTAACATTGTGAAAAATGGCAGCGGCGGCTGCACTGGTCAAAAAACTGCAGGGCGACTGAGTCCCGAATCGCGAAAGAGCCGAGCTCGGACAGCAACCCGAATTTTCGGTGTTTTGCAGAGGCCTCGACGACAACAGTTCCTTTTCAACTGACGCTTGATGCCGAAGCTGTTCCAATCTCAACTGATTTTGTCGCTTCCACTTTGTCCTGAAAAACAAAGTAACCGAATAAAATGAAACTTGAAGGTACAGCGTGCTCACCGTCTGTTTTGATACCAAGTTTTGACTTGAGTTTCGGAGAGATTCAGCGCGTCGGCGACGTCGCTGCGATCGGCCACCGATAAATATTTCTGGCAACGAAATTTCCGCTCTAAATATGCTAATTGCGCGTGCGTGAACGCCGTCCGTCTTCGGCGAGGTTTGCGTCCTTTAGATGCGTTGTCCCCTGCGGATTCGGAGCCGCCTTCTTGCATTAAAGACTCCCCTTTTTCGTTTTCGTATTCAATCTGACCCTCGTTAGCAGAATCTTCAGCATCTAAAATCGTGAATATGATTCCGTAAGAATCGAACAATTCCCCGGATTAATAAAAACATTTTTAAAGTGGTTGCGCAGCTTTCAGCCGGAAGCGGAATAAAAATACAAAGCGGTGTATTCATTAAAACAGTAAACTGCTGAAAACGCGTGTAAGACAGCAGGGGTCTAATTGGAAAATCTCTTGGTGGGTTTGAGTAAAGATGAGGATTCAGGGTACTTTACCTTCAACAAAGCTTAATTAATGCCTACGGTCGCTTGGACTCTTGAAAAATGCGCTGATTGTAATGTAGAGTGCGAAAGCACGTTCTTTTAATAACAAAAATTTGCATAAATAAAGTACAACAGAATAAATAAATTCGTTTTAATTAACACTTTATTAAGATTTTTGTTGGAAATGATTAAATAAAAATATGTTTGCGAAATATTTGGAGCATGAAAAGGTTCCGTAAAATGACATACCTTATACTAATATAATTGCAAGACAAATTAATATACAGTGTGTTCGCCTAAAGTGGTAGCAGTGATTTATTGTTTCATTTTACAATTAGTAGATGCAAAAAAAAATTTATATTAAACTCGATATTTAGTATTGAAAACTGCGTAGGTGTATTTTTTTGTATTTCAGACTTAACCAGAAAGCACAAGATTTTTTATTGAACGCCACCATATTGTTTTTTTATCATTTCTTCATCTCTTTCTTTCTTCATAACTGTACACGCAACTAAAGAAAGAGAAATGTAGGTTTTGGACTATTTCAGAGTCAATCCACGGTTTTCTATTAAGGATGTATCTTGAGAGGGTGGAAGTATAAGTTGGATTAATTCACAAGATATTAAAAAAATACAATATGTTTCCTTAAAAAGTCGATTTAGTGCAACACTCACGTTCACAAGATACCGATCTTAGATTAAGTTTTATTGCTTGGTTATTGGAAGAGGATGACAGCCCATAATTTTCAGATGATATTTTATGTATGGACGAATCAAAATAAACTAATAATGGAGTTATTATTAAACAAAACAACTGTTACTTGTCAAATGGTGTGAACGTTTGGTGCCGCCATTCTCCAATAATTACTGTCCCCGCGGCTCTCTCTATCCGTTACTTCCGCTCTATATTAAATATTCTTTCAGTCAAAAGTAAAGGGTAAAGAGTAGTCTCAACACTTTCTGTTCCAGTCCAAACAACATCCGGGCTAGAGACGATTTTTTGGTCAGCGAATCTGACTCTACCTGTTCGGTAGACCGACAGGTGCTTTGTTTAAAGTTTTTTACGTCTCCTGAATAAATTTAAAAAAAAAAAAAAAAAAAAAAGTTTGGTGCCGTGTAATTGGAAATATACTACTGCAACCCTATTTTTATGATGGTAACGTAAACGCCATGAGGTATAGCATCGTTTTTTTCAGATGGGTTTTATGACATGAACACGTTGTGTCTACGAAGAACAGTGTCGTTACTCAGCTATTGCCATTTCTGTATAGAGCGACCGATCCTTCGGAATAATCTTAATGGTATAATTAAAATTGAACCAATTGTTTTTTCCCGTGCCACAATTTGCATTATTATTTTGTATTCTGTAAAATTCAGAAATTTTGCAAACAATGACATTAGAAAGTTTGATGTATTTAAAGATAATTTAATCTGAGGTTACAACGACATTCTATTTAACCTTTTATGTCGAAGAAATGAGATATTCTTGCATGTTTGGCTATCAATGCAAACGGACAAACATATTTCCACGTTTTGTGAAATTGTGTTGAACTGTAATAAATTTAATATTATACCACGAGTTCGATGATTCCTACTATACTTTAATTTTTTTTCACAGCCACCTTCAACTGTCAAGTTCCCACAAATCATAAAGTTTAATTTGAACCAAAAAGACAGTCAGTGGAACTGTATCACTCGAATCAGTTGAAGTTTATCCGGTTATACAAATGTAGTTAAAAGTTCAATAATATTAAGTGAACAAGTTAAACCAGTACTGTAAAATTTTAAAATGTTTCACCTGTGGCAATAAATTTGATAAATGTTTTGTTAGCAATATTGCATAGAAATATATTTTTATTGCTGAGGACTGTCCTAAACTTCGGTAGTACGACCCAAACGCGTGCCGTTTGGTGTCATTTAAGTGGGGTAGGTAAACACGGATAATCGCTATTGCAGGGTCGTAAAACCCATTTCTATTAGCGACAACTATATCTGGAGTTTTTAAATAATGCGCTACTAGAAATCATAGCAGATGTTCCGCTAGTACTTTGGCAAAGTTCATACTTCCAACAGGATGGTGCACCAGCTCATAATGCTATTATAGCTCATAATTATTTGGACGAAACGTGGATAGGAACTCATTCACCAGTTGCGTGACTCCTTTTTATGGAGTCACTTACACAAATCCACATTTAACTTTCCAAGATTTAAGGAATACAATTATACAAGCTTACAATCAATTATCACCAAATCAAATAAAAAAGGTAACTAATAATAAACTTCTGTGACGATTAGAGGTACATATGTCTTGCACAAGACGGAGGCAACTTTGAGCAATTTATCAGATAATGGCCGCATTCAGCAGACCCACTTGTCAAATAACCGGCGAACAAAATCTGCCTGAATGCATATATGGTACCGGCCCGGTGGGAGACACCGATAACCTTTTTGCGTATCAAATTTTATATACGGTTTATTTACTCAACAGTGAGGTTGTAACTTGTAACTTACTATGAAAAGGAATCATTTACCTCAAAAGTTACCAGAGTCATTCTAAAATGTTGCATAAATTGATTTTCAGAGTATCGAGAAACTATATTTTCAAAATAGTCTTCATTTCTAATTATCTTCACATCCCCTTCGGAAATTATTGTTCTGCTGCATTTGAAATGAAAGTTAGGTTTAAACTAACACCTATGAATTGCTCCACTATAAATTAGGGTAGGACGCTCTATATGTTATATGTTTTTGACATATAACTTTAAGGTTAAGTTTAACGGTGACGGATTAGTTCATTCACTTAAATTTTCCCGTTGAGTAAAACCGGTCTATCAGTGGCGAGTCTGCTGGATGCGGCCAATATCTGTTTCTTATGTGCCTATTTGATATCCTATAAATTAATTATTATAATTAAATATTGTTTTTTTCCATAGCATCCGAAAAAAGGACCCATATCAAAAAAATGGTGTTTCGAGAAAAGCCAGTTTGAAAGTTTTGTTTGCTCATATCTATTTACTAAAAATAGTTTGAACTACACAGCAAAGAAAGTTTTGAGGAACAATATTTAAGAAAACAGTTTCTTGAAAAAAAATTGATGAAAAAACTAATTTTTGTAAGAAAATTATTGAAATTATGAAAGTATGTTATGGGCCCTTTTTGCACCTGATAGATTTTTTCCGAGAAATCGGTGGGTTAAAAATAAGGGAAAATAAAATAAACAAACATTTCAGTTGTTAAGAAATTATTTACATGTTACATGTTTTTGAAGAAAAATTTTTAAAAAAAATTTAGCCATAAAAATGTGAAAAAGTAAGACTAAAAATAATATTAGTAAAATGATTTCTCATCTTTCAGTAAATAAATGAAAACAAAAATACATTATAAAACAATAAGAGGCAGAACATAAACTTCACAAAATCGCAAAATCTTCCACTTTTCACATAAAAATTCTTTAAAACGAACTCAGCAAAAAGGGTCTATCGACCGATAAGCCCTTTTTTGGATAGGCCCTCAATTACCATTTGCTTAATATACCTTGCAACCTTATAAAAATTGTCTACTTTCTTGTAGAAAAAAATGTTAAAATTTTTTTTTATACCCTTCCAGTTAAGTTTGCAGTACAAAAAGATATAACTAAGCAGTTTCCAATAGTAAATCACTGAAACTTTTCTTTTGTCAAGGTAAAAGAATTATTCGCTGGTGCTACTTTCGGTGAACACACTGTATACTTATCGCAGTCTTAAGTATTGAATATGGTAAAATTTTGAATTTTTGTATCGAAAGTAAAAATAAAAGCTGCTTACTATTCAAGTGCGCTATTAAACAATCTAAACAATACAACAATGCGCCAAAACATTATGAATTGAATTTTTCAATCACACAATTTTGTTGAAAGTTTTAAAAGGCCGCATTAAACCGAAACAGCTTTTATTAACCAAACTGTTTTCTGTGGTCGGTTATAACTATATTATAAAAGACATTTAAAACTTTTACCGTCGTATTGAATCTATCTTTTAATAACTTCTTAGTTTTTCAACATAATTAATTCGAACCTTTCTTGCCAACTTCGAATTATGGCAAAATGTTTACTACATTGTTTTGGCTTCTCCAAATTTTGTTGGAAATTTTGGCGGTATTTCAGTTGTTTTCTTCTTTCTTTACAATATTATTCGTGACACAATGAGATACATTTGTAGTTGATTGTCGTTAGTGCAGAACATCAAAACTATTGCAAAATTAGACTACAACTACAAACTACCAAACTATTGCTGTTACTAATAATTTAATGTTCTAAATTGTCAGGGATTAACTTCGTGAATCATTAAGCAGTATTTCAGAGTAAACAGATAAACAGAGACTTACCGTCTTGTCTGTTAAGTAGAATATCTCCCAAGAGGTCTTTGATTAAAAAGGATTTATGTTGCTGCATAATTATTTTAATTAAAAATTATTTTAGACGGCGGCATTACAAACGATGAGTTTCTTATTTTACATTATAAAATTAGTGAAAGTTGGAAACAATGCAGTATTGCACATAAATAACGTTTTCCACGTGTCACCTTTCACGACCATTTTAAACTGATATAACTTAGAGATGATAAATTGTAGAAGCGGGGATGTAAACGATACAGACCGCAGCACCCCTAATCTAAATCTTCCCTTATAGCGCCGCCCTTTGGATTTACAAAGCTCCTCCTTCTCATTACATTATCGCGCTTTGCCACGACAAAAGTTTGTTTATTTTTGGAAAATTGTGCACAACATTTATAACTTTTCAAACGCAATTTTTACGCTTTGATTGTTTTTATAATTTTTTTCAGTATTTTGGTACACGCAGATAAGAAGGTTCGCCGCTATTGGTTCAGGATTATTAAAACAAAATTTAAATGTTGGAATTACTTTTAATATTACAAATTTATAAAACCAATTAATGCAATAATATATCCAACCTTCTGGATACCGAGGTTCAGATTTATATACAGTCAAATCTGAATAAGCCGGAATCAGGTCCATGACGTCTTATACGTGTCCAACTGTACCTACATTAAATTGAAGCAATATTTAATATATGTATTAGCAACGTAACACCGAACGATTCCAGATAGACATATACGGCATCTGCGCAGAGAACTAAATTGGAATAAGTAGAGTATTTTTGGTGTTCCCTGAAACAACTTGCTTGTGTCGCGTCGATTAGGCCACTCCTTCTGATAACGCGTGTTTCTGTAAGATTTCATTCGGTGAATTATTTTTGAAAAAGTAAAAATAGGTTCGCAGAATTATAAATTTTTTTTAATAACAATTACAGTAGAATCACGAAATTGCAAAAAAAACACTGACTCATCCAGCTCCTCAAAATAATTGGGCCTGTGAATAAAAGAATATTAGACATTACCTTTCGAAAGGTAGTGATAAAATAACATACCGATATTTAAGAGGGCCACTTGAGAAGCAAGATTCAAAAGATGTCGCCACCGTAGTAAAGTATCAATTTTGTAAAAGATTTTTTCATTAACACGCTTTTTTATACAAAAAAATAGTGGTGGATATAAAAGATAAAAAAATGATCTAGGTATAGACATAAATTTGCCATGGAAAAACTTAAATAAGTATTTATTCAAATGTCACACTTTCCGATGCTTTTCGACTTAAATACTGACAAATGTGATTAGATAATGTACAAGTATACTTATGATTAATGCTTCCAGGGTGTGATCAGCAAGATTTTGTTTACTTTTAACAAAAAATTCAAATATTATTGAAAGTTTGACATTTTTGAATAAATACTTTTCTCAAGTTTTTCCATGGTAAATTTATGTCTATACCTAGATCACTTTTTTATCTTTTATATCCGCCACTAGTTTTTTATATAAAAAAGCTTGTTAATGAAAAAAGCATTTTACAAAATTGACACTTTTACTACGGTGGCGCCATCTTGTGACTCTTGCTTCTCAAGTGGCCCCCTTAAAGCTTTTCGAATACCTACGTCTAGGAATCATTTCAATAAATTCGTCTTCGTCATTAGATTCAAAAATGTTTACTTGGTTTGTACCTGCGTTTGTTTTATCCTGCCTTTATTCCGTGATTGTAAAACGTTATTTCAGACATTATTCTGAGAACAGTGTTATTCCGAGTTTATACTATCATTGTAAAACCGGCCCTAAAGGTCGCAAAAAAAATCGGTTAGCGAATCCAGTTCGCGTTCAAGAGAGCTACATGTAGCTTACGAACTCTTCTGAGACAGCCTGTATATGCTTTAACGTCATTCAACAAATTTAAAATTGCTGATTAGTAACTTATTGCGCCACAAAATACTTTAAAAACAAATAAAAATGCCATTGCAGAAATGCCCTTTAACCTAGCCTTCACTCTAAAAAAACGCATTGGCAACGGGATTAAAAACGTCAAAATAAAACTTCAGCGTACCTTCAGAATAACCTGGAGAGTGTTCCTGTGAAGTTTGGTGCCGATCAGGGGGAGGGGGGGAGGGAAGAAGTGTCCTAAAGTCACCAAATTTTGTACACAAGTGCATCTTAATAGGGGGGACTAAGTTTGATGCCGATCGTGAGGGGGTCCAAACAAAAATCGCACGGGGAGGATCACTGAAACTTATTTTCGCATAGAAAGAAGCGTCTTACAGCCAACACACTTAGTACACAAGTGCATCTTAGTTGGGGGGAGGGGCTTATCGCCCAAACATATTTTGTACACCAAGCGAAGCTGGGTACTTCAGCTAGTACAGTAGAACTTTGATTATCCGAACTAATTGGGGATGAAGGTAGTGCGGATAATCGAAAAATTCGGATAATCGAAAAAAATAAAAAATAATCAAAAGGAGAAAGAAAAATCTATCTACATTGTGTGAATATTTTTATTAAAATAAGTAATTACTGCGAATTAAAATAATCAATGATTGATTTTTGCTGAAAATTAGCTCTTCTTTTAGAAGCCACCAAATCTCGTATACTTTTAAGGAAGTTGTGTTGGGTTACATTCTTCCTGTCTTTCAAACCACTTCATGGCGATATCTAAACACTGAAAAGCTTCAGAATCCTTAGGTCCATTATTTTCCTCTTCCTCCTCGGCAATCTCCTCATTGTCTTCTTCTTCTGAGGGTATGTCCTTTATTTTATTAATGATTTCCTCCTCATTAAAAATTTGGAATCCAGCATCGTTTGCATCACAATTTAACCACTCCATGACATCTTCTTTGTCGCATTCGGTACATATTGGAATTTGTGATATTGCATTCGTAATGTCTTCGATACCAATGAAATCTGCATTACTATTACTGAAACTCACTACCGGTCTTTTCAGAAGTTTGTCCCATGATTTTTTTAATGTTGACCCATCTATAAAATTCCAACAGTCCTTTAAATTGATCTTCTTCTGGAAGCTGATAATGGAGTCTTCATTATTTTCATCTGCTAACAGTCTTCGAAGTATCTGTTTTCGATATAAGCGCTTTAATGTTGCCATTACTCCCTGATCCATTGGTTGTATTACAGATGTGACATTAAGTGAAAGAAATTTTACCGTAAACATTTCGTCAATCTGATTTAAACATTCTATTGACGGATGCGACGGTGCATTGTCGAGTAATAACAATACTTTTCCTCTCTTGTCTATAGAATTTTGAAAATTTTTGACTTCTGGAATAAACTGTTTTTCATACCATCGTTTAAAAATTTCACCACTCATCCATATCCTTTTCTGATGATCATATAAAACTGGATGAGATTTTATATTTTTAAAGCATCTAGGCTTCTTTGATTTCCCAATAAGAAACCATGGGAGTCTGTGTCTGCCTGTTGAATTAGCACAAACCATTATGGTCACACGTTCTTTGTTGATTTTGTACCCTTGGTGCAGTAATTTCACGCCTTGATCCTGGGAAGTTGTTTTCAATTTAAACCGGTCTCATCAGCATTATAAATAAACTCTTCATCGTACCCTGCTTCTTCAACAAACACCTTTAACGAGTCTACAAAGGTGCTTGCTAAAGGTATGTCAGCAGAAAGCTTTTCCTCATGTATTTCCAGCTCTCTGATACCATGTCGCTTTTTAAATTTTTCGAGCCAACCCAAACTTGCTTTAAAATTTGGATCCCCGTTTAATTTTGTATTGAAAAATATCGCCTTTTTACATAAAATTGGCTGACCAGAGCATCGTTTTTGCGTGAACCATATGAAAAGATACTCTTCGACGTTTTTATTTTGTGAGTTTTTCATAGATTTACGGCTTGAGCTACCATCCTCTGACATTATACGATTGCTGAACTACATAATATCTTCACTTATATGTTCTTGGGTCGGAATCCACCCCCTGATGTTCCATAGTGCATTTGTATATTAGTTTACGTTGTAAATAAATAATAAAAATAGTGTACATAACTTGTGTTGTAATTTCCATCGCTACATTGAGCTACAATTTTAATTTGATGGCGAAAAAAATTTTCAATTCGGATAATCGAAAATTCGGATAATCGAGGTTCGGATAATCGAAGTTCTACTGTGTATTTATAAAATTGACTAACGAAAAAATTGAGCGTATTATAATTTATACATTTCTTAAATATGAGAGGTTAATTTAATAAAAATTAAATATCCCATCGAAGACACAATTACTCTACTATTCCTTAATTGATTAAAATTGTATTTGTAATTGTATGTAAAAAAAGAATCGTAATCTAAAATTAGGACAGCAATACTTAAATTAAAAAACGTACTTGGTGCTAGTTTTATTAAATTTACATTTATTGTGCAAGCAATATATTCGCTTCTTTTATGGATTCCTTAGTTTGACCTTCATCGCCCCATCCCCACAACGGGTGCGTACCATCGCCACTTTTTTTCGCCCTTTTCATAATCGCTTCATTTGTTGCTGTTTTCAGTTCATAAGCCCAACCTATTTTCGCCATAATATTGATAAACAGTAAAGTAAAATTTGTACTGTAATTGCCCAACTCGGAAGCTTTATAGTCCCAAGGAAACGCATGATGATAATTATGCCAACCTTCGCCCATAATAACAATTGAAACGCCCAGATTTTCACGGGCGAACAGATTGCGGTCGTAAGGTCTGTTTCCATAAAGATGCGCAGCCGAATTAATAAGCCAAGTCATATGCAAAGTAAACAGATAACGAAATATATTCAAATGGTAAGCTTCATTAAAAGTTTCATCCCAACAATACATCGGAATAACGATTGGTAGGACAAAACAAATCAATGGCATGAGGATGAGATAGTATTTTCTCTGAAATTTTAGAATGGGATCGGCGTAGAGGTCGGATACGTCTATTCCTCTTGCTTTGACTGCCACTTCGGGATGCTTTCGACACATTAACCAGCCGACGTGGGAGAAGAAGAATCCGCGTTTGACGTTGTAGGGATCGGCATTGGTTTCAGTGAATTTGTGGTGGACTCGATGGTCTCGCGCCCAATGAATTACAGAATACTAAATTACAAAATAAGTTTTGATTTAAATTTATAGGCGAGTCAATAAAGCTTTTGCCTTGAAACAGGTTCGATTTGGATGATTTTTTAAAACTTTTTATAACACATTATTTGAAATCAGAAATATTCCGTCATTGTTTAAACAATTATAATATTAATTTATACGGATAATTAATTTTTATTCCCGATTATATCAATAAAAAGAGGTTTTCTTGGGGATTTAGTGAAAATATAAATAAATGATTAGGTACATAATTAAAAAAAATAATTTAAATATTGCGTACAAAATAACAAATATCTCTAATTTTACAAAATGGTTGTTGTTTCGGAATTTTTTATGCTGATTCACGACATATTGATCGAACTTTTCTGAAAATTTCATCGCGTTAGGTGGAAATATTTTTTTTACAGCTGTTTGATTTTTATAATTTCTTGAGCCTCGGCAACAAGTTTGTCACAAAATTGTTTGAAAGATTTTTTGTGAAAGTTATTGTTATTACTTTTCATTTTTTATAATCCCTAAAATTGAGTTAATTTTAAAAAAAATGTTGAAAAATTTTTAAAATTTTGTTTCGACAATTTTTATTTTAATAACGTATTAATAATAATCAGCGATCCTTAAAACTGCTACAATATTTTTTTTGTCGAAAATCAGATTTCATTGAAATTTTAAAAACATTAAATTTTCAGAATTATAATATTCAAAGAATTTTGTCGCTCGCTGAAATGTTTCTGATTTTAAATAACAACTACTTTGAAATTTTTTTATTAAAATCGGTGCTGTTTCTGAGGATTCCGAAGTTTCGACAATTTGTGAGCTATTAGTTCTAACCTGAAAAGCCAATGTGTTGAAAAACACTAGTAATAATTGAAGCGGCAATTTTGCTTTATATGACCGATGCGACCAGAGTCTGTGGACACCGGCAGTGATGCCTAAACTTCCCATGTAATACAAAAGGATAGCTAAAAATTGCAGATTTTAGTAACTTTTACAACATCGCCAATTGCGTCAACTTACCCATCAATATAGTCCAAAGTTTGGCAGATGCAAAAATTAGGTATATTCCGTACAATGATGAGATGTGTAGATAAACAACGATTGAGAAAATTATCCAATTATAGGGCGAAGTGTGTTTGGTATCAGTTTCGTAAAGTACATCCGTGGAAACAGTTTTGTCTGATTTCATTGTGATAATAGTTAGCAGCTCGTACTCCTTTCTGAATAATGTTGAACACTAACACATATCATTCCCTACTCATTGATTTATGTTGAAATAAAACTGCATTAAGTAAATTTTATTCAGCATGGTTAATAAAATTGAAAGTTTATGAGTATGTGAATTCTAAAAACAGAACCAAAACTGTCCTTGTACTCCGATAGCTATTACCGTATGACCAAATAATCGAATCAAGACTTTTAGGTCTTTAAGACCTAAGATATTGACGTTCATAGTTTATCAGTTTCAAAATGTTTTAAGTTCAGATTTTATACTGTATGATTGAAATTAAGACTTGGTAGTATCAGAAAACAATAATGAATATAGAAAGACGGAACACCATTAGGAGTCATGCAGAGGTAATATCAAAGGCTAGGTGCCAAACAGAAAAACTAACTGGAGTGCTCTTATTGACTGTATGATCGATGAAGAAATTGCAAAAACAAGAGACAAGTTACTAACAGGATGAGAAAACCTTGGAATGTTGATAAAATGATGGCATGACAACCTTCCAAAGAGATGAAGGCAAGACAAGCAGAATAAAAACTGGTACTTTTGACTAAACCAAGAGAGAAAGAAGAATATGACGACATTGAACTAACCAAGAATCGCAAAGTGGAGAACATCATTAGAAAACATAATTCGTCCACAGAAATCTCAAAAACTTGGCAAAACAACCATGACCAAACTTAATAACATCTTAAGGAAAAGGTCCAGGTCGTACTGAAAAGCGTTGGATGGGCAAATTGAACAATTTACTTTTCAAGAAAATATAAGATCTGTTTCAGATATAGAAAAGTGGATAGAAACATTCAACTCACTGGCAAACAACCATGAAATATTCGATTCGAGACAGGCAAGCTTCCTCGCCACCAAAAGAATAGATGGCAATTTAATGTGTAAATGATTACATACCAAGGTTATCCCTTGTGGTACACTCATAGGTGCATCTGTACCTTTCCCGTTTTCAACAAGGTGTTTTAGCATTTTGTTCTTAATTAAAGTAATTGAGCTCCAATGACAACTTAAATTTAATAAAGATAAAGGTGTTTACCAAAACATAATGTATTTTTGTATTATAATAATTAGTCACTTTTCACAGCACTAACTTTTAACCAACGTTACCTCACGAATGGGTATGAATGTACAACCTAGCGATTCAATAGAATATGTTCTGAGGATTGGATTTGTGAAAAGGTATAAGTTTCACAATTGAAGAGTTGTAATAAATAATGTGCTAAGTGCTTTTTACATAGTTTGAAGATAAAGCGAAATTTCTTTTTTTAACAACTTACAGTACATTTTGACAAAAACTATAAGTTTTCAAAGATGCATTGGGTCTATAACTACATACAAAAATCTAATCTCAATGTGACCATACCAAGTCATCCTGAAACAAAATTACTGTAATTTAGTGGAATGTGCTAAGTGCCAATTATTTTTAAAATGTTCTATGTGCGTACTGCACTATGTTTAAAAATGCTAAGAACCAAGTTAGATTGTAAACGGCAACTTTTAAAAAATTTCATTTTCCATGTTCTAATACCAGTAGCAGCAAGCGCGTTATACACCGTGATTCACGTAAGTTTCCGAGGCATACGCCTAATGCACGCAGCCCAATATTCAAAAATCACAACATGCTATGGTACAGAAAACGTATATTTAAATTTCATATATTTGGAAACCCCTGACATAAATAACTGTCAAACTGACATTTTAAATTTTAAATTTTTAAGTTTTCAAAAATATGAAATTTAAATATATGTTTTTTGTATCTAGCATATTGTGATTTTTGAATATTGGGTTGCGTGCATTGGGCGTATGCCTCGGAAACTTACGTGAATCACGGTGTATATGTTATTGGCAATAGCATATAGCACATTTATAATGGAATAACTCAAATTTGGATTTTTCTGACACTTAGCACATTATTTGTTACAACTCTACAATTATAATAAGCAAAAGTAAAATTTAAAAAAAAAGAAATGTAGGGGATAGTTGGGTAAAACGGGGCACTTAACATTTAAATGTTCATATTTTCTAACACAGCAACAATAACAATATTATGTTTGCATACCATTGGTAAAACGAACATTGTGCTTTAAAAACTGAAACTATGAATTATGAAAAATATCATTTATTCATGAAAAGTAAAACAAAAAATGAAAAAATGTCAAATGCCGCATTTTAACCAACGCAGTTGCCAATATTTATGTCTTATTTGAAAATACAGTTTATTGATGTCATCCATTATGAACAAATATCGCAACAGATTACAGATTACAAACAGATCTTATCAGCTCATGTTTTCCCCATTCAAATTTGGCGCCAAAAACTACTTGCTAGAAATATTTCAGTGTAATTTTTTCTTTCAATTTCATTTCTCGTAATTAAAAAATGAACTATAGTAGAGCCGAACACGACTTAAATTAGTTCATAAAATTCACACCAGATGTCCTATTGATCCATGGACAATCCATGGATTTGCGAATACGCGCGAACTAGCAACTGGATGTGAACAAAACGCAGGTCGTGGAACCATGTGGCGACCTGTATAAAGTACAAGAATTGTCAAAAAATGTTCTCCCTATCGCGGTATAAACATAAACAATAAAAAAGTATTTCACCCTACACAACTAAATTAATAATATTAATAAAAGTAATGTAATTAGGGCCGAAACTAGTCACAGATCATATACTTTTTTGCTGCAAATTTGAGGCGAGCTTGAGGTTTGAACCTATACAAAGTAGAGTTCGCTTTTCAAAATTTCATCATTAAACTCCTGATCAAAAGATGGCGCTACAATACAAAGTTGTAACAGCAATATTGATCCAATTTTTTAAGCAAAAATACATATAGCTGCCAACAATGTAAAATTTAGATTATATTCAAAATACTGACGAACAATTTTTTTTATCATTTTAAAGCTTACCGGGCGAAGTGCACGTTCAATTATTAATGATTCGAAAGTCGGTTAGTGTCCAGCTTATAATTAAATCGACGGTTTATTTGGTGGTTTATTTATAAAGGTGAGTCATTCTCGATGGTTCTTTTTATCGGCTTTCCTTTTTTACCTTCCAATGTATACTATTTACAGCGGATTGTTTCATCGATGTTTATTGTTTTTATCAACATGTTTTTATATAACGGTATCAGTACAACCAGTACTCCCATTACCTCGCTCGTTTTACATGAAACTCCACTAACATTATTTATTTACCATTTACATTGAAAGATCAAAACGTACCAAAATAAACCAGGTAACAATTTCATGGATTTCAGGTTATTAAATGAACTGATTTTCAAATTTGGGTTAATGGTTTTTAAATCGTTGGTGGCTTTATTTTGAATGGGGTTGCGAAATTAACCCTAATTTATCGCTAATTAAACATCAAAGTGTTCAAAGTGTTTTTTACGCCTTTTATTTTGGTCTCGTAAAATTATAATTTGTTAATTTTATTCCGGATCAAATTATTTTGAAGACAGGTATTGTTGGTTGTATAAGCTGCAATTATTTTATACGGTCAGGAAAAAATCAATAAATAAAATGATCAGATAATATTATCGTTGCATGCAAATACTGCAAAGAATTAATTGCAGCATACTGCTTTATAATTATTAGCTTGTTGCAGCAAGAAAACAACCAAAAATAAAAATGAAAAATTTATAATATACAGGGTTTCCAATTGGTTTTCATTTGCGTTTCACTTTATCTCAAATGCTTTTCCCTCTTGTCAAAAAAACAAGGAGAATTCCTTTAACATAATATTGACAAGAGGGAAAGGTATTTGATATAAAGTGAAACACAACTGATATAAGTACATGGTGAAAATCAATCGGAAAACGTTCTAAATAATGAAGTATCCTTCACATGCAAATTTTGAATAAATGGCAACTTCTCGTCAAATAAAAAGGTTTACATCCATTGGAAACATTCAAGAATACTTTTCATGATTCCCATGCAAGTTGCCTTTTCTTATTGTCATCCTATTCCTGCAAGTAATTCTCTGAGCGATGCTTTGAATTAAGTAATTAATTTGCTATCAACTCCATCATTTATTTCTACTGAAAAGAAGCCCTCTTTAACATCCTTAAGTAATTTATTTTCTTCTACGAATTTTAGAAATCATTTAATGTCTATAACTGTACAGGCGGTATTTACCTAAATATTATTTATGCAAATGTATTATTCTTTACTTCCAATTTTTTAATCTCGATATCACTAATATTGTTCTGAAATTGGTTCCTTATTTAATATTTTATTTATATATTGCTAAGCAGTTTCCAATTTTGTATATACACCGTGAATCAATTATGGTCTACTCATGAATTTTTCTTAGACGCAACCAAACATACTAATTGAAACAAGCACTAGATCTTTAATTTTTCAAAAATTAAAAAATACATCTAACATTCCATTGTTCTGACAATATTTAGATGACAATTTTACAAACGTTTGGTTAGAAAGAGGTTCCGATAACCCTTGGCCACCCAGAAGTCCAGACTTAACGCCTTTAGATTTTTTCCTGTGGGGCGTACTAAAACAAAGAGTCTACCAAACTGCTTTCCATACAGTCGAAGAACTCAGACAACGAATTTGTGAAGAGTGTATGGCCGTAACACCAGAGACATTACAATGCGTTCAAAGGCCGTTTTTAAACCGGGTCGAAGTTTGTTTGCTCCACAATGGAATGCATTTTGAACAATTTTTGCGTTAATTTTGCTGATTAAATTTCTTCCATTGTCATTTTGACGTTTGTAGCCAATAAAGCAATTTTGATTCCATTTATAATTTAAATCAAGTGGTAAGTGGAATTAGTATGTTTGGTTGCAACTAAGAAAATTTCAGAAGTAGACCATAATTAATTCACGGTGTATGGTTCATTTTTGAATTCAGAGGAGTGGTTCAAAAATATTGCGCCAAAAGGTAGATCAATGATTGGCTGCCAGCAGAGCGGTTTTACACTGATTAAATTATGAAAAATAGGCAGGCGTCATATTGTCGAAACAGCTAATTATATTTGAGTGTCATTGTAGCTAATTTTCGTAAATTAAATTTATATAAATGATAAAAAGAGTTCTTATCAGAACTCCCTGATTTCAATTGTGTCTGAGCAGCTTTGTTCCGTTGTATTACGTTTCTTATCAGAATTTTTGTATTTTGCTTTGTTCATCAGCGCACCTTTTTCGGTGTTATTATTCTTATTTCATGCTTTCCTCATTGCATAAACGTTAAAAATACTAAAATGCAAATTTGCCGCCAAAAGCTGCTTCATAGAAATATCCCAGTGAAATTTGTTCTTATAATAAAAATGTTCAAAATATTTTTCATTTACATTATTACTTTAAAATTTTGAAATTTCAACGTGAAACCATTAATCTCGTTTAATAGTGTACTGTGCTATCGCAGCCTTTTTTAAAAAAGTAAAATTAACGACAGGTTTTTGATTGACTTTGGGTGAAAATCAAACAATAAAATGTCACGACAAATAAATCTGTAAAATTAAATTTACATTGAATAAATATAAATATAGTTTTAGTTTGCCAAAATAAAATTATGACTAAATATTAACGTGAAGTGTTTTTAAACCGATATTGAGTAGACGGTAGTGCCTTTCACTACAATAAATAGTAAATTAAATCAATTGACATCGTAAGTTATTGGGTCAAATTAGCATACGTGTCAAAGCAACGATTTTGGTGACACCATACTGTCATCATCACCGCACTTTATGGCAATACCTCGTATGCCAATTTATTAAAGAAACTTTAAATTGGTTACATGCATTAAACAAATGTAACATCTCCATTATCAAGATTCGAATCGCCTCTTCAATTACACTATTTAGCCATCAACGACATGTTCTAATTAAATAAATCGATAAAAAATAGCGTAAACGGTTTAGTGTAGGTTAGTTATTAAAGTCTTCGACACCGTATAAAGAATTGCACTTTCTAGCGTTGGTCGTTTATTAGTAGGCGCGAAATGGCAAACATCACGTCTTGTGGGACGTTTACCATTTTCCGATCCTTAAAACGATTGAGTAAATGAACGCGTATCTAACAGGTACCCCACATTTAATTTATGTATAATCAACTGTTACCTTTTTTATAAGTTCCACCCATTTCTAAAATACAGTTAGTTCCGAAAATGTCGATGTGAAATTTGACACGTCACGACGCGTCCATGCGTTGAAAGTATGAGGGCGAATTTTTATGTAGGCATTTAGTAACATAGAAGAATTATTCAGTTACCTCTTTCGGTGAACACACCGAATTTTGAAAACAAAATTTTCACAATCGATCAACAATATGCTAATTCCTGACTTGGAAACTTAGCTTTTTCTAACTTCTTCATTTCAAACCTCCTTTAATTTCATTGTTAATCTCATTGTGCTGGGTCCTTTTTAAACATTGTACATAGTAAATATCCCTATTCAATTGAAAAAATAAATGTCAATCAGTCAATGTATACAACCAATCGTACTTCCCGTCACCTTATTTTAGGTTACGTATTATTAAATTGTCATAGCAAGACGTTAGAACAGTAGAACGATTTCTAAAAGAAAATTACAATAAATATTCGAATTGTCCTACTTCACATTCGAAACATTACGTAAGCAATTCTAAAATTTGTCCAGCATTTCTTAAATAAATTGGATTTAATTCATTACTGTTCCGACAGAAGGTATCGATCTGTCAGGATAATTGATGAAAAATAGATTCCTGATTTGTCTAAAGCTATTGTTATTTTTATACCAATTCACAATATTAATTTTTTCTTTTTTTTAATACATTTTAATAATTAACTTCCAAATTTAAACCTCAACAATCAAATTGCTTATTGTCAAATCATTTGGATTTCTAGGATATACACTACCGATTGCCTTTTTTTTAAATTCAATAAAAAAAAAGAAACGGTATATTACGTACCTCCTATAAGTTTAGAAAGACAGTGATCAACGTCAAATTTGACTTACAAGTCTTGTCAAAATGTCAACAAATTATTTTTAATTTTTGTCTGAAACACTTTCCACATCGGTATGTAATATACTATTACACAACCCTCCCTTTGAAGAACTGCCAAAGGAATGTTTTTGTAAAGGAAAGCAACAACCAGAAATAGATAAATAACTCTCCCAATCGTGATTTCTAATGAAGACAGTTTTATATTATTAATTGCAATTATTACAAGACAATTAAAAAATAAAATCAAGGGAATTGTAATTATTGCACGTTTTCCGTGTAAATTTATTAACTGAGCTGTAATTACCTGGATTTGCATAATGAAAAATTATATTCCTGTTTGCAGCGATGCTGTGGTACACCACTGGCGGTGGTAAATGGATCGGTTTCCTTAGACGAGAAATAGAAAATTCGTTTCGAGAAAATGTGGAAAGCTAGTGCCACCACACATGACAACACCACCGACCCTTATCGTCGTCCTCGGACCGCACACAAGGTCAGTAATAATTTTCGCACATAAAAATGAAGCATAAATAATATCAAGCATACATGCATCATAAAAGTCAGCTGGTGAGGAAATCTTGATTGTTTTGATGTTGACGTCTTTATAATATAAATTACAACCGATGATTGTGTGTTACTTACCCGCTAATTAACTTAGCGTCAATTAAGCCGTTGATTGAATAAAAAGGTCGTTCGTTTGTAATTGGTCGCTCTGATGTGGGAACGCGGTTCGAATCGGTCGGCCACCGATTCAAATGTGTTAAAGACGCGTTTCCGCTGGATGCGTCAAATTTGAATGATCTCTGGGGTGATACGACCAACAACATGTTTTTCTTGTAAAATTTGTTAGTGGTCCGGCGTCAGCACCGAAAAGGTCCGCAAAAACAAGTGCAACAGTTTTCTGCTTTAATTATAATTTGCTTTAATTCAAGAGTTTTTATAGAAATTATTTATTGCTTTTGATTGTTTTTTTGTTGAGTTTAATTACAGAATGATAATTCTGAAGTGCGTTACTCGTTATTTACAAATTTTGCAACCTGTCTCCAATAACAAAATCAATTAGAATTATTGTTATTAAGTTAATAAAACAAAATCCAAGTAATAAATAAAGCTTAGGGTTTGTTGTTCAGTCGCCGTAGCAATACTGAAAATTTGAAATACAGTAGAATCCGGTTATAGTGAACCTTAAGGGACCGTCAACATCGGTTCGTTATATCCGAAGTTCGTTATAAGCGTTATTGAAAGAATAAATTAAAAAGTGTTTTATGAGACCGTTATTGTCTAATGTAAATATGCATATGTATAAAACCATTATAAATGTAAGGACTAAAGTTGAGTGAAAGAAAGCAAAATGCAATAAGTAATTTTATTTGAAAAAAATTGCTATTTTCGACTGAACTGTTGCATTTTTAAATTCTAAATTGTTCACACATTTTCAATAATCGGCGAACCATAATTCTGTAAAAAATTACGAATGTTGTTAATACTTCTCACAGCTTCCTGTGTACATAAAATCTGTAATGCTGGTGGTTCCGGCTCATCCTTATTGGCTTCTTCGTGGTCACGTTTGTCTACCACAAATACCCAAATATTCTAGTTGTAAGATTTCGGAAAAATTTTAATTTTCCAATTGCTGAAATTCACGTTCCCTTTGTTTCTATTTTTGTAACTACTACTAATTTAATGACAAGTCATCATCAGATTCAAAGGTTATTACGTGTTATATACAATGCAAAGTTCGTTATAGCCGATTAAAATTTCATTAATTTCGTCTTTTCAGGTTCGCTATATCCGATAGTTCGTTATATCCGAGTTCGTTATAACCGATTGTTTTTAACATTGTTACATAGGGAAAAATGTCGGGACTTGGAATAAAGTTCGTTATAACCGGTGGTTCGCTATAACCGGAGCCGTTATAACCGGATTCTACTGTATAGCAAAATTCACTTCATAATTTCACGTGATAAAGAATGCATTGCTCTTTATGTTTTAAATTGACACATAAACAAGTAGGGTTATGAAATGAAGTTGGTAATAATTCAAATTTTCGACATTGCCAACATAATTGCATCGTTTTCCCCCCTAAGTTTATGTTATATTCGAAGACTTAAACGGCTACTGAACAACAAGCTCTTAATATATTTCTGATAGCATATAATTTCGAGCCATCAATCGATAGTTTCAAACAATGGTAATCGTTATTTATATTACAAAACTAAACAATAAATAATTTTGTTATTGTTAATGGCGTATTGCGGTAGGAACTTTGACGAGGCTTGTAGATTTAAATAAGCTTCTTGTTTACAACTTCGTCTTGGTGGTCCTCTCTTTCTTCTTTCTGATGGTATCCCCTATAATACTTTAATTGGCTATCTCACTTCATTCAATCTTTTTGTATGTCCAAACCATGCCAATTGTTTCTTTTCAACATTAACTTCTCTTCCAATATCTATATTTCTGACTTTTTGGAGCCTCAATCTCCTGCAACTTCTTCCCAAAACATTCCATCTCTGTGGCTAGTAGCATTTTCCTATGAGTTTTATTTAAATCTCATACTTCTGAGCCATACGTTAAGATACTTTGGACAATTGGCTTGTTCAGTCGAAGCTTTGTTCTTCGTCTAATATTTTTTCCCCAGTATTAAATTGAGTGCTCATATCTTTCTTGGATCTCGTCTCTACTTGTTTATTAAAAATCACTTCCAACTACTTGCCTTTATTCACACCTTTTAATGCATCATTTTCTAATGGTAACTTGCTGCAGTCGTCACTTCCAAAACACTGAAGTCTTTTCGCTTGTTATTATGTATTATGTTTTATGTCCTTCTAAGATTAAATTGTGATTTTATTTCCCAAGGCATTAAATAAATGTAATTCCTCATTAGAGGTATATAATAAATTGAAGCCCTTATACGAATATCTCATCGCTCTGAATCTTGTTCTCTTAAAGTCGTTAGGTGCTGAGGTGTGCATTTCTACCAGTGTTGCTCCTAAAATGCAGAACTTGGCCCGCATGAGGATTACAGAATTGGTGCAGCCCTTGCTGACGCTAGTGATATTGTATACAGGACTTGTTACTTCTCCCAAACTGTAATTCATCTAAATAAATGCCTATTTTATGAATTTTTAAAAGTCAAATTTAGTTTGAATAGTATTGTTTAAATAAGTTATGTTACTTACATTATTTATCTACTTCATACTTTATTTTCAAAGTCTTTCTTTAATGATTTCATTTGACCGAAAGGCTTTTTATATAAAAAATATTATTTGTGAAGGCGTAAAATAACGTATACACCTTGAAAGCTCGTTTTACTTATCAATTTTCTTGATACTCATATGCATTCCATATCTTCTGTACACCCATCGTGCTTTAAGTGCGTTTAAAGACCCTTTTGCACTTCCCCTCATGTCAACTATCAAATTAATATAATATATAGTTAAAACACTCTTTTCTGGACACGGTGTATATCAGATGGTCCCAATAACGGTTTAAATTGTTACTTTCAACAACACATTCGTAAATTTCGTTGTAATTACTTTTGTTTTCGTTCAATTTAAAGTGAAACACAATTTAAATTATTTTTGGATCAAACCGTTGTATTTTACGGTCTGAAGATTATTTGGGTCAGAATATGTTGTATGTTGAAAATGTCAAAAAAGCATCATTCTTTCTAATATCTACTAATAACTTTTACGAGGGCAGACCACTTTATGGACATTCTATTAAAGTTTCGTTGCTTTTTCAAGCCATCGATTTTACCCATTTAAAAAAAGTCGGTTCACGTAATTCTGCAATTGTTTACTGACGCACAGGAAGTTATATTTAAAAAGTAATATTTACGTTAATTAATCGAAAAGGAACATTGCGCACTCAATTCTAGAATTTTGCAGCCTTCACCTGATAAAATTAAAAAAATATTTGGTAATTTGTTGCAGTAATTTAGGGCACCTAATCAATTCATTTTTATCAAATAACATTTAGCATTGGCACCATGTCGAAGCATTAATATTTAATTTGTGTTAAAAATTGGCATTAATAATGGAATTTCTGAATAAATACAAGTCGAGATCCAGATTGGCGATAATTGCGCATTTCAATACTCATTATTTGCAAATACTGCTGTGGATACTGATGTCATCGACGCTTTTAAGTGTACACTCTTAGAAAGTAGCTCCTTTGTCAGTTACGTAAAAAACAACAGAAACCTGCAGTTTCGCCGTTTAATTGCCGTGTAAAACGTTAATATCAATCCCACAATTAGGATTGCGACAATTAGAAAAAATTTGAGGAAAAAATTCGTGTGTACCTGTTCGAAACGAACAGTTCGTGGTTCCTAAAACTGAATTTCTTTATGGGACATTTCCTCGAAATTAGCGAAAACTTACTCATCTTTTAATTATTTCCTGAGCTATCCAGAACACGCGCGCGTTAAATACTTCGGATGATTCCTCCCATTTTTTGCCTCCTGTGACATGTGATACATGGGTTTCATTTAATTAGTTATGCTCATTAGCATTTACCAAGAATACTGGCGGATTTGCGACGTATTTCGAAGCTGCCTAGAGATTAACCGCTGGGCGCAACGTGGGCAGTACTATTTAGATGCTGATGTCATCCTTGTTCTATTCCAAGCGGCAGGTACCTTATTTTGAAGGCACATTAATTCATTCTTTGTTACGGATTTTGTACGACTGGTCGACTGTACGATTTTAACAATCACGACCACTATTAATCGCATTGTTAATTGCGGTTCAACAATTCAAAAGACAAACTTCCAGTCTGGAAATTAAGAACAATGTTGGTCTACATTTTTCTATTTGAAATAAAAAAGCGTTTGGCATTGTAAGCTGTAATTTATACAAACACCTGTTGAGCAAAGTTCACTTTTACTGTCCGATTTCAGAAATAGTACGTAAATAGTGAGAAAAAGTGGTTGCTCATGCATACCACACCCCAATTGTATCTATTATAATAATCTTAAAAGTCAAGAAAACAGATATTCATTACAGGAAACTGTAGACTGTCGAGCAGCGTTAACGTTTGAAGTTTCATTTGTTAACGTTACCTGAAGAGAGTCAACGATATTGTAAACTGCTTTTCTAATTTAGAAATTGTTTTGATTCAGGAAATTTCTTCTGTTTGGACAAGATTGCCAATGAAAATGAAGATGTGCCCGTTTATTTATTTTTTAACTTAGAAACAAATAAATACTACCTTTAAATAATTTATGATCCACATCTGCTGCATTGACAATACCCGTCGAATCCAACCACCAATAAATGAAATTTGTCTATTAGTTATGTTACTTGCAAACGATAATCTTTCTTTTGATTCACTACCCAGCGACAGCACTCCGACAACTCCACATCGACTTAAAGCTACTAACTTCCTCCCCCATACGTCTTCCTCACCACGGGAACCACATTAACATTACGTCAAGTATTACTTCGAGATGAGTGACTGTTTAGTTCCATTTACATCTTATCATTAGATCACATCTTTTGGTAAGCTTTCACTCACACTTTTTCACCTTTCGTTTTCTTTCCCTTTTACCTATCATTCTCTCTCTATCACTCTCTCCCTCTATCATCAAAAATTGCCTCTTATTAGTTTGCTTTCACACACACTTTTACTCATTTCATCTTCTTCCTCCTTTACCTATCATTCACACTCTCTATCACTCTCTCCCTCTTTGATCATCTTAGATTGAATTGTGAAGAAGGCATCCCTTGACTCCCCTTGGTAATGGACCCTCTGGCTGTCAAGGCTTCACATGAACTTGCATCTTTAATTGTGATGTTCGTTACAACCTAAATGACTCAATAAGATTGGTTAAATATGATTCAAAAAATAATTAAAAGAAATAAATAAATAATTAAAAATTTTAAACCTAGGAGGCTTAGAATTTTTACTATCAAAATCAAAGTAGTATATTGAATAATTTTTTGACGTTTCTAAAATTTTTACATTTTTCGCCGTAACTTTACAAATAAACTGATGGAATCCGTCTCGCGACTTTACGAAAATTAAATGAAACTTATTTGCTCCTAATAATTACTATAAACGCTTCACGAGCAAAAAATTACAAAAATCTTCAATTGGTAAATTTTGAGGTTTCTAAAAATTTTTAAACAGATCGAAAAAAGAAAAAATTATTCAAAATACCTCATATACATTCATTCTCTCAATCACGCAACCTTTAACCTTCAATCTTCGTCAGAATCTGATATCACATCATCTCTGACGAGGAGTTCCTCCCTACGAAATTCCTCTTGCTGTTTTCCACGCATAATGTCCCGCATCATGTTGGTTACAGTTTTCCAAGATTCCTCGGAATCCAATAATAACTCAGAAATATTATTCCGGTCTATATTACAACCCATTTTAATCCTAGCATCTCTTCGGATGCTTTCCCATTCGTCACAAATGAATATAGTATGTTCTGGCGTGTCTACCTGCTGGCAAAACCAGCAAGTATCGACATCCGCCTTTTTTATCCAATTGAGATATTTTCCGAAAATTCCGTGTCCGGACATGGATTGTGTTAAAAAATAATCCATTTCTACCCACTTACAATTGAACCATTTTCTAATATCTTTAACGAAAATTTTTGCCCAACCTAAATAATCGTCCCATTGTTCTTGCCAAGCTATCATTAAGGATTCGTTTGCCAAAGAGGTATGATCTTTGCCCCTTAAATAAATTTCCGATCTTACGTTCGCTTTCATCCACAAAGGAGGCATTCTGGCAAGCACCTGCACTGCCTTCGTGGATATTGTTCTATATGCGGATGTTATTCTAATGGCTAACCTCCTGTTGACCCTATCGAGCATGTTTTTATAACGCTCGAATCTTAGGGCCTTTATCCAGGCAGGGGCGCCGTACAAAATCACGGAAATTACCACCGAGGACAGTACTCTGCGTTTGCCAGCTTTCGGACCTCTGATGTTCGGCATTAACCTTGAAAGCGTCGCGGCTAATTTCATTCCCTTTAAACATACCTCTTTAACGTGCGTCGTTAATTTTACATCTTTGTCTAACCAGACACCCATATATTTAATAGCATCCGAGCTATCTAACCTAAAGCCGTCGATATCGATCGATAAGCTTTTAATTTTCCTTCTCCCTGCCAAAAGTACCATTTCAGTTTTTTGCAGGGCGATCTTGATCCCCATGTCATCCAGCTTGCGTTTAACTCTACCGAAGGCGTATTGTGCTTCCTCTCGTAGCGCATCTTCAGATTTAGCCTCTACAACTATCGCTAAATCGTCTGCGTACGCCACGAGTGTCACATCTTTTCCCAAATCGAGCTCTAATATCTCGTTATAAAATATGTTCCAAAGGGTTGGACCAAGAACCGAACCCTGTGGAACACCGCTGGTTACATTAATCCGTTCTCCGTGAGAAGTAACGATGCAACGATCTGATAAGTACGATTGTATCATCCTTATTATGTGAACCGAGATATTAGCTCTCTCTAATGCCGAAATAATTCCTGCCCACGGTGCCGAGTTAAACGCATTCTGTATGTCAACAGTTATCATCGCACAGAAACCGCGATTACTATACGCCAATCGATTAATTCGATTTGGTACTTCGAGAATTTTACTGACTGCATCTATCGTAGATCGCCCTGCCCTAAATCCAAATTGATTATCATTCAAAACACTTTTATCCTCTAATTCCCTCTCTAACAGACCCTTAATGACACCTTCGAACAATTTACCCGCGACATCGAGCAGACATATCGGTCTGTATGTGATTAAATCTCCTTTCCGCGGTTTCTCTATCAATACTAGGAAAGCAGTTTTCCAGATGTTTGGAAAATCACCTGCTTTCCAACATTTATCCAGTACCCTGGCTATGACCTCAGGGTACTTTAGAGAGAAAGATTTAATCACCTCTGCTGGTCGAACAAAAACAAAGAAAGCTTCCTCATTGGGTGTTGATGAAGTTCTCATCGCCGTTTAAAAGTTAAAATTTTAGATTTTGTTGTTGAGGTGACTATCTCTTTTAGTGTTGATGTTTTCCTAATGAAATAAAGTTCCAAAAAATAGTTTTTTTTAAAGTCGTTTTATATTTAAATCGCGGCGCAATAATATTTTGAAACCAAAATGTGCAAATTTCATTTTCTGAGTAAAATTAAACTTTGGAAAATACGACAATAATTTGGTAGCTTTCTTGTGCACCAAAAAAGTGGTTCGGAAAAAAATTAATTATCTCACTCAGTCGATTATCAGTAATTAAAAGAGCATAACTTCGAGCCATACAATTATTAAATTAAATTAATTAACTTTTTTCTAAATAATCTTTGACCAGCGAATGCAGTTATAAACGTGCGCTTTCTTTTTTCTAGATTCAATTAATTTTGGTTGTTTAATTATTGAAATTAAGTGTTTATGCAATTTGATACTTTTATTTTTGAGTAAATTATTTTTTATTCATTAATTATATTATTGATTTTAACATCACCTAATTCATAAAACATAATGCAGGCACTGTAATCTTAGTTGCTTACACAAGTTATAGTAAGAAAGTCTTGCCTTGAAAACACAGATGTAATTATAACATGTAATAAGTAACTTAACTTACATCTATTGTTCCTTTGGTATCCATAAAACTTTAGGACAGTGGCAAAATACCAGGCACGGAGGAATAACTAACTAACAAAAATTATTCAACAAATGAGTATTTTGGGCTATGTGCATCAACTGAAAGTATATCTTCCTTCTCTATTTGTCGCATATGTCAGTAACCGTCGTACTTCCATACCTCATAATACCATACTCGGTCTAGGACTATTTTTCTTGTTCTCGTTAAAACCTGGTTTTCTGTGAAATTTAGCATATATAAACAATGGCTAAACTATTCGTATTTTATAGAAAAATCACATAACTTTAGTAGTCAAGTTAATTGTAATTTAAAAGAGCACAACCTGTTCTGGTAATGTTACCATTAATTTTCACTAAAAATAGAATACCATAAGAAAACAATATTGCTGCTCCTAATATCAAATATGGTAAATATTTATTTTTTATGTAAGGAATACCTTTTTTAATGATATATGTATATCTAATCTAACTACATTTTAAAGTTTTAAGAATTTTAATGAATAAAATTACCTAAAATCGAGGATAAAAGGTCGTATTTGACTTGCACATAATCGCTCAGATGTTCACAGCATTCGTCTTCTACACGTATTTGCAAATATTCATCTTCGTTAATAACTACATTATGTGCTCGTTAAATAATATATTATTAGAAGTAAGCTACTATTATTAATTCAAATAAAAAATGTAGATAATAACTTTTCTTTGAAAACTACTTTTTAGTTTTGATCTTAAATTATTATTATTGTTGAGTGGTTAAAATTTGCATATTTGTACAATTTTACTTGAATTCGATTAATACAACGACTAATAGTTCTGAATAATTACTTCTAATGAATGGTCATTAAGCGCTTTCCACGTCTGCAGCATGTGCAACAAGAATAAATGAAATCATTAATTTTTCCGTCATATCAGCTCGTCTTGCATGTGCAGTTTCATGCAATAATTAATTTACTCGTTAATTCATTTGCGAGGAAATCCACCGAGTGATTAATGGCAATTAAACGATCGTGCTAGAAACTTCCATTTTCCCAACGCAAGCAATTAACCAAGACCCCTATGGAGCCCCGATCTTACATCACACGAGTCACATGCAATCATAAAACTAAGCCTCTTAAATGACACCATCGAATTAACACTTGCACCTCGAAAGTAAATAAATGTGCAAAAACGTGTAAAGAGCGCAGTAATTTAAGTATTTGTTTAGTGCACTTTCAACGATTTATCAACGCCTTGGAAGTTACCTTCAACGTTTTAGTGCGTTCGAATCCAATTTTGCTTTCACAAGGATTCCGATTTTTAACTTGAAGTTTAGAAAATAAATGGGTCAACGGAAATTAAAATTGCCATTGGTTATCTAAAAGCGCATTTGAATACATTTGGCAGAATTATGCAAATCATACGATTGTGATTCATAAAAATACGTTCCAAGCTCGTGTTGAAGTACCCAGAAGCGATCCACGAAAAAGAATGTTGCGGTTTTTGATACGGTGATTAGGGGGCCTTTTTCCAAATGTCTGAGCATGATTTGACGAGACAGTGAACCACAGAAGCATCCGATATTTCATTAGTTACCACTACTTATTTATACACGTAGGAGGTTTGCACCGTGTTCAGTAAACAAATAACCTGTCTGCGGACTGTGACAGTCCGTGCAGAGTTTCCTGACTTTTTACAACTCGCCTTTTTTACTATCTACACTTGTTTTTATTTGCAATCAATTAAGGTGAACGTTTGTTTATGTTTTGGTTTTTAATTGTTCATCGTGAATCGTCTTATATGAAGCCTTTCAAACTGGCATCCGACACGACGACAGCATCTGACCGGTATGTCTTTTTTATTGCTGTTAATAAAATTATGCTTTCATAAATTCAGTTAAATTGACGTTTTATGTAGCTAATGCAATTTATATTCGCAGTGGTTAAATACAATTATCCCCATTAGCATAGCTCATAAACATTGGCAACAATATTCCTTGGTTTAGTTTTAATTAATTAAACTGTGAGAAGGTTGTGCAAAAAGGTATACTTTTCCGAAATATTTTTTTTATTCGAAAACGGTTAAACTAAAAGAGCAATTCGGATATGGATCTAATCCATTTTCTTTCAAAACAAATATCAAAGTTTTTAGGTGTCAGTTTACAAGCGACAACAACGCAAAAAAATGGCTTTGGACCCTTAACAAATATTATTAAAAACATAATTAAAATTATAAAATTCTTGTCCTAATTAGATAAATTTAACGATAGCAATCTTACTTGTTGAAATTAATTGTTATGGAGCAAACAAAAATATTTTTCCTACTATAGTTTATTTTTTAATTCACAGGAGTGTTTCAAAAATATCGCGCCAAAATGTAGATCTATGATTGGCTGCCAGGTTTTACACTTATTAACTGAAATCAAAACAGTTGATTAGATTTACGTGTCATAGTAGCTAATTTTCGTAAATGGCATTTATATAAATGATACAAACAGTTATTATCAGAACTCCATGATGTTAGTCGTGCGTCTGAGCAGCTTTATTCCGATGTATTGCATTTATAAAAGTAAAAACAGTTCTTGTCAGAATTTTGATGTTTTGCATTGTGGATCAGCGCACCATTTTTTGGTTCTATTACAAATTGTTCTTATCGGCTCATGTTCTTCCCATTGTACAAAAGTTAAAATTACTAAAAATCTAATTTTCCGCCAAAAACTACTTGCTGAAAATATTCCAGTGCAATTCGTTCATTCAATTTCTCCCCTCCTAATTAAAAAATTAACTATAATCAAATAAAATTGTTTTCTGACCATTATCTATTAACTAAATCACAATTCTTGGTCGAACGTATTAATTCACAAATGTCAAATAAAAATATTGAAAATTATATTATATTGTAATATCTTTTAAAAATTCTTAAATATTTATTTATTTAAATGAATAAATAAATTATGTAGTCTGGTCTCACTTGATTAACTTCGAATTTAATTAATTTTAAATTCTATAAACTTACCGAACCGTCACAGAAGCTGTGAGTTTGTCTATGGCTCATATATTCTGTAAATGATTTATAATCCGATCTTTTGCCCAGTTCCTAAGAAACGCGCGATTAGCATTAAATGATAATTTAAACAAATTTAAAGAAACAACGTTTTTATTTGGGCGCTGAATTAGCATATTTCGTAAGATATATTCACCTCCAAAAATTGTAAACAAATTGTAAAAACGTTTGTCGTTTTGCCAATGTTCTTTGGCGCCGCACCGGTAGATTGCAAGTAAATTTAAAACGCGACCAACTTAATCCTGTATTGTCCAAATTTATAGAACCTACTTTTAGAGTGATCTCATCAACTTTACCATTATTTAAAAATAAAGTAACAGCAAGTAAAATGATGTATTACATACCGAGGTGGAAAGTATTTCATTACAGCCACGAAAACATAATTATACAATTTTCAAATTTCCCAATGTCAATTTGACCAGCTGCAAAATTATTTTCAAACCTCCTTTGGTATTTCACATTTTGTGACTGATTGCGAATTCAATTAGAGCCTTATTTAAAAATTTGTCTTCAACACTGAAAATACAGTTTAAAAATTTTTCTACGGATTATTCGATTAAGTTACGGTTTTCTTTTTCACCCACATTAAATTTAAAAAGCAACAAAATTATTGTTAAGTGACAGCATCAATGACATAATATCACTGATGGAAAGTTATGGTCATTGCTCAAAACTTTCTCTGTAAAATCTCACAGTACTTGACAAGGATTGCAGAATCGAAATGGACGAATGGTCACTACTAAAAATACCAGGTCATATTTTGCATACACCAAACCATTACATCATTCTTAAACGACGATTTTAACAAGATAATGAATTTAACATAATTTGCAAACAAGCCTGATGGCATGATAAATATTATTTATGTTGGTGCAAGAATTTAACTATCAAAAAAAATTTAGTTACAGATTTACTGAAATTGAAACCTCAATAGCATTACCTAATGTAGCAAAAAAGAATCTCTTTTGCATCACTGCTTAAATCACACCAAGTTATTCACTTCAGTAACGTTGAAAAAATTTGAACTAATGATATCCAAAACGACAATAAAAAATAATCTCGCGCATTCTATAAATTGATTTAGTTCTTGGCCTTGCCTCTATAAAAAAATTAAAATTACAGCCTCAACGATATGCTGGTCATACAGCCTTTTATATTTAAAAGTAATGATATCACTTGCAGTTTTTAAATTTTTTAAAATAAACTTTACAATTCTTAAATTACCAATCTATGTTAGATAAAAGTTCCCTTTCAATTTCATTGAAGTGTTGAGGAATAATTTGGGTAATGCCACCTAAGAGTACGCAGTTCCTAAGAGTGCACAACCCCAATATGTGGCAGTTCCAATAACTTCTCATAATAATGATAATAATAATGATAATCGTCTATTCGGTTGTAATTTGTGCTACTTACGATATACATGAATGGTTGCCTATAATAGACAAGTAGCAAGTTTTGTTTTTAATAGCATTACTCCCAACATAAAGAAATACAGTAGAATCCGGTTATAGCGAACCTTAAGGGACCGTCAAAATCGGTTCGTTATATCCGAAGTTCGTTATAAACGTTAATGAAAGAATAAATGCAAGAGTGTTTTATGAGACCGTTATTGTCTAATGTAAATATGCATATGTATAAAACCATTATAAATATAAGGACTAAAGTTAAGTGAAACAAAGCAAAATGCAATAAGTAATATTATTTGAAAAAAATTGTTATTTTCGACTGAACTGTTGCATTTTTAAATTATAAATTGTTCACATATTTTCAATAATCGGCGCACCATAATTCTGTAAAAAATTACGAATGTTGTTAACACTTCTCACAGCTTCCTGTGTACATAAAATCTGTACTGCTGGTGGTTCCGGCTCATCCTTATTGGTTTCTTCGTGGTCACTTTTGTCTACCACAAATACCCAAATATTCTAGTTGTAAGTTTTCGGAAAAAATTAAATTTTCCAATTGCTGAAATTCACGTTCCCTGTGTTTATCTTTTTGTAACCACTCATTTAATGGCAAGTCATCATCAGATTCAAAGGTTATTACATGTTATATACAATGCAAAGTTCGTTATAGCCGATTAAAATTTCATTAATTTCGTCTTTTCAGGTTCGCTATATCCGATAGTTCGTTATATCCGAGTTCGTTATAACCGATTGTTTTTTATATTGTTACATAGGGAAAAATGTCGGGACTTGGAATAAAGTTCGTTATAACCGGTGGTTCGCTATAACCGCAGTCGTTATAACCGGATTCTACTGTATGTTAAAAACAAATGTTTTTCTTTTCTATAGTAATAGACTACGGTAACAATAGAATGTAGGGCTTGTTTTATTTAGGTATGAAAATTAGGCAGTGCGTACTCTTAAGCGCACATACCCTCTAACTTTTATAAAAATCTTTACCAATGGAAAGGAAATTATTTTTTCTGCAAATCGTTAACAAAACGACAAATCGCTGTAACAGACAATTCATGAAGCATTTTAAATATTCTGCATTATTATGCCTTTCTATTGGATATGAGCGGTTACAGCTTGTAAATTGATGGTAAAATGGCAAAAGAGCGATTTGAATGAACTGCATTTCAATTCGCCGTTTAAAGCAGCTGTCTGCTAATCTTCGCTTAGATTATTTTTCAGAGATACAAACGTTACCAGTTATTTATATGTTTAAATTTGCATTTATTGGTTTTATAATGGTGCAACTATTTAAATGCTATCGCAATTAGTGAATCCGGTAATGGTTTTTTCTTGTAGTTATCGCTAGATCTTTAAAATATAACACCTAATAATAGAAAGTGACGCGATTAAACCCGTCGCTCATCATTATTTTAACATTCAGTCAAACTCGATTATTATAAACTTTTCAACTCTATGAAGAATGAAATCGGTTAATTTGTTAAACTGCCTTGGAATTCCTTTAACCATTGCATTGGCAACATATTTGGGGGTACCCTGGTTACCCTAAAGGACAGGTTCCTGTTTATTTAAATCTGGCCAACAACGTACAAACACAAAAGTGGTGTATTTAAATGTTACCAATAACATTCTACATTCAATCTTTAATTTCTTGTCGTCAAATCTTCTTGATGTTTTTAGTTGATAGAAATTATAAAATGCATTTATTTATTATTTGAAGATACAAGAGTGCATAAAATTCCATTGAAATCAATAACGCTCCACAAACTTCCTCCAAACATTATAAATTATAAATGTTATACCTTATTATTAAAATAACTCATAAGGGGGTAGTTCTATTATGTGCCATCTATAGTTTTGTAGCATTTTTAGGTATTGCAGTTTTTTTTTCATGGATACACTTCTACTTATTGTTAGTTAAATAGAATGTAAAATGAGATTGTTATACACATTGACTTTTTGTCAATATCAATTAAAAATTAAATGACAAATTGGACATGTTCGACTGTATAACAAAGGGAATGACAATAAGAGAATCGAAACACGCAACAATTAATTAATTCCTTGTAAATTGTTCATTACTTGAAAAATTACTGGAAGCATGGCATATGCCATAATAAAAACTCTGACATAAATATTTACTTCATCTTTATAAATATTGTCATTTAAATCATTCCTTTTATGCTCGCAAACAAGCCTCGAACTGGGAAGTGAATCGCCAATAAACTTGAATTTTTACAGCTTTTAAATTTAATCTAAGTTTTAATTTGGTGGCGAAAAAAATATATGGACATTTGTGTACAAATTTGATTTTAATGCTAATCACAAAAGAATGGTTTAGCCTAAATTAAGACATTAATAGTTCCAACTCGCTAATGGTGTTAATGTCAATTTAAAGTGTGTTCTTTTAAACAAACTAAATACCCATTGTGTTCCAAAAATAGATAAGTATATCACAGACAAACGTACGGTGCATAAACCAGTTTTTACATCATTTAATGCAGTTGTTAAATTGCGCCTGAAACATTAAAACGTTATGTTTGCTGTCAACTAGAAAGCAGTTTTTTGCAGATCGAAACGCCACTTTGTTATTAATGAGGTTTCTAAAGCGTGTAATAGGAGACGACACAAGGCGATGGATCGAAATGTATGCACATCTGGAAGAACACATTTAATAATTAAACCGTTCAGACTTTTTATAAACTTGCCATCGAATAAACGACCTTGTGGAAAAATTATAAATTTATCCTTTAAATGCGCCACCGGCCACCACCATCGGTTAAGGAAGTTTAAACCTGTTCAAGACGTGAAACACTAATGGCAAAACTTACGGGCTGCGTGCAGACGCTGACTTAACAACAGAATTTAATTTATGGGCGCAAAATGCATTCAAGGAAATGCAGTTTGAGATCGCGAGATCAAGGATGACGGAGTCCAGCAACCTCCTGGTGACGATCACAAGATCGCAAAAGAAACTTGGAGGCCACATTAAATCGACCAGTATTACTGAAAGAATGAAGAAAACGGCCCCCAGAATATTAAACTGATCAGATTATAGAAGTTGGTTATAGGTATATCTACAACTTTTGTTATGTTCATTTTTTTGTAACTTGCAAAATAATTCCCAATTTCACAGTTTCATATTTTCGAAATCTTTTATTGGTTTTTAAACCTAATGAATTTAAACGTTTCACAAATACTCATTTTGTTTTTTCTCTCATTGTCAGTAAAATTAGCTATTTATTTTATTGTCAATTAATTCGTATGATGCAAGAATTATACGGCTATTATATTTATTCAGTGTTGAAGTAAACCCAATTATTTTTTATGATTCACATAATTACAGAACAAAAATGTTCTTTTAGACTTGAAGGAATTATGATGAATCAACATCGTGCAATAATTTGAGTGTGTCACGTACATCATTAGCGGATGCCTTTATTAAATTGTTTCGGTCCTGAAATGATTTAAGTACTTGTTTTGATTACAATTTTTCCTTCTCGAGTTAACAATGTGACGTTAGTGCTTTGGGAACTTTTAAACGTTTTTAATAATACCTATAAATATAACTTTTCTTATGAATTTGTGACCTTTGGAAAAAACTTTAAAAAAACTTATAACTAGTTAAAATAAAGTGATTTTTAGTGGGATCTTACGTGTGCAGATAAACTGAGATTTACTTGAAATACAGGATGATTTTAAAAGGATGAGATCATATTGGTAACCGACGAATTTAAAACTTGGAATAGGATCTGTGAAAATATTCTATTATTGGACTTTAAAATTACATCAATTTATTAATAAGTAATAAAAGGTCAAAATCCAATTATTGAGCGGATGTGTACATAATACCAAACTGTGACTTTTTCATGGCTTATGTCCGTCATCACAGAATAGTATATTCTGTAACAAGTTTGGAATGAGGCATATTCCACACGAATGGAAGTTTGACACCCGAGCCGAAGGCGAGGGTGGCGGTCCACGAGTGTGGAATAGCCATTCCAAACGTGTTACAGACTATACTTTCTCTACGACTGTATGTGAAAATAAAAAGTAATAATAATAATAATAGTAATAAAATAATAACAATACAATAATACAATAGGTACAATACAATAATTCTCTATTTATATATTTTCGTTTTTACTTACTAAATTAATAGTAATATTTTGGCAACGGTTAAATGGGATATTTGGTAAGTTACAAACATTTGATGTGTGGTATTTGCCACATAAGAATGTGATGGCAACATTGTTAAATTCTGTATGGAACATCCTGGTGTAGGTTCGATATCTAAATATTCTAATATTTGATTGGCAACATTTAAGCGATTTTCAATGGAATTGTCGGTATAGCCTTCGGTCACTTCAAAAGATTTCCATCCACCATGTCTTTTTAAAGTTTCTATATTGGCCCCAGCATCTATCAACATGGTGGCATATGTCCGTATAAAGCAGTGGCTGGTGTAAGACTCTGAATTTAGTAGTTGCAACAAGATAACCACTTGTTTAGCCATGTTACCTAGTTTATTTATACCCATGACTTGTTTGGTGCAGCGACCTTTTTGAAAATTTACAAAAAAATTGTCTGTTGTAATGTTTGGGGGCCTTAAATCTGCATATTTTTTAAATGTTATAAAATTCTGCATTGCTGGTGAATTTTCTAGAAACCTTTATTTTGGCATCAGGTACACTAATTAATACTGAATTTTCTAAGTATTTTATATCTTGAAAAAACAATTAATAGCAACTCTTCATTTTCTGTATTTATTTAGTTAACTTTGTTGAAAGATATTGTTTTTAAACTTAAATCATTAATTTATTAAATTATATTACACTTACACTGCACAAAAAGTATATTTAAACAGAGATAATCACCAAAAAGGCACAGGATAGTTCAAATTGCTTAAATCGTGTGACGCGATTTTTTAAATCTAGTTTTGACAAATTGAAAAAAAAACATCTCATAATAATAATTTTTTTTCACCTCCTTCGATTAAAAAAAAAATAGTTGCAATCGAGGGCGCTGGTGGTAGTCATTCCATAACAAGTAATGGTATGAATATTCCGTAACAGGTGTAAAGAATAGCCCTATTCAATGTTCAAAAATGATCGCAGAATGCATGTATTCTAAAACAGTCGTAGAGAATAGTATATTAAAATACAAGTTGCAGAAGGCATCTATTCAAGCACGAATTTGAAATTCCGAAACGAGCCGCAAGGCGAGTGGAGGAACAAATGAGTGATTGAAGGACCTTCTGCAACGAGTGTTTTATACTATTTTTTCTATTTTGTAGCTTTATATATCATTTTATAAACTATAAAATAAAAATTTTAAATCTAGGGAATTTTGTGGTGATTGCTGACATTTTTGTGGTTTAATTATAGGCGGTTGTGAAAAAATGTAATTTCAAACGTCAGTTTTTTTATTTTCGCGTTTAATGTTTGAAAATGAATGCTGAAGAAGGTTTATCACTAACGCCGCCGAAAATTAGGCAAATTGCACAAAAGACCTTAGAAAATTTACTGCCGGACAAATCCAAATCCCAGTATGAAAAAGAATTTCAAAGATTTAATGAGTGGCGCCAGCAAAATAACATACAAGGAATTACCGAAAATATTTTACTTGCTTATTTTGATCTCCAACGCCAAAAGTATAAATCATCAACTTTGTGGAGAATCTATTCGATGCTGAGATCATGCTTAAGCATATATATGAATGTGGATATATCGAAGTATAGTAAATTACAGGCACTTTTGAAACAATCATCTCAAGGTTACATACCAAAAAAATCTCAAATTTTAGAAGAAGATGATATTCATAAATTTATTCAAGAAGCAAATGATAAAATATACCTGGGAATAAAAGTAAAACTAAATTTTATATATTTATATTGTAACTTTATATCTGATACACTTTTAGGTTATCTTGATAATGGGCTATAATGGAGCCTGTCGGCGAGAGGAACTAACGAATTTGTCTATTGACGATATTGAATATAAATCAGATTCCATCATGGTGTCGATACCTAAAACCAAAAACAATGTACCCAGACAATTTCTAATAACAGATCAACATTGGATTGATTTAATTAAAAAATATGCTAACTTAAGACCTAAAAAAGTTACACATAAGCGATTTTTTTTAACTTATCGTAGCGGGTTTTGTGTTAATTCTCCAATTGGTATCAATTCTATGGGGAAAGTGCCAAAAGAGATTGCAGTTTTTCTGAATTTGCCAAACCCAGAACGTTTTACAGGACATTGTTTCCGAAGAACAAGTGCGACACATTTGGCTAATCACGGTGGTGATTTGTTGACCATTAAACGCCATGGAGGATGGAAATCATCAGCTGTTGCCGAAGGTTATGTTGAGGCTTCCATAAAGAAAAAAATTGAAGTGTCACAAATGCTTGCGTCTAAGCAAGCTGATTCAACCTTACCTGGATGTTCCAACATTTCACAACAACGGTCTGATTATGGCACAAATAGAAGCATTTCTGTTATAGGCAACAGTAATGTTCATCAAAATACTGTGTCCGATCAGAATTTACATGGTGTCACTATAAATTCCCAAGATACATCCCATGTAACTGTTAATGTGTATAATAATTGTACTTTCCACGGTAATAATTTAGATTAAACTTTTTTTCATTGTTATTTATTAATTTGCTTTGTTTTTTGATGTATGTCAGTTGACGTTGACAGTTCAACGCTACCAGGCTACCAACATCAAAACAGTAAATTTTCCAACTCTATTCTAGCACGCCAGCGACTTATTAAAGCACTCAAATGACGTCATTTGGGTGCTTAAATGGACTTATTTTAAACGCAAAATAGAAAAACCATATTCCCAACCTGATAACTGAAACGCAAAACACATTTGGATTTTCCTTAGTTTTTTTGTGTGGAAATGTTCTTTTCCTGAAAAATATTATTGAAATTTTCTTTTGTGTGTTGCCATTAAATTACAAAATGTTTACAAAGTGTGAAATCATGCATAAATTTAATAGTGACTAATTAAATTTATTACACACAATAATGCGTACAATTACTGTTTTCTGTTTAATCGAATTACAACCTTCACATAGTATATTTACGCGTAGTTATCTTACTTTATAACCAATCAATAAGACCTTAATAAATAAGGTGTTTTTAAAATTTAATGTTTATGAGTTTTTTACAAGACAACGTAGTGCGTAACTCGGTACAAAACATAACCTAACTTTCCAACCGTAGATAAACAAATCAACGCCATTATTTACATCAAGTTACACCGTATGTTTTTATTGTACAAGAGGACATGACTATTTCGTTAAATTTTAAAAATCACTCTGTAGAATGTAAAAAATGGATCATGACAATTTAAAATCGGGAATAATAAAATAATGTAATCCAAACATTTGCGGTCATCAGATATATTGTAAAATATCGCTTAAAGGTTCAGTTGAATTATTCATGTGATCAATAAGCTCACGTGTCATTCTTGACACGCAAAGGAATTTTTATGGCACACCCAATATATGTGACAGTTTTATTTTCCACTAAAGTCTCAAGAATTTGCTTATAAAAATCGGCCTGAATAATTAAAAATAAGGAATCTCGGTCATTTTTTTAAATTTTCAATCAGTATACAGGTTGATTTATATTAAGTGACTATTGGGAACTTCATAAAAATGTTATTTGCGTGAATATCTCAAAAAGTTAATGTTCGATTGTTTTTTTATTTCACCTTGCCAACAGAGAAAAAAACATCAATTTTTTGCTAATTTAACCGACTTTGTAGCTCCAATGGTCAGCACTTAATATAAGGCCTTCAAAATGTTAGATAGAACTTAACTTTAAAACGGTTTAAGATGTGAAGAAAGTTGCAACTTTTTTCATATTCATTTGTTAAATGCTTGTGATTTCTTTTTCATCCATTTCTTCGATTTCAATAATTTAAAAAAGTGTTATCGTTATAGGATGAAACGGAATAATACGTGAGCTTTCTTTAAATTAGAAACAAGTTTTTGTATTTACAGTTTTCTGTAATGTATGGTGATTTTCTTCATTCTAGATATTCGCACTACAGGGCGGACAACTGCATATTTAATTAGATTTTAAATTCTAATTTCGCTTGTATCAATTTAGAAACAGGTCTGCGAAGGTTTATTGATTGATTTGAATTGATTTGGGAATTTAAAAAACGTCTTACTCCCAAACAGTCATAAATGACAATAATTTACCTTCATAATGAATTATTAAATGTGAATGAAAACATTATAAAAGCACACAACGTTACAAATCATATAAAATGGTCAAAATCATATAAAAATGCCTTCACAAATCTCATATCACATTCATTAGATAGCGCGTAGGCGTTATAAAGTTGTAAACAGGTGAATGATATGAATACCATTAATAGTAGTAAACGTCGCCTTCATGAATAAAATTGTGCAAATCATAATAGTACAATAATAATAAAAATATATTCAATTTAATTAAAATATGAGGGTTAGAAGTTGGTCGTTTAACTTGAGCAAATTAAATCATTAAAAGTAGACCGACTAAGTATGAAGTATATAACTTATGTAACTAACGTAACTTAAAAAAAATATTCAAATTAAATTTATTATACAGAGTGTTCACAAAAAAAAAGCCTCAGCTGCTAGCGCTGTTATTTGGAGTCAGATTGTAACAAACGATACCTGAAATGAAAATGCTTAAAAAACACTACAAACCGAAGGTTAGGCCTAATTTTTGTTTGTTTATTTTTTCAAAGGCCAAAAGTCAACTTCATATTTTTCTGCATTATCAGTAGCTGTGATTTATTTCAAGGCAATAAAAAAGCAATAATAATAACTGAGATTATTCGCAATAAGATTTGAAAAATTATTATAGAAACAATGTGTCAGTACGAAAACAACATCTTTTAATATCTATGAACAACAACAGATAACGTTTAATAACGAAACAGTTAAATAAAGAAATGACAAATGAGCGAAAATGTTCAAATCGAGCACCGTCTCTTTCGAAACATTGTCGACAGCCATATACCACACTTTGTGTAACATCATTTTGAATTTCTGCTGGCATTTCCCGACATGTGTTGACTATTTCCTCAGAATTTCCGCTGTTTTCCGGCGAGTAATATTAACAAAGTCTAGGATGTATCAGCAAAAGAAAAAATCTAAAGGTTTTAAGTCATTAGGCCGTGGTGTACGTCCGTATGATCCCATTCATTTGACTTCAAATTCTGTATTTAAATTAAAAGCGTTATGCGGTGTATCTCCATCTTGCTGGAATTGTACTTCGATCTTTTTAATTAATGACAAATTATCTAATGTTAAAATTTGGAGATGTTTGTCTTGGTTGAGATTTCCATTGAGAATTAAATTTATTTAATCCCTCGGGATTAAATATGCCACTGAAGTCTTCGGAAAACGGAAATAAGAGCACAATCCTCGATGAGCCATAAAATATATTTAATTTAATTAAACTCAATTTAAATTCAAGATAATGAAATGACCCTATCGCCAGTCGTATCCGGACATTTCTTCCGGCAAACACTTAACAGTTAATGAATTTCCGGCTTGTCCATTACATCTACACTCGAAAAGGTCGCAACTCGAAATTTATTGACACAACCTCTATAGTTATAGTTTAATCCAAATAAGGGAAAGAAGGTTACAACAATTCGACAAACACAACGTACTGTCACGAACATGGCGCGACCTTTGCAAAGGACAAACAACAAACCCAGTTACGCGTAATAATCATTAAGTGTTTGATATTTATTTGCATGGAAGATTTTAATTAATTCGCCTCTTCCTTGAAGTACACAACGGATGTTTGTCTTACTCTGGTGCAGAAACTGTAATTACCTAATCATTTTATGATGTGATTGCAATCTGTAAATTTATGCTACAGATTTAGAGGAATCAAATTGATACTTATTTTTGAACGTGATAGTTGCGAATAAAATTTATTTTTATATCGATTCGATAATACACGCGTTTATGCGCCCATAAACGCGTACCTACTCTCCGACAGTGGAGTCTGTTAGAAACTAAAAAAAATATGTTGTAATCGACGTAAAATTTATTTGCGCAATAAAATATCTCCAACTTCTAGTGCTAAGTTCAATGTTGAATTTTTATGTTCAATTAATAACTGGCTATAATGTAATCATAATAAACAGGCCGAAAATCGACTTTTTCTGCAACTGTTATGAAATAGGTCCTTTTTACCATGAAAATGTCACTTTACAGCACTAGGGGTGTAAAGGCTTTAGCATGCGGAAATTTGACGTTATTTTGCGGCGAACCTCCCAGGGTTTATTCGGACGATGTTAACACCAGTATAAACAACACAATTACATCACGCTTGAAACTTAGATATATAGAGCAAATAATAAAAATGCCATAATTATAAAAACGGGCTCACTAAAAAAATTTAATAATCCTAATAGCTCATGCTGTCATCGCCAGCGCTTATTACGATTGCCATTCTTTAAGGTGGCCAACTTTTTATTTTTGTTGTGCCCCCTAGGCATTGTAATACACAAACCGAGAATTTTAAGCGAAACTTGAAGCGCTATTTAATTGGATTAACCTTGTGATGGAGTCAATATATGGCAGTTCTGTGCATATTGTGTGCAGCGTGTAGCGTCGTGTATTTGCGTATTGCGAAAATGTAAAAGGAATTAAATATGTCGGTTTGATCACTGATATATTTAGACTCAAGTTACCAATCTGATACCTTATAATTTAAGGTTTCGCAATCGTGTCATTTCGCGGAATTGACTTATTCTTGTGTTGTTCTTTATTCATTTTAGGTTTTATGTATGTAGTCTATGGTGCTATCGTAAAATTTTATTGTAGATTTTGATAATTGATAAGGTGATATATGAAAATAAAAACAAGAACCTTTAATCACAAAAAATTTTATATAAAATAATATAAAATTACTCACATAGACGCGTTTCGGTGGCTATGCCACCATCTTCAGTACATCTACTAAATCTAATTTTACAAACTAAGCCTTATATACTATTATTTACGCATCCGTGAATTTAACACTTGAGTGAGTTTCACGGATGGTTAGTCAAATCTAGTAATCTATACAATGGGGTATTGGGAATGGGGCCCATATCACTATTTAATAATTTTTTCCTATTCTTATATATAATCAAACTTTCGCTACTATTTAAATTCCTATAATCTGACTCTGCCCTAACCAATTTTAAATTGTCTATACCTACTGTATGGTTGCATTCTAGTACATGCAGGGCAACACTAGATTTCTCTGGTCTATTGTATTTGATATGAGCCATATGCTCTTTGAATCTGGTAATGATAGAACGTCTAGTTTGCCCAATATATACCAAATCACAATCACTACAACTAATCTGGTAAATACCTGACATATCCCTATCACTATTTTTGTCCTTCGGATTACCCAACAAACTACTTAATGATCTATTGTTATTACTGTGAACTATTTTAAGGTCAAATTTGTTAAAGATTCCACCAAGGCCATTTGTAACTCTTGGGTCGTAAGGAACTTTAACAAATCTGACCTTAGGATCGGTATCGCTGCTAAAAGTGGTACAATTTTGAATGGACAATTTGAATTGTTTCCTACGTATAATGTTATCTACTATGTTACAATTGAAACCATTACTTGTCGCAATATTCCTAATGGTTGTAAGTTCTTTCCAGTACCTTTGCTTCGTTAAAGGAAAAGATAGCAGTCTATGAACCATAAATTGAAAACTAGCCATTTTATGTTGTTGGCAATGGCTCGAATCTTTGGTTATATAGCGACATGTACTGGTTTCCTTCCTGTATACATCTATTTCTATTTTCTTGTTCTTCCTGATCACCAATGCATCTAAAAACGGTAACTTTCCATCTTTTTCTATTTCATGTGTAAATTTAATAGTTGGATATTGGCTGTTGAGGTCGGCAATGAAATCGATTAGATTATGGTTTTGGCAATCGAGAATAGCGAAGATGTCGTCCACGTACCTAAACCAAATTCTTGGGAAATAAACCGAGTTGGATTTAAAATCAGTTTCGACTCCAACTCGACATATATATATATATATTGTTGGAAACCTCCGCCGCTGCCACCAGAGCGTATTTTTAATGAGAGAATACTCGTAACTCAAAAGTATTTTATTCACTAATTAACACTAACTTAACCTAGATTACAAACATTTATAGTTGTAAATGAAGAAAAATTGGGTTGTTTAAAGTCGAACGATTTAAGGGTTGTAACAACTGCGATTTTCTGGTTCTTGACTGATACTCGTGAAAGCACTTGTGAGACTCTTTTCTTTTATATTTTTGGGGTGACTTTTAGTTTTGCGTCGAAGACGTTAATTTATTGGTCCGGTCTGCGATTTGTTACGCTTCAGAAAATCGAACACTTGTGTCTGTAACTTGATATTTTAACTTTTAAATGTACAGGGCTTGCAACACCTTTGCCGTTTTTTTTTTAATTTTTCTTCATGTAAACGTGAAATTTTGAATTATTGGGATAGCAGTTAAATTTTAATTACAATGTTTCGTTTTAGAACTAGATGTAGAATTTATGAAATACAATGTTTGTGTTAGTAAACAAAAAATGAATGATTAAGGAACTAAAGTAACAAATAATAATAATTAAGAACTAAGTAACTTAAAAAAGGGGTAGTTTGTAGTTTGTTGTGAACACTTGGTAAACACTGAACATTTGAACACTGGTCACACACTAATCACTTAGTAGCGAATATGCTGTTCTCAAAGGTAGGTAATGGACTATGGAATAACATAAGGTAATTAGTTATATGCGGGAGATTGAACAGTTTGATTGTTGTGAATTTATTCGTCTTGAAAAGATTCAGGGGCAATAAAAGGTTTTAATAAGTTGAAATGGTAAGTTTTAGTTCTGGTTCCCGTTATCTGGACAGTGGCTGTTTTATTATCGTGAATTTGTATGATTTTGAAAGGGCCTTTGTAGTTCGGCTTTAATTTCTTGTGTTGAGCTTTAGAGAGCGCGTCGTAGACCAACACTTCGTCGTTTTCTTTAAATTGGTGTTCGCGATTATGGCTCTTGTCGTAGTTCTGTTTTGATGTGACTTTAGATTGTAATTGCGCATTTCTGGCAACTTCGCGAATTTTCGAGATTTTGGTTTTGACGTTGTCGTTGAATTCGTTGTATGTTTTAGTTGTCACATTTTTGGGGATTTTTGGATCATTTCCAAAAACTAGTTCATAAGGGGTGAAATTGGTACTCTTGTGTACGTGCGAGTTGTACGAGTACACAGCTTGTTTGAGGTAGTCATCCCAATCGTCGGTATTCTCGTTGACATAACATTTAAAATAATCTTTCAAAGTCATGTGCGTGCGTTCTAGCGAACCGTTCGTTTGAGGGTGATACGGGCTTGAAAATTTTTGCTTTACGCTAAGAATTTTATGGAATTCCTTAAACGTTGCAGAGATGAATTCCCTACCTTGATCGGTGAGAATGCTTTCTGGAAATCCGAATTGCGTGCAAAACTTTAAAAATTTAAGAGCAACAGTGTGCGCGTTGTGATTACGGATTGAGTACGCTTGAATGAATTTTGTTAAGTCATCTTGGATTGTTAAGATGAATCGTTTGTCATTTATTGTAATCGGCAAAGGACCTACTACGTCTAGAGCAATCCTTGCTAAGAATTTTGTTGAGGTTGTCGTTATTTCCATTGGCGATTTATTCGGTTTAAAATTAGTTTTCGATTTTTGGCAAATGACACAATTTTTAATGTAATCTTTGATGTCTTTCTTCATATTGGTCCAATAATGGAGCTTTTTAATTTTGTCGTAGGTTCTATCGAATCCTTGGTGTCCTGAAATGGGATGGTCGTGATTGTCCTTGAGACATTTGTTGATTTCATTAATTGTGATTAAAATTGTTCTCTTGTTATCAAAAAGTTGGTATTTAAAACTTCTGAAAAAATACTGTAGCATCGAATTAAAAGTGTCTGCTTTGATTGTGGAGTTTTGCGGGCTTGGATCGACGATTGCGAAGTTTTTAATTTTTTTACGATCCAAAAGTGAACGTAGAGATTTTAGAGATTCGAAAAGGTTTTCGTACGTTGTGCTTTCTGAGAAAGTTTTCTTTATAAACAGTAAGTAAAAGGTCTGATTGGGAAGTTCTAATGATATAACTTCGTTTAATACGTTTGTTGAAAAATCTCTGTCAGGTAATGATTTTCGTAAATAATCGAATCCTGGATTAGAAATATCTGCGTCGCAAGACATAGGTATAACAAGGTTTAAAATTTTCGAGATGGGTGATGTGTTATACTTAGGTTCATGCACTTCAATTGTCTGTTGGTGATATTTTTGGAATTCGTCGAATAAAAAGGGGGTTGAATTGATTTGTTGAATCGGTCGACTTAACGCGTCGGCGTTAGAATTTAATTTGCCGGGTTTGTAACGAATTTCGTAGTCGTATTCCATTAGTTTCAATCGCCATCGTACTAATCTGCTTGTAGGATCCTTACAATTCATTAACCATGTTAATGGCTTATGATCGGTCACAATAATGAATTTTTGTCCGTACAAATAAGGTCGAAAATGTTTTACTGAGTCAACGATTGCTAATAATTCTTTTTCTGTGGTGCTATAATTGTGTTCTGCGTTATTTAATGATCGCGAATAGTATGAGACAGGCAAGTCTTGACCAATAGTACCTTGTGATAACACTGAACCTATCGCTTCGTTAGATGCATCAGTTGTGAGAACGAATGGTTTTAAAAAGTCGGGATACTGTAAAATCAAATCCTCCGATAATACTTCTTTTAATTTTTCAAACGCCTTCTGACATGTATCCGTCCACTCGAATTTAGCATCTTTTTTTAGTAATTTCGTTAGAGGTTTGACGATAAGGGAAAAATCTTTAACAAATCTTCGATAATATCCGGCTAAACCTACAAATGATTTGATGTCCTTCGGATTTTTTGGAGTTTTAATTTCTTGAACAGCCCTAATCTTGTCAGGATTTGGCAAGAGACCCTTTTCAGATATAGTATGGCCTAAATATGAGACTTCTCTTCGTAAAAATTCACACTTTTCGGTTTGGAGTTTAAGATTATGTTGTCGAAGTCGTTCAAATATACTTCGCAGATTAATTGCATGGTGATGTAAAGTATTTCCGTAGACTACAACGTCGTCTAAGTAAACAAAAGCTTTGATGCCTGTAAGACCACTTAAAACGTTGTTCATTAGGCGCTGGAATGTAGCCGGAGCATTTTTGAGTCCGAAAGGCATTCGGTTGTACTCGTAATGTCCGTAAGGAACAGTAAATGCTGTTTTAGGTCGGTCTTTTGGATCCATCGGTATTTGATGAAAACCTGATGCGAGGTCTAATGTAGTAAAATATGTCGATTTTCCTAATTGATCCAGTATCTCCTCGATGTTCGGCAAAGGATAATTATCACTGGTTGTAACATCATTCAATTTTCGGTAATCTACCACGAGACGCCATTTCTTTTGTCCGGAAGCATCGGCTTTCTTAGGTACTATCCAAACAGGACTAGAGAACGCTGAAAAAGATGGTTGTATAATTCCTTCGGTGAGCATTTTGTCGATTTGATTCTTTACTTCCTCTTCGTGTACCTTCGGGTAACGGTACGTCTTGGTAAAAATAGGTCGTTCTGATATGGTAGGAATTTCATGAGAAATTGAATTTGTGTTCGTTAGCTTATCACCGGGAAGATGAAAAATGTCTTGATATTCGGAACACAATTGGAATAGTGTTGATTTTTCCTCTTCATTTAGGTGATCTATTCGTAGTTTTTGTGCTACCAGATGATTTCGGTTCGAATGGTGATAGGTTGGCTCTAAAGTTGGTTGGGGAATTTCAAATTCTTCCAATTGTAATGTCGGTAGAAGTATGGTTTTTGATTCGTTTAACGTATTTATTAATGGAATCGTTACAGTTCGATTTCGCACTGTAGTTATTACATTTGGGATAATGATCCCGTCGTCTATTATTTTCTGTGGAATAAATCCTTCTTTCGGCGAATCGATCGTTGTCGTGAACGTCGTGATGAATTCAGTACGTGGAGCGAGTGTTATACAATTTTTGTCGTTACTATCAAAAGGAATGAGTGTGTTGTTTATTAAAATTGCATCCTTTTTGTAGTTAATTTCAGAATTTGTTGCTTGGAAAAAATCATTTCCTAAGATGCCATCAAAAGGTGTGTAGATTTTTGTTGCATTTATGAGGTGTAATTTCGGTGTAATTTCTAAATTTCCGTGCTGTAAGTGGATGCGTACGGAACCAATTGTCGAAATAGGTTCGTTGGGGTTTATTCCCATCAATAATTGTTTTTCTTTCTGGTCGAGGTAAGTTAATTGAGGATCAACTGCCGTATGTTTAATTATAGACAATGATGCTCCTGTATCGACAAGCAATTTTAAATTTCGAGATGAATTTGTCGATATGAATGTTATCGATTTTAAATTTCCCGCTTGTAGTGTGGAAATCTGTTTGAAGTCGTTTGCGATTTGAGGATCATCTAATGATTCGAGTTGACTTATGCCGGATCTCGGAAAAGGATTTTGATTCGTCATCGGTCTCGTAAATTGTTGATTTTGATTTGTCGCTGGTCTCTGAGGTTGTTGATTTTGATTCAGTCTCAACGAATTTTTGTACTCTCGTTTTCGACATTCCGTGATGCTGTGTCCTTTGTTTTTACAATAGTTGCAAAATTTATTGGGATCGTATGAAGATCGGTTAGGGTTTTCTGGAGGAACATGTTGACGTTCTTGATTCTTTCTACGACAATTTTGAGTCGAATGATTATTTTTCTTACAAAATGTGCAGTATTGAGTATTAGGGAAGGGAACGACCCTTGTGTAATTTCCAATCTTTTCTTCTTGAAGCGCTATAGAAAATGCTTCATTTAGAGTTGTAATATCGCGAGCTCTTAACATCTGTGATATGTGCGGATTGCAATGTAGAATAAATCTACGCAGAGCAGTTCTTTGAATTGCGCGTTTTAATGCTGGGATCTCGTCGCAGTCATTTTTTTCATCGTTTTCTTCAGCGATAATGCAATTTGTTTTTATTTGATCTAGTCGTTTGTAGAAATCGGTAACACTTTCGTTCGGTTTTTGACGAATCGTCTCTAATTCTTCGTGCAATTGAGCGACGTCCTTTATAACGCTGTAATATCTTTTCAGTGTTTGTTTTAATTGCGTCCAAGATGTAACTTCGTCGATGTTGATTTCGTTGATAACGTTACTTGAAAGTTGGGAAAAAACGTAACGCAACAACGGACCCGTTTGACTAGCGCTGGCTAGTTGAAATGCACTGTCTACATTTGTTATAAATTGTGTCAGATTGTCGTGGTTACCGTTAAATGGCTTGATAAAATGGAATAACGTGCTTAAACCTAATTTTACTTTTAAATGTACATCCTCTTCGAGTGGAATTGGGGATGCGCGATCGGAATCGGTAGACATGTTGGGAATTAGAACAGTATATTCGTACTTACGTTAAGTTCGTTTGCCAAATTAAGTGATGAAACACAACCTCGTCGGTAGATCCAGATTCCTGGGTACACTCTCGAAGTCCTGGCAAATCCCACCGCTGCCACCAAAAAGATGGAGAATCCTGTTGGAAACCTCCGCCGCTGCCACCAGAGCGTATTTTTAATGAGAGAATACTCGTAACTCAAAAGTATTTTATTCACTAATTAACACTAACTTAACCTAGATTACAAACATTTATAGTTGTAAATGAAGAAAAATTGGGTTGTTTAAAGTCGAACGATTTAAGGGTTGTAACAACTGCGATTTTCTGGTTCTTGACTGATACTCGTGAAAGCACTTGTGAGACTCTTTTCTTTTATATTTTTGGGGTGACTTTTAGTTTTGCGTCGAAGACGTTAATTTATTGGTCCGGTCTGCGATTTGTTACGCTTCAGAAAATCGAACACTTGTGTCTGTAACTTGATATTTTAACTTTTAAATGTACAGGGCTTGCAACAATATATATATATATATATATATATATGTCCTTCTATCAATGCTGCGTCCGTTTATTGCATAATTACATGCACTGCGGCGTCCACCGTTATGTGACGTCCATATATGGACGTCAGATGCCCAACTCAGTGCAAACAACTCCTGAGGGGTTGGGGAGATAGCGGAATAAATTTGAGGGGGACGTCGTATCCACCTACTTATGAAATTTTACTGTATAATTTAGTTCCGCACATTTACGTGCAGAGAGCGCGTCGGATTTTTGCAATATACGTATATCAATTATGTGGATCGTTTATGTTACCGCTTATCTGACGTCTGGTGGGTGTATATTTTATTCTTCGGTTAATGTGACGTCCTTAAACTGGACAACACCGCAATTTTATCAACCTTCTACTTAAACTGTAATAATTGATAGTTTAAGGAACCAAAATGCATTCAAGGCAATTCATATGAAAACAAATAAAAATGTACAAAATCTTTCCACAGTTAGGAATCTAAGTAGCATAAACTGCATCATATTTTTCGGTACTTTTTACATAGAAAAATCGATTTAAAGTTGGAACAGTTTCTAGTCCACGGGTAGGTAATATTTTTTTTCCCAAAAATTTGGGGTGCATATCTTATCGCCTGGTGCAGGTGGTAATGTAAAGGAATCAACTTGCCTACTTGCAATTGGGTATATAAACATAACTTGCAAAATTTCAAACGTCGGTTTTTGAGCTTATTAATCATTATTTTATCTCGAATTAGTGGGAGAGTAGGACTAAATACTATGTTCGATATTCGGTGCTACCATTAGGTGATCGTATTTTTCTGTTCGTGGCCGATTTTCAAAAAGTAAAATGCATTCAGCACGTGCAAAACGAATCGTAAAACTGTGTAAAGAGGACAATAAAAAACAACAAATGCTCAAGGAAGAAATTGAAAGAAAGCAAAACAATACATTAATTGAAGGTAGGTAAAGATATTCAATAAATGCTATAAAAATTACATATTAAATTTAAATTAAATTATAAATCTTTTATTTTAGAATGGATTACTTCACTTCCAGAGGAATGTAAGTTGAAAATTAAAATTTTCTAAAATTGTTTTGGATACTTGTTATCCAACTAAATCATTTCTGTGTAGTTATCTTAAAACATATCCGTTGTCGACATGAATAAAAAATATCTCGACGACACCTACCTACTACAGTTCGGCTAATAAACCAATTTTCCCCTTTCGCTATACTTTTTGTTGTGGTTTACGACACTTCACAATATTAGACAACTAAAATTTCTAACATTTGGATGAAGCTGTGGGCTTTCTTCATTTTTAACTTCCTGCAAGGTTTCTAAATTCCCGGTGATTTTCATTTATCGTAAAAATAGGCCACAAATAAGAACTTCTTGGGATGACTAATTTTATCCGGAATAATGCAAAATTGATATTTAATTATAGATTATAAATTTTCTACGCTATTTTAAATAAAAGACTTTATAGTTTGAAACTTTTCGAAGTGAACTCTTAGTAAAAAGGAAAGTAGCAATCAGTTACAGTCATTTAATGCAATTTTCAAGATGTCCACTAATAGGTCACATAAAGCATTGTGCAAGCCATATAATTCTGCCAAAATTCTGTTTTGGTGAAAAGTGTTACGTACGGAGTTACTGACATAGTGAATATCAATTGCGAAAATTCTACAGACATGAGCTTTATGCAGCATAAAATCTTTGTTGTGTGAAAGTTTATGGAGAGTATTTTAATGTTAGATTATTTTTTGGTTTGAGTAGTGATTTAAAAGCGATAATGGGGGAAAATTTTTTATTCCCCATATCTAATCATACTGAGAGCTCATTTAAAAAAAAGCAAATGGTATATAAATTATTTTTTATTATTTGGTGTTTTTTTGGCTAATTTGTCTGAACTATTAATAAAGTTATTCAAACTATATTTTTCAATATTTCAATTTTCTAAACTTTAAATTCTGTTTTTATAGTTAAGAAATCATCGGTAGGTCTATCAGAATCTTTTGAAGAACCATATAGTCCAGACGTTACAGAATATATTCCTTCAACTTCATCATCAACGAGCAGTGAAAGTTGTAGAGGTGACTACAATAGTAAGTAATCAATTGCAAAACCTGTTAAATGAAATTTATAGATCACGTAAAGAAAAAAAAGAAACTCTCTATTAGAAGCGATACTCCACAAGATATTCAATTTGAATCAAGTAATTTATCTATTCCCATTCCTATTCAAAATATAATAACGTTTGATCTAATTGAGCAAGACAATACTGCAAATGTCGATGTGGACATCACAAAACAAAAGACTATAAAATATGGAAATAATTCAAAAAGGGTACGAACAACTGATTTCTGTTTTTACTGCGAATCCGATGTCAATAACTTTGCACGTCACATAAACAGGAATCATTCACATGAAACTCAAGTAGCAAAAATATTTGCATTACCACCTAAATCAGCACAACGAAAAGTCCTCTTAGCAATTTTAAGAAAAAAAGGAAACTTTGTGAAAAATTCACAATCATGCGAAAAGCCAGTTAGAAAAACAGCTTTACCATTTCGAACAAATTACGTGCCATGTAAATACTGTTTGGGATATTATTCTTCAAAACAATTGTATCGCCACATTAAAAGGTGCAAAGCAGTTTCTGGTAAACCAAGTACAGAGTTGTCTTATTTAACAGATGCACAAAATATTTTACTTAGACACATCAAAGTTGATAAAGAATTGGCGGAGAAGGTATTTCCAAAAATGCATGCAGATAAAGTATCGTTAGCAATTAAAAGAGATAAGTTGATTTGTTTATTTGGAGCACGTTATATTAAATGTCATCGAGAGAAACATTTTGTTAATGTTTGTTCACGGAAAATGCGAGAACTGGGAAAACTATTGCTTGAAGTTCAAGAAGCGAAACCTTCAATAAAATCTTTATGGGATGCTTTAAATCCTGAAAATTTTGACTTGTTTGTACAATGCACCAAAAATATTGCTAGATATGATTCAGTTAATGATAAATACGAATCCCCAACTTATGCTGTAAATATTGCAACTGCATTAAAGCAGTGCTGCGATATTGCAATGTTAAGTGTTTTAAAGCAAAAGTCTTTTGGTCAAACTGTTGCCGCTGCGGAGGCAGAACATGTTTTTGCAACATTCAAACAATTGTTAGAAAACTCGTGGAGATTTGAAATTTCAACAAAAGCAGCAGCTGATCTCAATGTTCAGAAATGGAACAAAATGTCTATGATACCACTAGCACAAGATTTAAAAAGATTAAGAAATTATTTACAGAAAAAAGCAGATGACGCTTTTACTAATTTAAATAAAAATGAAAATATGGCGGCTTACAAAATTTTGCTCGAAACGGTATTTTGTCGATTGTTGCTGCTAAACAGAAAAAGAGTTGGTGAACTGCAGCGTATGCCTCTTCACATTTATACACATACCAACAATAGTGAAAGTTATGAAGAATTTTCTCAAGCCATATCACCAACCGAGAAAATTTTATTAAAAAAATTCAAAAGAGTGGTAATACGAGGCAAAAGAGGCAGAGGAGTTCCGGTTCTTTTTAGTACCAACTTACAACAGCACACTGATATATTGGTAAAGCTGCGATCTAATTTTATAGACGACAAAAATAGTTATTTATTTGCCAATATAGGAACTAATAACCCTATTACTGGTTATAAAACATTTCAAAAATATGTAAATAAGTGTGGAGCTAAAAATCCAAGAAGTTTAACGTCAACAAAATTGCGAAAACACTTGGCAACTTTGTCACAATTATTTAGTATGTCTGAGAATGACATAGAACAATTGGCGACATTTATGGGGCACACCCAAAATATACACAAACAGGTATATCGGCTACCAGATGACGTGTATCAAACTGCCAAAATTTCTAAACTTCTATTATTAATGGAAAAAGGAGAAGCCGCGCAATATAAAGGAAAAACCTTAGATGAAATTGATTTAGATTTAGATATTGATGTTGAAGAAATTGAAAGTGATGTTGAAGAAAATCAAAATAACGTAGAAGATGATAATAGTGAGCTCAGTGCCGAACAACAAAATTTAAATGAAGCAACTACAAGCCAACCAGCCTTGCCACATAAGAAGTCTAAGGGAAAGAGTCGAATATTAGTGCCATGGACAGAATATCAAAAATCCGAAGCAAAGACATTTTTCAAAAAACATATTAAAAACAGAAAACCTCCCAAACAATCTGAAATCGAAACCTTACGTTCTAAAACTGGAGATTTATACCATAATAAAACATGGCAACAAGTTAAAGTCTTTATCCAAAATATTTACAGTAAAAGTTAGTTTTTTATTTTTGTTTGAATTTTGTATTAAAAATGTATTCTTACGTTAATATAGTGTTCTTATAATTTGTTGTTTGAATTGTGCAATTTATACTGGCGTCATTTGAATCTAAAAGACGGATGAAAGTATTTTTCTCAAATGCATATCTTTTCAAATTAAATGCTAGTAAAAAATTAAAGATTAATTTACGACCACTTTAATTGACTTTAAGTACGATCTTAGCCGCTTTATAAAAGTTAAAATTCATTATACGTATCATTTTGTACTACCGTAAACTTGGCAACACCGTGCAGTTAACTGTTGTATACAAAAGGACGCTCAATGCACTGCAGGATAAAATATACACCGGACGTCAGAGTGTGTGTAACATAAAAGGTCGCCATATTACCCTAATAGTATAATCTCCTTTGCTATGACACTTACGCCAAATATTTTGGCAGCTCTGTGTTTCTTATCCAATTCTGACGTAATATGCACCGTAAAATTTAAATATATGTTATTATTTCTGGTGGACGCCCAATGCCAGGTAAGGTGAAAGGATGCCATATTGATAGGTAGATTTATATATATATATATCCACTATATATATTTTTTTTTAAGGTGATATATGATTATAAAAAACGAAACTGCAGAAACAGCTCACGCGAAAGATCTTGATCGGTGTAGATATCGACGAATAAATTTTAAATTCAAATGTGACTAATTTGTACATCTTGAAATGCTCAGTATTTTTAGGCAATGCCTGCAATTTTTTTTAGTGTGATTATTGAATATAAATGAAACAACTTTTTCACTGAAAGAAAAAAAAAGATGAGTATTGTAAATATCTGAGTTCATAATAATCATTATGTGCAAGTCAAATACGACCTTTTATTCTACAATTTAGTTAATTGTAATTCATGTATTTTTCCAACCTTAAGAATTATCGACTCGTTCCGTTACTTCTACCACTCACTGCATAAATATATAAATAAATATATTATGATCATATGGATAAAATAAATAAACTCTATATGTTTTTTGCGCCTTTTTGTTATTTAGTTTAAAGAAATTAATGAATTTGATGTTACACTGCAATAATCTAAAAAAAAATTAATTAACTTACCTAAAATCGAGGATAAAAGGTCGTATTTGAGTTGCACATAAGGGCTATTATGAACTCAGATGTGCACCTACGAAATTAATTGGAACAGTTTCTCGGTAGTGTCTGTATAATTAGTATTGCTATTTATGATTATTATGTCATCTATAAGGGTACTCCAAATTAAAGATAAAAGCGCCCACATAATACAGCTTAATAGTTTTGATAATATACAAACTGGGTCAGGTTATGGCACTAAAATTTGGAGTTGTCACGTTTAATTATAAATTTTCTACGCATACTTAAAGGAAACCCTGATGGTTGTCACACGGGCAGGTTCTCACAGACGAAGACTCAATTATGAGGTAAATTGCCACATACTAATTGCTACAGATTAAATGAATTATCTCCAAATTAATATTATCCGCAGGGCTGACAATTTTGATGGTTTATTAATGTTTATTATGAACTCAAATGATTACAATACTCGTCTTCGATAGTATTTGCAAACATTCATCTTCGTGTGAACAATCTGAACATTAAAGACTATTGTTCTCTTCTTATAACAGCAACATTGTTTATCGTTTAAAAATTACCCAATTTTTAAATTTCATGAATGGAAATATTACTAACAAATTGTTGCGCAAAAATAAAAGTCCTACGGTTCAAGAAAGCTTTTTTGTTACTAAAAGTCGTTTCATTACACAGCGGATTTCTAAATCGTTGGGTGTTGAAGAATATAATGAATCATTGTTAGCAGATATGTATAATCAATATAAATAAAGTAATGGCGATTGATACTTTTCCTGTTTCATTGAGTCACTCACGATTTTCTAATAACCGTTGCCGCTGTTACCATTCCATCCATATCCTCAAATTTACGAAACATGAAGGGCATCGCGATCCAATAATTAAAAAGTGATTTAGACTGTGAATAATGGCTGTGGAGTCGTAGGTGAGGTATGACATCATTTTTAATGACCGAAAAATTAAAATCATTTCCAGGGAATGGCCGCAAGTAGGTATTATAGCAAAATTTAATTTCTTGGAATCGATAATTATTAATTATTGTTTATGGAATGAATGTCAATGAAGCAAGCCGCTTTTTAATTATTGGCAAACATGCAAATATTGACCAAATCACTGGCACAAGTACAACAACTTTTCTTGGTTTCATTAAACCGATATTTCCGAAATGCCCTCTGCACTAAACTATGGCATAAGTGACTTAATTAAATCTATTTCTGGCCAAATGACAACAATTGTGTGCGTACTTCGCAAGTTCAGACCTCAAATTTTAATGCCATCAACATAACAGTAAAACGGATATTTAAATTTCCTTTTATTTCTGCCGCTTCTGTTGGTCGTTTATATTCTTAACGGAAAAGTTACAGATACGTGTGCATTACATCTTCAAACAAAAAAAAAAACAATTTAATAAAGCGAACGTATTTTTATAAATCGATTTTTCATGGATATAAATAAAAGTTACAAGGGAACGTTATTAATAATCCGCTCAAAGAACTTCACAAAACAAGCGGTTAATTTTTCAACGAGAACAACATCATTCTTAATTTATCATAATTTTTTATTCAATGTCAAGATTTGTTTATAATATTACTAAACTAAAAACGCCATCATATTGTATTTACGTCATGAACGCATATGTACACAAAATTACGCAGAGAAGTTCATAATTTTCAATTTCATCTATAAAAGTGTTGTTTGCAGAACAACTTAACATCTTTTCTCGAGTTCCTTCAATTGTCGTCGCCTCTTTTTTATGTTTTGTTTTTCTTAATGTAAACTCTTGATTGTATTGTTGCTTTCTGACAGGATTTTCTAAGTCTTCCTTTATTATTTCTTGATGACCTATTGGAACAGTAGTTTTGGTCATCTTCCTTCCATGATGATAACCCTTTCATATATTTGTGATAAGATACGTATACCTAATAAAAGAATCCATGAATGAGGCCACAGCAATACCTATACTATCAAAGTAAGAAACAACAAACCAATTCTGTTAAATTAGAACGAGAATGAAATTAAAAACAAGAACCTTTAATCACAAAAAAAATTTATATAAAATAATATAAAATTACTCACATAGACGCGTTTCGGTGGCTATGCCACCATCTTCAGTACATCTACTAAATCTAATTTTACAAACTAAGCCTTATATACTATTATTTACGCATCCGTGAATTTAACACTTGAGTGAGTTTCACGGATGGTTAGTCAAATCTAGTAATCTATACAATGGGGTATTGGGAATGGGGCCCATATCACTATTTAATATTTTTTTCCTATTCTTATATATAATCAAACTTTCCCTACTATTTAAATTCCTATAATCTGATTCTGCCCTAACCAATTTTAAATTGTCTATACCTATTCTATGGTTGCATTCTAGTACATGCAGGGCAACACTAGATTTCTCTGGTCTATTGTATTTGATATGAGCCACATGCTCTTTGAATCTGGTAATGATAGAACGTCTAGTTTGCCCAATATATACATAGCCACCGAAACGCGTCTATGTGAGTAATTTTATATTATTTTATATAAAATTTTTTTGTGATTAAAGGTTCTTGTTTTTAATTTCATTATCGACATCACAGGATCCACTATATATATTTTATTAGAACGAGAAGTTAAAAGTTAATACGAAAACTTTTCACCTTGGTAGTGCAAGACATTTAAAAAAAATCATTGGACCAACAAAAGAGTGAACATAAATGAACGACGCCTTAGTAATCTACGAGATGCAGAAGACATAGTCTTGATAGCTAATGATCAACAGCAATTACACATTGATGCCCTGAGAATTACAAGTAGAATCTAGGAAAGTGGGACTGAAAATGAATACCAAACAAAGGTAATGTACGAAGAAGAAACCATAACAACAATAAAAAACAAGAATTAGAAAGTGTGATAGAATATAATTATATGCCTGGGTCAAAAGGTCATAATGAATAGAAAAATTCAAACAGAGGATATAAAAAGAAGAAGAAAACTAGATTAGGCAGTATTAGGTAAATTGAGCTACATACTGAAAAATCAAAATATCAAACTGCACCTCAGAGCACTCGGCTTTCTACCAATTCACATAATATGGAGCGCAAAATTGGACACGCCATGGAATAACACTGAAATACATGAAAACAAACATGGATTAGGCAGAAAACCGAGGTAGCAGAAGTAACATTTAAAATCCTAAAGCTAAAATGGTGATATCCTAGTCGCGTAGTTAGAAGAGAAATAAACAAATAGCAAAGAAGAATCCTAACATGGAGACCATACAAATTCAACAAACCTAAAGGAAAACCATCTATGAGGTGGTCAGACAACCTGAAAGTAATTGCAGACCTAAACTTGTTATAAGTTGCCTGCAATACGAAAAGCTGTGCTTTCCTCCATCTGCAAGCTTGTAGTTTGGCGTCTTCTTTACGCTTATCTTCATTTTGAGCTATGAGTTGTTAGTTAAATTTCTCTAATTCAGATCTGTTCACATTTTCTTCCACAATATTACTAAATAGTGAGCATTTTTTTCGAAGTCGCCTTGATGGTGTGAATCTTATTTCCTGTTTTTATTTATGATAACTTTCCTCATAAATTATTTGTGTGTTCTCTTACCGTTTCCTACTCCCGTTAGTATTTCTTACAATTTGTTTCTTGATCGGAATTTACAAATATCATGTCTCATTTTGGTCTACACATTGGAACAGATTAGAGACTTCCGTAGTTCCGAAAAGCGCCAATTTGAAAATTGAGCTGAAGCACAAGCGAATGCTATTTTCTCACGATAAAACTTGATGCAAGCACGTCTTCAGCAATTACATTAATAGACATGATAATAAATTTACAAGGCGTACGTGTTCGGAATTATTATTTAATGAACTATTTGCAGCCACATTATTACATTTGCGGTTAATCGCGTCTAACTTTTATATCTGATCAATGTACGCCACTCTAATTATATAAATTATATCGCATAAATCATTACAACAAGCCCCACCGTCACAATACTAACGACTTAATGTGCAGCATTAGAAAATTTAATGAAAGCCAGTTCGCTGGTTCATAATTTTACTAAATTTCAGTTACAAAAAATTCAAGTTTATTAATGACCTTATAAAGAGCCTCTAATTAGCACGCGACAAACACTCGATAAATATGAGCATCGCCATGAAAAAAAAAGTGATTTAAAATTGGTAATCGGTATATTAAAGACACTTGTTCCGTCAGACTAAATAATATCCGCTGAAAAGATTGATTGCCAGCGATCCTCCTTAATTTTTTATGAGAAGCCACATTTTTATTTGGTAGCGCCACGAGTAGCATTTCATTTTGAATTAATACATCCTATAAGTGGCAAAAACTTGCCTCGAGGACATGCTGCCGACAAAAAACTCCCAAATGGGCAAAACAGCTCGATCATATAAAGATCAAAATTAAAAAGGTTATATTACTTGTAACGTTAACAACAAGCAAAAGTACAACGTCATATTACAAAACGAAAAATGAAAATAATGAATAATAAATTAATTAAAGTGTCAGACACTCAAGCGCAATAAGTGTCATGGATTGCAAAATAAATCACATCATCCAAATGTTGAACAGGAACAGGATATAAGTTGATAAAGGTAAAGAAGCAGAAATATTCTAAGTAAACTATGGGGAATCTGAAACATAAATTAGTCTGTGGTTGTAAAACGGTTGCGACAAGAATGTAATTAAAGTTATAGTTAAGATAATTCAAAAATTGAAATTAAAAAACGGCGCTTTATTATTAACTTGCTTACATCAGAATTCGTCATAATTTAACATTATGATTTTAAAGAATGCAACTCGTAACACAAATTTAAAAGTGGAAACGTAGTACAAGTTATACATAGTAGTTGCAGCTCCATGTGGAGTGTCAAGGCTGTAACTTAATCATCACAATGGTAGAATTGCTAAAAATGTTTTTTCTGTGATTTATTGGGGGAATTTTTCACTTCACTCTTCAATTAAGTAAATCAATTAAATTGCTCCCATTTTTATTCTTTAATATTGTTTGGAGTCGCCTATGATCATCTGCAGGGATATAGATTTACTACAACAGTAACTTGCTGTCGACTCCATCTTGCTTATCTATTCATTTCTAATATACGCAAATCTCTCATATTCGTAAGATGGTGAATTAAATAACTTAACTTGCATTTAGTGTTCCTTTGTTATCTATGACGGAAGAATAGATAAAGTAACGGAATACATAAATGAATACTTTTGCCCCATTTACGTGGTGATCTTGTAAGTATATATTTTATTTTATACATAATAATCTTCTTCTCAGTTTATCGCATCTGTCGGTAACCGTTTATCTAAGAAGTTGCAAAAGGAATTTTTTTGTCTTTCTTCATTTTTTGTTTAAACAATTTATTCGCTTTGTTATTTGGGAGATGCGAATCCATCTGCAGTTATAGTGGTGTCAATGCATTTGCATTTGTCAATCGGTTTAAAATGATTAATACGAGTTGTCAATTTGCTTCGGAATTTGCCACCAACTACTCAGTTTTATTGGCATTTATTTTTATGCTCCGTTTTTCTTCATATGCTCGGTATAGTTTTTTGACTTAAAATTGAAAACATTCATTTTTGTGAATGATAGCTCTTTTTTTTTATTCTCGAAAGTGAGTTTAAAAGAGATAATACTGATAACGCTATTTAAAGATTTACTTGATGATGTAAGACAGGAAGCATTACGTTTATCCAGAAATCCGAGTTTAAGTTTTATTGGAGCGATACAATTAAATGCCAATCTTCTTAGTTTATTTGTAGTAATAATTTTGCAATAAAATTAGAGAATTTAAAATAAATTCAATACAAACTATCGACAACTTTAACGAGATGAGAGGCTGTTAAGAAATAAAGAAAAACATATACTTTCGCTAATTTGAATTGCCTGTGGCAATATTTACCATTTGCACTGGTATCAGATTACTGCAAAATGTATAATTGAGTTGCAGATGGCGTTACGAATGGATAATCACATAATTATAACAGCAATCGTTAAAACAGTACAACCAATTTGAATTAGAATGGTTTAAAAAAAATAAAAATAATAATAATAATAATAATAATTTGAAACACCCAGTATACTTTTATTTTTTATTTTTTGTATTCTTCATTTATGGTTCTTAAACACTAATAATAACAGCGGCATTTACAGGTTCGCGATAATTGCGTTAACTCTTAGATAAATGTAGAAAATCCATTCCTATGCGATCACACCTTTTGTTTACATTACCTACATCACGGTAAGTTCATCGGCGAACAGTCATTAGTTACACCGCTTAAATGTCGTTCTAAAAATTATACATAAGACTGAAATAAGTGAATAGAATGGCGAAAGAGAAACCTATAAAACAGATGGTTTAAAAAATGCAATGATTTAATTTAGGGGAAGGCTACACCTTGAAGGCAGATTGCATTGCCGATAATCTCATATTATTCAACTCGACCCAAATACAGATTTGATGCCCAATTAGATACCTACTTCGCACGGTCGCAAGATGCAACGATAACATGTAACCAAAAACAAGGACGTAAAATTCTTGTAAATTGCGAATTTTCAATAATCTTGCATTGTCTGCCTCTTAAGCTTCATAATAACGTAGTAACCATCGCAGGCATGCAGGCTCTTGCATTTAAAATAACTAGTCATATTATTATGTTGCGAAGGCAGTTTATATTGTTATGTAAAATAGCAGTTTATGCTAAATGTAACAAACATTACAATGGTAAATGGTAACGATCCAATAACCACAATGTTTACATTGGTTCCGGGTCTCGTTCGAATCGAAAGTGAATTGTTCGTCTTGTTTTTGCAGACTCCAAGGGTTTTACACTCACACAACTCGTAACTTAATTTTAGTTTAAAAATTTACCTAGCTATGATTGTGTTCATCATTTTGTTTGGCTTACTTGTTGCAGTTATTAATTTCCTAGTTGACAATGATGTCAACTCTTAAAACAAATCGACTGCATGCACTGAGACCAGTTGACATTTCTCTAGTTTGCATAAAAAAAATGGTTGTTGCAATAATACGATAATAAGATAATTGCTTTGAAAATGTCAGAGCATCATTTTAAATAAATATTTAAACTGAAGTAGTGCAAACAATTTGTGAATTATGTAACTGCATAAATCATGCGACAATTATAAAATGTTACTAATCATTACACAGATCAAGAAAAAAATATTAATATTTTATTATTTCAATTTTTGGAGATTGTAGGATTAAATTTGGAAAAACGATTTGTTTTTAAAACCGAGAAAAGTGCTACATTCAGTAAACCCTCTTCTAGCAGACATCTCGTGATAAATTTATTTAATTGTGTGTAACTGACATTAATGTCTGTTACAGAGAGGGTTGACTGTACTTATAAAAGGTGTCTAAAGAGTGTGTTTGAATTTAACTTTTTGGTTTATTATTTTAATTAAGTTTCCACTTTCGCTTGAATAGATGCTGTTTAATTGGCTGCTGATTAATTGAATCAGTCGCTTATTTGAATCACAATTTGTATATCGCTTAATGTAAAATTCTGCTGAAATACGATGACTTACCGCTGTGCAATCAAAGTATTATGCCAATATCATTGTGATCATGAGAAAGTACGCTTTTGCATATTCTATTCACCGTAAACCAAGATTTTTATGCACTAACGCAGCAGCATCCACTGTACAGCGAAGACAGTTCACAAATTAAGGAATAAATTAATTATCAATTCGATGGAAAATCCGTTAAAAAGATGTCGATATGTTTTAAAGTAACATCTCTAGGTAATTAAGTTCGTTGAAGTAGCAAATTAATATCAAATTTAATTTCGCTCGGTTTTTTTTTGTTGCATGAATGTACACATAAACACCCAACAGTTGAGTGTTTTCTAATTTTCACGACTATTTTGTAACGGTAATACCGTACAAAATAGCTCTGTCCTATGATTTCCGTTTAATCAAGTTTGACTGTATTTATATGTTCTATACTGTCATGATAAATTTAGGGAGACTTGCTCTATCTAGCGAGAGGTATTGTGACAGCATTGGGATCGATTGTTTAAAACCATATTATAATTAAAGAGCATTTACAAAACTAATCTAATTTATTGAATAAAATAAAAGCATGATAATATAAATGTTACAAAAACTATAAAGCAAAACAAGATAAAAATCAACTTACAAATTATTCATCTGCGTTGTTACAATCTCAGACAACTAAATAAAAGGAAAAACCAAAAAAAATCTAAAAATAATGAATGGTATAGTTGGGTCGCATCCGACCTGACTTCGAGACCATGGTCCAATTAAATGAAAATTGTCTGAGTATGCAACGACTTGCATGTTGCTGATCCCTCTATATCAGTAGGAAGATTGACTCGAGAGATAGCTAAAACTGCTTATCGATCTGATAGAGGTGGTGGATGTAGCATACAAAACTATTTGGCTTGGGTCGGATCCGGTTAAGAACGTGTTGCTCGTTATAAAATTTATTATCATCGTCTTCTGTATCATCATTGAACTAAGACAAGGAAATCGACAATAAAAAACTATTAATGAACACTGGCGTAGTAAAGTAAGTAATCTTTAGTAAACAAGGATCAGTCAAAGTCAAAACAATGTGTTTTCCAGATCAAACTGAAGCATCAAATCTCAAATCATAGAATATGAAAAAGTGACTTAGGGACTTCTTGCATGGAGCCCTTTAATTGACCCCCCCCCCCCATGGTAAGAGAACAATATCACAATGTACCAATTGTCAATACTTTGGCCATATCAAAAACCGTTGTTAACACATTCCACGGTGTGTTAAATGAACGTTACTCAATAAAACAATTCGAGTGCCCACGCAAAACAAAAGATGACAAAGTAGTTTGTGTTAATTGCAAGGCTTACTACACCACAAATTACAAATCACAAGCAACTACAGGAAAAACTCTACCCGAGATTGAAAAATGACATCCGAACACCTCACTGTAAATCCTATACTCGAGCTGAAGTATTGCCTAGAACATCGTATGCTACAAAAGTTGGCCATAACATGACGACAAATCAACAAAGCCAAATGCTTCAAACATGACAGCAGAATTAAGCAACACGATGAAAACTCTTGTTACTCAAATTGGGATAATAATTAATCTTTTCACTGCACTGATTTCAAAACTCTTATAAAATCTCAATCACTTAAGAAGAAGTTTGAACCATCAGACCTCCGGACACAATTTGACTAAATTATGTCTAAATTTGTATAAACTTGTATAGATATAATTTTGAAAGCTTTTTATAATTTCTAATAAACTTTCTTTATCTTGTTCTTTCATGCTTCTTATCCAGATTACAACAGTATTAACGTAATTAATGATGACAGAATTTGAAAATTTGAAGTTACAATTTCTGTGGCGTCATCTACTGTCACCATGAAAATATATAATTTGGTCGATAAAATGTTACTCAAATAATTTACTTCTGAAGTAAATATTTAACTGGTTGATTTATTTTATAATACGGAATTTAACTTGTCCAGTAGTTTACTTCGGGAGTAAATTAACTCCATGAATAGTTATCTCGTAACTTATTTATCGTTTATAATCCCGGGCATAAGAGTTTGTAAAATAGGGGAGGGGCGACAAATAAGCGTGACGTAGCTTAGAAAAACTGCACAGTTGCTTCAATTTTCTAATATTCATAATTTATCACTGATGTGGCCATCACTTTAGTTTCGTTGTCTAGGAACACAAATAATTATTTTTCATCGTTCGCTGTTTCATTGCCTACTTGATTTTTTTAGTTAGCTGCAGTAAGAACTTAAATTGAAAAGCTCTATCTATGCAAGAAGTACCTAAGTCACTTTTTCATATTTCATATTTTCAGGTTTAATGTTTCAATGTGATCTGGAAATTGCATTTTTTTGATTTTGAATGATCCTTTTTGTACTAAAGTAAGTAATTTTTAGTAAAAAAGTTCAGTCAAAATCAAAACAACGTGTTTTCCAAATCAAACTGAAAATCAAATCTCAAATATCACAGAATATGAAAAGTGACTTGGGTACTTCTTGCATAGATCCCTTCAATTGATTGTAATTTTTAGAAATTGAATTTGCTAGTATTATCAACGTGTTTAAAAATATACAGGGGTGTTTAAAAAATGTTATTTTCGTGAATATCTTGAAAAGTTGATGTTCGATTCTTTTTTTGCATTTACCATGGTAATTAGCGGATAAGACAAGAATCCATTGCTAATTTAACCGACTTTGTAGCAAACAAACAAAATTACGCTTGATATAACCTGTACGCTCATAAATTCCAACATTTATTCCAAGAAAAATGAAAAAGAGACACTTCAACTTGACAAATTGGCAGACAAAAGCTCACAAAATGGCCCGTAAAACTCCCTGCCCAGTTGCAAATAAAAATTGTAGCATTAAAGTTACTAGCCAACGTAAGGACAATCCGCATCTATACCAATATACACTCGCATCCTTCTCTCACATGCTCGGATGATGAACTGAAAAGGTCAAGATAATAACGACGGCGAACCGTTCGATGTCGTTAATGCTCGGTTCAGTTTAAAGCAACTACACTGGCGCAAATGTTGTGTTCGCTGTCGCTTGAACGTCAGTGCGGCACAGAGTTGTGAGTTAGTTGTAAGTGTCCCGTTGTACGATCGTAAAAAAGCGAATAACATGGCACGTGGTTATGGTACTATTATGAAAACCAACGACAGCGGTGATAACACCGTATACAACTTGAGCAACGCATAGGACGCAGGCCGTTCAGTGGAGACAAGTATAAATCTATGTATATCAAAATGCTGGAAATACTCCTGTGCTTGGGTCTACCTCTTACTGAAAGAAATTATTTTTAAACTTACGTTGGTTTTCAAGAATTATTTTTTCCGTAACCTTTGCTTTGCTTTAATTTAATTTATTGCCGCGTTTTTAATATCTACGAAATTAAGTAAAATCGTAGCTTTTTATCACATTATCAGCTGAATGATAGAGTCAATAGTGGATAACGGCGTTCGTTTTATTTATGTATTATTAAGGCGAAACCTCGCGCGACAAAAAACCAACGATTTTTTGTCGAATTCGAAATATTGCCCTAATCTCCGAATTGCTTGTTGATCGTTTCGTAATCCAGAACCGGGCCTACGAAACGCAGTATCGTCCGAAGAGACTTTCTGAATTCAAAAAGTAAACAATGGATAGTGTAATTATGACGACACCAGGTAACAGTACCCGTCTAAAATCGCGTCTGCGTAACGCGGCCAGCACGTTTCTCGCGCGCAACTCGAAAAGCCGCTCGGCCGGAAACCGAAACCACACCGTCAACCACAAGAATATTCGCAACAATGTGACAAAAACCAACTCGTTCAAGAACAACATCAACCTCAGGCACTCTAATGGTAACCGCAACATCCCAGACGGCAACCACGACACCAACGGCAACTCGGCTCCAGAAAACAACATGAACTCGCTTTACCAAGGAAAATACACAAGGTAAAATCCCCACAAAGGTTTTTGCATTTTTTACGGTCTTGTTTACACATGCATGTGCGCCTCCGAACTCGAACGTAAACACGAATTTTCTATATTAAACATTTTCAGCCAGTAACTTACAGCTGCCTTTTATTGACCAAAACGATCACATTTATTTTCGTCTTATTTAATACGCATTTTAACTGAAAAACAGTCAATTGTGAATGATTGAATTAAAGTCAGGCTTGGTTATAACGAATTTCGTGGATCGAGCAATTTGGTCCGTTATAACCGTCAATACTAAAACATATGTATATGCAGTTAAATTTGATATTAATTTGCTGCTTACACAAACTTAATTACCAACCTCTTTAACGGACTATATTAGATTTGGGTTTATTTGTAAACTAAATTGAAAAGTTTCATAAGAAAGTGTCTTTTTGCCCGGCGATGGGATTATCTTTTTAATTAATAATGGTAATAAATATTTGTATAAGGTTAGAAGACAATTCACTTTATTTGTGACATTTATTTTGTGACAATTTTACCTCATGGTTGGTTGTCACACAAATACAATGCTTATTCAATCAAGAAAGTAACATCTTTATTGTTTACACGAGAATCTGATATTTAAAGTTTAATCTGAATTTGAACAAAAAATTGTAACAAAAGATAACAAAATTAGGAACTTTATTTCTTCCGTGAGTCCTAAATGATCTTAAACACAAAATGAAATTAGAAAAACTTATAATAAAATTAGAAACTTAAGAATACAATTGTTCTAAAGAACCCTTACAAATAACTTTAGTGACAAATTTGTGGCTAATAAAATATGTGCGTACTCTTTCGAACCCAATAAGAGCACTCATTGATTTTTTTTGAAAATATATTTAACAATTTCTGTGCTTATTTATCAAGAAATGATTTTTTTAAATTCTAATAGACTACAGCAACAATATTGTTAAGTTTTATTCAGATGTGGCAATTAATTGCGTACTCTCTTATGTCCCTACCCTACACGGTTTGTGACAACCTGCTCGTGCAAAACTGTATCACTTCGACTAATTATAAAATGAACTAAAAAATGTGTTACGTTAGTTTGCGTTGTGCGGTTAAATTGTCCACATATTTACATTTCCCCGTTATCGTTGTATAGAAACAATTCCGTGGCATCATTTATTGAGCGAAATCCTAGATAAGGCTTATGTATATTTGCCTCATTAAATTCATTAAATTCATTAAATTCGTAATTTTCACAAAAAAAATATTTTGCACACAACTAATGCACTCTGCATAAATAAATAAATAATAAATAATTCAAACAGCAATGAAACTTAATTTAAATTTTAATTAAAATAATTACCAAGTTTGAAAAAATAAAATCCATGTACAAAAAATTTAGCAATTACTATAATTTGCTAGATCGGTTACCGGTGATCAAATCCTTCCCTATTATTAGCTGGGCAAATATTTAAAGAAGCTTTTTTATTCGTTAGTCTCTATGTGGGACAGTAACCACACACACTTTAACGCGTGTGTAGGTATGAAACACCATAAACACTTACGTAAAAGAAGAATGCAATTCTTTTGGCTAGACGCCTTTTTATAAATCAAGGCTAAACTCGTAATAATATTTTATATCTGGCGCAAAAATGTACCTATTCTAATAAAAAAAACACAGGAAAACATTAAAAGAGAAAGGACAGTCGTCATCAGTTAGTGATACAATTTTAGACCACTGAAATGCTTGCTACTTGTCACAAGCAAAATTGGAAAAAAAGGACAGTGAAAACTTTATAAAATGCTCTTCAAAAATCTAATCGTCACAAAAAGTTACCTATTACTAAGGGGGGTTCAGTTACCGTTTAAGTTTCTGAATATAATATCAGGGGTCCCACTTGTCCTAAAATCCTAAAATTTCCTAAAATTTTGAGTGTGTCCTAAATTGTCCTAAAAAGTCCTAAAAATTTGTTTGATGTCCTAAAATTTTTTGTCAGCTACTGTGTAAGGTGTTATTTTGCAACCACGTTGAAATTGCTAACATGCTGATCTTATTTAATTTTTTCAATCATGAGATTATTTTTAATTTATTACCTTATATTTGTCCTTTTTCATCGTCATGATATATCTTTCCCACGCTGCTAATATGCTGATACAGCTAATTATTAAACCTGCCACCGCAGCCACCGTCAAACATTGTTTTAATCGTATTTTACGTTCGCAATTTCTGTGGCTGTTGTGATTTGGTAACGTTCGGTTCGTTATTTTGTGTTAATTCAGTGTGAAGTAAATGATAAGGTAAGAGCTTCTAAATATCTCAGAAAAAAACAAAACAACAGAAGGAACCCAATTTTTTTTTTTTTAAAGTTGCTTGATGTGAGCATTCATTTAAAATGGCCAGAAAAACAAAATATTGTAAATTATGGGAAGAAACATTTCCGTGGCTAAAGCAAACGAACGATCAATTCAAAGCAGAATGTTCGATTTGTCGAACGACATTTAAGATTGACGGTGGTGGCTCCAGTCAAGTAAGCAGTCACAGCAAAAGCAAGAAACATATTCACTTAGAATCGAACCGTAAGAAAAATTCGATTCAACAAATTTTTGCAAGTCAGTCTGTTGCAACTGTTAAAGCAAATTTAAATATACTGAGTAAAGAGGAAGAAATATTATGATCGGAAATTTTGTGGTGTCTGAAATGTGTTGAATCGAATTTCTCATTCAACAGTAATGCAAATATCGGACAATTATTTAAGAATATGTTCCCGGATTCTGAAATTGCTAAGAATTTTTCCATGGGCTGTACAAAATTAAAATATGTGGCCCAATTTGGGATTGCTCCATACATCAAACATCAAATTAAAGAAAAGTTGCGTGGAAACCCTTATACTTTTCTTTTTGATGAAACTACAACGTCTCAGGTAAAGAAGCAATTAGATGGGTATCTACAATATTTTTCATTAAAAGAAAACAAGAGGATTCCAGCCGTGTATTGTGGATCAATGTTTTTGGGGCATTGTAATTCAGAAGATCTTAAAGCACACGTTATGAAATTCATAGAAGAATATCAACTTGATCATACACTTTTGATCCATGTGGGAATGGACGGACCTAATGTAAATAAGAAATTTTACAGACTTTTAATTAATGAATTAGAGGAGGTGCATCATACTTCTTTGTTGAATATAGGAACATGTACTTTGCATCAGATACATACGGCGTTTAAGAAAGGTTTAGAGAAGCTGGATTTCGATTGTGACTTGTTTATCAATAATTTGAATTTTTTCTTTAAATGTTCTAGCGTACGAAGAGCAGATTTCCTAGAGGTAGAAGAGATTACCAATGTGACAGTAGAGTATCTTCTCAAACACGTCAGTACAAGGTGGTTGAGTTTAAAAGTAGCTTTACAAAGAATCAAAAAACAGTATGTCAACATAAAAACATATTTCTTAGAAAACTTGCCTAAGTCCAAGAACTTCAAAGAAACTGATCGATATAAAAGTATTGCAAAATTTTTAAAGGACCCTGCCACCATAGTTTACATTAATTTTATTATTGATGCTGCGTTAATTTTTGATTTTTTTCTGGAAAAATACCAGTCGGATGCTTGTTTAATTCAGTGCTTATACGATGATGTTGCTTTATTGTTATATAAGTTGATGTCAAGATTTATCAATGATAATTTATTAAATTATGATATTAACGGGAAAAAAAGGCCCAAAGACGGCTCAGAATTGTTGGATGTAGATTTTAACGCAGTAAATAACCATTGTGAGATGGTTGAATTAAATGTGGATACAAAATTGGCACTTGATAAAATGCATAGCAAGTCGAGATTATATTTACATACTGAGTTTTTAAAATTTTTCATCAAAGCAACAGAATATATAACAACATTGGCTCCATTAACTAACAATTTCTACAAATTGGTTAGACATGCGTCTCCATCAAAAATAAATGTCAATCAGATAGCAATTCTTGCTGGTTTAATTTTGGATGTTATCAAAAATACAAATGTTGTAAACAAGTTATTCAATGTAAGTGGTAAAACCAATGAAGATTTAGTAGAGATTATTAAACACCAAACTCAGTGCTTGATCTTGGAAAACGACATTTCAGGCAATGTATCGATGGAAGAATATTGGCGTCAAGTCAGTAATGTCACTGATGATCTGGGGAAATTGAAATATGAGCAACTTTGTATTTTGATAAAATGTGTGTGTATTGTGAGTCATGGCAATGCTGCTCCAGAACGAGGTTTCAGTATTAATAAATATATATTAACAGATAAACCCAGCATCAATGAAGATACTATTGTATCATTGAGACTTATTAAAGATACGATTAGACAGGCTGGGGGAAGTAATAATTTCATTATAAGCACAGAGTTAATTAAATATGTTAAGAATTCTAATTTCAAATATAAATCTTATTTACAAAATAAAAGAGAGAACGAGGAACAAGCAAAGAAGTCAAGACTGGCAGATTCAGAGAAGAGAAAACTGGAACTAAAACGAAAAGATTTGAAGGTTGAATTAGAAGAAATTGAAATTGAGTTAAAAGGGAAAAGAGCAAAGTTGGAAATTACGAATGATATTTTAAAGCAAGGTAATGAAAAACTAAAAGAAGTTTGCAAAAGCAAAATAAAAAGTGCAAACAAAATTAGTGAATCCCAAACTTTGCTAGAAATGGCCATAGAAGAAATAAGTACCATTACCAAAGAAATTGGGGAGTTAGAAGAAAAAAGAACCAAAGTTGTTTTACAGAAAGACAAATAAAGTATATTATTTTAGAAAATTGATAATTTTATTTTATAATTGTTGTTATTTTGTATTAAATCATAATAAAAAGGGGACGTGTATTTCTTCAAGCTTTTTTTTTGTTATGGGTGATGTGCTGGTCTGATCAAATGTCCTAAAATTTTAAGCAATTGTCCTAAAATTTATTAAAAAAATGTCCTAAAATCCTAAAAAAAATTGGTAAATTATTGGTGGGACCCCTGTAATATATACTTAAGGAAAAAAAATAACCGATGCAATTGTGTTGGCAAAGCCGTAAAGTTAAAATTTTGCCAACTTTACTTCATAATCCCACTTACTCATGTGTCAATTTATAACAAAAATCAATACATACTTTGACACATGAACACGTGGAATTATGAAGTAAATTTGTTAATATTTTTAATTTTCGGCATTTCCAACACAATTTTGCATTAGTCTCTTTTTTTTCCAAGGTTTATATCGTATTCTGAACAACAGGCCTTTATTCATGCAGATTATCACTTTCGAAAAATGAAGAAAAAATTCAGAAACAACCAATTTTAGATTCGTTGAATTCAACCCTCCTGGCGGATTAATGACCAAGATAGAGGTTCCACTGAATCAAACAATACATATTGATTTATATTAAGTGTTCACCGTTGGTATAGTATTAAAGCTACAGAGGCGACGAATATTCCGCTGAAATTGATATTCTTTCCGCTGATTACCGTGGAGAAAGTAAACCATCACAAGTCAACTTTTTGAGATATTCAGAAAAATAACATTTTTTTAAACAGAAAGCCCTATATATTTTCACATATTTCGAAGGAATATTTAATTGTGAATTAAAGAGATACAAATACTATTAAATTAAATGTCTAAAAGTTACAAGCAATCTAAGTTTTTATTACAGTTAACTACAAAAATCAAAAATCAAAATTAAAAAATGATAATTATTGAAACATGGAAAAAACAGTTGAATAAATCTCACGTTTAATGTTTCCATCTGATATTAATGTGCAAAAACGTCGAAATCGGCATTAACATACGAGAAATGCGCAGTGAAGTAATTCATTAGATTAAAATTTTTTAAAGTTTTGGAGGGTTAGAAATAAGCTTCACGTAATGTAGAAAAACCTTGCGCAGTTACTTGAAGAAATTAAATTTCATAATTTCTCGATTTCAAAAGAAGAGAAAAAGTTCTTTTTTATCGCTAATGTTGTCACTAAATTGCCCATTCGTGATAATAAGTTCGACTTGGGTGCCCAGGTACATAAATAACTGTTGATCATTTTTCATTTTAAAGAATTTTATTTCTGTGAATATCTCAATGGTGAACTCTTAATATAAATCAACCTGTATAATTGTAATTATTAAAATATTTTTTGTTCGCCTTTTTAATATTTAGAGCAGCAATATGTTAATCATTATGTTACTAATACCTACGGCATAAAATAATTAATGATTAGTCATGTGAACGTTTTTCAAGGCCGCGAACTAGGAAATCTATAAACATCACGATTGCCTGGAAGCGACACTTAGTCTAGGATGCCTATTGTAACATTCTTTCGCAGTTAATACTCTTTTTTAATTTCTTCCTAAAAATTCCAAACGCACGGCAACGGTTCAATCATTACAAAAAATGGCAATCTAAATAACTGATCGCCCAGTGATCTCGTGGCAAACCACTCACAATACCGAGTTTTGTGTATGTTAAGATTCGAAACGATTTTGCTCATCTAAGTTTGAGTCATTATGATCGTGAACCAAATTAGCAGCCCTTGATGGCCAGAATCGAGAACATTGTTTTGTGGACGTTAAAACCTTTAAAGTTATTTTAAGAAAATCGCCAACTTTTCCGACGTTTCGGCCGCCTTGAGTAATGTACCCACATAAATTTTATAACACTGACCTAAATTAAAAAATATATGCATTTACAATAGATGTATTAATTCTAATTAATTATCGTATAAGCAATCTCTCATGTGCTGCTTTTAACAAAATTGGCGTAATATTTTTTTTTTTTTGATCTTCGAGCAGCAGTGCACTATCATGACTTATAACGATTTACCTGTAATGATTACCTAATACAGTCCTGGCGCCTGTCTACAGCGCCTGCTTAAATTACAAATGATTTGTTAAAAAGCTATGTTGCACTCCTACTTTGCCTCTCAAAATAATTGTAAATTCTTTCGTGTGCGACAAATTGTCGAGGTTCCTTGCAGATTTTTGTCCGTTCTTGACTTTATGTTAATAGAATTTTTTTTACAAAATTGGTTCCTAGTCTAGCCGCGCTAATAGCAAGTGAACCAAATTAGCATAACAGAGCCTAAAAGTAGGTGATCGGCGAATAACGAAAGTAAAAGAAACCGTTTTCTCTTGTGTTATTTCATTGACAGTATTTCTGACTTCAATTCAAAGCTCATCAAAAGATTATGAAATTTTATACCACTTTCCAACGTCAATTATAAATATGACATTTCGTCACTGAATTTGAAGGGGAAAGTAGCCATTTTTCTCACTAGTGAGGAAACTGTTTACTTTCCTTACCAATGAGGAAAGTAAACAACACATTATAATACAGAACTGTCATTTTAGAATTGGCAAATGATTTAGAATATTTTTACACGCTCTAAATGCATTTTGGAATGAATCGCTTTTCTCGCTAATATTACAATCAACTATTTTGAATTTGTTTTGGGCCAATTGGAAAAAGATTTAGTCCTTTTCTTCTTTTAAAAATTTAATTTGTAATTAGAGTTAATGGAAGTTTTAAAAGTGTTGAATTTGCCTGTGTAACTCTAAAATGGAATATTGTAGTGATGAGGGTGACTTGAGATGCTAATGTGTATGGAGGTTTACCGACTTCAATTCTGCGTACCACACAAAACGTACTGAGCTTTTTGTTGCGATGTCATCATTTTAATACTGAACTGCAATTGTGCTCCTATTAACACTTGCAGTTTCCACGCGTTTTAAAAAAGTTTTCCCACCACACCTTATCTTGAAAAGGAAGTTGGTATCTATTGCACACTCATCGAGAATAAATTGGCGATGAATATTTCAGGGGTGAAGTTGTAATATTCAATTACTTGACAAAATAGTTTTTTTTTCAAGTGTTTTTTCAATATTGTTTACTTGTTTGAAATTATTTGATTAGAATAACAGTTGTATTAGCCTACGCATGATGGTTTTTTTTTACATCCGTTGGGTGCATTTCTGTTTGTTACTATGTGCTCAATTTTTGATTTTACTCTAACTTGGTTACTATAATAGTAATAGCACCGAATTATTAATGAAATCCCGTATTAAAAACAGCCCTAAAGTTAAATTGAGTCTAGAAAAATATTCATCTGAATAAACTTAATTTTAATAACAGAACTTACTGATAGACTTTCTCATCACGAATCGTTCCGTTCACAGCGGATATTCGACGATAATAAAACCTTAACATGGACAAAAATTCGTCACATTTTTCCTTGAAGTTTTTCGAAACGTTAATCACACTCAGACACTAGAAATGAGTACCATTAAATGGCATATTTCTCTTCAAACCTGTTTGCGAATAATTTATTGCCTCTTTAATTTGCAATTAATATTATTCATTTCAGAACATTTGTTAATCCTAACAAGCCGATTTGATTCCGGCACGTTTTTTAATTGTAGTAATAAAAATTAAAGATTGAGCAGTTTCGCCGCCGATATCGATGACATCACTGGTTCGCGCATCCTTTTTGATGCTCACGGTTCGATTACAGCATTGTTTTAAATAATTTATTTGATTTACATACAAAAAACTTCATTCTTTAAATTACTCATCTTTTAAAATTATGCAAATACACCAATACCCTGTAATTATAAATTATTTCCTGCTGATTAATAATGGATGCCGCAATTTCATTGCCTTTAACCTAAGCCTTTAACCGGTTCAAAGTACAGTAAAACTCGCTTATAATGGAATTGTTTTTCGTAGCTCGTTATAAAAACATATAATTTAAATCAAATATTAATAAGCAATTCTTCTTCAGGCTTTGCTTGTGTAGTTAATTAGTTTAAAGGTATATGAAGCTTAGGTGATACGGTACGAACACAGTTGCCATTATGGTGTAACGGTTACATCCTGCGGAATGTAGATTCGAACCCCATCGATGGCGGCGTATATTTTTATTCAAGTATAACTATTTAAATCAAGTTGTGTAATGGAGGATGAATTTCACTTGCATTATCCCCTTGTTGAGGTTTTCGGGACAATTATAAATGAGTTCTGCCGTACTTTACCGAAATGAATAATTCAGACAGGATATTTACTTTTTGTGAAGTGAAATCTGTTTTTTGCATGTATTTCGAATGGTGACATCAGTCTTCGAGTGCCTATAATGTGAAGATTTAGTGAATTTATTGAAATGAATTTTTTGCGGCTATCAAAATTTTTATTTCATGTTCACGAGGGCGAAGAAATCGTGAAAATAATTATTGCGCAAATTAAAATTTCACATCGTGCTTGTATTTGTTATATTTTAATCATTATCGCAATTTTTACGCCGAGATACGGCGTATGAATTTAATTTTGGTCATGACATCATTGCTCGTTGGAGTACTTGCATATCGATTGCCACATGTTATTGAATATACATATTACGTTTCAGCCAGATTATCAGGTACACATTCAATTGCAATTAAAAAATGAAATAATTTCCACGTCGTTGTTACGCTTCAGCAGAATTAGTTTTTCATTCCCATGTTGAATCGAACAGAATGGGTGTGTTCAGCGCATTTAACAGTTAGAAGGTTTAGCCTTGTTAGGCGCTGAACTAGCGACAGTTAGTTGGCAGTACGCAGTTCGCTAAAAATTTCAACGGAAAATATATGCGTGTACTGGTTGTGTAGAAGTGTCTTGTGGCCAGATCACATCGGAAAAATGACATGAACTAAACTTACCATAACCAGCATATTGTTTTCTCAACCTGATTCAACCAACATTCGAGTGCGCTAACTGCACCCATTATTTGACGTTTTTGCGGCATAAAAACAGAACAAGGAGTTGAATTGAATTGTCACAACTGCCGCAAGATAAAATAATCGAACAAAAAAAATACATTACCAATATAGGCCTAATAGGCTGTACATATCAACCTTAATTTAATTGTTAGATAAGTGAAGCAATCCATAATAAATTTGTTTGCCACTCTCCGAGATAAAAGCTTTATTTATTATTAATATCGCAACAAAAACGCGTTATTGCTGCAAACAATTTCGCCAGATAGAAACATTCCGCGACACTTCCTTTCAGTGTTCATTTCCAGCTTTTATTTTTACAGAACAATGTCCACGTCAATCGCTGATATTGTCAGACACTTGACAATTGAAATCAAATTCGTGTATTTTGGATAAGTGCTCGTCGCTAATTGCAGGCCTTTCGGTCCGATGATAAGAAAGTTGTTCAACCCGATTTCATCAGACAATCAAATCGGTAAACTGAAATTAACTGAAAATAAAGATTACTTAATATTGACGCAATGAAACTACATAACAAAACTTATTCATAGTTATTTACTTTACAAGTGATGTTACATGAAGAAGGATCGTTTGCACCACAAACTCTTTAGGGCGCGCGGTGTAGTTCCTCGTATAAACGTTTTATTCATACTTTCATTCAATATCTATTAATTAAAATCAAAATTTTACGTTTGGCAACGAATATGAATGAACAACTGCAAGAGTGGCCTTAATTTTCCCTTCAAGGAATGTAACTTAGATAGGTATATATTGTCCATCCTGGAAGTTTAATTTAAGTTTAGATAATTTGATAAATAATCCATATAACGGATTCCAAAATTAAGGTAAATGTGTTAAAAATTTGCAGTCAAGGAAAATCAAAAAGCAGCTATTTTTAACCTTTTTGCATTGGCTCGGAACTATGTGTAATTAAAATGCCTCATTTGGAACATAATTTATATAATTGCTGCGTGAAATGTTGTTAAAGCGAAGTTTTTGTCGCGCCACAAGTCTTCATTAAATTTTATTATGAAAATTTTCGATTAACAACTTGCGATTCTCATGAAATAAATTTTTCCAAATCGACTGATGCGAGTGACAAAAGAAGGAGGTTGAAAGGTCAATTGAGTAACTGTTGTTAATAGTTAGGATCATTGAAATGAAGTATAAATCTGACCCTAGTATTCCGTCTAACTCTGACCTTTGGCGTAGTATCCGCAAGGCCACAATATGGTACAATATCTGAACATATGGCTCACTACATCATTGTCAGCGTTTTCATTGCCGGTTCGCTTAATATACCTAAACTATTTCACGCGTACAATTAACTGACGGTTTTTAATTCCACGAATTTGAAAGTAATTAGTGAAGAAGAAAAAATTGCCATTTCACGGTACAATTTTTTGTGCCGAGTGGATGCCATGTTTTCGTAATCAAATTTGGTAATATCGATTTTTAACTGACATCACTGGTCGCTTTAGCTCAACCCACACCACTTTCACTGAAAAAAATAGTCGTAAAATTTTCAAGCAACCAGATTTAAAAAAGGAAGTGACTAGGAAAGCAATAAATTTATTGTGATGCAAATTCAAGACGATATATTACAAAACAACCTCGCTGATAAAGGTCGTTTTGTCCAACACCGAATTAATAATTGCTGTCATTAAAATGCCATAAAAATGAATACAAAACTCAAGAATGTCGCTTATAAAATGGGCAACGTTTATAACGTGTGTTCAAAAAAATTTCAAACTTTTCCAGAAAATGCGTTAAAAACTACAATTGTTTGACAACAACTTTACATTTATTCAATCGATTTATGAACATGGCTACTAGTGATAAAATTGATATGTTGATGTGCTGAACGGTAGGGTGGACGCACCTGTTGGCAGCCTTTTAACAGAATTTCGAGATTACAATAATCACATCAGGCGAACAGTTATATTTAATGAGATATGTATAAAATAAGATCAATTGAATACTCTGTTAACATAAAAATTCATCAGAAATACTGTATTTTCACGTATAAAATTAAAATAAAATATTTTGTCAGTAAATGCACTTATTATCGGATTACGGCAGTTACCGTTTTTGGTGCGGCCACCAATGTACCCGATCTCGGCCCCGTTTCTGGCATATGTTTGTTGGACGACCCTGCTCGATAAACTTGAATATGTTTGGAATTTTTTTTAGCAGATCGCTTCTCATCAGCAGTTTAATAATTATTACAAAAATAATCAGAAATAATAATTTAATTAAGAGAATTAAAAGATTCCACTTCCATTTCCAACATTTTAATAATAAGTATAATTTCCTCAGCTTCTCAAACGCAAATTTGATTTACAAATCGATCAATTTTTCCGGTAGCCGGGCTGCGAAAAATTCTATGAGAGTTTTAGTGTACCTGTTAACCCGTTATCGCTTTTTTTTGAAAGGAGAGGATTTTTGAATATGGTTGGTGCGACAAATAAGGCCCCTGGTTAAGGAGAAATAAATTCTATTTTTGTAAAAACATCTCAAATAAACAATATTTTGACAAAGTGACATAAATACACTATATTTTTAACACAAAAAAAATTTCGCATGAAAACAACCACAAAACAATATATTTTTTAAGAATGCAAATGGGCCATATTTCTGCCCCTGGAAGTTATAAGGCCTGCTGCTTTCCACATGTGCTGCAGATATATTCCTCATCATTTGAAGCGGTATAATACAAACATTCATCATGAGTCCATGTTTGGCACACAATACATTGCCTCATATCTCTTTTTGAGACTTCCTGGCACAACAAGCAATACTACGAGTCGCTTGTAGTTTTCTTCGAAGATAAAGTTTTTGGATGACATCCAGACTCATTAACTGCTGCAGAGAGAGCAGCTGGTAAATTAACAGGTTCTTCCTCGGATTCTTCTTCTTCATCCTGCGTGCCAAGAAATAAAGATTCGCGAAGCAGCAGGTGTGGGGCTTATTTCTGACATGCATGGTTTTTTATTACGTTGCTAGTTATAGCCAATAGCACCTGAATGATCTAATTGCCCCATAGAGAAAATGTCATTTCGCCAGTAGTTTCGAATCGCAAAAAAAAAAAACAATTATGCAGCTCAAACTTAGTAAACACCGGTTGCGCTTTGCAGCAGATAAACAAATTTTGTGCGAGAACTGAAAAATTTTATGGCAAGTTCTATCTATCTGTTGATATTGGCTATAAACGGAAGACAATAAGCATAAGTGCAATTTTCTACAATTATGAATTATATCGATTCCAACCCCCGGGCCTTATTACCTGCCAGGCCTTATTTGTCGCACCTACCTTATTTCAACTATTCAAATATAATATGCAATCTATAATCTCAATGCTAATATAATTGAGCATGCATTTAAATCAAAATTAATTAAAATACTATTTCCGAGCGTACAATTCACTAAACAAAACACAAAACGGGCTGGTTTTGAAACAGATTTGGTCATCGGTTGAAGATTAATTTCTGTTTATTTCAGTTGTAAACGCAAACTCGCCAATTTGTTATCGAACAACAAAGAACACATCAGAGAACGATTTAACACATTGATATCTTTAGTTAAGTGCAAAAATATTCTTAACCTTCCATTAGTCGCGTCCTGTGGACCTATTCTTATGGACTAACTGCGTTACGGTAGGAGGCGCGCCTAATGAAAGGTTAAAGATACCAATCAGCTCTTAATAATTTTTCACGAATTGTGGAATCACTAAGAAATCGAGGATTACTTCCTGGAGTAAATTTCCCAAACAGGAAGCCACGGGAAATTGTTTTTAAATAAAAATTTCCCTTTTTGAGATTTACCCTAATAACAGACTGGCCGCATGATGTTAACAGACTGACATGTACGATTAATTCCAATATCAATTCAATTGTTATTTGTCCATCAGCTTCCACATATAGGAAAGTAACGCGCAATTAGTTTTGTATTGTTTGTAAATAATGTTTTATTACATTATCGATAGCGAATTTAAAAATCAAACCGCGCCATTGTTTCCCTCGACAACAAAAACTAAAATTAACAATTTATTACCTGGTTCATAAATAACGCAAGTACGGCCTACTAATATTTGCAAATTTCACCAAGAATGACATCATGCCTACATATTTAGACATAACATTTGAACCAAGGTTCGGTGATCACGTGCGCTGACTTTCTGCGAGGTCGCGAACCTAAAACCAAACGGCTCACCTCACCGATGCCTGCTCACTTAAAAGGAGCAAGTCTCGTCTACTTTACCGGCAATTCAACCAAATCAAAATACCTTACGGGCACATTCGTTTGCATATTATTAAACGTCGAAATTACACCGCACTTCTTTGTTATTAAGTTACAGGATTTCTTTCAATTGAAATTACAATTCATTATGTCATTACAATGATTAATACGCCTTGTTTACATTTATACCTGTAAAGGGGAAATTTATTGCCTGGAACGGAAAATTTTTCGTTCCACGTGTCCTGCCATTCTCACGACTACTGTTACAGGGGGACGCTTACGCTCAGGTCTGTCTACCATCCGCAAAAACAGGAAGTAGATAGTAATTGGAATTACCGCACATCTCGGTAGTAGTATTCATATTACTATGATAATTCGAAACGATAAGGAATGTGGGAAATATTTGAGTAATGTGCGGTCAAGGAAATTAGATAAACTCGGGACAAAAACAATAATTCGGTGACAATAAGCTGAGGACAGGTTGTGATTATGTTAATTAATGATCTAATCGCATTCGAAATCCTACCTCAATCTGACATCTCATCGGTTTAGAGTAGTACGAGAAAGTATTACTACACATTTTTCAGTTGGCGAATTTATGGATGCATGACGATCCATAATTTGATTTTTATAACAAGGCGTTGAATAAAAAAGAAATGTAAATACGCCTATGTTCAAAAAAAAAAATAATGTCAAGCAGTAGTGTAAATCCTAGCAAATCTTTGATAATACAAGTCAATTTAGAAATAAAAAATTGATTGTCGAAGTTTAAGTTAGGATTTTAGTTATCAAAATGTATTCAAAAGAAAAAAAAATTGAAATGGTAAATTTGTATAAAAATAACAATAGTTTCAAATAAATCAAAGATTTATTTTCCATCAATTATCCCGACAGATCGATACCATCTGTCTGAACAATAATGAATTAAATCCCATTTATTTAAGAAATATTGTCCAGGGATTTTACAAGCGTACTGTTTAGAATGTAAAGGAGAACAATTCGAAAATTTAGTGTAATTTTTCTTTTCTTTCTTGTCATTAAAATTTAATAACACGAAACCTAAAATTAGTTGATGTGAGAGTACGATTGGTTACATACATTGACTGATTGACCTTTTTAAATTAAACATCGTATGTTCAATGTTAAAAAATGACCCGATATATCATCCAGATTAATTAAAAGGGGTTTGCCACTTCGCTCTAGGCGCGTGGAACGTGTAAATCTTCTAAGACCCGTGAACGCAATGCAAAACCACAATTTTAAAAATATCTGTTCATATCAAGTTTTCGTTAGAAAAGGCTTTTAAAAATTTGTGGGTTGCTTAAGATAATTCTGGTAAGAAACCGAGGGAACAATATTATGAACTTTCCGCAGCAGCGAACAGTTACGATATGAATAGTTTGCGTGTATGATCGTCTGAAAAAATGTTTTTACGCTGGTTAGGTCACAATTTACGGGAAAACCACGGTTTTAATCAAGTTACACTGATGTAATTAATGAGCAAATCGTGTGTGTTATGATTGGGCTAGTTACATCATTTTTGTTTGGGAGGTGGTTAAAATTTATTGAGACGTTTTCGATGACATCACCAGATTTGTGAACCACTCGGGTAAAATACATCTCAAACCGGTCAAATCCCAATTAGCACATAAGTCCACAAGACGTCCCTTGAACAATGTCGACGTCTTGTGGACTTAATGTGCTATTAGGAATATTTAGACAATGCTTTATTAAAGTTTTTTTCAAAACTAATTATTTTGCAAACAACATCGTGATATTGCTACTTTTAAGTAAAATAAAGAAGAAAAATCTAAACATTTAAAGTGATAATTTGATTTATGTATAAAAATTCCATTCGCCAGGATTGTTTTATCAATTTGAAAATTATGCCTAAAGGGTCGCTTACATCCAATTAACGTACCGAAATTAAGAAGCTTGACAAAAGTGATTGGTGCAATATTTCCAAACAAAAGTAATATGACCAATCACTTTTGTCAAACTTGTTAATTTTCGTACGTTAATTTAATTTAATTAGATGTAAAAGTCATTGGTAATATTACATTTGTTTGGAAAAATTGCACCAATCACTTTTGCCCAGCTTCTTAATTTTTGTATGTCAATTGGATGTAAACAACCCTTTACTTTTAAATCGAATAAAACTTGTTTATACTTTTAGTTGTTCTGGCAACATTTAAAATCGGCACTGTACAACGTTTCTTCATGACAATAACTATAACGTCATATTAACTTTAAAAATCGTTCATTAAGGGGTTATTAAGCTGTAAATTTATTTTTTTACAAATGAATGAATTATAATTTTCGGTAAAAAATATTGTTTACTTCTTTTACCCCACATTAATAACGAAAATCGTTCGTTGAGTAAATTAAGCTGTAGAGATAATTTTGTTTAAATAAATGACTTATAATAAGCTAAAACTATAATTTTCTGTAAATTAAAACAAAACTGTGCGTCAAGGGGTTAATAGTTATTTTTAATCAACATGTGTGTTAATGAGAGCTATTAATAATTGGGACATTTTATTAATCGCCGATTAACAGTTGGTGACAATATTTTTCCGTTGATCGCACCTTGCGAAATTGAAAATCTAATTGTTTCCATGACAAAAATTCCAAGTTTAAATTAATCTACACCTCTTATCAATTTTACTAGTTGCACTATTGCTAACGTTAATATGACTAGTATTACTTAATTAATTAAATTTGTAGTTCTTATTGGTATATTTTATATTCAATTTACCATATTACAATTAAATATAAAGTGGTATTTCAATTTAATGAAGTTAGCAATAATTAAAATTTTCGGCCTTGCCAACACAATTGAATAATTTTTTTTCCTAAGTCTATAGTTATACTTAAACGGCGACTGACAACAGGCCCATAAACTCAAATTTATTTGCTGACTAGTAACCGGAGTCAATAAAATGCCAGAACAAACAGCTCGTCCTTCCGGAATCACTATTTTATCGGTAGCAATTTATTTCATCCTAGCAACTAAATTGTCGTTAAAAATAGGTGAATATCTCAAAAAGCTGATGTTCGATTGTGTTTTTGGTTTCACCACGGTAATGTTTATGGGATAACCTGACAATAATGTCAATATTTTGACAGCGGAAGGAATATTTCCATGTTGATCCTAAAATTTGTGACACATGTATTGTAGGTACCTTTTGATCTAGACCGCTCGAGACAAAACAACAACTCATCTATTATTTTTAGCAATCCATTTCGGAAATCACCTGAAAATAAGTTGATGATTTAAGGCCGTCTTAATGTACTCTTATTCACATAGGAGTAAAATTGGAATTCTTCGGTAAAGTGAAAAAAGAACGCTCCCGTGCCAGCGGGCATTCACATCTGCGCTTGTTTATGTAATTTGGACTCGTTTTATCTCATTTTAATAAAAGATACCTTATCTGCCTGATATAAATAAGTTCCAGGAATTATTCCTGCGTTTCTCAGAATTTCAGCGAATTTGTATCGGAAAAATTCAGCGCCCGTTCGTTCACTAACGCAAAAACGCTGGAATTTTCTCGACATAAAAAAACGCGTCCGATTAATTATTCCGACGTTATTCATGTGTAAGTAAATGTGTAGACCAGTTTTCCCTGCCGGAGTGAGAGATAGCGATAGCGCTTGCTGCATGACATCATCGATATTTATGTACTTTCGAGTTGTATGGGCGTCTATAATTAGTATTAACGAAAGGTAAGGTACACACGAATGAAATATTTAATTGCTGTTATAGATTTGTAATTTTTAACAGTTCCAGTTTCGATTTGTGAACCGTTTTAATGGGGATATTATTTATGGCGTGCGAGCGATTCGCGATATTTTTTGAAGGCGCGTTAATGTCATGATAATTTTCGGCGGAAAATTATTTAATTGGCAGAAAAATTGACATTTACCCTGTCAGTTTCCATGGCTTTTTTATTGTGAACAAGGCCAGCACGTGTACTACGCGTAGGTTTAGCGAGCATCTCGCTCTCGTTCTTTCATTGACGCCAAGTGTTTTTCTTCCTAGTGCAGTTGTAGACACTTATTTTCATTTCGGTCCGGTCCAGTGTAGTAACTTAGCTGTTGGCCATTTTTCAGTTTCGCTCGTGACAACAGACAAGTACAGCAGGTGGTTACTTTGCAATACGTAACGTCTAAATACACATTAAATTATCTGGATCGCAGGTGAAGGGATATCCTCTTTATTTATACAACAACCACAATACAGTTTTTAAAAATTTGTCAATAAAACATGCTACCCACTTGAAACAGATTTCCAACTAACATGAATGGTCCATTTTAATACAAGTGGGGAAAGACGTTCATTACAAAATAACCACGTGGCGCTTGTAAATTAATAATTATTCCAAATTATTTGACAATTTTATAATGACAGTTCTGAGTGGCTCACTGTCTGTCCTGGCAGCGCATGCATAATAACGTGTTCTATGATTCACTTTTCTCACTGGTTACGAAAGTAAATACTTTCCTCTTCAAATTGAGCTCGAATTCAGTCAGTTGAATTAGAACTTTTGTAATATTATTGCCTGAACAAATTACATTCCTAAATTGCATTCTGCTTACCACTGACTAATGATGATTTTTCTCAGATTTAAAGCGAAAATGCGATTTAAAATCTCAAAATGTTTTTGTTTCTAACCGTTAAGGGCAGCAATTTTTTACCATTAATTCACCTGTGCACTGACAGAAGACTCTTTTTTTGTAAATTTAAATCACGTCCTGCACATAATAATATTAAAACGTGTACGTGAATAAACGTTGGCTAGACCCATACCATAAAGGATGTTACAACACCGTCATCAACTGCGTTATTTACTACCGGATTTGTAACAACAACGATAGAGGTCAATTGTGGTCAATTTCGTTTATGCATTGACGTTCATGGTAAAATTTTCTACTTTGAGAAAAAACTAAGTAGGGAAAAGATGTGTCAAATGGTATAGTTGGGCAAATGACACACTCTGTATTTCATGAGTAGTGTCATTTTCTGACTAATTGGCAACCTTGTAATTAAGACAATAACATAATTAATTACTAATATGATTTATACAAGTTAGCCCTTCATATAACATTTTCGCGAAAAAGCATATTTCTAATCCCCATAAAAAAATGAAAATCCGCGGTTAATAAAATTGCCATACTATAAAATAGACGTTTTATTATTTTCAATTTAATTATTCCAACGGCGCTATAACGCTGTAAAACCAAAAAAAGGTAAAAATAATGTTGGCACAGGAAATTAGTTGCCAAAATTTAAAATTCTGGTAGAGCCGTCGATTTCAAATTAATAAGTGTTTCAAACTTTTCCCTTGAAAGATCGCAAATCTTAGTCGACAACCCTATAAAGCAGGTATTTTTCACTTCAGACCCGGACTTAAAAATTTGGGTTTAGTAAATTGGATTCTTAACACAATGAAAACCTTTGACATTTTCATTACCCTCAATGAAGAAATAAATTGCAGAGCGTGCTCTGGCCAACATAACCTTCCCTAATACAAAAACTTAAAAGAATTGAATGGTTTTAAGTTCCATAAAATACTTGCTATACGGCTCTGTATATTCTTGCTTGACAATGAGGCCCAATTTTTGCGAGATGTCCTTCTGCAAATGTTTTTATTGCAGGCTCTTTTACATCACTTACTCAAGTCTAACCATAATCTTTACAAGGGTGTCATTTCAGACTCCTGTGATAAATAATGCTATTATATAACAGGCGATATTACGATACGATTTATTCAGTTACTATTAAAATCTAAATGTCAATTTGCCTGTTATTAAAATCTACACTGTAGGGTAAGATTGCGAAAACAAATTCCTTATATGTAGCTTTAATAGTTTAATAATAAATCGCTATTTCCTTTCCTTCTTCAGGTATCATATCTGTAGTAATACCATTTTCTCCTAAAAACTTTGAATTTTTTAAAATGTATTCAGGAAAAGTATGTTATTTTACATAACCCTCTTGACTATCAAGCGTAGTGGTTTGACTGTATCAATTATTGCTTCGCATGCAGCAAACTGGTTCAACGCTGTAATTATTATTTACTAACAATATTTCACAAATTAAATTATGAAAGACAACTAAATTAAAAAGTTATTTATTTCCTATTTCAACAGTGCTCAACAGGTGCCGACGGTTTTTAATGTGTTGACAAATTATTGGTATTTATTGAAAGTTTTTAATGCCTTTGAGAAGTCGATTTGTCTGATTCTTTTATTAATTCCTTGCAATGCAGCGTGTGAATCATGGACGAAGGTCGCCAGTTGACTGCACTCTATGTTAATTACGGTCGTAATTTTGTTTCTATTGAGGCGTGACAGGTAAATAAAAATGCACTGGTCGCTTTCGCAAACGTGTTAATTACTACATTTTTTAATAATTACTCTTGAAAATTACAACATACTCTTAACTGATATTTTTTCGTTTCAGGTATGTAATCTTCGCCAACTCGAGCGAACAATGACTTGTACCAATATCGTAAGTACCAGAAATTTAATAATTGTTAAATTTGTCGCGTGACTGCAGCCTTTTCAATGGAATCAATTACGAAATCGGACGTAAACAAACGATAATAATTTCGCTAAATTGCAGTTCACCAAGCGGAAAAGCGCGGTTATTAACCACATCAATCGTTGCCACTGCAACAGCTTATTAATGGACACCGTTTTCACGTGCAAGCGGTCGGGCTTTGTAATAAGTTTAATCTCCAACTACTGAATTGATCTACCCGCGATATTACGAATTCCCCACATCCGTTTGCTGCGGGAAAACGCCACAAATTCCACCAAACATACCGCGAGATCAAATATAAACCCGCCAGAGCTGGCCGTGAAAGTTCTGAAGTCATGTCGTAGATAAGTTACACTGATTGTGACCATGTATTAGAGAATTAAGTTCGAAGATTCGCGTTCACTTGATCGCACGGTATAACTTGACTTTTAACGTTAAAATCGTGTAGAAATGATTAAAAACATTTTCCTAATCCGGAACTGACAACAAAGAACGTCCATGAATAAATGAAGTATTAAGAAGTAACTGGAAAATGAATGAGTCGATGATTAGGTAAATTATACATACGCCAACGTAAACGATGCACAAGAAAACCTATTAAGAATATGCAAATGAATTTGTAATTTTGCAGTTTTGAAAGAGTATGAAATTTATTTAGTTAAAATTTCGTATTTAATGGTTTGAGTTTAAAAGAAATGTTGGTATTGCTCCATATGTACATCATACTGTGTATATTATAAAATAATGTTAAAAATATATTAATCATTCAAATTTAAGTTTGTACACAACTTTACATGAACTGCAAGTAAGAAGTAAAATAAATTAAATTTCTTCTATAAATCTATAGCACACACGTAAACGTTATTTGTATGTCTAAGCAAGTTTCAGAAGATAAATTAATACTGTTCGTATTATAGAAGGTGATGTTAGCGATATTCGTACTGGCGCGTGTCTATTGTAACACAGCTAATGGACAAATTTCTCTTGTCAATGCAGCATATGCCGATGATAAATTATTTAACCTTCCGGAGCTAACAATACAATTTAATAACAATTTTTGCCAAGCATTTTTTCCCCAGTTGAGGCAAATTTCTGCCGTCCTCAGTACCTTTCGATCTCAAATAGAGTCAGTTGATCTCAAGTTGTCAGAGTTGAGCGTTGAACAGTTCTTAAGTTATAAACGCTTTCGGTCTCACAGACCGATGTTAGTCTATTAGTTATATAAGTGGCTAAGTTCGTCTGTAACTCTATATTTACCTTAATCAACGGTGCTTTGCCAGCATTAATATATTATTTTATTCGAGATTATTTTTGGAAATGTTTCTTGCAACTAAACAATATTTTATCAACTCATTGCGTTGCTGCTAGTTTAGTTATTCAGCTGTTGAAATAAGTTCTATGCTGTTTCGTTAGGTGTAATATTTTCACTTTTCCATCAAAATGTAAAAAATGTCTGCCTGCACTGGTGAGGAAGTACAGAAAACACTTTTCGACTCTAATAAATTTACCATACATTTTCGAAACTTTAGAACTGATTATTTAGAAAACTTTCCTCTTCAAGGTCATACGAATTTGACATATTCCTACTCAGAAAAATGTGCTGCATCCAAATTCGCGATGAAAAGTATGGGGTGCTATTTAAAAAAATTGATGATGACGTCATAGTGCGAAAACAAAAGACGATCGTAAAAATTATAAATATTAAAAAAGATGCAGTTTTAAAAACTAAAGTTGACCGGACGAGGATTTTTTGTGAAAATTCTTCTAAAATGTTTTATCGAATTTATTCCATACTTTACGAAAGCACTGTATATAAACATAATAACCCGGAAGAAAAAATTCTAAGAAGAAAATTTTTAGAACTTCTTGGACACCAGCTAGTTGAGGAGCATATTAAAATTCGAGTTACTAGTACCGGCGTTTCGAAAACTATTAAATTACGTATTCAAGAAATTTATAACATTTCTGATCCTAATCCGAAAACCCCAATATATGGAAGATGTTATTATTGCTGCAGCAAGAAAAATAGAAAATCGAAATACAAATGCCAGAAATGCCCAAAATTTATGTGCTTGGAGCATTTAGTACCGATATGCCAGACATGTGTTCTCCAAGAAGAACAGTAATTTGGACTGCAAAGTTTCAGTTCCTCCGAAATATTGGGACAATTTGTTTCTTTTATATTTATTTAACAAAATGTTAAGTTTCGTTTGCGTCTTATTTTATAATAAAGGAAAGTAATCATATCGTATTTTTTAATTTTCTAATATTTTACGTTTCACTAAATTTTTAATTTTTTATAATTTTATATTTTTTATAATAAAAGCTCTATGAACACACAAACTTGGTTAAATTACCCAAACACTTTATTTTTTAAGAAATAAAATTTAAACCAAGTAATTTTCCAAAAGGCGGCTGTAATTTTTCCAATTGGTCTATGAGACCGATGTTCGACTTCATGTTTTATAAAGCTAAGTTAGTTCCCAAAGGTTAATGCTAGTATTTCGTTCAGCGCAAGTAAATTTAATTTTTGTTGTTTCACTTCAGCCAATCCAAATTTTTATCTTAAACTTTGGAACCGTTCATTTAAAATCTGTTTATTTAAATCGATTGTTTATTGTTCTTTTTTTGCAATCATAAGTGACCGTAGTGTTCTTAATTTACTTGCTTTTATCGTCGCAGATAAATTCGTCGATAATAGCAATTACCGAGATAATTTTGAAAGGTGGAGTTTAGACTTGCATTGGTAATTGGCCTTTCATTTAAACCGATTCTGTTCAAAAGTGGATCTTAGATGAACACCCGCACGGAGTTTATATTTAGATGAGCGATCCTTTTTACAATTTGTCATTGGCCTTCAAACTGAAATAGATAGCGTGTAAACAAACATTAAATATTAAATTCACTCTTTGTATTTGTGCAAACCAAAACATTTCACAAGTTTCCATTATGCGGCGTCAAAATCGAACTTGATTTGTGTCTAATCCGAACTAAAATCTCAAAAGGAAAACTCAATTGGCGCAAAGTACATTCTAATCGCAACATCTCGTTGCAGATACGATAAAAATAACATTGTCAAAATAAAACACTATAAAAGCAGTCTGAATACCATCAAACCGTCACTGACACAATGAGATCATCCTTTAATAATGTAGGTATAGGGAAATTCCATTTAAATTGTTGAAGTTGTGTTGGTAAACCAGTCGGGTCTGTTTTGCGAGAAACTGTTAATCAAGCGTCTTTTTTTTAAACAATAGTGCTGAATGGAAAGGTAATTTTGCTAAACGTGTTTCTGCAAACCATTTGAATAACATTTTATGAATGAAAATTAAATTCAACTAATTTACTCACAGCATCATTTTGTGAATGAATCCATAATTGTTGCACTGTTGAAAATCATAAAATTTGAAGTTTAAAGTCTTTGGTGGGATGGCCAAGTATAACAAGGACAGATTCGCGGCGCCGCGAATATCCAATTCATTACATCAGAAGATAATCAATTCTTTCGATTTCTATTAAAAAAGGAAATGAATTTTTTGTTTTTTTTCATTTCTTATTATCGGAACTGTCGTTCTGGTTATAACGTATTGAGTTGGCGGTGTGGCAAATTTTAAATGATTTGCGTTCACACTTTCAAAATATTGCGACCGCCTGACTTACCGAAATAGCCTTCTAAAATTTATCGTAAAATGAGTTTGAAGTTGTAAAAAGAGTGACGATCAACAAGTTTTTCCACGCGACAAGTTACAGCTTATTTGTTGTTGTTAGACGAGGAAGTTTCTCTAGAGTTTTGCTTGAAATTTGGTGTACATACAACGACAAGTTTATAGGGACATAATTCAAAACATGATGTCATGCTGTTGGAGCAGTTAAACAAATTTGATTTTTTGATACATTCGTTACGTTTGGGTTGTATTTGAAGTCTCAGATCGAAAGGACTCCAAAATAGTAAACTGACGACAACTTAAAAACGGTTCGAGATATCGAAAATTAATAAAAATAATAATCAGAACTCAGTTATAGCTACAACTTTTGTATTATTAATTTTGTTGTAATTCACAAAACAATGCTAAATTTCATACTTTGATATTGTCGAATTCTTTTATGCTTGTGAACGTTTGCGCCATCTTCATCACTAACTAACAATAAATTTGTTTTGAACCTAAACATCTTGTGTTTAAAAAATTGTGACGTTCTGGCCGGCTATAGACAATTCAAGCTAAGCATGCGACTCTAGCGTAAATAAATTGAACTAAGCGAACTTCTGGTCGTGACGTCACGTCGTGTCACGTGCTTGTGTTGTTGTTCGAATTTTGTAATAATTTGATTAGTTTTCAATAATTCTAAAGAAGAAATGAACTAATTTGTAATTTGTTTGTTTGATATCACGTATATTATCGATACGCGGTAAAACTAAAAACCTGTATGTCTTAATAATAAGGAAAGAACAGGATTTATTGAAAATGGTCGAGTGATTTGCGTATTTGTTTCTTAATTTTTGATAATTAATATCCTAAAGAATTTCGGCCTCGCTACAGTAGTTATATTATGAGCTACGTTTTCAAATCGATCGGGAGATCAAATCGATTTCTTAAAATGTTCTGACTAAAACATAAGCTCCCACGCAGGTAATAACGTACTAGTTTATTGTGCAAGATGAAAAGATATTTATTTTTGTCGCTTTTTCTGTTTATTATTAAAAAATTATATTAATAATTCTTGTTTTTTGCGTATAAATCATTTTTATAAAGTCCTGCAAATATTTAGGCGCAAACCTTCTAAACTTACGACAGTCTGCCGAATTTCAAGAACGTTTTCATTAAACCAATTTCAGGTTAGTCAATATGGTATATGGTACCGGCACCTAAGAGTACTCAACCCCAATTGATTGGTGATTTTTTTTGTAGAGTCATCGAAAGTGATGTAAATTTAAGCAAATTTTGACAATTCTGTAGTAAGCCATATGTCTGTTGACGTTGATCCTTACATGTATGCCGTATAGGTTATCTATTAAGTTATAATTTACACTACTTACGATGAACATGAACGAGCCTATGTACGTTTTAAAGTTTTAAGAGTTTTAATAAATAAAATTAATGAAATTGCCTGGATAAAAGGTCGTATTTGACTTGCACATAGAGTAGGCGCTCGGTTATATAAACACTTCATTATATGAACGATCCACAACAGTGAACAGTAAAAATTTTACACACCAGGTTCTATAGAGTGAATAAGCTCAATCTCGATTAAGTGAACATTGTCACATCTTGTTGCTACAGAATGGAAAATAAACTGTATATATGATTCTGCGAACAAAGAGCAAGGAACCTTCCAATAAGGAGTGAACTAGTGAAAATTACAGTTGTCTTTACATGAAGTTCTGAAAGAAAATGATGATTTTCTTGCTAGTGATGGGTGGCTACAAAAATGTAAACGCACATTTGGCATCCGATTCTTAAAAATATCTGATGAAAAACTGTCAACAAATTCTGAACCTGTGGTTCCTTTCAAACAAGATCTGCGGCTCAACTATAGACAGATCAAATCTAACAAATGACCAAATTTATAATGCCGACGAAACTGGTCTCTTTTGGAGGCTACTTTGATAAAAATTTAAGAAAGAACAGCACCAGGGAGGAAAGTTGAAAAAGCTACGCTAACTTTTCTTGCTTGCACAAATACAACTGGGGAACACGATGTCCAACCACTTGTAACGGGCAAAACAAAAAATCCAAAGCGTTTTAAAAACTTTCCTCTTCCTGTGGATTACGATTATTTCAAAAATGCTTAAATAACATCGGCAATTTTTGAAAATTGGTTTCATAATTGTTTTATTCCTTAAATTAAGAGATATTTTAAAGAAGCCATTCTTCTATTGGATAATGCCTCGAGTCAACCATCTGTATTAAATTTACGTTCAGATGATGAAAATATTTTTGTTCTATATGTAAAATTATGTCTCCAAATGTAACACCCTTGATTCAACCATTACAAAAAAAAATCATTACAAAACTATACTATAAATTGTTTGTTATCTATTGTATCTTCCAAATCTGAAGATCTGCCAAAACTTTTAAAGGAATTAACAATGAAAGATGCTATAATAAACCTTTCTTTGGCATGGAATAAGCTTCAAGTTGAAACAATAAAGAAAAAGAATATTCCTCTTGGCGTTGGGTAGGAAATGTGTAGAAGTGAAACAGAAAATCTAAACGAAGTCACAAACATATTAAAAGAAGTGGATAGTCAGTCTGAATATTCAAAAGAGGATATTGAAAAGTAGAAAAAAGACCTGGTAAATTAACAAACAATTAGTGATGACGATGATATTATAAGTGAAGATGAAAATGTTACTCCAAACACTGAAATAAGTTCATCAGAGGCTGTAAAAGGTTATTCTCTGGAGCGAAAAAAATATTTTTAATATTGATGACTTACTAGTACATATTGCGAAAATGTAGAGAGAAAGCATTGCAGAAAAGTTTGGTTGTTAAAAAAGTCCAAAAACAACACAATATTTTAATATAATTAACCGTTCAATATTAATAAAATATATAATACCTATGTATGTTTAATTTTATTTCCGATTATATGAACAATTGGATTTTATGAACACCACCGATTTCTATTAGTTCACATAACCGACCGCCTACTCTAATTCATATTAGGAACTCAGATGTTTGCATTCATATTAGTTACATTATGTGCTCGTTAAATAATATAACATTAAATGGAACCAACGATGGAGTATTATGAAGTTCATAAAAATAAATTCATATTTTACCATTTTATCTTATTTTGCGCTGTTTTTTGATACTTTTTTATAGCGTTTGAATATTCTAACCTCACAGAAAAGAATTCGAACATATTAAACTACGAAATTTGACGTTATTATAAAAAATACAAAATAAATGAATATAGCAAAAGTTGTAGACAATACCGAGTTCCGTAATTATTATTCTTGTTACTTTTCTCCATTTCGAACCGTTTTCAAGTTATAAATTCATTTGTTCGGTTTTGTTTGGTGCTTTGAAAACATGTTCTAATTGTGCATTTTTACACCAAACATAAAAGTTTAATCGGAGCGTTATCAACTATTGTAGTTACACTCTAACCCAAAGTGAGTAAGTATGTAATCATAAACAGAAAGATTACCGCACACCTCAAAAAAAAACAAATTAGACCTATTTGTTTTTTAAAGGATGTTTGTATACAAAACCAATGCATAATCAGCTGCAACTGGATATCTTCGGCTCTATGTTGTCATCGTTGCTCCACTCAATTTAATCGCTTTGTTCGCTGTCTTTTGCTCGGTTTGTTTTCTTTGTAAATAAATATTGCGTGCGGGCGGTCCCTTTTACTTTTACACTAATTGCACATTGTATTAAATGTTTTGCGTGCTTCAACTTATTAGATCCATTGCGTATGACGAATCGACGAGGTATCGCAGAGTGATCTCAAAAAATTACTTTCTCGGCCATCTCGGCCTGCATTAAATATAAGCTCGATCATTAAATTAATAATCTAAACAGTCGAAAATAACTCTGACCGGCCGTGTATTTATTTTCAGTCGGATGCGGTTCATCTCGAAAAATAACAATGCGAGATGCATTAAATCAGCGCCGGCAGTTCTGCGGTAATCCGCAAAGTAGTGCGGATTTAAAATCGAAATTTCGGGCCTAGGACAGAATATAGGCAGATAAATACAGTTGTTAAAAATGATCTCATTTTTCTGTCATCGGGGATAAAGAGGTCAAAGCCCGTAATACACCAGTACGTAAACATTTCAAGTGGTCATTGCGTATTTAGAATATCCTTTCTTCGTAAATATAGGCATGACATCAGGGCTGTTCTGTCCATATAACTTATCGTATATAAGGCTGGCTGTAAGGACACATCACACCGGTGTCATTATACTGTATCAGGGCTGTCGTTCTGATCTCATCCTTTATTTTAGAGCTCGAGACGATCTACTGTTTAAAAAGGATTTTTTTAGCGCGTCTGTAACCTGTAACGTTGACCTTTCCAAAGGTTGTAACGACTCGAAAAAAGTTATTTTGTTAAAATCAAGTTAACACATCTGTCATAGTTGCCTCGAAGTTTTGCAGACTTTTTTCGATTGATGATCTTGCGCCCAAAACATGTGTATCTGTCTAAATTAAAGGCTCACAATTGTTATTTTGGAATTATGCCACACCTTGCGTCCCCTTCTATTCCTGGCGCTTTATTTGATCACTCGAAGAAAAATAAAGTGTATCAACCATAATAATTCTCTTGCGTACTCGTGACGCCAATTAAATATTACAAGTGTAAACTCTATTAACGGATTAATTTAAAAATCAAGCAAAACGCGTCTAAACAACAATTGTCTAAATTGTATAAATTCATTGCGATAACGCTTTGTTTATTTATCTAATAATTTTGACACATAATTGCTACAGTCGAACTCGGTTATAACGAAATAGTTGTGGAAAATTGAAAAAATGAATTAGTGTTTACAGCAGAAATCACTTATAATAGACTAAACAGACATTTCAATCTATATAAATAGAACTGGATCTTACGGACTCGCTTATGATGGAGTTTTGATTGCACCGAATAAAAAATTCTCTAAAAATTCATTATATCGGCATCGAATTCAGGAATTTCCCTCATTACACAAAATGCAAATTGTTTTAAATAACACCACTTTCGGATTGTTCATAAAAAGTTATAATGTGGTGCATTTTACGAAAATCGTACCACGCGGTCTTATTAACGATATTGATATTAATAAAATTAATGCGAATAATTTTCTTTTGTAGTATCTATTTATAAAGCTGTTTTGTGTGGTTTTTCAATTTCTGAAATCGCTTTATTAATAACGGAGTTATAGCATGGTACTTTTTTCTTGAGACATCCTGTATAGTCAACTTTATAGAACAATGTTATTCTTTATAGAAGTTTTTTTGTTTAAAGTTAAGACTATAGATTTCAATTATTTAAATTACCATACCACAACGTTGCGGCGAATTCACCTTCCCGATAAAAATATGAAATTGTATTGAAATTAAAAATTTGTTTTATAATTTAAAAATAGTTATTCCATTCTACACAAGTAATTTTTTGACTCTACCGTCTCTTGTCTTAAATTGAACCTACGATGTAAATAAATATCCTTATGTTCAATTTTAAAAAAAAATAAAGTCTATCAGTAGTGTCTATCCCAGCAATTCTTGATAATATAAATTTGCTATTTGTCAATTTAGGAATAAAAATTTGGATTGTTGTAGTTTAACCCATTAGCGCTCAGCGGTACCATATGGAGCCATAAAACACCCCCACTGAAAATGCTCCTGAACCTTCCTAGAAACTTACCTTAGTGTCAGATAATTTTTTTTTAAATATAAACAAAAAATTATTCCGATAGTTAATAGGTTAAGTTTGGAATTTAGTTATTAAAATGTAATCAAAAGAAGAAAAAATTAATATTATCAATTGGTATAAAAATATCAATAGCTACAAACAAGTCGATTTATTTTCCTACAGTTGTTCCGACAGATCGATACCATCTGTCGGAACAGTAATGAATTAAATCCCATTTATTTAAGAAATGCTGTGCAGGGATTTTACAATCGTTTAGCGTATTGCTTAGAATGTGAAGGACGACAATTCGAAAATTTATTTATTTTTCATCAATTATCCTGTCGGAACAGTATTGCATTAAATCCTATTCATTTAATTCGAATATTTATTGTAATTTTTCTTTTAAATAAATTGTTCTATTGTTCCAACGTCTTACCATTACAATTTAACAATACGTAACCTAAAATAAATGTCGTGAAAATACGATTGATTGCATACGTTGATTGATTCACTTTTTTTAAATTGAACATAGGGATATTTACATCGTATGCTCAATGTTAAAAAAGAACGGCAAAAGGAAATCAATGACTTCATTATAACAGAGTTTCACTATATTACACTTTTAGTTTGAGACGTTTTTAAGTATGTGTTCAGCATATAATAATAATTAATGACTTTTTCGTTATTGTTTTCGCCATTATCAGCAACTTTTGTCATAAACAGGAACCGTAAACAAATGTAGTAAATAGTAAACAAGAGACGTATTTCGACCGCGTCAATATCCATTAGTTACTCGTAATAAAATTGGTGAAACTGTTAGCAACTGATAAATTTGGATACTTTTTTAAACATGAGTCTACTGACCGACGATATCATGACATCACCTCCCAGAACGATGGCTTATGTCATGGTTAAACGTTGTAGTTCGGGGTCTTAGTCCTTTTTACCCTTGAACGACACAAAAGCCACGCATGTACCCGCGACTGAGCACTTTCGGTAATCGATCCAACACGAAAATCATCTTCGATACAAGTGCGTTACATCACCGAGATGTATTTCTGGGAAATATTAGAAATGCCAATGAACGTATCGGGCGTTATCTTCGGACAAGGCTACTGTCAACGATTTGCCGCATTCTCCTGTCACCATTTGTATTAATTACCATAAAAGTGTAGGATTGTTAATTATCCGTGCCCGCGTTGCAAGCTCTCAGACTCTGGTCAGATTTTGCTTTTATGACCATATCGATACATTCCATGACGTCAGCTAATTGTTTATTCCGTAAAGGTGCGGATGGAAAAACAGAAATGAAAAATTAATCAGAATTTGTACTTCTTGTGGGGAATTGACGGGCGACATTTTTCAAGCGCAGCATTTACATATTTAATGTTAAAAAAATCGTTTTTTTAAAAGATGGTACCGCCGTCACATTAATAGTCTCAAACATATTTATTGTCAGCGATTATAAACACTGAAATAGTCACAAATAATTGTTCTTTGTATCCCTCGATTCATCATGGCATTGCATTGAAATAAAATCTGTTATTTATGGCCGTACACACCGATTTCATCCATAGATCAAAACATAGTTTTCCAGTTTATGCAATAGTTTGAATCACGGATTTAGTGCATGTGTATCTCAAGCTGTGCAATGTCTGACAGTGATGAATGTAAATACCACTGGCATTTACAAATTTTATTTATGCGAAGAATTCGTTCAGTTTTCTTGATTATTATTAAGATAAACCGATTATTTAAATGTATAAATTAATAAACTGTATTAGTGCGAACTCTGGACTGTAAGGTGGATGCCCCAGCTCACTTAATTGATCTTGTTTTGTTTTATCCTCTTATTGAGCGAAAAAAATAATATGACTCATTATGGATACAAAAAGGTTTATAATTTCCGAAACAGGAGTCAAATATTGTGATTTTAACTAATTTATTTCTCCTCTTCATCTTGTTCTTCTTCTAATAGAATTTTCATTTCCATTTTTAGACATACGCCTCTTCCACTTCTTTCTTCTAACTTTTCTTATTGTATAGGCTGCTTGCAACCAGTTTCGGCCTGCAATTACTTTTAGGTCGTCTGTCCACTTCATTGGTGGTTTTGCTCTGGGTTTTTTTAATTTGTATAGTCTCCATGTTGGGATTGTCTCTTCCAATTTGTTTATTTCTTCGCTACGTTATTAGAAGATTTCCATTTTAGCTTTAGGAGTTTAAACGACACCTTTGCTACCTTGATTTTCTGCCTATTCCATGTATTTGTTTTTCTGTCTTTTTGAGTGTTATTCCAAGCATTATTCTTTCCATGGCGTGCGACGTAACTCCTCTTTGTAACTGTCCAAGTTTGCGTTCCATTTGCTAGAATTGGTAGAATGCACGAGTGAAAAACTTTTGCTCTGAGGTGCAGTTTGATATTTAGATTTTTCAGTATGTAGCTCAGTTTGCCGAACGCTGCCCAATCTAGTTTTCTTCTCTTTTTCATTTCCTCTGTTTGGATTTCTCTATTCGTTATGTTCTTTTGGCCCATTTCTACATATTTTCTAACATTCCTCGTTTTCTCTTGTGGTTGTAGTTTCTTCTTTGTGTTACTGATATTAATGTTCAGTACCACTTTCCCAGGTTCTACTTGTAATTCTTGGAGCGTTAATTGCAATTCATGTTGATCATTTACTTACAAAACTATGTCATCTGCATATCGTAGATTACTAAGGCGTCGTCTTTTATGTTCACTCCTTTGTTGGTCTAATTTATTTATCGGCCTTTAATATAGATCAACCTGTATATTATTATTGAAATGTATTGCTAACCACCATTTAGGTACCCGAGTAACAAATATATTTATAGACACACTGTATCAATGCAATTAATGAGTTCATTTGTGTTAATTAGATAAAGTGTGTTCATTTACAGTTTGGTCACAGTTGGTGAGATTTTCGCGCTTATCTCAACCACAAATCAAACAATGACGGATGACCACAAAATAAATCCAGCGATAAGATAACGAGTCTGCTGAAATAAAAAAGCCTGCGCACATTTTGTTCTGTTTATTACAATCTGTTGAAAACGTTTCATACCACACTATATCAGTGTGGTTGATTTACAAACCGCAAACTGGTGAAAAATAATATATTTTTAGTATTTTTGCTTTTACATTTTATTACGCTTGATCTCCGATATTGTTTGAAGGTCTGAATAAAAAAATGACTTGAATTTATTCAGTAATCTTTCAACAATTCCAAATTCTGCTTCATCGTATGACGACAGGGATCCATTAGTCGAACAAAAAACTTGATTTGTGCACTTTTGAATTATCTAACTTGATTGTAATTTGTCAAACCCAAATTAATTTAAGCATACATTCTGATATTCTGTAAAATTAATTCAGAAAGTAACTTGTTAAAATTGAGAAGCGATAAGATACACAAGATTTTGTGTGACATCATCGCTTTCCACCGTTATTTAGAAAGCTCGAAGACTTTTCACGCTATTCCGCTAGAGTTAACAAGTTTATAAAATAATCGCCATCATTCCATTTTCTAAAATAAATTGTCTGCATAGTTTGAATTAAGTAAACAGAGGCAGAAGTTATGTAGGTAAACTAAATACAAGAAACCTACTAATCGCAGATTCCAGTGGCTGTATTGATCTCCAGGACAGATTTCATTAATAAACAGTGTCGGCCGTAGTACTAAACCTGTTGGCATTTAACAACACCTACTCTCACTTTCAGCTCCACACAATTTTTATCTGTAAAAATAGCTCGCCAGTTCTTCTTACCTCCGTAAAATAGCAACGGAAAAAATTCATCACTAACGTTTTTACTGAATCACTATCAAACTCCTCGTCCTTTTTACATTGCGGACGTGTGTAAAATGACACCCAATTTTTTTCGGAAGAAAAATTAAAACTACACTTTAATAATTTAACTCAAGTTTGTACACAACTTAACCGAACAAAATCTATTGAACTTCCCCTATAAACATATTGCACATAAGAAAATTATTCCACTACAAAATAGGCAATGAAAACATTTTGATGTTCGCAATCGTTTTTGTTACTGAATAGTTCATATTAACGAGTCGATTCATTTTGGTGAAGTTTGCCATTTTAAACAACCGTGATTACATCTTCAGAATGTATCAAACTTGTTTATTAATAACAAAAACGGTGACAAAATTAAACGTTGATATCATTTCAAAGATAAAAAGAATCTCAACTGAATTTATGGAACGCACGAGTTATTTGAGCTTTTTTCAACATGAAGCGGTTAAAAACACAAAAACACTTGCAGTTAAACTAAATCTGGTTAATTGAATTTTAATTAATTAAATAAAATTAATGTATTTTGCGATTATCTTGTTAACAATATTAAAATTAAGAGTCCGGCGCCACAGTAATGTAAATATTTAACTTTTTATTTTATCAAACAAAGTTTTTTTCGACGATTAAATGTTTTTATTGAAGTTATTAATTTAGCAACTCTCTTCGAGCGGAAATGATAGTGATGGTTTGCACATTTTATGTAATGCATTTGTAAAAGATCAAAGTTCCGGGGACAATATCGTTGATAATAAAACTGATAAGAATAAATTTATTTTCGGTGATAAAGTAGATAAGTATAAATAAACGCAAGGCAAGTGGCACTTTTTTTTAATTCTTTGTTTGGAAAATAAATCAAACACAGAAATAGTTGCACATATTCATTCATAGCCAGTAGAAGCGATGCTTGCAACCATTGTTATCATTTTATGCAACTGATCCAAGGACGCGGTTTATAACAATTAGATTACATTTCACTAACGTTGTTTGGAGCACTTATCTCATTCAAACTACATAAATAATAGTAGCGAAAAACACACGTAATAAAATAGCGATTAAACTAAACTAAATCAGACCAGGGGCGGGCAGCCTTTTTCAATAATGGGCCAAATAAATTTCCTATACAAAAATAAAATTAAAGAAACTATTTTCGTTGTGAATCTTATAATTGTAAATAAACAGTGCAAATACACCGTGATTCACGTAACTTTCCGAGGCATACGCCCAATGCACGCAACCCAATATTCAAAAATCACAACATGCTAGATACAAAAAACATATATTTAAATTTCATATTTTTGAAAACTCCTGACAGAAATAAAGTGTTTGACTTTAAGGTGCAATATTGCAGAACTCATTTTTTGATTAACGCTCTTATTGCAATATGAATATAACTGGTTATGCAATTGGACTACTCATTTATACAGTGCTCTTTTTGTCATGGAACGCATGGGAACGGCGTTCCACCACCTGTTTTCGACGATTTTTTTTTTTTTAATAGCTGTTGGTCTAAATAAAATCGCGTTTAGCGTTCCACCACCTTTTTTTACTAAAAGAGCACTGCATTTATGTAATATTTAGAATTCTTCTGTCAGGAGAATGAACGCCAGGAAGGTAATTAGTTTAACGGTTTTTCTGTTGTGGCGGTTTGTCTTGGTAAAATTTTGAAGCTTTGATTCATTGCGTTTCTACAAGATTGTGAGAAAGTACAATTAAAAAATGATACGTAACATTTTCAAACTTGTCTAAGATTTAGTACTAAAATCAGCAAAAGCGACAACCTGCTCCAACACTTTGAATATTAGCAACGTTTGTGACTTTTTCATTCGCCAATTGTGAAGTTAAAATTCGCCCGCATAATTAAAAAATTTTAATCGAAATACTTATGCCATAGAATGACTAACACACTAGAGAAAAGAGTAGATTACTCTTATACAGTGAGGACGCGTGGGTTGAAATAAATTCATTTAAAATGTATGGGTTTAGTTATTGGAAAAACGCTCGGACACGTCGATTTTTGTTTTTAGAACTGCATCTTTTTTGATATTTATAATTTTAAGATCGTCTTTTGTTTTCGCACTATGATGTCCTCAATAATTTTTTTAAATTGCATCCTATATTTCTGTTCACGAATTTGGATGCAGCGTATTTTTCTGAGTACAGAAATGTCAAATTCGTATGACCTTGAAGAGGAAAATTTTCGAAATAATCAGTCCTAAAGTTTCAAAAATTTATGATACAATTATTAGAGTAGACCACTAATAATATCATCAAGGAAGCGCTGGAAATCGAGCAAAACATTCAATTGCGTGTTTATTTTTCCGGTTTATTGAAGTAGACTTTAGATTTCAGATAACCCCATAGATAAAAATCTAATGGAGTTAAATCGGAAGACCTAGCTGGCCATTCGATAAAACCTCTCCTTCCAATCCATCTATTTGGGAAAATATTACGAAGGTATTCTCGTACTGTTCTCGAATAGTGTGGGGGCGCTCCATCCTATTGGAATCATACTGAATGTGCCGGTATATTTGGGTTTTCATTATTCAGGTACACTGCACTTACACTGGGTATTATGTCATTTTGTAGTAAGTCTAAATATTTTTCAGAATTAAGTGTTCACTCAATAAAAAAGGACCCAAAATTCAGGTACCCATAATTCCGGCTCAAACGTTAATTTCTGAGGGAATTGTGTATGACTTTCCATTCTCCAATGTGGGTTTTCTGGTGCCCAATATCGAAAATTTTGCCTGTTTACCGAACCATTCAAACGAAATGTTGCCTCGTCGGAAAAAACTATCTTACGTAAAAATTCCGGGTTGGCATTGCATCTATCCATCATTATTTCGCAAAATTCTAATCTGCGGTCGAGATCGTCTTCAATAAGTTCCTCAAAAAAATGTACTTTGTATGGGCGCCATTTGTTCTTGTGTAAATATTTTAGAACAGAAGATTTACTTAGTGACTGTTTTGCAGCTACTTGTTGACTTGATTTGTGCGGATTTTCTTGTAAATCGAGCAAAACATTCAATTGTGTATTTTTTTGGAACTGTAACATGGTTGGTTTTGTAATTGTCTGTTACGTGGCCAAAGTCTCTAAACTTTTTCTCCATCTTACTAACTACTGATTGTGTAATATGCTTCTCCGGGTACTTATCATTGAACAATTCACAAACTTCAGCTTGTGTTCGAGTATTATCGTCATATCCTACCATCATCAACATATCTATTCGTTGTTTCTCAGTTAAACGCGCCATTCTTCAAGCTTTGAAACTGTACATGACAAGTGTCAACAATCAAAAAAACAAAATAAACACAATTGAATGTTTTGCTCTATTTCCAGCGCTTCCTTGATGATATTATTAGTGGTCTACTCTAATAATTTTATCATAAATTTTTGAAACTTTAGGACTGATTATTTCGAAAACTTTCCTCTTCAAGGTCATACGAATTTGACATTTCTGTACTCAGAAAAATGCGCTGCATCCAAATTCGTGAACAAAAATATAGAGTACAATTTGAAAAAATTATTGATAACGTCATAGTGCGAAAACAAAAGACGATCTTAAAATTATAAATATCAAAAAAGATGCAGTTCTAAAAACAAAAATCGACGTGTCCGAGCGTTTTTCCAAAAACCAAACCCATGAATTTTAAATGAATTTATTCCAACCCACGCGTCCTCACTGTATAATAGATATTAACTAAGTTTAAATTTTATTTTTCAGTTATACCATAAATTCATTCAACTTAAAATGTAATGCTTGGGGGGAACATGCCAGTAGAATGATAGTTTGGAATTAAATTGACCCGTGGGAAACGATTGAGATTATAAATCCTATATTTGAAATTAAAAAGTACATAAAAATCGTACAAAATATGTAACTAATGGACTTTCGAGCCTTATTTGCAGAAAATAATTTGATGTAATGTTGTAATAATTAGTATTGTGGAATTTCCTTACTTTTTATTTTGTTGGTCATCGTGTTCATTAAAATTACTCCAACTTCCTATCGCGTGCATGAAATCTTTGCAAACAAAGCGAAGGAAACGAAGTTACGAAAAGTGCATCCTTCGAAAAAATGTCATACATTCCATATTGTCACTGTTTATCTTTGTAATAATTAAAAACATTTTGCAATTGTTATCGAAGTTTCAGTCATTACTCTAATTACAATGATAAAAAAACTTATCTTCACAAAACCATAAAACGAACTATTTTTAACGATTTTACTGTTTATTAAAAGCCATGACCGAATCGCAACGAAATTGACATTGTCATGTTAATTGATGGTTGTCAGTACATTATCTACTCGACACAATATCATATTTATTGGAGAAAAATTGCAAGCGACCACTTGGTTTAAAATCCATGGCAGGTTCAGGTTCAAACGCGTTCCTTTATCTGTCTGAATTTTGAACAAAGCAATGTTCGTGACATTAGTTGTTCAGTGGCTTTAAACAAAACGTGGGTGCATCTTTTCTTTTCTAAAAATTCAAGTTTAAGACTAAACATTGAACGTATGAAACTAAATATAAAAAACGAAATGGCGTGATGTAACCACATAAACCTCAAATTAATTCCACTTACGATTTTACTGGTCGGTTGAAGTTCTTAAATGGTAGTTTCAGGTATTTGAGTGAAACTCGTTTTTACATCCTAATTTAATTAAATTAGAAGATTCCAAATTAAACGTTGAAATATATTTAAGTTAATAAGACCTCGAATCACTGTTATTAACTTTACCATTCGATGTAATATTTGTTTGCAGACATTGAAAACTTGCAAGTTTATAAACATTTCATGAACAGAGTTAAAAAAAATTTATGAAACTTTTTTATTGTCTCGGTATAACAATTTGAAACTAACCAACATGCAGGGGTAAGTTTGAAAATCAAGACCGTTTCTGGAATTAAAAAACACACCATACTAAAGTTAATGGTGCGTTGTTGGCAAATTTATTAAATTAAATAAAATAATTGAATTAAACAAACGCTTACACAATAATTTAAATGTAATCTACGATATGCGGACGACATAGTCTTGATAGCAATATACAACGTGTCCCAGAAATAATGTCATTAATTTTAACTTGTGATAGAACTCGTCAAATCCAAAAACTTTTTTAAATAACTTTTTGGTGTAAACATTTTGATTAACAAGTTAAAATTGTTGACAGATTTTACTCTTATTTCGTTACCCGCCTATGGATAATAATGCTGAATGTTAAACACCGATGAGCGTAGAACAAAAAACCAATCCAAGAAAACATTCTTTGCTTTTTAGTTCTGTCGACGCAGCAACTCATTAATTTGACCGTTGCTGTTATTGTAAAGTTCTGGAATGCAAATTGAAAAATGCTATGGTAAGTAATACATAAATGAAATAATTTGAGTCCTTGTCAAAGTTTTACTACCAAAAATGGTATCTTCAAAATAATTGTTGCAAGCATTTACAAGTCAGAATAACAAAGACTAGATGTGCGGCGGGTGGTTTAAATAAGTGAGTAAAAAAATTATTTATTATAAAACGCACATACCTTGAATATCCAATGAAAGAAAGAACAATACGAAGCAGGACAAGAAACATACTAACAAAACGTAGATAATTTTTTATGCAGTCAGCAAAAACTAATATTCACGATCACCGTCGGTGATTTATCAAATCAAGGAGGCTCGTCAATTTCAGGGAGGGTAAAATGCCAAAACAAAATTGCGATTTCGAAAAAATGGTACATAGAAAAAATGTTTGTTTTGAGGAGTTCTACTACGGGTTAAAATTAATGACATTATTTCCGGGACACGTTGTATAGCTGAGTCAAAACAGAGGAAATAAAGAGAAGAAAACTAGGTTGGACAGCGTTCGGTAAACTGAGCTACATACATTCTGAAAAATCAAAATATCAAACTGCACCTCAGAGCAAAAGTTCTTGATTCCTGCTTTCTACCAATTCTAACATATGTAGTGCAAACATGGCCAATTATAAAGAGGAAGATGAACCTACTTGGAGTTACACAACACCCAGGAAAGACTAATGCTTGGGATAACACTCAACGACAGGAACACAAATATACGTATTAGGCAGAAAACCAAAGTAATAAACGTCCCCAAAGCCCCAAAGCTAAAATGGCAATGTGTTGGTCACGTAGATAGAGAAGAAATAAGCAAATGGCAAGGACAATCTCAACATAGACACTATACAAATTCAAGAAACTCAGAGGAAAATTACCAATGAGTTAGACAGATGACCTGAAAGTAATTGCAGGTCGAAACTGGTTGCAAATAAACAAAAATTCAGCTGACATTCTTTGCATTAAGAAAGAATTGACAATTTTGACATGAAGTAGGTGATCTCAAATTGGTCAATAATAGTTTTTGCGTCAGCTAATAAGGACAAGGTCTGACATTTGAACTTGATGTCTAGAAGTCAAATTAGTAATCTCCTAATATGTACAATTGCGTCAAGCAATGTCATAATCGTACATTAAACTGATTTACAAGCCTACTGACAAATCACCTACATCAGTAGCTTGCTCCACATGTCAATACATCATTATTCCAAACAATGTGAGTGACGTTGTGCATAGATTAAACAAAAACATGCACACGACATTTCCATAAATATAGACTTTATTCATTAGCAGTAATTTTATGTTAATTACCTGCTGAAATTTTTATATGCGGCGTGGTACGTATGCCACTTTTTATATCAATTTCGAGGATTTATTTTTATTTATAATTAATTCGGAATAATTGCCAATATAGCTAATAGGTTTGACTGGAGTGTAATGAAATCTTTCCTCACGGATTTCTCTTTGTCACTTGGATTTATTATAATTGTCACTTTATAATCATCATCAAAAGTCAAGAAAACAATTTAATGATAATCGCAAATAAACAAAATAACAAATATTTCATTCGATTCGCAGGTAGAAAAACAGCGAAAAATATTAAATACAAGTGGCAACATCATTAATGCAACCAGCAAATATTAAATCCCAGTAGCAAATATTGAACTGAAGTGATAACTTTTAAAATCAAGTATGTTATTTCTACGTAAATAATTCGTATAAGTACTTCAAGAATTTTGAGAAAAACTGATTAACCCCTAACCTCATTGTTCGCAGTTCTGCCAAAGAATAGATACATAAATGAACAAGAAGCGAAACGAGATGGAAATCCTTTGTTATTTGATGTCATGGATTTTGAATGTGCAGGTCTGGCCAAAGTGTCAAAATCTGCTCACGACCAATAACAGGAATGTAAGATACAGGTTATTTTCAAACAACGCCGCGAATATTTATTTACAAATAAAAAAAATTTTCACATAGCCTTTTGAATTCTTCTACTGATATTACATTCTCTTTCACTGTCAAAGTTTTGGATTCTAGAATATTCTTCTTTCGTTGTAATTTTAATATATTTCGCCGCAGTTTGTTCTTTCGCGGCGTATTTGCGGTGCAAGCCCGGGGTGCTTGAGTTGCGGAAGAAGACGACTTCGGAGACGATTGAAGAATAGCCGGCACTGAGACTGTTTCTTGGACAGTACCAATTTGTTGTTGAGGAATACTAAGATTAAAAAAAGTAACATGAAGGACATTTCAACATTATAAAATCACAATTAATTTTTAACTTACATTTCGGGGAGATAAAGTGTCGGTTTAGCATGGGGAAGTAATCTACGCCTGTGAATATTTAAAAACATTGTTCCTTCAAAGTGTTTGGCACATACTTTTAATTTTTGAAAATAATCACAGTTTTTATTAAGGAGCTCTAATCGTCCACACTGACTTAACCATTCAATGCATCTGTAATAATAGCAAATTTAAAAATTAGAAAAAGTTTTTGTTAATAAACTTTATTTATTTATTTTATTTACCTGTTTAAATCCGCTCGAGGAAATTTATAAAAACTTAGTCTGCCATCGTCTCTCGTGCCACAGTTTGCAACTGCACAATAAGAAATTAGTTTTTGCATTTTTTTCATGTTAAAACACTGCACAGTTTCACTTAATTTTTTTGTTCTCGAAGAACCAAATGTGTAAAAAGCGCGAACTAATTAAATTTAACGCACCACGTAGATCGCGAAAAATATTAACACTGCTACAAAAAAAAATTATCAATCACGTCTTTGTAATGCATGCATAAATTTGTTTCCTAATTTATTTATTCTTTTGTTCTTTGGTTTTCTGAAATGTGTACTTATCTGTTATTTACGTAATTAACCACCTACACGTAATAATTTATAAACACTCCCAACAACTAACAGCCATTTAAAAACAATACAAAACAAACTGTAAAATCTAAAATTCCATAATTTTCAATAAATTTCTCCGATTTTATTTAAATTTCTCTGAAATTTTTCAAATTTTAAAGTCCCGCTGACAAGTCCGGTATTTAAACTTCCATGTGCCTTTGAAAGGTTCGCCAGACCTGCGCATTCAAATAATAGCACCTTTAAAACGTCCCGTTTCGCTTCTTGTTCATTTATGTATCTATTCTTTGGTTCTGCTATATCGCCCAAATTTTGACACAAACAGGCAACCACTGACAATTAATTTAAAAAAATAATCGGTTAAACTCTACTATCTGGTTCCGGCAGTTTATTTATAAACATTGCGTAAACTCCACTTCCGTAATAAGCGCCTTATAAATACTTCTACAGTCGTCTGCCTGCAGCAGTATGTTGATGTGGTTTTTAATGGGCACATATAATATTGCAATGTGGTACATTTTTCATTACATAGTTCTCTTGTAAGTTAACCCACAACTCGACAATGAGTTTCCAAGAAACCCAAACAATGTACGTTTTTCTTGTTGCAGGGAGGTGTATAACACAATCTGTGGTCGTTTAGGTCAGGCTCTATACATTCCAGAGGATTCCGTGCAAGCACTGTTCAATGACATGCATCTATATCCGTCCAAATCTCAAGGTGTGTAGGCCGAATAATAAATGTAAAACACACATTATCGCCACAAACACCATAATTACCAAATTTTCGGTGCCCTTGTAAATTTATTGGTATTTTCCAGTGTCTGAAATGTTGCACTGTGCAAGACAATGCAGCTGCAGAAATGGTACATCTCCTTTCCTCACCTTTGGAGAATTTTGTGTGTTTGCCCGTGAGATGCAAAAGTCAAAGTTGGTCCGCAACCAACCATCACAAAAAACAGCCAGTGAGGACCATTAACAGTCGTGTTGTGACTTGTGATAATTTGATGTTCATTTTAGAATGTGTGCAAAAATGTGAAGTGTTCCTAGGAGGCTCCTGCAATCCGACGACTTGGAGAGCAGACATTGCCATTCCGGAGCTGCAGAAACATGGCATTTCTTATTATAATCCAGTAAGTAGCTTTATCAGCTATAAATTTGCTCATAAATTAGTGAAAGAAATGCTTTCAATGTCAATTGAGACATGTATTCAGATAAATTTCATTTATTCTTGTCGAATCACAAATGACTGCGTTATTTTTTATGCTTTTTTTCTTTTTCATAGTATTTTTCTTCAATAATGTCTCACAAATGGAGATGAGTGAAGATGAGAATTGAACGAATGCGAAAGAATAGGTGGGTTTTGTCTATTAGGAAATGAATGTGTGAATCGTTAATTTTTTCATTTTTCATTGGAGCATTTAAAATAATTTAATCTTTGAGTGATACCGTGTGATCGAATACTTTTACCCCTCAAACGCTTGAAATTAATTTTTTTAAATTTATGTTGTCAGTAATGAGTAAAATTCACTTTTTTCACCAACATAAATAAGCATTGGATCCTATGGTATTTTTACTCAAAAGATTAATAACGCAGAAAATTAAATTTTTTGCTTGTAGCAAGTGTCCATGTGGGCGCCTGAATTGGTGGCAGAAGAACACGATGCGAAACAATCAGCTTTTGTGTTGTTATTTGTGGTGGACAGTCAGACTCGCAGCGTGGGAGGCATGATTGAAGTGGCATATTTGGCAGCTGCAGGGAGATGTGTTGTCGTGGTGGCACAGCCTTATCAAGTAGGACAAAGCATAATGGGAGAAACAATTTCAGAACGGTAGGTGATGATTGCTCTTCTAAATTTAATTAACTAATCATTTAAATCAACCAGGGAATACAAAGATCTTGTTAATGCTCATGCGGCATTATTGGCTTTCATAAAAGATTTGGGGGTGAAAGTTCATACAAACCTTACATCAGCATTGCAACGTACAGCAAATATACTAAGAAATTCCTCCGTAATCAAATCATCAGAACCACACATCATCCAGAAACTTAGGTAATATAATCTTAATTTATTGAACAGGTTTTAACTTCTTCAATTTCCAGGAAACTTAGGGAAGCGTTCGATTCATACGACATACATAAAACTGGAGAAATTCGATTGAATGATGTGTTGGACGCTTACTATCATTTAACTAACAAGTCACTTCGGATATCAGATTTGTACAGCTACCTCAGTGCGACTAATAATACGGAGACAGCTAGATTGCGAATCTCATTTGAACAGTTTTGTGCTCTAGTCGCAGAGTTTAGCAGTGGCGGATGTGATACTTCTGTTTCTAATGGTACATTTTCTGATTCTTTATATTGGACGAGTACGCTTTTGAAGACCCGGCATCTGCTCAGATTATGCCTTGTTCGACCCTTAAGTAATGTTTTAGGTATAAAACAAACAGTTATTTCACCTGTGCTTTTTTTGGTCACTTTTTTTTTGACAGTATGCTGGTTTTCAAAAGAATTTATGTTAAATGCACTTTATAATTTTTTTTCTTTGGAAATATCTAATAAAAACAATTTAATTTCAATTAATAGCATCAACGTTTATAAATAAATTAGATATCTCTTGAAGTCTGTAACATTGAGCTCATTAACCTTTGCTTATCAAATGCAGTTTTATTGTTGCTGTTTTGCTAACTCATTTATCTAAAACTTGTATCATTAAAGCTTATTCTAAAAAGTCAGTATCGTACGATCAAATAATTCTACCTTCTTGAAATTTCTTTTAAATTATGTTGGCAGTAAAAGTGCCTGGTATTTTACAACTGACAGCTGATGGTTTTAGTATTATACATCACTGCCAACATAAATTTAGAAAACGAAAATGTACAGCCTTTTAGAACATAAAACTTTTTGATCGTACCACACTTTTTATAGTGAAAACCTAAATAAAATACATAAATTGGCTATCAACATTGTGCAATACATAAGCAGCAAATTGATTAATGAAATTAATTATGGAAAAAGGTATCTTTATTGTTCAGATATGAATATAATTTTTTATAAACATATTTTTCAATTTGCTAAAATCACTTGCATGATTTAATGAAGAAATAAATAATCTCTGTTTACTTTTCAGAATGGGCGAATCAGTCATTTCAACGGCAGTGTTCAACTAATAATAATTCCCATTGTGATCCGGCAAACAATCACGAAAATTGTTCCATCCAACATGACACCGCCTATTCTGACGATAAGGACGTGCCTTTAGCCGACGTATTTCTCGGCGGATCGTGCAAGACAAACTTATTATGGAGAGAGAACATTGCCATACCTTTATTAAAAAAGCATGGATTAACTTATTATAATCCGGCCGTGAGAGAAATCGATGTGTACAATAATTTTACGAATGGGTCCACAAATTTCAGTGATGATTTTGTGGCAGAAAACAGTATTTTAGAGTGGAAGAGGATAATGGATAAAAGCAGGATATTACTGTTTGTGGTGACCAACGAAACTAGGTCTCTAACCAGCATGATTTTGGCTGCTTATTACATTGGCCGTGGGAAGGATGTGATATTGTGTGTGCAGAATTTGCCGGCTGAGGAATGCGAACTGGAGAATGAAAGAGTGAGTTTTACTGTGAATTTTTTGTTGGAGACTAATTTGTTTGATTTTAGTTGTCGAAGCAGGCGATTAAAGATTATAACCGGGGAAGGGTTTACCTTGCAGATTTTGCTAAACGTAAACAATTACCAGTATTTGATAACATCACAGAATCTGTGCAATATGCAATCAACAAATTACAAGTCAGGTAGAAGCAGTCACCTCATTTTATTAATTTGTATACTGTTTACTTGGTTTGGGAATTTTCTGGCTAAAATTCTCTCTGTTGGCTCTTTGAATTGATGAATTTTTCTTTATCCTGCAATAATGTGAGTTTACTATCGGAGGGCCATGCAGAAAATTCCTGTTTATGCTTTTAAGATTTTATTATTTATGTATTCATATTTTTGTAACCATCCTAACATTTGCATTACATGGACTATAATTGGATCTAAATTCGTCGGTGATTAGTTTTTGTTTTTTATTAACTTGATTTTTGTATCATTGTTTAGATTAGAAAATAATTTCCAATTCAAAATTTGTTTGAATTGTGATTAATATGGATTATTGGAAGGGTTCAAGTGTTTAATGACTATACTGTGTATGTGGTGGCACTTAACTAACAAAATTGGAATGGACATTTTATTAAATGCCATTGTCCATTTTTGTCGATCGAACCAATCATAGTCCTTGGTGTGTAGATACTTACCTACGACACTTCCACCATTTCACCATTTGTAGTGTAGGCAATTTGAATAGTACAACATAATTAAGATTTGGAAAGTAGCATAACAATGGTAATTGATAAGTTCATGAGATCTTTCAAAGTATTGTATGAGTTTGTGCGCAAGTTCCTTAAAACATTTTTGAAGATGTGTAATAATGGCTGCTACTTAAGTTTGTCTTGGTTTTAATGATACTTGTATGTCCTGAGTATAGTTGTTAAACGTTATAGTTATTAATTAGAAATTTAATTGATTGATATTATTTATAACATCACGTTCATTTACAAATATCATTAACACATGTACATTGGCGACTATTTAATATTGTTATATGTATATAGTACCTAATTTATAGTTTTTCTAATAAATGATGTAACATTAATATCTTGATAAATGCATTTTCACAATTAAAAAACGGAGCGTTGTTTTGGCCGCTAGTGTTTACTTAAGAAGGAAATGACACCTAAAAATGTTACCACTCCTTTTTGACAAAAGGACAAAAATGTTGGTGAATTTCCTTCTCGAGTTGAAGCATCCAATCAAGTATTAAGGTAGAATTATAAAAAAATGTGACAGATTAAAAGCAATGTTAGCCGCATTTTCAAGTTACCATCTGAATTTGAATGACTAATGAATCGTTCTGCATTTAATGAGTTGTGAAGATGAAGGAATGTATTGCAGCAAGGTTCAGAAAATGGTTCGATGTATTTTGCCAGGCATGCTATGTACCTGAAACAAGTAAGAAGAAGGTTTAATAAGTCTTGTAGTTTTAATAGTATGTTCTAAAACATTTGCAATCTCATTTGTTACTTACTCTTTAAAAACTGGTGGATCGTCGCAGATTCACATTAATTTTACAAGTTTTTAAAACTAATCAAATCACAAAAATAACTTTGAAAAGTAAGTAACTGCAACTGTGGGCACACTTAAGTTTATTCAAATGTATTAGTATAATATAAAAACTAAATTATTTATGTAAATAATTTTAGATAAGTATAAATTTTAACCTGGTTGTATTTATTTGTCTTTTTTAATACTCAGTAAAGTTTATCGGTATACTGCAGCGTTTTATTAACGAAAGGAATCTGATATTTGTTTTAGAAAGTCCAATATGTTCCTTTCTGATAGCGGTCGTGGTGTCGTCTTGAAAAAAATCAACCATCAATTTTCTCCATGGTATAGTTTATTTTTAAACCAGGAGGAGCGTTAGAATGATACGAAATTATTGTTTTATTTAATTTGTGTCGGCGGTAATGAGTACTTGATAACATAACATAATTTTGACAGAATCACTTAACACTCCGTCTATGTAGAAGAAGCAAAATAGCACTTTCTCTATATGCTATATAAACATTTGTATACTGTTATAAATGTTTAAAACATAATCACAGCATTTGGCACTCCCGTCTATGTAAAGGGAGCAAACTGCTATTATAGTAGTAAATAGTACTGCTTTGGAATGCAACGGAGCTATTGATTATGTACTAATACCGCGAAACTAACTAAAATCAAAACAAAACGCGAACGAACTCGCATGTAAACAATAGCCTTTTTCGTTATTTTGAATCAGTAGCAGCAGTGTTTCCGTGTCGCGCCGTACATATTGGTTTTGGCGCTCTTGTATGAGAAAGTGATATGTGCTACATGCGCACTCGTCGGCAAACACCTATTTTGCTCCCTAGTTGCACAATGTACTATTTGTCAACCAGATAAAAAGCAGGATAAAAAGATCTACTTGGTGCTTCCCTGATGCAGGAATCCCTCGAGATACGTCATTAATGCGGACCGTAAATGTTTGCGTAACTCGAATTTTACGTAAGTCGAATTGGAAATATAAAAGAAACGAAACAAACATAAACTGAAATTTATACATATTTAATTGTGAATATACGCAAGTCGCTTGTTACGTATTTCGGGGGATTACTGTATTTATTTATTTACTTATTGAGCAAATTTTGCTCACGTCTCGTTTTTCAAAAACAAATCGCGCCATCACATTTGGGTTGGCAGCACTGGTGTTTAAAAGAGAAAGAAAGTACGGAAATGAAAAGAAATAGACGCAGTCGTGTATTGAATTGGTTCGTTGATGGCGAGTGGAGTTCCTCCGACAAGTGTTATAACGTCAGCTGTCACTTGTGTTAGTGGGCGTATTTTTTTTTTTATAAAAATGATAACAATTTGGACAGCATTTATAAGGTAATTTTGGTCCAATGACATTTTAATGTTTATTGTTTTGACGGTATGTCGCTAGATCAATCAATCAACCACCGTCCATTTTTAATGCGTTCTAAATTTTACATTTTTCAAACATTCGCTGCATTCGCCTTTTAAAGGCCACTTAAGTCGTAATTTAGCGACATTTAAAAATAAAGTAAATGTCGAATCATGAAAAATTGAGCAGTGATACACTTTTATTTTGATGGACATTGAAATTTGAATAATCTCTCAAAATTTCAGTAAATTTTGTTCGTTTTATAATCGCAACGATGACTCATGGGCAGGAATAAATCAATTAACGTGCGAAAAATTGTTTCCTCTTTTCAGGTGCTTCTGAGCGCTCGATCATGAATATCATGAGAAAGTTGCGCGGTGGGGGGACTTTATCCTCAATTTCTGCGACATCAAATGCAGAAATCTCGGAAGGTCCCCCCGGATCGCCACACACACAGCTAGGTTTGATGCATCTCAAAAAGCTGTTTTCCGAATACACACATCCTCCACACCCTTTAACCGAACTGGAGAAGAACGATAAACTGTACAACATGTTGCCACTGTTCTGTAAAGTGAGTCTCACTTGCTTGCAATTTTTATAAATTATCAAAACGATGTTGCAGGTGTTTGGCTCTAGTCCGTCTTGTGATATGAACGAAAAGTTTTGGGATATTTTAGCCTTTGGGCATCGAGTGTCGGGGCTGATGGTTTTTGAAATTCGCAAACGAGCATCGAATCAGAGCACAGAAGCAGCAAGTTGCGCGATAGCCAAGTTTCTTGAAATTGAAAACTGTGAGGAATCCAGCAACGGTTGGATGTTGCTTTCCACATTAAATCTATTAGCCGCCGGAGATGCTGCATTAATTCAGGTAAATCGCAATCATTTTGACTCTAAAACCCTTACAAATTAATTTTTAGGTTATGTCGGAAGTTTCTGTCCCTTCCACTCTTGTGAAATGTTTGTATCTATTTTTTGACTTACCTGAAATAACGGAAGCTGATAATCCAGACATCAACAGTGATTTTAATCCAAAAGAAAGAAGAATCTTATTGCAAAAAATTTTTGTACAGGTATTTGATACATACAGAGTGAACATAAATGAATTCAACTCATGTTGGCTATTAAATTTGTCGTCTCTGCATAACAACAGAAAATTTAAGATAACATTTAACACTCAGCTGTTAATTTTAATTTTGGTTCATAACCTTAAAAATTAAACAATTTATGAGGCGGCAAATGAACTCGAATTTCATTTACGTCCACTGTACAACTGAATTTGAATTAATGTAAGAAACTTACAGCTGTTGGTAAGACTGTGTAGTCATAGAATTCCAGCAGAAGAACTGGCACGGAAGGATGATTTAACGCTTCTTTTTTCGGCCATCACTTCCTGGTGCCCTTCCCACAATGTAACCTGGCGAAAAAGTGCAGCTGAAGTTCTCATGACACTCTCCAGACATGGATTAACGCCCCCTGTCGTCGGCTATATTCACAGTAAGCGATCAAAAATTAATTTCAGTATTCTACGGAATGTTTACAGGTAAAGGATGTGTGGCTTTGTGCATTGACAATATGCGAAGAGTACCTGAACTGGCTCCATTAGAACTAGTTGAAATGTTTGTCACAGTATTTTGTTTTTTAAAAGATTCAAGCGATGTTTCATCCATGTTACTGGATGATTTTCGACAAGCACAAGGATATTTTTATTTATCAGACTTCCTTTTGAAGTAAGTGCTTATTGAAGTGTTTTTTGTTCATTGTTTTAATGCTTTTGTAGACTGGAAAATGAAGAATCCAACGAAGCCCAAGAGTCCATAAGAAATTTGGTTTTAATGATTACATCGTTGTGTCTGTGTGGATACATTGAATTGAAACCGTCTCAAGCGTCTATGGGTTCTCTTTTTCAAATGCAAGGTTTTGCATTGCCGCAACCCTCTGGGCGAGGAACTAGTGTTCGCAACATTCAAGCTTTTCATGTAAGTTCAACAATTAATTAGAAGCCTATCAAATCTTTTTGTTTTTTAAATTTGTTGCACTAAAAGTGAATCGGCGTTTTACATCTTCAAGGCTATATTACATCACTACCAACAAATTTAAAAAAACATCCTTTAGAAACAACTTATCAATCACATGGTACAAGAAATTTAATTTTTAATTTTGTTGCAGGTTTTGCAGAGTACATTTTTAAAATCTAACTCCGTAGTGCTGTGCTGCACAATATTGGACGCGATTTCAAACATCTACCATACCGACAACGTAAACTATTTCATCCTGGAAAATCAGAACACTTTGAGTCAATTTACTGAAAAAGTCCACCATAAATCTCCAGAAATTCAGCAGAAACTGTTCGCACTGATTGAATTTCTGGTTTTTCAGCTGAATTTCGTCCCTTGCAAGGAGCTCATTTCAATGTCGATTTTCCTGAAGACTCACAGTTTAAATCACGTTTCCTGCAGTATAAGCTGCATGCAAACTTTACTGAACATATTGAAATATAATGTGATCTTCAAAGATGTGTACCGAGAAGTTGGAATGTTGGAGGTTTTTGTTACTTGCTTAAATCAATACGAAAGTTTACTTGAGGCTAGAAAAATTGCACAAGAAGATAATCAAGAAGCTGCCCTACCATCCGGGCAAGAGAAATTAGGTATTATGGTCATGGAAGGTCTTACATTGCTTCTTTCGAGTAATGCATCAAACGCCACTGTGCTACGTGAGTGTGGGGGTGCAAAATGCATCCACAAACTCATAACATATCCAGACAGTCGACAAATCGCATTAGGCATAATTCGAGAATTGATTTTAACATCTGGAGGCGATGACGACATGGCCCAGTTGTTGATAACTTTACATGCCACACCACGAACGGCTTTGAAACTGAAGAATGATGTTTTAAAGGCGTTACTATTGTGTCTGAAAGATTCGCATCGAACTCGAACAATATTTCGAAAAGTATGCAAATTAAGAGAAACTTGTGAAATGAAATTTTAACCTTTGTGTTTTAGGTGAACGGTTTTATTTACGTGACAAGTATTTTGATAGCACTGGAAGGGAAATTAGCTAGTTACGAAACGAATGCTGAAGTATTAAATTTGTTATTTATTGTTTTCCATACCATAAGTACGGCGATGAGATTTGAACCTGCTAATGCAAAATTCTTTCATCATGAAATCTGTTTGACAAGTCTTTGTGATACGTTGCGATTACTTGGTTGCTTTTCAACAGAAAAAGTACAGTCGCTGCCCGAAGTTAGCGACGATATGGTTCTCCCATCATTACAAGATTGTTTTCAAAGTTTATTTGTTACAAGCATATTTAACACTGTGTAAGTATTCATTTATAAAGTTTAACAGTTTTATTCCACATTTTCTTGCAAGAGCTGAAATTATTTTTAAATCTTTCTTCAATGACTGATATCTACAAGGTGGTCAAAATATCTGTTATTGTCATTCATGACAACTGAAATTCTTGTTTATTAAAATCATATCAGAAGCTAGAACATATTTTAGAAACTGCGGGTTAATTGGTTCACTGGTTAATTAAATCAGGGGCAATAACCAAATCCGTTTATATTATTATTTTATTATTATTGAAATACTACCAATATGTCCACCCTGAACAAAGACATCCAAAGTGGGAAAGTAATTTAAACAACATTAAATTATTCATTGTTTAAGTATTCATAACAATGCCAGCCAGATAGCACCTTATTCAACTATGAATAATGCAAAACTATATTTTATAAACTTTTCACAAACTTTGAATACATCGTAATGCATGTGGGCCTTTTAAGAAGACTACAATCTGATATTCAGCTTGTCATTAATGCAATTCAACTGATATGTTAGTAAAACCACAAATAACTTGAGTAATTTTTAGGATACCTAACGACATTTCACCATCTCTATCTTACGTAGTGATATTGTACAAACTTCTTTATGATGTAGCATTAGATCTATTCGATAAGCCTCATTACGGAGGAGGAATTGCGAATGTAAAATCTCCTTCTTTAACGAGACAGTTATCATCCGAATCTCAAGTATGAGAAACCATCAAATTTTATGATACAAATTCAATCAAATTTTTTGCAGACAAGTCCATCGAATTTGGGAAACCGATCTGCAGTTAGTAGTCTAAATTTAGCACCGCCTATGCCCGATCCGATTGTGGTGCACCCGGGGGTGATAGTAGTTATGCTGCAACTTCTTCCTTCTATTCAGGTAATTTAGCAATACAGAATGCAGACAAATGTGGGTCAAGTGAGCTTAGAAATCATGAGAAGTTTGGCAGTTTATATTTCTATTCGCGATTCCAGCTAACGGGAAGGCATTTTCAGAAGCCGGCGGATGCGAATAGTGTCCCGTGAGTGCATACGTAGTTGACAAAATTGTAAAATTTGTGGAAAAATGCCTTATGCACAGAAATAGCACGAAAAAGTGTTTGTGTTGTGGAATAAAAACTTCTTCTCACTACAGATGTAAACAAACTGTTAAATTTATGACTGGAGTGAGTGGTCACTAAGATTAACCACTTCACTTGCTATTATTAAAATTTGTAAAAATAAATTATAACTTTTTGCAAACCTAAAACACGAAGATAAACACACAGTCATATTGTGGCGGCAATATTAATTTGATTATTTTTTAATGATTTCATTCACCAATCGTTTAGCAGTATTTGGGCACACGTGTTTAATTCTGTCCAATCACAACATTATTATAGTGAGAATTTTCTACTGTACATTATTCCCGCGAGCATAATTTCTAGTATTTTGTTTACATATGTTACTTGACAGCACATTTCTAGTTTTGATATCTGTCGCCAGTTTGATTTTAGTTTATAATGAATTAAACTGTATTTTTATGCTGTATTTTTTATTTAAACGTTAAAAAATAATCTTCCGAATACCACTCGAGAGTGCGAATTAATTAGAAAATAATTCTCCGGTTATTTTTTCAAACTTGTTGCCATTTGGGAATAGCCACTCGAGCCCTACGGGCTCTCGTGTCTATTCCCTGGCAACAAGTTTTCAAAAATCTGTCGAATTATTTTCAATTTATTCCCACTCTCTTGTGATATTACTTATGAATCATGAATAGCTCAGTTGGCTCACAATCATTTGTGCAGACTCTGTATAATTTAAGGAACTAAATCTTATGTTAATTTTGTAGGATAAAAATGAGGAAGTCACCGTCGCACTTCAATTATTTTTAGCAGAGATAATAAAATCGTTGGTACGCAGCGAACGAAACCAACAAGTGATGTGCGAAAGTGGATTCGTTAGTCATCTGTTAGCAGTGGGGTCGGTGCCTCTACAAAATGAAAATCATCCGTTACATGGCCCTCTACAATACATGTTGGAACGATTAGCCGCCCAAGCATTGGAACCAATCGATCTACGTAAATTCCTTCGATTGGGAAACCCAATGTTATGTTTATCACTGGGTTCGACTGAATTGCGAGGTGCCCCTGTGCCATTAACGAGAATTAAAACACTAGTTTCGATGACCACTCCGAAAGATTTTCGTGCCCAATTCTCCTATTCGCTACCGCCATTCGTAGAATTTGACATGTCATCAGAAGGTTTCGGATGTTTGTATTTGCCAAGCATCGCACCGCAGTCTTCGACTCCTAGCGTTGTAGCGAGCATAGACGGCAGTGTTTTAGGCGGAATCGGCACCGGTGATCGGTTGTTTCCTCCTCAAACCGGTCTGAGTTATTCGTCTTGGATGTGCGTCGATAAATTTTCTGATCCCCGAACCGATCCCCATTGCGTTCGATTGCTGACGTTGACGAGGAACATGAATTCCGGACGGGAAGATCACCTCGTTTGCCTGGCAATCGTGTTATCTGCGCGAGACAAAGCTGTGATTGTGTCAACGCAAGAAACTCAGATTCCTCAACACGTCGGTGAGTGGGAACCGGACGGTACGGGCGAATATGGGGCGAGATTTTGGTGTCCCGATTTATTGCAAGAAGGGAAGTGGCATCATGTGGCGATCGTGTTGAATAGGGCTGTTTTAAAAAATTCTTCAATTTCATTGTATCTCGACGGGCAACACATGCATACGCAAAAGTTGCACTACATTTCACAAAATCCAGGAGGGGCAGCTGCAAATTTAACCGTTGCTTCTTCAGTTTATGCGTTTATTGGGACGCCTCCGGCTTGGAGACGGTTCTCGAGGTTATGTTGGAAGCAAGGTCCGTGTCATTTGATTGAAGAAGTGTTAACACCAGCAGCTGTCAATCAAATTTATCAACTGGGCCCAAATTACATGGGATCTCTACAAGCTCCTCCGATTAAAATCAACGACGCTGTACAACAACTCGTCGCTGAAGAAAAAGTTATATTCGGATTAAACGCGAAAGCAGTCTCTTCACTGACTTTAAGTAAAATTCGTAAAGTCTACAGCCGGACAGATAATAAATCGATCGCTAAGCAACTAGGAATGTCCAGTCACGAAAATGCAACTCCGATTAAGATTCTTCACAATTCCGCAGGCCATCTCGCGGGGCCCTCTCGAAGCCTAGGGGGCGTCGTCATCGGCTACCTAGGAGTGCGCGTTTTTTGCCCCAGGCCGGTTTCGCACATGGTGGACACAGTCGGCGGTTGTTCAGTCCTGCTAGGTTTGATCGCGATGGCCCAAGACGTCGAATGCCTTTATGCCGGTGTAAAAGCGTTAGTGTGTGTGATTCGTAACAACAAAACGGCTCAAGCTGAGATGGATCGACGGAGGGGCTATCAAACTCTGGCCATGTTATTTAAGAGAAAAAAATCTTTGCTCAATTCGCACATCCTACATCTTGCGTTCAGTCTCGTCGGCACAATTGACAGTGGGCGCGAGACTTCAGCGATTCCAAACGTTACGGCCTTCCAAGATTTATTGTGCGACTTGGAAGTTTGGCACGAAGCCCCCGGCGAATTGTTGCGGTCACATTTGGAACATTTGTGTGAATTGGCCACCGAATCAAGTGAAAAACGAAACAACATATGGGTGATGAGGGAATTGCAGCTCGTCACCAAACTCTTGCACATCATGCCCGAAGTGAAACATTCGGTGACTTGTCAGGTGCTTTTCTCATTGGTTACAATTCTTTTGAGCGGGCAACCCAGGCAATCGGATTTGTTACGTTTCGGACAGTTTATCGCGGCAACTTTGCCGACTTCTGCTAATCCCAGCGATAAATGTTTGGTTGAAGATAAAGAAATCCTTCCGGAACACATCGTTTTAAGGAATAAATGCTTGGCTGTGCTACATTCCATGTTGTTTACAACGAGAAACTCCATCAGCATAATGGTTTGCGATGAAATCGGTCGAACATTGGGTTTCGATTGGATCTTACTGTTTTTGCAATCACATCTACATTCCACCACAGTTGTGTGGGCTTTACGGGTCCTTGTTGTAATGTGTTCAATGCCGGCTTCGATTAATCGGTTTCGAGAAGGAAGCAGTAACGGCGGTTGGTTACTTCACACCGAGCTTGTGACACAAAATAAAATGTCATTGATGTTGAGTTACCAATTGCATAATATTCATGGGGCGGAGAGATCAGAAACCTTGCATGTTCCCGGTTTCCAGCTGTTATCACATCTACTTCCACACCATTCTAGTGTTCCCGAAATTTATCATTTGCTGACCGCTTTAATGATGGGACAACCAATCAAATCTTTACCGACAAATTCTAAATTTGACTTAGATTCCGTTTGGGTGTATTTGTGGGGAACGCCGGTCACGAACCAACCGGTTAACAGCGTCGCACCTCGCATCAACTTGTGTCCGGAGGCAGTTGTAATTTTATTAACAATGGCCCGAACGTTGTTGCATTCTGATCATAGTTTGCTTTCTGACTGGCTGAAAGATCACCCGATTGCGATAATTCAAGTTTTATTTTCTTTGTATCACAGTATGCCTGAATTCATGCCAATCTTCATGTCGGCAGAAGTCCTCGGTGCCTTAGCAAGCGTACTATTTCCACCAAACGTTTCATCTGATAGCACAGAAAGTAGTGGGGCTTCAACACCAGCTGGGGAAGAATCTGACTCAATCTTGGTCATAACCAAAACGCCTATGGAAGAAATTCCTTTAACAACACATCCAACAAGACAATTTATTGCCGATTTCATACGGGTGATTGTGGTTGATTCGTTAAGTTTATCCGTGACTGGAAAAACCTCCCCTGTGATCGATTTGGTTTTAGATGCATACCCCGAAAACTCCAGTGCAACCCAACAAATAAGCTACCAAACAGCGGTGCTAGAAACTCTGATGGACCATCTCCTCGCCGCCGATATGTTGGTAGGTGATCAAGCCGCAATACCGATTGTCCCGTTGGCAAATGCTCACGTTCACCACGTTGCACCGAATGTGTTTTACCTCACGGCGAGAATCGTGGATAAACTCTGGCAAGGTTCGTTCACGAAAGATCCTCACGATGTTTTCGATTTCATTGTCAAATTGATCGCACAGGCCAAGCGACGTCCCGAAAGCTTTTCGTTAGAATGTTTATATCATTGCCTCAACCGGTGCATCTTATTTTTACTCTCAAGACCAACCGATTCGATTGCGGATCAAATGTCCGTGCTTGAAGCTCTTCATAAATTGACCACGAATCGATTAATCGTTTTTGGGGCTGGAAATCATGAACTCGATTTTATCGGTTGTCTGACGTATTGTCTTGTCCAATTGACGGCAGATATGAAGATCATGTTAGATTCAAACATGCGTACAACCTGGCATGTGAATCCCGGCAGTGACCTTGAATGCAGAGATGATTATTTAAATCAGCATCAAGGTCGTAATTTAATGGCCGGTGCTGCATTGCGAGTTTGGGAAGAATTGTACGTTTGCAAGAAACCGGCGATTGAAGAGGTTTTTAAGGTGATTCTGGCGACTCCGGGACACAATGCCAAAACTCCTGATTTGACCACCATAAGAGAACAGGTGCTTGAAGCTGCAACGAAGCTGTGGTTAAATTATGTTGATGCGGAACGAAAGGCTGCATACAGAGTACCGTGGGAATTGCACAATCAAATACAGTCGAAGATTCATAAAGTGGCCGGTGGTTTGACTCGACTGGCAAGTCGGACAAAAGTGAAACGAGAAGATGTCACAAAAATACGAGTGAGGGTGCACAAGGAACAAGCAGTTTCTTGGATGTTGAGTCACATAGCACTAGTCAAGTGAGTTGTGTAAAATTTACCTTAAGATTCAGGCGGGAATTTTTCATAGTTGGCTTACCTAAGCTGAAATAAATGAATTCCTGCCATACAATTCATAACAAAAGGTCATAAATGGCACTTACTTAAATATAGGTGAACACTTACAGCTGCCCACACCTCAAACGCAATCCCTATGAGGTATGAGCAGTTCTAAGTCATACATTGAACATTATAAATATCCGTTTAATTTAAGAAAAAAATAAGGTCAATCAGTCAATGCATGCAAGCAATCATGTCAAGTTATTTTAAGTTACTTATTATTAAATTGTGACGGCAAGACGTTAAAAGTTGAACGATTTATTTAAAAGGAAAGATATAATAAATTTTCAAATTATTCTCCTACACATTTTAAACAATATGCTAAGCGATTGTAAAATCCCTGCGCAGCATTTCTTAAATAAATGGGATTTAATTCACTATAATTGTTTCGACTAATGGTATCGGTCCGTCAGGATAATTGATGGAAAATAAAACTCTGACTTGTCTGAAGCTATTGTTATTTTTATACCAATTCACAATATTAATTTTTACTCCTTTTAGATACATTTTAATAACTAAATTCCAAACTTAAACTTCAACAATAACATTTTTTAATTCTAACTTGACGTAAATGTCAAATCATTTATATTATCAAAGATTAATGGGATAACACTACTTGACATTTTTTTTAAGTGAACATAGGGATATTTACATTGTACGTTGACTTTAGGCTGGAATTAATAGATGACACTGTCTATTTAAGCTTTAGGCTGGAATTCATAGATGAGAAGTCACTTCCTTAATTATAAGTGTATTCTTGCAGCTGCTCATAACCCTAAATAGGGTTGGTTTTTGATGTATGAGCAGTCATAAGTGTCCACTTACACTTACATTACTTATTATTGAGATTACAAATTCAAATTTATTTTCATGTTCAGTTTATCATTAAAACCGGAAAAAATCTTACCTTATCTCTTTGAAGTACCCTGGTGCAGAACTTGAATCTCTAATAATTTGACTTTTGCAGTGCGTTGGGACAGAATATAACCCGCCCAAATATGAATTTATTTCCTGAGATATATCGGTTTAAATGTTATACCACTGATCCCTGACTGATCTTATGACTTCTGTGTATTCGATAGTGAGCCCCCTTCCCCTGCAAGTGCAGGTTCAAACGATGTGACTATAAATAACCCACTACTGTTAACAATTTTTTTTTTTGATAGATTTTTGCCATACAATTCATAATCATAAGTATGTCCATTAAAACAGCAATAAAGATAAAATTTGTGACCGTTCATGGAAAAAGGGACCTTAACTTACACATGCGGTCAAAATCTCGATTTTGATATTTTCTGAAAGCTGACATCCCGCTGCAAACGTTGGTGTTTTTAGAATTTTTCTACCTTTTTTCGTTGCAAAGATATGAATTTTCAAAGTTTAAGTTTCAGAAAACGGGGTTTTGAGAAAAACGTGTTATAGAGGGATAGTTACTGCATAAAAACCCGAAAATTGATATTTTTGACCTGTTCCACTAAAATTGCTCTCCTGAGAATTTTGCTCATGTAAGTTAAGGTCCGTTTTCCCATGGACGGTTACATTTAGTTTTCGGCAACTATTTTTTCTTGTACCACACGGATATTTATTGCATTGAAATTCTTGTACTGCAAAGAGTTAATCATTCGTTTTCAGGGAATTGGTCGAAATGAGACGAAACCAATACCAAAACACAACTCAACACACGCAACAATATGTCCATCAAGAATGGTTACAAATGGAGAGTGAATTAACACGCGAACGCGGCCTGTGGGGTTCTCTGGAACCCAACCATTTAGATAAATGGATGCTCGATATGACAGAAGGTCCCCATCGAATGCGAAAGAAAACAATGAAAAATGATCTTTTCTATTTGCATTATCCATTCCGACCAGGCTACGACAGAGGGATGCTCAAATTTAAGGTCGCAACAAGCAACCACAGCAAAGAATACTACCAAGCCGTCAAACGAAGTGGAATGAGAATTGCGGAAACTGAAAACATTGAAGAACTGTCGCCGTTGCCCATAGCTTCATTGCCACATCTTGCTCGATTAAAATCTGATCCTGATGACCAACAAGATGACAATGACGCCGAAGAAGAGCCTTCACCGCCTCCTGATAACCAAACTCTCCTTAGATTGTTAGAAGAGAATGAGAAAATTACTTACATGTTTCGTTGTGCACGAATTCAAGGGCTGGATACCACCGAAGGTCTGTTGTTATTCGGTCAAGAACATTGTTATGTGGTCGATGGATTCACCCTTTTAAAAAACAGAGAAATCAGGGACATTGATGGCGCTTACCCTGAACATTACGAACCGATATTGCCGAATACGGGTTCACCCAGACGGTCAAAAGCCATGAGGCAGTGTTCGAAATTTTCTTATGAAGATATCAGGGAGGTGCACAAGAGGCGTTACCTTCTCCAACCCATGGCGCTTGAGGTTTTTTCGGGAGATGGTCGCAATTATTTGCTTGCGTTTCCTAGGAAGGTTCGAAATAAAGTTTATCAGCGATTTTTGGCCAGCGCTACGGGGATTGCAGACAGTGCTTTGCATTCTGTGGCTGGGCAGAGGCGAACCGCCAATGTCGAACAGACCGCAGGAATTTTATCGAATTTGATAGGTGAGACCAGTGTGACGCAACGCTGGGTCCGCGGTGAGATATCCAATTTTCAGTATTTAATGCACTTGAATACGTTAGCTGGTCGATCTTACAATGACCTGATGCAGTATCCCGTTTTTCCTTGGATTCTCGCCGATTATGATACGGAAGAAATGGATTTAACGGACCCATCGACGTTTCGAGATTTCATGCGACCGATGGGCGCACAAAGTTCCGATCGATTGGAACAGTTTAAAAAACGGTACAAAGAATGGGACGATCCCCACGGCGAAACGCCGCCGTATCATTACGGCACTCACTATTCGAGTGCCATGATTGTTTGTTCGTATTTAGTTAGGCTGGAACCATTCACTCAACATTTTTTAAGGCTGCAAGGAGGTCATTTCGATCTGGCCGATCGCATGTTCCATTCCATCAAAGAAGCCTGGCTGTCCGCTTCCAAACACAACATGGCCGATGTGAAGGAATTAATTCCAGAATTTTTCTACCTTCCGGAATTCCTTTGCAATTCAAATCAATTCGATTTGGGAAACAAACAGAGTGGAGTCGCTTTAGGCGATGTGGTTTTACCGCCTTGGGCAAAGGAAGACCCGCGAGAATTCATCAGAGTCCATCGAATGGCGTTAGAATGTGATTATGTCTCGCAAAATCTTCATAATTGGATCGATTTAATTTTTGGTTATAAACAACAGGGTGCGCCGTCGGTTGAAGCGGTTAATGTTTTCCACCATTTGTTTTATGAAGGCAATGTTGACATATACAACATTGATGATCCGTTAAAAAAGAACGCCACGATCGGTTTCATCAACAATTTTGGACAAATTCCGAAACAGTTGTTTAAGAAACCGCATCCTTGCAAAAAAATGAATGGGGGCAACAGCCGAATGTCTGTTATCGATACGGGGTCGCTGGTGCAGGCCCTCACGGTACCGCAACCAGAAAAACTATTTTTCCACCATTTAGACAATTTGCGCCCCTCACTTCAACCTGTTAAAGAGGTCAAAAGTCCAGTCGGGCAGATACTTCATGTGGAAAAGTCGGTGCTGGCAGTGGAGCAAAATAAAGTTTTAATTCCACCCACTTATAACAAATATGTTGCGTGGGGTTTCGCCGATCATTCTCTACGAATCGGGAACTATGATTCCGATAAGGCTTTGTTCGTTTGTGAAACTGTCGTTCAAAATAGTGGAGAAATTGTGGCTTGTGTGTGTCCATCGCCCAAACTTGTCATAACAGCCGGAACTAGCACTGTGGTCACCGTGTGGGAATATGAAGCAAGAAAAAAGCAACTTGCCATCAAACATAATTTATATGCGCACACTGATGCCGTAACGTGTCTTGCGGCAAGTTCAACCTACAATGTGATCATATCAGGCTCGAGAGATTTTACAGTTGTGATGTGGGATCTATCGAGAGGTGTTTTTGTGCGACAACTTCGAGGACATGCGGGTCCGGTTGCAGCCGTCGCTGTTAATGACCTAACCGGCGACATTGCTACCTGTGCGGCCACTTGGTTACACGTTTGGAGCATTAATGGAGATGAATTGGCCAGTGTGAATACATGTGTGGGTCGCGCCGATCGCATGCAACAAATCCTATGCGTCGCATTTTCACAAATTCGTGAATGGGATGCCCAAAATGTTATCATGACAGGATCCACCGATGGCGTTGCAAGGATGTGGTCTGTCGATTATGTACAAGTACCTGAAGAAAATAGTGCAATAAAGAGTAAAGATGAAGAAAAAGGCGCAACCGAACAGGCAACGAAACATACACCCATTCACACAAGACTGGTCAAACAGTTGAATGTGTCGAACGACAGCACTGGCAGCCTGTTAATCAAATCAGGTTCTGAAAGCAGCTTATCTGATGACAATGTAATTAAAAGTTCTGTGGAAGTGAAGTCAAGCGAAATGAGCAGTAAGGAATGGAAAAGTGAGCAGCAAAATGAGAAGGAAATTTGTAGTGATACGGAAGAAGCAGCTCCTCCACCACCGGTTCCATTGAGGCGGCGTTCTAGAGTCCGAAAAAGTGAAGGTAAATTTAACCTGTCTATTTGGGTCGAATTCTATAGACAGGGCTTAGACATAGCAATTACTAAGCGCTCGAAGAAAGGCAAGTAGAAAAATTTCGTTTGAGTTTGGATTATTTCCTTTCAGTGTAAGATGACCATTGTGCGTCGTTTAAAAATAAGTAACCATTTACCCTTGCTATGTGACACAATAAAACGATTAAATTTATTACTTGACTGTTGACCGGCCAAAATCGAACACGTGTAACAATTAGGTTCGGCTTTTTCCAGAAGCGTTAATATTCATGACTAAATTAAAAATTATAGCTAAAATCGATGCAAAAAGATACATCAATCTCTAACCTTCGCCCACCCGAAATAATTTTATTACGTGGATGCCCGAAATAATAGAGAGTTATTGCAGGTATGTGACTTAACAATAAATTTGAATAACTGAACAGATACATAAGAGTTATCGCAATGGGCAACAGTTGGTCTCGATATTGCAAGTACATTACTAATAGCGGTACTTACCTGAAAAGTTGACCTTCTATTGTAATTACTTTAGTTATATTTCATACAAATTTGGTGGTTTGACGAGAATATGTTGTCTGCACTAAAAGATCAGTGAAGCAAAGTAATGCAACAAATGGATACCTGAAGAGTAGATTTGCACCAGCGTTCGTTCATTGATGTTTATAATCGTATCATTTTAGAAATCCAAAAAATTTTATTTGATGTCGAAATTAATACTCAATTATATCATTTATAAAACTACAGCCAAAACATATATATCGTTTACAATTTGTTAGCGATTGCATTTTAAAATTTATTTCGGAATAAATCAGAAAAATTTTGTTGGAATTTATTTTTATTCTATGAATGACCTCCTAAATACTGAAATCGTTCATTAATAAGAAACCATAAGTTAATAGGGGTTATTACTGCACGATTTTTAACAAAATTAACAAAAACCAAAAAAAGTGTTATGAAAAAAACAGAATTAACCAGTCATTTTAAAAAATTATTATTTAAGTTGCCTTGAAAATGCTAGATTTATTTTTAAATGACGCACAATGCTCATTGTATAATACAGAATGGAAATATTCGAACTCAAATGAAAGTCTCTACCTGCTTTTCCTCGAGCGCTTAGACATTGCCACGTCTAAGCGGTGTCTTTGCATACTAACCTAGGTAAAGTTATGTCAATCAACTAGAATTCAATTATTAAACCGTCGCTTTAACAGGTTTAACTGTAGAGGAATGGTCATTTAGAGCAACTCGAGTATTTTATGGTCAATACAGTAAAATTTGTCAACTTGGGGCAAAAGAATATTAGTCACAGCAGACGGTGGTCTAACAATTATTAAATAGTCTTTAATATGTTTAATTATATAAAAATTATCATGAATACAGTAAAATCTGTCTACTTGGGACAGATTGGTCACAACAGACAGTGATCATTAGGTAAAGTTCTATCGATCAGTTACAAAAAATGATTAAATTATAATCACTTTAACAGGTTTAACTGTATAATAATTTAGAGAAATTGGAGTATTTTGTGTTGAATATTACATTCAATTTTTAATTCAACCGTTTTCAAATTGTTTTAATTAAAATTACCTTGTTTAGGAGGCTCCAATGTTGACAACTCCAGCCTTGATGCTGATGACAACTCAATTTTGAGAACCAGTAAATCAGACACGAGTCTAACTGATTCATTCATCATAGTACCCGAAGCTCGAAAACGTCTCATCAATCCTCACAATGCATTGCGTCCCGGTAAGTTATGGTTTGATTAAAAAAATTTAATTGAAATGAGCCATTTTACAGGATTCAAATGGCAGCGACAATTGGTATTTAGAAGCAAACTGACAATGCATACAGCTTATGACCGCAAGGACAATGCAGAACCTGCTTCCGTTACTGCTTTAGCTGTATCCAAGTGAGTGATAATTTGTGCCTTGTTTAATAAAAGAACGTTTTTTTGATCTTATTTTTGAGAAATTAAGCATTTATTGAATTTTCTCAGGGACCACCGCACGATTTATGTCGGTGATGCGAGGGGTCGTGTGTTCTCTTGGAGTGTGTGTGATGTACCAGGAAGAGCGGCCGATCACTGGCTGAAAGACGAAGGCGCCGATTTTTGCGCCGGTTGTAACATAAAATTCACAATTTATGAACGGAAGCATCATTGCAGGAATTGCGGCGTGGTTTTTTGTTCAAAATGTAGCAAATTCGAAAGTGAGATATCACGATTGAGAATATTTAAACCGGTTAGGGTATGTCAAAACTGTTTCAAAACCTTAAAGTCAGAACATTAGTAACATATTAGGAACTGTAGGTGTATAAATGGTCCAAAATGTTTACATGTATTTTGTGGACACCCGTAATATTGTTAGTGTGCAAATACAATTTGTACATTTGCATATAAGTAACTTTGTACAGATGTAATTAGAGGTGATTTAATTGTTTCCATGAAGATTTTAGTAATTTTTTTAACGTAAATGATGCTTTTATTGAACTGTTATTATTTATTTACATCTAGTGATATTAGGGTATTATTTTATTAATTGACTGATTTTAATATATTTATGTAATTTTACATACGCATGGTATATATCGCCACCAAAACAAAATAAATTCATTCCTTTCTTATTTAATAAAAACACTGTGATAACAAGGATGAATATATTACAGATTAGCACATTAGCTCTCTTTTTTTGCTTGCAAGTTTTTAAATTGATTCAATGTATCCAATGTTGCTTAAATATTCGGAAAATTTACATTAGGAGACTCAAAGATTAGATTTAGAAGTGAATAAGATGTATTTTATTGCAATTGTAATTTCATTATTACACATATTTTACTTTCCTGTGAATTTTTTTAATTATTTTATGTACAGAGTGCACACAAATTAATAAACAACAATAAATTTATGAGAGCCAAAAAATTAGGTTTTTACATTAATTTGCAAACACTCTGTATCATCGGTTTTATTTTTATGTACCTATTTGACATTTTATTATGAAATTTTACGGTACAATTATATTAGAGACTAAATTATTGATTATATTGGTGGTGGTATTCCATTTATGAATTATGCAGATCATGTATTTTTATTTGTGTGATAATAGTTGATAACAATCAATACCGGATTTGACATCCTGAAACAAGTCTCACAAATTCTTTCCAACAAAAACCTTAGCTTGTGGAGTATGTGGAAAAAGCATCGGTAGCTTAACAAGCAGCATTGCAACAACATTCCGCATCTTATGGCTTGTGATTAATTTAAAAATCACTCGACAATTATTTGACAATTTTTTTACTCAGCAAATATCACAAAGTGGAAAGGAAAATTTCAAAAAAGTGTCTTATAACTACATTTTCCTTTCATATTTTGTACCCATCAACTTTACATTTGTTTATCAAGACCGACAATAAAAGTTGTAACAAAAGTTACCTTAAGCGCTTATGATGCTAAATCTTGTTGCAGTGCCACTTTAATGTGTATTTTAGCTTAGATCCAATATAGCTAGCTAGCGATATATTTTGAGGACAACTATTGAACTCCTGAACATAATAAACGTTTACATTTAGCTACTGTGTTCTTGAACTTCCATAAATCATTGCTAATGTTTATTTAAATCCTTTATTTGATAAAATTAAACAAAAATTGACTACCGGCAAAATGAGCAAAACATTAGTAACAATTCAATTAGTAAAAAAATACATTTTTTTCATTATACTAAGCATTTAAAGTTCAGTCAAGTCTACTGAATCTACTTGGGATGCGAGATCTTCCTCTTTTTGATTATTTCCCTCGGTTTTCTCATTTGTTGGCTTGACAATTTCCAACTTTGGCCAAGTTCCTGGTTCGGCTTTTTTCAGTTTTATCTCCAGCTTTGTTCCATACATTGTGACCTGACTTTTGCTAACATCTACTTGCTAAAATAAAAAATCAAAACCTTGCACATTTAATTAAAACTGCAAATTTACCCCATAAAGTTCAATGTCTATTTTAAAAACGGCATCCACTTGTTGGGGAAAAATTAGTTTAACACAAACTCTAATCGAATTCAGCTGGATGGTGCTGGTTTTAGGGCAATATTGTTTGGCATAAATGGAAATGACCGTAAAACTGCCCGTTTGATGCCAATCCCATCTACATTTTAACGCTTGCTTATCAGAATCCTACAAAAAGTGATTTTAATTCCGAAATGAGAATAAAAAAATCTTACAGTTTTCTTCCACATATGCTGGGCTTGTTGGCAACCGGGTTGGTTTAAAAACGTATTAAAATCTGAAGTTCGTTTTTGGCAACACGACCAAAATTTCATTCCCTCATGAAAAATGGGACTTCCAGGATGGTACACACAGAGACTCGAATCAGTTTGTGGACCTTCGTATGAAACATTGCAACCTCCATTCTTACACAAAGTGCCGACTGGAATTACATCACTGTCGTCTTTCTGCTCTGTAATTTGGAGGTTGTTTAAGTCAATCTCAAGGAGTTGTTTCAATGATGGTGCAATTTCAGGTGTCACGGCTACCTAAATTGATCTCGAAATAAAAATTAAATTAGGTTGAAACCGGTCACTCACTAATGGTGAATCAAATGACGGCCTAATCATTTTGGTACGAACTATTGGTTTAATTTCGAGCACTTCCGTGTGTGGGACATCTTTACTAACAGGTTTTTCTGGCTGTATTGGCTCGATGTTAGAATGTTCCGATACGGTGCAGCCCTTGATATTTAAAAATTCTGTAAAATCGATGCACTTTTTGTTGCAACACGACCAGCCTTTGTAGGCATCGTGAAACACAGGTACACCTGGATGGTGGCAACAAGCTTCTACAAAATTGTTGGAATTATTTGTGTTGGAGCATTAAGGTAGCACTTACTGTCATGATTAGCTGTTGGGTCAAATTTTTGAGTGCATCCTCTATTGTAACACTGAAGTAATCGCTTTTCTTTATCCATTTCGTACACAGATAAACTTCTAAATTTTATAAAAACTTTTTTTCAAAATTCAGCCATACGTCACTTTTAGGTTATTCTAGATTTTCAGCTAAAGCGCCATCGTAATGTAAACTCGTAAACAGGGATGGGATCGGCCAACGCCATCTTTATTTTACAAGCCGTGAACTAAGAAATTTGGCAGCAGTGTTGCTAGGCGGACATTTTGCATTCTTCAGTTCAGCATTGCATCATTGAGTTGTTGTTGATATTGTTATAAAGTGCAGTTAACGTTAGATAGTTGTGGTATTTCCAAACCTGTGTGTATTTATCAGAATATTTAACTCAATAATTTGATATTCGACAATATAGAAAGTAAGTACATTTAACCTTTGGTTCATGCTTTTCACATGAAAACTTTTTAGATGACTAGAAAATGTTGTGTCCCAAGCTGCAAATCGAATTACGAAAGTGTTTCCGTAAAGGGGCAAGCTGCAGTTACTACGTTTTCATTTCCAAAAGATGAAGAAACGAAAAAGAAATGGCTTCGAGCTATCCCGAGGAAAAATTGGCAGCCTACGAAGTATTCATCTGTTTGTATAAAACATTTTAACGAAAATGATGTTATATTAGATCAGATATACAAAAACGGGTCAACTGTTACTACGTTGCTATTAGCACACCCAAAATTAAAGGAAGACGCTGTACCCACAATTTTTCAAAATCTTCCAGTTTATCTGTCTTCAACTTCAACAGTAGTTAGACGAAAAGACCCTGAAGTAAGAAGGAAAGCGTTGCAATCAAAAGAAGCTGGAAAAATTGAAGAATTTGTAAAATCTGATATTATAAATGACTTTACAAATTTTCTTGACACTTTTCAAACAAAACTAAATGGTATAAACAGTGAAACAAAGTGGAACTTTAAAATTAAGAGCAACTTTGGTGTTTGGCTGTATTTATTAAATATTGAGTGTTCTAATAGTTCTTCTGAAAGTGAAACTGAGTTAAGTGCCGCCGAAATTTTATGTAGTGTTCTTGTGAAAAGTGATTTAACATTAAAACTCTTTATTGGAAAAGAAGAAATTTCTGCTCACGATTTGAACTGGATTCTCCCTTGTGATTTAAAATTATCTCGATGGTCGCAACTTGAAAATATATTAGTTAGGTATGCCAACGTAAGTCAACACAATTTAAGGACTCGATCTTTTGAATTTTTCTTGCAAAAGTCGTATGAAAATTTAGTTACGTGTAACGAAAAAGCTGAAGAAATGGAAGACTATCAACATAAAAAACAATTGGAACTTTTAATTGATCAGTTAAACATGATATTGTTAAAAAGACGAAAATATTCCCCAGCAACTATTTTGTTTGCATTTATGGCTTATTCATATTCATCGTCTTGTTACATGCTCTTACAAGATCATTTGCTGCTGCCTAGTAAACGATATTTACAACAAATATCTTCTAGATTTAATGTAAAACCAGACAAAAATCTTTCAAATACAAGTCACTATTTGAAACAAATTTCCAAAAACTTGACTGTTCGAGAAAAATATACAATATTACAAATTGATGAAATTTATGTGAAATCTAAGTTAGATTTTAAAGCCAAGTTATAAAACTTTGTATCCCTCGAATTTAGAGAGACAAAACGTTTTGTTAGTGGATAATGTTTTTCATATGTCAACTATTGCTGCTTTACAAACGGAAGAAAAATGTACAGATACTGCAAATTTTTTACAAATTTTCCGCATCTGGTGGGATATTGTAAATTCTAAAAACCCTATCGTAGGAAAAATAAAAAGAAATGAATGGGCAGGACCAGTTTGTAGTATTGAGGATGAAAAGTTATTGTTTTTGAAACGTTTTTTGTCTTGGATAGAAGCATGGCAGTCTTTCAAGGACAAAGCTGGCTTAAGCTCCGACACATTTGAAGCAATAAGAAGAGCATCTCAAGTGTTATGTAAAATTGCTAACGATGCTTTAACAAAATTTAATGTTTCGTATGTACTCTTGGGGAAATTTCAAACAGACAAGTTAGAGAAAAGGTTTGGAATGTACAGACGACTATCTGGATCAAACTATAATGTATCAGTTAGGCAAGTAATTGAATCAGAAAACAAATTACGAATAAGACATATTTTGAAAATGATCAATAAAAAAGAAGCATGCTTTAGCAACTTTGCTAATGAAAGTACTGAATCAAATTTATATAATGTTGACATTGATCAATTTCGCCCCATTATAACTTCAAATTATCTTGAATTATGTGAAATCGAGGAATCAAGCTGCATATATGTTTGTGGCTATGGAGCACGATCTGTTTGCAAAAATCTGGAATGTACTGCCTGTGTTTTTTTATTTGAGGAAGGACGCGGTAGTAATGTTTGCAACGAATATTTTGACTTTTTACAGCGAGGTGGCTTAAGTGTACCAAGTTACCATGTTAAGTGTGTTTTCTTTCATATGTATGCTTTGTTAGAATATATTGTAGCTAATAGCGTGTGGGAAACAAAATTTTTGCAATCTTCCTGTCAAAAAGGCATTTTAATTCAACTGACACAGTTAAGCTTAAATTCCAATAACTTTTTTCAACAATTTGAATTACATTGTCTGTGTGGCAACGATGTTTCTAGATTGTTTAAAACATTGTATTCTGTTTTTGCAAATATTCTGTTGAATAACTACACAAAATATTCAAAAGAAACAAATGGCACTAAAAATTTAGAGAAAAAAAAGAAATTAGCTACGCTAACAAAAGAGAAGAATAAACGTTAAAAATATGTTATTTGTAAATAATGTTATTTAATGTTTAACAAATACCACAAAATAAAATCTCCTGCCCTTACTAACTTTTGTTTTATTTCTTAATACTATCAGAATAATGATGTAGTATGGATCATTTCATGTTAGTTATTTTTTAATAAGTTTCGATTGCAACCGACGTGCAATGATACCCGGCCTACTTCTGTGCATTAATGCGGTGTTGCCAAGCATGGCTTCACGGCTTGTAAATAAAGATGGCGTTGGATCGGCGGTAAGATTTGAAAAGCTGTCATCACCGCCCTCAAGGTCGGTTCAATGAAACTATTTAATATAAAGGCGGGAAGACCAGGGTTATTTGTGGTTGAACCCTCATCGAGGTCGGTGTCGCCAAATATTTGTATTGAGTCATCAATCTGTTATCTGTGCTCGTAAAGGCGGGGCATTTGAAAACTAAAAAAAGTCTTAAAAAACCTTTATTTGGAGAATCACTTTTATCAAATAAAACATTCACAAATTATTGTTGATTTATAAATTCCTGCTGGGCAGCATTGATGGTCTTCATGCCTTCTTGTACGGACCCCAAGTTTCCTTTCCAAGCATGTAACAAATCTCTCAATTGTTGCCACTGAGCACGGCCAAAAGTTCGATGCATGGTGCTCGATGTGTAAACTTTTTTCGTTGACTGATCCATGCGGGCCCTCACCAACTTGGTCTTTACGACTGAAAAGCAATTAAATAAATTGGGTTATTCTAATTGATATTTTACCTTCAATTATAAATCCTTCGACTTCATCCGATTCAATTTGCAATTCCTTTTGAATAACATCGAAGCTTATCTCAGGGTTAGTTTCCGCTAGCTGCATGAAAGATAGCAGTCGCATTTTTTGCATATTTTGTTCGTGAACGAGTCCTTGAGACGTAACAAATTCCTTGTGATTTTGATAAAAATTCATGTAGCTCTGTAAATTGTCACTAACAAAAATCGTTAACAGATCATGAATCAATTCTCCTTCTAAAAACCGGACCGGTTTTAACGACAACAGCGGATCTAAAAGAAAAGTGTTGGGGTCGGCCAATGCAGAAGCAATGCAACGAATGGCGTCCTCACGAGCGTGAGACGCATTCTCTGCAGTATACGTTCCCAACAGTTCAATCATCACTTTCGCCGCCTGTTCACTCTGATTGCCTTTAATCAACACTTCGTGCAAGAGTCTATACAATTTTTGTAACTGTTCACTCGAAGGTGGACACGACGAAAACTGCTGTTTAAGATATTCAATATCTTTAAAAACTGATCTAACCTGTTCAGTTTGTTTTGCGATTTGAATTAAATGATAATAAACGTGATAACGCATCGGTGAACGTTCGTCCAACGATTGAAATAACAACCATAACCTACAAAATTGTTTTATTATTAAGAAAACTATTTTATGATAACTTACGCTCGAAGGCACACAATCAACAATTTATGGCCCGGAGCTTTGACAAGCTTCTCACAAAAGGCCAAAATTAGATTTTCAGCACGTTCCAACGGAATCTACAATAAAGATCCAATTTACAACCACTTTAATAAAATTGATTCAAACTGACCAAAACCATGATAGATACGATATCATTGAGCACGATTTCAACTTCAGTTTCTTGGCCTTCTCGGAAACACGCATCGCAAACTCCAATAATCTTATGCAGATCATCTTCAATGCCTTTCGGTGATTTTTCTTCAGAAATTTCGGCCCCCAGACCTTTTAAATACGCCCTTAACTCTTGAGCCTAAAAAAATTACATAACCTCAACTTATGTCATGTGTGTATTTAGCTATTTAGGGAATCGTTTTGGTTGAAGAGTGGCTAAAATTGTGGTCAATTACCTGATCTTCGGCAGTTACATCAATAAAAACCGGAGGAACCTGCATTTTTTCTGTTTTTACTGAAAACACCATTCAATATGTCAAAGATGACAGCGTGTTCACAAAGCCAATGGCCAAATACATTAGAGTTACCAATCGCGCAACTCCACAAGATTATCACATATTTGTAAGGATGCAAGATCAGCTGCGCCATCTACCGCACTGCGATGTAATAGCGCCTTTTTTCGTATGAGATCCTATGGAAAACAACGTTTAAGAAATTTTTAAATGCCGTATTAATTGCGAGAAAAGTCTTTAATAGTATATTATTATACAAGTTTTATAAGACGATCTATTGTCGCACGAATAAGTCCAATGTCATGAGTGCGACAATACGTCTTATAAAACGAGTGTAATATATTATTTTTTCTACTTTGGTGCTCTTAGTTTCAAGAAAATTTGAAAATTGTGCTTTCTAAATATTCTAGAGATTTTTAGGATTAGGTACTGGTTGTGTTGGTATTTGTCATGTGTCATATGTCAACTAAAACTTCAAATTTAAAATCTCGAGTTTGATATTTTTGTGAAACAGTCATGGAAGAATTAAGTTGTACACTTGGCTTGACCTTGACAGGAGCTCGGTAGAGATTCCCGACGCCGACTAGCGTGCTATTACAGCAATACCAACGTAATAAGTATCAAAAAACAACCAAAAGGCGTTTCACAAAAAGTTCCATTGTGACACTACTTACAGTTTCACAAAAACTCGCTTATGATACCAAAGTAGAAAAATGCTTTTATTTTTGCCTTTTAGCATTCATTTTTCATTACATTCATTCACTATTACAACGCGAGGCGCTAGAGGCGCTGCTAACACGGCATCCAGTCGAGAGTGGAAGTTGCACGTATTATTAATGTAATGTATTTGACAAAGTTAACTGACAATTGGTGTACCAACGTAATAATAGGTAGCAAAATTAAATAAGAATAAATATTACCAAGATTAATTTTATTAAAAACTCATTCTACAAGTGCATGTAAGTATGATTAATCAAAAGTGAATGCGAAAACCTATTTCTAACAGCTCACTGTATAAAAAATATTAGGTACACTATTCATGGCAAATTTGAGTTAAGTCCGCTTGAGATTATTGAAACGGGCTTGAAGAGACGCAAGAAACGTGCGCACGGACGCAATCGCTGCTACGCGCGCAGGTTTCTTGGACGTTTTCAATCCGAAGAGGACTTTACTTCTGCTGGACGGACTAGACAATTTTGAATAAGTACACTTAAATCTTAATGACTAGTAAGTACACTTACATTAAGGCATATTTAATACCAATCAATTTGCAATGCAAAATATTTTACAAATCTACAAGTTGGAAAAATTAATGTAGCATTGGTTAAACTCGTCTCTGAAATTTATTTTTTTTAAATTGCGAACTCTTACTATTCCGTTTGTAATTCGTAACAATGGATCAGATCAGAATTCAATTCGTCGTATAAATTTCCGCTGGTTATTATTTCGGCTTCGCTTAAATTCAAACCGAGCGAGTTCGGATTCAGGTCGGTTATTAAATAATCTCCTCCGAGTCCGCATTCTTCGACTACTTCTTCTTTAGACACGGGAGGACATAGGAAATCTGCAACAAAAAACATTGGACCTGAATATGTATAACAGATCTATACAGGGTGATGAAAAAAAGGTGCCCGTGATTGATATTGGGACAACGCTTTCTGTTGAAATATTGTGGAAATCGCAACAAAACTGGTTCAAATAGATTCTGTATAAAATTAAAACAGTTTGTCTAAGAACACAACGTGGCAATACTGCACATATTTTTTTTCTAAAAAATTACTTTCAGGTAGGTCTACTTCTTGTATCTAAGCAACCAACACTGACAGATACTGTCACTTGCGTAAGACAAACAACTTACTTGCTGATTTCCGTTTAAAAGGCCCCTAACCATGTTATTTAGTAAAAACAGATCAGTCAAAAACGAAATAATGTAACTTCCAGATCAAATTGAAACATAAAATCTCAAATATCTCAGAATAGGAAAAAGTGACTTAGAGTGACTGTCGCCTTAATCCTTGTATGCTTCGTCCTGATCCAGTTTCAATCGCTTCCACAACTGCCTCCTCCAACGCTGGTGTACGAACTTCACGAGGTCGTTCACCGTTTACAGAAATCGGCACTATTTGGCCATTTTCTCTTAATTTTTGCTCCACTTTTCTAATTACGTTAGCATCTGGATGACGTCGATGTGGATACACTCTAGCATATTCTCTAACAGCTTCCGATGCGTTATTATCTGTCTCACCCAAGCGGAGTAACATGTCTAGATATTCACTGAAATTGTATTCTACTTTAAGACTTTTTAGGACATTTGACTTGTATCGTTCAAATTTGACAAGAGAACTGACATTGAAAAGTGCATTATTGTTGCCAACGTTTCCTAGGAGATTTGCGATGTTGCGACATTGATAAATTTTCCTCGTAGCCAAGAAACCGTACTTTTGACATCGGTAATAAAGTTGGTTTCAATAGATTTTTTTACACTTTTTAAAAAAAAAACACCATCAACTGCATCAAATTTAGACCTTAACAATGAAGTTATTACAAGATTGTTAATCGTATAAGTATATTTGTATTGTCTGAATAGGAAAGCTTATATCTTGGTGAAGAGACAACAAATTTTATTTTGGTTTTCAAATTCGTGTTTTGTTAGAAATCGTCTATAACAAGTAGATACTCACGGGCACCTTTATTTCATCACCCTGTATATGTGTTGAAGTCTCAAAAGCGATTTTAATTCATGAAAAGGCTTTAAAACTGTAACACCAGTTTTTATAAATGCCTACAACGTACCTAGTGCTATAACTTGGTATCGACATAAAATAAAGAAACAATTTGTTAGTAACAACTGAGCTAATACAAGGTGATCCAAATTGAATGAAAGTTTATCGCATAGATATTCAAAATTTGTACCGTAATTTTTGTTGTTTATCAATACTTAGTGATGTTTATGTGCTGCTATTGAGAATTAAAAATGTGCAAGTAAACAAATTAAGTACTTTGTTAATGTTAATAATGGGAGATGGTTAAGAAGTGTGCTAAAACAATAATTAAAATTCAAGTAATCATCTGCACCATTTAGGCCAGTAGAATACTGTAAAAGTTGGTAATATTAAGCTTGCTCATGCGCAGTTAAAAAAAATTTGAAATAAGTTACAAATTCGACTTTGCCATGAAAATTGTACACTTTTTAACAACATATTGAAACGTAAAGTTAAGTTGGAGACTAACTTGACAAAACAACAAACGCTGGAACAGCACGTAATAGCGTTTACAAAAATGGTGACTTGTGTGTGTGTGCGCAGCTGGACCACGAAGAGGAAGACCTAAGGGGAGAAGGCCTGTATATTGGCGGTCAGATGAGATTACGGGCTTGCGACGAGACATCCACGTAACGAGAAGGCGATATCAGAGGGGGCGAAGGACCGCGGGGGCAAATAACATCACTGCCCTTAAAGATGAAGCGACGGCTGCTAAGAAAACACTGGTTAATGCCATCAAGACCAGTCAGCGACGCTGTTTGTTGAAATTATGTGAAGAAGCTAATCAAGATACCTGGGGGACTTGCGTACAAAATTGTAACAAAAAAGCTGATAGGGAACAGCCCGATACCGTAGCTCCCTGACAGAATAGGCGAAGCGGTAGATATATTCACAAAAAGAAAACCGCTGAAGGCAGAACAGTTGAGAGAGGAAAATCAATCCTTGGTGAAGATCAACGGGGAAGAGTTTACAGATGAGGGGATGAACTTGGGGAAGGGCAAAGCATCGGATCCAGATGGCCTGTCCAATTGGGGAATTCAAATTGCAATACAACATCAGCTAGTTGCTGAAGAAGATACTTATAAGAAGAATTCAGCAGGCAATCGCTGAAGCGGGTGACTTTGCTGAACACCAATGTGGGTTCAGGAAAAGAAGGTTCACTGTAGACACAGTTAAAGTGGTTCAGAAAATTGTGGCGTAGGCCAGAAGGGGGAGGTGGCACACTAGGCGTCACTGCGTCATAGTCGTGCTTGATATTAAGAACGCGCTAATAGAAGTCGAGAAGGACATGCAGCTTCTAGAGGAAAACCTCAATGGCACACTTGAACATGCAGTGGAGTGACTAGAGAGGCATAGGTTAAAAGTAGCTCCGGACAAATCTAAATGCATCGTGGTCTCAAAAAAAAGCATACACCCCTCCCAGTATTGCAATGAGGCGTTCCAATCAACATGGTGAAAAAGATCAAGTACCTAGGTGTTACGATTGACTGGTCAATGAGGAAGATATCGCATATTGCGGATGTGTCGGCGCGAACGAAGAACGTGTCAACCTCGCTTGCTAGACTTATGCCCCATACTGGAGAACCAAAGGGGAAGAAGAGGTGGTTGGTCCACAGTGTGGTCAACTTCATTGCACTGTACGCTGCGCCAGCCTGGAGCACAGCGCTTCAATGGGAAAAGACAAGGGTGACACTGAGGAAGGTCCAAAGACTGGGAATCATCAGGGCTTATAGAACTGTGTCCGACCTGACAGCCGGGGTGCTCGCAAGGGCTCCTCCGCTAAACCTGCTGGCCGAAAACCGAGACAAAATATACCTACAACAGAATTAAGGGGGGCTGAACAGCAGGCGAAGAGGACAATCCGAATGGCAGCCCGGGAGAAAACAATCGAGCTACGGCAAAGGAGATGGGAGGTGGCTGGACGAGGAAACTCATACCGAAACTGGAGCCGTGGATAAATAGAAAGCACGGCGGCCTCATTTCCCATCTCACGCAGGCATTCAAGGGCCACGGGTGTTATATTACGGGAGTTCGATTTACAAACGTAAATTATTAGTAAGAAATTGAATTGGACGATTAATTAGATTAAGTTAGGTTTAGTCACGTTAAGTAACGTCCGATTTACAAGTGTAAACTTCTTTTATTTAACAAAAGTTATTTATCGAAACTTTTATTCGAAGCGTCCATATGTATGAGTATTTTTTAATTGTCAATTTTAACGTTTCTGCTTTTTTTAATAGTTCATTGCAAAATCAGTTTTCTTTGTTTTGAATAAGAATAAAATATGGATAATTTTTGAGCTTGCTCAATCAGAAATACCCGTCAGCACGCTACTGGAAGTAGTCGAGATCACTATTTGTATTAAGAGGCCAAGTGTTCTTTACATTCAATTTGGATCGCCCTTTAGTTAAGAAAAACTTGAAAAGTTCTTTTAAACATAATTACCTCCAAGTCCGTTGCTCAAATCGATCACGTTGACATATTCGACATCAAGATGATTGGTCTTCTTTTGATGGTCGTGCGGTATGTGATTGAAAGTGAAACCATTTTTCTGCAAAAAAAAATAAACGATAGCCGCATTGTTTACAATGAATAATATTTTTTACGGTCAATTCGTATTCTCTTTGATAGTCGTCCAAGCCTTGATTTTCCGGAAGGATACTTGCAGTCGCCGCCGCCAATTCCACTTCTAACTGTTTGTTCTGAGCATAATCATTGTACGCCGTCTGCATGAACTGTTGCATCCGTTGTTTCTTCTGAAACATATCCCGATTATCTTTTTTTTACGAACGTTCCGAACCCCAAACGTACGATATTCCAGGTTTTCTTATCTTCGCGCTGGGCAATCGTCCACAAATGTCCAGCGCCGTGCACGGCTTTGCTGCCCTTTCTAAAATGGGGATTTATCGACAGGTTGTGCCGAACGGAGTTTTTCCACCGGTCGTCGTTCTGTTTGTAAAAAGGAAAGTGATCCCTGGAAATGGTCAAAACAAAATTGAAAAAATGCCGCTGCAGGAAGTGCGTGTTTACGCACGATCTTTGTCACAGATATTTTATGAAAATCTTCGAATCTCGGCATGGCACCGTACCAGGCACCTGCATCAATCTATTATACGGCGCAATATTTTCAAAACGTTGCCCACCGGATATATGCAACTTGTACGTATCACGTGGCCATTCACGATTGGGGCACCTGTGCTCAACGGGCCGTGTCCCTGCACACGATGTGATAATAGTCCGGCAATTATTATAATTGCCTCATCTATTCACATTTGAATTTTACGGCCGGGCAACGGAATCGTGCACCTTTTGTATAACAGTTCCGCTTAAATTATAGCTAGAGCCCTAAATTTCTAAATCCTAACAAAAATAATGATTCATGCGTTACATATTGTTTTTTATCCTAACCTTATTTTTCAATACTATTTTACCCCAATAAAACGAAAGGACTTGAGTTAAATATACCGGTTGGTCCATTGTATATAGCATTTTCTTGAAAAAGCATCTTCCTAATCCCCCTAAAAACTTGAAAACCCCTGCTCTGTTACCGTACTACGTGGTCCCCTATACAATGAATTGTGTAGTTTCAAATAGTGTTATTTGGAGGCCTCCTGAATTAAGAGACCCCAAATAATGTTGTTTGGAGACCTCCTGAATTAAGAGGCTCATGTCAAAAGACCCTCCTGACCCCCCCCCCCCCCCTCTTAACAACTTAACAACTTCACTATTGATTGTTATTATTTTACATAATAAATTTAAACTGCATATTACAAAAAATATTGTATTGTTTTATATTAACTTTTTGTTACGCCATTTTTGTTGTTTCCAATAAAGTATAAGAGTGCAATAACCAAAAATGAGTCAACCCACTTCTTTAATTTCCTGTACCTTTATAAAATAAATAAAACCATTAAAATCATCGCAGGCTACTGAAATTATAAGGCACCAACGTGAATGCCTGATCGCAAAAGCAAAAACATAAAAACTCGATTTTCTGTGGCTCAATGAACTTCAACAGCGATTATCTCGAAACTACAGTGATGTGGCTTGAATCATTATTGCTAAACAACATCCATTTAAGGCTCCTACTACAAATAATGCTGCTATTATACAATAGACGATATTAGAATTCGATTTATTCAGTAATTAAAATCTAAATTCCAATTTGCCTGTTATTAAAATCTATATTGTAACGTGGGTGAAATTGTGAAAACAAATTCCTAATAGCTTTGATAGTTTAGTAATACATCGTTATCAACGTCAATCTTCACACTGATTTAATTTTTAAAAAAATTCGACTATTTTGTAGTTTATCAATAATTAAAGAATATTGTTTCGAATTTTCTGAATTTTTCGACTACTAGGCTTTATCTCAAAAATGCTATACGATGGACAACCCTGTAGATTTCGCACAGTATCGCAGTGTGAGCAATAGATCCATTTTGTTGAAAAAGTAATAACATTTTTTTAAACAAAGTTAAATTTATTAGCATTGCATTTTCATTAAAAAAATGAAGTCCGCCATAACAAACATTAACTTTTCTGTAATATTGACCATTGAAATTTGAATTTTCTGTTAGTCAATATCTGCAACTTTGTAGACTCATCCGAAAAAATCATGTTTTTCTAACAATTTAGATTTTCGGCATCAAACGTCGGCTTTATAAGGTTTAATTTTGTTGTCTTTACAAATTTACAACTAACATAACATAAAATCTAGAACCAACATTGTAGCAGCATCTTCTTCTTTATAACGACCTTTATTGTCTCTTTAATATTTTTAATATGCCGTCAAACTTTTGACATTTGACGTTATTCGTTAAATTTATGAATTGCGTAGATGCAAGACACTTTTCCAGTCGTGCAACACTGAACAGGATAAATTCTTTGTTGAAAATTCAAAATTGTTTCAGCAAATATTAAATTTAAACGATTTTAATTACTGACTTCTGTGACACATGATTTAATTCAAGCTGCGTAGCGGGACATTTTCACTTTCAATCTTTAGATTTGTTTCCATTATTTTACTTAACAAAAACAATTTTTGTAAATCGTTTAGAAAACAGTTAGTTTTGAAATAAGCAGTACTTTGTTGTTTGTAAAGTTGAGAATAAAAAAACTTTTCCTCTTTTTCAGTCTTGGGACACTGTACTGTTAATCAATATAATTCACTAAATACAAGACAAATTCCGAGGGTTTAAAGAAAAATAAAATAGCATCCATTACATCTTTAATACAAATTGTTGTATTCGACGCTATATTATAGTGATCATTATTTATTGTTGTTGTAATTATTATTGTTTACTGTAAAGAAAATTCTGAACATTTCTTATAAAGTTTATTTACATAAATCAATTTTAATTTTTTAATGTGAAAGTAGACAGAACGCTGTAAAAGTGATGTATTTAAAATTCAACTATGTTGTTCCATAACGAAATTAATAATAATAAAATGCAGATTTTTTAATTCAATTTAATTTTTAGAGCGTTCTAAAACAACCCTAGTTGGTTTACATTGATAAATAAATAGTCTTTCCTAAACTGTTTGCACATGGAATCTCCGCAAAGACCTGGCCACCCTAACCAGTTGAACCAATAATAGCTTAATAAATTTGCATGTGGCAAATCAATGCATTAAAGCAAATTTGTAAAGATGACGAGTCGTTAAACGCAAGTTTGTGAATCGCGTCATTATAAAACCTCCCCAAAGATCGTCGATATTCCGTACCTGGCACCGTGAACTAACCCGCGATTGCAGGACATGTTCTCATACCCTTTAAAATAATTTCGACCCCGCAATTCACCCGAACGCCACAATACACGGGGGCTCTTTCCATACCCACATGATCCCCGGCAATTACCCTGCTTAAACGCCCGCGTCACGCCCAAATGGACACACCGTTTAATTCTCATGAATTTTTAAATAATCTACTTACGATATCCACTGGTATATTCCGGAAACAGTCAACTCCCCTTTCTCACTTAAGGCATGCTCGATCAGTTCCGTGTAGGTAAACGGCGGTTTTTTGGGCCCCGTATATCTGTACGTGTGACATTTCAGCGGATCTTCATTATTTTGCGGCCCTCGAGCTTGTTTATCTCCGACTCGCGTTATATTCCCCTAATTTCAAAACAAATTAAATTGATTCATTTCGCGATCATCAATTAGGTACTTGCATTTAACAAACTTTGCTGATCGTACTGTATATCTTCAACGTTGAAATTAATGTTCCCGTCCAAGTGGGCGCCCTGATAATTGTAACCATTTTTTAAGGAAGACAGTTGGTCACCTGCGGCACTATCTGCAAAATTTGAAAAGTAAACTGGGGCAGTTGCTGCGCAACAAAAATCATAAGTAATATTGTTGATAACAGGTGAAAACTGTCAACAAGCGAAAAGTACGAACCGGGAACTGGTGGTAATTCGTGTATTTTGTAATTCAACAGCCAAGAAAGATTTCCTTCGGTGCAATCGATTTCGATGCCACTGTCGCAACTTTGGGGACTTGGACTGAAGCATTTTCCGTTATTTTGTTGTATGAGACTTTCCATCTGTTTTGTAGTCCAGGTATTTTGTAACGCTTGTAATTCTTCTACACTTACGTTGTGCATTTCGGCGATTATGTTTGGAATTGTATTAGAAGTGTCCCAGTTACCATTTAAAAGTATTACCTACAAGTGGGTCATTATTTTAATTTTAAATATATTGATAACAAATCGGTGTATAGAGCGGCTCAATGGTCTAGGGGTATGATTCTCGCTTTGGGTGCGAGAGGTCCCGGGTTCAAATCCCGGTTGAGCCCGTTTTTTTTTTTTGTAAACAAAAATAAATGAAAATACCTCAGTGTTTACACTGCTAGGTGAATCGCTATCTTTCATTTTAATAGCGATTTGTGGCAAACTGCTTTGATATTTAGGGTGTCGTTTAGTAAAAAATCCGTTTGTTCCAGAAGTACAAGGTAAGTTCGTTTCGTAAGGGACGATGCAGCAATTCTTCCTTCTTTCGCCGGGCCTTCTGCTCCCATGCGTTGGATCACGAATAATAATATTGTTATTCATCTAAATTTGACTTCGCGGCTTAAGTTTAACAGTAAATTAAAATCAAAAATGAAGCGCGTTTTGACAGATGAAAAATGAACCACGAGTTCTACTCGAAATGGTCTACTAAAATTATTTTTCGGCTAAAGCGGTTCCGGTGAAAAATAATCGTTATCCCAATGAAAACTTACCGAATTTTCACAATCACCACCTCACTAAATCAACAACAAAAATTTTAATTTCGCACATTTCGCTTCGCGGTTTGAATTAGAAATGACCGCGAAGGAACCAACGAAACCCCCGTTCCAATTCAACCCCTAAATGAAGCGCAAGCGTGATTCATCACGCAAAATTTTAAACGCAACGATTCTTTCAATTCGCTTCCTTATCCAGACAAAAGTGGTTACAATTGAAAGTGAAACTATTTTTGTTTTTCTAATCACAAATCAAGTTTTAACATTTAAAATTCCCTCCAAAAATAGGTTCCTAATTTCTAATACGCCTTGATTATTCACAGATGGCGGAGGCATAACTTTGTTTTGTCTTGTCATGTCTATTGGGAAGAAACATCAAATGGATATATTTGGTATTGATGATAAACGTTTATCGAGATTTCGGGCGCAAATTGCTGAAGTACTTCTTTTTTTGGAGAAATAATTGATTTAAATTTAATCTAAGTGTGACTTAAAATATTTAGCGTAGCTCAGTGGAAATTTAAGGTTAGTGCGATTCTTTGACATTGAAAATTTAATTTCGTTTCGTCGCGAAAAACAGACAAAAAAATCATGGATGTTGACAACGGCTCTTCAGACAACCCCGGCACGGGAAATATAGACGTCGAGCAATCGCTTCTGCATCAGTTTAGTTGTATGGGAACCACCGACAAAGATGAGTTAGTGCAGCAGTTGCAGAAGGTCCTAGGCAGTCAGTTGAATTATAACACCGCTGCGTTCTTCCTCGACATGAATAATTGGTAAGATTTAACATTGTGTTGCAATTATTTTATGATTAAATCTTAGGAATCTTCAAGCTGCAATTTGTTCATATTTTGACGTTGAGACTCCAGTTGCGTTGCCCTCAATGGCACTGACGTCTGATCCCCATGCCAGTGAATGTGAAAATATAGAGCCACATTCAAAGTAAATATTTAATTTTGTTTTAAAATCATGCAATCTGTTGTTAGTTTTCAGAAGAGCTGGCATGTATTAAACAATGGACCAGATCCTTGGCCCATAGGTTGTCATTTACAGTGTGCCACCGGTGATAATTTTGGGGCTAATCGTGTTCCTGTTCCCTGTCTCAATCCTGGAGATGGCGTAATGGTTACTCTCGATATGAATAGTCCCGACGTACCTGGCACTTATCAAAGTAAATGGAGGCTGTGCACGCGTACAGGCTCTTACTTTGGTGGTAAGTTAAATTCCTGCAAATGCAGCTCTTACCACTTATTATTTCAGATCCGATGTGGGTTATTATAACGGTGGTGGAAGAAGGAACGATGGCCTTAACACAACAGCTGTCTCATTTTAGCGATTTAGGTGCCCACCCGCTTATATCAGCGCCTGTTAACCCATTCACACAACCTCGACCACCAGCCGGACAATCGGTAATTATTATTCAGTTTGAGGGTTGATTTTATCAATTGATTTTCAGGATGACTTGGTAACGGATACAGACAGCAACATGTGCTAGTTTAATTGGTTAAATGTTGGTGCCAATGAACTTTCAACACCATTATTGTGATAGCACATAGACTGTATCAACACAAAATTATAAACCTATATTTATAGATAACACATTTCCATTTACATAAATATTTTGGTCTAATTTTATTTTCGATTATTAAAATTTTACATCAATTTGTTTCAACTGGTTAATTAATGCTTGTAAATATAAACTATTTGTTTAGTTGGTTTTGCATTTATATTTAACAAATTTTGCATTTATGTAAAATTAGATAATTGGTCATAAATTAGAAATACTTGTGAATGAAGTCTAGGTTGATTTTTGGCTTCGAATTATTGTAAAATGTGTAAATAGGAAAGTAAAAGAATTTTATTGGGTTATCTAATACCAATTAGTCAATATTAAGGTTTCAAATAAATACTTTTTGCATAAAACTATTGTTATGATACAACTCATCAAATCTACTATGATTAGTAATTTAAACAAAATCCTATTGTATCAAGTGTCACATTATATTTACAGTTTTTTATTTAAGCCATGTATATTCAACTTAACTTAATTCTACAATCTTTATATGTAATAAGCAGCAAGTCAGTAAATTACGATGATTTAAAAAATATTCTAACCAAATCGGACTCGAAAGCATGGTTGAGAAATTTACAAAATGAAACCTTCACTAAATACTGCGAGCTATGTTGCATAAGTATCGGCAGTGAGACCGTAGGGAAAAATTGTGGTGCACACACCATGTGCTTGTATCCAGTAAGTTAAATTTAAGGACAAATTTGCATTCTCTTAGAACAATCGAACAGGTCCGGCATGTCGAGGATACATCCCGATCAATTTTTCCTTGATGGAAAAGCAAGTCTTGTTGGACGCACACAATACAATTCGAAATAAAGTCGCCAGTGGTGAGGAGCATCGCGGTGACTCTGGACCTCAACCCACTGCGGCAAATATGAGAATGATGGAATGGGATCACGAGCTGGCTTACGTTGCGGCAAGATGGGCCGCCCAGTGCATTTATTCGCATGATATTTGCAGAGATTTAGGTAACATTCGCAAATTTAAAATTATTGGTATACATTTTCTCTGTTAGAAAGGTTTCCTGTTGGGCAAAATATTGCTCAAGGAAACGTCGCGACCAACAATGAATTGTCATTTATAAAGGAATGGTACGATGAGGTGCAGCTACAGCAGGGATCCGAAATCGCAAATTTTAAATTGTACTGTGAAACTCATCAGTCGATTCATTCTTAATTAAACTGTTTTAGAACAAAGGGAGAAACCCATGTTGCAGGCAGGTACACACAATTGGTTTGGGGTGATACTTATTTAATAGGTAATATAATACAGGGTGTTTATAAATGAATGTGAGCCACGAAATTTGCCGTCTCTTATAAATCGTTGAAGTTCTGGAAATTTAAAATGAAAAGTATTATTGCCTGTTTAATATAACATAAGAAAACCAACAAATCTTAAATAAAGCGTAGTGAAAACAAATTATCAAAATGATGTTTCTTAAACTTTTTTTTGTTGAAGAGCAGGTGGTAAATTTCATGAGCCACTTTACCCACATTCATTTACAGACCGACTACAGTAGAACCTCGGTAAAACGTGCTAACGACTGGTTGATGTAGTGCCGGTTTACTGAAATAACATTTAAAACGCAATAACATCTTTTATTTAAAGAAGTTTATTATCATGGATGTATAGACAAACATTTACATAGCTTATAAATTTTTATTTACTATTTGAAATAGTCTGTAATAAAGACAGCGGGGAATGTGATTGAGTTTTGCGTATTATATTATATTGTGTTCGTGCATATTTTCGCCCACGCAAAACTCCATTACATATCAAGACTATTATACATGAGTTACTGAGAGTCCGGTTTACTGATGCACGATTTACCGCGGTTCTACTGTATAATGCATTTCAAGAGCAATATGGAGTGATTATTGTATTTATAAGGTTGTGCACGAGCTGTGTTTCAACAGTCCAAAAATTCACATGTAAGTTATCGTGAACATTTAATTTGTAATTATGGCCCAACTGGTAACATTCCGAATCAACCCGTTTATTTGGTTGGCAAACCTTGTTCAGCTTGCCAAGAAGGTACAAGTTGTACACATTTATACCCATCCTTGTGTTCAGGTTAATTTCTTTTTGTAAATTTGAGCGCTTTAGTCAAAACTTGTTGCTTTTAGGACATCCGGTGAGTAAAATTAGTGAAGAAATTTTTAAGGAAGATCCAGTAACAGCACCTGATAATTCAAGTGTTAAAATTAAAGCACAATGTTGCAATCTAGTCCTGCTACTTTTTTTTATTTATTATAATACATTATTTTTATAATGTGAAATTTATTTTATTTGCTGTTGGTATGGCTGACTAATAAAATATTTTTCATTTTTAACCTCATTAATAAAATTAATTTAAGAAGGGGTCGTTCAGTCACTGATTAAGTATAACTACAGCTATACCTGCGGGAAAAAATAAAAAACTATAAAATTGTGTTGGCAATTTAAATTATTGTATACACTAAGACCTCGTTTAACGTTCAAGTCTAAAAAGACACTACGCTGATTCAACTTATTTCGACATTTCGTTGATTCGTGATTATTTCTGAACAATCAGTGAAAGGTGGCAATTTATCGTAGCGCTGTACTTCTCCTAAGTCTATGCTTGTTTGGCTTACGTTTATTTTCGCTTATCCTGTTCATTAGCAGTTATTAATTTATGTGCTGTAGTCCTCGATATTATTTTGTAAGAAAATCAATAAAAATTCTATTTGTTCATTAAAAATAAATCCGTTTAATTTGTTAGATTATTCAGAATGAATAAGTGTAATAATAAAACCAAAATGACACGAAAAAGCATTTCGAATGATATTAAAATGTAGTTGCTAATGTCGACATTGAAACCGCTTTAACCTAACAGAGATGGGGGCATACGTCTCTGAGACCACCGACTTTTTTTGTAAACGCTGAATAACTTTAATAAATTTGGCTGATTCTTTGGGTAGCTGCCTTATTTGATCAGCACTATCATCAATCTTTCGTATGATAGCGACGTGTGCAGACATATTGGTTTTGTGTTTATTTCGTCTTCACCGGCTGTGGGACCCGACGCTAGTCGGTATGTAAATAAAATAAGTTCAATGCAATTTTCCTTTAAAAAATTTTTTTACTTATTTTTTTCATTTTGTTTAATAGCTTATTATGTTTTAGAGGTGTTACAAAAAAGTGACATAATTTTCATGTCAACGGAATACCTACTGTTTAAGTTTAATAAAAATAATGTTATATTAAGTCTAGTTGTGTTTTATTGTAGAGAAAGGACGCAGTTTTCAGATTTAACATAAAATAATATTTTTCAATAATAATTAAACTATAAAAACTGTCGGTCTCTGAGACAGGCGTCAGTCACGATTAACATTTATTTCGCGTTAGAAATAAAAATGGTTTATTTTCGGTCTCGTACTCCCCTTTCTCTATTTACTATGTGTTAAAATGACCTCGTTTAACGCTGTCTCGTTTAGCGCTTTGACGTCTAGGAACGCTTCCTGAGCTCTAAACGAGGTCTTAGGGGCAAATTCATAGTCGTCACTCAATCTCAACTCAACCTCAAATCATCCTCAACGCATGCGCATAGGGCAACTCCTCACCTATTCCTCACTTTTCCGAATTCATAGACGTTTCTCACCTCAAGCTCTCTTCATCTCGCCCTCATCTCTGACTCGAAAATGAGATTTTTCTGAGGCGCGATCGTAGCTACCTTATCTCTTTCTCATCTATCGCTCAACTGCTTTGAACTATCGTTTTTTTTTTAAATAAATAGCTTTCAGGATGGTGGACGATTTTTTTGATTTCATAGAGTATGTAGAAGACGAACCTTATGCGCGGGTACCACGGTAATAATATTACATTAAGATTTTTGAATAAATAGGGTTATAAATATTTTTTTATAGGCATTATATAGGAGACATGGAGAATCCTCTAGAAAAATATAGCGATAATGAACTCCTGCAACGTTATCGTTTTTCAAGAGGAACTATTCAAAATCTTTTAATAAATTTGGTGTATCCTAATCAAAATGCACCGATTAATCAGCGTGGTTTGCCAGTGCCGCCCATAATAAAATTATGTGTGGCATTACGATTTTATGCCAGCGGTTCAATTCAGGTAAAATAATTATTTTCTTTGCCTAAATGCTTAACATTATTTTATTACCGATTATAGAGGGTTACTGGTGATACGGTTGGTGTTAGTCAAACAACGATACATCGCATCATCAAGGAAGTTTCTGAAAATCTCTGCCAGCATTTACAAAGATATGTTAAATTTCCTTGTTGCAATGAATTAAATGCTAGTAAAAATTTATTTTTTGAAATAGGAGGATTTCCAGGAGTGATTGGATGTGTCGACGGGACCCACATCGAAATACAAAATCCCGGTGGTGATAATGGTGAGATCTACCGCAATCGGAAAGGCTGGATGTCCCTGAACGTGCAGGTAGTTGCTGGTCCTAAATGTGAGATACTGGATATCGTTATACGGATGAAATGCGAGCAAAGATTGTTGTCGGGTTTGATATTGGGAGATAGTGCCTATCAGCAGACGCGTTATCTTTTTACACCAATACTAAACCCAGCAACAAGAGCTCAGCAATTATATAACAGTTCTCACATTAGGACCAGAAATGTTGTTGAACGTTCATTTGGAATCTGGAAATCCAGATTTCGATGTTTAACAACATGTTTACAGTACCAATTAAGGAGCACTGTTCGGATAATTGCTGCAACTGCTATTTTGCACAATATTGCAATATCCGAAAAAATGCCTAATGTGGAGGAGGATGGTTTTGTAGACCGAATAGTAGATGTTCCGCCTGCACCTGTGCAACAAAGGGGAAATGTTATTCGAGCTGCGTTTATTGAGAGGCATTTTAATTAATGCATTAATGCGATTAATATTGAATCGAATAAACTTCTACATATGCCATCCCCACATGACTTTGTATTGGTGTTCAAAAAGTCATGACATCATGTAAAACAGTTTTCTTCATATTTTAATAATTATAGTAACTTAGACACACATTTTGCAATCCATAGTCACTCAGGATGTCATGACTATTTGAACACCAGATAGTAGAAGAGCAGTGTACTCGGATCTTTTTTTCAGATAAACTTTGGCACGAGATTCCCCATCGTCAATTGAGAGAGCTTTTTAGTTAGCAAGGACCCGATACCATTCTCCAATCTGGCGCCTTTTTGAAGATCTTCCCCTCTTCCATTCGGGATGTAATGAAAACGGAAAATTGAGGTTTCTTATAACTAGCATGCATTGTACATTGTGTTAATAAAATTTATTTCATTATTTTTATAATATTTTATTGTTTTTTTAATAAATCAAATTGAAATTTAACTATCTCTAATTTTACTTGTTGCTCCTCAACTTTAAGTCTCTGTTCCTTAATTTTTAGTTGTTGCTCCTCTACTCTCAATTGGTGGAGTTCTTCCTCCTGTCTTTTTAATGTTTCGGTGCGTTCTAGCCTTACCGCCAACTCCCTCTCTATAGCTGTCCCTCTAGAGGTGTATGAATGTCTTGGCCGCTTCCTTGTCGGACATATTCTGACTGGTGGTTCTTCTTGACAGTCCTTTTCATTATCACCTGTATCAATGACCACCTGTAGTACTAAAATAAGAATAGATAGTCATATAATACATCAAAAATTAGTTACTTCTATTATATTTACTACCTTCTTCCATCGGCAACATGCCTTCATCCTCTTGACTTGACAATGACAATCCATTTTGCAACGCGATAGCATCGCTATCGATGGTGTCTGTCAACTCAATGTCTACATTGCTAAACGTAGCATCGATGTTGTCGTCGGTTGGTGCCACATATGGACCACCACCTGTTGCCATGCGATGCGCCTTTTCCTGGGACAACTGCTGTTTTCTTCGATTCCTCATGTTGTCCCAGCATTTCCTAAGTTGCTCGGCAGTGCGCTATAACAAAAGAAAGACATAACTCTTATTAACATGCCTAGGTCCTTTGCACACATAATACAATTAAAGGTACTTACATGAGTATGTTCACTAATTGCATTAAATTCTGTTGTTAAAGCACACCATGCTTTTTTTTTTTGGTGACGCTGATGCAATCTGTCTTCTTGCATTCAATTATATTTTGATACTTGTTTATCAACTCTTTTAAAAAAATTTTTTCATCGCCGCTGAAAAATGATCTCCTTTTATCTCCCATATTAACGAAACAAAAACACAAAAAGAACCAAATTGAAATATTTTGAAACTGTTTATTGTCAGTATGAAGCAGCAAACTAAATACAAAGATATTTGCACTAAAGTAGGAAAAATTCTTGACCAGATGTTACAAAATGCAAAACTATAACAATACCTGCACTAAAACAGTTGTTGACCAGATGTGAAAAAAATTTTTCAACCAGTTTTATTACACCTACCTATTTCCTTTGTCAATAAAGGTGACCGAAATTAATATTACATTTATATTTCTAAAAGTTACAATTTAAATTTAAACAATTTGAGCCAAATCAACAAGTTCTTTGACCACTCTCATGTTAACATCATAAATGCACTAAAAATTCAAGTTCACACTTTCACAAATCAACCTTTTTAGAAATAAAACATTGTACAAATTTCACATAAAGTTCCACAATTGTCTACTAAAACGTTTCCCATTGGAATTTAATTGAAACTAAAGTTGTCGATTCCAATTCTCTCTTCTTGTATAATTTATTCATTTCTCACCATTAAATTACCTATACGTAAAAACAGATCGTCTCCTAAGGATTTTGCAGTTCTCTATCATTGTTGTGAATTTTTCAGAAGCCAAAATGTAGTAGTGTACTTTAGCCATTTAATGAACATTTGCTCAATGAATCTGAATAACCTATTTGTGATAAATATCATTAAATTGATTAGTTTTATATCCTTTTTAAGTAAAAATAATCAGTAGCTCATTTTCGGTCAAAAAGGGATGTACAACAATAGGTTGTAAATTATTAATGATAATATACAGACATACGCAGAACTTGTAACTTAACTTTGAAGTTTTAAAATAAACAATCACAACATAACCTATCAACGCCAGTAGGACGTAAAACGTCATAGATACGTGACGTAAATAATGACGTAGTTCCTCACTTTCAACTCAACTTAGCAAGACGCGTCCTCATGTTTATGAATGCCAAAAGTGAGGTGAGGATGAGTCTAGCTTGAGTGAGTAACAAATTAGTAGAAAGTGAGATGAGGATGAGTTGAGATTGAGTTGAGATTGAGTGACGACTATGAATTTGCCCCTTAGTGTAGTTCACTTTATAATTCCAGGTGTTCATGTATCAAAGTATATATTGCTTTTTATATTTTAAATTGACATAACAAAGTAGGATTATGAAGTGAAGTAGACAATAATTCAAATTTTCAGCATTGCCAACACAATTTTATAGTTTTTTATTTTTTTGAACAACGGCCCCTAAAAAATTGTTTTGGTCCCGAGTAGTCCCGTCTTATAGAAGTTTGGCTGTATTCACAAAATGAATATAATTTCTACTTTAGGTAGAATTTCATCGTGTGATACAAGCTTCAGTTTAAAATCGTAGATGACAGCTAAGTCACATGACGTATGCCAATTCAAAACAGTTGATTCATAATTAGTGACAGTCACCTCCCTTGATCATTTTGTTTGAACTGTTTTTTGTATAATTTTTTGGCTTAAAATGAGCGATTTACTGTCGGTGCCTCTGAAGAAACCATCCGAAGTTGATATAGTGAAACCTTTAAAGAATTTGATTCAGTCCAGATACAGCACAGCTGACAAGCCCGAAGATTACAGTGAGCAAATAAATGAATTGTCAAAATTGAGAAATAACGCAATTTGGCGAGTTTTTGAAAAATATGAAAGCTCCTTAGAGGTCGTTTACAGGTGAAATTATTGACTGAATTTTATTTTACATATTCATTAAATTCTTGATCTTGATAGTTATTATGATCAACTTGTGGCACTGGAAAGTAAAATACCGCCCCAAGAGGTGCAAATACCTTTCAAGTGGAAAGATGCGTTCGATAAAGGCTCGATATTTGGCTCCCGAGTCAGTCTCAGTGAGTGTTTTTTATTGTTTAGTTTCTATTTAATCAAATTAAAAAATCAGCCATAGCCTCGTTGGGTTATGAAAAGGTGTGCGTTCTTTTTAACATTGCTGCACTACAAAGTGCCGTTGCATCGGGTCAAAGTCTTGAAAATGACGATGGCCTTAAACTTGCTGCTAAACTGTTTCAGGTGAGTCAGTAATGACAATGTTGCATTATTATAAAGCACAATTTACACTGTAGCAAGCTGCAGGAATTTTCAGTTATTTAAAATCGACTGTTATGCTTTCGATTCAACAAGATCCAACCCCTGATTTAAATCCCGATACTTTGGGGGCTCTGTCTAGTCTCATGCTGGCGCAAGCTCAAGAAGTTTTTGTTCAGAAAGCAATTCGAGACAATATGAAGGATGGGATTATCGCGAAATTATCATCGCAATGCGAGGAATTGTATGGGGAATGCATGAAAATATTTCAACGAGAGAGCTTAAAAGCTTTGTGGGATAAAGAGTGGATTTCTGCTGTATGTAATAATAATACTTTTAATTTTTTATGAAATTGTTTTTGTAGATTGCAGCGAAGCAGTCTGGATACCATGGGATTGCTGAATTCTATCAAAGTCTTGTTTGTAAAGCCAACCAGGAAATTGGGAAACAGATCTGTAGGCTGGAGGTAAATTTTTAAATTCATAACACCTATTTTTAATATTTAGATTATACATACAGCAGCATTACAGGCCTTAGAGACGCTTGGCTTTTATTGTTTTTGCTACTTATTTCCACTGTTTTCACTCCCACTAGTACTTGTTTCAGTCATTTTTTCCTTGGACGTCCTCTTCTCTGTTTTCCACCTTCTTCTCCAGTTGATACTTTCTTTACTACTCTTTGTACAGTACTTTCCTCCTCCATATTTCTAATTTTGTTTAAATCACTGCAACACCAAATTTTGTTTGCAGCTATTGTTTTGTAACATCTTGAGTGTGAATACTTGGTCTGTTGTGGACCTGTTAATCTGTTGTGTACTTGTTTGTTTTAAAACCTACCTGATATTCACCTATTATTTCATTTTCGTAGCTCTGTAACCTATTTCGTATTGTCTTAGCTAAGACTTTTTATTTGTAGGTTCATCATTTTTAAAGATCATACAATAGGCTCCCGCATAACGCGGTTAATACGTATCGCGTATTAGGAATTCGTCTTATACGAGAATTTTCCTCGTATAACATGGATAATAAAAATAACATGTTTGGAATGACTATTGTCATATTTAATTTTATTTTCTATATTTTATCTATTTCGATGATAAAATGGCTTGATAACATAGCAAATTGCAATAATTGAATGCATAATGTGTTGTTGCTGGTGGCAGGTGGCAAAAATAAAACAAAACTATGCTCCACTAAAGTAATGGGGGAACTTCCGCATTTTATTATATTGTGCGTTGTATAAAAATTGTGTTACAGTAAAAGTCGCTTATAACGACCGAAAATCTAGACACAATTGGTAGGATTTCCTTATACACCAATGCTTTTAACATTCTGATATAACGGCGGAATTTTTCGGTCCCTTAGCCGTCGGTATAAGCGACTTCCACTGTATATGAAAAAGTCGTCCCAATATTTTTAATGTGTTGTAGAAATTCGCATTATACGGGAGTCTACTGTACTCCATTTTTCTGGTGTTTTGGATTGCCACAATTAAAAACAAAAATTGCCATTTTCGAAAAACACCAAAAAAGTTTTTTTTAATTTTATTTTATTAATTGGTAGTCTTGTCTGTAGAGTGCAGTGCAGCTATTTACTGCTGCTCAGCAACGATCAGGAAAGTCCCTTTTTCAAGAAATACTCAATAAAGCACAAAGGAGTTTGGCCGAAGCGAAAAAAGACAATGATTTTATTTACCATGAACGGATTCCCGACATAAAAGCGTTGGACCTTATCGGGAAAGCTCAACTTGCCAAAATTTTGTCGTTAACTCATCCTTTGAGTCAAAATTTTAAAGGTTAACATTTTGTTTTTTTTAAATTCATTCAAACGGAAAACATTTCAGATTTGTTCAGCGAACTGGTGCCTGTGGTTGTGCATCAAGCAATGGCTGCATACGATGTTCGCAAAAATGAAATTGTCAACTGTGAAATCTCGAAACTAAGGGAGTCCACCCAATTATTAAACAGCATTTTAGCTTCTTTGAATTTACCGGCGGCCATTGAATCAACCGAAGGCAATGCACTTCCTCCATCAATTCTAGAAAAAGCAGAAGCTGTAAGACAGTTAGGAGGCATCACTAATTTACAAACTCTCATTCATGACCTTCCTGATTCATTAAAAAGAAATCAAGATATTCTTGATGAAGCCGATCGTATGTTAAACGAAGAAAAACAAGCGGATGATGCTCTAAAAGAACAATTTAAGGAACGCTGGACCAGAACACCTTCGGATAAATTGACAGAAATGTTTCGTTCCAACGCTGCCAAGTATCGACAGATCATCAACAACGCAGTTAATGCAAGTTTGATCAATTTTAGCACGACTTCATTTAATCTATTTTGTTGCAGGCTGATAAAATCGTTCGTGAAAAATTTGAGAGTCACAAAAGTTGCATGGAACTTTTAAGTAAATCACCGGCCGAATTGGAGGCTGCCGTTCCAAACAGTTCCGGTGGTTCTGTTACTAACAGTTCCGCTGTTAGCACACTTCACCGATTGATGGAAGAAGTAGAAACTATCAAAGCCGAACGAGACGTGATCGAATCTGAACTGAAAAGTGGAACGATCGACATGAAAGAAGCCTTCTTGTCTGCATTAGCTAAAGACGGTGGTATAAACGAACCGGCTTTATCTGTTGAAAATCTTGGCCAAATTTTCGGGTCACTCCAGAAGCAGGTTAAGGAGAGCATTGAAAAGCAGCAAGGTCTCGTCGAGAAGATACAAAAGGCTCACAGCGAGTTCATACAGGAAAGCGGCGGCAATAAAGGCGGACGAGAAAATATGATGTGCCAATTGGCGGCTGCTCATGATGCGTTTCGCGACCTTCAAAATAATTTACAAGAAGGCACCAAATTTTATAATGATCTCACGCAATTGCTGATCGTGTTTCAGAACAAAATTTCTGATTATTGCTTTGCGCGCAAGACGGAAAAAGAAGAACTCCTTAAAGATTTGACTCAAGCGTCCAGCAGGATGGGGCCAAGTCCAGCGCCTTCAACTCCGTCTTACCACAATTCATCAGGTATTTATTTTGCAGGGTGTTCATTTTGTCTGTGCGTGCCTGAAGGTTCAGAAATTTGTGACGCATTAAACATTATAATTACAGTAGATTCCGCTTAATCGGACCACATCGGAACCAGCACGTTTTGGTCCGATTAAGCGGCTGGTCCAATTATCCGAAGTTCATATAAAATAGAGCTTTTAGGGCTAAGACAAAATTTTGTAAGTAACTAAAAATGAAAGGATGGTCCTTTTACAATATTGACCCTCTAGAGCCTTGTTAGTTATGGGCAAAAAAAACAAGGAAGAATAAAATGAAAAGGTTTCTGGATCGTCTTGAAAACCACCCGTGCAACAAAGGCGATTTAACGCTAACAATTTATGCTATGTTTATATTGTCTCTATTTGCGAACATATTATCAACCGGGATTCTAAGAGTTTATAGTATTTGAGCATAATTTTTATATAAATATATATTTATCTTACATTCACTGGTCCGATTAAGCGGCATGTTGGTCCAAATAAGCGAAGTAAAATCGTGTTATTTTCTCTATTGGTTTCTGTTCTTTAAGATTTGGTCCAATTAAGCGGCTGGTCCCATTAACCGGTGGTCTGATTAAGCGGATTCCACTGTATTTTGTTTGCATCTTTAATTTTGACATAACAGTTCACAGTGACTGTTAGTCTAAAAGAAGTTAATAATCCAAATGGGCTGCAGTGCCTCCGAAATCATTCTTTTGTATACGAACCCTGGACAATAAGATATCTAAATCTTCAGGCATTAACAGATCGAATAGAAGCCTGTATTGGTGTCCAAGTTTTGAGATGATTTTTTTTAAAGATGTTAAAAAGCAAGAGCCACCACCCAGGCCACCACAACCAGCAACCACACCATCTTCAGCACCTGTCCAAGTACCTGCAGGACTTCCTTATCCTGTGTATGTGCAAGGTATGCCAGTGCCATATGGAGCAACAGCTTCAACTCCATATCCAGCATATGTACCTGCACCAGTTCCACAAGGGTACAATCCTTATGGTACAATGCCTTATCCAGGTTAGTTCATGTAATGAATTTTAATCCATTTAAAGCATGTTATTTTACAGGGACTTATAATTATCCCGGCTTTCCACAAGCTCCACCTCAACAGCAAGGATATCCATATCCCCAACAACCACCACCAACTGGTGGCTATCCCCAACAGCAACAACCACCACAAGGATGGTAACTTGAAGAAGATGCATGACTGATTGTTTAACTGTTGGGATAACATATTCTAAAGTGCTTATCATTTTATTTACTTATCATGTTTTTGCTATTGTCTATTAATTGTAACTTTATTTTGGAATACAATGAATGTAACATTAAACCATTAATTTGTAGTTAACGAGTGAACGATTTTCACTGCTAGACGCACAATTGTTCTAGTGCCTATCATAATGTTTACAACAAATAATTAAATAAAATTGTTTCAAAAATGTTACGTTTTTGACGATTTTTGTGGTTTAAGGGGGGGAAATTTCCAAGTATTCGCACAATTCTTCCGCTCAGAGGGCACCAATTTTGCCCCTTAAAATAAAAAATGTTTAGGCAACCAAAGACGTGTGAAGTAGCTACCGGCATGTAGGAATCTGCAGATACCGTACAGGACAACACAATTCCACCACGGAAAAATGTAAATATTATTCATGCGTGGCAACGTAAAATTGCATGTAACATTAGGTACTACATAAAGATAAAAAGTTAAAAAATATTAATACTTTAAATCTACATGAGTAAAAAATGTTTCATTACGAAGTCGTTCAATTTGTAGTTTTCCGGAAGCGCGGGACGCTTACTTACAATATGTTTACTTTTTCTTATCAGTTACAGCTCATTTATATAAACAGTATCAGAGATTGCTGACAAGCGTCAATGTTGGTTGGTAAAAAATAATATGTACTCATCAAAACTTTAGAAGAATTTAATCATACACTCTAAATTAACATAAACAATTTAAAAAATCTAATAATAGGAAAATTAACAAAAATTAAGAAAATCAGATAATTATGCGTAAACTGTTTTATTTTTGGTAACTAAAATCCGGTTGGCTCCAGTCATTTTATACAAAAAAAACAATCTTCTAAAAAATTTCAAGTGAAGATTTTCCTTCGGGATTTTCTTTGTATCGCTATAAGAAACACTGAGTAAAAAGTCTGTTGCAAAATCGTGTCCGCTAAAAAAATTATCGTAGGTTGAAAATCGCGAAAATCAGTTTCTCTCAAATATCTCGTGAAATATTGGTTTTACGTGAAGTTTGATAATAACAAAATTTGTTTATTATCAAAATCTACACAAAAAAGGTTCTATATAAAATTTACATGGAACCAATAGTTTTCGAGATATGAGACTGAGAAAACTTGGGCGCTACGATGGATTCGTTTCTGCACCACCTGTGAGGTAGAATGCAAGGCGCGTTTTCTTACATTATGAGCCGCTTTCTTCTACTTCTTTGCCTCTGTCTTCTTCTACTTCTACTTCTTCATTTTCGTTACTGTTATCATCTACAATTATTTCAAGGGATAACATAGTAATAGGATACATTTTGTCGTCGTTTATTTCAGATTCCAATTTCGCGTCATGAAACAAAAAATTGTCCACCTAATCACGATCACAAAACTTTGCAAAGTGTAGACATGTCTAAAAACATATTAATTCCAATGTTTTCCATAGATTTAACCGAATGTGCTAAAATAAATGGAATTTGTAATTTTAATAAAATTAATATTTTAAATATTTTCAACGTAAATTGCGGGAAGAATAAATGTAAAACCATTAAAGGCGAGTCGTACCCTTAGAACGTTGATATGTTTAAATCTAAAATTTGGCTTTTTAGCAATAAATGAAAGAATGTGTAGTAATTAACTCGATGTTTGATTGATTTATTTATTACAAATTATTTTCTATCGATTTTCTGATGATTTTCCCATTGCAACAGTCTCACCAAGCCGATAAATCACTTACACTTACAAACAAAAAAATTCACTAACTTCAAGAAAGTATTTTAAACACGCACACCCTCAATTAACAAAAACAATTACAAAATACTAATAACAGTGCAAAGTGACTTTGATAATGGTCTGTACCGACCAAAGCATAAAACACTTTAGCCAATTTATCAAAATCATCGGCGTCGAACGTGCAGTCGAATATTATTTGTTTCATAAACATTTTCTTCCTAGAAACACCGATAGCGGGCAACGATGCAGAAAATATGTGGGTTTAATTATGCCATGCTGTTTTATTATCAAATAATAAACATCACAAGCAAATTGAATGTGATCAATTAACTAAAGATGAAATATCGCCGGCGGTTTTGTATAAATTGTTTTATGCCAAAGAAAGCTTGGTTCAGTAAAACAAAAGAATTTTTAACCACGGAAATGTTTTGTTTATTTAAATTTTATTCTTAATTTGGTATTTCATTATACATATAATAACAATAACAAACAGCAATTGTTGCAGTTTTATTGCAATAAATAAAACTTTACAGAATACTGGCCCGTGATATAATTCGTGTCGTGCCTTATCGCGACGGCAGATAAGAAATAGTTTCTCCCGTGGTGGAAATGGTTGCATCTAATTTCATTGAACCTTAAAAATTTTTTGTGGGGGTCCTCTATTCGATGGTGGCTTAACTACGGTTATAGCAAAATTATCGGAATCATCATAAAATTACCGACAAAACTTGAGCGGCTTATGGATTTTTGACTTATTGTATTTTTCTCATTAATTACAGCATTTTTTTTAAAGTTTTTTTTACCACTTTCATTCAATAATGATTATCTACTAGAACAAATGACTTAGATTGCAGAAAACACAATCTCAGGTCTAAAATAAATTAGAACATAATGACGATAATTTCGCAGTCACTATTTATTTTTTTTTAATGATGTTTCCATACATATGTCTTTGTTCTTAATACCCCCTTCTACTAAAATATAGCTTAACTGATCTGAACGAAAAGTTTCAAACCATTGTCTCAAGAAATGTGTCAGATAATTATCGAATTCTTCTTATGGAGAATTAACATTGAGCGTCCCCCACCTTAACAGCTATTTAAACTGGAACCCTGACGATTGATTGGTTGCCTAAACGTTAGTGTCTTGAAGTTTTGAGATGGGACGTGGTGTGATGGTTCTTTGACATTTGTGATAATTTGTACAAATATCGTTTCGTTAATGAAACGCAAGTTCTGCAAAATACAGCTCAATTATCGTTTTTAATGAAAAAGGTCGTTTCCGCGGCAAAAAATGTGGAAGTGTCACAAATGCGGAAAACCAGTCTATTTCGGTAAGGAAGTAAACTTATCAATTCGAAGAATCCTTGGTAACGAAATCAAATCAACACTTCTATTTATATCCTCTTAATTACTGGAAAACTTTTCAAATTTATTTTTCATTATTAAGACCTATACACATCTCTATTCAATAACTTCCTCTTACACAGCTGAACGAAAACAATCGTTGGGGTACGACTGGCATCCAGAATGTTTACGGTGTGAAGAGTGTGGCAAGCGATTGAACCCGGGACAACACGCCGAACACAAAGGAGTTCCTTATTGTCACGTGCCTTGTTATGGTGCTTTGTTCGGACCGCAATTATTCGGCCACGGCACGAGGGTCGAATCTCACAAGAGTTTTGGGCATCATAAGTTGTCGCCGAAGGTAGGAAACGGGCCGAGCTTTGCACAGACTCAGTTGGAAGCGAAAGTAAAAACTTACAATCAATATTACAACGGGAAAAGCGGGGAAGTTCACAGTCGCGAAGTTAACGGTCGGTTAATTTTGGAAGGATCGTTGAGGATACATTGGGGCATACAGGGTGTTATACATTTAAAGGAAGATGATGATCAAAGAACCGTTGTTACAGTAAGGAAACGAAATTCGTGTAGGTTTAATAGTTCCTTCGATTCGGATGAAGACGATCTCGAAAATATATCTCGCGACGATAGTTCGAATGACATTTCTGCATGTAGCTCGGTTGAGTTGGAAGATTCGTTGGATGCTTTAAATTTAACTGATAGCTTAACTGACGCAGTGATTGAATCTCCGGTTGATACTGATATAATTCCAAGTCTGTTTAGTCACGACAATAAAAGTTCGACTCTTCCATCGAAATTAGAATTAAAAATGCAGTGGGACGAGTTGGACGAATTACTGCAAGTTGAAAGAAAAGTCGACGATTCAGATAAATTGTACCAAACAATGCCTTCAGCGTTACCGTCGCAAAGCAATCCAGATGCCTGCATTGAACAAACGAACGGAAAAATTGAAGATAATAATCAAAATGAAATCATGAAAAATGAAGAAGATTCCTTGGATATTTTTTTCGAAACCAGTCATCACTTAAATCGTTCCATGTCCGGTCCTGACTGTCTGGAACGGTTAAGACACCGACAGTCGCCTGATTACGATCAAATTTCAATAAACAGCACGAATACCGACATAACAAATTTAGCTTCTGATGAAGTCGTGTTGAGGAGGCCCCCGAAAACAGGCTCAACAGCGATAAAACGTCGCCCCGGGAAGAGGCTGTCAAGAACTAAAATCAAACGTCGTTGCTCAATAAATGGGCATTTTTACAATCGCGAAACCAGCTTTTTCACGCCCCCACACGGCAGCCAAATGAGCGTGTGGGTGTCATCTCTGGTGAGCACCCAGGAGGTTATCAATCTCATGCTGGAAAAATACAAAGTAGACAGTGACGCAAATAATTTTGCTCTATTCGTTGTAAGGGATAACGGAGGTAATCACAGTAACCTCGAAATGTCCTCATTTGAATTTGTGATTTTCAGAACAGAGACGGCTGAAAGAGGAAGAATATCCGCTGTTGGTGAGGGTGATGTTAGGGCCTCATGAAGACGTCTCTCGGTTGTTTTTGATGGACGGTCACAACACGCCGGAAGTGAGTTGTGAGGTTGCCCAGTTTTTAAACTTGTCGCTGGCCGAAATGAGGGCAATCTTGAATCAATATTATTGCGAAGAGGAAAGAGAAATTTACCGGATACAAGAAAAGTAAAAAATGAAAGTTTAATTTCAATTTACGGAGAATTTTCTTGCAGGTTCTACGAACTAAAAAAGCGCATAAAACACAGGATGGAGGAATTGAAAGTTCGGCTGTAATATTTCCAACTGCGATACAGCAAAGCATCACCTTTTATAATGTCATTAACATTGTTTTAATAATCTTTTGCTTGCTTTTTTTAATAATTGCTTTAATTTTAGTCAGATTATTTATAGTTTTTTACTAATAAATCTTAAAAACTACCATCTTGTTACATAAATGCAAAGAAGACTACATCTTTATTAAATGACTAATATTTTATAATTTTAATACAACGTATCATTAACGATGATAATTGTTCTTTTTAGCGGGTTGAGCCGGTACTTCTGCGTTAAGATATAGTAAACCTGAACTTTTTGCAAATACAATCGTTCCCACACAAAAAATTAGTCCAAACGCCAGTTGCGCATTATATTTACGCTGATTGGCCTCATAACTTGTTTTCCACGAACCCTGGGGAGTCGGTAAATCGTTGTAGGTACCACAAAGATGAACGTCGGATTTATACACGGTGCTTGCGCCGCCGCTTGCCATTCGCCTCGGAACTGAAATCGATGAGGTTAGGTTAAGTCATGATTATATAATCATCAGATATTTCTCAACAACTACTAATTAACACAGTTACGTGATTTGAAATTAGTGGATTTGAAGGAATTTCAACGAATTGGTTTCAATGTCTCAAATGTATGCGAAATTGTCGATGAAAACTTGAAATTTTCTCACCTGCGGGAATAACAGCTTTAAAGAAACGACTCGCTTGCATTATTGGTTCTGTTTGAAATATTCAATATATCACTAAAAATTAATTGAATTTTGATCAAAAATTGCGAAAATTCAACACACTCAACTAGTCGTATTTAGACGACATTAGTTCAATACCAACTTAAATGTATCAACTGAAAAAAATTAAAGAAACTACTTTTTCAAAATGGTGTTCTTCGATCAATTTGAAGTTGACTGAAATACAAAGTTTTTTAGGCTGATTTCAATCTTAAAAGTTTGTTAATCGTTGTTTTAAATTTTTACTGAATTCATTTTGGAGAGGTGAGAGGTATGAAAACACTTAATTTTATAAAATCAGTATTAAAATTGTAATGGGTTGTAGAAAAAAAACTTAAATTTTAAGGTACAACTTTATGGGATCACATTTTACAAACTCTCTCATAAAATGTTCTCTTACGATAACAAAGTTAACATTTAAAGTTGCATACTCGGCGGTATGGTTTATATATGCAAAAATAAATCTATAAAATCCATTTCAAATCTGTTGCGCATAAAGTTGCTTCTTATTAGACGAATTAAACCTAAATAATAATGAGAAAATTAATAATGTAAACAGATCGAACTTATTGAAATACCTGTACTTCAACATTTATAGATCTTAGTAACAAATTCTTTTAATTCAGCGGGCACTGCCTTTAAATCAATTAATTTTTTTCTTTAAATCGGCAATAATTTTTTTTTCACGAGATTGGACGCGTCTTAAACCTACGAAGAAGGTTAATCACGAAAGCTGCAAAATTTCAGGTCTCAGTATTACTTACAATTTAACTGACCGCGCAAATACAGAGTGAACACAAATTAATGTCGGTCAATAAGCTGTTAAATTTACCGCATCATCTCAGGTACCGATTTTAAGTTTATAATCTTGAAAATCGAACAAATTACGAAAGGCGCCAAATTCGTTCATTTGTGTTCATTGTACGTTTCACAAATACCAAGGAACTTGAAGAGTAAAAATAATTTTTTAGCGGCTTGCCACAAACGGCAAGAGCACAATAAAAAACCTAATATTTCAACAAAACATGATACTTGGATCTGAATAGAAACTTTAAATAAAACAATAACCCTAAATAATACAGAACTGTAAGAAAAATGCAGTTAAATCTGGGTGCTGAATCGGGGCCTAGGCAAATCGCCGAAAACAGCATCACCATGCACGCTCTTCGCTAAAGCTTTAATACTCGCCGCAATGTCCAGCGGATTCTCCCTATTACAAGCGTTAATATCGTCATGTTCTTCCTCGAGGTTGGTCCGATAGGACGACTGAAAAATCGGAATCGTCATCGGCAGAGATCTGGCTATGCAAGTCGGTTGAGATCTGCGTCTTGGTATGTTATTTTCGTCTTTCATCGTGTCTAAAAGCAAAAATGTCTTGAATGAACTAACGCAAAGTGTAAAAAGGTGTACCATCATTGTCACTATCGGAAGCATTCGAAGCGGAACCAGAATTACTTTCATCCATGCCTTCTAATAAAAAAAGACCTTCGGAATCGAAAGATTCAGAGTTCGCTAACGGCGTGCTTAATTGTCTGATTGTATGTTTTGGTTTCGATTTTAGATGCTTAAACAATTTTTAAGTTCAATTATTTCATAAGATATTGAGGTTCAAATATGTTGCTCAATATGTAGTTAATTGTCTGTCATTTCATTTAGCAACACTGTTCAAATAAACACTAAATTATCAAACAAAATGATATTTTTAAACAAAAGTTGATAAAAACTTAAACAAACCAAGTGTGCTTATTTTTCACATAATTCAGCGTAGGCTGCTAGTGTATTTTGTTTACGTAGTCCATTTGTAAATCAGAAGGAGGAGTGGTAGTAGAAGGCTATAAAATGATTGTTTTATTTAATATTTATGTTGGCAGTAATGAGTGCTTAATAACATAATCTATCCAATTTTGACAGCAACTTAAATATTACAAAATATTTAATATTGAAAACAAAGCTTTCCTCTTTGAAAATTTCTTTCAAAATGATCATATTGCCTCCTTTCACAGAAGGAATTTGCAGTACATTTCCTAATTTTAAAGTAGCATTTCTAATATAACTTGAAACTGTCAGATGTGAAATGTCAATATCAGTACATTACTACCAACATAAATTTTAAAAAAATATTTCACAGCCTTTTAATGCTCTTCTTAGTTTAAAAACGGACTATAACAGTATAAGAGTTTTGTTACAAAGCAAATTTGACATTTTCCAAAAATTTGTCATCTTAATCACTTACACCAGTGACAATATTCTAATTTGAATGTAAATGCCTAAAAAATACTAAAGGAAACAAAATGGAGAATTTACTGAAGATTTAAACAACACATTTGTGAAAAATGTTTAATGTGATTTGTAACAAAAGTTTACACTGAAAGTATTTATATCCAATTAAATTAACGTACGGAAATTAATAAGCTTGACAAAAGTGATAGGTGCAATTTTTTCAAACAAAAGTATTATGACCATCACTTTTTCTAAACTTATTAATTTCCGTACGTTAATTTAATTTAATTAGATGTAAATGCCCTTTTACTCTGAATTGTGTGAGAAGTTGCATTTACTGTCATATTATCATAACAAAAACGTTCACACATAAACAAAAACATTATGACTCATTGTGTTGCATTTTTACCTGATAATGTTTGAAACAATAGATTAGTTAATGAAAGCATTACTTGAACAACATATTTACCAGTTTATGATATCAATAATTAAAGTAACTATACAGTGCATATCAAAACGTACTCAAACTCTTAATTAAATATTAAATTATTAAATTACTAAAACCGCAAATTCACTTTCCTGCCAACCTTTGGAATTGTTTTGAAATTATTATCCTGTATTTTGAAAGAAATAATTGTCCAATTTGTTTCGTTAAGTTTTCAAATAAAAGTATGTCATTTTGCACAACCTTCCAATGCCAATATTATAAAACTACCGCCTTCAATAAAAAACTTCATTAGAGTAACCTATGATTGTAATATTAAGTTGGTAACATGTAAATTTGAACAACAGTTGTCATAACATTTTTCAAATTTTAAATTTATTAATTTTTCTGTTGATATACATTTAAAAAAATAATCAGGTTTGGAAGTGCACTGCATATCTAGGTCATACTTACAGCTACTATGTTATGTTTAGGCTTATCAATTATAACTTTGTTTGATTGCACAGGTACAGTTTCCGAAGACAGTCTCATTGTGGTTATCGGCGAAGACATATCATTTGTACTTAATTCGTCACGTTTATGCAAACTGTTTTTTAATATAACCCTAAAAGCAATGCATAAATTAGTCTGCGAATGTTGAATTTAATGTGAGATTAAAAAAGATAAACAGCTTAATAATCTATACATAGACTGTTATGAGGGGGCATTAAACAAAGATAAAACTAATCTCCTCAAATTTAAAAACATTAAATTCGGTCACAAAAACACAAACAAAAGCTGTCTGATGTAATCTTGCAACTACAATGCGAGACACCCCGTCACAAGTAAGCCAATTTGAGGTTAAAGAAAACAAAATCTACCTGACAAGTGCCTCCTGCTCCTTGTAAATTCGTTCCCTAAAAAAGTCTAAATCGGCCGACTGCTGTTCGGAATACTGGCGTATTCTCTCTTCCGTGGCAACGACTTCACGGCTGAGAACTTCAACGCCTCTTTGTTTTAATTGGTTCAGTGCTAATTGAACATCAGACGATAAACCTAAACCAACACAATTATCCCGGGTAGATTAAAATAAGGCAGCTCACTTTCAATGCGGGGATCGTCTGAATGTTGGGGTTTCACGACTACTTTGAATGTTTTGGAAAATGAATCATCGTCACGCACTGATTCGATAGCAGCATCCGCCTGAAATGAATCATTAAAAATGCAAAACAACAAAGACAGTAATTACCAATAAGTTTGGGGAGACGAGCACACAAGCAGCGCCTCTCTCTCGATGAATCGCATGCGTGTACATATCACAATTGATGCACTTGTGAACTATCCAAGCGCCGACTGTCTTCGATACGACCAAATTGGAGTGTTCCTTGACGATTTGGCTCAATTTAGAGACTTGCCGCAAGTCCTGAAAGACCCCATTAGAATGAAAACTAAATGGAGAGTTACTTACTTGTTTAAAAAAATTTTCATGGTTCTCGTCTTGGGTCAGGCCGAGTGAGGCTGGGGTAACCTCTTGAAAGTCGTTCCCTTCAGACTCGATTATCACATTTAAGCACTTACAGGCCAACATCTTACTAAGTTCGTGCGTTTGGGAGGAGAAGTAAAATGTTGCTTTCTTTTAAATTGTGGGATATCCAGTGATATCTAACGTAAACATAAAAGTTACAAAAAACACGTTTTGTCACCAAGTGTATCTGGTACAGCTGTTTATAGATGTTAGTTTCGAATGAACATTTTGTTTACGGAAACTTTCTGAAAGCGGATTTCGGGAAGCGACAAAGTTACCTCATTTGTCGACGAGTCACCGTCACCTTGGCCGATCGCTGATTTATAAATGAAAATTAATTCCCGTCGAATTTCATTATTTGAGATTACTAACACAAAGGACAAAGAAGGCTATACATAAAAATAGAGACTAGTGTTGCGCACGGAAAGAGGTAAACTCTATTCCGCACACTTTTGCTTTACACCAACAAACAATGGAACAGAAAACCCATTTGGTTATGTAGGTAGTTTGAAATTTAAACAGACGCTTTGAATACTTTCTAATTCTTTTGCTAGACTTTAGATAAGGCTAATAAGACTTGCATAATTTGATAGTGTTCATTAGTAGTCAATTTATTTACGAGATATATAAAAAAATGATAAAAATACATTGAAATCGCAATGAATTACTGTTATCAGCGCCATATTCTACAGCAGAAAACTGTAAAAGTCGGTAAAATTGTTACCGAATACCGGCGGCATCAAAAATAACGCAACAGTTTTTAAAAAAATCAAAATATGTCAATTTTTGAATATATTTTCACACTTCTTAACATAACATTTTTATATAATGGGTTGTTTTTTAAATATTGAACAGGGATATTTATCCCTGTTCAATTTTAAAAAAAAATTGTCAATCAGTCGATGTATGCAACCAATCGTACTTTCACGTCAACTTACATATTATTAAATTGCAATAGTAAGAAGACGTTATAAGTAGAACGATTTATTTAAAAGATAAATTACAAGACATTTTCGAATGGTCCTCCTTCACATTCTAAATAATGCGTTAAAGAATAGTCTGCAGTTATTACCGTATTACTTCGAATATAAGCCGCACTTTTTACCTACATTTTTAATGTGCAAAATTAGGGTGCGGCTTAAATTCGAGGGAGGCTTATATTCGAGGTTGATTTTTTTCCAATTTTAAAGTGTTAAAACCTTAGTGCGGCTTATATTCGAAGTAATACGGTACTATTTTTGTACCAATTCACAATATTAATTTTTCCTTGTTTTGAATACACTTTAATAACTAAATTCCAAATTTATCTTCAACAATCAAATTTTTTATTTCTAAATTGATATTTATATTACCAAGAATTCCTGGGATATACCCTACTGATTGACTATTTTTTTTTTTTAATTGAACATAGAGATATTCATGGCTTCAGCCATGGGAATATTTACATTCTATGATCAATGTTAAAATAAAAAACGGTACATGGCGTTTCTTACAATTTTTTTTCTTATGAAAGGGGCTAATTATACTTTGATATCCTATTTGTCCAAAAGGTGAAATTTTCGGATTTTTTTCAATACTCAGCTGCTTTATCTTTGCAGCTGAATGTAGAAGTTGTGTTTTTGTATATTTCCATCTTCTCTTAGTTTAGCCTATACTTTCCTTGTTTAAAGCTTCCTAATCTCTTAATATCATCTGCGCCTTTTTTCTATCTCTATTAAGCTTTTTATTTTCTCATTTTCTCTGCCATTGGAATTCCTTGGATTACTATATTGTTTGTTCACAATCCGCTATAGTTTTCAATCTTTTCTCCTGCTCATTCATCATATTTTTAGGCTGTAGTTTTTTTGTTGTGTATATCTTCTACTTTTATTTAGTTGAACACTTCCAGTGGCAGGATAAAGTAAACGACACGAACTCATTTAATTATTTACAAGTACAATGAAAATTATATGATTTATTAATGAATAAAAGGAAAACACATCTTCTTAAATAAACAACTACAGTAAAAAAAATCACAAGCTTCACAAAACTAGAGCATTCCGAAACCCTTCGAATAGCTGATAGCTTTGACGAGTCGATCTTTAAGTTTGTCTTTGGATGCATACTCCGGTAAAAGTAAAACATTAAAACATGTATGAGCTGTCGGTAGTCTATCACTGTCAGGTCCGTTTCTAGCAATGACAAGTTTTAACCTGCTGAGTCCCCCCAAAGGAACTCGGTCCGAACCGGTCGCAAATTGCAGCAACTTTCTTTTATCTTCTAACACAAACGAATGCACAACAGACCAAAAATCTTTTATTGTGGATGATTCACTGGTGTAACCGCCGTCATATTCAGTCGCTTGTTCCAATTCATCAAAATCAAAATTCTTTAAAAAAAATTGAACTGGTTAATCGATATTTAATGAGGAAAATCATACCTTGCTCCCACATATTAACAATTCGATTTCCTCAGGACGAAACAGCAGTTCGAGAGGCGACTCGTCCGTTACCATCTGAAAGCCTCGATTAAATGCACGAAACTGCTTCTCAACCGACCGGTTCAACAGAAAATCGGCATATGCATCAACAAATTCCTGCTTGTTTTCTTGGGTCACATTAATCTGATCGCCGTCTTCCTTAAGATCGTAGTAAATAACTGAACCGAAAACATCTTGATAACTTATTCTAAAAGTGAGCATAAACACGTCGTCAACGTCAGGTTGGTTGTACTCTAATAGTTGTTTCAGACTGTTATAAACTGTCTGAAAATTGAAAGGTGAAAATCAAGAGTTCGAGAGATTTGAATCGACTTACAGGATTCCAGTCGACTAAATCCTCGAAGGAACCCCGTTTGCCCATCAGTTTCCTGTAGACGACCATGGGAAAATTCACTGCTAAAATGATGTTATTGTAAATAGCGAGACCTAAGACAATCCCAATTAGGGTGAATTGAGCGTTAGTCTCGAAACTGGTAGGATTGAACCACACAGTTTGCGTTTCGGTTTGATACGTAAACATGGCATAATCAGGATTAAAAATCTCTTCGATTACCAATTGAAAGAATTCTTTTGACACACCACCTTCATCTATGCCTTGTTCGCCTTCAAACTCGACCACTAATTGCTTTTTTAAGTCAAGTGGGTTCTCCATTGCAACCATCTCCAACTGAAATAATAATTATAACTTATTTTATTTCATAATGTAATTAGTTGCAAGTATAAAATCAATTGAATATACAGTGTGTTCACCAAAAGTGGAAACAGTGAACTTTATCTTACTAGTTACAAAAAAAAGTTTTAGATTAAAATCGAAATTTACTATTGCCAACTGCTTAGCTGTATTTTTTTTTTTGATAGGTTTAATCGGAAATGTACAGGGTGTCCTATCACTTGTGACCACCCCTAAAATTGAGTTTTAATTGAAAGTTATTTATTTGAAATTTGGTGCACACATGACTTTTGGTTAAGGCTAGAATTTCCAGTTTAAAATCTTACTTGTCGGCGTTAGTTTTCTAAAAAAAAAAAAGAAAACTGATTTGTTGTATATATAATATCTCTCAATTTCGTCAAATTTCACTTTTCAGGATCAGCATGATTGGAACAAAGATATCCAAAGTAAAAAAAATTCCGAAAGCTGTAATTATATTGAAATCTTAAGAGTAAAAGTAATGATTTATGACTGTAAAGTCGTTGGTACTACCCGGTACGGCAAGTACGATTTAAATTTATGGCATTGTAAAAATTTGTGGGAGCCGGTCGATGTGAACAACAGGAGCGCACCTAAGTCGAGCCTTTTTACATTCTTGCAGATTTCTAAAATTTATGTAAATTGTAAATCTTCTAATAAATTATGATTATGAGTACGAAGATACTTTAAAGTGTGGATGTTGAATTATTTTTTTTAACTCGAAACCGACTCATTACATTTTTCCTTTGAAATATTTTTGGTGCGGTTATGGAAAAGGGATAGACCATTTGAGGTACCAGTTACCTACTTCCAGTTTCAGAGAAATTTTTACAATGCCATAAATTTAAATCGGACTTAACTTTGCGGGTAGATACTAACGACTGTTTAGTCACAAATCATTACTTTTACTCTTAAAATTTCAATACAAGGGAATTTTAGACTAATTACAGCTTTTGGAAATTTTTTTACTTTGGATATCTTTATCTCAATCACATGATCCTGAAAAGTGAAATTTGACGAAATTGAGAGATATTATTTTCATAAAATATCAGTTTTTATTCTTTTTCTCGAAAACTAACACCGACAATTAACATTTAGAACTGGAAATTTCTAGCCTTATACCAGAGGCATGCCTGCACTTAATTTCAAATAAATAACTTTCAATTACAGCTCAATTTTGGAGGTGATCACAACTGGGACACGCTGTACAAGAATTTGTTTTTTCAAATGGCACCTGGTTTTTTTAAACATTTTTGCAATCTCCATTTTTTTCTATAAGTATAAAATTTTCATAAAGTTGCACAAGAAAAAATTCAAAATGTTGTTAATAAAACATTAAAATTTTTACCTCAACCAGTGCATCATCAATAATATGATCCCTGCGAACTCGTAGCCGCAAATATGGATTTGACGGTTGCCCTGTCACACTCTGAATAAGGCTAATCCTTCGCTCCGAATACATCCTAATTCTGTTATCAAAGTACAGTCCCATAGTTTTTGTGGCCGGTGTCAAAATAAAAGCATAATTCATAAAACTAAATTTGCCCTCACTTTTATAATTCGCAAAATCTCTGTCCATTTCGACCGCATCACTCAACGGTTCGTTGTAGAACTCAGAAAATGCCAAAAAAGGCTTGCGACAATCCAAAAAATTAATTCCCAAAACAATACCTGCAACCAAATCGATCAACTCAAAATAATCCAATTTCAACCACAAACCTAAGGGATCGGGCGGAGGATATGTTTTGTTTGGCTTCATTCCTAAATAGGAATCTTCCATCGATGAAGCAGTGAATTCTTCACAACGTAAATCGGGTAATTCTAACGTTCCAGCGAGGATGTTCGCAAAATAAACAACCTAACGAAACAGAGTTACAGAAGTGCCAATTTGGTTTGAAATAATTACTTTCATCATTTTCGTGGCTGAAGTGATAACATTTTCATCTTGAACGAAGTAATCCCGATGAAACTGCGTTACAATGACCCTCAGTGTGACCAGTTGTTGGAGGTTTTCTAGGATGAGTCGCAGGCTTTTGCGACCGTTACTGGACGACCAAAGCGTTGCCAAGCGGGCTTGGGCATCAACCGACAGCCAAGATGAGGCTCTGCATAGGGCCGGCAAGGCCGTTTCCAAAAAATCTCCGGAACCAAGTGCTGGGATCTCAAAGACGATTAGTAGAACATTCACAATGTCTTCATCTGTCATTTTGTCCCTCCGTAATTGCAACTGCATTTGTAAATTTCCAGATAAAGTTACTAAAGCATTGACTAGAGCATTTTCAAATATCGATGTGGGCAGTTGGAATAAGGCTGAATAAGACCGTCTGACCGATGGTAAGTCAACTGGTAAGTGCAGCCGGTTTTCGCTGCTGGAGGTTTCCACACAACTGTCTTCGTCTTTGTCCTTTTCACCCTCCATCGTGCGAACGACTTCTTTCTTTAACCCTTGCAAGTCGCCTAACAACGATTTAAATAACAGCAATCGCGTCGAAATTTATTTAACTCACCGCCAGCCGAATCTAATTTTGAATCACAGAAATCGGTGTCGAGAAAACTTCTCGCAAGTGAATCTATATTTGAATAAACTTCACCTATCGTCCTGATTAAGCGAGAAAAGTTCTTTGTCGCATCACATTCGTCTATTATATACAAAAGTTTCTCTTCATTTAAAAAAGGTATTGGATTTTCTTAAAAACAAAAAATTTCAAAATAAACCAAAGTAAACAATTGATATGAAACTTACGCATTGTTTTACTGCTAGACTCACTGACAGGAGGTAAGTTAGTTTCATTAGACAGCACCTTCGCAACTGCGGTACTTGATGTGTGTGAAATTTGGGGGTTACCTTCACTATTTTGGTGATTTGTTCTTGGAATTTTATTTGGATGCCTATCGCACAGTTTTGCATCAAATGAAAATAATTGAATCGCTTGAGCAGCTGCTTGATTGGGCGTCAGGGCATCGATACGAAACACAAACTAAAAACGATACAACTTAATAACAAACAGTTGTGAATCGCCTTAAATTTACATCACCGCTAGATGCACAGTACTTGTTATCGCAGAGAGGGTTCCCACAACCGTCAGTGAGTTGGTAGAAATACCTTTCGATTAATTTTTTCGCTGCTGCACGTTTCATGTCTTCTTCCTTGCTGCTTGTGTGTTCGATCTTATCACTTTGTGGTATGCTAGACGAAGCTCCTTGGTCTGTCCTAAAATAAAATAACGTGAGATGTTTTGCGTTGTTAACAAAGGGAAGTTATAAAAATAAATACGGACATCATGACATTCAAATCCTGCGTTAACGAAACCTAACCTACAAATTGTGTGTTTCAAAGTTTTCGATCACAAAGTTCTGCTAAAAATAAAGTGCAAGATAAAAATAACGAACGTTCTCTCGTACCTTGAAGCGTCGTCTTGTGTTGAATCCCTGTCCTGGGAGTTCATAGAATTTACCTTATCTAACGAACGGAAAGTTAAAAAATAAACAATAATAATTTAGAGGTTATGAAATTGCACTGTATGATAGTTACACACTGATTAGTTTCGTTAAATTCATTAATTTTAAAAGGAAAAATCTGATTGCAGTGTATTATTTTGCAACTTTGTTGATTTTTCTAATGTTATACTGTTATACGACATGCAGTAATACCAGCCTAGGTGAAAGAGAACAAATGATGCCACCCAGAGAGAAATGACAGGGGAGAGATTCAATTTTAAATTGAGGCGCCGCGAAATAGCGCTTGATCAACGCAGCTGCGTTGATCAAGCGCTATTTTCGCGCAGACCAAATTAAAATAACGAAGTAAAAAACCTTTGTTGATCACAGTTTTACACCAAAAAAAGAAGGGTGCATGCAGCGCCTAGATCGCTAAGTAATGCACAATTCTTCCGCTCAGGGGGCACCAATTTTGCCCCTTAAAATAAAAAATGTTTAGGCAACCAAAGAGGTATCCTAACCAATAAGGTTTGAAACTTAAGTATTGAACAGAGAAAGAACAAAAAAAAGAGTTGCGCGTTTTTCATACGCTGGTAACTTGATAAATATTATTTCTATTATAATGAAGGTATAGTAGGGTTGATCTATTTGAAAATTATATTTTCGAAATAACTTTTTCGACAGGTTTTACGTGGCACACTGTATGTTGGAAGAATGCCATGGGCAGCAGTCCTGGCAAGTACACCACAAAGTTTATGGCCTCCCAAACAAGATATAAAAACAGGTTACAGGTACAAGCTTTCGAAAATGTCTCAAATTGTAAACGAAAAAGAGCCAGAAATAACAACGTTAACAATGACTACGGCCCACTTGCATTACAACTTGATATAAACGAAGAAGAAATGAAAGCAGAATGTGCAAGACGGTTGAAAAATTTTGAAGTAAGCATTGTTGAATTAAATTGATTTTAGTATCGTCAATATTCGCCTGTAGATAAATGAGGAAAGAAGAGAAGAAATTGCAAATGCGACCGTGGGACAATTTGACAACCCTCTTTATCGTCTGGAACGAAGCGACCGTCTAACGGCTTCCAATTTTGGGGCGGTAATAAGACGCAGAGACTGGGCACCGTGCCATTCCTTGGTGAAGCAAATTTTGACGCCCCAAAATTTTACGTCAGAGGCAATTGAGTACGGTAAAATAAACGAGGCTGTGGCAATTGGAATTTTTCAAGAAACAACTAATGCCATTGTCAAACCAAGTTGGTAATTTATTGATTTGCAATATCCGTATTTGGCAGCATCACCAGATGGTATAAAATATGCTATAACAAGAAAAGGATGTATGATCTAAAATAATATTGCAGGTTTAATCGGAAAGTCCAAAATTATTGAGGTGAAATGCCTACACAGTGTTTCCAAATTAGGAATATCTTTGTATCGACTTTATTTAAGGTATTATTATACGTTTTATTTAACTTTTTTACTCATATGAGGTTGGTATTAATTTACCACGAGAATAGAAAGGACATAAGGTAACAAATCAGGTATTACGCATATATATCAATAATTTACTTACGCGATTTTTCGAGTTACGTGAAAACTGATAATGGATTAATTGCAAAAGTTGAAAACCTACTGCATCGGAAGATTATAATATGGGTTCCATAAGCAGGTAAAAATGCATTATCAAATTTTGAGTACGGACCATTAAACCTCTCCACAAACTGAAAATGTACCTGCTGAAAGTAAGGTTTTATGACATAATTAGCAAAATTGCCATTTTCTCACATTGGCAAATTTTATTTAATTTCAAAACAATTTTAAATATTTGTTACATTTCAAAAAACTATCAGAACTTACAAAAAAATTGAAGTAAGCTAAAAGTGTGCAAAATATAATTTTAAAATTTTCAGTATTGATATTTTTGGTGTTGCCTTAAAGCATGGGTCGGCAACCAGCGGCCCGCGGGCCGCATGCGGCCCGTGAGGCGTCTTGGTGCGGCCCGTAAGATTCTCGCCGCAACGCACGTGACGGATGATATCTAAACTAAAATATTTATACACATATTGTAGGTATACTGTAATGACATGTGACCCAAGTATGGCCCGCACTAATCCCCACGTAAAATATTTGGCCCTTTTACAACAAAAAGTTGCCGACCCATGCCTTAAAGAAAGGCTTGGAGATACATCATAATGCAACACAAATTCTAAGTTTGAACATAATTCCCCCTTTAATGTGTAGATGGGATATATTTTAATAAATATACATCAAAATTTCATGGTTGAAAAAAGTGGACATAGATCGTTCTGCTTCTCTGGTACAGATATATTAAGATAAAATTGATCTTTTGCTATATATTCTGAATATGAGCCAAAGGTGACTATAATTACAATTTATCGAAATATCTCACCTACCAGGTTCAAAAAAACGATAAATTTATTGGAACATTAAACAAACATTATGATGTGAATATGGTTTCCATACCATCAGGGTTTTTTTTTTTAACTTTTATGTATGTACAGCTTGATTATCAATAAATTGGACTCGACAAGTATGGTGGGTTGCATTGGTTTCCCAAGATTTACATTGGAAGGTAGTCTAAAGCAGGTAACTCTAAACGGAATTCCTTTACGAGAAACGTCGAACTGGAAATGTGTTCTTTTGTAAGAAATGCATTCAGGTTTCAGGTAGTTTAAAAATTCGTCCGTCGTTCAATGCATATTGACATATTTTTAAATTTATATCTATTAACCACAATGTTATCGTTTGAGGGAGTTCTTCTAAGACAGTTACTTTAGTCGATATCTAAGGTTTTAATACATTTTAATAAAAGCTTGTTTTGAAGAAAAAAATGTTTTACTATAAATTATTTGATTGGCTTTTTTAGTCTTGGACAATTTTAATCTTTATTATCTACATTAAATTCATTTAATTCAATAGTATATAAAAGTTTTGCTAATGTCTTTGTTTTATGGTGTTTTAAATCGGCGAATTCTAATAATCTTCCCTGTCCGACGAACCGAAGAATGGTCCCGCACCGTATGGGGTCCTCGACCTACAAACTGCTATTGTATTAATATAATAGAGATTAAAAGTGATCACTATTTATAAAAAATTGCTGTTGAAAATATGAAAATATCGTATTGTCATATAAACTACTTATGTGTACAAAATTTTTAATGCATCTGACTAGTCGAAGTGCGGCAAAATTAATTTTTAAAGTTTCATCTCACAATTATTCAAGTGAAATTGAAATAAATGCTTGTAAAAATATAAACTGTTAGTTTGTATTCCGAATACTAAATCGGCGTCAGTACGACCAAAAAACATTGATAGTTTTAATAATGAATTTGCTAAATAATTATGAATAAAAAAAATATTGTTTTGCTTTTATTTATTTTTAATGAATAATGAATTATACCGATACCTCAGTTTTACAGTGTAACAAGTCAAAAAATTAATAATCGTTTTTGTGTAAAGCACACCATTTAAAGGCAAAAATTGTGTTTTATTCAATTCAAAAGAGTATAGGAGTATAGTAAGTCGAATTTTCAAAATTCGTTTGTAGATGACCTCAAAACGAAATTTTGCACAAAGTTCAATAATGTAACAACTCAATTTTTTGTGTAAATTTTCAAAAGCGTAAGTGCTGTTAAGTCAATCATAAATTAATAATTAAGTTTGCCAATTATTATCCGTAAATTCCTTAAACAACTATTAATTTTCTTAAATGCGATTACCTCAAAACTCCATCATATGATTAAAAATAAAAGCTTGGGGCGAAAATATCTTGATTTCATTTATAAAATAGTTTTCTGTCGAAATAAAAATTAGATTAAAATAATCTTTTTTATTTAACGATAATATTGTGGTTAATACATATAAATTTAAAAATGAGTATGCGTTTAATTCATAATACAAAATAATAAAATAATATACAATCTATTACAAAACATATTTTCAATACTTAATGGGATACCCTTCACTTTCAATCACACTTTGGAGGCGATTTGGCATGGAAGCTACTACATCGCGGCATGTAGCTCTTCCACGTAATCGTTCCCACACCCGAGTCACATGGGCGTATAACTGATCTCGTGTTCTTAAGAAGTGATTATCTTCTAATTCTGCTTCCCATTGCTGGACCATAAGGGCCCAGATGTTTTCAATGGGATTTAAGTCAGGAGACTTTGATGCCCAAGCTAAAAGTTCGATGTCATCGTCGTGGTCTTGAAACCACTGTCTCACAACTTGAGCTCTGTGGATGGAACAGTTGTCTTGAATAACGACGACTCGTTGATTATTAAATCTCTGACGAATGCCAGGAAGCAAAACGTCATTCCATATTCTAGTATACTGTTCGCCGTTTAATCTCCCTCCTATTCTTACCAAATCTCCAGGTCCCTCCGATGATATCCAGCCTAGCACACCTACTGTTATCCGTCCACTTTGATTATTTTGCATTAAATTTTGTGGCTCATACCTCGTATTTTTCATTCTATATAACGGTTTTCGGATTTGTTGGGAACTGGTGAACGTTTTCTCGTCCAAAAAAATTGTTCGGGTTTCCCAATCCCTATTAATATTTTCTTGAGCAAATCTAACGCGTGCATTCCGATGTGCCTCGGTTAGGGCAATTTTAATGGCTGGTCTTCTATGTTTTAGTCCTAATTTGTTTAAAGTGTTTAAAACCGTGGTTTTACAACAATTTAAACGCAGTTCCTCCCTGATAGAGTTGCAGCTGTTGAATGGTGAATTGGCAATTAAATTTCTTATTTGCTGTACTTGATTCTCTACTAACACAGGTTTTCGATCACAATTGCCTTTTCTTTTTGATTGAAGTGGCCTTTCATTTGGATGATTTTTGTATTGTGAAATCCAGTTATAGATTTGTGATCTCTAAAAAACAAGTGAAGTTTTAATTAATTATTTATTTACATTTTTTAAGTCAATTAGTGAGTGATGTTAACATAAGCAATTTTTTTGTGTATATTCAATGTAGGAAAACAGCAATTTTACTGTTTACAAAACAGTAAAGAAAAGTGCAATTTTTCTCGTTTTATGTTTAAACACAAAAATTAAATGATTAAAAATAAAATAAAATTCATAATACAAATAAAATGTATTATTAAACTTCTAAATTCAAAATTGTTTTAAAAAGTAAAATTTACCAGTTTATTTCAAAAATTTCAAGGAAAAGAATTTGTTCGGACGTTTTGCTTCCTGGCATTCGTCAGAGATTTAATAATCAACGAGTCGTCGTTATTCAAGACAACTGTTCCATCCACAGAGCTCAAGTTGTGAGACAGTGGTTTCAAGACCACGACGATGACATCGAACTTTTAGCTTGGGCATCAAAGTCTCCTGACTTAAATCCCATTGAAAACATCTGGGCCCTTATGGTCCAGCAATGGGAAGCAGAATTAGAAGATAATCACTTCTTAAGAACACGAGATCAGTTATACGCCCATGTGACTCGGGTGTGGGAACGATTACGTGGAAGAGCTACATGCCGCGATGTAGTAGCTTCCATGCCAAATCGCCTCCAAAGTGTGATTGAAAGTGAAGGGTATCCCATTAAGTATTGAAAATATGTTTTGTAATAGATTGTATATTATTTTATTATTTTGTATTATGAATTAAACGCATACTCATTTTTAAATTTATATGTATTAACCACAATATTATCGTTAAATAAAAAAGATTATTTTAATCTAATTTTTATTTCGACAGAAAACTATTTTATAAATGAAATCAAGATATTTTCGCCCCAAGCTTTTATTTTTAATCATATGATGGAGTTTTGAGGTAATCGCATTTAAGAAAATTAATAGTTGTTTAAGGAATTTACGGATAATAATTGGCAAACTTAATTATTAATTTATGATTGACTTAACAGCACTTACGCTTTTGAAAATTTACACAAAAAATTGAGTTGTTACATTATTGAACTTTGTGCAAAATTTCGTTTTGAGGTCATCTACAAACGAATTTTGAAAATTCGACTTACTATACTCCTATACTCTTTTGAATTGAATAAAACACAATTTTTGCCTTTAAATGGTGTGCTTTACACAAAAACGATTATTAATTTTTTGACTTGTTACACTGTAAAACTGAGGTATCGGTATAATTCATTATTCATTAAAAATAAATAAAAGCAAAACAATATTTTTTTTATTCATAATTATTTAGCAAATTCATTATTAAAACTATCAATGTTTTTTGGTCGTACTGACGCCGATTTAGTATTCGGAATACAAACTAACAGTTTATATTTTTACAAGCATTTATTTCAATTTCACTTGAATAATTGTGAGATGAAACTTTAAAAATTAATTTTGCCGCACTTCGACTAGTCAGATGCATTAAAAATTTTGTACACATAAGTAGTTTATATGACAATACGATATTTTCATATTTTCAACAGCAATTTTTTATAAATAGTGATCACTTTTAATCTCTATTATATTAATACAATAGCAGTTTGTAGGTCGAGGACCCCATACGGTGCGGGACCATTCTTCGGTTCGTCGGACAGGGAAGATTATTAGAATTCGCCGATTTAAAACACCATAAAACAAAGACATTAGCAAAACTTTTATATACTATTGAATTAAATGAATTTAATGTAGATAATAAAGATTAAAATTGTCCAAGACTAAAAAAGCCAATCAAATAATTTATAGTAAAACATTTTTTTCTTCAAAACAAGCTTTTATTAAAATGTATTAAAACCTTAGATATCGACTAAAGTAACTGTCTTAGAAGAACTCCCTCAAACGATAACATTGTGGTTAATAGATATAAATTTAAAAATATGTCAATATGCATTGAACGACGGACGAATTTTTAAACTACCTGAAACCTGAATGCATTTCTTACAAAAGAACACATTTCCAGTTCGACGTTTCTCGTAAAGGAATTCCGTTTAGAGTTACCTGCTTTAGACTACCTTCCAATGTAAATCTTGGGAAACCAATGCAACCCACCATACTTGTCGAGTCCAATTTATTGATAATCAAGCTGTACATACTTACATATACTTCCGTCAAAATATTTTTTATTTCATTAAAAGAAAATTATTTTTGGGCAGAACAACGTTTGCCGGATCAGTTAGTAACTATATAAATTGGTAAAAGAATGCACTGTATGACTGATTGGCTTCATAAATAATTGAATGCAATATTAGGTCAAGCAATAAAGCATTTTTTCATGCCATAAATACTACCGGGAAACCGACTGTGCGATTACATAAAGGACAGTTAGTAGATCAATTTGGCATAATTTTCCACTCGAGGACCATAATTTTTAATTTGTTATGAACAATTTAGAAGAAAACATCGTTTTTTTTTAAGTTATTTGCTTGTAAAATGGAAACTAATGAAGCAATCTTAATGATGTCAATAGACGAATTGGAGAGAATTAAATTACGAAGAGAATGAGCGGTCGAATGTCCCGATCGAATAATTAGAACCGGAGAAAACCCGGAGAACCCGGAAATTTCACGGTTTTCTTAAAAAATTCACAATTCCCATATTTTTTAATTTCAAGAACTGAAACTTTGCACACAGATAGCTATTTATATGTATTTCATGTGTGCAAAACCCTGATTCCGTGGGACTAACGGTTATTGCACAATCACCATTTCAATTTTTTTCTGCGATATTTTCGCGGAGGGCTTCTTGCTCCTGTGGTTGTCCGATTTAAATTTTAAAAACAGAATTGGAAACTAGACGTACACAGCAACAAAACGGTCGTAAATATGAGTAAAAACGGCCGACCCCGCGAAAGTGGTCGAGTAGTGGGGAAAGACCGGCCGCTGAGGGGAAGTTTTTTATATAGGAATAGAACCGGGCTTGTTTCATCTTTGTGGGGTCTCAGTGAAAAATGGTGTCCTTGTAGAATATCTGGGTTCCCCCGTTGACGAAAACCTTGTTCATTCATTACAGGTCCTTGCCACTGGTTAGTATTTTATATAACCCGCTGGTTGGTTTTAGTTTGGTCCACGTCGATAAGGCGCTACTTTCGCGTCGCCAAAATTTAGCTTTGAATCTCTTTTCTCTCTGATGCCACCACCAAACGATTAAACGATCAACAGTTTATAAGTGATATTCATTAATATTAATGTTTGCCTATGTAAAATGACCTCGAAGAATTATCGAACCAATCAATGCACAGGGTTCAATTTCGTTATGAAGAGGCAACCCATCATATGCACTAAATTTATCAAATTTAGTGTATACGATGGGATGCGTTTCATTCAGGCAACACGTATAGAGTTCTTGTAATTGCTGAATTTTGAATTAGAAAAATATAATAAATAAAAGAGAAACCAATTATTATAAGTATGTTTATTTCAATCAATTCCAAGTAATAAACATACCTTGTAAGATACCCACTTTTAAAAATGACAGTGCAAAAAATAAGCATTTTTTAACAAAAAGAATTGCACATAATACCCCTAGAAACGAGGCAATAAGAACTCGCACACGCATAAAATTATTTTACATAAAAATAAACCAGCTTTTTTTATAACAAAAAAAAAAATGCAATCATTTCGACCACTATTTTAAACGCAATTAATTTAGGTACAGTTGAGACTAAATTACACTACATATAAAATATAATAATGCAGTTTGCAACCATCCACACAACGCACTGCAATAATTCGACTTAATCCTAACTATTAGTTAAATAAATAAAATTGCAGCTGTAGTCAAGCCGGTCGACACCTTACACTAGTAACACGATGCCATAAAATTGACTTCGTGGTGCGATCTTGATTTTTTTAGCGAGAATACCTTGGACAATTTGGACTGTTTAAGTACTCGCTTTTCACTAAATTAATTTGTTAAAACAAAAGCAAAGCATTTGTGGTTACAACAGCTACGATCGGATATTAAATAATTTCGTTAATTTAATACCTTAATTAATGGTAAATGGTATTAAGGATTATTTACACAATTCTTTACCTTGCTGCAATAGAATTCACAAATATATAGTAATAACTGCACGTATTTTCAATTTTTTAGAACAATAATAGAACTCTGTTTTTTTATAATATGTATTATGTACAATTTATATAAAATATACTTTTATTTCAACAGTGTGTCATCATAGTATACACGTAACTTGTGCTTTAAAAATTCAATTCGAGTTGCTTCTTTATGGTTTTGTTGTTTTAATAAAAATTATTCTTCAAAAAAATTTACACAACTAAGGTATATTCTATCAACATGCTGCACACGCACTCTTGACCTCTCTCTACCTATGCGAGCAAGGGAGAAAGAGTAACGCCCCAAATTTATAGTAACCAATAGAAATTCAAGTTTCAAGTTGCACGTGAACAACACATCGGTGTGGCACTCTATCCAGTGGTGACATAGACCTTAGCGCAACTTGAATGAAGGTAACAAAGCCTTTTTGTGCATTATAACAAACATTATTTTAAATAATTTGTTTTAACTCCTAACGGGATAATGTACATAATTTCTTTGTTTCCCTTCTTGTCAATAAATTTTATTTTTAACGAAGAAAAATAATCTGTAAGCAAAACGTTTGCTGTAAAGAAAAATAACATTTCCCAGTAATTACCTAATTGTTTTCCATATAAAAATCGAACACATAAAATTCTGAAATTTGTAACAGAATATCATAAAGATTAACATTACATTTACATGGTCCCACATTAATATTTAAAGTAAGCGACAAAATAACATGTGAAGAGCACGGCATGTTAAGGCACACCTACAATAAGTCTTATATACATACAACTAATTAAGTACACAAGCAACTATCAATCTTGCAAAAATATATTACACCTAAAATGGTTTATCCCCGGAGATATCCTTTTAAAAGACCACATCTATGGTAAAACAACTTAAAAATCTCATTAATTGAGCTTAATACGATTTGCATAACTTTGGTTTATGGAATGTTATCGATCCTTTTTCTTTAATTTTCAATTGGAAGACAAATACGTTTTCCGACGTTTTAAATTTTAAACAAAAATGAACTGCCATCGGTGCAAAACATTTGTACTTTTTTTTCCTAATAAAACCGTTAACGCATTAACGAAAGCAAAAGAGACTAATTTTTTAGGCGCTTCTATATTTGTCATTACACCGTTTACTTATTTAATTGTTTAGTAAACTGCGGATGCGTCCTCGCCACAATCGCTTGCAATTTCGCCAGCTGACTTAGTAAATTACTGTTCGAATCTTCGAGCGTCTCGATTTTCTTGCGGTAATCGCTGTTTTCGGTCACCAGCAGCTCCACTTTTCTTTCTAGCTGGTCCATGTATTCTTTCTTTTTTCGGCGGCTTTCTTGCGCTGAAATCTAAATTACGTTGGTCAACAAACTGTTCAAATCTGCTTCTATTTACACACTCCACATACCATTTGATCGAATACTTTTAACATTAGAAAGCTACTACTTATTTTTTCAATTTATGTTGCCAATGATGCGTTCAAGTAATTTATTATGCAGGTAACTGTAAAATGCTGATGTCACTTTTACTACCACCATAAATTTAAAAAGATAAAAGTATTCTATCATACGGTACATATTAACATTTTATTTTGTTATTTTGCAAAATAGCATTGGTATATACTGTCTCGTTGTTTTGGAGTTTTTTTATTTACCTATTAAGACAATACGCTCGGTTCCGACAGATTCATTTTTAAAGTGGGTGTTTCACTGTTTTCAGTATAAAGTTTAAGTTACGATAAACGTATGCTAAACTTCCCAATGTTAAAGGGTGCTTTCTTAAATCGCTCATTTCTCAGTAACCATGGTTGCACCAAATATCTCACTGTTGCAATACTATGACGACGCTCGACACCGAATATCTAGATTTTATTTTTAATTTCGTGACTTTTTTTCTTGAAATTTTTCAAACAATAAAACGTTGTATTGTTGAGTATTACGAAGTTTCTTGTGTTTATTTGAATTTTTTGAAATTTATATTTTAAAGGCGCGCACCTATTGAAACCTATCTGTTTTAGGAATTTCATACAAATTTGGTAAGATTTTGATAAAAAATATGCTTAGGAAATTTAAAAAAAACGATTTCGTGTCTAGGCGTCTTGGCTTGAGCAATATTTGTTTTTATAATAATTGTATACAAACCGGGTCTTTTTTAAGATTGAAGATACGATGTAAATATCTACTGTTCCATTTTAAGAAAAATGTCAACCAGTCAATGTATGCAACCAATCGTACTCTCACGTCAAGTTATTTTAGGTTATGTATTATTGAATTGTAATAGCAAGAAGTTAAACCCGGCGCACACGAGGATTAAAACGTAATTGAAAACTGGCATGCAATGTTGCGCGCGCATCGCTGATTAAACGTGACGTCACCGTTTATGATCGGTGCAGGCTCCGGTGCATGTTTTACCTGATAGCTTCGGTGCTATTTTTCAAACAAGCTCTCTTGCTGCGGCAAAACTAGCATGGTTGTAATCCTACATGCTAGTTTTCAATCACGTTTCAATCCTCGTGTGCGTCGGGTTTTAGAACAGCAAAACGGTTTAATTAAAAGAAAAATTATCATAAAATTTAGAATAGTCCTCCTCCACATTCTAAACAATGCGTAAAAGGATTGTAAAAATCCCTGCGCAACATTTCTTAAACAAATGGGTTTTAATTCATTACTGCACCAACAGATGGTATCGATCTGTCAGAATAATTGATGAAAAATAAATCTTTGACTTGTCTGAAGCTGTTGTTATTTTTATACCAATTCACAATATTTATTTTTAGTTTTTTTGAGTACATTTTAATAACTAAATTCTAAACTTAAACTTCAACAATGAAATTGAGCACAGAAATATTTACATTGGATATTCAATTAAAAAAAGAAACGGATGTACACTGTTAGACAAAAAAGGAATTTATGCGACGTTCTGGGTCTCTACAACTAATATTACAGGTGTATCCAACGGGTTGCCTACAAATAGCGGCCCGAATAAACAATTTAAGAGGTTTAATACGTACAAATCAAAACCAAACATCGATAACTGGAAAATTAATATACAGGGTGGCAACAGGCAATCTCTTACCTTATTTTTAATTTTCCTCCTGATCTTCTTGAGCGACTTTTCTTCGGCTTTGGTGAGAGGTAGACGAGTCGGAACTGGATAGCCTTCCGCGATCAATGTTCTCTTTTCTTCTTCGGTTAAAATTAAAATCCCTGTAGACCCCTTCTATAGAAACACAGTGATTAGATTTGAACGTGTAAAGTTTGTTAGTGGAACTCACGGGTTGAGTGCTGATTAGCGGCGTGTGGATCGGTTGGCGGGTGGAAGTGTGGCCGGCGGTTAGCACGACGCGAGTACTGTTCGATTTTCTCAAACTCGGCGACGGCGGCTGTGAAACTGGAATGTTATCCTCGCTATCCTCGCTGCTGCTGCACGACGGCGGTGTCGGCGGCAAGGTGAACGCTGTACCGGGCTCGATTTTAATGTTCAATTTCGGCATCTGTAGTCTTTGGTTGAAAAGATTTGTTGGAGCTTTTAACATTACATTCGTGTGCTTTAGTATGCTGTGGGCATTTTTCTGTAACAGATAAAACTGAATGTTAGGTTCAATGACAAAAAGTTCTCTTCCTGTTACCATTTCGATATCTGTTGAATGCAGGAAATTTGATTGTGGAGATGCTGGGCATGATGAATTCGGACTGTCTGTTTCACTTAGTGGTTCATCTTTTATGGTTATTGAATCAGTTGATAATCGCCCACAAGCTGTATTCATTGATATCGCAGGAAAGCATTCATCTTCCATATCTGTAATAGCAATAATTTAATATAAAAATGAATAGAATAGGGCATTTAAAAAATTTAGGTAGCAATTAAGTATTGTCCAACGTCGAACATTAACATAACAGCATTTTGTGTGTATTATTAGTGGCAATTACCGAAGCTATTACTTCTTTATTTAAGAAATCTAATAACTGAATTACGAATAAGAAAACCACTATGCAATAATGGAAACTGTAATAATTTACAGAAACCTTTGTAAGCCTTCGCAAGAAAGATGGCGCGATAAGCTAAAAAATTTTAAATTAAAAAACTATAATAATTAGAATTACTGTTTAAGTTACGGAAAAATGAATATAAAAAATTGAAAATCTTGATGTGTTCTGAAAATTTTATTGTTGCTTTTTTCATATTTTAAAGTAAATTGACGTTTGGAGGTTTGGATGATCCTCTTATAACCACATACATACACACATAAGTCAAGTAAAACGTAAGAGTGGTCATTCAGCATTAAAAAGCCTTAATTTAAAAGCAAGATCTACCTTAAGAACGTGCTTGGTGTGCAGAGGCACTGCTCAACAGGTGACAAAAGTATTAATGAATGTCAAAAATTAAAAATTACTCGAAACAAAATGTTGCTACGTAATGTGAATGAGTTTCGGTTTTGGCGAGTCGCACGTAGAAAATCTATCACATTTTGTTTCCAATAAACATAAATGCACGCAAAGTTATCACGTTTTATTGATAATTGGCTGCATTTCAACACCAAAAATAGAAATAATAATCAGGAATGAGACACGTGCGATTAATTACGAAAATTCGCAATCACACATTATTACCAACATTAAACGCATAATTAGCAACTATTTTGCGTAGCTTGGACTTTGTGAAGAAAGCTAATGTAAAAGTTGAAAAAAGCGAGTATATTGACATTGAAATGATAAAGTGTAATAATTATGATTACTCAAGTCGAATTGCTAAACAGCGAATTTAATCACTTTTGTAATATTAGCATATGCTAACGACACAAATAATCTTTGCATCTTGTCATTCAAATCCCACCTAGAAAAAACAAACTAAAGCCGTTGAACTTATTCGATTATAAATTATACATTTTAAAAAGTGACTTCTTACTAAATAGTGGGGATTCTCATTTAGGAATTTTAAACATGTTTCATTAGGCATTTACTACGTAATTGCTCAATAAAACTTATTTGGAAAATCTAAATCCAGGCATACGCCTTTTTATAATTTAAAACGTATCAATTGTTCATCAGAAAACAACATTGTAGTTCGGAAAACATCAATTGTAATTTAAAAAGTATCCATTGTAAATCAGAAAACACCAATGTAATTCAGAAAACATCAATTGTAAATCAGAAAATATTATTATAATTCAGAAAGTATTAATTGTATCAACTATATTTCAGAAAACGTCAATTTTTATTCAGAAATTATCAATTATAATTCAGATTAGCCAATTGCAGTTCAGAAAACATCAATTATAATTCAGAAAGCATCAGAAAACAGTAACTATAATTCAGAAAACATTCAGATTAGTCAATTTGTAGTTCAAAAAGCAAAAATTGTAATTTAGAAAGTAAGTATCAATTGCAAATTAGAAAACATCCTTTGTAATACAGAAATCATCAATTGTAATTCTAAAATTATCAATATTGTATTAACTATATTTCAGACAACGTTACTTGTAATTTAGGGAACATGAATTGTAATTCAGAAATCAATTATAATTCTGATTAATCAATTGTAGTTCAGAAAATATTAATTGTAACTTAGAAAGTATCAATAGTAAATAGTAAATGAAAAAATATTGTAATTCAGAAATCATCAATTGTAATTCTGAAGGTATTCATTGCATCAACTGTATTTCAGAAAACGTTACTTGTAATTTAGAGAACATTAAATTATTGTACTTCAGAAATCATCAATTATAATTCAAATTAGTCGATTGTAGTTTAGAAATCATTAATTGTAATTTAGAAAGTATGAATTGGATTTCAGAAAACTGTGATTGTAATTTAGAAAGGACCAACTGTAATTCTGATTAGTCAATTTTAATTCAGAAAGCAAAACTACAATAATTAATAGTTTCTGAAATCCAATATTGTAAAGGGTGTAAATAATTTGCTAGTCCCGCACACGCCTTCAACTTACCATCGACTTTATTGCTGGAAATTGGAGAGTCCGGAAGTGAATCGCCATCAGAAGTCAAACTGTAAGAATGCTCTGTTTTAATCGGTCTGGTGCCCAGGGCGGCATCGGTCATGAGTCGATCGTGCAGTACGACTCCGGGTAGATCTCGTTCCAAGAAATTCCATTCCACCGTCAAATCTCCAGCGGCATTTAAACGCAAGACATCTTGCATCGTCTGCAATTAGAAAAAAAAATCGTCAAAAATTAAGCCATCGGTTTGTAGCGGAAATGGCATTCAATCTTATCAAGATTCGATCACGAGGTTTATTAAAAATTGATACACCGCGAAGATAACAACATTTTTAATTTCACGCGAGAGAGACAATAATAAGCCATTTTCAACGGTTTGTTCAAATGGAAACGCTAACGAGAAGCGCTAGAGATGAGTTTTATTGCAAGTAATAATGGCTGGAATTGCGTCGATCGTCCGTTTCTGCGGTTTCTTTCGAATCGGTCAGTGTACAAAGAAATATGCCGGTTTTTCAGACATTTCAAAATTGTCGGCAGAACAACTCAAACAGCTTACCATTTTTAATTCAAGTTCAGTCGGCGGGAAATTAAAAAAAATTAATTGATACAATTTCGACTGACACTTTTATAGTTACATTCACACGAAATTATCGGAAAAGGCATAAAAAATGTTTTTTTAAATTTAAGTTGGCAGCAAAATTTACATCTGATTGTTTAAGTAATTTAACTGCAAACATCTTCCATGCATTCCAGTAAGAATTAAAACCATTCTCCATTTTCCAAGTTAAGGCTGGGTAATAGTAACAAAAACTGCGTGAATATTTTGCCTTTTGTGATTTCAAATACAATAATACCCCGCTTTATGCTGATTCACTATAACGCTTCTTTTTTTTAAATTAACTACCGCGCCGACGCCCGGCCTGGGTGATAATTTTTTCAGTCGCTCTTGTCTTATTGCAATTTAATTTAATTTTAAAAAAAATATTTTTACATAATACAAAATTAAAACAGTACCTATTTCACTGTTAAATACTGTTTTCAACCTTATGGTATTCTTTTTTTATTAAAAATACTTCATATGACAATTTAAAAAACGTCATTGACCCCGTTTTACGTTTGATTCGCTTAACGTTTTTTTCTTGCCACGCATTAATCGCGTAAACCGGGGTGTTATTGTAACTTTTTTATGACGTAACTGCATTGAGTTACATTTTCTGTATTACCTAAGTAAAGTATTTGTCTAGAGTGGTGGTTTTTCAAATTAGTAAAATCGCAATTTTTGTAAGGCCTGTAGTTGCTTAAAGAGGGTGCGGTTTATAGAAAATTCCACTAACTCACAGGTCCGCTAAAATGGGCGAATGTCTTATAATTTAGAACAGTGGTAATTTCACCACTATGCTTCATAGTTTTATTTCTTCAGTTGAACAAAAAAGTTCGAAAAAAATATCTAACTCCAGCAAGATATTTGCATACTACCGAGAAGCTGTAAACTGCTTCCGAGAACACAACATCGCAAAAGCGATGTCGGCTGCAATAATATTCTCTCTGAATGGGGAATTAGATTTTTGTGAAGACTCGGAATTGCAAACAAATATTGTTATTATTTGCTCAAGAAATATGGCAAAGGGAAATAGAAACAAACTAAAAAAGCCAACTTTTAATTTTTCCCAGTGGCACTGACAGAAGTTTCGGCCACCATACAATTAATATTTGAGTAGTCCAGTTGCAAAATTAGACATCTAGTTACCGTTATCGTTGAACTTAGCTCGTCATTTATTACAAAACTAGAATGTGTGCAGATGCACAACCAATTAATTGGACAACTTTTTACAATTTTATTAAAAAAATCGCAATGTCCTATCATTTATATTTTGACGACTATGAGTGTTTATAACCAAGCTCCCACAATTGACTTAAAATCGAGATGTCTGGTTTTGCAACTGGGCTATTCATTTCTGAACGGATTAATTCAGACGCCGGTTTTCACTATAACGCAGCATTAACATAATTTTTAGGGCACTTTCGCAAAGAAAAACTATGTGTTCAGTATTACACATTTAATAACAGTTAGATGAATTTGTCAAAATTGTATAGGTTATATTAAGGTGGGTTTGATAGGCCTAGAAGTGAGGTTAGAATTATTGAATTTTCAATCCAAGTTAATTTAAAATGTACAGTGCAGATAAGCTTCACACGGTAGAAATCGCAAACCACTGCCATGAGGGTATAATGACATATACTTTTCATAATTTATTATGTTATATTAAAATATTTTCAAGCGATTTTGCTCATTACCAAAATTTCTCAAGTATGTCTCCTCATTCGGTATTAAGTAGGCTACAGTGTAACACTGAGTAAATGTTTCTTAAAATTGTAATATTTAAATTAACTTGGATTGAAAATTCAATAATTCTAACCTCACTTCTAGACCTATCAAACCCACCTTAAGCACATTTACTCGTCACTGCCAACATAAATTAAAAAAAAAATCATAACGTTCCTGACAGAACTTTTTGATCATTCGGTTCGTTACTTTTCAATTTTCAAAAAATTGTAATGTTTTAAAGTTGCAGCTAATTAAAATTCTTGAGGCCTCTTCTGGTCTCATTTACCGACCGATTTAAATTCTGTATCTCTGTGTAGGATCCCATTGCGATAACTTCATTCCTTTACCGATATGCAGGTGAAATTCGGTGCTCAGTCTAATTCAATTACCAAGTTGTGCTGTTTTCGGCAAGCGTTTATAGTCCTTATTAAAGCATCAAAAATGGGCAAATTGACATTGAGAAGTGCAAGAGCAAGGTGAAGGTTTGGAAATCGCCACCGTGGAGAACTGGTGCGAGGACATTGACATGAAGGAGCCCACCTAGGAAGTGACTACCACACATTCCTTTTTTTTTTAATTTTTGACTTTCAATTATATCAGTTTTTCTGCGTCCTCATCGGTCCTATTTCAAGAATTCATTTAATCACAAAATTCTGTGCGGATATGATGATTCAATTAGCATAATAATGTTTGCTTTAGAAAGTAATGTGTCACGTATGTGTGTGTGTGTGTGTGTGTGTGTCTATGTGTGTACGGCGCATTACGTCATAATTACCTAAATTGACGACTTATAAAAGCCGTGTAGTAAGATGTATAAATTGTTTTTGCGCCTCGAGCAACTGGTATTTACAGTTACATTGTTTGCGCTTCGGTTATTGGAATTTTTGAATGTAAATATTTTAGTAATAGGAGATAGTATAACGCGAATTTGTTTTGACAATTTCAGTGCTCCATAACGGAATTGCTTATTCCTAATATTTAGTCTATCATTACACACAGCGCAGTAAACGTTGCATCACCCAAATTAATGTAATTAACTTTATGCCTCGGTGACTCCTCGGTTTTCAAAAATGCCGAAACAACACCGGACTAATCACATAATTTAGGACTTTGTTTTCAAGATGTAATTATTTGAGCAAAATATTTACTGTACAGCCAAACTCGTTTATGACGGTGCAATTCGGTGCAGTCGCTTAAACGTGCGATTCCGAATCTGCCACGGACCTCTCCGCGCGCTACGACCATAAAAAATTTAGAACCGAGTAATAATCAAATTTAATGAGAATTAGGTTTAGTGAAAATCGTTTATGGAAATTTGTGCGTTTGTCAAATCAATTCAATTGTGCGCAATCGTTTCAATATTTCGTACAAATAATCCAGTTATCGCCGAATCACTTATTCAGTCTTCTCGAACGCGGTTTCTAATAATCAATCAACGGTCGCCTTTTACGGAACGCACCGACCGGAACCGCCGCAGAATGTATCTTCAATAACGACCGAGCGACAAACTTTCCGGTTGTTGTTTTTTTCTGGCAGTTCTATTTAAAAACTGAATCGAAACTGCGAATTTCTGGCGATCGAAAAAGTTAAATTTTAAAAGTACTAAATAGAATGTTTAGTCCTTGGCCCGTACATCTTCACAAGTCAACAACCTGAAACCGCGACTGGCCGAGCTTGGAACGGTTGGTCACGGACATTCTCCAGACTTTGCAAATCTGAGAGTTTAGATAGTTTAGAAATAACTTCGTTTCGCATTTTAATACAAGCCAGATCTAGTTTTTTCGCGCACGGCAAAGTTAAGAAAATAATCCCAAGGGATGGAAAAAAACAAACGTTACATTGATCGTTATGGAGTGGCATTTTTCCTTGACCGTCGAGACAAATTCGAGGGCCGTTCAATGATCGGAATTTGGAATTGGTTACCGCGCAAATTATCGTAATTAAGCAGCGCAATTTTTTTTTACTTGCCTTTCGAGGAAAAAACATCACTCGAGCACAGGAATTACTTATAATTAGGGCTACAATATGACAACTGGTTGGTTGGTTTTAAATTGAGATTTTTGTCTCCTCAAAATAGGTTCATATTCTTGTAACGGATCTGATTATTGTTAAATCACGTTACAAACATACATAACTGTTTAAATTACAGACGTTACGCTTTGTGATAATTAATTAAAGTTAATAAAGCAGCAATTTTCTTTTAATGATGTAAATGATTTTTTATGTCGCACAGATTAGTCTTCGTTACTAAATTAAATAAAAGCGGTTTAAGTAAGGTTTAGTTGTGATAAATCTTTAAATAATTACTGTAATAAATTTTTGTCAGTGTTAGGGGAATTGCATCTGAGGTGAGATTGTAGGGTAAGATGGCTTCTTCTAAGCCACTGAAAGTTGTACAAAATGCTGCCAACCGTTATTTTCAATAAGAACTCCGCTTTGAAAATACAGTGGGCGCTCGGTTGTGTGAACACTCCATTATATGTATAAACTATACATTGTAGTGAAAAGCATACTACGTTCTAAAGAGTGAACAAGGTCAATCTTGATTATGTGAACAGCCTATTTTGATATAAAAATCTTGTCTTCCCGTGAATGTAGATACACATACAGAACAGAAAAGTGTTCACATTATCAGAAGAAGGTTTGGAGCGAAAGAAATATGTAGTTCTAATTTTTGACGAATTACTGGTATTGCAAAAATTCTGAAAAAAAGAGAAAAGTTTGTCTGCAATAAGAAAGAGTGTAAACACAAATAACACAATATTTTAATACACTCGAATTGTGGAAAAGCATGAATAATAGCACTGTTACGTTACTTTCGATGTTGTGAACAATTCGATTTATGAAAACCCCTGGTTTTTATTAGTTCATATAACCGAGCGGATACTGTATATCATTGCCAATGAAACTAACATGTACTAACTTTGTTAATAAATTATTACACAATTGAAACTTTCAATTTGAACTTTCTGTCAGTTGTCAACAACAACCGAATGTTCAGATTGCAGTCTTGCCAATTTTATTGCCAACTCAATCAGTTAAACAATTTCGACAAATCATTTAACTTTTAGAGAACGTTCAATACTGAACACAAAGTTTCCCTTATTGCAATAATACCATAAAACAATTAAGAGCAAATTAAGTTGCAACCAACGGTTTTGGTAAATCTTTTACTGTACTTTCTCAATAAACCTTACTGTAAAGTAAATAATTTAGTGTTAACAGTACTTAACACAACGACTTCACGTGAATTAAAAAAAGAAGCTCTGACGTCAATGCCAATAAGTCTCGCGCATTTTGAAGTCGGATCGAAGCAATAAAAAACGCGGTGAAAGGCAAACCGCTTGCTTTAAATAAAAATAAAACAATGGACAGCATCGTTCCTCTTATTGTGGGCAGCGCACTTGGACAGTTAGAACGCACTGTCGTTCCGACAGAGCTATGCGGAACACGAAAGACAATCGTTTATATTTATATTTATATTTACAGATGTAAAATGTACCAAGATTCTCTGGGAAACCCCACTTTTTAATGACGCGAGGTAGATTGCAGCTTCAAATCTTGTTTACGTAATTCATTTCGAAATTTACGTCACAAATTCGATATTGCGGGGGTTAGTAACAGACTGACATATTCCGCTGCGGCGAAAAACACCCTTAAATAGCAAAACCGTGGGAGGTGAATCAGAGTTGAATTGAGAAAAATTCCAGTTTATTGGCGGCGATTGGTACAATCTGTTATTAATTTGTATTACCTATTGTTCCGACGTACGAGGCTGTATAAGTGCCGGTTTTATTATTTAAAAGAAATTGTAAAACAAAATGGTAATTACCAGTAATGAAATGGATATAAGGGGTTGTTCAATTTCCAAAAAAAAATAATGAAATTGTGGGGATAATTCTCTAACCATATTAGGTATGAGCTCTGATACTTTTTCAATTTTATATCCTTTGAATAACCAGTACTGATTATAAAATTTTGTGGGGCCACTACGTGTTAGAAACACATCTAGCCATCATAGTGGCATACTTTCTGTGAGCTTATTGATACAGTTTTGAACGATTTATACAGGCTAGTTTATCATATGGCATTTTCGCGAAAACGCATCCTAATCCCCCTATAAAATAGGCGTTTTATTATTTTTAATTTAATTATTCCGAAGGCGCCAGAACGCTATAAAGCCAAAGAAATAAAAAAAAAATTTGTTCTTCAAGCCTTTACGTTCAAAATGACACAGAGAACACGTTGCCGAAATTTAACATTTTAAAAGCCGTCGATTTCAAGGCAGGTATTTTTCACTTCAGACCCGAATTTAAAAATTTTGTTTTAGTAAATTGGATTCTTGTAAACACACAATGTACGGCTCTGGATATTCTTGCTTGCCGATGAGACCCAGTTAACACCAGATGTCCTTCTGTCATTGTACAGTGGTACCTCGGATAACGAACAATTCGGTTTACAAACACATTTTCCCAACAAATTTTGATTCGCTCTACGAACAATGTCTCGGTTTATGAACGCACAAACATTATACACTCGGGTTCTTTTTTATGCGGATTCGAAGTTGTGTGGTTTGTAATTTGAGCCGGTGATTCTTTGTTGTAGATAAGCAAGTCGCCAAGTTGCACTAAATTGTAGGTATATGAACAGTGCATTTTAACTTTCGAATAAGCAGTGAGAGCGTTCAAAAAATCAAGGTTCTTTTTTTCATTATCCAAAGTGTTATACGTACAAAGTATAAGCCGTGGTGTAAATTTAGTAAATTTTTATTGTTAAGATTTCTGATGTTCGAACCAATTTACCTATTTTTTTGTCATTGTTATTTTCCTGATTTTTTTATGCGATTTTTGTTTAATTTTTTAATTTGTTGCTTTGGTTTTATGCGATTTTAAGAAAGTATGGAATATATCCCTATTTTTACCATATAAGCAATGTCTTTTTCTAGTCGAATTTTTTTTATGGGGTTTTCTGTGAAATGTATCTAACGCATAAAAAAAGACCCGAGTGTACTAAGCTAGTAATTACACTGGGGAACAATTTGCAACATAATTCTTGTTTACTTCGATTTTCTACTTGTTTTAGACGTAAATGGGCATGCTGATCTCAAAAGTGCAATCAGTTTTCTTCATTCACGTAAAGTTTTGTCTCCACAGCTTAAGTTAATGCGATCACTCTTAACCATAGAGTCAATTTGACGACTTGGAATAAGCGACTTTAGTTGATATATTTTGAATCGTATTGGCTTATAGATAAGAAGCTGTTAACTCGCTGTAAACCAGTGCCCATCAAACAATTTTGAACTTGCTTCAATAGAGTCACCTTCAGTAAATGGTCTGAATTTTTGTCGAAAAACTTTGAAGCCATATTTATTTCCACAAAATTAAACATCTGCTACCAACCAATTCAGACAGACGACGGTCACGCATGGCCATGAAATTTTATTCGGTTGTGTGGGGGATGAAAGGGAGGGCACTCTATAGCGTAACAAGTTGACGTGATAGAGAAAATCTGGGGTCATTTTTGGATTCAGACGTCAAACGTTAGCCAAACGCAAGTGCCAGATCTAACTCATCAAAAATTATGTTCCCCAGTGTTATTCTTTTAAAATAATTTAAAAGTTTCAAAATGAACTCAAGACTTCTTTTAATTTCATTCCACAAGTGAACTATAAATTGTATTGTAAATTTTGGGTTGAAACTTCTCCATTGTAGTCGCACGTAATTGTTTTATAAGAGTCGTCTTAAAAATTATAAAGTAAAATGATAATGCTTCCAAAAATATTTCGTCATCGTCCTTGCTGAGATTCAGTCTTAACTTTAAATTTTATTGCATATCATTATATTTTATTAATGGCGATGCAGTTTTTGGATTTTTGACCGAATGCATGCATTAGACCCCCATAAAATCACAAATCGGCGAGATACTGAATTTTTCGAATCTTTAAATCGTTATAAACTCATTTTATTTCATATTTTTGCCACACATAAATCCATAAAAAGTCAAAAAGCAATATGTTACTGGGCGAGTGAGCGGATTAATTGGAAAAATTAAAAATTAATGGGAAAAATTGTTTCGGTTTACGAACATTCCGGTCTAACCATAATCTTTACGAGGGTGTCATTTAAGGCTGCGGCCATAAATAATGTTATTATACAATAGACAATAATAGAATGCTTTATTCAGTTGCTATTAAAATCTACAATGTAATGTGGGTGTGATTGCGAGAACAAATTCCCGATAGCTTTAATAGTTTTATAATAAATCGCTATTAAAGTCAATTTTCACACTGATTTAATTTTAATTTTTTTTTGCCCATTTTGTAATTTGTTAATTGAAGAATATTGCTTCTAATTTTCAAAACTTTTCTACTACCGAAAAAAGGCTGTTTCTTAAAAATGCTAAACGATAGACCACCTGTAAAGAGTATCATAATATCAATAAATTACATACTTAATTTTAAGGTGGTAAATACGAAAAGAAAACTGGGACGTGCACGTTTGCCGTTTGTGTCTGTGTAAACGAGACTGCTGACGAAGGCCGCCGAAAATGTTATCAACCAATAGAAATTCAAGTTTCAAATTGCTCGTGAATGTCATGCATTGCTAATTCTTTTCTGTAAATGAAGAATGGTTATATTTTTTTTTCTTATCTTCGTATCCAATCAATGTTGTTTAGATCAGAGTTTCGGATGTCATTGCGACGGTTTCTTTTTATCTAAAGTTATCGTCTTGGATGATCACGTTTCAATCGAATAACGAGAAAGTGATTTTTCTGGGACAGAAGTATTTTTTTGTGGAAACAAATGCGCTTTTAAAACAATACGCTATTGTACGCTGCCTTTCGTGCTGTTCATTCAAGTATCCATTTCCTCCTTGTGCAAAGGGAAAATGACACGGTTACATTGTAACGTTAAGCTCAATTTGCAAACGGGCGGTTGAAAAAAGAACCACTTCCCATGGACCATCGACTTTTTCAGAAACGGCGATAATTTGGTATGTGGGATATTGTTGATAAATAATTCGCAACTCTTCTAATCGTCACGCGTTTATCGCTCTCGGTGGGAACGGCTCGCAACAGGTTGTTGGCCCTAAACTGCGCATCTACGAAATAAATTTTTGGGGACCTTTTCAGGCGACTTTAAATCCTTCGCGCACCGTTGATCGGCCGTCCGCGGACGCTCAACTTTCGCGCGAGAAAATCGGAAATTCTCGCGTCCTGCCACGACTAATTGGCGAATATTGAACGAGGAACGAAGTTTCTTGCACAATGCGAATCCAAGTCGAAAAGTTCCGATCGCGCCAAACCCGCTGTTTATGATACGGTCATTCAACTTCACTTCCGTTCTTTAGTTTGTACACCGTATTTGAAGATAGGATATAACGAATTGAATAACCGTTATCGCATTAGGTGTTTCGAAATATCGTAAAACCGGCTGAAATTTTATAAACCTGCGCTAAAGTGACTTCCTGTGAGTGTCGTGGTGGTGTAGGTACGCCGGAAATTTAATATCAGTTTTTGTTATATCTTGCGCCTTTTTATCACCCGAATTCACAAGTGGACTCGCTTCCGCGGCTATTTTTAACGCTAATTTGAAAATTTTGCGTTCAATCGCGTCCGCTTTGCTTCATGGGAAAAGTTAAGAAAGTTTTTGTTGCTTTGTTGTCATAACTGACCTGTTTTCGCAGTTTAAAACAATCCGTTTTATGTTCTCAATTCTTCTCATTTAATAGCTATGATAAGGTTCGTTTCAATAAATTGTTCAATACAGTCAAACTAATTTAATATGATTTTTTATACAGGTCTCTCGACAATGACGCATTCACTTTTCGGCGCCTTCTTAAAAATCATGTAATAACCCAAATAGCACATAAGTCCAAGGGAAGTCTCGTGGACTTAAAGTGCTATTTGGGAAGCATAGAAAAAACATTTTTTATTAGGTTTTAACATATACCCATTTAAAGTTAACGCGTTCCGCTTCTTGGATTTTGATGGAATTTCTTCGATTATAAGACGCATGTTTTTTCCTCTTTTGGTGTCTCTCAATTCGGGGCACGTCTTATAATCGATGACTCGTCGAAAAGTGAGTAAGAAAAAACCGACACTGAATCTGCAGAAATTTCAGATTCTGATGGTACATGTAAATAAATAATTTTCCTATTTTTAAATCTTTATTTAAATTCTATAACTTTGTCTGTTATAACTTTACTTTACTTTACTGTTTAACTTTTTTTAAATTATTAGTATAAAAATAATGGTGCGTCTTATAATCGAGGAAATACGGTAAATAAACTTTTTCGCAAAAATAGCAAATTGAGGTGCCTAATTTTTAGAACAACCTGTATAATTCATCAGAATTTTTTAAGATCTTGTAGACACATTTGAGCATAGCAAAGAGTTAATCCACCATTTTTGAAACATTCTGTATAGTTCGAAATGTAGAATTTCGTTGCCGTTTGTACAGTCAAACCTGGTTATAATGAAGTGCTAGTTATAACAAATAAACCAAATTAAATTAAACCTTCAATGATCTGATTGATTTGAGTAAAAAGACACATCGATATTATAGTATCCGTCAAAGTAAAGATGATTTTTAAGTGTTCAAGAAAAAGTTAATTTAACAAAGAATTCAGTGGAAATACAACAATTGTTTGCTGATTTAACCGACTTTGTAGGCCCAATACTAACAAAGTTACCAATGGTGAACACTTAATACTTAATATAAATCAACCTGTATACTTCAAAAACTTCAGTTAGCAAATACTTTTTGGATTTAAATTGCGCAGACGTTTTAACCGTCCGCGCTTAAAATTTCCCATGGACGTCAACCATTTCAAAAAAATACCAAGAAGTTTTTTTCAATTACTAAATCTCGGACCTGTTATTCAAATAACAATTCCCAGATAAACAGACGCGAAACTAGCTCTAATTTTAATCCTTTCTCCTAAAACGCAAATAAAACAAGTTGTGGCTCCGACACTTTCAGAAATTTAAAATATCTCGACAGTTCCAGTTCGTTTAATATTCTCCAGGATGAATTTCCCCGTTTTTAAGCGAATCTCACATCTTGGAATATGAACTATGATGCAATTAAACACTGTCACCACATGTTAAAAAAATTATGGGCGAAATGTAACGTCATACGCTGCACACGCCTGAATTAGGACAAGTTTCTTGTTGTTATAAATTAAACATTTAGCTTTTCATTAGCTACAGAAATTGTCAGGCGTTAAAAGAACTATGCGCCACACGATATTGGAAAATCCCACACAACGAACGTAAAAGTTTGTACAGTGAAACCTCCATAATGGGCAATCATGGAAGCAGGAAAAGTGTTCGTTATGAAAGGATACATGTTTTTACTAAACAAATCCGGGCATTTACCTACTTGCAGGTATGATTAGCTATTATTAAGAAGAGATTAACATGATTTACAGCTATCTAACAATGTTTAGGTGCTTTTAAGACAGATGAATTTGCTTATAAGAAGGATTATTTTTAATGTTTGAATCCCACGTTCATTATACCGGCTATACCGTCTTATACAGTGAAGTCCGGATTAAGTGAACTTGAAAAATGCATCAAGATTGGTTCACTTTATCCGAGGTTCATTATAAACGAAACACAAAATGCTTTATGTTTATTATGGGAAGATTTTTTGATATTTCAAATAGCATTCACTATAACCGGAAGTTCACTAAAACCGGGTTCATTATATCCGGACTCTACTGTATATCATAATCCACGGGATGTGGTTTGAAATCATGGATAAAGTGCTTTTATTCCACTATCAATATAAAGTGGTACTTTACAACTGCAAAACTATGTCATAAACAGCATTTTACAATACGGTCGTGCATAAAATCAATTTAATTATAAATCTAATTAAATTCAACGACCAGCAAAGTATAGATAATAAATTTAATAAACTAAGCAAATAACAAACAAGAAGAAAAGAAAAGAAGATTTAAATAATTTATTGCTTATTATGCGAATGGCCAAATGTAAAGACTTAGCCTGTCTTGTGCTGAGCAATTTGTCAAAATAAAGTTTATATGTCAAGGTGTTGTTAACTGACTTTAAGGTTAAAAATTACCCGTTGCTCAACACAATCTTATCACGAATTAGGAAATTGAAAAGTTCTCTATAAAAATCCAACCCTGTTTGCAGCCTGAAACTTTGAAAAAGAAACACTTTCGAGTAAAACCAAAAAATTAAAAATCAAAATTTCACAACGCAGGCGCAGATTGATAGAGCTGTCAATTCAGTTTTCATATAGTATATTTACAATTTAACTGATTGTAGGTGAAATTGCATTTGACAGTCATTGTTTATTGGCAGTCCCTGAAATGAAATACAAAGTTCAAAAGTGGTGAGGATATTACTTTTGCTGTGGCTTCGCTTTAATCTTTAAAAATCACTTAATTAAGAAGAAAAAATTAAAAACCGTTCCGTCGAATTCAATGTCGTTAAAGATTACAATTAAACGGGTCTTATGACGAGAACAATGGGGCAATAAAGTTTTGAAAAATCAACAATAAAATTTCGTGTGTGTAAGTTTGGCGAGATAAAAGGACATGTCGCCATGCAACGAATTATATTATTAAATTCATTCGGAATCAAATACAAACAAGGAAATCGATTTTTTTGTTGTCGATCATAAAAACGAAAGCGTTAAATTTTTTGCGACGCTTCATCCGCGTTGATGGTTGCGAACGCGATTTTTCTCTCGTCAATTATCTCCGTCGAAAAGTTATTGACCTTTTTTGCATATATTTCACGTGCAGGTACACGAATTGCCAACCGGGACCCGCTGGTGGTTGCCTTTCACTTAGCGGAGAATTTAATTTTTTTCAGAGAACGCCGTCAGGTCGGCACGATTTTCGCAATACTACGAGGGTTGAATACAAAGTTTCAGGCGATAATTATAAGCAGTCGTTCAACCTCATTAAAAGCAAATTTTTCATCGAATGTTTCTGATGGAACATTAATGGTTTTGTAATAGTTGTTTTGGCCTTGGGTACAATCGATGGTATGCAAGTTCCGTTGTTTGACGATCATGTATTTGCCCCGCTGACTAACCTGTTGTGGATTTTTTCTGCGATGACTAAAATTGGTTGGATTAATCGTGGGTTGAGCGTTTGTTTTTATAAACATTTTACTCAAATCTAACTTTTCCTAGAAAAGATTGGTTTCGATCATTGATCAAGGAAAAGTTTTATCGTAATTTTGAATTCTTGGTAGGTAGTTATTAAGTCGTTGTGTGTACTATGCACACAATTACTGAATGTAAAATGAATTCCTCAAAACAAGGCGAGCTGGTAAAATACAGTCGAACTTCAGTAAGTTCGACTTGGAGTACAAGAGCCGTTGATTTCAAAATATTAGGTGTTTAAAACTTTTCCCTTGCAATATTGTAAATCTTAGTCTTACTCGACCGTAATTACAAACAGAAACCCCACAAGGCAGGTATTTTTCACTTCAAACCCGGACTTAAAAATTTTGTCTTAGTAAATTGGATTCTTGTAAACACAATGAAAACCTTTGATATTTCTAGTGCTCTCAATGAAGAAATAAATTACAGAACGTGCTCTTGCAAATATAACCTTGTCTAATGCAAAAAATTAAAAGTATCTGATGGTTTTAAATTTCATAAAATAGTTGCCATACGGTTCTGGATATTGTTGCTTGCCGATGAGACCCATTTTGTGCCAGATGAACTTCTGTTATTGTTTTTATTGCAGATGCTCTTAAATCAACCTACTATAAATAATGCTATTATACAATAGACGACATTAGACAGGTACTATAAATATGTAAATGCCAATTTGCCTGTTATTAAAACCTGCCTGTAACATGGGCGAGATTACGAAAACAAATTTCAGATAGCTTTAATAATTTGATAATAAAAAGCTATCAAAGTCAATTTTCACACTGATTTAATTCCAATAAAAATAATTGGGTCATTTTGTAGTTTGTTAATTGAAGAAATTGCTTCCAATTTTCAGAATTTTCCGACTACCGGAAATAGGTTTTATCTCAAAAATACTGCACCATGAACCACTAAAGGGTAATTTCTAATACCACGCTAATTGTCACCTCACTAGTAAAAATTGAAAAGGTAATAATCGACTTTATATAATTCTGAAATGTAGTATGCAATCTATATTTTAAATACCACTTAGAATATTTTTAAAAAATGCCATATTTGTAGTATTTTTCTTCAATGTAGGCAATACCAGTGGTACTATGTTGTGAGTGGAATATTTTTTCTTATTTGGCAACCCTGTTTTCGGCCATTTTGGTTTAATAGCGGATTGTTTATAACCATAAGGAACACCACGTTTTTTCAAGTTTTATTTACACGAAACAAATTAAGTGCCTTATATTATGCTTTTGTTAATCACAAATGTTTTATCTCAATTTACCTTTAGTCAGAATTTACTTTGAAAACAATGTTAAAATCTTAATAAAACCTAATTTTATTTGTATTTATTTGTCTCAAAATGTAACTCGTCCGCACTGTCACAGTTCATTGTCTCGACCGTCACAGTTTTTTAATTTTTGTAGAATAAACATTTTTTAAATTATTTTTTTTCATTTTGTTTAATAGCTTATTGTGTTAAAACTTAGCACTAAACTTATTTTGGAAAGAAAGTCTAATGATTTGATGTTTTTTTTAGAGGTGTTACAAATAAGTGATATAATTTTCATATTAATGGAATACCCACTGTTTAAGTTTAACAAAAATAATGTTTTATTAAATCTAGTTGTGATTTATTGTAGAGAAAGGACGCAATTTCCAATATACTATAAATTTAGATTTAACATAAAATAATATTTTTCAATAATAATTAAACTATAAAAACTCTCGATCTCTGAGACAGGCGCCAGTCACGATTAAAATTTATTTCGCGTTAGCTCTGGTGGATTACATATGCCTGTTTTTACAATATGAACCATTTTAGAAATAAAATTTGTTTATTTTCGGTCTCGTGTTCCCCTTTTCCTATTTACTATGTGTTGAAGTGACCCCGTTTAACGCTGTTTCGTTTAGCGCTTTGACGTCTAGGAACACATCGTGAGCGCTAAACGAGGTCTTAGTGTACTCTAAAATTCCCTTATAAATGTAACAATTTACTTTTTATTTTTTATCTCGAATTAAAAAATGAACTATAATCAACACTTCACAATCATTGAAAAATTCGTTTTTTATATTAGAGATATACTGAAACCATCGTTAGAAAATGTGTCACAATGTTCCGACCGTCACTGTGGAATTCCCATAAAGTAACCTCTATAACAAAAATTTTTGATCGAAGCGGTTTTGGAGTGTAGTTAATTTCAGCCAAATTATAGTGTTATTAACGAGATTACAAAACAGCACTTCAAATGAAGAAGAAACATGCTATCGATTTTCTATTTTAATAATGGAATGACAAATTGTTATAATAATTGCCATCTAAAAGTAGGGTTATGTACGCGTTTGACGCATGATTAACCAAAACAAAGTGAAGTTGCTTAATCAAGACGGACATCTTTCTCTAATGTATCATGCGTCTTTGTTTAATTGTAACGGACTGGCTTCTGGATCGCTTGAAACAAGGATTGAATTTATACGATCGAATTTAGCTTGATGTCAATTTTTTGTTGCAAATTACTTCTGGATGACAGCTGAAGCGCGTTAGAATCAAAATTCTCGAAATTGGTTTTTATTGCAACACCGTAATCGGATATGTTTGTATGAATACGCGCTGGTACGTGTGGTATTAATTATGTGTGTAAGGATTCATTTAGAACGTGGAGTGAATGACTTCATAGTTTGTCTGTTCTTTCCATCTGGCACAGAACATTTTGCAGATATTACGTCATTTTTACTACAGTGGAAATCTGTTAATTTTGACCCGTGACAAGGCGCGCATCAATTTATGGTGAATCTAAAAATACCACTTCACGAAACGAATTAATCGTATCGAGGCCTCCTTTCACACTATTCATCAAATTCAGGCCAAACATGCTTCTGGTCGGCGAATCTTAAAATAATGAGGTAACAACATTTGCATCTGTGATTATGTGGTTCAGAAAAAACGGATTCTGTCGTGCATCATGACTTTTGATGATATCACCAATTCCTGGATTGATTATACTTTCCGCAGACATAAACTATCTACAATTTATTGCAGAACGCTAAACAGTTTACGTAAAAAAATATCACGACTGACATTCTTAAGATTTTTATGTTTGCATCGACCGTTAGGAAAAAAAGGTGCACCACAAACCGTTAGTTCATTTGTTTTTTAGCCTAACGACACCCAATAGGGTAATAGCACCCCATTACTTGAATATAATACGCATGTTTGATTTAACCCAAAAGTTTCTGATAAAATCGCTTTTAATCGCCAAAACGGGAGTGCATATTATAATCAAGATTTTACGGTATGTTCAAAGATCTTTAGCCAACAGTAGCTTTAAAAGTTGGGCAAAGAGAAAATTTGTTTAGATTGTAAGCATTCACTCATTTCCAATAGTCTTCCTCTCACTTCAAAAATTTATTTATGCTTGTCACAAAACGAGTTACCTTTCTTCGAATCCCGGAAATTTAATCACTTTCAACAGGAGTAGGGAAGCGGCACCTAAGAGTACGCACTTAATTTTCAACTGATTGTTGCTGCAGTCCAGTAGAATATAAAAAACAAACATTTTTTAAAAAGCAAATATAGAAATGACTTGAGATATTTTAAGTAAATGCCAATACGTACTTTTAGGACCATTGGGTCCCGAAGACTGCGCGTATACTTTATTACCCACAAATTTGTTACTAAAGCAAACAAATAAACAGAACTGCACATTTTTCTCAGTATCTTTGAAAAATACGCGCTTCAAAATTTTTAAACAAGCAAGACATCAATCTAACAACTATATGTTTAGCACCAATGTTAAAAATATACGGAAAATAACCTAAAAATAAGATTTAACAGAAATACTTTTTCAAAAGTTAGAGATAAACCAACTGTCAGTGTTTACGTGTTATTGGTTGGCTATCCAACTACCGTTTTAAAGTTTTAAAAATTTTGATAAATAAAATTATCTAAAATCCAGGATAAAAGGTCGTATTTCACTTGCCTTTATAAATTCAGATGGTTACAATACACGATTTTGACTCCCGTTGCAAATATTCATCTTCGTAATCTTAGATTTCGTTACTCTTAATACATTTTACACAAATTTAGTCGAATTCTTCAGTTCAATATGACCTTTTCGTGACCCCAGGTGATATGAAACCGCCAATGATTAATGAAAGATTGCTAATGCATGCTTTTCTGCATTACATAATTGTTATCTCGTTTTTCTCAGCTAATTACGTTGGTTTGACCAATTTTTATTAAACTGGTTTAACCTCCGAACTTTACTATCTCAGTTACTTCTTACCCTTTGCACCTGAAATTTCGCTCATCGTCATTTCTCAACAGATAAAATGTCGTTTTTTACTTGTAAACTTTGGAAGTCCAGTCTTTTCCACGTCGTAAGCTAAATTATTGCTTCCCAGAAAATTAACTAATAGCGAAACGTTAGTAAAGTACTTTAAAAAAATAGGAAAAGTATAAATCGAATGTGGTAATAGTAAATAATTCTTTTATCTTGATACCAGAAAAAAATTGTTTTATATTAAACTGCTGAGCTATATTCTTTGAACATTTTTTTTTTCAAATGGCACCATTGATAACTCCATTATTAAGAAATTTTGTTTTTTCTTTCGATAAATTGCGATGCCTTTCAATAACCAATCAATAAAAGTTAATCTGCGATCGGGATCTTGTGGACGCAAGTGTTGCACTAAATCGGCTTTAAAAGGAAACATTTTGTATTTTTTTAATATCTTGCGAACTAACCCAATGGATACTCCCATTTCTCGAGCTACCGCGAATTAACTCCAGAATAGCCCAAAACCTGAATTTTTCTTTCATCATTCAAAACAATTTCCCGTTGCTCCCTGTTTGGAAGGTATACTTCAGAAAATGATCTCTGATTTTTGAAGATTTCACAATTCATAAAAAATAATTATGGACTGGATAGAACCTTTCGGAATAATATTGCACGTACTGTTCAGCAGCTTGTCATAAATTATCATCAACTTTATCACTATTATTCATGTTGATAAATTAATTCAATACATTGTATTCTTAAACTGTTGTCAAACTTTGACCGAACAATTATTATCTCATTTTCCATAGCATTCTACAGGATGGTCCATCGTACAACATTTATGAGATAAAACCTATTTCCAGTATTCGACAAATTCTGAAAATTGGAAGCAATATTTTTCATTTGACAAACTACAAAATGACCGAATTATTTTTCTTTAAATTAAATCAGTGCAATTTAATCCCTACGAAAACAGTGTAGATGTTAATAACAGACAAATTGGCATTTACATTTAATAGTAACTGAATAAATCGTATTCTAATATTGTCCATTGTAACATGGCAGGAGTCTTAAATGACACCCTAGCAAAGATTACGGTTAGACTTGTGAAAGTGATTTAAAAGCGCCTGCAATCAAAACAATGGCAGGATATTTGGCACAAACTGGGTCTCATCGACAAGCAAGAAGATTCAGAGCAAATCTTTTATAAAATTTAAAACCATCGAATACTTTTATTTTTCCGCGTTGGGCAGGGTTCTGTTGGCCAGAGTACGTTCTACAATTTATTTCTTCATAGAGAGCACTAAAAATATCAAAGGTTTTCATTGTGTTTACAAAAATCCAATTTACTAAACCAAAATTTTTAAGTTCGTAATGGCCTGACAACAAAACAAAATTTATTTTGACTTATTTGGCTTCAGAGCGCGTCCTGACATCGTTGGAATAATTAAATTAGAAAAAATTAAACGCCTATTTTAAATTACGGTAATTTTAGATTATTGACCTTGAGTTTTCAATTTTTTAGATGGATTAGAAAGATACATTTTTCACGAAAATGATATACGCTGGACCAGCCTGTACGTATTATATCAAGATAGTAATTGCTGTTTGCTTAATTGATATCTTATAAATCGATAACGTTTTTCTTGAAATTTTTCTTATGTAACCGGATGAATTGTATACGTACTTATAAAGAAAAAATGAAGATTGTGAAAATGTTTAAAAGGACAATATCGTACCGTTTGAAAACAAAATTCTTCTACAGTTCCGGTTAAACCAATACATAAAAATATAGCTAAGCAGTTTTCAATATTAAATTTCAAGTTTACTGTAAAATCATTGAAGCTATTTTTTGTATCTACATAATAAGATAAAAGAATTATTCACTGTTTCTATTTTCGGTGGATACCATAAAAAACTTAAGGAAACCCGTTTCGCTTAGAAAAAAAATAGTGGAACCTTGCCCCCTAATAAGTAATTTAATGGGCAATATGCGACAAATTTGTTGCGTTGGCTTTATCATTTGAAGGGTTAAATGACTGGTCTGTTCGGTGCAAATTGGTCCGGGCCGACTCTCATATTTGAATGCATAATCGAGGCGTGCCCGGTGCCTTACTTACGTAAGTCGCAAAAATGAGACCAAACTTTTATAACAAAAGCGTGCGTGAGTGTGTAAGTGTACCTACATCTAAAATGCATGTGTACTCATTCCCATCTGTTGCTCTAACGTAACCGTACGAGTTTAGGGTTCCGTTATGTACATTTGATTATTTACGGTGAGATCCACGAGTTTCTATTCTGCCTTCCTTCGTTTCCTAAGAAAGTTGCATTCTTAGTCATGCAATTAGTAACCTTTTAGACTCGATTCAAGGCTGTCGTAACTGGCCACCTTCACCTGACGTCTTATTCGGCATCCTGATGACCTTTATGCACACCGCAACCGGCGAGTTTTTCCTACGTTGCATCCGAGCCATGAGAACAAATTTCGTTAATATTTTTTCTCTCTAATTGCCTGGAAACAATTTTTGTTAATTGCCTCGAGTTGCCTGTACTCGAAAGAATTTTTAGAAAGTTGGCATTTACAGTGCACAGTTTTCAAACTGCACATTACCATGATGAGCTCTTGTTTAACTATTGTCGACTTTCTATGCCAATAATTCACAAAAAATTTGATAACCATTTGTGTGGTAACCGTTTGATATTTTTTTGCGGAATGTTGAACTTTTATCTGACGATAAACCCTTCGAGTTGCGCCAGATTTATCTTGGAACCGGAAGTTCCATTATTAACTTTATTCAATTGGCTCTTGATTGTGTTTTGACATGAAAATAATAACCCGTTGTAACCTCGTTTTGGTTATAAAATTTAACCCAAATCCTGAAATTCCCCATAAATTCTTTACCTGTATCGATGCAGTCTAAATAATTCCAGCGCTTTTAAAAATTCATTCATTGAGAATGTGGAGAATTGGATCTCAATGAATCGTCTAAAATTTATTGTCGACAAGAATTAATAATAAATCTAAAATCAGATGGAGCATTTAATCGCTTCAAAAATCAAGATTTAATTTAAATTTTAAATGTCGAGCTCGCGATTTCCTGCATTGATTAATGGACTGGGTAGTTATGCTGATAAAAACTACCAAAATGCAATATAATATTGACATTTACAACTGTTCTTACATCAATCTAAATATTTACTATAGTCGGACAAAAAACTAATGATACATCCCAAACGCAATAAAACCTTGACAGACTGTAACGAAAACCTGCATTAAAATTAGTTCGATCAATGTCTTATCTACAAAAAAAAAAAAAACATCGCAGGAACGAATAAACATTTAATCGCATTTATTAAGTGACAAGTGCTAATCCCGTGTAATCACAATAAACGTTTTAATATGCGATGGACAGTACAAATAATGACAAAAAATGAAATGGTCGATTCATTGTGTCCAGGCCAAGGCCGCAGAAAATTATTGATGTGCACCGAAATTTTCCTGTTACATATTCCGTTTCGTTAATTATTCCTGGCGGGGATTAAAAACGAAAGCAACTTTTGCACTTTTGATAACTTTCTAAATTGATTGGATAAAGACGCAGAGTTGTCAGGTGTTCGCGACCATTTTCGGCGGCTTCGATTCATTGAATTTTTGGTCGGAATCGATTTTCCATTTATAACTTATTCCATTCGGGAAGTTAATTGCGGGTAATTTCCATAGAACCCAATAAGTTTCTCATTGTTAATAAATAAAGCGAGAAGATCGTCAGACCGTGGAGGAGATAGGGGCACAATGATTCCCCCAAGTGATAATTACGATTGGACAATATGAATCAATTTCTTTCTATGTACTTCCTGTCAGTATAATTTTTGATATAGATTATGTAGTTAGTTCGATTAAAAAATTACATATAAGTACAAGAAATCTTAAGAATTAGGGTAGGTCCGCCTAAGAGTAAAGCCTTAACTGTTGTATCTAAAGCATATCTAAACAGTTTCAAACGTGCATTTAAGAGATTTTGAAATTTCATAAAAATCATTCTTCCACGGCCCAATTTAATTTCAAAATGCCATTCTCCTGGCACTTAATCCACTAAGTAAACCGATGTTAACTTCGTGCACTAAGTAAATTTTGAAAAATTTACGCTTCATTTGTCCCTCTCAATTTGACCGCCTGTATTTCAATCATTCTCCTGGCATAAGTATTTTCATTTTGATTTGAGTATTATGGCAGGTTGTTAATTTTGTTGATTTTAGTACAGATTATAAGGTACGTTTGAAAATTAGGCCAGTCAAAAGTTTAACTAGCCATTCTTCTTCTTAATAATTAATATAAGCAAATATAGTTCTCAAAGGTAACTTTAATTGTACTTTACACAATTCTCTATATAAATATTTGAATTTGTAGGTATGTTACATCCGTGAAAACTTGGTACAGAATTAAATGGCAAGTGCGACTTCATTATAACCGAGTCTGACTGTACGTAATGAAAACAAACTTCACGGGTAAAACCTTCGATACATTAAATTGCACTGATTTACCAACTTTCTATAAAAAGAAACTTATTTTGAAGTGCAATAAAATTAAAAATTAGTTCGTGATGCACAAATAGTGAGACTCGCCAAAACAAAAGGTCTTGTTCTTTATGTGTATATTTGTTTTTACAAAAGGAATGCTACCAGAAATTTTCTCTTGTCCTTTGATTTGTTTGTCTGTGTGTGTCTGTCCATCCAGATAAGTTTTGACAAGATAAGGCTATCGCAACGAATTTCTATCCAAACCTACACAGTCACAAACTCCGGCCCGACTTCGATATTGAGCGAAATCGAGCAGTAAATATAGCCCTGAAAAGAACCCCCAAAACATCAAATTGATTATAACTTAAAAATAATCCGCGACATGGAAAAATGGTTACAATAATAATTATAGAACTTGGTAATATCTACACATTTTATTATTTTCAGTTTTTGATAATTTAAAAATTAACGCCACATTTTACGGGTCAATATAATAGTAAAGTTATCTTTAAATTTACAGATTCCTTTACTAAACACTAGTTTTGTAAACTCTTGGTAAGCTGTGAGGTGTTGCTATTACAAACTCACTCATAATTTAGTGGTTAAATGTGTCCGAGTTTTATTGTGTCCCCATCGGCGGGACGTTTATTTGAAAATAAAATACTTGTACAAATATTTGCATCTTTTAACTTAAGCAACGATAAAATTAACAATGGAGTAATTGTACACGAAAACAATACAAATACTCGAAAAGATCACGAAAAAATATTTTCTATGATAACCGTCAGATACCCACTAACCCATTTCGCTGTAATCATCTTCAAATCGATAAAACCACTAGGAGATACGTTAATAAATGATCGAAAGAAATCATTTTACAAAGGTTATTGCACGAAGTATCACAACCGAGCGGGACAGAGAGAGGAGGAATATCCGTTTATAATTCTTCGATGAGAATCAGACCTTTCACGCGCGCACTATTTTTTCCAAGAGATTTCGCTCTGAATATGCCGTTATCGTACCCTTCTGACGTCACAACACCCTCAGAGTTTCATTAAAATACTCTTGCATCACACCTACTCGCTAGAATCGACTTTCGAAACGAGTCGCGAATGATTATAATCAGTTTTAGATTTGGGTACACTCACCGTTATATGTAAGTTTCTTTTACCTTTTGATTGTTGTTACACCCGACATTTTTTTGTTGCTCCTATTGCGAAATAACGAGATCAGAAAATATTCGTCCTACATTTTTATATTCGCTTCAATTGTCCATAAATGTTCTGCAATCGCTTTACACATAGGGCGTTCTAATGGGTTACCTTTATTCATATTAAATATTTTTCTGTCATGGTTCAGTGATTTTTTATTTATTTTGTACAGGGTGTATATAAACGTTTGTGAGTCCAGTGAACTGATCGAGTTGGCAATGAAATAAGCCTGTTTTTGCGCCCCGGTTGGATAAATTGAGAACTAACCGGATATAAAGAGTAATTTGACAAAACAAGTTATGTTAAAAAACAATTTTATTGAAAAATTAAAAGGGAATAATAATTACGCCCTGGCAAATTATAGATACTGCTGTAAATAATATCAGTTCTCGTTATCAAGACAAAAATAACCCTCCGTTTCAAGATGTCAATAGATTAGCATTTGAGCAACACTACTGAACACCTTATTCTTCAGATGCCAAAAAAGTCTAAGCGAGTAAAGTGTGATATGTTTGAGAAAAATGTTGTTGTTTTTAATTCGTAAAAGCAAATATTTTGATTGGACAAAGTGCTGCCAATCGTAATTTTCAACAAGAAATTCAGTTCGAAAATACGCCATTTTCAATGAAACTGTCATGTTCCAATGAAAAAAACCAAAAGTCGGTTTCAATTTCTACTTTATTTGAATGTTAACAAAGCAACCGAAAGTGTGTACAGATTGCAGTTTTGCCTATTTTAAACAAGTTGTACTGCTAACTCAATAATTAAATGCTGATCACATTGTAGTTTCAAGTATAAGTTATGGGTGTCTTTACCGCCACACACAAACCATTGTTGGGACAATTGACTTATTTTATGAGTTCGTTTTATTATTACTACAGCCATTTCTAGACACTCTGTACTTTCAATAAAGATGAAAGATTTTCTAAGAAAACGTATGGAAAAAAATATTACAAAATCCACTTATAAAATATCGCTGATGAAATGCGATGATTATTTTGCCGATACTGAAATTGGACAGGAAATTAAACCGATAGGCAATTTAATCAATTATAGTTTTTATCTGAAGGAAATTCATGGCACATTTTTAATTGCTTAGTCCACACTGAAAAATGGTTAAATTGTTCAAACTTTTATTTGAGAAAACCACAAACCGCAGTGATTATTCCAAGTGCTTTTTTAATGCCTCGAACTTCCCATACCACGGGATAGCTGAAATACAACGACCTTCAATACCTCAAAGGCAGTTTTAAAGTTTTAATGAGGCAATTAATGAAAAACAACGCAATTAATTCAGTTAAGCAGCTTTAAAATTTCCCCAAAGTTATTGTCACGACAAAATAACGAACAATAGGCGCATCTGCATATAATAACTTGCTACAATCATAAATTTATAATTGCTGGGCGCAAATAATTTAACGACTTTTTACTTATTGTGCAAGAACAAAGCTCTAAAGTAATATTCAATCGTAACTAAGAAATTAATTGAGATATCAAAAAGTGGTGAAGATAATAATTACAGAACTTGTCCATATCTACAACTTTTGTTATAATCATTTTTTTGTAGTTTGAAAAATAACATCAAATTTCATAGTTTAATATTTTTGAAATAAAGCTCCAAAATAACATTAAACCGTAAGTTGAAAGTTGAAAAATAATCCCAATGTCGTTGTTCTAAATTTTGGATTCCAACTTGTTTTTCGTATTTTTAATTCTATTATAGCTAATCAATATAGCGACTTTTAAATGTAATAATTGTTTGCATGGAGCAGTGCAGTTGCATGGATGCAACTGGTTAATGACTAAACCTCGAAGGTCGCAAGTCAACCTTCGTTTATATTAAGATGCGATTGTATGTGTGTACACATTTGTATATTTTAAAACGAGCCCATGAATCAAATGAAAACCATAAAGCGAGAGAATTGTGGGGTTCCGTCGTTCCGCTTACCTAAGTTTACGTCCTGTATTTGCATGATCTAAGAGTTCCACTCGTGAGTGGTATTAAAAAGCGAAAAAATCTGTATAATTAGTCTTTTGAATTGATGTTTATGTACGTGCTTTACATCATTGAACTAACTAACAAAAAGGCTTTTCAAGGCTCTTCTAAATCCACGGGGAATTTACCAACGATTAAGTTTTTCTCAAAGTTTTCCTTATTTGCATACATGAAGATAACCTTTAGCAAATCCCTTGAATTATTAAAAATATTCAGATAAAACAACTTCTATGTGCGATTAAATAATTTATTTACTTTATTACAACTTAACGTTTTTATATAATTCATCCGCAGCAAACTAAGTACGCAGGCGCAGGTCAATAGAACTGTCATTTTACATTTTAGGAGCTATAAAATCGGTTATTCACAAAAATGGTCACTAAATTGTCCGTTTGTGATAATAAGTTTAATTTCAGTCCCTAGGCAGACAAATAATTATTTTTCATCTTTCGTTGTTTCATTTCCTACTCGATTTTTTAGTTAACTAAAATTGAAATTGCTTGCAACTTTTAGATACTTAATTTAATAGTACAGTGCAAAATAACGTTTATTTTGAAAGTGGGGCAAGTCTATTTCGTTAAAAAAATGGTTAAAGCTAATTCTTATTACAAATTAACATAAAATATATGTTTTTAATCAATTCATAGTGAACATCTTTTAATATCAGTATAAATTTGTTACCAGCTTTTGAAAGTGAGGCAAGTCCACTCTAAAAACGACAGCGTCTTTTGATGTATCACCAAAGCATGGTAGACTAACAAGTTTCGGAAAAATCGTATTATCACCTTTCAATCGGAAAATTAGGCCTATTACTAAAAAAAAACCATAAAAATATGATAGATTTATTACCATATGTACCATCCATTCATCATGATTTTAAAAATCTGCACCGTCTAAACTAATTCTAAGAAAGATTATATGCATGCAACTTATTACTGATTTTTTTTAATTTTATCTACTTTTTCCCAAAAAAATAAATTCATTTTTTGTTTTATTGTAGCTTTTGGAAAAAGTATGAAATATTGAAATAAAATAAATAAGTAAATAAATAAAATATTCAATTTCTTGATATTATTATTCCATTCAAAGAAAATCAACGTTATCAACAAATCCTTGGTTTTGAAAGTGAAGCCAGTCCATTAGCGCATACCAAAACCACAATTCTTTCCACCTAACATGGATAACCATTATTGCATATTAAATTTACATGAAATAAGACCACAAAAAATGTAAAATAAGTCTATTACTGGTTACCAATATTATTAAACCCATTCAAATGCAAGCCATTAAATATCTAGCAACAAAATAAAATGGATTTGCCCCACTTACAAAATCAACGGCTCAAATATTCCTTCAAAATATCTCAAATATATTAAGCAATCCATTTAAAAAAAAAAGTTATTTTCGCTAATAATAACAAAACAAGTGTTCAGTAATGGAAACTGCAGATAACAAGAAAACTTTACTGTTAGATTTTTGATCAAAGATGATGCAACCTTCACAGGCGTAAAAAAATTCGAAAATAAAATAAAAAATTTAGCTTTATTTTTCAGATTACAAAAAAATGAATTTAACAAAAGTTGCAGACGTTACGAAGTTTTGCAATTACTTTTACTTTCTTTTGATACCTCAAGCCGTTTTCAAGTTACGAGTTTCATACTCTTTCAGGGTCCTGTTTGGAGCTTCCTGATTTGGGGATGGACGGAGAGAGACAGAAACAGTTAAAAGTGGCATCTAGCCAGTAAAAATGTCACGTGTTGCTTGTGCACGCATCAATCAATTACAAGTGGGGAGCGGAAGGCTACTTCTGGGTTATATAACCTGCCGTGTGACCGTGCAGACGACCCGCGACCTTGGCCGTGGCCGCGCGCAGAATAACTGCTCGTACTGCGCCCCCCTCCCGCTCGACAAGAAATACCAACGAAACGTGAAAATCACGTATAACGCGCCTGAAACGAGCAATAATCGTAAATTTTTCGCAAGCAAAGTTCCTTCATTTTGCGGATCTACGGTTTGCGAGAGAAAGGTTGCGCACAGAGTATGTGAGCACTGAGTAATAGCGCATTTCTAAAGAACGGGGTCAGTCACTGGTGAATGGACCGTAATCTTTAGCCCCGATGTCTACTATTAAGTAGTCTACTATCCCTCTGCGAAAGCATTCCGCGAATGTCCGTTTGACATTCTGAGCCGGTTGCGGGAGGGACGGCACGTGCAATCGTACAGGCGTGCGAAAAACGCTTTACCTCTAGGAAAAATTAAGATATTTAATTGAAAACCCGCCGACCGTGAATGCGCCGGAGGCGCGAAGGGGGAGCATCAAAAATCCTTAAATCCGTGCAATCTAATCGATGAAAAACGGCATTACTCGAGGAATGTGCAGTCTGAAGATTAATCGATCAAGTTTGTTCTAATAAAATCGAGCCTTGAAATGTAGAACAAAATAAAATTATAAACTACCCACCCGTTGATAGTAATATGACGAATCTCTTATCTTATCGATCCATTAAAAAATTAATCGCTTAAATCTGAGCGGAGAATTCTTTGGCCAATTTAAATTTCACTGCGCCACAAAATACCCACCGGTTTTTACAGAACGATAACTTTCTTGACCTTTATATTATATTCTATTGAAGTTGGTAATTACGTTTTTTGGATCCACACTTTTTATTTGATATTGAGCAATTCTATTTTTTAAAATAAAAATCCTTGATTTTGAGGGTATCTGGTGATAACGTCAGTTATCCAATTTCAATTGATCGAAACTTGATAAAAATGCCTTAAAAAAAACTTAAGGAACACGTGATGCAATTGTGGATGGTTATGTAAGGCGAAACAGAAACCTAGTAAGACTGTCATTACCCACGTTATTTCCTATTACAAATTAGACATTTTTAAATCCGATTATTTAACGAATACTTGTTACTTCACGACCTCAAGCCAATTACTCAAACTCATTATTTAAGAGGGATTAGAAATAGCAATTAAATTGCAACTAATAACAGCCCTGCAAAATTTGAGCCATGAAAAGGTGTTTGCAATGCAACGACTGATTTTTATATTATTTGGTGCGCTGATTCAAAATATGAAAACCAATTTTTTCAGTCACGTAAGGATTTTTCGGAAAATGAGTTTGAATACAGTGTGTCCACATAATGAGGTTGGCAAAAGGGAAAAAAAGTTATTTTCAACTTTACGCCAAAAAGTATTCTTTATAAAATGTTTTTCTTGTCTTGAATAGTCATAAACAATTGCCAAAGTTTTCTTAATGTGTACAGGTGTTCCAAAAATTACGAAACATGAAATTGTTATTAAGAAAAGTAGCCTTATTTTTTATTTTAATAAAAAATGTTATTTCAGAAAGTTGTTTTAAAACTTAAAAGAAAACTTAAATACAAAGTTTGGTAGAGGTAGTAACAAAATTTTGTATGTACATACAATGGCGGCCGTAGAATAGTTAATATCTACGTTTATCTAGCAATTGTTTTACAAAAAGTTTAAAAAAACAACTAACAACGTAAATAGCTGAGTAACACTAGAATTGTTGGTTTTTTCACTTTTTTTGTTACTAAAATCAAAATGTTCAATTTGTGGAAAAATGGTATATGACGAAACTTTTTGAGTATTTTTCCTGAAATCTACATCCAAAAATCTATCAGAATCAGCTATTGGTTTCTAAACACTTTTTTGGTTTCAAAAACTGTTGAATATAACATATGATCGAATGCTTTTATCTTGTAGGTTGTGAATTTTTTTTCTTTCTCATTTATGTTGGTATAAAAGACTTGCATCTGACAGGTTAAGGTTACATTATTATTATCTATTACCCATCATTACCAACATAAATTTACGAAACAAGCGTACCCTTCTACGGAATAAAAGTATGTGATCATACTGTACCAAGGCAAAATTTACAAAATATTTCAATGCTTTTCCTATGGCAGGCTATATGCAGACAGATTTTATTGTTTGAAAAAAATTAAAATGTAGAAAAAAAAACATCAACGCTATTGAGATATGTCCTATACATTTTTACATATTTCGAAAGAATATTTTGATTTTGAATTAAAAAGTCTTAGGTCCGGGTTACTTATCTGCCAGTTTAATACTACAATCTGCCAAGTAAAGTGTTTAACAACAATTGTTGTAGTTAAAGCAACGATTGTAGGTAAATATCGGTTAAATTAAACTGTGCAACTGAAAAAATTAAATAAGCAATGCAACAATGAAAAATACACAATAGCTATTTGTGTGCCTAGGCACGAATGGCGAATTTAGTGGCCAAATTAGAGATAAAAAGGAACGTTTACGTTATTTTCGAAATTGAGAAATTATGAAATTAAGAAAGTTGAAGGAACTGCGCTAAGTTTTTCTAGATTACGTGACACTTATTTGTCACTCCTCCCCCACTTTACAAACTCTTAGATGAATGAATTATTTCACTGCGCATTTCCCATATTTTAATGATTGATTCGACATTTTTTCGAGGTTAATGTTAGATGGATATTAAGTGTCAATTTATTCAACTGTTATCGACGTTTTAATAATTATAATTTTCGACTATTTCATTGCTCACTTAATTTTTGTAGTTAACAGCAATAAACATTTAAATTGATTCGAACTTTTAGTTATTTGATTTAATAGTGGAAATTATAACCTAATAGAAAACCTGAGTACTCTTGTGTGTCTTTACGCTATACAAATTTATTACAGCATTCCCTCGAAAAGAATTAATTTTTTATTATTATTGGGTTCTTTACAATCTGTCTATTGACATTCAGTAAATTTTTTAGTATATAATATGAAACTTGATAGGAAAAGTTCATTAACAATTTCCACAACTTACATTACACAATGGGTATGACTAGGGGTTGACTTAATCTAACCTTGTCGTTTATTGAGTGGATACCAAGATCGCGATGTATTACCTCATTCGGTACATACCATGGGGCATCCACAATGGATCTCAGTGTCTTAGCTTGAAAGCGTCTCAGTATATTAATATTGGAATTACTTGCTGTTCGCCACAGCTGAATTCCGAAGCTCCATACAGGTTTGAGGATAGTTTTATACAGAAGTATTTTGTTCTCAAGTGATAATTAAGATTTGCGTCCTAGGAGCCAGTACATATTTCGATATACTAGTTCTCCTAATTGATTCCGTTTGATCCAGATGTGTTTTTTCCAAGTCTTCTATCAAGATGAATTCCCAAATATCTAACACTTTCTGCTTGGGGAACAAACTTACTGGTTGTTCAGTACGACAGGTTGACAGGTTTCTCTTCTTGTCGCGAAGTTAACATGGACTGATTTTCTACCATTAATTTTAATACGTCATTTTTTGAACCATTCTTGCAGGTTATTTAGGTGGAGTTGTAGATTATACGATGCTATCTGAGAATTAGGGTGTGATGCTAAAACTGCCGTATCATCAGCAAATGTTGCAGTAAGTGCATTTGTTGTGGTAGGCAGATCTGCTGTAAATACGACTATAATATCGGCCCCAATATGCTGCCTTGTGGGACGCCAGAGTAGTTTGATGTTCACCAAATTTGACGAGATTGGTAAGATAAGATTTGATCAATTCGTAGCAGTCAGGAGAAAATTTACTTTTGATTTTATAAAGGAGGCCTTGATGCTAAACTTTGTCGAAGGTTTGTGCTATATCTAAAAATACAGCTGAGCAGTATCTTTTTCCTTCAAAGTTTTTGATGATCTTGTCAACAACACGATGAGTTTGTTCAATGGTAGAGTGTTTTTTACGGAAGCCAAACTGATGACAAGGAATTAGACTGTTGTTTAGTAGGAGCGGTGTAATTCTGCATAGCAGTAGTTTTTCGAGTATTTTGGAAAATTGCGGTAGTAAACTGATTGGCCTGAATCAAATTAATGAATAATTAGTTATTTGCACTTAAAAATTGCAACTGCAGGTGAAAGTTTCAGGCAAGAACGAGCATCATGTCACGAATTACTGATTTTATACAATTCGGAGAAAAGTTGGCAAAAATTAAATTTCTTTTTTTTTAATTCTTCAAACTGATCTAATTTCCCATTAAAGTTAAAAATAACCAACTTTTTTAATTTAATCTTCGAAAAATAACCAGAATGGTTAATACAAACGTTGGAAAAACCGATGCCGAATTCGATAAAAATATCGTTTGCATAAATTACATAACTTATGGAAAAAATGTGTTTAATTACGAGCTTCTAACAGAATAAAGTGCGATAAATCAATAACGTTCCTAGTATTTACAAACAGGAGTTGTAATTTTCCGGTTATCAAAAGCAATTTATTAAATATTTGCATTTTTTTTTAATATTTGATAGTTAGTCATATGCAACTATGTCTATTATCTGCATCGAAGGTTTGTTGTAAAAATTTCAAATTACTGCCATTTGAAATGGCTCAAGGCGAAAATAATCATATCTCATAAAAGAAAAATCGAACGGTGCGTTATCGCTTCATAAAAATATCGCTGATAACAAATACACTCCTACAAATCTAAACTGCAATTTTTACTGCCAAATTACACAATAAGAAAACACTTAAATTATATTATTAACGTTATAATAGTAATTGTATTTTTGATAAGAGGCCGGCGGCAGAGGGGCACATTAAAATAGGGTCCGGCTTGATATGTGTATGTGTAACTCTCCCATTGGTTGGCAACTTTTAAATAACAGAGACATGCTCGAAAACACGTGCAAACAGCCGCTTTATTTATCGTTTTCATTAAGCGCTCATCATAATTTTTCTTTGGAGTGCGGCTTGCAGCCAAACGAACGAATCAACCCACTCACTAATTTCTTATCAAACGGTTCGTTATCAACCTCATGTTGTATAACTGTACCAATAATCAAATGCAAGCCACAAACATTATGTGACATTTGTATCCTCAATAACAGCGCAGGGTACAAAGTGTCGAAAAAAATGATTAAAACTTTTACGCAATTTTTTGTGAGAATAAAATGATAACAGAAAAAAGTTACAATGTAAAGAAATATTTCGAAATTTTTATTGCTCTTAATGCATTGTAGTACGTTAAGTAGGTTAGCGTACAGTTTCAGTAATAAAAAGCAGAAACGGCAATATGTGCGTATGCAGCAGTAAAAGTTCGAAAGGACTCTTACAATACACGTGCGATAATGGTCGGCAATTTTCTTGATATGCGACACGGGAATTAAAAAAGTTCACAAACCGGTATTCTGCTTATTGCAGGAGTATGCGACTTTATTGAAAAGTAATCCGAAAAATGTCAGTTAACCGAAGGTCGACTAACTTGACTTTTAAAAAGTGCATTGATTGTGAAATTCCTTAAATATATCCAGAACAAGTTTAGAAAACGTCGGCCAAGACTTTTCGAAAAAATTATGAAATTAAGGTTATTTTTTCCAACAGAATATACAGTATGGGTTTCTAATGTCACACTCTCTTTGGTATCTCAAATTAGGAATTCTCTATGAAATCACTTGTAAGGTTATGCATTCAACAAATTCACAATTCAATAATTACTATTGACAATAATAAGAAGACACCTATTATATTGTCATATAAATAAGTTAAAATCATTTAAGCGTATCCTTAAGCACGTCGTGTGTTATAAAGTAAAATCCCACAGTTAGAGACTTTTATCAACATTGTGTTGGCAGCGTAACTGACAGTGACAGTGACCCCAGTCAAAAAGTAAATGAAATTTCTAATAGTTTAATAAAATATTTACCTGTTTACTTATTTTCCATGTTCAATTATCATGAATAATTTTGATAAATAAAGAATCAGACATTTTGAGTTTAGGTTAGGTAGTCTGATTCATCACTTCTACATAGCGTTGCTAAACTAATAAAACATTTCAATTTTTTTAAATTCTTGAGAAAAAGTACGGACACAACTCTAGTTGTAAAACAATTACCCACTCGACATGTGTAACTCTTTTGGATTGTGCGTAATATGTTTATTACAACTCTCTCATGAGCTATTAAATCAGTTCACCATTATTTTATTTTTCGATATGTCATTACTACCCAAAAAATCTTCCTGTGCATTAAATCACATACTTTAGCGGGATCTGTAATACAATTGCACACTATTTCAGAAGTTTTCAGTATTCCCATAAGATGGTATCGCATCCAGAAAAAAATAAAGCTGTCTCAAATTAGACGCCCATTTCAAATTTGGTTCAGTTCCTCTATATAATTCACCGTTACGAGTAACTAATTTTAGCAACTGGACCGTGTGTTACAAAACACTAATAATTTCGCCGAAACAATTTTATAAGGAAAATGCATCTACTACTTGTCAGAAACAAGTTGCTGAAATCTGCTGAACCAGATATATGCCGGGGTTCAAAGTTTTACAAGAAATAGTGCGTGTAGTAAAAGGTGTCCCAACAAGAACTTGGGGGATTTAAACTTTGAATAAGATTGTTAGTTTTTAGAAACTTATGAATCTATTATAAAGTAGAAACCTTTAAAATTATGTGTGAAACACAATATCTGATAAAAGTGTACCACAACTCTTGCTGCACATAATTATAGTGATTCTTTTCTCAAAATTTTCATTACCTTGTTACACATATTCAAGTTAATTGTATCAATAACCGCACGAATGTTATTTTTTAAATCATTAGTTAACTGTGGATTATTTGCATAGCGGAAAAACCGCTGTATCCTCTTCGGGTGACCGTATGATGTAGATTTTGGACCCTACAGTTTTGAAAATGAGAATGGGGAAACAGTAGTGACTGTTAATAGTGAACGATATAGTCAGATGTTAATTAACTTTTTGTGGCCTCTTCTGGAAGATAAGGACCTTGATAACCTTTTCTTTCAACAAGACGGCGCTACTTGCCACACTGGCAGAGAAACTGTAATTTATTGCACGAAAATTTTTGAGAATAGAATCCACCATATGCAGAAGCAGTCACGTGGCGCAGTTATAAGATATTGTGTTTCACACACAATTTTAAAGGTTTCTACTTTATATGGATGTTAATAGATTGATAAATTTCTGAAACGTAACAATTTTATTTAGAATTTTAATCCTCGAGTTCTTGTTGGGACACCCTTTATATGTATTTCGACATTTTCCAGTATTTTTTAGGTGTTAAGACAGGTTTGTTCTTTGCAAATTACCTGCGCTTTTTTGTGTGTACTTTATTAGTTATACAAAAAATAACCTGAAATGGTAATATTTTGATGAAAATTTTATTTTCCTACTACGTACTCTTAGTTGTCATTACTCTAATACATTTTACACAAATTTCGTCAGGTTCATCATTAGATTTTATTGAAATTTTTGAGGGTCATTTGGGCCTTGTTTACGAACTGATTTGGCCATCAACATTCTGAATGAATAGACAGATAAAATTAAATGCACATTAAACTATCAATGCCCTAATGACTGGTTGAAGGATCACTTTAATTAAATGTCGATAATTAGATAATTACCAAGTTTCTAAATAAATACCCACTTTAACAAAATCGTTTACACACGAGGTATAAACAAAATGATTCAGGTGTATTTAGGTATACGTTCACATTAATTAGTTTACAATTTTTATAGACAAGTCTCTATTGGAGAAACTTGACGGGTTCAAACCCCCCATATTTAAGTCTATTTATAACGCATGATTGTGAAAGTTTGCATAAAATATCAACTTCCAGCGTAAAATTTCGAGTGGGGAGCCGCCGACCGGAGATTGTAAAGTGCATTAAAACTCCGATAATTTATCAAGTTTCGAAATCCGGAACTACAGAAGGTCCAATAAGTTTTCGGTTTAAGTCGTTACGTAACTTAAACGGGGGCGTAGAAAAAATGTAAAATTCGTAGATCGATCCAACGTTAATAATATAATGTAGGAATATCCGTGTGTGTATACTTTCCATTTTGAACCCGCATCTAAATGTCGACCGGAAAAAATTGGGTTACTTGTAGACGGGCGGATAGAAGAATTGAGCAAAGCGCATTTTAATGGGATCGCTCATTTAAATACAACTATTTCTTATCGAAATCCATTAGTAAATATAGTCAAACTCGGTTACAAGGCCGAGTAATTTTTTACGTTGTAACAGTTGTTCATCAAATCCGTTAAAATTCTTAAGTCAATTATAAAACGGTCAGTAATTGGCATTTATGCGTGCACTGCCAGTCAATTGAAAAGAACTCTGCGCTTGAAATTGCACTTCTTTATTTATACTAATTTTGCAGTTTAATTATCCACTAAAATAATTTCACATTTTACAAACGAAAATCTAACCACTTGAAGGGTACAGGGAAAGAAGGACCGCCCATATATCTATGCTATGCTTGCTGTGTAATACAAATGAAAATAAAAACAAGAACCTTTAATCACAAAAAAATTTATATAAAATAATATAAAATTACTCACATAGACGCGTTTCGGTGGCCATGCCACCATCTTCAGTACATCTACTGAAGATGGTGGCATGGCCACCGAAACGCGTCTATGTGAGTAATTTTATATTATTTTATATAAATTTTTTTGTGATTAAAGGTTCTTGTTTTTATTTTCATTATCGACATCACAGGGTCCACTATATATATTTTTTTTTTTTTTTTGTAATACAAATATCGAAACTAATTATATCTCCTGACTAACTGCTTTTTGAATTTAAGTTTGGGACATGGGATAGTATGTACTCAATTTTTGTTATAAAATGGCATAGTTATCTCATTTTCGATCGGGAGTGGACATACCTCCTTCTTTCCCTGTACCCTTAATTTATTTAACAATTTCATTAAAAATTAACGCATCGAGTTTGTTTTAATTGCCATCAGATAGAATTATTATTTAATCACCAACGGCAATAAACATATGAGTTCATTATAACCGGGTTTGGCTGTATGCGTTATGTTTGACAAGCATAGTTTAGCGTATCTAGACACCACAAAATGCAAGTAAAAGCCGGGAAAAAATACCGGCAGTAATCCTTGAATGCACACGGCGACATGCAAAATAAACGAGCGGCGTTGCTACGGGCAACGCAAAATTACATGCAGCGAAATTACGAACGGCAACTCACCGGATCCAATTCAGAATCCCACAGTTCGGCCGATTCGATATCGTAATAAGACTTGTCCACTGTGAACGGTTCCATGATGAATTACTGCCTTCTTACTTGGTCAACAAACAAATTTCAACGTGCAATTACACTTCAATTACATTAGAACTGTTTTTTTTTTAAAACAATCCATATGGACGGACAGACGAATTAATTGACAACGAACGGCGAAAACAAATGCACTGTAAACGTAACTCACAATGAGCACACTCGATCGTTGCAGTTTTTTTTTTAAGTTCACGCCCCTTTTTTGAAGACACTGTTTTGATAAACCACCGCGAAACCGTCTGTTAAAGTTGTGTGCGATCGGAAGGCACGCGAAAACGAATCGATTGTATTATCAGAGATTTAATTCGTACAAACGCCGGTGATAAGAGGTACAACCTGTTGATGAAACACCGCGTGTTAACCGAATGCAAACACGTTCGTGAATGTAAAGTCGACACAGCGCGATACGCTCGCTCATGCGCGCTGACTTGTAATTATTATTATCGGGGGCACTTTATTTCAGGTTTTTTTTGGATCTTTTATGCAAGTTAATTCTTTATGCATTCCTTTCGCTACTTTTTATCAGACACTCTTCAGAAAATGACGTTCCAAAACGTGGTTTTTTATTTTTTGTCAGTAATTAACAGGTGGATTTTTTTGTAAGCTTAACAAATGACGTTTTTACTTATTACCTGAAGCCCTCTCGATATTTAATACATAATTAAATTTGGTCTAGTTTACGGAGGGTAACTTCTAAGTAGGGCAGTGACACCTAAGAGTGCGCACTTAATTTTCATGTCTCATATAAAATAAGCAAATTGAGCTCTATATTTGAACGTTTGATTTTAAAATGTGACAAGTCTATTTTATGTTATTGCTAGATGTTTAACGGTTTGCATTTGAATGGTTTTAAAAATATTGGTAAGCAATAATAGACATTTTATTTTTAGGGTCAGATTTCAAGTAAGAGTTGAGACGGGGAAAATCGGTCACTTTCAATGATTTGTTGAAAACTTTGATTTTCTTTGAATGGAATAACAATATCAAAAATTGAATATTTTATTTATTTACTTATTTATTGTATTTCAAAATTAATTTCATACTTTCGAAAAACTACAATAAAATAAAGAACAAATTTAATTATATGGGAAAAAGTGGATAAAATTTAAAAAATCAGTAATGTATGTAATGTAATGTAATGTATAAATTAGGTATAATTATATTTCTTAGTTTGGATGGTATAGATTTTTAAAGTAATCATGATGAATGGGTGATACATGCGGCCTAGTTTTCGCATTTAAAGATGATACTATTTTTTCGACTTGGCCTACCCCATTTTGGTGATAAATCAAGAGAACCGTGTTCCCATGTTGTTGTTGTTTAGAATGAACTTGCCTCACTTTTAAAATCAACTAAACTAACAATAATTAATATCGTTGTCGAAATAAATTACTAGTAACAAATTTATGCTAACATTGGTTTTGGGTAAGTCTCCTTGTTAAATATTGTCAATTACTGCTAAATTACTGCTACTTTAGTAGCAAGCCGCTGGAGAAATTCATTTGCGCTATTTAAGCCACGCCCCCTATGTACATCTATTTTGCCGCGGACTCTAGTAACAATAAAAGATATTTATTGTGAATTGATGAAAAACATATATTTTGTTACTTTGTAATAAGAATTAGCTTTAACTATTTTTTTTCACACAATCAACTTGCCCCACTTTGAAAATCAACGGCTCATTTTATGTTTGTTATAACCTTTTCTTTTTAAAATAAACGTCAATCCGTACTCTTTTGTACCTTTGAATTTTTTTATATTTTACGATTTTCTCGCCATCTACTGTGTTTTCGTAAAAGTTCGACATTACAGTTTTCTTCTTGCGGATAATAATTATATGATAAATTGGAATTGTGATAATTGAGTCGAAATTTAATTAGCATTTCACACATTTTGTAGATAGAAAATTCCGTTTGATGAATCATTTTTTCTACGCCTTCTCGCCGGAATTTTCTCGTTTTGAAATAACTATACGCACACATACAAATAAACCCGCTATGCTCACTTTACGCTCTAATATGTGTGTGTGTGTGATTCAGCCTACTGGTAATATAGGAGTGTTAGGTACTTCTTTGAGGTCATTGATACTATCCACAAGTCACAGGACGGAAAAATCCATCGATTTAAAAAAACATAGATTGGTTTGTTGTAACCGATGCGATGGCTGCTTCAATTCGATAAATGTATTTAAAAAAATTCTGTTTTTATTGAATTTACCTACAGGTGAAGTTAGAATTGCATATTAACTACTTTTCGATAATATTCGACCGTTATTCATTAATTTACATATTTAAAAACTAACGCTGATTTGCGAAATTCCGATCGTGCGTTTGCAATAAAAAATATTTCCGCTCAAGGTAATGAAGGTTTTAAAACGGATTCATCCAATCGAAAAACCGGTTTAATGAAAATATTGTGTTTTAAATTTCTAAAAAGTATTTTATTAACTTTGTACGATTGACAGTTATGCTTGGAACCACCGTTTAACATGAGATCATTTCTTTTTGTAATTATTCAACAAAAACTGAAGAATGTGCTCGATAAACATTTGTTCTTCCTGTATTTAAATTTGAAGTTAATAAAAATATTTTTTTTGCAAATATCTTTTTAATACCACAAATGGTTAAACCCTTTTTAAAACATTCCAATGTGTATTGTGAACAGAATTTACAGCAAGCCACAAAAGTAATGAAATTCGATAAATCTAAAACTATTGAGCTTTGATGAAAATTGAACAAGTTCATTTTTAAATTAAATTAAAAATTTTTTTAGATAAAATTTTCATATGCAAGGTGCTTTTTGTCAAAGCAATGACGCCATGGTTGCTTTTTTTAAATGGCAACCCATCTTTTGAAATGCCAAAACGACGCTATTTGACGGCATTATCGAAAAGTACCTACAATTCATTATGAAACTTGTTTTTTAAATTTATGTTGGCAGTCATGATTAACTTATACAAGTTTGGCAGAATCATCTAACTTTTACAGAATGTTTAAAAGGGTCCCTGAAAGAGAGGGGATAGACAAGTTTTGGTACATGTTCACTATAGTAACGATAGAGATCGCAAATACGTTTATTGGTCAATATTGGGGTTATGGGAGGTAAAACCCGCTAAAAATAATTTTTGACTCAGTCAATTTGTGTGACGTTTAAACTTAAAAAAAATGTATGTAAATATATAGGTAATATTTGATGATGCTTGAGTGATATCAAAATTATAGTACTTTTGGTTTTAACAAGACTGTTAGAAAAAACGAAACAAACATTAGTTACCTTCATCGTATACGATTTTGATATATGTAAATCGTTGATAATTATTGACAATGAATGATCGTAATATCATTTTGAAACAGCGCCGTCTGTGACATAATAAGCACACTATTTTACATTCTTAAATGGTTCTTATCCAGAAAACACTTCTCTTGAGATGTCTTGAAAGTACGAAATCTCCGTAAATGCCACTCGATCAGTTGCAATATTTTGCATTTTCAATCTACTATCAATAACGTATGGTATGATACAGTTTCACTGCTATCTGTACTTTTTTTTTCATTAAGAGTGCTCTGGAGCACGTGACTCAGCCGGCGTTCCCACCAATCAAATTGACTCAGCCGGCGTTTCCACCAATCAGATCAGATCAAATGAAATTCTAAAATTCCTTCTAATTTAAATATTGTTTAAATTATAGTTTATTTCTATTTACGTTTCTTCATAGAATTTTATGCCCCATGTGGGAAACTATTAAATTATTTTTTTCTTTTTTATAATTAATGTTTTTGTTTTTTGTTCCTTTTTGTTATTATAATTATTTTTTAACATCCCACAATCTTATAATCGTTGGAAATCAATTGGCTAAAACTGTTTTAATTTTTAATTTGTCCTTTTTAATTTAGAGGTAATTTACTCTACATAAGACTGTGGAGGCCTCTTAAATATCAAACGTGTTCCCAGTTATACATCGAAAAATATATAAGAGAGACCCTTTAAAATCTGTCATTCAATAGAGCAAAAATTGATTAATTAATAATTTATCAACAGTCTCTTCGTTATTAGATAAAATATGGGCTAACAAACTTTTCAGATAGAATAATTTCGCCAGTCTAATAACATTTTCATCCATCACTGGCAAAATTCCTGTCCAATTTGATGGAAAAAATACTGTTGTAAATTATCCATCTAGTTAGCGCTTCTACAGTTACATGACTTGAGGCGTTATCGTCGATTAACAGGGCTCGTCCAGGAAAACTGAGACTTCTTAAATGACGGAGATGTCTAAAAACGCAGGTCCGGATTACCGACTACTATCAAAATCCGGATTATAAAGTTTGCAATGCAATTAAAAAGCTTGACCGGATTATTGAAGAATCCGATATAGTGAAGAACCGGATTATCGAGGTTGCACTGTATAACCGTAAACTGTCAGATGTGAAATATCGAAACCACTTACGGTCAACATAAATTAATACCAAATAAATTTCATAACACTTTCATACGGTTTTAAACTTGCGATTGTAATTTTTTGTATCATTTATATGTTTACACACAGGTAGTTCATATATTATTGATAAAGACGTTTTATCAGGCTATTATTTTTAAACAGCACAAATTCGATAGCGATCGATTTTATTTTCCACGATCGAATGTCGTTAACTATTTACTCATTACGATAAAGCCGCGCCTGTGTTCATTGTTCCAGTCGTATAATACCGAAAAGTAAGCAAAACTAAGATTGTTAGATTGTTTTGTTTATTAAAAAGCAATTTTAGGGAATTCACGAGACCTTGGTCTACATCATATTAATGTGGATGTTATGAATGATGTTTTTTTATATAACTGCATCCTGTTCGACCCTTTTATCATTGCTCATTTTCGAAATTACGATTTCCGGCACGACACCAACAGCTAATTTTCCCCGTAAATGTAATTACAAATTTTTATTAATATCGCAGGTGAGCCGTCTTATCGTTTGAAACACTTATGAAATTTATTATCATTGTCGGAGCCGATGCGATTAAGAATGCTTCACGAATTGATTTCGAAAGGTTTTGAATGTGATTTCGAGTCTGGCAATGCAGGTTGCAGTTAAAATTAAAAGTTGCTTAAAATTTTTCCACGTAACTGTCGCAAGAGATAGTTAATTTCAAAGAACCAGTATGTCTAGCGGGACCAGTTCCGAATTCCTTGCTACTAAATGTCAAATCGATTCGTTAGGAATGTTCATGTTCGTTTTAAATTTTACTCACGTTTTGCGGTATAGCGGAATCGAATGACGACAGTTTTGTAATCGTTAATATTTGCGTATCTGTAGGTTTATTGTAGTCAATTGTTTGTATGATGATCATGAGTATGCTGAATAGCACAACAGTATTATGAGGTTTATTACTATTTGCAGTTTATTAAACCATTACCAAATGGTAGGGATATAAAATAGTCTACAACATTTAAGTTGTCAAGATTGTACCAACACAAATGAAATAAATCAAAATTTTCAGTCTTCTAACGCTCATCCTGGTTTAAAAATGAAATATAGTTTAGTATTTTCAGATCATGCAGCACCCTCTTATTTGCAACTACCTCAACTAGATTTTTGGTCGGTGCAGGCAATAGTTCGGCAATTATTACAGAGTTGGCGCAGATTTTTTAATAAATTATTATTGAAACAGTCAAATGTAATGATTTCAGAGTTCTCATCTTATGAAAATCATGTTCAATATCATAAAAAAACCTATAGCTATATAGGCCAAGCAACAGAGCAAAAAAATGTCATAATTTGCCATAAATACTACCCGGAAACCGACTGTGTGATTACATAAACGACAGTTAGTAGATCAATTTGGCATAATTTTAGACTCGAGGACCATAATTTTTAATTTGTTATGAACAATTTAGAAGAAAAAATCGGTTTCTTTTTACTTCTTTGCTTGTAAAATGGAAACTAATGAAGCAATCTTAATGTTGTCAATAGACGAATTGTAGAGAATTAAATTACGACGAGAATGAGAGGTCGAATGTCCCGATCGAATAATTAGAATCGGAGAAAACCCGGAAAACCCGGAAATTTAAGTGTTTTTTAAAAAAATTCACAATTCCGACATTTTTTAATTTTAAGAACTGAAACTTTGCACGCAGATAGCTATTTATATGTATTTTATGTGTGCAAAACCCAGATTCTGTCGGACTAACGGTTATTGCGCAATCACCATTTCAATTTTTTTCTGCGATATTTTCCAGGAGGGCTTCTTGCTCCTGTGGTTGACCGATTTAAATTTTAAGAACAGAATTGGAAACTAGACGTACACAGCAACAAAACGTTCATCTTAGATTTTCCATAAAATGCAGCAAAATAGGTGAAAAACGGTCGTGAATATGAGTAAAAACGGCCGACCCCGCGAAAGTGGTCGAGTAGTGGGGGAAGATCGGCCGCTGAGGGGAAGTTTTTTTATATATATGTTTTTTTAGTGTGTTGTAGCGAATTTCGTTAAAAAGATTAATTTTTTTACCCTTGATTTTCGCAATAAATTTCTAAACCATAGCATTTTTGAATAGAGCATGAAGAGACTTTTTAAATGAGGTATCATAAGTCCCCCCTTCCCATTTAAAAATTTGGGAGTTGCATCTGTCACTCGAAAGGAGTTGAGGATAGGGATGAAATTTTCACTTTTCAGGATATCATGTGATAGACTAAAAATGACGTGTTTCGGGATTTTTTTTCAATATGCTCAATAACTGAGATAATGAATTTATTCCCGTTGGCTGGCGCTCCCTGTTATGTTAATTAAAGAAACATTTAGTTGACAGAGTTTCTAATTGCGTAGTACCTATCTGTGTAAGTAAAAAAATATGAATGAAATTAATTTCAAATAACCCGCTGTTAAATTTTAGCTCAAAGTTTAGCTGTAGTGGCGCTGTATGCATGCTTCTTTTATTGGTGGGAAACTGTAGTAAAAGATAAGCAAAGGTTTGCTACTGGGCTAAATAGTTCGGATTACTGTCATCGACGTCGGTGATGCCAAATATTTGAATTGAAGCGGCAATCTGTTTTCTGTGATCCTTGTGATTCCTCGGCAGAACAAATTCTCAATTTTCAATGATTTTTGGCCTAGCAGGACTGTACATTTTATTAGCGAGTTTTAATTTGATCTCAATATTTCGGTATTTCCCGAAGCATCGTGGTTGCCGCGCCTTACAGAACATAACCTCAATTTAGTTCCAATTTTTAGATGTCTTATGTTAATTTCCGTCTGGTATAATGAAGACTCCAGTGGATGAAGTTAATGGTTTACAATTTAATTCTGTATACATACCAGAAGAAATTCTAATTAACATATTAAGTTTCATTGAACCACAACAACTTCTGAAATTCTCTTTGGTATGTAAAAACTGGCACAGAATTATAAAATCTACCTCCTTATGGACTACAATATACAGTAACAAATACAACTGTAAAAGTAAAGCATTGCCGTGGTATGTGTATCACAGTTTTTTTACAAAGCCGTATTTCACGAATTTGTTAGTAAACGGATGTGGGCAAGATGAACATAAATCATGGCAAAGGACCCGTTGGCGGTACCATAGATTTAAAATAGAAGACCCACCGATTCGTGCTGCACCGTTGCCGCTCAATGTGCCCGAGTTTGAAGGTCACACAAGTTGTTTCTCCAGGGCTCAACGGGACTGTTCTAAATTTCAAAGAATAAATATAGAAAATGATAAACTGCTTTTTAACATAATATACAATTACCGACCTCATCTTTACGTAAGTGACTGGGTATTATCAAAAACTCCATCTGCAAGCCAATACGCACTAGATATTGAATTAACGGGGCAAGATTATTGTGCTACAAAGTCCTTGCGGCATGAAGAAAATCAGTGGATCGATAACGTTTGGACAAAGGTATTAAAAAATTGAGTGATTTTAAAATTTTGTATGTTTTTTAACATTTCCAGGTTGAGATGATCATCACTGATTACCCTGTTCCATTATACAAAATAGGATTCGTTCATTCAGTTCATTCGATATTCATGAATTTTGGATATATAACCAAACATTATGAAGTGAAGGTAGCTGGACCTGTAGTTAAGTTTGTTTTTGATTCTATACATTCAATTAATTATGAAGTGGGCAATGCAAGGAATAACATTTTTGATTAATGGTCTAAGAGCTGTATTAAATCGAAACCTAATCATTTTAATTCAATTTAAATTTTGTCATAATACGTTGGTTACAATGCTGCGTGGCTACTTTGATTGAAGAGATTTAAACATCTATCACAGATAATATAAAATAAACGTCTCTATAATTAGTCGTATTTGCAAGCTCTCTACGTTTAAAATTTTTTTTTAGATCTGTTAAGCGTTTTAGGGACTATTTCTAATTTAAGTAACCTTTGAGTTCTTATTAAAGATAAGAATGTTTTACACTTATTTAATGTATTAATATTCTCTCTGAAATAAATGCATTTGTTGAGGGTCGAAATTCACATAAGTAAATAACGATTTACAAGAAGGTCTTCTAAGGGTTTTCCAGGTAGTCAGAATTCGGGAAAATACGAGATTTTTAATGCATCCATTGTATTCTCTATTGCTGGAAATTCTGTTTCCTTGGAATTTCATATTTTCATGGATGAGTTCTGAAATATTTTAAGTTTTATGTACAGTGTGTATATGAACATACAGGGTGTTCACGAAAAAACGCCCCAGCTTCTAGCGCTATTATTAGGAGTCCAATTGTAACAAACGATACGTCAAATTAAATGGTTTAAAAAGTACTACAAAGTGCAGCTCAAACATAATTTTTAGCTGTTTCTCCATTCAAAGGCCAAAGGTCAACTTCATTTATTTAAATTACAACCTTATATTTTTCTTTGACAATTTGATAGAGATTTTTTTTCTGAATTCAATGATGTATCACAATCAATATTTCGGATTTATTTTAGGGTAATAAAAAAATTAAAATAATAACTGATATTATTAGCAGTAAGCTTTGAAAAATAACTGAGAGGTAGCGGTGGCTATGGAAACGATGTATCAGTACGGAAACAACGTATTTTAAGTGATTAATTTACGAACAACAAAAGTTAACATTTAATAACTAAACAATTAAATAAAGAAATGCCAAATTAACGATAATGTTCAAATTGAGCACCGTTTCTTTCCAGACATTGTCGACATCTAGATCCTACACTTTGTGTAGTATTAATTAAAATTTCTGCTGGTGTTTCCTGACAAGTGCTGTTAACGTATTTCTCCAGTTAAATGTCCCGGTTACCATGGTTACCATTGTTGCAACAATAGTAATAGTAATTTTTATTTGTGACACGTCGTTTCCATAGCCACCTCTACGTCTCAGTTATTTTTCAAAGCCAACTGCTAATAATATCAGTTATTATTTTAATGTTTTTATTACCCTAAAATAAATCAGAAATATTGATTGTGATACATCGTTGAATTCAGAAAAAAAATCTCTATCAAACTGTCAAAGAAAAATATAAGGGTGTAATTTAAAAAAATTAAGTTGACCTTTGGCCTATGAATGGAGAAACAGCTAAAAATTATGTTTGAGCTACACTTTGTAGTACTTTTTAAACCATTTAATTTGACGTATCGTTTGTTACAATTGGACTCCTAATAATAGCGCTAGAAGCTGGGGCGTTTTTTCGTGAACACCCTGTATATAAATATTTACCAGAAATGGAATCAAATGGAATTGCAGCAGTTAATTTTATCGGGGGGTTCTGCAGCCCGTTTTACTGATGCAATAAATCGATTTTACACATTCGTACCTCACTCATTTGGAATGGATAATCCACCGTTGATTAACAATTTGGAGATTATCAAGGTTTGTATTTACTGTATTAATATTTTTCATTTAACTTTAAATATACAGTAAAAAGTAGATATGATAGACAACTTGATGGAATTAGAAATAGCATACAGTTTGGTGCAAAAGTAGAAATACACTTGATAGTAATTATGCATAGTTCAAAGGTAATATTCAAGTACTCCAACCAAGGATGGGATCGGTGGTAAGATTTGAAAAGCTGTCACCACGGCCCTCGGGGTCGGTTCATGGAAACTATTTAATATAAACGCGGGAAGTGTTGATATAAGGACATCAGAAGGTCAGACGAAACGGTTATGAAAATGTTTAATTCGCAAAATCGATACGTTATCTACCGCGTTCAATTAATTTTGTTTATTCTTCACAAGCCTCGTTTTCGAGACGTTGTGAAATTTTATAAGCCTTTCTTTCAATACTGTACAATTTTAATTTTTCAAGTTTTAAGTGAAAACCAGGTAATATCTAATTTATCTTTTTTTCCGGATTATTACAATAGAACAGATCGGGATGGTTCATTTTCACTGCTGTGTTCTAAATTGTCCCAATTTCAAAACCGTTGTCGGACGTAATTAAAAGAAGCATTTTTTTAAACTTCCATCTGCACCACAACGTAGGAAATTATGGTTGAACATTTTAAATTCACATTTTGATCATTCAATAATTGCAACAGAAAAGTCAAGCTTTCGATTATGTGAAGATCATTTTACCGATGATAATGTTTACTAATACATTAAAAACGCGTTTATACTTTGAACCGCGGTACCTTCTGTTTTCTACCGTTCTAAACCCTTCTGAAAATGTCAATGATGAATTGTGTTTAAATAATGTACAAAATTTGATTGTACAGCCAAATTTGGTAAATATTAGTAATCTTGAATTAAGTGCAGAAAATGGCATAAATTTACAGCATAATCCACGCCCAAAAACTACTGCCAAACGATCCAAGCAGAACGTTCGAAAATGTTTAAAAATCAATAAAATTTCTAAACTTTCATCACGGGAAAAAATTCTGTACAGTTTTAATCGGCAACATAAAAACCATATTTTGAAATTGAAGTGTCTTTCTCGAAAATATAAGCTGAAATACAACAAACTGCAAACCGCTTTATTTCAAAATTTGGCTACTGTTTACGCGTGAGCAATAATTTTAGCGTTTGTTGAAAGTAGATCTTTCTGAAATGCTCACGTTCCACGATTACTTAAAAGCGAGGAACTGATGTTCTGCTTGCAATTCGATGGAAATAAAAATACGGATGATAATTTAACTAGAACTAATTTATTATATTTGTCGATTTACAAGTTATTGAAGTGTTATCACAAAGGTACAGAAATGAAGTTTTCAGTATGAATGTTACAGAAGGGCTGTGTTTAAAGTTAGGGGTTTTTACATACATATGTGTTGTTTTGTGTGGCGTCGCGTCGGTTAGGCGGGACATGTGTTAACATTGATTATTAAGACAACTGTCAGAATTCTCGAAAGAATAGAATTTTGGTACCGATCCCTGACAGATTTATCGAAGGGATGGACATGTCAAATTGCATCTGTACAGTTTCCAAAATAAAGCTGTTCATAAATCTCAAAATACAACACTATATAGTATACAGTATGTATAGTTTGAACTTAAATGTGCATATGTTTTAGAATACAGAAAAGGGACACAACAGCTACAAAATTGAATCCTACCGCTTTATCATTTTTAATTTCGCACGTTGAAAACGCAGGAAAAAAACGACCTCGATGAACACCAAAAAATAAGGCACTTGCAGAGTAGCATTATAAAAACGACTCCAATCAGACGCTACGGAATTCCAATCCATGCAACACCTACGCACTGCTAACCAAAGTGCAGTTGCTTCACAACTGATCTTACGCGCGTGTGTATAAGGTTGCCTGCTAAGAATTATTTACTAGTTAAAAAAAAATAGTCATCAACTATTATTACAACAATGGAAACCACAGAAACGACGTATGGATATTTCAACAAGTGCATCAGTCGTAATACTTCCTCCGTGTATATGAATTTTCGTTTCGTCTATTTTATCTAAGGTAAATAAGAAATAGATTTTTTAAGTTTATGGGTGCGATTAATTTGGTAGAGTCGTTGAATCGACCGTTCCATTGAAAATTTTAGGAACAAAGTTGAATTTTAAAATTAAATTGTATTTCTAAAGATGGCAGCTTGAAGTTCCTTATAAGACCGTGTTTTATTTTGTCTTAAATTTTCAAGGGAAACTCGATAGATATTCAAATGAATGGGGCCATTAATTACAAAAAAATTGGTATTGCAATGTAAATGTGTAACTAATAAATTGTTGATACAGTAAAACCCCTACATAGTGGACACTCAAGGGACTGGATGAAAAACGAATTACTCTTGGAACTGGTGCCCTGCCTAAGTTACAAAACACTGAAAGTACCGGTAAGTACCTAATCATTCTCGTAAGCCTTTCTATAAATCTGCATATTTCAGATGAACAGGCAAATGATTTGAATCACACAAAGAAACCAAAAATTACGGTGAATTTGACCAATCCCAATTATCAAAAGCCCTTCAAGTACGGTTGGAAGCGTGAACTTGTCTATCGATGATCTTTATTTATTACACACCGACAGGAAAATAGGTTAGATCTATGAAGGAAGTTTCGGAGCATTTGGAGAACAAAGAACTGACACTTGACGACTTCACATTTTTTAAAGAACCTTTGGGAATAGAAGATCTTGAGAAAGAAATAATAAGAAATGCTAATTTTAAGTCTAAATTTTTGTATTTCTTTATTACAATTACGATTACAAATACATTTTGATTTCACACATACCAACTTAACATGAATGTCCTATGAAAAAAGCATCAGTGAAAGTGTTGAGCCCAAAAATTGCTTCTCACAGTATTGTTAGTTCTAAGGTTAAAAACTCGCATGAACTAACTGGATTGAAGGTATATTTTTTTGTAATTGTAGTGATATCTATTGATTGGCAACTTCTCGTTTAGGAAGGAAACAAATCAAAAATGAAAAAGAATGATTGCAAAGGCATTATATTACTTTTGAAGAAATTGAATTATAGTATTAAATTTTATATTAATATACCTCCATACAGCTGTTCCCCCAATTCTAGAGGTCTTTTTGTTGCACTTTATATAAAAAATTAAATAAAATTGAAATGAAATAATTTTAATATCACAAAAATAATTATATAAAATAAATACTTAGAGTCGACTTAACACTAAATGTCTGTTAATGTTATTAACATTGTCAAAACAACTAAACCACAAAAAACATACCATAAGCTATTTAAACAATTCCAAACCGCCATTATTTTGGCCATAATTGTTTTTGGCAGCGCCACCTACAACTAAAAATTCAAACGAATTGTTATAGAAGGCGTGGAATACCGCTGTTAAATTGAATGAATTGTTCATAGGTGGCACAAATGTAGACGTTAAATTGTTTAGGTAAAGTAGGTAATATTTTTGCAACTGTCAGTGTAAATTTAGTTGTGTGTGTATGTGTGCGTGTGTGTCACTATCTGAAAAGTGTTTTCATAAAATTTAGACTAAAAATTAGTGGTTATGGCTTCTACCGGAATTTTACCTAATTATCAAAGATTCGTCAATGGAGTACCTGTAGCGTTCGCGAAAAAATCGTTCAGACCTCGCGAAAAATATATAATTCTTTTAGTATTTTTAACATTTGGGTTAGTGTGTTTTGGTACAATTTTTTTCTTGCCAGAGTTTAAAGGTGCAAACAGTACTGCCGATAGTGTTTATAAAGTGTATGATAAAATTAAGAGAGCAGGGCCGGAACTGCTCATACCACCTCCTCCGTACCTCGAAGACAATAAAGAAGCCCTTCGAGTAATCAAGCACGATGACTTAAGTCAGCTAGATCCACATGTCATCGATGACAGAGCGAAGCTCAAAGCGAAGATTGACCAGGATGGCGAGCTGAAGGTTTTGGAGAGGCCTGATACGAATTTGAATCGAAAATCGTCCACTGCATCTGTTGTAAATGAAAATGTGGGTCGGCAGCTAGAAGGGTCCATGGATGTTATCACATCAGCTTCGGTTACTAGTCATCAATATCCCATCGCAAATGTTGGGGAGGATTTTGACCCCATTGCGAGGGAACGAAGAGATAAAATAAAAGAGGTAACATTTTGAACATAAAATCGTTATTAATATCATTTTAAAGTGTTTATTAGTTTGCATCAATTTAATGCGATGAGTATCTAGATATGATTGTTTAAAATGATAACGATCACACTTCTTAAAGACAAGTTTCAGTGTCATTTTTATTTACATTTCGTAGATAACGTTCATTTTTAGATAAATTCACTTTCCACTTTGATTTTTAAATAATTCGTATTTTTCTATGATGTTAAAGTAGCTGTATTGAACATTAAAATTTGTTTTTATCATAAAAATATAAATTTCTAATATTAGAAAATTTTGATTGAAAGTTTGTGAGAAAGGAACCTTGAAATGTATATTTTGAACACCTTTCAGTTTCTCAAAAATGTAAATTTAGCTTTTTACGATTACTAGGAAGTCGAATGACTATTTTACAACCTAAAGCTTTTTAAAAAGTTTATTACTTCGATCAAAATTGTCCGAGGCAGCCTCCAATTTTCATTCTTGAAAATTTCCATTTTTTTTTCTTAATGTGTTAGTCCTGCAGTTGACGAGATGATATTGTTTTTATAATAACATTTGCAACTTTCCCATGTCACAGTTGAAATCAATTAATTTATTTTTCGACAACATCCTCTTACAATTAGTTATTTTATCTGCCAACAAGTTTGAAGTTCTGATGACATGTGGATTTTGCCTCTGTTAAACAGATTAAATAAGTTTGTAACAATAAATTGCAAATTTCACTAATGTCAGTTGGATAAACGTAATCTTTGATTTAGATTGTTTTGTACAGTCAGGCTCGCTGTTGTAACAAACAAACCACAATATCCACTTCATTGTTATAACGTGCAAATCAACTATTGGTTTACAATAACTTTTAAGAAATTTGATGCAAATTTTGAGATATTGCTATTGGGAATTCAAATTATTGCTACCGTGTATCGATAATATAGGTAGCTGTCGCGCTGTGACGTCACAGACGGGAAAGAAAGTTTTAACGCCGGTACACGTGGCCGATCAAAGTGACTTTGTGTAACTATGTTGCATTATGCATGTATTAAAAAAAAATTGGGAAAATGATGTTACAAATTTGTCATCTATCAAAATTGGATTTGAAAGATTAACAACAGCACAAACAATCTGAAAAATGGGATCATTTTAGGAGACGATGGAAAACCTTTCTCGACGTAAAATATGTGGGCCATGGTAAAAAAGTACTAAAATACAAACATTTTGTTTAATAACAATTTATATTGTTAGGTGCAACCAAAACTATTTTAGAAGCTATTGAAGGCTGCAAATATTTATAGTTGAAGCAACTGTATTGTTGAACAATCAACCAACCAAAACGTACAAATTAAAAGAAAAACTTGTATATTATGGACAGATCTAACTTGGTATGGCTTTATTAAATCTAGACGGCACAGACTTACCATAACAGTTGAAAATGATATTTCATTTATAAAAAAATTGTTATTTAAATTCAAGGAAAACTATTTAACAAAAATGTTTCATCATCTTTGTGTAAATGAAATAAAGTAATTTTTTACTGGAAGTAGTATTCGTTTTCATTCAATAAACTTATCATCTGCTCAGATTGGGTTTGAAAGATTTACAAGTGCACATTCCATTACAAAAATATCATCTGCAATTGATATTAGATTGGCTGACAAGCGATTTGCCAATATTTTAAACGTTTTTATTCTCTGATTTTACCTCTCAATACGAACCCTAGCCGAAGCTATTTGAGCAGTCTCAATAGCTTCAGCGTGAGAAAATTGTTTAGGCTAGTTTCAGATGTATTCATGGTTAATGCTGACACTTAAAAACTGACCTTCAACTGGATATCAAACAAACAAATTACAAATTAGTTCATTTCTTATTTAGAATTATAGAAAACTAATCAAATTATTACAAAACTCGAACATCAACACACGCACATGACACGAAGTTCTCCTGTCTGTGACGTCAGGCGCTTAGTTGAATTTATTTACGCTAGAGTCGCATGCTTACCTTGAATTGCCTATAACGGACAAAATTAATCCAATATCCATTTTATAATATTGTTACAACATACAAATCAACTTTCAAATTGATAAAATGACTACTTTATAATCGATTCTTTATTGGTTTTCAGTAACTTTTAAGAGATTTCATAAATATTATGAAAAAAGGTTATTACGGACAAAATTTAGCCAATATCCATTTCACTGTTATAACGTACAAATCAACTGTCAATTTGATAAAATAGCTATTTTATAAGTGATTCTTTCTTATTGATAAAATTTATCGGTTTGATGAACTTCGTTATAACCAAGTTGAGCCCTAATTATTGAAGATATTGCTCCAGTAAACTGCAAGAAGTCAAAAGTGGGTTAACAAATTTATATCAAGGCTGTCCCGAAAAAAATGTCTTATCTTCTGACATTAAATTACATGTTGTTACTTTAAATATGTAATTAAAAAGAATAAACAACAATTTGCAACCCACATAAATTTTTTTCAATTTTGCCGTTATTAGAGGCAATTAAAAAAAATGTTTCCGCGAAATTTAAGCAGTTCCCATTACCCGGTAATTAAAGGAATTTGTCGCATTCAATGCTTTCTTTGTTAATTTGCTTAGATGCTAAAAATAAAAAGTCGAGGTAGAAAATAAAACCGACAGGAGCAAACCTTCACATTTGTTTCACCAATTATGACCCACTTATTTAACCGGACCTTGATCGTGCAACTCCTAACAATAGATTTACATTTTAATCTAATCCATGCACACTAACATCGAAGCGTGTGAAATTTTTGCGGTGTCTTTGCACGCGAATAACTTCCCTCAAAGGAAAATCACCGCAAGGCCTGTATTTTAATGTTTTTTTTTTGACTAAACAAATCGTTAAATTCTGTGGAGAATTATTTTGCGTGAAAATCACTTGATGCCGTCTTCCCGGTCGTTTGTTTTGAAGCGAGGCTTTACGGGCGACTTATCGGCAATAAACCTCACTGGTGATCATTACATTTTCCAGGGACAATCCGTAGGAATTCGTGACCTGTTTGTGACGTCACCTCCGTTTTTAATGTACTGAAGGCGCCCAGAACTTGTCCATTGACCGATTTAATTAATGCCTGGTCAAATGGATTTATGCAATGAGCTTGAATGCGTCTTTTTAAAATTCGGCCGCAAAGTTAACTAAATGAATTAACCCTTAAGGAGGTGCGTTGTTGTATAAAGTACGACACTTTTAGTTTTCTGATTCCTGTTGCAACGTGTTCGCAGTTATTTGTTCAAATCACCTTTCTATTCTTCCACCACCCAATGTAGTTGTAAAATTTGAATTAATTATAAAATATTTTATTAATTTTCCCCTTTATGACGTCACAATGGACATCTCAGAAAGACGTGGTTCGGTAAACTATAATAATTATTCACGAGAAAAAAAAGGTGAAATCTTAAATTTTGTACATTATAAAGTAAGAAAAATGTACAAAAACTACGTGTGGTATAAAATACAACAACGCGCCTACTTACGTTATGAAAACTGCGCGCCTCCTTAAGGGTTAATACCCCGGTTTACGTTGATTCGCTATAACGCTTTTTAAAAAATCAATTACCGCGCAGCACACTGTATCGTGCGCCTGCGCGGTAATCTCCTTCAGTCGTTCTTTCGCTCTTATTACAATTTATTTATTTTTATTTAATATTTTGACATGATACAAAATTAAAACAGTATTTCGCTGTTAAATACTGTTTTCAACCGTATTGTATTTGTATTCATTTTTTACTTAAAATACTTTATATGACAATTTAAAAAAACGTAATTGACCCCGTTTTATTTGCTTAACGTTCTTGTTTTTTTCACGCATTAAACGCGTAAATCGGGGTATTACTGTATTCGTCATTTAGTGCAATTAGAGAATTGGCAATAAGAAATTCAGATAACGACAATGAACGGTGCAAATCGTGCTTGTTGCGTAATAGTGAATTATTTATGTGTACTGTTTCAATTCATTGTTTTTTTATCGGTTGCGCAGTAATAAATTTTGTTTTATATACAAGACCGAGTGAATAGTTTTATGATAGCCCGCTGTTAATTTTGCGTAATGTTTAATTATGCAATTGTAGTTTTAACTGTGTGTTTCGAATTCAAGGTTGGCGCAATGTCTCGATGAGTTTTTTTTTAGATCTTTTCCGTTTCCTAATGAATTTTCTTGTTGATTGTGATCAATAACAAAAAGCCCTCCTGTAATTCCCATTTTAATTACAGTCCAATCAGAGGTATATTGAGTATTACGGTTTTCCCATGCAGCGGTTGGCGGTGCTTTCAATAAAGAACGCCGTAAAAGCGTCCGCCAATGGTCTGCTCAGATCGTAAAGCTCGCCAGTAAAGCCGTATTTTAAATTATTGCGCGCGTGCTTATTGTGGTTACGTTCGCGAGGTACAGAAAGATTATTTTATGAAATTTTTATCAGCGGCTTTCGACTAAAGATTCCTCCGCATTATTTTATGGAAGTCGGCGGTTTAAATTGCATTCACTTGAACCAATTCAATTTACACGGCTGTTGGAACACAACCGTTCTTTAGCTTCCACATATTTGCATATTTAATACAGTCGAACTCGGTTGTAACGACCATTGTATTATTGTCGTTTATAACCATCGTAGTCGGGTTAAATTGAAAAAGATTAAAGAGTCGATTATAAAACGACCTGAAATTAAATTTGATGTCAAATGAGCAGTTCGGGTTTGTTTTACGTTTGTCGTAAAATTTTCATAAGTAATATCACAAGAGAGTGGGAATAAATTGAAAATAATTCGACAGATTTTCGAAAACTTGTTGCCAGGGAATAGACACGAGAGCCCGTAGGGCTCGAGTGGCTATTCCCAAATGGCAACAAGTTTGAAAAAATAGCTGGAGAATTATTTTCTAATTAATTCGCACTCTCGAGTGGTATTCGGAAGATTATTTTTTAACGTTTAAATAAAAAATACAGCATAAAAATACAGTTTAATTCATTATAAACTAAAATCAAACTGGCGACAGATGTCAAAACTAGAAAATGTGCTGTCAAGTAACATATGTAAACAAAATACTAGAAATTATGCTCGCGGGAATAATGTACAGTAGAAAATTCTCACTATAATAATGTTGTGATTGGACAGAATTAAACACGTGTGCCCAAATACTGCTAAACGATTGGTGAATGAAATCATTAAAAAATAATCAAAATAAAAAAATATTAGACCCGTATTTTACAAAAATTCAATCAGCGGGTTCGTTATCGAGATTTATAGTCATTGTTTGTAAGCGCGTGACGTCATCTGTGGCCTGAATCAGTTTATTTGAGGAAATTTTTATCCTGCTGTAATTTGGTTTCCTTAGAAACTACCCACACAACTGAATGTATGGTATATTACTCGTTCGTAAAGCGCAAGGGCACATATGACGCCACAGCTGAATCTACAGTACTAATATTACCCAATTTCAGTCGAATAAAGACTAAAATTTTGATTTTAGTGTTTACAATTTTCTTATTGCATTAGCTCAAAAGACAAAAGTAACGCGAACTGCTACTTTAACTTCCTACTTAAATAAATTTAATTACCTGCAATATTTAATGTATTAAACATACAGGATGGTCCTAAATATTCCCGAAAGATTTTATGGGGCGATTCCTTCAATTATGCCCGAAACGGTCTATGTTTTAAGATACAGCGTTTGTTAAAGGTCTAAAACAAAATAGGTGGTTGGAATGAATAAAAAATTTGCATGTGCTCATTGTTTCGCGTTTTTCTCAGAGAAATGGCTTGATAAATAAACTTAGAAACTTAGAAAATCAAATTCGGTGAAGTGGGGTGACGCTATTTTCGTTTGTCAGGTACAATCCGTACAAAAAGTGTAAAACATACGGTGAATTTGAAACTGCAATGCAATCAGTTTCAATTCGTTGAAAGTCGATCATAAACAACAATTTCTTATGGATGTGTTGACAAAAAAAAAAAAACATTTTACGTACAATTTGAGATCTAAATTAATCAACAGCAACGTTACAGTGGTATTTATTTGTGTCTGGGAATGTATTTTCAAACAAGTTCACTTTCCATTGGTTATTTAGTTTTTGCGCCTAAAATTCCATTATTAGGGCCGAATTTCAAGTCACAGTTGCAACGGTGCAATCGGTTACCATGAAAATGGCGTACAACAATTTTCAACGGGTTACATCCTAAAATTGAATTTACAGGTCAATTCAACTTGAAATTAGGATGTGACCCGTTTGAAATTGTTTTCCGCCGTATCTATTCTAATCAATGTACCTATATACCTACACCGTTGCAACTCTGAGTTGAAATCGGGCCCTTGTTGACAATATGTTACGGCAGCTAACAGAAAAGTATAAATTTAACTAAAACTTTTGCTAAAAAAAATCTTTTAACAAGTTTAAAAGAATTTGAAAATATTAAATTACTCGCAAAAAAAATATCGTATAGGTAAAAAAAATCGGGTTTATTTAAAATTACGCGTTTTTAATTTTGGTCCAAGAATTTTTCATTCTTTAGTTCTAAGAATGCTTATTCCATTTATCAAATTTAAGAACGGGTCATTCTTAATTTCAAGAACTTTGATTCTTCTTGACAAATTCAAGATTTTACATTTAAGAATGGGTTATGTTGATTTCAAGAACTTTTATGCTCGTCAGATTTAAGAATGTTTTTAAGAATGGGTTTTCTTATTATTGTAGGTGATCTTATATTGAATAAGCACTTCTAAATACAATATTTTTTAAATTATTTTTACGAATTGTAGAATGGAATGCTTGAATTAAAGGAGTTTTAAAATATAAAGTTATTTAACATACATGGTTTTATTATTAAAATTTGATAATATCACATCACATCATTTTGTTGAGTGACTCACTGTATTTAACAATAATAAGTTCAATAAAACATGATATTCCAAATCATTGTATAACTTGGTACTAAAGTTCACTGTAAAACGCAATAAAAAATTATATTAAAAATTATTGTGTAAGTAGTAAAGTTCACTATAAAACGATAATAGGTGTTTTCTTCAGATCAAAAGTAAATTCTAATGTGCATCTATTATCTTACTATAACAATGAACTTATCACAAAAGACAAACAAAACAAAACAGTTTTAATACATTTAGTTTCTAATAATAGTAATAAGTATTTATTGTTGAAAATAAGTATAATTGCTAAGACGTAGAGTTAATAATAATAATGAAGATTAACATATGTACATAGTTTTATTAGAAGTAGAGATACCTGTGTTCCGTTTTGAATGTGAGATAGCATAGCATTTTTTGATATACTATGTTTATATGAACTTTTTGTTTCAAAATTTAAAGTTCTATCTCACATTTAATTTTCATGGATTCAAAACGGAACACTCTGTATACATTACTGAAAATAGAAATTTAACAATATCACATTACATTCTTTTGTCGAGTGACTCACCACATTTAATAATAATAAGTTCAATAAAACATCATGTTGGAAATCATTGTATAACTACTAAAGTTCACTGTAAAACACAATAAAAAAATTCTAACTACTGATCATTCTGTTCACCAACTAATTGCATTGAATTGGTATTTTCATCTTACCACGCTAAACCACTTGTAATATTTTCCATTAGTTCACAATTAAACATTCACGAATTACGAAAAATTACCAAAAATTCACTTTCCGAAAACACTACAGAAGGGCACACCGTAATATGTACTTTGCTATTGCAAGCAGAGGTAGGAATGGTTTTTTCAGCCATTTTCACAGTTCAGCTAACTAAACGGCCCTTCGCCGAAAAGTTGCCGGCAATAAAATAATTTACGTGTAACCCCCGCTCATCGCACCCCCGGCGAATACAAATAGGATACAAGAGAAAAACTTCGCAAGCTACATTTTTTGAGTGTATTATCAAACTCTGTAATTATTATATTTTACTATTTTTCGATATCTCATATCAAGTTCTGAATTATAGTATTTTGGGGCTCTGTTTACTTATTGATTTTTTTCTTAACGAATTTAGATCAAGGTTTGGGATTATGGAAGTTAACCCTTTAGAAGTTATGCACACACAATTTCCCTGATCGCATTGGTTTTCCAATTGAAAGAAAAAGTAGAAGAAACATTATTCAATCTACTCCAGAAACAAAAAACGGTATGCAGATTAACGCCGCTGCAGAAATTTATAGACAGTTTTCGCTTACCATTAGATAATTTGCAGTAAGTTCCGAATTTGCATTCTTTAAGCAACCAAGCAAATATCTTTTTTATTTATTTGGATTGTTTGTGTAAAAAGACTGTGCGTGCGATGCCCAGCCGAGCTAACACGTTCTCCATTGATTTCAACAAAAAAAAATTATAATTCGAAAATAGGCGAAAAAAAAGAAGTCACTGGCAGAAAATGAAAGTTTAATAAACCCATAAAAACAAGTTCAGTGCTGTTACAAAAATCCAGAGCAAAATTATTTGCACAAATAATAATAATAATAATACGTGTGCCTGCAAGGCTTTTAGAAAATCTAGTCGTTCCTTCATGAAGATTATCTACTAAATTATGAATAAAACTTCTGGCGTCTAAATAATATATCTAACAAAATTAAATCTGTTTTTATATTTTTGACACATAAAAAATAAAAGTAAATGTAGTAACTTCAAACTTTTCGCAGAAATTTTACTTTCTTTTAAACATGAAATTTCAGGTAAAAGGTAAAAAACTCATCATTTTAAAAACAGATGAAATTTCAACATTTTTGCAAAGTTGAAATTTCAAGAAAAAGTTGAAATTTTGAGTTAAAAGTTTGAGTTTTTAGTAAAAATTTAAAATTCAAACGTTTATAAAAAGAAATTTCAAAAAGATGACATTTCAAAGTTTTAAAAAAAGTGAGAATTCAAGAAAAGTTAAAATTTCAGGTAAAAAGTTTAATTTTACATAAACATTTTTAAAAAGGTGAAATTTCAAGAAAAAAGTTGTTTATCACAAGTTTTATAAATAACAGCCTCATGTAAAATTCAGTATCGATGAGTAAAAACAGCGTTTGAATATTATTTTCTGAAATATCGACGAACCGATACATCTTCGTTAATCTAAAAAATGCCAAAATAACATAAAAAACCTTTTCATAAATGTTGGTATACTCAGATTAACCCGATCTAGACAGTTTCATTTGGAAAATGTCAACAAAAAATTGAAACAAATGATGAGCATCGCTCAATTTACAGTGAAACCTCTTCATAATGAACATTCATGGCGGGGTACCCTGATTAGAGAGGATTTTACGGCTATGTAGAATACTTAACCGATTTTCAGACAGGTGAATAAGATTGCATTTGCTTTTTACTGATTTCTTGGGTTCACGTCAGAAGGTTAACTTTAATTTCTGAACCCCATGTTTATTATAGAAGAGTGTCAGTTGAAAGAAGTTACATTGTAATTCATTTTGTATTCTTATCGTTTTTAAGTAAATTAAATTGCTTCGATAGACTGTAAAAATTTAATCACAATGCGACTATTTTAAATGGCAGTTTGATAGAATTTTTGTACTTTAATAAATTGAAAATTGTTTGTAACGAATCGTCGGTAAAAGGCACGACAAAGTATTTGCATATATCTGGCAAATGAACGAGAATACGTTATTACTTCCATAAAACAAGGAAATTGCAAAATCGATTCGCCTCGAGAAGAACTATTAAAATGAATAAAAAAGATCACTACTAATCTCGGGGATTTTCCTTCGAAAAAGCGGCTTGATTAAGTGATACAAATTGCCCTCTACAAAAAAACAGCGAATCATTGCGATAGCTTAAAATCATTACTTAATCCAGACTTTATTGCAAACATTATTAATAAATATCCGTTATAAGAAATCTGTCTTATCTAAAAACGAACGCCAGTCGAATCATTAGACTTTTTGTATAGTTCAAGGTACATTCCGAGTTTCCCTATAATTGAGACGATGTTTTCGATGTAAAAACAACAGTAAAACAATGTCTCCGGCAAAAATAAGTTTCCTTATAAGCTCTCTGTATTTTTCTAATAATTGGAACATCGAACATTATCAGATTGTGCGATTTCAAATTTATGGTTTACGTAACTAACAAATTGCGGTCGTGATTCACGCTTTTGTACAGGCGTGGAACGGTCTTCTACCAGTTTGCCTTACACATTTTTCTGTAAAACAAATCGTCAACGGACGCCGGTTACAGTTCACTGGCTCAAACGCAAAAAAGGATAATATCTCTTCAAGAAGTACTTCCGGAATGCGCTGTCGCCAACAGTTGAATTCACTTAAAATTGTATTAAAAATACATTAACGAAATGGCAAACTGCAAATCTAATAAACGGTAAAGCGCTTATTTGATTCGCTTTGATTAGATTACATAAGTGGTTGTACAAAATTATTTTTCTACTTTGGTGTCATAAGTGAGTCTCTGTGAAACTAAAAGTAGTGTCACAAAGCAACTTTTTGTGAAATTGTTTTCAGTTTTTTTTTGTGATACGTATTACGTTGGTATTGCTGTAATAGCACGATGGTCGGCGTCCGGCATCTCTAGCGAGCTCCTGTCAAAGTCAAACCAAGTGTACAACTTAATTCTTCCATGACTGTTTCACAAAAATATCAAACTCAAGATTTTAAATTTGAAATTTTAGTTGACATATCACACATGACAAATACCAACACAACCAGTACCTAACCCTAAAAATCCCTAGAATATTTAGAAAGCAGAATTTTCAAATTTTTATAAAATTAAGAGCGCCAAAGTAGAAAAAATAGTATATTACACTCGTTTTATAAGACGTATTGTCGTACTCGTAACATTGGAGCATTTTTATTCGTACGACAATAGATCGTCTTATAAAACTTGTATAATAATATACTACATTATGACCGTTTTAAGTCGTCGTTGCATTTTTTATTATTGAATTATGAGTCGATCAAGTGTCGATCCCTGTTTTATTGCCGCAACACGTTGACTACACGGCGCGGCGTTAAGGCATTATATTTCTATAAAGTTTCATTTTCAGGAACACTAATTGTTAGATTTTATTGCTTCGCTATTTCGAGCGTTTGTTACACGCACAGGAAAACTGAAATGGACGTTCCTCTTATGGCTTTTATTTAAATCTAAAACGTTCAAGTTAAATAGAGCAGGTTTGATTGTACGTTTTCCCAAGTAATGATTCGGTTATGGTACCAATAAGCGGAAAAAAACTTGAACATCGTACTATTTATTTAGGACGATAAAAAATTATCAAAACCATAATAATATTGCTCTCGTTTAAATAGTCCAGTCATTTTATACAAAAAAACCAATCATCTAAAAAATTCCAAGTAAAGATTTTTCTTCGGGATTTTTTTGTATCGCTATAAGAAATACTGTGTAAAAAGTTTGTTGCAAAATCGTGAAGTATTGGTTTTACGCGACTTCTGGTTATTACAAAATTTGTTTATTATCATAATCTACGCATAAAAGGGTCTATACAAAATTTACGTGGAACCAATAGTTTTTGAGATATGAGACAGAAAACTTGGAGCGCTGCAATGTATTCGTTTCCGCACCATCTTTGAAGTAGAATGCAAAGCGCTTTTTTACATGATGTCTCCATTAAGCCTATTATAAGTCGTTTTCTCCTACTTCTTCGCCTCTGTCTTCTTCTTCTTTTTCTGATTCTACTTCTTCATCATTTTCGTTACTGTTATCATCTACAATTATTTCAGGGGATAACATAGTAATAAGATCTATTTCGTCGTCGTTTATTTCGAATTCCACTTCCGCATCATCGGAAGTAGTATTTAAATATAACTGGCCACGACAAAAGCCACATATTATTGAACATGGTAATTCTAACTTTGGAGTTGTTTTCATTCGACGAAGTTGTTCTATTGCTTTCATATTTTTACTATTGTCATCATAACCATTATATTAGAATTATAATAATATCCCACCAAACTTTCTTAGCTTCATATCTCGAAAATTATTGGTCCCACTTAAATTTTGTATAACACCATTTTTGTACAGATTTTGATAATAAACAAAGTTTTTCTACTTTGCGTTCGTACTGAGATTATTACGACACGCCTTTGCGTATCGTACTAGACAAAAAACGTGCGGTAAAAAAAAAACTAAAAACAGTGTAATTAATTTTTTAATTTTGGCAACTTGCCTCTGTGACAACCTAACATTACTGTCGACATTAAATTAACAGTGTCAATCAGCGCTGGGACTCTTGTAATTGAATCAAATAGAAATAGTAAAAGGAAAAACTCTTTGACTGTGCTTGATTTAATCGTCACAAAAGACTTCCAGACATACAAACATAACCTCATAAGCCAGGAGTGCAGGTACATATGTGGGAGAATGAGATTTTTATTATAACAAATGATGACTACATTTCTAGAGAAAAGGAATAACAATCATTGTAACTAAAGACGCTGCTAGTGTAACTGTTAATGCTTACAACAAGAGGTTAATGTGTATTTGCCATATGCTGTGAATTTCCCTAGATTTTGAAATTTCATATTTTTGTTTAAAAAATGTGGCAAAGTAGAAAAAATAGTGTATGATAGCTCGTTTATAAGGCATTTTGTCGCACTTACTCTTTTAGAGGCACGACGTGCGTGCGACAAAATCCTTCTTATTAAACTCATATAATATACTATTATAATATCCAAAATTCACGTAAAACCAATACTTCACGAGATATTTTGGAAAAACTGATTTTCGCGACCTCCGACCTTCAATAATTTTTTTGAGGGACACGATTGTGCAACGGACGTTTTACACAGTGTTTCTTATAGCGATACAAAGAAAATCCAGAAGGAAAATCTTCACTTGGTATTTTTTAGAAAATAGATGCTAAAATGACTGGACTAAAATTGAAGATGCGGTGAATCAAACAAGGAATGTTTTTGATAACTCGAACTTCCTATGGACCATGTGCTATCTAATCTATCATGCTGTCAATGCCATGTAAATTAAGATTTCGATATTAATCTTCCAAAAAATAGGTTTGGCAGATAAAATATATTCTAGTCGTGTTTAAATAGAATCGTCAGATTAATTCTTGTTTATCTAATGAGTTAATAACACTTCTTCCCATGTGTAAGAAATAATTTACGACTGTGCAAAAAACTTCTAATTGAAAATATGTTTAGAAAATGATTAAAGCGAGCTCTTATGTTATTACAAAATTTGTGATTGCAAATTGTAACTAAATCATTTCAACATTAAATACCTAATATGAGAGATGTTTATGGAAATGTTCCATATAAGCTCAAACCCATTTTGAAATGCCAACCTACACAAAATTTAGTTTGCAAAAATAACATTGAAAATGTATACGGCGCAGCACAAAGAACTGCGGAAGTGTACCAGTAAATTATTTCAAATGCTTGTCAGTCATTCAAAACATGAAAAGCGTGTGAACGTACCTTTTTGTACTATTAAACTAACACAGGTATCTGAATCTCGGTATTTTGCATGTATCTACTAAACGTACAGGTATTGTGCTGGGTCGTTTCAATTTGTTTTGACACTAATTCTATTCCGACGTTCCGCAATTCAACTAAGACTTCTGAATGATCCTAATCGACCTACCTTCACGTGATGTAAACGTTTTAACAGAAATCAGATGATACCTTTCTAACATAAACAACAAACTGTACAGGTTGATTTATACAGTGAGCGGCTAAAATAACGCAACAATTCTATAAATCTGAAACTGTTGAGTTTTGAAAATAATCCAATTTTTAAGTTCAATTTCACATCTTTTAACATGACATTTTTCTACACGAGTGCGTTTCTTGTCAGAGTAATAATGTCGTCTTTTTTTTTTTAAATAGGAATCGTTTTTTTTGTCATGATTTTGATAGGTTTTTTAATTGCTATTGTAACGGAATGAAAATTTCCTTCCCCGTTGTACGGAGACAAGGGTGTTGCCATATGTGGTTTTCGCTCTGAGGACAAGGCCAATCTTGTTTTGGACATTAAAGATATATGGCTCAAAGTCACCAAGGTGGAAAATTTTAAGATTCGTTTTATGACGAAAAATATTTCAAGCTATAATGATGACAATTACTCTATATTGTCATTACATTTATAAATTATAAACATTATAAATCAGTCTGTATTTATATGTTTAATTACATTTTTTATTTTTAAACTTTTAAATTTATTTATTTTCGCAACGCCGAAATACAGAAATAAAAAAAAAGAAATAAAATAAAAAACTTCAGTTTCCATTTTTGTATAAGCAAATTAATAGTGAATACTTTTTTCGTACAATTGATATCCTTTTTTTATAGCCAGGTAAACAAATTCAATGCCAGCTCATTATTTGTGGCAGCAAGTTGTCTAACAATCAAAATGTACCTCATTTTTACAGCAAAATCGATCGTTTAAAAACAGTCGATTTTGATAATAACGAACACCGAGAGACCGATCAAATTTCCTGTACTCAAAACGGCGCTTTTTGTTATTGTATCTTTGTCCACGATAGATTGTTTTTAAGATTTATTTTAATAACAGCAGTAAATATCTGGAAGCTCAAACGAAACGCAATTTTAAATCACCAAACGAATTCTACGAGGGTTTTAGAAAAGAGTTTGTATTGGGTGCGACATCTATTCGCGGTTAGTGAAACGGCTGTTTCTGGGGCGACAATGTTTTTCCCATTTAAACGTTTGTTAATATTTTTCCTAATAAAGTGTTTTATAAGAGTTTTTAACAACAGTTTGATACATTACCAATTGGAATATTTATTTATAATGGTATTCTACAGCGCCACCTAGCGATTATGGTGTTTCCAACTAACTTGATATACGATTTGTTCATTATAAACAAAAATGGATCAGATTAGTAAGATTTAATTAATTTGCTCGGCCATCTGTGACGATTCGTTCATGTAACGACTTAAACAAATTGCAAGCAACAAGTGAAATATTGAGGTGATCGTTTTGGATGAGAAAATTTCAGTTATGGGATGAAGAACCCAAAACGGATTTATGATAGACAAGTCTTGGTCGATGTACATATCTGTAACTTATTAGCATGATGAAATTATTTAATGCCAAATTCCGATTAACGTTTAGTACACCCTCGAGTTACATAACGCATGCAAATTTTAATTTGAGGTAGCAATTTGACCTTCAGGTTGACTTTGTCCAAATTCGACGAACCATGTAAGTCAGGGGTGTCAAATTCGCGACCCGCAACGAACATTTTTGCGGTCCGGCCAATATATCGGCACACAATAATATGTAATAAAATAACAAACCGACGCAGAATAAAAATAAGATAGGTAGAATTCGCTAAACGTTTTTTTAATTATACTCTACGTTTCTATGAATATTAATTTTTTTGCGGCCCACCTAAAGTTAAACGTTGTTTGTTTGGCACAAGTTAGCCTTTAAGTTTGACACCCTTGATGTAAGTCATTTGGAAAGTAGTAAAAACCACGTTTGATAATATATATGGCGACATGTGCACGAAATCGTAATTTTTTTTAAATGTAGAAAATAAATTTTGCATTTGTCACTTCCTTGCTGCGAAAAGGATATTCATTGTAAAACAGTAAAAATTAAGTGCTTTTTTTGTTTTTTTTTCTTGCATAATCAAATTTTAATTGCCAAAGTTTCCATTGCTGTTACCTTAAAAAAATGTAAATGAATGCAGAAGCATGCATTGGAAACTTTTTAAAAATAATTTGAATATAATTAGACAACCTCTATGTGTAAAATGACATAGTTAATCGTTTTCATTTTACACATACATTAATCACACAAAATTGACTTTCTAAATTGATGCGAAAATTACTGACATCAACAGTAAATTTGAACGACTAAATTGCATAGGAAATAACAACACTTCCGAATTCTGAAAGTTAAATTTCACTCCTAACATACTGCTAATATGCCTAGAAGGTGCATTCGAAAAAATATCGAATTAATCAAATTACAGAATGACTCTCCTTAATTGGATCAACTTCAGCAGTGACAAACTTAGATTCTAGCAGAACAACCTCTCCTGCATTCCTTGCGTAACACCTAAAACGCATAGTTCAAAGAACTTGATAAGAAAAGTTTCTGCTTTGGAGTTACGTACCGGCCTTAAGAGGAAAAACTTCTATTACAAGCCAACGCAAAATGGGCTATTTTGTAGAAACAAACTCGTGAATAGTTTCGCCGGATTTTGACACCGTTTTTTATGGGGTGAGTCATGGGAAAGTGTCTCACCCACAAATAAAAAAATAGAAAAATTTCCATACAAGGAGCGCATCTTTGATATTTTACCAGTTTCGAGGTGCTAACATTTTCATTTTTATTTTGTGAGTTACAGTTGCTTTATTTAAAAAAAGCATTTTTTTAAAATCTAAATAATGAAACAATAATAAAAATTCCATTGATAAATTGTTTATTCAATGTGTGCTTTGTTCAGTCTCCCGTTGATAATCGTAATGATATTTGAAGGTTGACCGGTACAAAACAAATGCGAAAATAAACGCTGCAAATAAATCAAAAACTGTTTAAAACGCAATGTTGCTCGGCATGTCGTAACATCCCTTTGAGATCAAAGTTTCAACAAGAGGTGTAGCACTCCTTCGCATCTTAAATGCTCGAGTGATTATAAAGAACGTTCATGATGCACATAGACAGACGCCGCGTGAGATTTGCACATTATGCAGTGCCTTTGAATGTGCTGCAACACGAATTACATCATTTTCCTGCCATACTTAATAATTGTTATAAACAAATATAACTTTCAAAAGTTCCTCCTTCAAATTTCAACAAGGCAAAAACCATCACAAAAGAAAAACCGCTAAAATAATCACTCTCCTCGCATTCATTCTCTTGTTACCTAAATATAATACAGTACGACCTCGATAATCCGGATTAATTAAAATCGCGGTGATCGGGATAAATAAATAATTCGGATTACTGAAGCGTGACAATTTTTTTATTGAAAAGAGAAACATTTCATACAAAACAACTAGAAAAAAAAAAATTATTTAAAACAGAAGTATACTTATTAAATTTTACATTATTTTGTGAGGTACTTTGTAATTCGCTTGCTTAGTATTATAAGGTTCTATGTTACAAAAACAACTTTCTGAGAAAAACGCACTTGAAGTTTCAGAACTATAATACCTTCCGTTGAAAATTCTAAGTTATTTGCGTTAATATTATAATCGGGGAACTACATAGAGCCATGAGTGTCCTATCAGATGGAAGAGCAAGCAACATAGAATCTTGGGTTTGAAAATCTCAATTTTTGAAAAATTGTAACATAGAACCTTATAATATTAAGCAAGCGAATTGTTGTTTGCTTGATCCTTTTCTGGTTCATTGTAAAAGTCATTTCTTTTAATCTTTGAAGTACAAGAACATCTTGTAGTGGGATATTAGTTTCTTCTGTCCACTTTATGCACACATTGAAACTTTTAACTGCCTCGTCATTCTTAACAGTCTGGTTGCTATTATTTAACTCTGGACTTTCACTGTCACCATCATAATATTCGTCTGTAGCATTTATGTCTTCCAGTGGTAGCAAATCGTCTTTATTTTCAAGCTAGGTATGTGTTTCCACTTTCGTGAGATTTGCTCAGTGGGAACATTGAGCATATCTGAAACATCTGTAAAATATTTAAAGATTAATAAAAAAAATACTAAACGAAAATGTACAAATGTACGCTGTTTATCTGTCATCTCTTCAATCAAGGAAAGCAGATTGTGCCGCAATTGACTCAGAGGAATTAGATCTTCAGCATCATCTTCAGTGTCTGGGTCGTTATTTGCCATATCAGGTATAATTCGTTATTAGATAAAATATTGGCTAACAAACTTTTCCGATCAAATAATTTCGTCAGTCTTATGAGATTTTGATCCATAGGTTGCAAAAGTGCTGTACAATTTGGTTGAAGAAATAATGTTGTAAATTGTCATCCTCACTAGTCAGCTCTTCTATAATTTCGTGATTCGAGCCTTTATCGATGATTAACAGAGCTCGTCCAGGTCCGGATTGCCTAGTACTATCTAATCCGGACTAGTACACAATGCAATTGAAATGCTTGGCCAGATTATTGAAGAATCTGGTATAATGAAGGTTCGGATTATCGAGTTCGCACTGTATAACATTATACAGATAGTCCTCAACATCCGCGAATGGTTTTAAATGGGAATTCCGGAAGTATTTTAAAAAAATACCTTTTTCCGATTAATGTCGAAAACGTGTCAAGATAATTTTCTGAAGTTTTGGTGAGATTTTAATATGTTTCAGGATACATCTTATTAGAATTGGGAATTCAAATTAGTTTTACCGCGTATCGATAATATAGGTAACTGTCGCATTGTGACGTCATAGAAATTTTTAACGCCAGTGCACGTCGCCGGTTAAAGTGACTTTTTGTAAATATGTGGCATTATAAAAATTGGGAAAATTATGGGAGAATTATCTTACAAATTTGTCATCTGTCAAAATTGGATTTGAAAGATTAACAACAGCGCAAACTATCTGAAAAATGGGATCACTTTAGGAGACGATGCAAAACCTTTAAAGCTTCTCGACATAAACCTATTTAACAAAAATGTTGCATCATTTTTGTTTAAATGATATAACGTATTTTTTTTACTAGAAGTAGTATTCGTTTTCATTAAATAAACTTATCATCTGCTCGGATTGGGTTTGAAAGGTTTACAAGTGCACATACCATTACAAAAACATCATCTGCAATTGGTATTAGATTGGCTGGCAAGCGATTTGCCAATATTCTAAACGTTGTTATTCTCTGATTCGACCTCTCAATATGGACCCTAGCCGAAGATATTTGAGCAATCTCAATAGCTTCAGCGTGAGAAAAAATTTTAGGTTAGCTTCGGATGTATCCATGATTAATGTTAACACTAACACTTTAAATCTGGCCTACAACTTGATATCAAACAAACAAATTACAAATTAGTTCATTTCTTCTTTAAAATTATCGTAAACTAATCTAATTATTGCAAAACTCGAACAATAAGAAACGCACGTGGAACGACGTGGCGTCACAACAAGGAGTTCACTGAGTTGAATTTATTTACGTTAGAGTCGCATGCTTAGCTTGAATTGCCTATATTCACTAAATTCTGGACAGAAAATGTTTCTTTCGTTTACGGTTAATAATAATGATAATAAAAGCGCTTCTGATGAAAGTCTTGCTAAACAACATAAAAATTATGCTTCCGGGTTATCGTGTAGATTACTGATTACAGTGTGACCTTAGCGAAGTGACGAACCTTCATTAATTATCCGACTACATAAGTGGTTAGTGAATATTTGTAAATTACTTGCGCCATCTTTCTGATAAAAGCTTAATGGGAAAATTGTCAGTTTTCTTTATTGTTGGAATTGGTACAGATGGTTGATGAACGATACTTCTTTGGTTTATTAATATAATTTAATTTAAGAAAACTCTCTTATGAGCGCTTGCATTTGCAGGCAAACGCTTAACTAATCATAATATCCACATTAGGGTCACGAGCGAAGTTTTCTTATCTTATGTAAAAAGCACCGGATGGTCACGTTTTCGTGGACAGTCGATTATTATAGGTTATCGGCGTCCACAATTAAACATCGGATGATTCTTTCGCACGTGATGATCATTCATACATTCTATGGCACAGAGTTGTTACATTTTGCTCAACTTTTTGCATCTGCGGATTATTATGATCATTTTGTTTCAAAGAAAAGAACATTTTCGTCAGTTTTAAACGATCGTTTTTAACCATTTAACACAAAGTACTTCATAAAAAATGAACAAACTCGTCATGCCAAAGTTTGAACTCATTTTTATTACGTTTTATAGTTTTTTGAATGAAATTTGCAAAAATGTTAAAATCTTCTATACCCATTTGACTGCATACAGGTTGATGTATGTTAAGTATTTACCATTGGTAACTTTGCTAGAAAGTCGGTTAAATTAATAATTGCTGTTTTTTCGCTGATTATCGTGGCGAAAGCAAAAAAAAAAACAATCGAGTCTCAACTTTTTGAGACATTCATGAAAATAACGCTATTTGAAACGAAATACCCTATACATTTTTATATATTTCGACGAAATATTTCATTAAATTGAAAAAAAACCAATTTTTTACTAATTTAACCGACTTTATAGCTCCAATAGTAACTACGTTACCATTGGTGAACACTTAACACAAATCACTCTGTATACCCTTTATTTTAAATTAGAATATTAAGCACTCTCAAGGTTTTGCATTGGTCTGATGCCACGAGCTATATTTGTTATCAGTTTTTCACCCGTTTTCATGACACGCCGATATGAAACGGTAAGATAAAAATTATGAAGTGCATTTCGCCGACAAGATAAAGAGCCGTAAAATATCGTACGTTTTCAGGGATTTCATGACAGATCGGAAGCTCGAGATTTTTTCTGGAATTTCAGCGTTTTACAATTTTTTTGCGACAATGTTTAGGTCGAATTCGCTCCCTTGACATTATCCGATACAAATGAAGTTGAGAGAGCGAAACATGCAGAAGTTGATGGGGCAAATGGATCTTGTAAATATTGTTTCTAAAAATACGCTTCTTAAAATGTTAAAGCCGATAGGGTGAAGAGCTTCATCCTCTTAAGCAAGAATTCGGATCTTAATCGCCAAACCAGTTACCTATAGCCGATATGTTTTTATTTACTTTTCTTTTCATTCAAGTTTCGCCACTTCTAACACTTTTTCGGGCTTAATTTTAATTATTTCTGAAAACGCCATCCATGCTCAAGGATTTGTTGTGACTGGCATTTTTACGGCCGATTTTTATGGGTTTTTACAACATAAAAATTGTTTGCAATAAAATTATTATTTCTGTTTTATACAACACACGAGAACGTCACGGTTTGACCCATTTTTTAACATAATGCAGCACAAATAATTTAATTTTGTTTTTTACATTTCTTCATTAACAATCCGACAAATATCAAATTAGGTTCTAATTGAGAAGAATAATATTGTATTTATTTTGTTATTTAAATTCGCGTTAATTTTTAACAAAGACAATGAAATATTTCTGCAGTTTGCTCCGTTATTGCTCGCTGTATAAATCCTTGTAAAAGAAGAAAAGTTGAATAACTTTGCTTGAACTTGATTTGCAATGTTGCAGGGCAATAAAAAGGTTTAAAATTTTTAATGGAATAGTTTTTTCTTAGCAGAAATGCATTCATTATTTAGATAAAATAACGATTTAAAAGTGGTTCTATTACCTATTACCATTTAGAGGCTGGTTGTGTGTACTGGTTCATTTAGACGAAAGTATCAAACCTTCACCTAAGATCCAGAAGTGTCCCGGAACATTACATTAATCATAATTTAAAAATGGATCAAATTATAAAAAAATAAGAATAATAATTTATAGGGCATGTTATATCTACGAGTTGTCTTACACCATTTTTTTTTGTAAAACGAACGTAAAAGGTTCTTTGTGCGATTATAGATATAAATTATATACAGTGCCCGCCATATTATTCCCACCATATGGGAAAAACTTTCATTTTCGATTTTTTGAAAAATCTAAATCTGCCAAAAGTTTGTGCATCTTCAAAAACCAAAAATGAACTACTCAGATTCTACAAACGATTTTTAGTTTCAGAGAGAAGGGAATGGAGTAAATTATAAAACAAGCTGAAACTTAAAATGTGGTTTTTCGTGATAAAAAGGCTTTGCACCAAAAATGTAAAGTAACATAACAAAATTTCTTTTGAAATTAAAGATTTCATTTGTAATTTAGATTGTACTAGTTTAGTTCATTTTTTAAGACAAAAATAAATAAACTAACTATATTTAGATTTGAAATAATTAAATTCAAGATTACACGTGGAAATTGTACTAGAAAGTTGAAATTTGAAAAATAACAATTTTTTTCGACATCTGTGAAGAAACTTATCTGATTTCACAATTAGCATCGCATCTACTGAATATCTAACTAATGTTACCCAAATTTCGTCAAAAATAATTTTCATTTTAGAATTATGATTTATTTTCAGTTTTTGAAATTTCGATAAATTCCATTTTCTCTGGAGCCAAAAATCGCTTGCAGAATCCGAGTAGTCCGTTTTGGGTTTTTGAACATGCACAAACTTTTGGCAGATTTAGATTTTTAAAGAAATCGCAGATGAAAGTTTTTCCTATATGGTGCGAACAATATGGCGGGCACTGTATATAAAACCAAGCCATCTATAATTTTCTAAAAAAAGTTGTAAATGTCATTAGTGACGGTTGATTTAGTGATGCAAAATATGAGCCAAGTAATCCAATAAAGTTCAACGACTTTTTTCCCTAAAATTGCGGACTTTTACGGAACCGTTATGGCATTTACCGTAAATACATTTTTACCGGACAAGTCACGCACTTGATGTGTGCAAATGCGGAACAAAGTCTTTATTTTTCACTAAGCCGTTTCATTTGTATTATTTATTAGGACTGCAGATAACTCTCGCTGTCGCCGGATTTTATTTATTAATTAGTTTGTTGTGGATTGGAAAATATTTTGATCATAAAACCGAGCGAGAGTCACGGTCGTTTGAAACGAAAGTCAATTTGCCATAAGAAAATTAAGATTCGCTTGCATGACAAACTAATACCGGCTATTTATTGAATTAAGATGCATGAAATACACAACTTGTTCGTTGCGGTTTGAAATAATTAAAAAAAAAGTTTGCACTTTATTGTTGAGGTCGGTACAAAATTACTTTCGTACCGATCGATATTTTCCTGATACAAATCGTTTGCGCCACGATTTCAGCGGTTATTTTCGGTTAATTTTTGCGCGTCACGTGAATTCAGTTCGAAGGAATTTATAGAACATAAATACCTTTCAAAATCAAATCTCCATGAATCAAGTTGAGAACGAAAACGTGAAATTGCAAACGAAAGTGTACATGCGATGCTACAATAAAATGCTAATTGATGTTAAATTATCTCTTGTAAAAGAGATCAAGTAAAAGCTTTACTGTTTAATTAGAAAATTGGTGTCAAGCGAAAATTTACCATCAATCCTAAACTATTGTTTATCTAAACGAAACTTGTGTAACAAATTTGGAACAAAATAACTCTAATTATAGAAAATTAAGTGATATTTATGGCTTTAATCAACAACAGCGATAAATATTTGAAAATGTTTTTTCCAACTTAGAAAAATTGTGTCTGACACTTTAGAGTAAGATGGTACAGTAGTCTTTTTGAAACCCTTGGAAGTTATACAATAGTATACAATGGTACCTCGGATAACGTACTTAATTCGTTCTGTAACTTCGTTTGTTAACCGAAATGTTCGTAAACCGAAACAATCTTTCCCATTGAAACTACACTCAGAAAAATAAGTTTTGCTAAATATAAGAAAATTTTTATGTAACACTACTTGTAGTCTTTGAATAGGCGCCAATGCACACATAATGTATTCTATACAACTACAAAGTTATATTCACAAAACTATATCGTATATTACTTTGTGGTTATATATAATACGACTACACGTTCTTGTATTAATAAACAAAAATATAGTGGTAATAAATACGACTAATAATTTTTCTACTATATTGAAGTACCAGTGATATTCAAAATTATTCCTTTTTGTATACCATAACATAATTACGTGGTATTATATAATGCTTATTAGGAATATTGTCCACATTAATTTTTTATATTAACTGCGTTATAGTAGTGGTATTAAATAAATAAAACAATTCCATAGTACAAAATATAAAGTATTTATTAAATAATAGTAAACAAATAATACCAATACGAAGCAAATCTCAATCAAAAAAACATTTTTTTGTATTGAATAAAAATTCTTAAAAATACTCATGATAGCTAACATTAGTATTAACTAAAAAACTAAAAATTAATTAGTAACTAATCATTATCATTATTGTTATTGTTATTTTTATATATGATGAGGTGTAACAATGATTTTTTTTTCACATTTTTCTGTAAATAGACACGGTTCATTACAATAAAGATCAACCGTTTTTACAAATTGTAAATTAGCCGTTTTTTCTACTATATAGCCATAAAAATGAGTGTCGAAATGTAAAGTATTTAATTTTTCATAAATTAAATAACAATTTTGATTTTCATCTACTACTATATCTTCAATAATTCCAAATTTAGTATTTCGTTCATCGTCGTTACTTTCAAGCACTATCACAGTTTTTTGTTTTAATTTCCAATTATTTATTTCCACCCAATTAAAAAAATTATGTTTTATCGTTATTTCTAACAAGTTATTAATCGTGGGATGTGATTTATAGGTATTATATTTTATATTGCAATTTTTTCCACATTTGACAAAGGTTTTCAAACTTGACAGGCAATTGCTGATGAAACTTAACTGATGTTTAATGGCTAAAGTCTTAGTCACATTAACTCTGGAATTATGAAAACATTAACATAAGCTACTCACTAGTGTATATCCCAAAGGTTGTGTGATACACGAATATAATTTAAAATATTCATGTATTTCAGTTTTCCCTTCTATGAAACTTTTCAATGGAGATTTTGAAGTTGCCTTCCAGAAATCTTCGACTTTTGGCCATGGATTTATATTTTTTTGCAGCCAGTTAATTTTTTCAATCTTGCACTCATCAACAACCGGTTGAATAATTTCTCCAGTTTCTAAAAATTAATATTATTTATTTAATTACCTTTCTCCGTCCACCCTTATTTATAAATGTTAAAAAAATTGAAAAAACACCAATTAGAGAGGAGCCGGATACAATATAAAAAATTTACAAATTGTTACCTTCACTTCGAATTCTTTTTGGTTTATGTTGCGGGATAATTCCTAAATTTCTATAACACGTTCTTGTGTTGCAATATTTATTCCAAAGCAATCCCCGAGCTGAAATATTTTTTCCACGGCCATCTCTATATCCAGGCAAATAGTAGCTGGCTGCAAATTCCAGAGGAAACACAGTACATATAGAATTTGCAATTAAATTAAAGCGCTCTCCAGATATTCTATGAAAAAAAATTAAAAATGAATTGCAAAATAATTATGTCCCCTATAGTACTAATAATTTTCACCTTTTATCAGGATCATTTCTTAATTCGTTACCAATTATAAGGTCTACTAATAACTTTCTTTTTAATTCCTTGTGAATGGTGTAGTGTTTATAAATTTTCACGCCCTCATTTGAGCTGTCTAAAAATTTCTTCAAGTCGTATGTGGCAATAGTTAGCGCAGAGTTATTGGAAGAAGATGTATCTACTGTCTCTGAAAAACTTCCAGGCAGTGACAAAATTTCGTCACCTTCAAACGATTCCTGTTCGTTATTAGTGAAAGATGTTGAAGTCGAATTCCATCCGGAATATAAGTTACATTCTAAAACAAAGTATATACCAAGTCAAGTCAAAAACCGATACAATTTGAAATAAATAAAGAACACCGGCATAAGTATTAAATAAAAACAATTTTTGTTTTAAAAAAATTCAGTAGCTAAGGTGTAAATTTGTTGAAAAACAAAATGAAAAAATTAAAATATAAAAAAAACGATACATATTTAAATTTGGTATTGCTATACAGTTTAGTGACAAAATCTGTGACAAATTTAGTCACTTGACTGTATTTATTTAGCCATTTTTGGGGAAAAATAATTATATGTAAAAGTAATATTACATCCTCATGTTTAGTAAACTCTTTCCACTGTTTTTTCAGTTTCAGCTGGAGGCCAATTGCCGGAACCAATTTTGATATGTCATTTTCACTCAGCAGAGCAAATGATTCCTAATCAATTACGTGTTCTAAGAATTGAAATAAGTCATTAATAACTAGCAGGTATTTACTAGAGCAGTAAAATTACTTAATTTTTACTTGTTCCACCTGATTAAAAATATCCTTTTGGGAATTATTGACATGACACAACGTAAGCTGATGATAATTTACAAAAATTTGTTATACGTCAGTAAAATTTAAAACAAATGGCCAATCCACAAAAAAGTAAAAAAATTCTAAATTAAATTAAATAGGAGAAACTTACCTTTGAATATTGGAACTAGTTCAGACAAGCCCCATTTAATTAACTTATCTTCCATTTTAAGTTCATGGCACTGTTAACACTGGAGAACTACCGATACAAAAAAGTTATACCTTGCTTGCAATAGTTGATTATATTCTGAATCATATCAAGTTATTTATAAATAGTTGACAACGCGCTATAAACCAGTGCCTATCAAACATGGCGCTAGCCGCGAATAAAATGTATTTCGCGTCAGCGCTGGCGAGTTAAATGCGTCGTTTGGCATTTTTGCTACCACTGTTTCGGATGTATAATATAAATAAATAAATGCAAAATCAGCAGAAATTCACAACTCTTATCTGTAAACCGCAATATAATCAACATTATACTGAACTAAAAACTACTAATGTTTTTGCATTGAAAAACTGAAGGGTCTTGTAAAAAGGGACACTCCAGGTAATTTCCCTGACCCGGATATGCCGTCCACATGTGCACGTCAAAATAATAACTTTACTATTGTTAGAAACTAAATACAATTCAATAATTCTTAGAAATTGTCAAGGTTTCAGCCGCTTGCTCGTGCTGAAGCGCGGGAAAGGAAAACTTATTTTAAAAGTTTTATTTAGAAAATTCGTTGAAGCGATTACATGAGTGAAATGAATCAAATTTTATTTCGCTGCGTTCGTTTACTTTTATTTTTTGCTTTTGACAGAAACTTATTCATTTATGGGTACTTATAGTATTGGGTATTTAAGTATTAAAACATTTTATTGGTACAGATATGTGGATAGATGAAATCAAATTCTCAAATTCGTATATAATATAATGGCTAACGGTTCTTAATACTCAAAATGCACTAAGTTTGTAATATTAAGTTAACTTTATATTGCATTATGTAGTAAAGTCGTATTAGCAAGCGCTGTAGTTATATTCAATATCAAATATAAGTACGATATTGTAGTTGTATTTTATATCAATCAAAGTTTTATTAAATATTGTCTTATGTACTTAGGAATAGTGCATGCTGTTATATATAATAGTAAAATATACATAATACTGCGTTTTGTATTAAGATTTTTTAAATTTTTTCTCAGTGTAATGCAAATCCAACTAATCCGTTCGATCGTCCAGAAACATATTGCTTTTTAATTACTTATGGATTTCTGTGTGGCATTTAAAGATTATAAAAATTCAGTAGCTCACCGATTTGTGATTTTATAGCTATCTAATGCATGCATCCAGTCAAAAATCCAAAAACTGCATCGCCAATAATAAAATATAATGATATGCAATAAAATCTAAAGTAAATCATATTAGCTGCATCTCAGCAATGACGATGACAAAAGATTTTTAGAAGCATTTTTTTACTTTATAATTTTTAAGACCCCGACCCCTATAAAACAATTACTTTCGACTACAATGCAGAAGTTTTAATCCAAAATTAGCAATATTATTTATAGTCCAATTGCACCCATTATAAAGGTTTTTTTTAGAGGTTTGTATGTTGAATTGGCCACACTTTTTCCAGTGATAGCCAATTTGACAGCTGAGTTTATTTGTGCTGTTTGGTTTGCAATTTTACCATAAATAAATTTACTCCGGAATTCGCGAATCTATATAACACTGAGACATCTGGTGGTAATTTTTTGCATGATGGTAAGGCATCTCGGTGTTCACGTTGGATTAGAATCGTATAAAACTTACCGTGCATTACGACCATTTTACGGTCGACATAATCCTCCATTTGAACAAGTAAATCGAATAACCATGGATGTTTTTCTTCAAATTGACAATACACATCCGCAGGGACGTCGTACAGTGCACATCGAAGAAGTTGTTGCTGCCGTGGAGCGTAGTATTGAGGACGACCGGAATGAGTCGATTCGCCATCGTGTACAGCAATTGGAGCTGTGTCCATCCACTTTATGGAAGATTTTGCGGAAAGGTATTCGTTTACGACCTAACAAGATCCGGTTTGTGCAAGAATTTAAGCCGCTTGACCATCGTGTTCGTCGTACGTTTGAGATTGCTCTTGATCCTCATTTTCATTGAAAAATTTTGTTCAGGGATGAAACTAATTTTTTGTTGATGTAACACCTTTGGATAATTTTCCGTGGGGGCATGTGAAGTCGCTAATCTACAAAGATAAACCAGAGACGATGTACGCATTGGAAGCCAACATTCACCGTGATATTGCCGATATACGGCCTCAGTTGCTCAAAAAAGTGGTCAAAAAGTGGACTTTCGGATTGTGCTTTATTCGAGCCAGCCGTGTGGTTCATATGCTCGAAATCATATTTTAACACCAAGTCCAATAAAGTTAATACAATGACCATTACCACGATTTTTATGTATTTTATTTTATTTTAAAGTTTTATACCTCTAAAAAAAAACACCCTATATTTGTGGAACAAAAGTAGAAACTTATTTTTTTTTAAGGAATAATCAATACTTTAGTATAATGTTTGTGCGTTCGTAAACCGAAGAATTGTTTGTAGATCGAGTCAAAATTTGTTATGAAATTGTGTTCGTAAACCGAATTATTCGTAAATAGGAACGTTCATAATCCGATGTACCACTGTATTATTTAACGAGCACATAATATAGAACAAGATGCATGTTTGTAAAACGATTTTAGACGAGTATTGTAAACATTTGAGTTCATAATTGCCATTATGTGCAAGTCAAATACGACCTTTTATCCTCGATTTTAGGTAATGTTATTTATTAAAATTTTTAAAACTATAAAACAAGAGTTAGATTCCCAATATTACATAAAAACGCGAATGTATTTATGTCCACTGACATGGTTTGAGTCGTTGATTTTGAAAGTGGGGCATGTTCATCTTATATTATTGCTAGATGTTTAACGGTTTGCATTTGAATGGTTGAAAAATATTGGTAAGCAGTAATAAATTTATTTTGTATTTATTATGGTCTTATATAACTTTCTTTCACAAAATAGACTTGCCCCAGTTTCAAAATCAACGGGTCATTTAGCTCTAACCTCACTTAAAAAATAAATATTTATTACAGTTGATATTTCAGTTTTAGTAGAAATAAACAGTGATATTACAGGAACAGTTTAAAAAGTGGAATAGTGTAACACTCAAATCAAAGTTAACATTATTACTAAAGTTATGTATATTTTCTAAAAAAATTGCCCAATTTTTTCTAACAGAGCTTAGAATAGCCACGGAAACCAGAACCCTTGAGATGAACACCAATGATGAAAAAAGGGGTTTAATCTGAGTATGGTATGATGAGATAAGGAAGTACGACGGTTACTAAAAGATGCGACAAACAGAGAAGGAGGTTGTAACTGTTTAATATATATTTAAAAAACATTTTTAGATGATGTATATGGGTCAAAAGTATTCACTTGTTGTCGTTGTTTGCGTTTTGTTGTCTTTCAGTGCTTGGTGCCGCAGCAGTATTGTCACTTCATTATAACCGAGTTTGACTGTATTATTAGAAATAAAACGCTTAGAAAATGTCAGAAATATTAATTTGAAGTTCTGTTGAATTTATTATCGTATCGTATGATTTGTAAGTTATCTTGAGCTTTTTTTTTCGTAACATCTTATTTTTTAAGTTCGTAATCAAATCAGGCGATATGTGAAGAAATTTTAATGTAACAAATGTATGTATAAAATTTAGCTTGTCAGATCAGTATTTTGCAATAATTTATTGATAAGTGTGTATACGCGGTGGCGGTGCATTGACTGGCACCAGTACTTTTATGATAATCGTTCCAACCACTATTTTACCACGTACAGAGTTAGTTAGTGACGAAGTCGGCTTTAAAATGTCAAAACCGGCCGCCGCAGGTGTTTTATCGACGGTTGTGGTGATGGCCTGGACGGGCATTTACTTTTCTCATCATTCTCACCAAGCCGCAGTTCCGTTAAAAAATGAAACTAACGAAATAATAATTATAGAACCGCATAACTTCTCTTCGAGCAACCCCAAGGATAAAATTAAAGAGGTATTGAAACATTTTTATTTCATTTCCACATTTGCATTTATGAAAAACTGAAACAATCATTTCGGGTGTGCTTTTGTGGGCGATTTTTTTAATTATTAAATTGTAATGAATGTTATCATCGAAACATTTTTATTACATTTTAATTGCGTATTTTTTATTGTTCCAAATGAGGGGTGTAAATGCAAAAGTCACATTCTCCACTTTTGTCAATTTTTCAACAACTGCAAAAAACCTATAGAATTCAGCATGGCGAACATGAAAAAACCGCCAACTCAAATTTCATCAACAGTGGAGAATGTGACTTTCGCATTTAGACCCCTCAAATGATTCACTTACTTATTATTAAAAAATATATATTTTTAAAATTTATTTTATTTTGAGACAAAGCATTGATCAATAAAACTTTATCGCAGAACTTAAAATAGAAATCAGTTTTATGAACTTCGATGAAGTCTCATTAAATTTTATTGTAAGTTGGGGATGGCACCGTATTGTAAGATGGTGTTTTCAACACCCTGAGATCTATACAAACATCTTTAATACTTCATTTCATTAACTGAGAGATCGCTCGTTAAAAACATCAACCACGATAAGTAACGCATTCTAACTTTTGCACAGTATTATAATGAAACCAAACTCTTAAGGAAACTTTAACCAAAAAATACAAAAAAATACTGTGGAATGCACGAGTTATACGTCAACTTGACTGGATTTTGAAAATACGCTAAAACGGCATTCTTCTTATAATCATATTTTGTTTGCGAATTTATTTTGCGATATTATTTTGACGTAAACAATGTAAGTTAAAAACGTGACTGTGAAATTAGTGGAACTGTTAAGCCTTGAAAAGAACTCGTTTTACTCATTACAGCTATTATCGTGCTTTTGATATCAGCATCATTTCTAATTTATTGTTATTACAAGTCAATTAACAAATTAAAAAAAAAATGTAATCTAAAAGCTTGACAATGTATAGTTCTATGTTTAAATAACATTTTTTTACATTTTCAGGCCATAAGATTAAAAATTTGATGTGGATATCGTGATTTATTGCTTGTTGGTTTTTATTTTTGTAATCCGAACGCATAAAAAAGTTTCCGGGCCTGATCAATTCTGTTCAGTACCGGAAAGATTTAAATTGGCAACTGAAATCACAATACAATAGCATGGAAATTTTATCGGACGTTTAAATAAAAATTCGCAGATGCAACGCTGATTCAGCTGTGCGTCGAAATGTATATGTGTATGTGTATGTCAGTTTTGAAAAAAAAAAATTTCACGTGAATTAATGAATCAGTAACAAGAAAAAAATATGGCAATACAGAAACGTCAAAATTGACAGGTAAAAATGCGAACGCTTCGAATGAAAGTGTTAATAAACAACTTCCGGGTTACATTATTGTTAACATTCCCACCACCATAGTCTAGTGACGAACTTTCATTCTTTTTCGATCACATGTTATTATTACCATTTACTAATTAAGTTTGATACGATGTAGTAATAGTATGTTATTACATGAGCAAGTAAAGAAGGTTTTTATCCATGAAAATGAATCCATGAATGTAATCATTCGAGTGGATAAAAACTTTTACTTGCGAGTATAATACTATATTTTATCTACGATCATCCATGCAAAATAATTTTTAATTTTTTAACATGACACTGCGACAGTTAGTTTACATTGCCCAAAAAAAGAAGATGAATATTTTTCTGCAAGCATCACACAATAACTTAATACAATATTTTCAGAAAAGGAAATAGTATTTTCTTCTGCTCGCCATTTAAAAAAAGTTTCATAAACACATTCATATTTGTGCCGTGATTTTTATGGTTGAAGATTTTCTATTGCAGTCGTTGCGACATTGCGCACAGGACATTTCATTTTCTTCTTCCAACATTTTAAATTTTTCGGTCACGAAAAGTGCTTCACATATCACGAATTTCACTATTAATATACTTTGGTACGTTTTGCTGTCAATTGCTTTAGTCTTGTTTAGTTATGTTGTTGCAATTAATGCAAACTGTTACCAACGTGGCAATGTTGTAAAATAAAAATCCCAATATTTTGAATTTTCATTGGTCGAAGTCCCGATGGATAAAAATTCTGGCAATTTTACCCATGGCTGGGAACCAATAAAAAGCTCTTTTTAATTTATCTATGCATAAAATGACAATTTAGAGTAAAGGTTTCACATCAATAATGGTTATATTATGTAATGATCGTAGATAAAATAAAATTCTTTCCAATTGTTGGAAATAAATTTCTGTTCTGTTCAGTTTGAGTCTTACAAAAAGCACTAAACCTCTTTTACAAGAATTATTGCATTGTCGAGTATCTACAATAGAATTTGCGGTAGGTTACCGATCCGCGGGGATTTTCAAGGCGCATGCATCACATCCAATAACTAAAAGGAGACTTGTTATTATTCACGACGCCTTCGTAACAACCTTAGAGTACAATATTGATGAAATATACTGGATCTCTAGACATGTAAGCGTAAATCACGTATGTGCAAACAAACGAAACTGAACAGACTCTTTTAGGTACCAATGTGCATTTGCGTTATGTTGATTTATATTCCCGGTAAGTTTGTCACAATAAATCAGCGAAGGATTCCTTTTATTTTAGAAAAGCCATCTGTGATTAAAATGTTATTGTCAACAACCCCGTCGAGAAAAATGACCGGGAAAACGGCATCAAGCACACTATTGCACTTTCTAAACTGTTTCGACAATATCACCGTTATTTTTTACTAAAACTACAATACCACAAAAACAATAATTTTGATATTCTTAATACCAACTGTACTAATTTATATTTTTTAAGTAAGAAATGCGTTTTTTAAAGGTGCCAATGGGCGTAAACATATCCGTCACTTTTAGTTATGTTTTTTTAATAAATGAAATTAATAAAATCACCTAAAATCGCGGATAAAAGGTCACATTTGACTTGCATATTTTGTCTATTGTTAATAGTAGTAGTAGTAAATTAAACTTGTGTCAGAAGTTTTGAAAGTATGCCAAATACAGTGTACAATGCAATTAGCATGGTTTAGTTCCTTGCAAACAAAATGGCAATGGAATTTTAAAAATTTATGCAAAATCTATCAATAAAAAATATAATTTTCGTGATTAATTACTCCTGTGACTTTGAAATGACGGGTCCTGTTAACACCTTTAATACCAACGAAATTTGATTTATTGCTTTACGTTTGCAGATGACTTTGCACGCCTGGAACAACTACGTTAAATTTGCATGGGGCAAAAATGAACTTCGACCGATCAGCAAACGTGGCCATAGTGGAAGTGTGTTTGGGGCGATGCCGCTGGCTGCAACTATATTAGATGGTCTAGATACTCTATACATAATGGGACTCACCGAAGAATACAAACAAGGACGCGAATGGGTAGCTAAGGAACTTAATGTAGAAACATTGGTGAGCAGCTGTAATATTTACCTACCTTTATAAGTGCTAATATTAGCATTACTTTATTATTATTTGTTGTCTAGAGTTTATGATCTTGCAGTTTTAATTGCTTTCATAATCCAGATTGATGACACGACAAAATCGCAAAAAAAAGATCTCTTAGTTTAATTTAAAGTCAACATGTTGCCCATTTATTTAGGTAACTTTTTACAATGATTGACCGTGACATACTTCAGTGAATTTGTACTAATTTCGTCACTAAAATTGTATTAGTAACAAAGAAAGGAACAACGCAAAATTTAAATATTTTTTATCCTAATACAGTAAAACTCGGTTATAATGAAGACAAGGATATCAGTAAACCACGTTGTTACCAGCCGTTTTTGATTCAATTAAGCATATAATAATAATTAGAATAAAAATAAAAATGTTGAATTAATGAGTTGATGCAATCTATTAATTTGTGGTTGGAAATGTTGTTTTAGACTGCCGAAGTTTCTGTGTTTGAAACGAACATAAGATTTGTGGGAGGTCTTCTGTCGTGCTATGCACTAACAGGAGATCCACTGTTCAAAGACAAAGCGCAGGAAATTGCGGACAAACTTCTTCCTGCATTCCAAACTCCAACGGGCATCCCGAACGCTTTAGTTAACTTTAAAACTGGAGTAAGTAAAAACGTTTAACTTTCCGCGCAGGCAATGTCAATTTTATTCGCAGAATAGCAAAAATTATGGTTGGGCCAGCGGTGGTTGTAGTATTTTATCCGAATTTGGCACATTGCATCTCGAATTCACGTACCTGAGTGACATAACAGGAAATCCTGTGTACCGCAACAAGGTCGATCACATCAGACAATTCATACAAGGTCTCGAAAAACCTAAAGGATTGTATCCGAATTATCTGAATCCAAAAACTGGAAAATGGGGACAACGTACGTAAATTTATTATTTCTTCAGAACAAATTCGAATCAGCAGTTTTTAGATCACATGTCCATGGGTGCGTTAGGGGACAGCTTTTATGAATATCTCCTTAAAGCTTGGTTACAATCAAACAAAGAAGATAACGAGGCGAGACAGATGTACGACGATGCAATGCAATCAGTAATGCAGTATATGCTGCAACAATCACCGAGTGGCCTTATGTATTTTGCTGAAATGAAATTCGACCGACTTGAACATAAAATGGACCATTTAGGCTGTTTTGCAGGTAAGATCGCGCACAAATAATACAAAAATTTCAATCGGTGCTTGTTGTTTCAGGAGGACTTTTGGGATTGGGCGCGAAAACTCTAAAGAATGACATGTCGGCCAGATATATGGAAGTGGCAGACAAAGTAACCCACACATGCCACGAATCTTATGCCCGATCAAATACAAAATTAGGCCCTGAATCGTTCAGATTTACAGAAGGTATGGAAGCGAAGGCTTTGAAAAACGCCGAAAAATATTACATTCTCAGGCCGGAAGTTATGGAATCGTACTTTTATATGTGGAGACTGACGAAAGATCCCAAATACAGAGAATGGGGCTGGCAGGCAGTAGAGGTATGAGTGATATCAGTTATTTAAGAATACTTTACAAAAAATTGTAAAAATGACAGTTCTATTGTCTTACGCATGCGCTATGGCGTATCAGCGTTGATGACACCAAATTTTTAAAAGGGGGAGATTTTAAGCAGGTTTCGGCCAAACCAACATAACAGTACACATTTTCAATTGTAATGCTATAATTGTTAAACAAGTTAATTACATGAAAGTTTATTTTAAAGGCCCTTGAAAAATATTGTCGAGTGCCTGGTGGCTATACAGGTCTTAAGAATGTATATTCTGAAGATCCAATACAAGATGATGTTCAACAAAGTTTCTTTTTAGCTGAAACACTTAAGGTAAGTGCTGCGGATTAGTATTTTCTTATTATTATAACTTTTTTGCACATTGTGTGTATGTAACTGTACAGTTTTAATACTTTGATATGAAGTGTACCTAAAATAACTAAAATTTCTGTTTGTGTTTATTTATAGCTTATTGGAGAGAAATATTTAAGTTTTGTTTTTTGTTGTAGTATTTGTATCTACTTTTTTCTGACGACGACCTACTCTCTCTGGATGAATGGGTCTTTAATACGGAAGCTCATCCACTACCCATTAAGAGCATAAATCGTTTTTATAGAGAGGCAGCTGTATAATTAATTCCTAGGTAGAAATGTATTTTAGTGGTTTTTAGACTGACACAGACTTCTATTAATACAGATATTTATTAATTACAAGAAATAATATATTAATAGTGTTTTAAAGACTTGAGACTGTGACCGTGTAAAGATTAAAGTGTTGAATGTGTGCTGTGATTTGCAACTTCAGTGCATATAGTTGTACATAAAATTATTATTATACTTAAATAAGTCAATTAGTTACTGCTAAATTTGTAATTATCTTATATTATTCCACAAATTCAAAGTCTATGGTATGATCAGGAAATATTTACCATATGAAACGATGCAACACAACTCAAAAAATTAATAAAAACGCAAAAAAAATGTTTTATGGTTTGTTTAAAGTGATAGTGCTAAATAATGTGTAAAGCACTTAACCGAATGGTTGTTCTAGTAGTATTGTACATTAAGGTGGTAATTTCAAATTCCAGGGGAACGATTTTTTTTTACTTAACCCAAACCTTCTGAAGAAAAAATATTGCTTTTCTTGAAAAGTAATTGTAGGACGTGTATTTTACATAATTCAGTTGCTTTAAATGTGTAAGATGTAATATATTTTATTTTTTATAGCTGGAATAAATTAATATTAAAGATTGATTTGTTACCAACGAATATTTCATTTAGTAACTTCTCCAATCGATATTTTACTAACTGCCAATTATAGACCAGCAGTTTCAGATTGATGAATTTTTGCTAAACAGCTGTAAGGAAAGAAAATGGTTTTGCTGTATAAATAAAATACCTGCACAACCACAATGTTGCCCAGACGATTGATACAGGCAATACTTGACTAACATTTAGTGATGTCTTTAACAGTAATAATCCTTACAACAATGTTACAGTTTTAAAATCTTTTATTGATACTGATTCATATAATAATAATATTTCAAATGAAGAGTACGTACAGGGAAGAACGGGATAAGTCGATTTTTTTCGATTTTTGACTAAAGCGCGATTTATATAGAAGAAGAGTCACTAAATCCAGTGGTGTTTTCTAAATTTAACTCAGATGATCGTTGTAAAAAAAGTGTTCCTAGGCAAAAAGCGTGGTAAATATGTTGTCTGGCAACATAAAAATGGCTGTACTGAAAAATCTGACTTATCCCGTTTTTGCCTTGTACTCTTCAAATTATTTAAATGCGTGACAACAGTACAAACAAATTTTAGAATAATGCATGTTTTAATTTTTATTTTGTTGTTGTTATTTACTGTTGTTTATTTTTGATTGAGTATGTATTGTTACTTTTTGGTAAATGTAAATGTAAATACTTGTTGATACTGCTTTCTTGTGTGGTCAAATAACATCCATGCAAATACACTGACTGGCAAATGAATAATTTGTAGAGAAGTTTTGGACATTCCCTGTTGTTGCAGCTTTTCATTTCAAGGTAGTATTTCTTGTACTTTCTTGAAACAATTCCCCACAAAAGTTACTTGACTGCAAAGAAAGGCACTTTTACATGCTTACTAATTTCATCCTAATTTATGAACGTAATTGTTATGAATAAAAATGAATGTAAATTTTCTGAAATTAATTTGATGTGAGCTCTAAAATTTACTACTTGCATCTTTTTAATTAGAACAATTTTATATTCGTATTTTAACAAAATTCTGGAAAGTCAACAATCATCAGATTTTTAAGGTTTCAAACGATTTAATTATTCAAGAAACATCTTCATTTCTGTAAATTTAATTTGAATTGTTTTTTAAATTAATTAATTAAATTAATAATGTACCAAACCTAATCATGTATATGTCAGAACCGTTTGCATAATTCTATTGGCACTTTAGTTTTGTTTAGCATTACTATTATATCATATTGGTAAAAAGAGGGAGGAACTTCAATGACTTATATTTAAGTATAAACAATGCAAATGGTTCTGTTTGGTGTCTGAATTTGTTTTTGATTGATGTGTCGGTTATTCTGGTTATTTTAAGTTATCCAATTTTTTGTCACAGTTTTATTCAGCCGACATTGCAATCGTTAGTTTTGTTCTGCAGCTTTTATATTGCTCTACAAATTAAGCAGTAACATAGGAAAATTGTAATTATTATGTAAATTTTCTTCGCTCCACATTGTTTTATTGCTGTTAAAAAACAGTTCCTATAAATAGATAAACATTGACAATTGTTTATGATTTTATTAATTCTCGATTACTTGGGTGAATTTTAGATTTTCCTCCTGATTACAAGATCCCGCACCTTTTCAGATCAATGAATGTCACAGCGTGTGTATCTTTCTTGAATTTTTCTTGTTACAGTATATGCCGTTTAATTGGATCACACTGGTTCACACTGTTTTTGATTCTATTAAACGGCACTTACATACATTTATATTGTTTTAATGAGTTTTTTAAAGAAACTGTAAGTAAGTCATCATAGCACTTTTTATCATCATAAATATTAATTAATTAATAAATACGCAGGTATTTCTTAAAAATTATGAAACATACACACATCATAATTTGCACTGAATAAAATAAACAGAAATTAACTTGTTAAGACAACGTATTATACCGGGATTTCCAGAATCGCTGCACCTGCTACTTCGTAATGATAATTTCTGTGCCGCTTTACTTATTTCCGTCACTTACTATGACCATGGTGAAAAATAGTTACTGAATACTTATGAAAGAACAGTGAATTATTTACTGTTCTTCTAAAGATTTAAAGTACACCACAGAAATAATATCAAACTGACAGTAAGTAAGAATAAAATGTAAGTAGAACGGGAAACAAAATATCAGTATCACTATAAAGTGGCGCGTTCAACCTTTCTGGATAGCACTGTACAAATGGAATTGGTTATAGGTTATTGATTCAAATAACTGACTGATTTAATTTATTAATTAGCCAATTACACAGCATTTACTATATTTGTTATATTTTTATTTTATTGGTTTGTTCAAAAAGATCATTTTAAATTTCCTCCTTTGGATATTTTGGGACAGAAAATTTTAGGTTTAATTAATTGCTAATAATGGCCACCGACCAAAATAGAAACTTTCTGTATATTGGGTGTTTCATCACTTTTCTAATTATATTAATTTGGAACATATTTCAAAACATTATAAAATTATAACATATTAAAAATTAAAATAATAATTTTTCAAGAACGTCGATTTGATGGTTATTTACGAATTTTTGACTAAAACTTTATTTTTAGCAGCGCTTAATTGCATCAGACAACCAAACGTCCACTAAGCAAATAAATTACTATTAATTGACTACATTTCTGGCAGGAAATTTGGTTATTTAAATGATTAATAGGCGACTGATCACGTTCAATCGACAATCGATATTTCCTGAAGGATAAATTTACTTCCGTCAGATAGTAATATATGTTGATGAAACATGCAATCGAAGATGGAATAAATCCACCAAATTTTGAACAATTTTTTTTTCGATTTTTTTGGCGAACAGGAAATTTAATCTAGTCAACTGGTGCGCGTTTAATGTTGCGGTGATGTTAATAGCAATTCAAGTTTTTTATTGCGGACAGAAGTGTTATTCAGTACATTAATTGGTGCAGTAAATGTAAATAGAATTTTAGTTGGATTTTACGACTCCACCCACATGCGTGGGACCTGCGCTTTGTAAACTAAGCCATGAGTTAAACGTGAGACAGAACCCGCGAATATCTTCGAAGTTTTGCCGCTGCAAAGCGTACATTTACTTTTCAAAGTGCATAAGGTCCTTAACAAAATTTCAAAAATGACCCAAAACGGTTTCGTTTCGCTTCTAATCCTCGCTATTTCTGGTAAGTTCGCACAATTACAAATTTCAATCGCCCGCTGTTTTAGATCAATCCAATCAAAACTAATAATAATAAAAAATGTTGAAGAAACGAAATTGGTGAATGAATTAAACTTTTTGGTGACATTTTTTCTTGAGAAAATTTTATTAAGACATTCAAATTAAACATTTAACTGTATGTGTTTTGAGATGTGATGTTGGTGTTTGAAAATATTTCAATATTGTAATTACCTACAAATTATTTATAGTTTTTAAAATATTTTCATAGCTTTCTGAAAATAATCATCACCAATGTGAATCCGTGTTAAATATACACACTGACGTATCTGAGCTATTTCGGTCGTATTAATGCACTTGAAATTTTATTAATTTTTAGTTAATTGCCACTTCAAAAAACAGATTTTTAAATTGACCTATCTTAACGGTTTAATTCAATTTTTTCAATGAAACCAACTGTGATGTAACAATTCAATTCAGAACAATATTAATATTAACCCGCTGTTCTAGGAACAACAGTTGACTGTATTTGTGAATTACTTGAACTTAACTTGCGTCAGGATTACCTAAATTTAACTTTTGAAACAGAAAATAATTCAAATCTTATTGATATCAATGGAGTCGGAAGATTTCAAGCCGAGTTAGCAGATATATATCGAAATTTGATTGAATGGCTCAAGCCTTTACGAACCTTAAATGTGCCCATTAAGCTTTCGAATTTGTACCGGTTCTTTTTATAAGTCTTGCATAATGTAAAAGCGGCGAGTTTACTTCCAATTACATCGACTTGTTAACTGTTGTGAAGTTGATTTATTGACAGTGATCGGTCGCTGGCGTGAATGCAAGAAAACAATGAGTCGTTTTTGCGCCTATTTTTATCTCTTTTCATGAATCAATTTTTTTGCCAAATCTACTGATTCAATTCGTCATTTTTAGTTTGAATTTGTGATATGAATCACCGGGGAAAAGTTTCTAGAAAAAAGAATACAGTTAAATTCGGTTATAACGAACATTAGAAACCTGGATAATTCATTTTGTTTGCTGTAGGGAATTGGTCTGATTAAGTATATTTTAATTCTTAATATATATTAAATTAACCACTTAAAAAATATAGCTAAATAGTGTCGAATAGTAAATTTTGAGTTTAATATAAAACTTTTAAAACTTTTTTTTAGTTTTATAACAATACAAATACAATACAACTTCACTAATCCAAACTAATTGCGATCAGACTTTGTTGACATTAGCGATTTGTTTGAATTACCAGAATATAAGAAGATAATTTAAACGGAGAAAAAAACTTTAACTGTGAGATTAAAGGCCTGGTCTGTAAGGGCCGGTTTATCAATGTGCTGCTAGATTTAACCAATAGTTAATAATAATCGTTGCTATAACTGCAACAATTGTTAGCTGGCAGATCATTAATTAAAGTGGTGGATAAGTATGTTCTACAAATGCAAGTTCAACTGTAGTTTAGGCGAACTCCAGTTCTAGCTGAGTCGCGGTTTAGTTTCGTTACTCGCACAAATGCGGTCAAACTTGAGCTTAGACTCAGGTTCAATGTTGACAATAGTCACGCTTGCACTATTTGTATGTTTTGTTGTTTCATGCTGAATACACTTGAATAAATTTGACGTTTGACATTGGTAGGGTTCAGATTTGAGCGTCACTTGAACTTGATTTGTACAACAACCAGCCCTTGAGCCCCTTGAGCTCGAAGGAAGTTTAAAAGGGTCTATAGTATTTCAGGGGTTTTGTCGTTATTCTTCCTCAAATTGTTATCTTTAGTTTCTTTATGTGCAATTATTAGTATTATGATTATGTTCTATGTTGTATATTTTAGAGAAAATTGTGAGGGGGTCGATGAAGAAAATCATTTTTTTAAAAGGGGTCGATGTAGGGAACTTCAGGTGTAAACAATACAGCTGATTCAGTAATATTAAAGATTAGCACTTTTCGAAATTGTTCGGTTTAAAAAGGTCGGAAAAATTTGGTTTGGATTGTAGAGTTATTTTTTTGCGATCGCTGTTTGGATTAGCAAGGTTATACTATACTTACCTTAACAGTAATTGAGGAGTTTGTTGCAAAAACGATGCAGCTCCATTTTTAATGAGGATTGGATTTATTAATTAATTTGAATTTGATACAAGATCGACTCAGATTAGACAGCTGGGTATGCTTTTACTGTGTCTAAATGGAGATGCATCACATATCATTTGCTACAATAACGACGCAGCGTCGTTCTTGCACCAAATGTACTGAATGTTTTAAGATTACTGGCGAGATACTACACACAATAAACCCAGGATATTATTCATCTATCAGTTAACGACATGTTTGTATACCTTTCAGGCCATCTCATTTAACTGCCAATATTAATTTATACTTAATAATGCGGTTTGTTTGTGATAGCTGTGATTTCCTTATAACCGAGTTTAACTGTATTGTAATCATGTTGAATATATTATTTGCGTTGGAAAAATACTTTGCACTATTAACTATCATCATGATTGCAAATCCAAGCACTATAAGCAATAATTAACCACAATTTTCTTGTAAGTAAACGATTCTCGTGCTTGCACAGTAAATATAGCTAATTTGATCCTGAGGGCGATAATAAAGTACTAGGACAAACTTTCATCTTTTATTTCTTAAAAGACTTCCTACTCTACAGATAAATCAAAGCAAATTAATGTTCATGTAGTCAATAAAATTCTACACATTATTCTTATTCAATAATTATTGCAGTTTAACTGCAACAATTCACATTCCTATGTAATCAATGGTGAAAGCTTGCCGCCAGTTTACACGAATTAATTTATTCGCCCAGATCGTTTCGTGTCAGCTCACTTCAAGGATAGCACGTTCAAACAAATCTAGCAATGATGAGTGATTATTTTTTGAAGGCATTAAGCCGAATCTCTCGTGGTCTTTGTTAGATGAATTTTCCAATAAAATCATAACGTGACGGGCGTTTTGTTTATTGAGTTTGTCCGTTACCGCACCCTGTATGCGTAACCAATACACGCATCAAAAGTCAGCAGTGCGTAGTTTCGAGAGAACCCATTTTATTATTGAAGTAACCCAATTAATTTAGCATCTGCGTAGTGATAGTTTTGCGGAAGTTTTTATTTAGATTTATGAGGCAATTGAACACTTATCATGTATAGTTAAGCAACTGCAGATTAATTCAAATTATTTTTGCCTTAAGTTCGGCAATGAAAAAACGTGTCGGCAAATAGGGCTCTTGAACTGATTGTAATTTTGAAAAAAGTTGATATATCGGAAAGTGTTGAGAATAATAATTATAGAGCTTGATAACATTAACAACTTTTGTTATGTTCAATTTTTTGTAATTGTAAATAATAATGCCAAATTTCATAATTTAAAATTTTCGATTTGTTTTATGGTTGCGATTGCTTGCGTCATCTTTTTAGCAAAAGCTCAATCGTGCAGTTTTTACGTTTCTGTTATCTGTCATTTACAGTTTCTGTTACTGAACACTAGTTTGGGTTACTTTTTGGTGCACTGAAAGGGTTGAAAATAGCAATTTTTTAAATATCACCCGTCGATTTTTTTTAATAATTTCTTGGAAAAATTTACGAAAAGGTCTTTCATTTAAATAAAAAAAAAATTTTTGAAGAAAAGATTCTAATTTTTTCGCGTAGAACCTGAATCCATAAAAAAATATAGCATTCCATTTAAAAAGCTAACTTCCGGTCTAAGTAGGCAACTTCCGGTGGAATCCGGAAGTTGGAAATATCCAATCGAATAGGCCTTAAATTTTCAATTTTCCTCAATATTCTAGATTTTAAAAGGAGTGTACGGGTGGTTTTGAACACCAGGTACACTTAAGTAAATTTCCAAGAAAATGCCTAAACTTTGCGGCACTTTGGTTGAAAAACTGCAATAAAGTGTCACCTCTACATACAGTGTGTCCACGGATGGGGTTGATAAGAGGGAAAAAATTATTTTCAGCTTTACGCCAAAAAGTTATTCTTTATAAAAAGTTTTGCTTGTTTTGGAAAGTCATAAACAATTGCCAAAATTTTATTAAAATGTACAGTTGTTCTAAAAATCACAAAACATGAAATTGACCTTAAGCAAAGTAGTCTTATTTTTTATTTTCGGAAAAAATGTTATTTCAGAAAGTTGTTTAAAAACTTAAGAAAATCTTAAATACAAAGTTTGGTAGAGGTAGTAACAAAAATGTTGTATGTACAATTATTGCCGTAGAATAGGTAATATCTACGTTTATCTAGCAATCGTTTTGCAAAAAGTTGAAAAAACAACAAACAAAACAAAACAAACAAATAATTCGAACGTAAGTAGTTATAGGAATATGAAGAATTGACCAGCACTAACAATAATTATCGACTATTGCATAAAATTTGAAATCTAAGACAAATTAAATTATTTGGTAGAAAATTACTCCACATAACTTCCTCTGACCTCGACACATTTTATAATTCTTTTTAGGAATTTGTCATACACCTTGTGAATTGTTCCTGGTACATTAATTTTCTCGCTTGTAATACTTCCCGGTCTTGCGGCAGGCCATCTTTGTAAACTTTTCGTTTTAAAACTCCCCATAAAAGAAGTCAAGCGTAGTGAGATCAAGCGATCTAGCGGGATAGAGAGCTGGACCAAATCTTCCTATCCACTTATCTCCGAAATGTTGACTTAATCATTCTTTCACTAGAAGAGTGAAATGGGCAGGACATAAAATATTCCACACCAAACGTTAACTTTTTTGTAACGTTGACTGCTTTTATGAATTGCAAAATGAAAATTTTTGAATGCTCAGTGACGACTATTTTGCGAAGATACATATCCATTCGTGCAGAATTTTGCTTCGTCCGTAAATAAAAAATAATTCGATGAAATCTCCTGTTTTCAGTGTAATGTTTACTTACCCATAAACAACAATCTAATCGCCTTTTTTCATCCACAGTTTCAAGTCTATGCTGTATTTTAGGTTTAAATGAATGAACTGTGTTTTTTTAAATAAATTTTCTGCAATAAACTCTTGCTAATTGGCTAGATAAATGTAGATATTAACTATTCTACGCCCTCAATTGTACATACAAAATTTTTGTTACTACCTCTACCAAACTTTGTATTTAAGTTTTTGTTAAGTGTTGAAATAACTGTCTGAATAACATTTTTTACAAAAATAAAAAATAAGACTAGTTCTTTGCTTAAGGTCAATTTCATGTTTTGAAACTTTTAGAACGTCCTGTACATTTTGTTTATAATTGCCCAAAACAAGCAAAACTTTTTATAAAGAATAATTTTTTGGCGTAAAGTTGAAAATAAAAATGTTTTCCCTCATGTCAACCGCATCCGTGGACACAATGTATATGTATACCCTTTTGTGTAAATGTAACAATAAGTGACCTTGAATAAATTAAATTTCAGGAAAATACGATACTGTACCATCGTGTAGTAAACGCATTGCGGCAATAAAATTGAGATTGGCACGGTATACACAGTATTTTCTTAATTGTCATAAAAAATTCTTTATATACAACTTTAAAATACGCCCCATGAATTATGAAATGTTAACAATGATTTCCCTTGGTGCTTCAATAATTTAGTGATGTTGGTTGCCTACACACTGATAAATTTCAAGTGTTGTACTTAAAACGGTCATTGATAAAGTTCTGTATTTGACTCGCACATATTGTCTCTGTTTTTTAAAATTGAATATACAATTTAAATATCCATATGATCAATTTTTTAAAAAATAACGTCAATCAGTAGTGAATATACCAGCAATCCTTGATAATACAAATGGTTTAACATTTCGGTCAATTTAGATATAAAAATTTGATTGTTGAAGTTTAAACTTGGAATTTAGTTATAAAAATGTATTCAAAAACAAAAAATTAATACTGTGAAGTGAAGTGAAGATTTATTTTCCATCAATTATTCCGACAGATCGATACCAACTGTCGGAACAGCAATGAATTAAAACCCATTTATTTAAGAAATGCTGTGGAGGGATTTTAAAATCGTTTAGCGTATTGTTTAAAATGTGAAGGAGGCCATTCGAAAATTTATTGCAATTTTCTCTTTAACAAATCATTCTACTCTTTTAACGTCTTGCCATTACAATTTAATTATACGTCAGAGTACCATTGGTTGAATACATTAGCTGATTGACAGTATGTTTTTTTTTAAATTAAACAGAAATTTTAATTTATTTATTCAATCTTAAAAAAATATCTAATACTAGCCATTTGTTGTTTTATCTTTGGAATTTGATTCGAGAAAATGTGGTTTGATTTAATATTGTTTGCGAATATTCTAATGTGGTTAACCTCAACCACAACATATTGTTTGTAATCATATCTTTATACTGGGTGTGACAATTTAATCGCTGGAAGGCACTTTTGTCGGATATTAGCTATATCAGACGATCTTGATTTTGAGTACAATTAAGATGATATAATCGGCTACTTGATGCCAACTAAATTTCCACGCGGGCGACACTACTTTAGAAATAAATTGTCACACCTCGTACAATCCTCGGCGGTTAAATTCAACAGGAATAAACAACTCGATAGTGCACGCAATGTTGGTTTTATTCAGATAAAATGCACTACAAAAATTTGCATAAACAAAAATACCGATATCGTGCAACGACTTCTGCTATATATATATTAAGCAAGACGTGATTTAAACCATTAACACAATCGTCACGACTCGAGACCATGTCGACAACTCAACGTAGTGATCCTGCTGGTGACCAACTAGTCGATTATTTCAAAACACATCCGGTAACAATGAGTTAAGGTAATCTTAGTTTCTAAAATCGATCCTCGTAGGACCAAGGATCTGCCACTACCAGCAGCGGAAATCCCATCACCGAACTAAACGCAAGTCTCACCGCGGGTCCGCATGGCGTCGGATTAATAGAAGATTACGAATTCTTCGATGTGATGGGCCATTTCGACCGGGAGAGAATTCCGGAACGAGTGGTGCACGCAAAAGGAGCAGGGGCGTTCGGATACTTCGAAGTAACCCACGACATAACGGCTTACACAGCAGCTACGGTTTTTTCCCAAATCGGAAAGAAAACTCCTCTTGCGGTGAGATTTTCCGTCGTCGCTGGTGAAATGGGTTATCCAGACACAGTTCGAGATCCAAGGGGTTTCGCCCTTAAATTCTACACCGAAGATGGCATTTGGGATTTGGTTGGGAACAACACCCCGTTGTTTTTTATCCGCGACGCTCTTTTATTTCCTAGTTTCATTCACGCTCTGAAGAGGAATCCTGCCACGCATTTGAGAGACCCCGAGGCCTTTTGGGATTTTATTACTTTGAGGCCGGAATCGACCCACCAAACGATGGTTTTGTATTCCGACCGCGGCATCCCGGATGGATTTAGATTCATGAACGGTTATGGAGCTAATACGTTTGCGTTCGTCAATGCTTATGGGCAGTTGACTTATTGCAAATTTCATTACAAATCTGATCAAGGGATTCGCAATCTGGACCCGGAAAGGGCCACGCGTTTGGCCGGGGAAGATCCAGATTATGCCATCCGAGATTTGTACAACAGCATAGCCAAAGGTGTCTACCCCTCGTGGAGCTTTTACGTCCAAATCATGACCCAAGAACAAGCTAAGGGATACAAGTTCGATCCTTTTGATGTCACGAAAGTTTGGTATCACGCCGACTTTCCGCTCATGCCAGTGGGGAAGTTTGTTCTGAATCGGAATCCTACAAATTATTTCGCCGAAGTCGAGCAATTGGCGTTCAATCCCGCGCATTTAATTCCGGGCATCCAGCCTTCCCCGGATCGAATGTTGCAAGGACGCTTGTTCGCATACGGGGACACTCATCGTTATCGATTGGGCGCGAACTATCAGCAACTTCCCGTCAATGCTGCGTTCCGAGTGAAGAATTTCGAGAGGGACGGGAGGGCCACCATCGACAGTCAAGGAGCTGCCCCAATTTACAATCCGAATAGTTTTGGCGGCCCTAACTCGGATAAAAGGGCGAAAGCTTTGGCCCCGCAGTTTCAAATTTCGGGCATCGCAGGAAAATATGACAATGGAGGCGAAGACAATTACACCCAACCGAGACTCCTTTACCACAACATCTTGGACGAAGCAGCCAGACAGCGCTTGGTAAACAACATCGCAGACAATTTGCGGTACGCTTCGACCTTCATTCAGCAACGCGCGGTGGATAACTTTTCTAAAGTCGATAAAGTTTTCGGGGAGAAGGTTTCCGAACGATTGAGAGCTTACGCACAGCCTCACACCGATTTGTAACTCTGTTAAAATAAAGTCTTGTTTATTTATTTTTCTTTTGAATTCATTATTCGACCTTCGTCGAGTTAATGGAAGCTTGAAACGTTTCAATTTGTTTGTGTATAATTTATTGCAAATTTATGAATGTCTTCGGAAAGGATGTGTACGTTATGGACATTAAAATGTTTTCCGAGTTAGTATAACGTCGAACATAAAAAATGTGTTATCGAAATAAACGTCGGTTGAAGTTTTTAAGTAATTTCCGAGTGGTTGCTTGTGATATTCTAATTTTACATGATCAAATATGGTGGCGTTTGAGAGCAGGATTGCATGAAAAAGTGTGGAAGTCGGGGAAGGTATAAATAAATTAATTTTCCAGTTCCAGCGACCGAAATGATAAAGGTAGAACAATTTCAATAACACAAATGAGAAATATTCTTCTAAATTTGATCTCGTTTTGTGGTTGTTAAACAAATTAAACAAATTATTTATTCATCGCAGGCTGTATTAGCTGACGGTATCTTTTAGAACACGTCGAAGACGAGCGTTGTAAACGTTATCCGAAGATAATACCGCCTAAGTACATTAATATGTGCGAGCCAAATAAAATAGTTTATCTGCGATTTTTTAATTTGCCTATTTACTAAGCTGCCGAATCAGAACAACTCAATCTGTTTTATCCTTCAACCAATAATTATAAAATATTTCTTTCCGTAAATTTGGAAATCTAGGATATAATAAAAATTAAAATATTTTCTTTCTTGTAAAGTACCAAAAATTTTAATCGCTTAATTTTTTAAGTATACCGGTTGATTCATATTATAGGTCATTTTTTAATTCAAAACAATGATTTAAAAATACCACGCCAAAAGTTAGAATTATGATTGACTACCAGGAAGCCGGTTTTACACTGATTAAATTGTGGAAAAGCAGTTCTTATCATAACTCCGTGATTTCAACTACTTTTGAGCATTTTCACTCCGTTATATTACATTTATACCGGGCCTTTTTTATCATTGAACATACGATATAAATATCCATTTAATTAAAAAAATATCAATCAATCAAATGTATGGAACCAATCGTACCCTCACGTCAACTTTATTTAAATTACGCATTATTAATTGTAATGGCAAGACGTGAGAACAGTAAAAAAATTACAATAAATTTTCGAATTGCCCTCCTTCACAATACGTTAAGCGATTGTAAATCCCTGTACAGAATTTCTTAAATAAATGGGATTTAATTCATTACTGTTCCAACAGATGGTATCAGTCGGTTGAGATAATTGATGAAAATAAATTTTTGACTTGTCTGAAACTATTTAACTAAATTCCAAACTTAAACTTCAGTAATCAAATTTTTTATTTCTAAAATGACAAAAATTTCAAATCATTTGTATTATCAAAGATTGCTGGAAAATACACTACTAATTTAATTTTTTTTTTTAATAATTCAATATACCTACATACATTATATGTTCAAGGTTAAAAAAAGAGACAGTGTAAGTAATAAAAACAGTTTTTATTAGAATTTTTGTGTTTTGCATCAACGCAGCTTTTTTGGTTTTGTTACAAAAATCAGTTCTTATCAGCTCGTTATTTCACCGCTATACAAATATTAAAATAATAAAATTTAAATTTGACTCGAAATCTTGTTGATACAAAAATATTATAGCGTAATTTGTTCGTTCAATTTCACTCCTCCTAATTGAAAAATGAATTATAAGTGTTTACTATTGGTAACTTTGTTAGTAATAGAACTCATAAAGTTGACTTTCGATTGATTTTTTGCTTTCATTATGGTAATCGGCAGAAAAACAACAATCCTTTAATGATTTAACCGACTTGTAACTCCAGCAATAAAAAAGTTACCAATAGTGCACAATTAACAGAATAATACAACGTGTATAAACAGAAGAAACTGTGATTGAAATTCTTCCAAAATTTTATGCGAAATTTATGAGAAAACTGAACGTTTTTTGTTGTGAAAATTTGAGATTAATCAAGTTTGTAATTTTTCTGACCAACTTTCGCATAACAAACTATAAAAAATTGATTAGTCACAATGAATGTTTGAATTGTGCCCGGAACAAATTATATAGATTTAAGTCCAAGGACACATCTGTATGATGGCACGAAAATGTGTCACTGAATTTTCCAAAATTTCAATATTTTATAACGTTCACAACACAAATAGAAATTATGAAATGCATAAAAATTATTACAAACGTGTCTAACCACATTCGTATTGTTTACGTAACAAAATTTAAAGTTTTTAAGCTGCCAACCAATGAGATTAATGCATTTTGTAACAGTATATTACCTCTTGCAGCGATAATTTGGTTACATGTCAATAATAACTTTAGGACGTTTTACCTGACTGTTAACTTATACATATATTGATTTTGCTCGCAACTGAAAACCTTTATATGCGCCGGCTATTACTATCTTGTTTATAATGATCATCCTGCTATAATTCCGAAACTTAAAATCCAATGTGTCCAGATTAAGCCATTGACAGTACATTTTATAAAGTTGGCTTCTGGAATAGAAATTGGAAGGTGTTGTTTATAATAGCTTAAACATTGCTTTGTAAGGTTGTTTACCTCGGATATAGCGAACTCACTAACAGTCTGTTTTTTAAAATTCATTTAATTAAATTAAATAATATCAATCAGTATTGTATATCCCAACAATCCTCGATAATACAAATGATTTGACATTTACATCAATTTAGAAATAAAAAATTTGATTGTGGAAGTTCAGTTTGGAATTTAGTTATTAAAATGTATTTAAAATAAAAATAAAAATAACAAGTCAGAGATTTAGTTTCCATCGATTATCTCGACAGATCGATACCATCTGTCGGAAGAGTAATGAATTAACTCCCATTTAATGAAAAAATGCTGTGCAGCGATTTTACAATCGGTTAGCGTATTGTTTAGAATGTGAAAGAAGATAATAATTCGAAAAATTATTATAATTTTTTCTTTAAATAAATCGTTCTATTGTTCTAACTAATACGATTTAATAATATGTAACCTAAAATAAGTTGACGTAAGACTTATTTCTTTAACCAGTTCCCAGTCTAGCCCGAGCGTGACTCTGGCAAGGGAGTTTGTATTGCGTGCATGTATTGTATGATTTGCCCGAGCAGCGCTCGGGCAAATCGTATTCCGACTTGTTGGTAGTGATTTGCCCGAATCAAATATATGGATATAGTATTTGTTTTTATTGACTAACCCGAGCGGTGTTCGGGCAGTCTTGAAGTGAAGTGGTTAAATTATACAGGGTGCGCCGAATTTTGCCTCCACCCCGAAAATCGAAACTGCTAATTATGTGAGGGTACCCAAATATTACATACTTAATTGAATGTTAATGAAGCTTCTTATTTTGAAATTTTATTTATTTTTAATAATTTTTAGGGTCATTACCAGTTTTTTCTGCTATATAGGAGCAGTTAATACTTTTATGTATTTATTTTTGGCTACAATGTTCAGTAAGCAATTTTAAGCCACACCATTAAATTTAAATTCAAAAATATACTTTAATTTCTCAAGAAAGTCCAGTTTAATCTTTCAACACTGGAAATTTGATGAATTTATGACAATATCTCGACAATGGAGCGGTTAGCTGTGGTCGGAACTTTTTCTTGTCAGTCATTCCATAGAACTATTCAAATTATTTATAGTGGTGAAACTTGTAATACTGATTTACCAGATAGTAAAAGGTTAATTATGATTAATGTAATTGTTTGAAGTTAACCAGAGGATATTTCATTATTCAAATTGTGAAAATAACGATGCGGTCCTGGAAATCTTTACCTACTGCAGCACAAGATACTCCAATTGCAAGGAGGTCAGTCATAGCAGCATCGGTTTTCGCCGTCTGCAGTCTATTGTCCGCATAATTTATGATTGTCGAGCCCAGAAGCTATAAATAAAACGCGATTTGATACTCGTTATGTATAACTGCGATTTACTCGAAATCTAATTAATATATTTCAATTCTGATTTGAGTCTTCAGTTTTAAAAGTTGAGAATAATATTTGCGAATCTAATGTAAATGAGATTTTTTTAAATTTTAGGGCCTTCAATGAACAATCTTAAAAAACGAATATGCACACTAAACGTATGCTGTATAAAACCCGGCACACACGAGGGTTGAAACGTGATTGAAAACTGCCATGCAAGGTTGCGCGCGCATCTCTGATTGAACGTGACGTCACCGTTTATGATCGGTACAGGCTTCGGTGCATGTTTTAGCTTATAGCTTCGGTGCTATTTTTCAAGCAAGCTCTCTTGCTGCGGCAAAACTAGCATGCTTGAAATCCTGCATGCTAGTTTTCAATCACGTTTCAATCCTCGTGTGCGCCGGGTTTTAGTTTTGTTTTTTTCTATAATATAAAATATAAAAATTAGGGTAGATGCAAAACTGCAAAAAAAAGTGCTTCCTATACATAGGGATATTTATATCGACTGTTGATCAATGCTAAAAAAAGACCCGGAATATGGTCACTTGAAGTTCATTATAGCCAACAAAGAATATACTAGTTTAGTTTAAAATAATAATAATAATAATAACAACACGAAAATAGTTTAATGGTGCCCGGCGAATGGTTGTGCTGTCTATATTTTAATATTGAAATTTGGCAAACTAAATTTCCACCTGTTCGTGTTTATATAGGTCGACTTCTAATGTAACGAAATATGCCATTCATTATTCAAGATTTTATCAATTTTAATTAAATGAAATTGAAGGTAACTTTAAAGCGAAAGAATAACCAAAGCCTTGACATTTCATTTGACTAACAATAAGATTTATGTTGGGATGAAATGCAATGCCAACTTTTCACAATTCAGAAACGCATAAATTTGCATGTGCAATATTTGGCTTCAAAATGAAAAAAAATATGTGTCCCTGCGCTTTGTGGTAAGTGTTCGCGTGGGAGTAGGAAGAGTCGAGTTGACGTCAGCGGATTAGCAGGATCGCAGAACTGCAAAGGGTGAAACTGGGTTAGGCAAAATCGGCGAGGGTAACTGGCGCGACAAAACCAATTAATTTTCTTTCAGACTCCGATTGTTTAATATCACAAAAACACATAAAAAATCGAAATAAACACAATTTATGAAATCCTTGAAAACAAAGCTGCGCACCCACACAAAAATGCCAAGTATTTACTCGATGTATTATTAGTTTGCGTTTTGTATTTTAGTATGCCTCGTAATATGTAACGAAAATTTCACTGCCGCCGTTGAACCTCGAGTTGGTTGCTCGGAACGTGGCGCCAAACCGCAACCCCCGAACAGAGTTTTTACAAGAACTCGCCTTCAAAAGCTTCGAAAAATCATGAACGATGGACCTGTGCTCAAAACGAACCCGATTGACGCTTACATTGTACCCGCAACTGATGAACATCAGGTAAATCACAAATTTGATTAGTCGAGAGCATTATCAACCCGAGGGCCTGTGGTCCGAGGGTTTGTAAGTCGCCCGAGGAGCTAAGGTTCTCGTCATACTTAACGACACAGTGTCAGCACGGCACGGTTTTTGATGTTTTTATTATGATTTGTGTGAGCATTCGGGAGCAGTTTTCTTAAAGACCGTTCGAGAGGACCGGCGCGGAACGTCAGTAAAATTTCGACTTCGGAATTCTATGAATTATTTGCAATCATGAAAATATCAACATGTGGACTTAATTGTTTATATTATTTAAACGATTATAATCTTCATTTTGACAAGATATACTAAATCAGCGGTCTCTAAAATCCCTAGAATTATTAAATTTGTGTATTTCGTTACAATTTTGGTTGAAATAAATTGTCATTCTTATTATTTCCTAATTCACAATTCGCTGCTGAAGAATTATTAGATTTTTTATAAAAATTTATATTCAGTTAAACCTTTTTCTATAAAACTCATAACTAGAAGGAAAATTTTTAAATCAGTGTAAAAGGTATTTTTTAATAAAATATCCCACAATTCTTAAGTTTACATAAAATATCTAGGCATTCACAGAATACTGAATAATGCACTTTGCCGCTAACAGGTACAAAATTTAAGCAACTTTGCAATGTTGACATTGATTGAGATAGTTTGTGACGGACGATTGTTGCGTTTAAAAATAAAAATGTCAGTGTCGGTTCGAAGTTGATTTATCAACTTTTGTAGAAGTTCATTGTTCGGTAATCACAGGCCGATGCATTTATTATCATATACAATGCAACAAGTGGAATCGAGATTATCGATAATCGCATGAGTTGGGACACGAAACATGTTGTCAAAAATTAATTTTACGACTCGAAGAGGAGTGAAATTATTTGACAACATGTTGAGTGCATCAACGTATGCGAGTAGTAGAGCTATACGGGTACGGGAACAGCGGCGAATTAAATTGATTCGCGGATTTGATTCGCGGATTAATTGATCGACGCCATCTTTAATTACAATCCTTTAATCACAGATGTAATTACACCCCTTTAATCACAGATGTAATTACCCTAATTACTGCGTAATTGATCTAATTACAGCGTAATTGATCTGATTACTGCGTAATTGATCTAATTACATCTGTGATTAAAGGATTGCAATTAAAGATGGCGTCGATCAATTAATCCGCGAATCAAATCCGCGAATCAAATCCGCGAATCAATTTAATTCGCCGCTGTTCCCGTACCCGTATAGCTCTACTACTTATGCGATTATTAATAGTCACGATTCCACTTGTTGTATTCGTCAGATTATATCACGAATGAACAATTTAATACTTTTTCGGGCAAAGTATAATTCCGAGAGTCGCAGAACTCAGTAAATTGGACCCAAATGTACTTGTGAGACTTTATAGTGTTAGATGGTTTATGGTTTTGTATTTTTTCTTCAATACTTTTTAAGGAATAGTTACCGAAACGCGTAATTTTTTCTGTGACATTTCAGTTGACAGCACGGTACACTAGATTACCGTAGTAGCACGCGTGATTATCACCTATTAGTCAAATTCGAGGCAGTATGGCATGGTAGATATGCGGAGCAGCACGCGAGATTATCACTTATTAATCATTCTTCAGTGCTGATTATCATTTATTAAGCAGTCGTGAGGATAGGGAACATTAGCACTATGAGTGGTATAACCGGCAGAATCCGATGTGCGACGAATATTTATTAAATTTGCTTTTGGCTACAAACAGTTCACAAATATCTATAACAAAATACACAAATTTAATAATTCTAGGGATTTTAGAGGTCGCTGATTACTAATACGTTGTCAAAATAAAGATTATCATCAAACGGCAAACACGTATCTTATGATTGCAAATTAAAATTAATTATAATCGTTTAAATAATATAAACAATTAAGTCCACCTGTTGATATTTTCATGATTGCAAATAATTCAAAGAATTCCGAAGTCGAAATTTTAGTGACCTTCCGCGTCGGTCGCTAATACGCCTATCGAGACTATTTTGCTAGTCGGCTGCCCTTTCGAACGGTGTTTTAAAAAACTGCTCCCGAATACTCACACAAATCATAATAAAAACGCCAAAAACCGTGCCGTGCCGGTAAATATGACGCCGACCTAAACATCAATTAATTTATTAAATCCCTCAGACCGAATACGTGGCAGAATACGAAAAACGAAGAAAATACATCTCCGGCTTCAGCGGAAGCAGGGGCGATGCAATTATTGCGAAAAAATCCGCCGTTGTGTGGACGGACAGTCGTTATCTCATTCAAGCGAACGATCAATTGGATTGCCACTGGACGTTAATTGACAGTGGCGAAGTCAATGCGCCCGATAAAGTGTCCTGGTTAAAATCAACTTTCAAAGAAAATCAGAGGATTGGATTCGACCCGAAACTAACTTCGGCAAGCGAATGGCTCTATTTACGCGAAGGCTTGGCAAACAGTTCGCTTACATTGGTCGATATCGAAGAAAATTTGATCGATATGATTTGGGACGACAGGCAAAAAGTGCTGCCTAAAAAGGATGCCTTCATTTGGGACATCAAATACGCAGGTTAAGTTCCAATAGATACCGTGCGATCGTATAATATTGAAATGAGCTCTCAGAATTAACCTGTAAAGGCTCGTTGCCAACTGCAGTATCTTGATCTTTTTGCCAGCCAAATGGAATAAATTCATTATCTCAATTATTGTGCATATTGAGAAAAAATCCCGAAACATGTCATTTTTAGTCTATTACATGATATCCTGTAAAGTGAAAATTTCATCCCTAACCTCAACCCCCTTCGAGTGACAGTTGCAACCCCCAAATTTTTAAATGGGAGGGGGGCTTGTGATACCTCATTTGAAAGGTTTCTTCATGCTCTATGGCGGTGGTCCCCAACCCTATGCCCGCGGGCACCATGGCGCCCGCCGACCGTTTTACGTGTGCCCGCCACTGTGCGACCACGATAAAAAAATTGTATGTATTATTGACTATGTCCAACTATAAAAAAAAAAATGGTGCCCGCCGCCCGACCGGCATTCTAAAATGTGCTCTTGGGTGCAAAAAGGTTGGGGACCCCTGCTCTATGGTTTAAAAAATTATTGCAAAAATGAAGAGTTAAAAAAATTAATCTGTTTAACGAAATTCGCTAAAACACATTAAAAAATCAAAAATTAATAGCGTTTCGTTCTTAGTAATGTAATACAATAAAAAATATATCCATCAGCGTTTTAAACTAAACTAACACTGTCAACTAACGAAAAATGTTGACAAGTTTTTATGTCACCTTCTCAATATTTCAATTGTTTTTGCTTGCCTTCTCAGTATCAAGAACCAAACGCTATTAGTTTTTGATTTTTTTAGTGTGTCGTAACAAATTTCGTTAAACAGATTAATTATTTTTTACTGTTCATTTTTGCAATAAAATTTTAAACCATATCATTTTTGTATAGAGCATGAAGATATCTTTCAAATGAGGTATCACAAGCCCCCACTTCCCATTTAAAAATTTGGGAGTTGCAATTGTCACTCGAAGGGGGTTCAGGTTAGGGATGAAATTTTTACGTTACAGGATATCATGTGATAGACTAAAAATGACGTGTTTCGGGATTTTTTTTCAATATGTAGAATAATTGAGATAATGAATTTATTCCAGTTGGCTGGCGCTCCCTGTATATAATTTAGCACATCAGGTCTAGCAGGCCCATGGCTTGATTACTGTCTTTTATATCTTCGTCCTTCCATTTCTACTTGGGTCTTCCTCGTCTCATTTTTTCCTCCAACTTTACTTCCCAATAACTTGTTTGGAATCCTACTATTCTGCATCGTGATCACTTGTCCCACCCATCTCAACCTTTGCCCTTTCACCACTACAACCAGATTCAACATCTTGTACCATTCTTATAACTCCTTGTTGCTTCTTCTTTCCCATCTATCATGAACCTTTTTACCTCCATAAATCTTCCGAAGTACTTGATTATTGTCCTGCATCCTCATCCCATGTCCCAACCATCTCGACCTTTGCACCGTTCTGGTAACTCCTTGTTGCTTCTTCTTTCCCAACCATCATGAACCCTTTTACTTCCATATAACTCCCGAAATACTTTTCTTCTCCCTACCGTTAGTCCACTGCCTCCTTTTTCGTATCCACACGTAAAATTTTCAATTTCTTCATTTAATTTGTCTCTTCCCTGTTTCCGTTCCGCCTCTCCCGCCTTGAATTCCTCCGTCAGCTTCTGAATTTCCCTTGCATTCTTTCTTATTTCTTCTATCATCTCCTCCTTATTGCCCCTTATTTCTTTCTTGATTTCTTCAAACCAAATTTTCATCATGTTCTTTAGCTCTTCCATTTCTGCTAACTCTATCTGCTTCTTGGATTCTGGCGACCTGACTATTATCTTGCTTCTTTCGAAAGATCTTAACTCTCCCTCTCTTCCCCTTTTCTTAATTACTTTGTCGATACGGCGTTTGGTTGAATGCCCTCGAAATATTTGTCGACTTTGCCGCGTTCTACTTCCGCGCACTTTCTATCTCTCTCGCACCTCTAGCTCTAATTTAATTACAACCACTTACTCGTCGCGGTCAAATTCCGCGCACTACCGTTCTCACTCGCACCACTATGCCAATCGTACCAAAATCTTCGCTATTTGGGCTCCTCACTTACACCATCATTGTTCCTCACCCCCACGTTCTTCAATTCCTCTCTTCACCACGTTCACGTTACTCGCGTCGCCGCACAACCTTAATAATGTTTATGTTTTTTAATTCAGGTAAAAACTGGACTGAGAAAGTGGCAGAAGTAAGAAACGAACTTTCTAACCTACGCATAGATGCGATGGTTGTCACAGCTCTAGACGAAATTGCGTGGCTTTTGAACATAAGAGGACGCGATACGATACCGAATCCATTCGTACAGTGTTACCTGATACTATCGAACACTGAAGTCCGACTGTACATCGATCAAGACAAACTGACAGATAATGAAGCCATAAAAACCTTAAACAATCAATACGGAATTTCCAAACATTCCATAATGTAAATTTAAATTATTTTAAAATCTTACCATACAGTCATTACTTGCAGGGTTTACAATTACAACGATATTTGGAATCATTTACCGACTCTTTCGCAAAGTTGGAATTCAGTGCTGCTTCCCTCTGAATGCGCTTTTAGTCCGGGAGTGAGTTACGCCATTTACAAATCGGTGCCTGAACCCAAACAAGTGTTATTACCATCGCCGATAATATATTTAAAGGCTCAAAAGAACAAAGACGAAATAGAAGGGATGCAGCAAGCCCATATACGAGACGGCGCCGCAATGTGCATCTTTTTGGAATATTTTGAAAGAACGGTAGGAAAATCTTCTTCTTTATGATTTTTGTTATAACGTTCCCCACTAACTACAAAAATATCGCAGCAATGTTGATTCGACGTTGCGTTAGGGCGGTGAAACGCTTCAAAGAAACGTATCCTCGACGTTTCTTAGTGCGCAATTCATGCGCGCACTTGCTATCTTCGAAACGTTGCAAGGATGTTGACGAGAAACGTTGCAGGGACATCGTCGACATTTTCGAAACATGTTTAGATTTACTTTTCTTTGTCACTATTCTTTTTGTTATTCTACAGATGTGAAATCAATTTTTAGTATTATGGTGATCCTCCCAAAATGTGGGATGAACTTGAGGTTGTAAAAATTTTGAATCGCTACAGATTTGAACAACATCTAAGTCTAGGCAACAGTTTCAACACTATTGTTGGATTTGGAACTAATGGTGCTAAACCGCATTACGAGCCCACCAAAAGCACCAATAAGATCATTTTCAATAACAGCACCTTAGTTATCGATTCTGGGGGACAGTATTATGGTAATTTTTTCTTTTTCTTGATGGATTTTTTAATTTTAACTTCGTTTTAGACGGAACTACCGATGTTACGCGTACTCTTCATCTTGGTACGCCTACTGATAGAGAGAAGAAAGCTTACACCACTGTGCTTATGGGAAGTATTCAGTTTTCTTCGTTAACTTTTCCTAGCGATATTCCGATGTCACTGACTGACATTGCGGCGCGGGCGCCGTTGTGGGAACAAGGAATGGATTATGCGCACAGTACTGGGCATGGAATTGGAGTCTTCTTAGTGGTGCACGAGTGTAAGATTTTATTAATATCTGCCTGATTTGCGATAAGGATAACGCTGCCGTTAACGAAAAATTAAAGTTTTGGTTCGCGTGCAAGCGTAGAACATAATACTAATAGGGACGCTCTATTTTAAAATGTAAATAAAACAAGTTGTGTGTAAGTAGTATAGCAATGGGGTTTCGGGGTACTTTTGATATCAAATTGTTATCAGTTTAATCAATCAGTGATTCATTTGTTAATGAGGTCATTAACCTAATGAGTAATTAGCTTAATGGGTTTTTAATGGGTTTTTAATGGGTTTTTAATGGGTTTTTAATGACCTCTAGGTTTCAAGGTCAACAGGTACATTCTTATGTGATGACGTCACCAAGTAATTAGCTTAATGGGTTTTTAATGGGTTTTTAATGGGTTTTTAATGACCTTTAGGTTTCAAGGTCAACAGGTGCATTCTTATGTGATGACGTCACCAAGTAATTAGCTTAATGGGTTTTTAATGGGTTTTTAATGGGTTTTTAATGACCTTTAGGTTTCAAGGTCAACAGGTGCATTCTTATGTGATGACGTCACCAAGTAATTAGCTTAATGGGTTTTTAATGGGTTTTTAATGGGTTTTTAATGACCTTTAGGTTTCAAGGTCAACAGGTGCATTCTTATGTGATGACGTCACCAAGTAATTAACTTAATGGGTTTTTAATGGGTTTTTAATGACCTCTAGGTTTCAAGGTCAACAGGTGCATTCTTATATGATGACTTCACCATGTACTTAGCTTAATGGGTTTTTAATGACCCTCAAAGTTAACAGGTTCATTCTTGCATGATGACGTCACCATATAATTATTCCAAGTCCACTAGGTGCATTCTTACGAGAGTTTGGCGAATGCTGGTGAAAATCTGAGATCATGCGGTAACTGATAAATAGCTGATAAACAACTATGTGCGATCCAGCAGCTCATACCTCATGTCGGATATCTAATTATCTAATTATCTGATATCTAATTATCTGATATCTAACATCTAATTATCTGATATCTAACATATTATTATTTGATATCTAACATCTAATTATCTGATATCTAATATTTAATTATCTGATATCTAACATCTAATTATCTGCTATCTGATATCTAACATCTAATTATCTGCTATCTGATATGTAACATCTAATTATCTGATATCTAACATCTAATTATCTGCTATCTGATATGTAACATCTAATTATCTGACATCTGATTATATGATATCTAACATCTGATTATCTGACATCTAACATTGGTATGATTAATAATATACTTGAGTTAAAAGTTTGGAAATTTGTTAAACCCGACAATAAATTTTTAAAGTTCCAACCAATTCAAAGGAAATTCCAGGAATGTGACTGTTAACCTCATTAGAAAGTTTTCTTGTTCTAATGAGTAACTAATTGATAAGAACTCTTAGGAATATTCCCAGTAACCATTCTAGTGCTATATCAAAATAATTGCGAGCGATAGTTATCACAATAACTCAAAAAAAAAAAAAAAACTAATTGCAAAATATGCTTGTTAAACATATTAACTAGAAATCAAAAAAAAAAAAAACATTTATTGAAATAACTCAAATAATATCTATTACAAAAAGTATACCAATCTTACTTATTGAATATAAATACATTCTTTTAAATGCTTTTTAAGATAGCTGACCCCTGATAGCTAACTCCTAACAATTCAAACTGTACATACACTTGAAATAATAATTCATTGGATTGTATTAAACATTTAATTGTACCGCACAATACATATAAATAATAAATTCAAATAGGAATATGATTTCACTGAATTAGAATCTAATTTTATGAGTCACAATAAGCTTTTTCTGAGTCAGAATAAGCTTTTTCTGAGACATAAACTAATTTTCTGAGTCACAATAAGCTTTTTCTGAGACATAAACTAATTTTCTGAGTCACAATAAGCATTTTCTGAGACATAAACTAATTTTCTGAGTCACAATAAGCTTTTCTGAGTCACAACAAACATTCTCTGAGATATACACTAATTTTCAGAGTCACAATAAGATTTGTCTGTCAGAATCTAATTTTTTGAGTCAGAATACTATTAGTTAAGTTGGCATCCTGAGTTTCATAATTTAATAGTATAAGGTTGTGCATCAATAGTGGTCTGCAGTATCGTTTTGGAGTGCGATGAGTGAACAAGCAGGCATTCTACATAAAATGATTTGCCGAAAACATAAAATGGTTAAAGTGAATAAGGTTACAGCTAAGAAGGCGGCATTACATGAAATAATGCAACCTGGGGTTGATGAATGTAAAGAGATGGATAATGGTATAAAGGATGATTTCCTCAATCAGTACCTTGGGAGGTTAATGGGTGATAATAAGAGAGGATTAGATACAACATATGGTGTACGGAAGCTTGAAGGAGACCGATTGATGATTGGTGATACACCGATTAATTTTACAACTACTCATATTCCTGTGGGTGATATAAGTTATCCTAAAACTGAAGGTTTGATTGAGTTGCTGTTCAAGAAATCACCCAATATGAATTTTGTGAAACAAAACGATTTGGAAACTTATGAAAAATTGTAATTTCAACAAACAGCCATCGGAAACGTTATAATCAAGATCAACCGATTCGAAAAAATAGGAGTTTTAAATTTCAACATATTATTATAAAAATGATATCATCAAGTGGACCTCCAAGTGATCAAGAAGATGATCATGTGAACCAGGTTGATTCTATACGTCACTTCATTGTATCGCAAGCTGCTAAAAAATCTAAGTAATTCTGAAATCATGTACTAGTGTACACCAGTACATTAATAAAACAATTATTGTACAATATATAACATTTATTGTAAATGCATATAGAACAAATTATGTGTAATAGTAAGTTTGTGAGTCAGAAAAAGCTTATTCTGACTCAGACAAATCTTATTGTGACGCAGAATAAGCTTAGTCTGAGTCAGAAAAAGCTTATTCTGAGTCAGAAAAAGCTTATTCTGAGTTAGAATAAGCTCTAAAGAAGTTGATGTAATGCTTCAGTCGTATCGAAGTCGTCAGATAAAGATGTAACCGATTTTTGATGGTGCTTACAACATTATCAAACAAGCGTCGGTGATGAATATGATGGTCCACCAATGATTAAGGATTGTGTCTAGTGTATATTTGTAAACTTATTTGATTTTTTCTTTAATGTAGTTGCACATTTCCCATTAGATTTGTATTTAGTAATGTATTTAGCATTAATATCTTAATAAAAATTTATGTAATATTATCAGTGTTCTTTTTCACCAACTCCTGCGCGCGCATCTCGCGAAATCAATTAAATCATGAATTATTACTCATCATGAAAGAATACACCTCATGACCTTGAAGCTTAGAGGTCATTAATTAATCATTAAGTTAATTATGAATGAATGCACCTGGTGATCTTGAGCTAATTACATGGTGACGTCATCATGCATGAATGGACCTGTCGACCTTGAAATGACTCATTAAGCTAATCGTTTGATGATGTCACGTGACCTTGAAACCGAAAGGACTCATTAAGTTAATGATCTCATTAACACATGAATCACGTGAAATTCTGAGAATCTGCAAAATTGATTAATCAATCACATGAAATTCCGATAATCCACGATAAACCTGCGATAGGGAGAGGGGGTAAGCGTGAAGGATGCTGCAACGAAGTAGGCAACCCGCGTTACACCAAACGACCATTTTAACACATGTTAATTCCCTATGTAAAGTGGCCCCGAACTCTCATAGCTATACTACTTGTGTAAGATATCCACTCATTTGTTTTAATTTTAAAGTACAGTAGACGCCCGAAACCGGATCATCCGAAATTCGGGTTATCCGAAACAAAAGACGAAATTAATTTCTCCGCGTTATCCGAAACGAAATCGCTTGAATCTCGCGATTATCCGAAACGACGTCTAGGTATCGGTTGTTGGAAGTCGCTTGTAAAAGCAATTACCTATTCAGGTGAAATTTTTGTATACGTTTTATTGAAAAAAATAGTTATAGTCCGGATCAGCTTTATAACTGTGCTTTAATGTAGAACAAAACAATTAAAATTAGATTAATTTTTCAAATAGAATAGTTAAATATACTTAAGTTGGTAGAAAATGTACATGTACAATTATTGTCAATAGAAAATTATGTAATTTTTTCCAGTTTTTGTAATCTCCGCTTTAACCGAAATTTCGGTTATCCGAAATAGGTCCGGCCCCGTACATTTCGGATAATCGGGCGTCTACTGTATATTTTGTGGCACAAAGTGCAATGGAATTGAGATCAAAGAATGGAATGGAATGGGATTGTAAGAATGAAAACGGACCAACTGCGGCCAAAAAACTAAGCGCGGAAGATAAACAGGAAGACAATATGACGACATGGGCGAGATTTAGGTTAAACGAGATAATAAATAAAACGATTGTCACAAGAAAAACAAAAGAGAGAGAAACAAGTAGGAAAAAGGGAAAGTGAGAAAAGTAGGAGTGCAAAGCATAATGTTATTTTAAGAATAGGGTCATGGAATGTAAGAGGGACGTTTGTAGAATCAAAGTTAAAGCAGATTGTCAGTGAAGTTAAAAAGTATAAGTTTGATATAGTTGAACTGCAAGAAACAAGCCAAACAGAGAATACTATAATGAAAATAGAGGACTATGAGTTTTTTAACAGTGGAGGAAATAATAGAAGGCTGGGTAAGGGATTCATAATAAATAAAAGGATAAAATCACTTGTGGCAAGCTTCAAGCCGAAATCAGATAGACTTTGTGTTTTATGAATAAAAGAGGAAAGTATCAAGATTATATTCAATACAATAATTAATTGATATTCTTCCTTTGTGGGTGTTTTTTGTTTGTTAGTTTTGAAAAATTCAAAAAGTTAACTTACTGAATTGAATTTTTCCATATAAATTTTCCTTTTTTCCCACAACACTTTTTCTTTTTATATATTTTTTAAATTATAACAAATTATAATCACGTCACATTTACATACTAAAATTTACATATTAAAATTTTTATTACTTTTACACACATTTTTATATGTTATAGTCGAATTAACAAATGTCTAAAAACTGTTCACATGCAAGCAAAACCTTAGTTTTTCGCGGTATAACCGTATCATCAGTAGACATATAACTCTTTGTTAATTCGATTATAACATATAAAAATGTGTGTAAAAGTAATAAAAATTTTAATATGTAAATTTTAGTATGTAAATGTGACGTGATTATAATTTGTTATAATTTAAAAAATATATAAAAAGAAAAAGTGTTGTGGGAAAAAAGGAAAATTTATATGGAAAAATTCAATTCAGTAAGTTAACTTTTTGAATTTTTCAAAACTAACAAAGATTATATTCATTAATTTTCATGCACACACTGAAGAAAATGGAATAGAGAAAAAGAAAGAATTCTACAATGATTTGAAAATACCAAAATATGACATGAAAATAGTGATGGGCGATGCAAATGCTAAAGTAGGGGGAGAGGAGAAACATAGACCGACAATAGGAAAATACAGTAAACATAAAATATCAAATGAGAATGGTATGTTACTAATTGATTTTGCTAAAGAAAAATATATGATAATAGTAAGTACGTACTTTCAACGGAAGGAAATTCACAAGGGTACCTGGAGGTCCCCGGATCGGAAAACTATAAATCAGATTGATCACATTTTGATTGAAAAGCCAGAGGAAAAAGCGATAAAATGTGTGAAATTATTCAGAGGACCAGACATGATATAGATGATATAGATAGGCAAGCATGAATGAAATAATACCGGCCATTCCAAATCAGAGAAAGGAGGAGGAAAAAGTAATTAGGTTGAAGAGTAGTGAAGAACAAAGAGAATATGAGGAAGTAATAGGGAAGGAGCTGGAGGGCGTAGCAGGGGGGCAAAGCATAGAAGAGAATTGCTGCAGCTATTGTAATAAAGGGAGGAGACAAAGAAGAAGGAAATCGTTTGATGAGGAGTGCAGAGCGGCGCTAGAAATTAGGGGGAAATTTCGATTAAAAATGTTGGCAAAGGATAAAACGTAAGGAATAAATAATTATGAGTGACAAAGAAGGAAAGTGAAAACCAAGTTAAGAAATAAAAAAGTAAGGTATAATGAAGAAGTATTGCAGGAAATAGAAGAAAATTAAAAGAACAACGAAGTTAGAAACTTATACCAAGGAATTAAAAATGAAAGAAGGGAGTTCCAACCCAAAGTAGTATTCTATAGGGTTTTCCAATAAGAGGTGTTATTTTGAATAGCCCGTTATTTCGGTAGATGTCACTTTTGGAGCTGTAATTTTTTGACATTTGACAAGTAGAAACTACGCCATTAATAAAAATGGAACGATACACGCTTCAACAACGCATTGAAATTATTAAAATTCACTATAAAAATGGTGAAAATTTGGCAGAGACGGTTCGTAAAACTCGATCATTTTTGGGTCGTCGTGAAGCACCTTGTCGGACCGCAATACAGAAATTGGTGGAAAAATTCGAGCTGTTGGGACAAGTTAGTGATGTGAAGAATAAAACCCGTGCACGTCGCTCAAGAACAGCCGAGAATATTGCTGCTGTAGCCGAAAGTGTTGAAGAAAACCCAGGTTTGTCCATTCCTCGTCGTTCTTTGGAATTAGACATTCCAAAAACGTCATTACACCGTATTTTGCATAAAGATTTGGGTCTTAAGGCTTATAAAGTTCAGTTAACACAAGAACTCAAGCCGGCCGATCATCAACAACGTCGTATCTTTGCCGATTGGGTCCTTGAAATGCATGAAAATGATCCGGAATTCCATCGAAAAATCATCTTGAGTGATGAGGCCCATTTCCACCTGGATGGCTTCATCAACAAGCAAAATTGTCGCATCTGGGGCTCAGAAAACCCAAGAGTTATTGTTGAAAAGCCTCTCTATCCTCAACGTGTGACTGTTTGGTGCGGTTTATGGTCCGGCGGGGTCATTGGACCTTACTTTTTCGAAAATGAGGCTGGAGCACCAGTTACGGTTAATGGATTGCGCTATTTTTTAATAATTTCAATGCGTTGTTGAAGCGTGTATCGTTCCATTTTTATTAATGGCGTAGTTTCTACTTGTCAAATGTCAAAAAATTACAGCTCCAAAAGTGACATCTACCGAAATAACGGGCTATTCAAAATAACACCTCTTATTGGAAAACCCTATATAAGGACAAAAGTGGGAACATTATTGCAAATGAGGAGGAAATACTGGGAAGATGGAGTGAGTACTCTGATGAGTTACTAAATGGTGGGGAAGCGGAATTCAGTGAAGAAGTAAAAGTTAGCATTTCCAAAAAGGAGGATGAGGAAGAGCTGCCGCCACCAACGGACTCGATTTTAGCAATTGCAAGAAAACGAAAAGATAATAAGAGTCCGGGCAGTGGCGGAATAACAGCTGAACTATTCAAGTATGTAGGGCATAAGCTAATAGAACAGATGCACAGAGTATTGGAGGAAATATGGAAGAAGAAAGTGATGCCAAGGGAATGGGGACAAGCAGTAATATGTCCGTTATATAAAAAAGGAGACAAAAGCGAATGTCAGAATTATAGAGGTATATCGCAGGAAGCAGAAAAAGAAATAGGAGAGTACCAAAGCGGTTTTAGGAGAGGAAGGAGTACAACCGATGGAATTTTCGCATTACGGGAAATACAAGCCGAAAGCTGTGAATATGGAAAGCCAACAATGGTTCTATTTGTGGACTTCAAACAAGCATACGATAAAGTGAAAAGAAAAGAGCTTTATAAGACATTAGGACAAATGAATATCAATAAAAAGTTAATAAGAATGGTTGAAATGGCATTAAAAGGAACGAAAAGTGCAGTTAGAGTAAACAACAGAGTGTCAAACAAATTTGAAGTAAAGGAGGGAGTTAGGCAGGGTGATCCTTTGTCATCTGTTCTTTTTAGCATAGCATTGGAATAGGCAATAAGTGAGGCGGGGATCAATAGAAGCGGACTTATATACCATAAAAGGCATCAATGCTTGGCTATTGCGGATGATCTAGGGATTGTAACGAGAAAGGAGTTAAAAAATGTAGGTTAGTGTAAAACGCAAGAAAAATGAAAGTGTGTATTAACGAGGAAAAGATTAAATACATGGAGCGGACGGAAGAGGAGTTTAAGAAGAATAACTACTTGAAACTGAAAACGGTTGGAGGAAGGGAATATAAGTTTGAAGAAGTGGATAAGTTTACATATTTAGGTACTGGACGATATGAATACCAATAACATGTGGTTCCAGCAGGACGGCGCTACGTGCCACACAGCACATGCCACGATGGACATTCTGGACAAGCGATTTGAGGGCACCGTTATCGCGCGCGTCGGCGACGTGAACTGGCCACCGAGATCGTGCGATTTAACGCTATCTTAAATTGCAGGTCTATGCGAATCAACCGCAAACAATTGACGCCCTCAAAGTCAACATAACAAACCCCATTCGGCAAATTCAGCCAGATTTATGCGACAAAGTGATTGAAAATTGGACCTCCCGAATATGTGCCACCAAACAAAGCCGCGACAGACATTTGAACGACGTTATATTCCACACTTATTGCTATAAAATATATTATTAAATAAAAAAAAATTGAGTGGATATCTCACACACAACTTGTTTTATTTACATTTTAAAATCGAGCGTCCTTATTGAAAGACCCTTTATTAGTGTATTTATTTAGATCTTTTCAGCTCCCATTGACATCATATACAGTTCCAAAAATATTGAGTACTACAAACCGGGATATTTCCTTTCCAACGGTAAATCAACTAAAATCCATTTGTACCCATTTGACAAATTGTTTTTCAGAACCAGGATATTACAGAGAAGGCGATTTTGGGATTAGATTAGAAAATGTCTTGAAAGTAACGGAAAAACCGTGGCTAAAACACAGTTCCAGCACAATTTATTTGGGATTTGAAGATATGACATTAGTTCCATACGAGCCAAAACTAATTGATCTGAGTCTTCTCAGTGTTTACCATGTAAGTCTGAAAACGGTTTCGTGGCAACTACAAAATTTTGATATTTCAGAGACGGTGGCTAAATAAATACAACGCCAGAATTCGGAGACTTGTAGGCGCGGAATTGAAGAGGCAGGGTCGCATGGAGGCCTTCTACTGGATGATGAACAAAACCAAAGACATTCCTGAAAACGGTTCTGGCAGTATTATCGCACAACATTCTCTTTATTATTTGTTAACTATATTACTAAGTGTTAAACTTATTTATTAATTGAAGATGGAGATGCTAAAAGGGCAGCACAGTTTTCCTGATCGTGACCAATTTACAATATATTTCTCATTTTTTGGGGAATAAAACCAACAATAGATGATTTTAAAATATCTTACTTAATCTTGCATAGCTAAGAAATACCAGGAAACCAGAATCAGAAAACAATAAATGCTTTAATGTACCTAGAACTTAGTTGAATAACATAATTTCTTGTAAGTATTGACATAAGATAATGTAATAAAGCATTTGTTATTTTTATAAATAAAGCATATTCAAAACAATCCAGCTTCGCTTCGCTAAGCATTGCTGATAAAGTTTAATAGTCGCTCGATATAGTGCCATTTATCGCTTTAAATAATGTCAAAAATTGAAGTTCGGTGTTTTTTTTTAATCAATGGTTGAGTACCCTGTATACATATTTAAGATTTAAATATATTCATATATTGCCTTACTTACTTATGCAACCCAGTTCTCTTGTGAAATTTCGGTAAACTTTGCACAATTATTACAGATAACTGTTTGTTTTGGTGTGCGTATCATAGGATCTAATTTGTCAATTCGTAGCAAACGCCGATTTGTTTTCTTCGCTATCACACAACCGCTTTTGGAATTCTTAGGACGGTAATTAGCAAAACCAGTAAGTGTTTTTCTTAATTATGTATTTAAAACTATAGCTAATTATTTTATGATAGGAACTCAATTGTTCCAAGATGAATATTGGGGTCCCATCAAGATTTTCTTGTTTAAATATCGACGATGAAGAGGCATCAGATCGAAACAGGCCGAGAGAACTTAAAAAGAAAGCCCCCAATGATGGCAAACCAACTGTCAAAAAAACTGAGAAAGTCAAAACAGGCAAAAAGGTTATACCTCATTTTTGTTTTTAAAGTAATGTTCGTAACTGCTGTAAGAACAATATCAATTTATGAAAATAACATTTTAGTAATTAATTCATTAACCAAACAAGTTTTTATGTAATTATGAAAATGACTGGTTGGAATTATGATATTTTACTGTCAAGTCGCTGTGACATTTGGAACAATAATATTTACGGTTTCTTTTGTTTTGATAGTCTGCGAAAACTAAGAAACCGACCGCACAACAGTGGGAAGAATGGAAACAGAAGGACAGCGAACTTGTTCATGATAATTTCGAAACTGATCTGCAAAGTGCAATTTTGCTTTCGAAAATAGATTATGAACAAAACAAGGATTTGTATAACCAGCCCCGAGAAGCCGGAAAAGAGAAGAGTAATTCTGAATCTAAGAAGAAGAAGAAAATTAAATCGATGTCTCTGGACCAGTTTTTGGATTCCGGCAAAGTGGCACCAGTTAGTAATCAAGGTAATCGCCGCCCATTGCACGGTTTACATAATGTCTGTTGATTCCCAACCAGCCAATGGAGAAGTGAAACCTAACGTAGAAATTAAAGATGAAAACTACTTTAAAAGAATATCACTGGAAGCCAAAGAGGAGCTCAAGAGAGAGCAGATCTTAGAAACTCGCAAAGAGAGAGAAGCCACCATTGACGAGGTGGTGACAATCGCGCAATACCAGGTGACCACAAATGTTTGTTTCAGACCAATATTTAAATTCTTGATTGCAGGAAAAATTAAAAAATGAAAAGGCCAAGAATTTGATATTACAACACAAATTAGAGAAGGCCAAAGCCGAAATACTTATGGTCAAGACTAGAAATAAAACTTTGTGTGAAATACTCGGTTCAGGGGAGAGTAAGTTGTAGACATTCCAGTCGCTTATGTTTGCTGATTTCATTTTTGATTCAGTGAAAGATAAAGCTGATGTGTTATTGGAAATGGAACGTCTGAATACAATTAGAAATGAATTGACAGATGAGGTTGCGCGTTTGCATGTTTTGTTAGAGCAGGAGAGATCTAAAGTTGTCACAACCAATAATGAATGTGTTCATAAAAACTGTAACAGGAACTTGGAGTCTCATGCAAAATCGGTGCAAAAGGTAAGGCTTACAAAATGGTATTATTTCTGTGAATTTATGTTTTGCACCGTACGACAAGGAAAACAGAATTTGCAAGCAACCCTGTGAACACCAATCAGTTTGTTTAATTACAGTCCGTTTTTAAACCAGGAAGAGCTTTAGAAAGCTGTGAAATAATTTTGTTTGTTTGTTTAATTTATGTTGGTAGTGTTGGACCGATATTGGCATCTTACATCTGACAATTTATTTTTATAAGTATTAGTAATGGTGCTAGAAAATTAACAAATCCTTCTGTGGAAGAAAGCAATATGACCATTTTGAAAGAAAGGTTTCATGAGATAAGCGTTATTGAATATTTCGTGAAAATTGCACAGGCTATGTTATTAAGCACTCGTTCTTTACTGCCAACATAAATTAAATAAAACAATCATTTCATCGCCTCCTAATACTCCTCTTGGTTTAAAAATGGATTATAGTTATTCTTATTGGACCATCACTGACATTGATAATAAATTGTTTGATCTTGATTTCTTTCTAGAAACATAAAAAAAATGCCAATTGAATGGATAGAACAGTGTGATATACCTATGCTTGAAATGGACAGAATCTATTTTTATTTACTTGTTAGTTATGGATGTTTAAATTGTGTTCTAATTTCTTTTGTTCTGAAATAAAACTTTCTTTGATTGCTTTCAAGAGAGGTAAACGACTGACTTTAATTTTGATAAAAAATTCTGTAAAATTTCAAAAAAGAATTCTTAGGATACATTTATAAGTAATATAGTTTAGTTAGCTGTAATCGATTGCCAATAAATGAAATGTTTGAAAGTTTCTATTTCTGGTTTTCCTTTAACCCTTACACGAATCATAGTCCTTAGTAGAATTTGTCTGAGATGGCATATTTAAGATACACAAATCAATGAAGTGAAATATGCAAAATATTTGTATAACTTTCAGGAGCTTAAAGTGTTGCATTTTGGGGATGATTTTTACAACCCTGAGTGATTATCCGTTTCTACCTACTCTACTTAAATGACACCAAACGGCACGGCTTTGTTATGAACTACCGAAGTTTAAGGCAGCCCTTAGAAATAAAAATTTATTCCTATGCAAAATTGTTAACAAGACATTTACCAAATTTATTTACAACAAACGAAGTTTCTTATCACATCATTTGGCATTTTTTCCAATTTTACATAATACAGAATAAATACGTATAGAAATTGTGGCATTGGGAAAAACATTTGGTCCAATACAGTCCTGATTATACCATTAGCATTATCTCAAAGGGCCGGTCGGTCTATACAGAAATGGCAGTATCGGCGTAATGACAGTATTTTTCGTAGACACAATGCGAACATGTCTTAAAAATCATCTGAAAAATGGAACACCATACCATCTTACCCTGAACTGTTATCTCAGATATAATTCCGCAGCTTCCTGGGTCACAGATATTTACAAACACCCGGTATATGTTAAGAGGGTGGTAAGTGATTTGTTTTAAAACAAAATCGCCGTAGCGTTATTGATCTTTTTCCAGTGTTCAATATTTTGTATTTATCCAACTCTGGAAAGTGCATAGTACGGCAAATGTTGACATTGGAATCGTTTTAACGTATGGTCTTTAATCATTTATGCGCTTTCCAATTCGAAGCAAAAAAAATTCGTTTAAATTCAGCTGAAAACTCGATAATTTTGCATAATTGAAAACTTCAATTTAGCTTTAAATTATAAAACAACACGCCCACCTTCCCAATTTAATTTAAAGCACACTTTCCATTCCTAGCTGGAAATTGTTGACTTTAACTAACGGTGATCTAGTATTTTCTCATTTCGAAATAATAACAAAGTTCCGATTTCTGAAATACTTATTCTTTCCTTGTTCCAGAATCTTGTAAATAAATCTTGCTTATATTACCCAAATTAATCATTCTGAAAAGCTTTCTGGAGTTTCTGTTTACTTTAAATATTAGCTCATAAATAAACTTAACAAAAACGCATTTTTGCCGTCGAAAAGTCGACAATATAATAATGACACCATTTCCCCCACCTCGGAATGATTTATAAGCGCCTCATAAATTCAGAAACTTTCTTGAAAAATCAAACGTGGCACCGCAGTAATATGCATAAATTTGTCAGCTTTCGCTTCTCACAAGCGAAAATATTATTACCGGTCTTTTATGAGCAATATTTAAATTGCACCTGCGCACTTTATGATTTCAAGAAATGATGTTCATTTAAATAAATACGGTTTTCTTTGGTGTAAAATTGCAATAAAAGTTTTACATTTCAATGTGCGCTTACCATTATTGATATTTACACTGAGGGTGAGTGGCATACAACAAAGACTCACCTAATTTGAGATGTCTTGCACCACAGACGTAATGGAAGTTTCACATTTAATATATAAAACCATAAAAACTGAATTTTATTTACTTTATTAGAGAAAAATTCCAATTACCTACTTTTATTAGAAACGTCCAGATTAACTAGTTCGAATCACAGTCGATGCGAATCTGAGGTTCTTTCCTGACTCACTATGTGACAGACATTTATGGGCACGTCGTGCATGCTTGTTTTCATATTTATATTTTTCATTTAAAAACCGATTATAAAAGCAGTTTTTCTTTTAAACCAATTTTACATTACATTTTAATGATATTCAAGAAAAAGCAAAAAATTTCCGAAAATCCTTCGGTGCGGTTAAAATGTGATCTTTTGGCTCCGGGTACCCTCACTAATATTGACGAATAAAACATCGGATCGAGCTTATGAATATTCAACTTTAGTTCGGAGCTCGAGTATGATGTGTGAATATTTACACATTTTACATCATACTCAGTAGAACAAGCACAGCCCTGAATGGCCCGTTGGCTTGACAGATGCACTGGGACCCTGTACTAACGTTAACCGCGCATTTGCATACCGACACCGTATAATCAGACCCAGATAATCGCACCTGCGGAAAGATGCAATTTTTTTAAATTTAGTGTGGCCGACATCGACTGAATCGCAGATAAATAGGCTGCTTTTGATTTACAAGATAAATTTATTTTTAAAAATACCCATAAAATACATTCGAAATACGTTTTTTATATTTCAAATTAAAAACAAACAATTTTAATGGTTTACATTGTTTTTCTAAGGTAATTGATAACTAAGATATTTGCGCATTAATATTTAATTTTACAGACATGTAAATTATTTGAAAGTGATCACATTTGAAAAAAAAAAAACAAGATATCGCTACTTTTCATAACATATACATTAGTACCTAGATCAGTATTCAAATGATCACTAACTGTGCCCATAATTATGAAAGTAGTCTAACAATAAGTTAAGAATAAAAAAATAATAATTTATCATTCTCATTTTTTTTTTACTTATTGTTAGACCACTTTCATAATTTTGGGCACAATGTTATGCTCACCCATTCAATTTTAAGAGTCGGTTCGACGTTTTGAATAAACTCTGTTTCTTAGTTAAGTGACCTTAAAGAGGTGACGAATTGTCATTCAAATTGATTATAATACAAGTTTTAATGTTTAGCTGTGAGTTTTCACAGCACTTGAAACATTAGAATAAAATATTACAGGAAAAATTTGGAATTGGTGTGTCAATTAAAAACTGTAATTCGAAAATTCAATATTTCGTAGTTAACAAATTAAAAATAACCTCTAAAAACGTATTTAATATTTAAGGGCCACTTTAAGTAGAGGATTTCCAATACTTAAATGCAGGTGGTCCATCGTATAGCATTTTCGCGAAAAGCATCTTTCTAATCCGCCCCTAAAAAATTGGAAACCAGCGGTCAATAATTTGGCATTACCGTACTATAAAATAGGTGCTCTATTTTTTTAACTCAATTATTCCAACTGCGCCAGGACGTTATAAAGTCAAATAAGTAAAATGATTTTTTTTCAGGTCATTACGGTCAAAATGTTGCCGAAATTTCAAATTAATAAGAGTGTCGAGAACTTTTTCCTTAAAAGATCGTAAATGTTACAGTTAGTTGAGAATGGTCGCTTAAACGTTGGTTACTAATCGTATCCCCAAACAGAAGCCATACAAGACAGGTATTTTGCACTTCAGACCTTCACTGAAAGTCATATACAATTAATTTTCAAACATGAGCAAGCTTAACTTACATATTATGACGTCCTTATATTATCCTCATGTCTTGTTTTTACAAAATTACATTTTACAAAAGTGTTCTCAAGAAATTTTGTAAAAACAAGACATGAAGATAATATAAGAACGTCATAATATGTAAGCTACACTTAAAGATTTGCGTTTAGTAAATTGGATTCTTCTAAACAATGAAAATTTATTTTTATTGACCCCGTTAAAGAAATAAATTGGAGAACGTACTCTGCAAAAAAATAAAAGTATTGCATGGCTTCAAATTCTATAAAAGATTTGTTCTGAATATTATTGCTTGTCGATGAGACCCAGTTTGTGCCAGATGTCCTTCTGCCATTGTATTTATTGCAAACGCTTTCAAATCACCTCACATGTCTAACTATAATCTTTATAAGGGTGTCATCTAAGACTCCTGCTATAAATAATGCTATTATACAATAAACGATATTAGTAAATGCCAATTTTTCAGTTATTAAAATCTACACCATAAGTTTGATAATAAATCGCTATCATAGTCAATTTTCACGCAGATTTAATTTAAAAAAAATATATTTTGGCCCTTTTGTAGTTTGTTAATTCAAGGATATTGCTTCAAATTTTCAGAATTTTTCGGCTACCTGAAATAGGTTTCAACTCAAGAATGCTATACAATGGACAATTCGGTTAACTTTAAAAAACCGTGCGCACTAACAACTGTCCTTTAATGAATTTAAGTGACACTTAACTTTAAGGGAAGCGGTGCAGTAGTTAACTCAACATTTTCTAATTACAAGGGGCCATGTTGCACCTCCAAAGGTATTTCAATTTTTCATCTTTATTTTGAAAAATGAAAATGAAATTATACAGTATGTACTTCAAAATTGTAATTAAGACCGAACGGTCGCAAAAAGGTGAGCGTCCTAAATGAATCACTTGGTACTATTTTCACTAAAAAAATCCCACATCTACATTTCACCGTTAATTCCTTCGTTCACCGCGGCTACTTCTATTACAGGACTGTTTGCTTTCCCCCGTTCCGACGGTTCGATGAAATGTTCTTGACCGGGTTTAGCGTGATTCATGTAGTCAACAACTAACTCCAACCCAATTAAAGCTCTCAAGTCCTTCACTCGCTTCTTTTCGATTTCCTCCTCTTCGCGCGCCTTCGAATCGCTCGAGTCGTCGGTCCGGTCCTCCGGGTTGTCCTTCATCGTTCGCAAATTTCGATAGATCTTATTGACATTGTTCATGACGTAGTTCGTGCTTATCTTATTTCTAGCGGTTAATGGGCCATCGTCAAATTTCATATTTCCGGTAGACCCTATTTCCTGGAGTTTTACTTCCTCGTTATGATCTTTGTACGCAGTGGCAGGGCCGTTTTTCGATAGGGTTTTAGGAACAGTAAAAGCGGATTTATGTCCGGACAGTTTCAACTTATCACGCATAAAATTTGGAAAAACTGGAGTTTCATTTCCCCTATGCCGGTCTTGTTGAGGTTCGACATTAACGCTGGTTTTAGTGTCGTTCACCGATGATTGCGTTTCTGTGATATTATCTTTTACTTTTCGATCGTAAATCTGACCTGATACTCTTAAATCTATGAAAAAATGCAGCGGATCGATACCGTAAGGAGGGGGGTAAATCGGGGGGTACCAGAACGGTGGGGGAGGCGGCAACGCCAGATCTGGAGGGTGATGGTTGTTTTGATTGGACGAAACCACCGAAGACGAGTAAGAGCTGTTCATGTTGAAATTTTGCACTTCTTGGTTGTCCATGTCGAAGTTTGGAAGAGGATACGAACTGGAAGGAGATTTTAATTCGGTTCCATGAAGCACTTTAGTGTCTGTGGATGGTTTTCCAGTGGTGAGTTCCAGCGGTTTGTCCAAACTCCTGTCGAAGGGATACGGTTTTTCTGAATTCTTGTTCATCCAGTTTAATGTGGTCATGTGCTGCATTTGCAATTTTGAGGTTTCGCTGGCGTAATCTGATTGGCTCCAGACGCGCTTCCTGGATCTTCGATACTGCGGGGAGGCTTTGCTGCAGACTTCCTTTTTCGCTTGAACTAGCGACCTCAACATTTCGCTGAAGAAAAAACTGTGGGGGACCAATGGTATGTTGTATAAATACGGGGGGGTCGCAGCTAATAACCGGGAAACTAAGTCTGTGTTTGGATAGTCCAGAGGAGACGCTCTGACTTTGGGCAGAGGAATTTCCCCATTCATGGATGACATCTGAAACAAAAAAAATTTGTTTAAAATACAATCAAGCACACTTACGCACATTGTATAAGATGGTATCTCAGGGTAAGATGCCAACCCTGAAAGTTGACGATTGCTTTTTTCCTTTTGGACGATTTCAACTTGATTTTTTAAGGAAGTTTATGTGTATACGCCACTGACGTTCGAGAAATTTCTTAAGTAACGGGTTTGACTGTACATTCTCATTAAATAGTAACTTTTTTAGAGGTAGCGGCATAAATCTTCAGCAAGTTAAAGTTTATGCGTTTTCAGTTGAAAACTTTTACTTATTTACAGCGGCATCGTGTTAAAAAGTTTGAAAAGTTTTAAGGCTGCAACGCAACCTCAACAATAATAGATGTTACTCTTCTTCCATTTTCATCTGCGATTGAAACCCAAATCTGAATTGTTAACGTTAGCGGAATATTCATCAAGCGTTTTTTTTTTTCAGAAATGCATAAATTTCAATTTTCATGAAACGAAATTAGCCAACTTTTGTGTTTTATTTTCTTGCGGATTTAAAATAATTAAAATGTCCGGATTCAAATTCGAAACTTTTTGTTTGTAGATGAGTATTTCAGTAATTGCAGAAACGGGGAAATTTTCTATATTGTCTGTCACTAATTTATTCCATTTAAAACTAATTATACTCGGCTAACTCTAAGAAAGTAATAACGACTGTGTTCATTCGGAAATAAGAATTAGTAACTTCGGCAAATCACTTTTTATTGTTCTTGTTCGTTGGTGTTTTTTGTACATAAATCTTATCTTTCAAAAACTGTATCAGCAATAAAAAAATAAAAAAATTTGCAACAGTTTTGCTACAAATTATATTGTAAAACATCCAACAGAAATTTTAAAACTGTTTTAATGCGTCAATTTACTAATAAATACTATCTGTAACGTCCAGGGGCCAAATATATATAAAATATAAATATTTGGTTAATTTTACTTGCTACAGTCTGCTTCCATACTGTTTAGTTTTGAAAGAAGCGGTTTTTTTAAATCAAAATGTCATTATCACTATAGAGTAGCACGTTCAACCTTTCTGGATAGCATGGTATGTGTTACCACTTAAAATAAAAATGTTGACTGTTGTCTGAGAAAAATGTCACATTAAAAAAATTTAGAATGTTACCTATTCTTTTGTAGCATCTATTGACCTGTCTTATGCAATTTTTATAAGGTGCAACATGACTACTTGCATTTTAAAAATTTTGAGTTGGTATTACTTCTCGCGCCGTCTTTGAATTTTCAAAAATCAATTGAAATCAAAAAAAAATGTTTTTATTTTTATTTTCCAACCCTATTTCGCGGTGTCAGTCGAAATTCATTATTTATGTACCGATGACATGTTCCCACCATTCTAAATCGAAATTGGGGGTGGCAATTATACCAACAGCAATTTCGGGTTGTAAGTCTCATTGTTTCGCTGCTCAGATACCGCACAAGACGGTGACGATGTAAGATAGGAATTAAGCCATTTGCAGATTGGTTGAATCATAATTAAATCAAGTGTATTTGAGACGAATAGAGAAAGGCTCGACGGGAGTATAAATCATAGCTCATAATTACCGCGAGGATTAATCCGGGAAGATGTCCTATTAAGATTTATGTCTCTACAAATTGCAAAGCTCTTGTTCATGTTCAAACTTGAAATGCGTTATTTTCAGTTTTATTTGTTGTGTAATGTTTTAAAGTTAATAAGTGTCGATCGGGGGTTGCCAACAAAGCACAAAGCACAAAGCACAAAGTTCACAAAGTTGAAACTGGAAAACTGATACATGCCCCGCTTTTCCGATATTCCTATTGGGCATTTGACAACACAATGACCGAGACGGGCATTGTACGATCCTGTTAGTGACAAGACAATGAGAGTTGAAAACAATTGGCATCTCCATAGCAATACAGCATCATAGCAAGCATCAGGATTATGGGGGTAATAGGCGAACCTTCCCTTCCTTATTTTCTTAAATTGATTTTTCAATTAATAACAGAATTCTTCCGTTTTAGCTTTCCAACAGAGCTGTTACTGTATTTTAGGAGAAATATATACAAGGAGAATATCCTTCTTTCATTTGTAACTATCATCATCATCATCTTCGCCATCAACTTTTAAAAAGAGACTTGTTATTTATAGTTATTTAACCAACATGTGCGTTAATGAGAGCGATTAATAATCGAGACAGCTTAATGCGTGAGCGAAGCGAGCGCGTTAATATTGTTGATTAACACAAAAGTTGGTTACAATATTTCTCCGTTGATCGAATCTTACGAAAATGAAGAAAATGTAATTTTTTTCCGTGACAAAAATTCCAATAGATATTCGAATCAAGCATGCCATGCACTTTAAATCAATAGATACTCAAACCAATGGTGCCATGATTTACAAATAATGTTAAAACGTTTGACATTCCATCTGCACTTTTTATCAATTTTACTGGCTGTACTGTTGCTAACTTCTATATAAATAGTATTACTATAAACATAATGTAAGTAATTAAGTAAATTTGTAGTTCTTATTAGTATATTTTGTATTCATTTTGTCAGATTACATTTAAATAAAGTGACATTTCAATTTAATGGTATATTTCGTTGCTTAGATACCGAAATCGTGCATTTATAAGAAATCATTTATTAATTGCGGTCATTAATGCATGATTTCATATTCATTAAATCGACCCGTAAATCAACGATCACCGGAAAAAGCGTTTAACGTTGCACATAACTTAAGCCAAAAACACGGGACACTACCGTTTCTTTTTTTAATATTGGATATACAATGAAAATATCCCTATCTCCAATTTAAAAAAAAAGTCAATCAGTAGTGTACAATAATCCTTGATACAAATGATTTGACATTTATGTCAATTTAGAAATAATTAATATTATGGTTGAAGATTAAGTTTGGAATTTAGTTATAAATATGCATTTAAAAAAAATAAATAATATTGTGAATTGGTATACAATCCCATACAACACTCAATGTCTACTGGATGTCTAATTCTAGAGTAGGCTATGTATGTACAGGGTGAGTCAAGTTTTACCGCCGGTGGCAAAATAGCCCTTCAGAATAATTTGTCAATTCTCATAAATTAAACGAGGAATTTTATATTATTGAGAAACATAGAAACAACAACAATTTTTTTTTTTAATTAGGTAAAATTTTGGCTTTATCTCAATTACCGTATTTAGGCGTGTATAGGCCGCTCGCGTGTATAAGCCACACCTGAATTTTGAGACGACTTTGTGGAGAAATTTTCTTTTCTGAATTCCGTTATAGACTCAAAGTAGCTTCATTCTGCGAAATGTGGCAATGTTTACTGTTTTTCATTTAAACATTTCGTGTATAAGTCACACCCCATTTTTACCTACATATTTTTAGTAATAAAAGTGCGGCCTATACAGGCCTAAATACGGTACTAGTTGTGCAATTTATTAGTTTTTTTGATGTACGAACAGTAAAATATTTTCACACAATTTAGTGTAATTGAAACAATTTTACTAATTTTCGTTTATTAAATAAAGCCATTTCCGTATTAGAAGGTATTTTTTTAAAAAATTGACAACATAAGTAGACCAATTTACCGGACAATGGTATTGATGTAGGGTACTTGACTTTTTATTTATGACGGTTAATAAATTTAATTTAAGAATGCATGTCTGGCGACAACTGAAAAGCTGCTTAGTTTGATAAGTCGATCATGAACTATTGTTAAGATAGTAAACTGCATTATTCATTATTAGCAAGTCATAAATAAAAGCATTTTTCGTGCTTTATCTTAAATTTGATTTACCTCAAAAAGTAATAATTTTTTTTACGAATCAAATTGTAAATATTAATGCTACGAATTATTTGACAAATTTTGAAATAAAAAACCAAACGTCGAAATTTTACCCAAAACTCTTTGTTTTACTTTTTTGGCTTCAAATAAACATAATTAGGAAAGTTTGTAGCAGTAATCGAAAGTGTGAACGTCAACTGATGTAACATGTAAATTGCGTACTTTCTCCTCAATTTTTAATAGATATTATGACCGTGGCGGTAAAACTTGTCTCACCCTGTATAGTTACGGCCTAAAATAGCCATCCAGTAGATATACGTCTTCCGATACATTACGGGGATATTCTCTAGATACACATTTTTAAGATCTAGGAAATATGTTTTAGAATATGTTCACTGGATATTCCAAATTACATAATATGTTTACAATCTATGAAATGCTACAAATTATATAACTACAACATTTGAGTTAAATTTTTAAAATGATCATATTTGTATTTTGCATATATTAAAAATGTTATGGTATTAGTATAACAGTGGATTTATTGATTTTGTGCTGATTGTTGATTCGAATAAATAAGCTTTTTAAATATAAATAATGTATATTATGATATATAAGATAATGATTATTCAAGCAAATAAAATTAATAAATTTGATTTATTATTTAAAATAAAACTAAAAAGATTCTAGAAATCCCTAAGATAATGAATGTGGAGATCTATCTTAGATATATACAAAAGAATAACTGTAATTATGGATATCCACTTGATAGCAAAATATATAGTAGATGTCCAGTGGATGTCTAATGCTTATTGCCGATCTGAATTAGACATCTTCGGGATATCTTAATATCTGACGAAGACTTTCCCAGGACATCTTATAAATGAACTCGTGTTGTATGGGAATTAATCTACAGAAACGTGAATTGGCAAATTTGGTTACTTCATTAAACCTTTTCATTAAATCGTTGTAAAAACAAATTTTTATTTTGGATATTTTTTAAAGGTCTTGAATAACATTAGTCATTAAACACCAATCAATAAAATAACCACAAAATTGACTTTTGATTAGAAATGTATCGTGCAAACGGAAGTCGACATTACATACGTTATGTAGGGGTGGCATTGCCATATGGCCAGTGCGACACCCTAATGAGAATTAGTAAAATTGTTTGATCGTGGCGTTGTTCGAAGTATATGATGAAGTACCTGGTGACAATTGGGCTCTTTGTTAATTGTGTAAATTCCACTGACTAATATTTTGATTGCAGGAATATTTCCATCCTAACATGTAAACTTAATTTTTATTGTTGGACACCAACCTAGTGTCGATGTAGCGTAACTAATTTCTGACTAACAAACAATAAAACTGTCTTAGATTTTGCCTGTAATAAGGCGTACGCTAAATTGCTCTCGGTAAAAATCTCCAGGCTTTCAGATAGTTGTATTTAGAGCCACCCTGCGTAAACAAAATCAAATTTGCTTTGAAAACGCAGATTTATAGAGATTCGAGTGAATTGGTGTTTAAAAAAAAATCCAAAGTATCGCTTTTCGGTTATCACAAATCCTTTCCAAGCTAACAGATGTACATAATACTGTGCCCTAAATGTATTAGAAGCACTCGCTGCAAAATCTGTAACCATCCGCGATTCCGCCAGAATCATACAAAAGGTTTGCGTACAAAAGATTATTAAGTTTGACGAGCATTTAGTGCATACCAACGAGGCGATGTGCGGAACTCGACAGCGATGCTTTATGGCGTTAAGCGAACGGATCATTTGGAAAGGAACCGCCTGCTGAAAATATTGCGTTTTCACTTATAAGCAGCTTAACATTACCGCGGTGAAATTGCAATTTAGAATAAAGTGACTTCATTGTATAATATCTTACCGAAAGACAATTTTATTTCGAACGCAGTGTTTGAGTGTCGGTAGTTCGAAACTTATTAGTTCCCTAGTTTTAATTTCATTTTAATGCCTTAACTTTTCTTCTTTTATTGTTGCCGTTAGATTTTATTGATCCGCTTTAATTAAACACGGTTTACCTAATTTCTCCGACTGGAATTATTATTTCTTTTTGTAGGTAATTCAAGATTAACTGTTTTACAAAAAAAATCTAAAAGATTAAAATTATAAAATTGACTTTATTTCCAAATTACAAAAAAAAAAAAACAAAAGTTGTAGGTATCAACAAATTCTACAATTTTTATTCTTACTAGTTTTTCTTCAAACAAATTATAACTTAACAATCGTTCAGGAAAGAGTTTTTGACATTTTTTTAGTGCTCCCCAAAATGTTCCAATTCAGTGGTTTGAGATTGTGCACCGTTGCAATAGCTATATTCTTTTGAAAGTTAACACAAACGGCAAAATTAAAATTTGGAGATGAAACCGTCCATTAATTAATTTGAAGAAAAAATAAAAGTCCTTTTAATTTAAGAAGAAAATGAGTAGGTAACGAGCAGAAAACTAACTTCGAGATTTCGCGTGACCAGTGATCGCTTAATTAACGAACCGTCCCAGATGAGACAAGTAAAACGATGTCATTTAAATAAAACTTGAACGGAACAGCCGCAAAAATCAATCGAGAAACAGAAACAGGTCGATTTTTAAATTTAATTTCACAGATTTTAACATTTTTATATACAAGATGTTTCTTGTCAAAAAATAGCGTCATTACTCACATAAGAAACAGCCTGTATATAAAAATGTTGTGTCAAAAAAATTTAAATTGAATTTAAAAATTGACCTGTTTTGTATTTTTTTTTCCAAACTCAATGGTTTAAGATTTGTTGGGTTACTTTTGTCACTCGCTGTATTTATGCATTGCGTTAATTGGAGATTGAGTTTTAGTTAGTGAAAATGAAAAGTCCACCTGAAATTTATCTTCGCTTTTTGTTTGACATTCGCATTGGGAAATGCAAATTGGCGAACATCCCCGGAATTATTTTAAAGTGAGATGTTAGATTTAAAACGGTGCCACTTTTCAGCGAGATAGTCGCTGGTGGAACGCGACGAGTTATTTAAGTGTATTTTCGTGTAAGATGAAGTGACACCGAGGACTGAATATATTTTCCCTCGTTATGTTCATCCCCCGTATTTATTTTCTTCGGAACACAATGCGAATCCTTTTATGCCGCGATATTTATTTAATGTTTGCGAATTAAACTGTAATTCGGGACTAATAGAAAACTGCAGGCGTCTCACACAAGAAAATAATTTGTTGTGTACACTTGTATTCAAAAGAAAAGCGCACAATTACTGAGTACAATTTTGGCGATTTTCTTAATGTAAACACGGTTTTTTGCCCATTTTGCTTGAAAACATTGAATTTTATTTAACTGCATTTGAATCAATAATAAAAAGTGACCATAGAAACGATCTGAACATTATCCCATTGGCATCAGGACTGCAGTGTACATCGGATTTAATGAATAAAATATGTCGGAAATAAATTGCTGTTCAAATTTAATCGAAAATGGTTTGTGGTTAGTTGATTTCGACAGGAGCTGTACAGATTTTTCGAACGTTGGTTTTAAAAGCAGAAATTACATTTGAGCTTTCGCGAAAATGAAACCTTGAAAGAGAGATTATAATTTGTTATGCTTCGAAAGTTGTCGGAGGTTTTAGCCTGAATGAATATTTAAAAAGGAGACGCTGGCGAGGTTTAAGAGCATTTCTACGAATACATTTACCGTTTTTAGACGTTCTTGCTGAAATTTAAAACATTCGATTATTTTCGTCACACATCCGGTTTTTCACCTCCTATCGCTTTTAAGTAGAAGACGAAAGCGACACAACACAGTCAAACTCGGTTATAGCAAACAACAAAAATTGAATACATCCATCGTTTTATTTTTTGAATGTATTAATCCAACGGCGCTAGGACGATATAAAGCCAACTAGGTAAGTCAACATTTTTTTGTTTTGTTTTTCAGGTCATGGAGAACAAGTTGCCAAAATTTAAAATTTTGATAAAGTTGTGGATTTCAAATTAATAAATGTTTAAAACTTTTCCCCTGAAAAATCGTAAATATTAATCGACAATGGTCGTGTAAGCTTCTAACCATAACCACAAACGGAAACTCTACAAGGCAGGCATTTTTGTACCCGGTCTTAAGGAGGGACTGAATTTTAATCATGAGAGAGATGGCGCCACATACTAATACACACAGTACGTAATCTCTTACTGGACGAGAAATAAGCGTTTAACGAAATACCTCACTATTAATCAATCTTTGATCTATTATAAGACAGATTTTAAAGCAGAGGTGGCCAACCCGCGGCCCGCCTTGAACATTTTTCCGGCCCGCGAGATTCATCACACTTTTACAAAATATATTTATTTTATAATGGTCAAAGTAGTGAAAACCAATGTATTAAAAAATTGTAGGTCTAAATCTAATATGGCAATATATAATTTTATATGTGGCCCGCGGAGTTATGATGCATTTCCAAAGTGGCCCGCAAGATTATTTTGGTTGGCCACCCCTGTTTTAAAGAGTCTCGCTTATATATTTTCCGAGGTATAAGCAGGAACACGTTTGACATTTAATGGAAAAAAATTATACAGAAGGCAGTGAAACTGTATCATGCAATGCGTTATTGATAGTAGAATGAAAATGCAAAATATTGCAACTGACCGAGTGGTATTTACGGAGATTAGGTACTTTGAAGTGTTTTCTGGATAAGATCCATTTAATAGTGTAGTTATTATATTTCAAAAAGATATTTGGTGCTGCCTGCTAAACGGACAAAGTACTATAGTTTTAAGATCACACAAGCATCATCAACGGTCTAACGACTGGGATAGACGTCTTACATCTCAAACCGTATCACCAGTGTTTAAATATTACCTATATATTTACATACAATTTTTTTTAAGTTTAAATGCCACACACATTGACTGCGTTGGCATATCAACATATTTGCGACCTCTATTGTTAATATGGTGAACATGTACGAAAATTTATCTATTTAGTAAATTGGATTCGTGTAAACACAATGAAAACCTTCGATACTTTTATTGTCCTCAATGAAGATATAAAGTACAGAACGTGCAAACATTGGTTGGGTTTAAATTCCATAAAATATGGCGCCATACGGCTCTGCATATTATTACTCGTCGATGAGATTCAGTCCGCAAATGTTTTTACAGCAGATACTTTCAAATCTCCTTCATAAGTCTAACCACAATCTTTACGAGGCTGTCATTTAAGTCTCCTGCCATAAATAACGCTATTATACAATAGACGATATTAGAATACGATTTATTCAGTTACTATTAAAATCTGAATGCAAACTGATTACATTACAGTTTTAAATTTCCCGTATTCCTTCCAACAGTTAAAGTTTTTGTGTGGATTGTACCTGTCAAGCTGAACTAGCGCCTGGCTTGTTGTCATAGTATAATAATTAAATAAACGAGAGAGCATTATTATTATCTTTCAAATTGTTGCCCTTCAGCAGTAACACATGGCACATATTAAATCGAAAAGTTAACGCTGCAACATCTTGTAGAAGATGCCTCTAATTAAAAATATATCAGCTAAATTAATCGACAACATAAACTATTACAAAAGTAAGGGCATGCAGCAATGAAGTGGAAGCATTAAAAAATCTTTAATAAAGAAGTACACAAAATGAAAGTTCGCCCTCTTTGTTTACGAACAAAAATAAAAGATTGCAAAGACAAAGCAGGAAAAATATTTCAAAAGCCGACCATAGAAACGCAGCAACATTCGGTCGAATGCGCTCAAGTTGCAGAAACAAAGCCAAAGCTTCAAGAAAATTAGCAAAGAACATTTATGAAAACAATACGGTAATCTCCTCTAGAAATGGTGCTTTAATATCTGCGTATTATAATTTAATAAATGCATCATGAAAGTGTTTTAGTTTTACTTGTTTGTAGATGTGCAAGTGTCCATCCAAGCAATAACTTTCGGAAGAGTAAAGCTATCGCAACGAAATTCCACACAAATTTATATAGCCTCCAACTCTGTTCTAAGTTTGTTAATGAGCAGAATCGGCCGGTAAATGGAATTCCAAAGGGGCCCTCTAAAAGCCCCAAAAATATTAATATAACTTCAAAACCGTTTGAGATAATGAAAAGTAGTAAAGATGATAATTACAAAATTTGATAATATCTACAACTTTTATTATGTTAATTTTTCCGTAATTTAAACAATATTGCCCAATTTTGTAGTTTAGTGTTTTCAAATTGTTTTGTGCTTGTAAATGCTCGCGCCACCTATTCAACGAAGCATGGTAGTAAAGCTTTTTTAATTTTACAGATCCCTTTTGTTAAATACTAGTTTTGTTTACTCTTGGTAAACGGTGCGGCAATTTTTAGAGAACTTGTGACGTTTCTGTCTTTAAATTAGTCATTACTTTTAATTTGATATGTCGTGCGGTTATTTTCCAGAATGACAAAATTTCCGAACCGGAAATCCAGGTTTTCAATAACTGTCAGCATGAAAATCGAGCGCGAAAATAAAAAAAGTGGAGTTTTAATATAAAAATATTTTCTTACCGTCAATTTCAGATCAAACTGTTGATCTCATGTTTTCATAATTGGAAAGCGTGAAAGTGTACTCCTCTTACGAACACATTGGAAAAGTTGTCACCAAGAGCGAACGTCGGAATAAATAAAATAACGGGGCAGTTGATAAACCCTTAGCCACGTGCTCGCGCGATGACAGCCCGTCGTTTTATGAGAGGGGGATGCTAAATGTGATAATAATCGCCGAGGTGGGGCGCGTTCACACGCGGGGGCGGCGTATCCCTTTGTCTACAGGTGAATCCGGCATCCATAACGCTAATCTGTGGAGACCGAATGTGCGGCTAAAAATAATTCCGACTGCGCTTCGGTTCAACCCCAAACGCCGCAATTCTTTAAAAAGAATCGTCGAAACTAAGTGACATTTATCACATATGATGTGAAGCAAAAGAACAGATATCGCTTGCAGGGGACGCAGGCAAGAATATGATGAGATGGAAATGGGGGGAGGGGTAGATTTTAGCGGATGATCCCGGCAATCTGCGCGACTCGCTCCGCGAATGTTGCACTGTCTGTTAATCTTCCCCTACTCTTAATTGGAAAATGCATTTTTTGTTCGAGTCACAATCAGTGCGCCAGAAAGAGACGAAAAGGCCGAAATTAAAAAAACTATCAATAATATCTGTTAAAATTAAAAAATGGAATCGTTACTTGCGCCAAAAAGCGATTATAATCCACCGGATCCGGCAATTCATTTTGTAAAATAGATTTATTTGATAAAACGATAGCAAATCAGCAGTTTCTAACGTGAATTATGATATTGAGTTTGTAATATTTAATGGCGCGGGGAAATAATTTCGAATTGAATAAATGCATGAAACAAATTCGTGTGTGCCGTGCGAGATCACGTTTCCTGTATAATATTGAATTTAGGGTCACCCCTCGAAGACCGTCAGCGTAATGTAAAGGGGCCACACGTCAACAACACTTGTCGGTTTTGTATGTCGAACTTTACGCCAAGTTAGTTTTTTAATTCGAATTAATACAATAAATTCCGATCGATATCAATTGATCGATTGAAATGAAACCGTTGTGCGCTTTAGAAAATATTTAATTAGCTGTTAATCAATTTATTGATTTTGATGTTGGGGTTGGCTGTTTTATATTTTTTTGTTTGTCGAGCCGGTAATTCATAAAGCGAGACAATTGTAGTACCTGTGGGTTGTATGAAATATGCAAGGGGAAAATGGAAAAGGCGGAAATGTGCATTTATAAATAGTAGGGGGAAGTGTATAACATGACTTCCCAATTCTTCAGTAGGTAATTAATTTCTACAAATTGAATTACATTCCGTTTTAGCATAATTAATTCATCATAAATTTCTGAATTAACATATTTTCAATAAATAATCAAACTATTATAAAATTGTAAATAAGTTTCTTTACAATCGAGTTTAATAAAATGACACTTATCCTACGAGGAGTGAATTTTGAGGTGCGAGGGTAGCAAAACGAAGATGAGTAAGAGAATTCACAACGAGTTTCAATATAAATCTTTCGGAAACACTTTCATAATTTACTTCGTTGGCTGAGGGATTAATAGTATCCTGTGTTTATACAGGGTGTCCCATTAATGGCGGACTAACGGTGCATGATTAGATCGAGTAATCCAACGTAGACCCGAGAAAAATGTTTAAAAAATTCTATCGAGGTTATTTCTTGCACTATGAACTTTTTAATGCCTCACTTTGAGAAATTAATATCATCAATTTGAATGTACATTTTATTGTGAAATTTATTTCAATCGTTCATTATTGCATATAGGGATAATGGACGACCACGCACTTCCCGTGCACCAGAGAATGAAGAAGCGATTCTTGATTATACCGATAAAAATCCTGGCCGGAGTGTTCGTGGTGTGGCAAGAACTCTTGGACTGTACAAGAGTTTAGTTCAACTGGTTTTAAAGACGGAAAGATACCATCGATATCATTATACTAGGGTGCAGGCCCTATAGGAAGGTGATTTTGAACGGAGGACACAGTATTGTGACTTGCTGCGAAATCAAATGGAAGAAAATCCTAATTTTACAAGACGAATCCTATGGACTGATGAGTCTACTTTTACGCTTGATGGAATTTTTAACCAGAAAAATAATCACTATTGGGCCACACAAAACTCACATCTTTCGCCACATAGAAATAATCAAAGACAGTTTTCAGTCAATGTTTGGGATGGTATACTGGATCATTATCTTATTGGTCCAGTTATTCTACCTGCAAAGTGAACCATCATGATATTTTACATTTTTTCATATTAGTTTATTTTTACTCCCCCATTGTTTTTGGATACTTAATTTCACTTATAATATTAGATGTTGTCCTTTTTGGAAATTTAAAAATGAGTGTCTTGAATTAGATAATATTGTTATTTCTTTTTTTAGAATTTTTTTTTTTAATATTAAATTTAGAATAAGATCTTGAACTCGAGCCAAATTACCAATCCGTTTTGGTGGATTAGGTAAAAGGTCTATAATTGATAGTTCTTCGCCTGCCTTTTTATCTTCTATATTTTCTAATTCTGAACTTATTATGTCCATTCTACCTTCTAGTTTTTCTAATTTTGAAATTACATCCCTTAACGAGGCTGTTGATTATTGGAAGGAAATTTCTAATTCGTCTCTACTTCCAAAAGAGCTTTCTATTCAAAGAAATTGGGACGTACCTATCTGTGAGAAAATATTTCAAAATTTATTATCTTCCTCAAATATGACACAAAAAGCTATCTTATTAGCTGGATCTAACCTTGAATCTGGAGCTTCCATCTTGTAAATTAGGTACTCTTTTAGAAAAAAACTTTTTACAAATTGTAATTTCACTTAGATTCGGCATCAATTTCTGTCATCCTCATATCTGCTCGTGCGGTTCTTCTGTAGACTCGTTGGGTCATCATTAAAAGTGCTGGTAGACTCTTACGTCACATCTATATTAATGAAATTATTAAACGTGCTTTCTTTTCTGTCAACATCTCTTGTATCCTTAAACCTAATGGTATTCTGAGGAATGATGGCAAACGTCCAGATGGTATTACAGTTATTCCATGGAAAGTGGGTAAATCTTTAGTTTGTGATTTTACTTGTACGGATACACTTGCCCCTTCTCATTTGACTGATTCTTCATTTTCTGCAAGATCTGCTGCACATTTGGCAGAAAAAAAAATATATAAGGCAATTTCTGATGATTATTTTTTCGTCGCCTTCGCCGTGGAAACTTTGGGTCCTTGGAGTGTTGATGCCCTTTCTCTCCTTGAAGATTTGGGGAGGCGTATTGTTCAAGCAACGGGAATTCCTCAAGCCAAAACATATTTGAAGCAACGAATAAGTTTGGCTATGCAGAGAGGCAACGTTGCTAGTGTTCTTGGTACAGCCCCGCTTTCTTCTTCTCTTAGTGAGTTATTTTATTTATTCTAGTTATTACTTACGTTATGTTATTTTATGTTACCGTTAAGCAAATGTACCTATTTTACACATTATATTAGTTGCATGTTCATACTTTATCAACTAGATGATTTATTGTACGACGTACCACTGGCAAGGTATCAGGACATGTGGATTCAACTAGATGGTGCTCCAGTTCACCACGCTGCTGCTGTTCAAAATTTGTTGAACACTAACTTCCCGGGTCGGTGGATTGGTCGCGGTGGACCGGTGTTATGACCCCCGCGTTCACGAGACCTTACACCACTGGATTTTTTTTTCTGGGGACACATGAAGGCTCAGGTGTACGACTTACGACCACCACCACAAAATCGAGAAGAATTATTGGCCAGAATTAACGCCGTTGTTGAGACTGTGACGCGCGAAATGCTAGACAATATTCACCATAGCCTGCAAAAACGTGTCGAGGCTTGTTTAGCACAAAATGGGAGTGTTTTTGAACATTTGTTGTAAATTTTTCCCAGTTTGGTACATTTTGTTTTTTTAATTTGCGTTTTTTTCAAGTCGATGTTTGTAATTAATTAAACAATTAGTTTTAAAATTATTAATTTCTCTATTTCGCCCTGTTATTGTGTTAATTTTATTTTTAGCGCCAGTCCTCGTTTAGATAAAGACGCAAGCCTGGCGTTTCTTGACACCTTATTGACAGAAATTAAACTTCACTTTTTTAACGTTGCCATGCTTTTGAGATGCAAGTAAAAATTATTCATTTTCTAAATTGTAGCAATGGTGTGCCAAATTGCACTATCTGCGGAGTTCAATAATTTACAAAAAAGAAGTGAAATATTTTTTTTCCATTTTTTTATGGATTCTTTATCACCTTCCAAATCGGAAGGTTATTAGTTCATCCGCTATATTTGGGACACCTGTATACAGATTGTATTATATTAAGTGTCTACCATTGGTAACTTTGTTATTATTGGCGCTACAAAGTCAGTTAAATTAACAAAGAAAAACAATCGAACGTCAACTGTTCGAGATATTTACGAAAATACCATTTTTTTTAATGGAATGCCCTATACTTTTTTACATATTTCGAAGGGATGTTTAATTCTGAGTGAAAAAATCTTAATATACTAGTAGTAGGTAGTAGTAGTAGTAGTAGTAAAAAAAATTCACCTGGCCGGAAGTTGCGCGAATACCTACAAGTTACAATTGACTACCAAAATCCAAGTAGGCAATGAAACAGTTGAAAATTGTCTGTATTGAAACATTTTTTCCCATGGCAAACTGTTTTCATTGGTAATCAGCGGAAAAAAACAGTTTTTTGCTAATTTAACCGACTTCGTAGTTCCAATAATAACAAAGTTACCAATGGTGGACATTTAATATAATAGAACCTGTATATGTCCATAAATCTTAAAAAAAAAAGATTAATGATTTTTTTAAATTAAACATTGATACAATGTAAATATCCTTATGTTCAATTTTAAAATAATAAATAAAGTCAGTCAATAATATATATTCCAGCAGTACTTGAGAATACAAATGATTTGACTTTTATGTTAATTTAGAAATAAAAAATTTGATTGTTGAAGTTTAAGTTTAGAATTTAGTTATTAAAACATATTCAATCTTAGTGGCCACTAAGATGTCACTACCATCTTACTACCGAAATCCGTATTAATAAACGAAGTTAAGAGCCAACTAGGCTTAGTAAGTTACTAACTTTTTAGTGACCTTGTTCGGTGTAAGACAGGTAAAGGTCCTAACGTGTTGAATACGTGTGCTTCAGTGACATCGTTCTGGTCGTATTATGAATATTTCCGATAAAATGAAAAAAACTTGACTGTAAATGAAGTTGAATTTTATTCATGAGTGAATCGTTTAAAGGAGAGGCGAAGTCGAGACGTTCTCTATAATATAGAATTCTGGATATATAATTAATTATTAGGAATATAAAAAAATCGTTTTTTTATGTTTTTGAAATGAATAAATAAAATACAACTTTAACGCAAGAATTAAATACAAAATTGTCATTGGCTCCAATATCACCTCTTATTAAATTTATTATTGTTTTTGCAGTTTCTTTTCTAACTCTACAACGTTTTTTAAACTGAAAACAATTATACAACTCGAACGAGTTTACCCTTTCTAAGTACACTTTTGGCGCTCTAAATAATACTCCTACTATTTCAGCCTTTTCTACTTCAGCTCTTTTTGCGTTTATATCGATTAATTGTAACAAATCCATTAAAAACATTCGAAAAACTAACACACATGTTGAAATATTTTAACTAACATTGTTTGCTGTATTGCCAAATGTTGTTTGCTTTTAGCATTCTATTAGTTAGTGGTTACTTACTTTTCGTCTATTAATGCGCATGGCCTAGTGGCATGTTAGTGGCCACTAGTTAGTAGACTACTAAGTGTGCGACGATTAATACGGCTGTTAATACTTTGCACTCGTATAAAAATATCAACAGCTTCAGACAAGTTAGAAATTTATTTTCGATCAATTATCCCGACAGATCAATGTCATCTGTCGCAGTAGTAATGAATTAAATCCCATTTATTTAAGAAATTCAACGAATTTTGTAAAATTTTTTAAAAATAAATCGTTCTGCTGTTTTAACATCATTAATAATACGTAACTAAAAATAAGTTGACGTGATAGTACGATTGGTTGCATATATTGACTGATTAGCTTCTTTTTTTAATTGAACATAGGGATATTTACATCGTATGGTCAATTTTAAAAAATGACCCGGTAGCGTGAAACATTAATGGTGAATTTATAAGTAATTAATAAGCCCCGTTATGAAATTATTCAAGTCACATTTAGACAAGTTAAACTTAATCAACATCATAGTAACAGAGTTGACTCTGCGGATAACAGAGTTAACAATTTTGAACACTGAGTTAAGAAACTAAACAAGCTCAAATCAACAATTGCAATTATTTAATATTGCGAAATTTATGAAAAAAAAAATTTACCAGTCATCAAATCAATGAAATCATAAAACAACAACAAAATCGTCATTCACATTTCCCGTGAAGTGTGCTTAATTGAACAAAAAATAGTGCAACTAATCCTGATAATCACCAATTTGCAACCGATATTCCACCACCAATATCACAGCAAACAAAGAACTTGCTTATATCTACGAACAATTTCAGCAGTTTTTTCGTCAGGCCGAAAGAAAACGATAAATATAAAAATCCGCCGACTATTTCATTTAAAACAAACTAATGTTTTGAATTAACAAGTGTAAGATAAAATGTTGTAAGTAGTTAACAATAGTCATAAAAAAAACAGCGACTTTCCTACAAATTAATTAACGCAAAAGATCTTCTTCGTGTAGGTACTCCATTTACACCGGAAGTAATACTTGATACGGCTTTTACTTTGAATTGAGCTTCAATGAGTCGATTCCTCAATATGTTTTTTAAAAGAAATCCATTCATTCATAAAAGGTTTTACATAATAATAATTTATTTGAAACTTCAACCTGTTGTGCTTGAATAAGAGAAATAATAAGGAAGATTAAAACAGCTTCAAAATTTATTGCGATTTTTGCGAACCGACTTTTTCTACAAAGCAAATAGTGCTGCAATGAACACCCAACGAAGCAGACCCAGTGTGGAACACGCATTTTTCATTTCCTAGTTTCAATGCCTCGGGAATATCATAGCTCTCTCTGCATGCAAATAGAGCACGAGTAAGCTGACAATTGACAGATCCTTATTGTAGTCTGTTTGGGGTGGGGCTAGTAATGTAAAAATCATCCCCTAAAGGGGTTGGATGCAGCTTTATTGAAATCACAGTAAATGCGACTCGTTCACAGAAATTATATGCTTTATGCACCCAATATTTCGGGTGGATATTGTGGATCACAGAGAAAAACCCCAGTCTATTAACTCCACAACTAAAAACCTTTAAAAGCAGCTTTTTGTCTGTCTTTTTTTATTCCGGTTTTTAATTTCAAAGCTTGAATAAGAGGTAATGTTATCGATTGAATTTTAAACCTGACTTAAAATCACTCAATAAAAATTATTTCCAAAAAAATTGTCGAAACTTTTTAAAAAAAAATTAAATTGAGTGACTGTCGCCATCTACACCTCTAAAAAAAAATCTTGACGTCTAATAAAGTTTTCTTTAGTGTTAGTATTAAGTAATTAAATGGAATTCAAGTTCCACATGAGGACACTAAATTGTCGCAAATTTCTTCAAAATGGAATAACTTAAGTGCTTCATTTAATTATCAATCATAAACAATTATTTATTTTCTAGACAATAGTACTTTGTGTACCAAGGCGGTAAAGTGAATGTTTTCCGGGGCGAAAAAAGATATGGCCAGGCGAGGCGCAGCCGAGGCTGGCTACTTTTTGAGGCCCGGAAAACCACTTTGCCGCCATGGTTCACACAATATTTTTTATGCTACACAACATTACTACACCATTTTTTACAATATCCAACAATATTATAGAACTAATAAGGTTTATTTTAAATATTAAATAGCAGGTACAATTTATAAAGAATATTCAATGTTAATGTTAAAAATAGGGTTGCTGATTACACAGTTCGCAAAAGAAATTCCCTGTTAGGATAAATTTGACAGTTGCAATTGTTCCGAAAATTTTGAAGTAACAGAAGATGATGCGAAATTTTTGAATATCTTGCTGGGTGAAAGTTTTTGATTTTTTAGCAATGTGTCCGACCGATTGCTTTTTTAGAAAAGCATTTACTTTTGTGTAAGTTCCAATGTGTACATCATCTCTAACTGATAACATAGCTTTTAATATTTAGTGCATTGACCAGTGTTGATGACTTATATTTTAGAGACAATTCCGATAACTAATTGTAAGCTAAAATGACGCTTTCGCTATCTCTTTATTTTTTTTAAACCACACCAGTTCATGAAATAATTATATTGTAGGTCATATTTTTTCTTTGATGTACTTGGTAACAAATTCATGGTGACCACTTTGGCTGCATCGCTAACTTCGGGTGGAGTACAATACTCCACCATTTCATCGCAATCTTCATCCATTATTACAATCACAAATTAAATACACCACAGATAATAAAGAAATAAATTCAATACACAAACGGAACGAAAAACTGACAGGTTAAATTATGCATTTGAAACTGTCCGCCAGGGAGCTGTCCGCGCGCCACCTACAACTATTTTGTCGGCTAGGCATTTTACGGTTTCTTTGTCCGGCTAGCCGTGCAAAGGCATCCTTTCTCCTTTCAGTAGAGAGGGAAAAATTGGATTTTCTCATAGTGTAGGATAAAAAAAATGATTCCTAAAAAAACCATAAACATGAACTAGTGATTGTTTCTTTTAATAAAATTTGTTTGTATATCTCTTGAGGTTGCATTCAAAACCACTTCTAATTTCTAATTGGTTGGATTAAAGTTAAATAAGCCGCCATCGATGAAATCGATAATCAGCGCTAACGTCTTTACCGTAAACTAAAAAGTTATCTATCTTTCTCATATGTGAATGACATTTTTTTGATTTGACCTGTATTGCTGTGTGCACATATTTGCAAGCTTTTTTAGCAACTAATTTACAAAAGGTCATGGCAGCTCGATTCATTTCAAAATTTGTATGTATGCACTTATTATTCTTACATTTAACAAATTAATTATCCGGCACATTATCGTCGATTACATAACACAAAAATTTTAGCAAACATTTTCATTAAATCGTTACAATCTTAGTTAGTGCTTTTAATCAATATATCATGAAATCATTAATTGCAAATAGTACAAAATTATGTAATTGTATTCTCAACTGACATCTAATTTTGAGGTTATGTCACATGTTCATTTCTCCAGGGGACGTGCAGAACCACCGGAAACCGTTTCTACAGCAGTGAAGTAAAAAAATGTACGTTAATACCTGGCGATGGTATCGGTCCAGAAATATCTGCAGCAGTTCAAAAAATATTTGCTGCAGCTAAAGTGCCCATCGAATGGGAAAGTGTTGACGTGACACCTGTCAGGGTAAGTTTCTAAAAATTAATTAGCAATCATGAATAACCTTGAATTGATCCTAAGGGACCTGATGGTAGAATGGGAATACCTCAAGCCGCAATCGATTCAGTAAACAGAAATAAAATCGGTCTGAAGGGACCTTTGATGACTCCTGTCGGCAAAGGGCACAGATCATTGAACCTTGCGCTCCGTAAAGAATTTAATCTTTTCGCTAATGTCAGGCCGTGCCGTACATTGGAAGGGTGAGTTTGAAATCTTGTGGTGCACTTAATGATGATTTAATTTTCAGATACAAAACTCTTTATGACAATGTTAATGTTGTAACCATTAGAGAAAATACTGAAGGAGAGTATTCGGGAATTGAGCACGAAATTGTTGAAGGGGTTGTGCAAAGTATTAAGCTTATTACTGAGGAGGCTTCTAGACGTGTTGCAGAATTTGCTTTTCAATATGCAAAGGAAAATCATAGGACCAAAGTCACAGCTGTGCACAAAGCCAACATTATGTAAGTAATGTTCAAATTAATCAGCAAAATGGTTGTGGCCTCAATCAACATTTGTATCATCCATTTTTAGTGCATCTATTTGTTATTCATTTAATGTGTAGGTGCCTCATACAATGTGTATCCTTTGGGCATTAAGTAAATGGGTTACAAATAATAAAAAATACAACAATTTTATCACTAAAAGACTTGGTAAATGATACACGACATTTGTTTGTAAACAAATAGGGAATGTTATTGTATTAACTATAAATGTTGCAATGAAGTAAATTGCTTATTAGTTAGTTTCTAATATTTATTTGTGTCAAGAAAATTTGCTTCCCATGCTTTTGCTTAAATAATGGAAGTAATGATTTCTGAAAATTTTTCTAGGTAAACTAGTGTAGATTCATTTAAAGGAAGTCGCCCGTAAAAATGTAACATGAAAATTATTCAATCCTCTGACACAATAAATTATGTGATTTCATTACAAGACAAAAAAGGAATCGACTTTCAGGCCTAATGACAATAATATTGTAAATTCGTACTTGTATTGTGAATGTTTTGGTTATAGGCGCATGTCTGATGGCTTGTTTTTACGTTGCTGTCGAGATATGGCAGAAAAGTATCCTGAGGTGAAATTCGAAGAAAGATATTTAGACACGGTGTGTCTAAACATGGTACAAGATCCCACCCAATACGATGTTCTAGTTATGCCAAATCTTTATGGCGATATTTTGTCTGATATGTGTGCTGGGTTGGTGGGTGGATTAGGACTCACTCCGTCCGGAAATATTGGCCTAAATGGAGCTCTTTTCGAATCGGTGGGTATTTAGGTTATAAATATTTAAATAAATTGTAAAATTTACAGGTTCATGGAACAGCCCCTGATATTGCAGGACAGGATAAAGCTAACCCCACAGCTCTATTACTATCAGGCGTTATGATGTTAAAGTATATGGGGTTGAATAGTCAGGCGGACATAATTGAAAAAGCTTGTTACGATGTTATTAAGGAAGCCAAATTTTTAACAGGTGATTTAGGTGGTAAATCGAAGTGCTCAGAATTTACCAATGAAATTTGTACGAAAATTGCTGCTGTATCAAAGTAATAAATTTTTGTTTGTTGAGCCATTTTTTTAGAGTGCAATCTTCTAATCTGTTATTTACAAATAAATTAGGAAATTGTAATTAGTATAGAATTGTGCAAATAAATATGCACATGTTACCACTAACTCTTCCCAGTTTAAACTTTTATAAGCCTTGAGTGAAAGCCTGTCAGGCAATTGATTTTTGCTTAAGTTATTTTCGTGTTTTAATTACTTAAAATGTCGTAAGCTTTTTATCTTATTTGGGAATTGTGTTTCATGCAATGTAATTTTTATTCATACTTGACTCGATATCTACATAATTTAATTCCTGTAGTACATCTGGAGGCTTCAATATTTTTACTGAGCCTGCTCTACTCAACTTTGCGAGTTTGTATTTCTGTACATAACATCTCTGATCTGAATCTATTCTTAGCATATTACCAAAAATTATTTCATCAGTATTATAGCAAGATTGCTTATAAAACTAGTCGTTTTACTGTAGATAATTGAAATTATTGTTACCTAAATGCCATTGTACAATTTAACTCTAATGTGTGCTGATTATTGATCAAAATTGTATAACTCTTGCACTATTTAATTGTGCCATTAGTATATTGAAGTTGTTTTGCATAATTTCCATTTAATTTACCAAAGCATATGTAAACCCTTCCGTATTTATTAAGAAACTATTTATTTTGTGAATGTACTTAAGAATTTTTTTCTTTGTGTGAATGTGCCCCGTTTTGTAATTTATGGAAATTTGTTGTTTACAATAATTCTTTAAAAACATGGGATGTTACCTCAAAAACTTTGAATAAAAATATAAAAGTGACAATAGGTTTGTTTAATTATTTTAGTTTTCCATAATGGTCTACACTTTCTGTTTGTGTGCATTACTTTAAACAATAATTTATTAATATACTAACACATGATAAATGAAGTTACAAAGACTAATAGATTTCTAAAGAAAAGCTAATAAACTTTTAACCCCATAACAAATACTTTTTAATTAATTAATCCAGCATTTTTAGTTGAAAACAAAACTATTTATGGATTGAAAATAAATTTTTTATTGTTAGTGGATTAGTAAACGAACAGAAGCAAAAAACTTAACAATAACTTAATTTACTTCAATACTGAAATAATTATAAACAATATTTTCTTAATAAAACAATATTAAAAATTTAGTTCTAGTGAAGCACTTTGAACATTAGGTGAAATGAGAATTTGGTTAAATTGAATTGTTGGAGTTACAGAAAAACGTCAGTTTTAGTTGTCAAAAATTGTAACGTAAACATTGTAACTCAATAATAATTATGGAATACTAACAAATAACAAAATTTTAGTTCATTTTAAATGTGAAACTGTGATATAATTTGAAACACGTTATTTTTTCTTTTTGTATCAGCATTAATCAGGTATCTGTTTGCGAACGACAGTATTTGTTGCCCTTGTTCCAAAACAAAGACCTTGAAGCTTACCAAGGTTCATTCAATTCATTCGCACTTTCGTCTTTAAATTTAATGATTCTGACACTTTTTTACTTTACTTTAATAACTCATAACTGTATTGTGTGAAGATGAGTAGTGTTCGATGCAGTTTAGCAACAGCAGGGAAGTTTGCATTGGTTACCCGTTCAACAAAGTTACAGCATGGTAAGTAGATTATGGTTTAATTTGTACCTTTTGTTGTTTTGCACTTGTAGGCAAGTTGGGGTGAATAAAATCAGTTGTACCTATCTACAGCAATCTTTTACCGTGCATTTTTTTTTTTTCAAAATACTAACGAAAAGGATTTTCCAAAGAAATAGATTTAATTTAATAGTTAAATTAATTTGAGAAATTAAAAAATAATTTTAGTTCTCATTTTAGGATCAGTGAATGTAAAGTTGATGAATTTAATTCAGGCGTAGGATCATTTGGTTAATCCTTTTACTCCAAATTATAAAACAGATTCTGACATAATAAAATTGTAAAATTTAAAATTAAGCATTTAAAATTTTTTGCAGTTGTTGTTTTTGCCATTTAGCAAATTCAGAGGCCTCTGGTCTAAAGGTCAGGCACATAATTTGTGTCAATTCTTTTGTAATGTATCGAAACAGGTTCAAAAAACTGAAATGATCCAAACCAGTATTTGATGTAAAATAACCAGGTTTGAAGTAAACAAGAATTCAACGTTATTTAATTTAAAAAAAAAATTAATTAAACTATGAAGCAAAATTAATCAACGATCAATGAACCACTACTTTAGTGGTTTTGTTCTTTAAAACTTGTATAAGAAAGGTTTCATTGCTCCTTAACAATAAGATAATAAAATTCTATTTGCAATGCAAATATGTACCTACATGTTAATTTAGTGTTTATTTATTTATTTTTGAATAATCAAATCCTACAAACTTATATAAATACCAATTATAGTACATTTGAGTTTTTTTTTTGTGATAATTTTTTAATAATTTAATTTGCCACTTTTTAATTTCCAGGAGTGTTAGCAGCAGTTTACAGTAGGCAATTCCCAGTGAATTTGAGAAATATCTCAACAAGTGTGATATATTTAAAGTCGACGGGTGCGGGCGACCCTCCAGGGGGCCCCCCACCAAAGGACGTCTCAGGAACGGCTGCTAACCCACCGAGTGGTGGTGCCGGCGGTGGCAAAAGTAAAAACACCCTTTCCTGTCCAAAATGCGGAGATCCTTGCACGCATGTCGAAACTTTCGTCAGCTCAACCAGATTCGTAAAGTGCGAAAAATGCCACCATTTTTTTGTGGTGCTGAGCGAAGTCGATAGCAAAAAGAAGGAAGGCGTGGAGGCTAAGAACAGTTTTCATAGGAAACCGCCGCCGCCGCCCAAAAAGATTTACGATTATCTGAATAAATATGTCGTTGGGCAAGAGCATGCAAAGAAGGTGAATGATTGGTGTCTGCTTGAGCGTGTAAAGTTATTTCTGGTTATAGGTGTTGTCTGTGGCTGTGTATAATCATTATAAGAGAATTTTCAACAATATTCCGTCCGTGCAGACCGGTAGTAATAACAGACAAGATATGGCTGTGATGGAACAAGGTCCACAACATAATTTCTCACACAGAGGTAAGTTATATTGCATTTCAAGCGGTATAAGGGCGCTTATTGGTTGGTGGAATTTCAAAAAAGCAAAAGGAAACGGAAGTTATTTTATTTCTTCAATTCATTCATTTCTTAATTTAAAAATACTGATTTGAAATTCTAAATATTCATAAGTAGTGTATAACTTGTAGACATTCTACATATCACAGGCATTAGTCACGGCAATGCAATGGGTTTGAACTTCAATCCTTCATCAGAAAATTCAGCCAACAGAGGATCCACTACCACCAGTGGCTCCGATGTTTTGGATAAAACTCCGCACGAATTGAAGCTAGAGAAAAGCAACATTCTTCTATTGGGGCCTACAGGATCCGGTATTATAATCTATTTCCCAAAAGCTTCATTTACTAATCACCAATCTTATAGGTAAAACTTTGTTGGCACAAACTGTCGCACAGTGTTTAGATGTGCCATTCGCTATATGTGATTGCACTACACTAACTCAAGCAGGTTATGTCGGTGAAGATATAGAAAGTGTCATCGGAAAATTACTTCAAGATGCTAGCTACAGTGTAGAACGAGCACAAATCGGTATAGTATTCTTAGATGAAGTGGACAAAATCGGTGCAGTTCCCGGCATTCATCAACTACGAGATGTCGGAGGTATTGATCCAAATCCCCCTTACTATCAATAAAAATCTCACAGAATTTTAATTTTAAGATTTTTATTGAAGAGAGGGTATTATGTGTCTAAATTTAATTTATTGATTGATTTCAGGCGAGGGTGTTCAGCAGGGTATGTTGAAAATGTTGGAAGGAACAGTTGTTAACGTACCTGAACGAAATTCGCCCAGAAAATTAAGAGGGGAAACCATACAAGTTGACACAACAAATATTTTATTCGTAGCCAGCGGTGCCTATAATGGTCTTGATCGACTCATTGCTCGTAGAAATCATCAAAATGTAAGTTTTATAAATAAATTAATTACGTTTTAACAGGTATTTCTTAGTACCTTGGATTTGGAGCCCCGGTCTCACAAAGTGAAGGAAGAAGGGCTGCATCACAACAAGCTTTACATCAAACATCTTTATCATCAGAAGATGAGAATTTAGAAAGGGATTTGGCTTTAAAGAAAGTCCAAGCTCGAGATCTCATCGAATTTGGTATGATTCCTGTGAGTTCTGGCATTAACCTTTTGATGTTATTTAAAAATAATAAAAAATTTACAGGAATTTGTAGGAAGATTTCCCGTTTTAGTACCGTTTCACAGTTTGAACGAGGCACTGCTAGTTCGCATATTAACTGAACCACGGAATGCAATTGTGCCGCAGTATCAGCGACTCTTTGCAATGGACCAGTGTGAATTGTCTTTTACTCCTGAGGCATTAAAATCAATTGCTCATCAAGCTATGGAAAGGAAGACCGGTGCGAGAGGATTAAGAGCTATTATGGTATGTCACAAATCATGTTTTTACTTATGGGCTCCATACACTCTCGATGTTGTACGACGTGCTTGTACGTACGTACAAAATCGTGCGATTTTGTACGTACGTTCCGCTTGCCCACACACCTTCGGTTTTGCTCGTACGTTCAATTTTCAACGATGTTTTAAAGGGATTCACTTTTTTGTGATTTTGTTAGTATTCGAGAAGATGTCGAAGCGTAATCTTCAATTATTAGCCGTTACAGTCGCGGTCATAAGAAAAAATAGCAAAAATAAACGTTCGAAGTGGTGTAAAGAGTGGTTTTTAGACGCAACGAGTTTTCGCACATAAATTTATTAGAGCATTTGAAACTTGAACCGCATGATTGGCGGAATTATTTGCGAATGGACGAAAGCAGTTATGTCGAATTGTTAAATTTAGTAACTCCTTTAATTGAAAAACAAAACACTAGACTGAGACAATCAATATCCGCACATGAGCGTTTGTCGGCAACTCTTCGGTTTTTGGCAAGTGGAGCAAGCTTTGAGGAATTGAAATATTCTACAATTGTTTCACCTCAGGCACTAGGAAAAATAATTTCGCAAACATGCCGTGCAATAATACATGCACTGAAAAATTATATCAAGGTACAGCTTGACAAACTTAGCTTGGCGGATGAGTCATGGATGCGTCGTAGACCGAAAGACCGCCCCTTAGCGGAGCTCAGTTCTTTATTGGTGGTCGCTCGCCAATACTAGTTATATCCTTATCTTAAGACACTCTCTCGCTTCCTTTTCTACGCAGGGTCATCCGCCAAGCTATTTCTGTCAAGCTGTAAGCTCTGTGTTTATTTTTCTCGAATTTATTAACAAATTAAATGCGTATTATTTTTTAAACCCTACAACCTCAATATTTATTTCTTAGAATTTTATAACCATACTTTGCCCTGTCTTTTAAAACTTTTGTCATAACACTGGGGTGGTCTTATGGGGAAAAAATTTTGAAAAAATACTGTGCTGACGAGACCGGCTTATTTTTTAAATGTTTATTACTCACAAAGCTCTTTCATTTGAAGAACAAATTACATTTTGACTTTTTGCAAATGGAAATGCCAAAAAGACACACCGAAAGTAGAACCTTATAAACCAAAAAAAAAAATAAGGAAAACGCTGTTTTTGTTCGCAATTATCGATAGGTCAATACACATTATTCAACTTCTTGTTTATTTGAATGACAAAGAGTATGCATACAAACTTTATTTAAATCACAAGCTATTAGCGCTACATACCAAATAGATAGTATTATATTGATTTTTAGAATTTATTGCAGCAAATGTCCTTTTTCGGCGTATCAGAAGAATGGTCAAATGGGCAAGCAATAAAGTAATTTCACTATATTGTATTTTAACCAAATAATCGCCTCAGCAAGGTTGTCCGCATTATCATTTTATGATCAGTTCTGGAATTCGGTCCCTGTAATTTGTTTCACCTGGCTTTAATGACACACTTTAGAAGTAAAAGAATATTTTGAATGACGAATTCTAAAGTGCATAAATTGTTTTACAAAGGAACTGCATAAATATTGCATTTATTGATTTTTGAGTTCAATAAGATATTGTAACCAACTTTTGCGTTAATCGGCGATTAACGCACTTCTTGATCAAATAACTATAAATTTAAATAAATAAATTTTTTTCCAAATACAACAGATTCATAAAGGTAAAATCATTCAAAATGTTTACTTTTATTTTAAATTTTAGCTTAAAAATCTCCCTCTAGCTGCAATATTTAATAAAAATAAAGTAAATAAAGTTTACGAATATGGATAGCTTCGAGTTCAAAATCGGCATGCAAAAGTCGTCGAAAACTGGTTTCGTACGATGTTGCTGGTTCGATTTTGTTCGTCGTGGTTGTCACCATACACTCTCGTGTTTGAACGTACGATTTTGTACGTACGTACAAGCACGTCGTACAACATCGTGAGTGTGTGGAGCCCATTACTTAAAGGAGCGCGATACACAAAAAAAAATCTTTTTAAATTATTATTTAATGTTAAATTATTGTAGTCAGAACTATTACAAACTATTTGGTAAAAATCCAATGTAAAAAAAAAATTGTTTTAGAAGATATTAAGACATTTAGAATTGCCGTGTGACATCACAGGGTTCGACCCAAGCGACCGGTGTATCTTTTACGTGTAAAAGCTACTCGCTTTGCACAATGATTTATCTACCTAAAAATTATATTTTTAATGCTTAATTTATATGAGACTGTGTGAATGGTTGTGCCAAAGACGATAAAAGAATCAGAATTTTAATACGGTGTTTAGTTATTTTTTTAAATATTAAACAAAAACAGCACTGACTGGGCGTTCCGTCCCTATATTATTTAAGTGTGCGTATAAACAGTCATAGCTCACAGAATATAAATTTTTTTTTTTAAAAAACTAGACTATTAAAATTTTTGTTGCACTATCGTTTTCAGTACAAAAAAATAGTCTAAATGCTCGTAACAAAATTTCGAAAATATAATTTAATATACATTATAAAAATTTTACAATAATCATATTAGCCCATTAGCACCCAGCGTTCTCTTTTGAGGACACTTGTTTATGAATTTTTTTTCACCACGTAACGTAAACCACTGTGCTCCGCCTTTTCAAAAAATAGACATAATAATCAGTGGGTATCTTTACTAAGTATACCCCAAACTCGCATTTAGTGTGAATTGTGAATTTATAAACATTGGTTCTTTTTAAGAGCGTGCATTGTTTGATATTTTCTACAATTCAAAATATACATCATAATGTAAGTATCCTTTATTTATATTTTACTAAAGATAATGTACATATGTGTACATGACAAAATTTTTATACACTGTAAGATATATTTCTTGCAAAGTGAAAGAGATTATTGGTCCGAGGATGAAGATTTAGGAGTGTCACTAGTACGCAATGCTTTGAGCAGAAATGCTTATCTTGAAATGAAGTCAGTAATTCATTTTCAAGATAACGCAATAGCAGCGCAAAATAAAAACGATAATTCAAATTTTCGCAAATGGGGTATTTTTAATCAAAATTTATCAATAGATGAAATGATCGTTAGATATTATGGTCATAATTCCTTAAAACAATTTATTCAGGCTAAACCTACAAATTGTGGGCTATGTGTGGAGAAGACGGATATTGTTACAACTTTTCCCTATATTGTGGCAAGGAATCGGGAGAAGAAGATACATATGAATCGTTAGGGACTAGAGTTGTCACTAAAATGTTGTCCGTAGTGGAAAATCCTGAAAGCCACAGTATTTATTTCGATAACTTTTTCAGTAATTACTCGCTGTTTCTGAAGTTAACTCAAATGGGATTTCATGCAAGTGGGACAATTAGGGAAAATAGAACCCAAAAATGCCCCATGAAATCTTCGAAAGAATTGGAAAAGTCAGAAAGAGGAAGTTATGACTACCAATTTGATGAAGAAAATGAAATACTCATTTTGAAATGGAACGGCAACAAATGTGTCTCAGTAGCTTCCAATTTTGATTCAATCGAACCACTAGCAACAGTGCATCGATGGAGCTGCAAAAAAAGAGCGGATAGCTGTCCCACAACCCAACATAGTGCACAATTACAATAGTTACATGGGCGGTATAGACCAGCACGACTGGCTCCTAGAAAAACACTCAATTGCGGTGAAGGGCAAAAAATGGTATTGGTGTCTAGTGACTAGAATCATAAACATGTCAGTTGTAAATGCCTTTTTATTATATCGAAAAGTAAATGGAAAAAAATCAATTTCCATAAAGGATTTTAGAAGGCAAATAGCTATCCACTATCTCAAAATTGGTCATGGGCGACGAGTTATAAAAGGACGGCCCATAAGCCTGCTATCGACTTCAAAATCGAGTATTCCAGACAGCGTACGATTTGACGAAAGAGGGCATTTTATCGAAAAACACAAGAAACAACGTCGTGTCAATTTGGTAGCTGTAAGGGTAAACCTAGGACCTTTTGCAGCAAATGTAATATAACACTATGTGCTGAATGTTCTATAAAATTTCATAAAAAAAGTTAATTTTGTTTACTTATATTGTATGTATGTTTATTTTTTAAGATTAATATTTTCAATTTTTTGCAATATGTATAAATTTATCGATTTTTCATTTTATTTACAACAATAAATCTAGTTTTATTATTATTATATATTTTATGTACTTAGTTCGGTCATTATATTGAAAGACATACTCGCGTACTCCTAGCGTTCTCAATTGAGGACGGCCTTTTGTGACAAAACCAACGTTGAGCAATTAATTTCCGCTATGGCATTTCATTCTAATTGTTCAAAATTGCATATTCACTAAGTTTGGTAAAAATGAATCAAAAAAAAATAAATTGGGCGTTAATGGGTTAAAAACATTAATACTAACTTAAAATATTATAAATCAATTAACAAAAAAACACCAAAACACACTAAAAATTATGTTAAGTTAAATAATTCGTCCAGAGAAGAAGAAATAGGCACAGTTCCCAGAACGCTGGCTGCGTTACCCCTCTGAATGGCAATACTAATTCGTTGTTTTAAGTAAGTTTTCGCCTGAGGAATACCTGTGACGTCAATAATACGTCTTTTCAAAACATCCAACAATGATAGAGCGCTCATACTCCAAGGACCAAAAGTTTCAACAGCAAAAGTAGGTAAATTATCGTGTGAAGGGAACATTTTTTACATGTGTAAGATAGGCCGCTACGCTGAGCTCGACCCAGTGATGTCACGCGCCTATTTTAAATTTATTATAACTCGTCAAATAACCTGAGTAGAAACATAACACATACACCATTTTTCTTAGAATTAAACGTACTTTTAAATTAAACGAACTTATTTTTTGTGTATTGTGCACCTTTAACCCCAAATCCTTCTACCGTTCAGTGTAATACTGCAGAGTTGAGTTTATTTTCTTTTTCCACTTTATTATTCTTGTCATGTGCTTTTCTATTGCTTCTCTGAGTATGAACACTGGGTTTTGCGTGCTTGTGCTTCTCCTGAAACTATATTGTGATTCCTCCAATTGTTGTCATCCTTGTTTTCATTACTATAGCTGGTATGCACATTAAAGTTATGCACTCTCTTAAATATCAGCAAGATAATTCCTGTACTCCACTTCTTGGGTACTTTCTTTTCTCCAATGATCTTATTTAATAGTTTTCTGTATACTTGTGTTTCATCTAAATTTTTGAGGTGTAGTTTCTTTAATTAATAAATTAATCGATTTTTAGGAAACTTTATTGCTGGAACCGATGTTTGAAGTGCCGGGTTCTGGAATTTCTTGTGTCCACGTAACAGAAGATTATGTGCAAGGAAATACCGGTCCGGAATATATTAATAACTGCGCTGCAGTCGATGCTACCACTGAAGAAGAAGATTTAAAAACTTCCATCAGATTGAAACAGTAAGAAATTAAGAAATTAAATTCAGTTCCGGTTAAACTCCCCTTTTTAGATAAGAACTCTATATATCATGCTATAACTAAGAACATTAATGTAAAATAGAATTTTGAAATCTTTCATGGGATATTAGTTGACAAATATGATTAACTTGTGTAAATAATAAATTAGCATCTGTAAGAAAATCTACTTCAATTGTGCCATGAATTTTATGTCATTGGAAGATACCAGTAGGAATTACAAAACAATTGGAAACAAATAATTTTTATTGAATATTTTAGAACTGTGTTTTACAAGTATGTAATGTTTATCGGCTTTTGGATAAATAATGAATCTACAATTGACCTGGTTTTTTATCGTTATACTCAAATTTAGGAGAACGATTAGTAATTTTTTAAATGGATATCAAATTTAACTGTAAGTTGTAATTTACAAAATGTGATTGGCGGCACTTAACATCTAATGATGATTACGTTGTACAAATTTATCATGAAGTGTTGCGAAAGTGTTTTATTTTCTTCAAAATGTTGTAAATTTTATTATAGTACATTATGAAGTAGACTATAAATATAATGTATTGAAATGAAAATTAAGACCCACAAAAACAAAACAAACAAGGCTTTCTGAAAATAATTTTAGTTGTGTGTAACATGTAAATAAATAGTATACACTGCTACTTGCTGATTTTTACTTTTTTTTATTTTATCCACAATAAATTACTACCTCATCCCCAATCCTCCTGCGGCCGTAATTACTTCTCCTGTGACATATTTCGCATCTTCGCTCACCAAAAATGCAGCCACTCCAGCGATATCGTCAACTTCTCCAATTCTTAAAAATTAGTTTTAATAAACAATCTTATATTTTAAATGTTAATTTACCTTCCCATTGGTATTATATCCGTTTCTTGCTTTTCTTTTTCTGGAGTTGTTCTCAACTAAAATGTTACATAAATTATTGACAAAAATTTTCTTTTTTCAAAGTACAGTCAAGCTCGCTTATAATGGACCAAATGATAAGTTTGATTTAACTAAAGAATCCGTCTCAAAATTCCACGTTTTGTAAAGTGAAAATGGTACTTACTATAGCAGAAAAGGATGTGTAGATATGACCGGCAGCTATTTAATTAACTGTAATGTTTTCGGAAGCCAATTCTTTTGCAGCCACCTTAGTTAAGCCGTTTAACGCAACTTTGCCGACACAATATGCGCCCAGTAACTAAAATTGTTGAACCAGTTAGTTGACTAAAATATAAATATTGTACTTACCGCTGGAAAATAATTAGCCGCTGCAGTGGATATATACACAATTTTTCCTCCGCCCCTCTTTTTATAATACGGCAAAACCTCCTTAGTCAGTAAATATGACGATTTTAGATTGACATCAATAACCTTATCCCACGCACTTTCCGCGCACTAAACAAATTGAAGAAACGGTAATATCTTAGTTTTAATTTTTATGAAAACTATTATAGTTACCTCAAACACAGGACCTACTGCAGGATTGACTGCTACATTGGAAACGAGGATGTCAATTCCACCGAAATTATTATACGCCTGAAATCAAATCGATTATTATTCCCATTTCAGCGATGTTACAATGTTGCAATCATGCAATTGTGATGTTTTGTGTTTAGGGAGTTCATTACCTCATTATATAATTTTTTTCTGTCTTCTGAATTAGAAACGTGGCAAACTGATCCAATAACATCTAGATTTTGATTTTTAAGTTTGGAGACTGCCGCGTCAACATTTCCTTGATTCCTACTCGATATAACAACTTTTGCACCTTCTTTCGCTAAGCGCTCCGCGATGGCAAATCCTATTCTAAAATTTACAAAATTTCAATTTTCATAAACTTATTATAATTATCCATACCCATAAGAAGACCCCGTAACTACCGCTACTTTACCAACGAATCGTTGCATTTTCAATACTCAAATGAAAATTTCGAAAGCTGCATAAGAAGTAGTTATTGCAAAGATATAGTTGTCAAAGTACACTTTTAAACAGAGTTTTAGCTCGTTTTGATAATAATTTATGGAGAACGAAATGCTTGTAAAAGATAACAAGAAAAAAGAACCAATGGTTTCAATCTTATACAGAGTGAACATGAATAAATGTGGGTTGAGTGGACTGTTTAGCTGTTAATTGTCAAAATGACGTTTCTTAAACTTTTTTTACTTGATTCATTGGAAAAGACAAATTTCGTAGCTCACTTGACCTCATTAAGGTTTTGTCTACTTTGTGCATTCGAATTAAATGTATGGCCTATCTATTAAATTATAAGTTTTAATATTGGAATTATTGACATTGATAAAGCCAATGTCGTAATGTTTCCAGCCGTGGCGCGGTGCGTTTAGACACAAAAGATGGTGTAACTGTCGCGGGCCATTTTTGATAGCAGCCTAGTGTTGTTTATTTTTTCATTATTTTCCAGGCTCGCTGTCTGCCCCACAATTGTTTTAATGTATATGGTGTGTTCTTTAAATCCAGAAACGGTTAAAAGGCTGTGAAACGTTTTTTTTTTACTTTATATTGGTAGTACTTAATACAATTTTGACAGAATCACTTATATGTTGCAGAATATTGAAGATAAAGTCGTATTACTTTCTTTGGCAAAAGCGTTTTGTGCAATATTTTCTAATTTTAAAGTTACATTATTAATATGACCTTAAACTGGCAGATGTAAAATGGCAATGCTATCAACATAAAGTAAAAAAATACTTTATCGCAGCCTTCTAACCGTTTCTGGAATTAAAAAACATATTATAGTCAATTATCGTCAACCGACGATGCACTTTCAGATAATAGATAATATAAAAGAAACACTTAATGAACTTTTCGGAGGTCGCATGTATTTTTGAGTGAAGAATGGTCGCGCGCGGACTGCTACTCCGCAATAAGAATGCCATATAATTAATGAATTTCTAAAATAAATTAAAAATCGGCCAAGAGCGAGTCAGGCTCGCACAATTAGGGTTCCATACTAAAACAACCATTTTCACGCAACTATTACATTGTCGATATTCTACGCAGTTTCCCTGTAATCTATGGCTTAATATCTACTAACACTATTAAAATCAAAATGTTTGCTTTAGAAACCTAGGAGAACGGGGGGGGGTCATTTTTTGCTTATTTTTAGCTATATCATTAAGATCACTGAACTTAAAATTATAAAAATAATATTTTTGGAATCCTTACAGTTAGTTCTTTAAAATGATACCACACACGATATGTTCATTTAAACTTTTTTTTAATTGGTACCAAACTGACCCCCGTTATTAATCTAAAAATAAATTTTTATCTAGTTATAATGAGCGATATATGTGCGCTTCATCAAAATCTATCATTACAATTTCAAGTTTCTACGTTACTTAGTTTTTGAGAAAAGCCCCTGTGGCAGACGGGCGGACACCGAACTGATCTTATAAGGGTTCCGTTTTTTCCTTTTAAGGTACGGAACCCTAAAAACAACACACTTTGCCACAAAGTCGCATTGCATTTCTGTTGAAACTTCTAAATTAATATCATAAACAAAATGAAACTCAAGCATGTTGAATAAAATAGAAAATAGAGAACGCATTAAGGTGTTATCCCAAAAACATTAACGTTGCTATAAGTGAGAGTCTGCATGTGACCTCCGAAAGGTTAAATAATTCGTACATATCAACACATTATTTATTGAAAAAAATATGTTATAAAAAGTTGCAGGAAGATAGTAGTCAGATGTACTTCACACAGTGTTAAATAAAAGAGATAACAACCCATGTTTTAATAATCTAAAATAACGCATAAAATTATAATCTTCCTCCCAATCCTCCTGCCGCAAGAATTGTTTCTCCCGTGATGAAAGCAGCATCATCACTGACTAAAAATGCAGCTATTCCAGCCATTTCTTTCGCATCTCCAAATCTTAAAAGTCATAGTCAATAAACAGTCCAACTATTTTAAAATACATATTTACCTTTTCATTGGAATTCTTTCAACTTCTTTCCTTTTTTGGTCTGGAGTTTTTCTCATCTAAAATAAATAATGGTAAAAATTGTTTGTATCTTCCCAGCAAACGAAAGCATCGTAGCGATATTGCGTTAACGTCGCTTTATTAAACGTATCCTCGACGTTTCTTAAACGTTTCTGTAAAAACCTAAGAGATAATACTTACTATAGCAGAAAATTGGGTTTCTATATGCCCGGGAGCTAGGCAATTGACTGTAATATTTTCCGAAGCTAACGCCTTTCCGGCTACTTTAGCCAAGCCATTTAGCGCTACCTTACTCACACAATATGCCCCCAGTAACTGCAATTTGTTATTATAATTATTTACTAATGCAATTTAAACGTTATTTACTGCTCTAAGGTCATAAGCTCCCATTGTGGATATATAAACGATCTTCCCTCCTCCTCTTTTTTTAAAATAAGGCAAAATTTCTTTCGTTAACATAAATGCTGATTTTAGATTGACATCAAAAATTTTATCCCATTGACTTTCGGTGCACTAAAACAGTTATTGTGGTATTTACCGAAGTTCAGAAGTAATGTCGTTAGTTTTAGACTACCCATCCTACTATGACATTAGATGTTACGATTTCCATTCTCACACCGACTGAACATAACAGTCTAATGGCAACGTATGATGGGTGCTTAAAAGTTATTTTTTATTTTAATTTAAAAAACTTACATCAAATGTAGGACCCACTGCTGGATTAACTCCTGCATTTGAAACAAGAATATCAATGCCGCCAAATTTATTATAAGCCTGAAATAAAATTAGCTTATGTGAGAAACTTTTTTTGGTGTATGTACTTAAGTTGTTGCTTGTTTTTAATGTCTACAAAATTGAAATGAACAGATTTTGTCACAACGCAATAGCGCCCACGTCGGTAAAACTGTCATTTTAGTTGTCAAGTAATTTATAACTATCTAAAGGCGCGTCCAGACTTAGTAATAAGTTATTGAAACCTTGTTTCCCTGTAACACTGAAAACTTTTTGACGTGTATAGGATTCCTCGTTGACCCAAGAAAGACAGAAAAAAGGTTATTCCGAATATTTTCGAGATTTCGCCGAAAAGCACCAATTTGTATACTTTTTCAACCAATTTTTGTTACCGGTCAGTTGTCGGTAAATATCAAACGAAATTTGAAACATCTGGAATACAACTGTCGTAGGTAGGTAGATTCGAATGCATTTATTTATGTTCGGTAATAAAGTACTTAAAGCATGAAGCTTCTGGTAGAACTGTATTTTGCATAATCGGTTGATACAAAAAAAAGTTAGTCAAAGTATCAATGGTAAATCAGGAAGACTTTCTTCTCGCAGCTGCAGCATATGTAATTTTAAGTGGTGCACAGAAAAAGGAAAAGAAAAGATTTTGGATTTGCCCATTGTTAAGGTCTCGAAAGCGATACAGTGGCAGTGGGCAGTGACATGATCAACGATTTAAAAGCCGACGACATTGTTCCGTTTGTAATTAACCCTTTGAGTGCCAAAATGATTTTTAGAGAATTAGCTAAAATTGCCAATTCCAAAAACAATAAACAATAATCGATAAGTATGAAAGAGAGATCGATCGTATTAGTTAGTGCGGGAGCAAAAGCGCGATCGTGCTCCTGGCATTTTCGGCCAGTGTATTGAGGAGCGCGATCGCGCTGCTTGGCACGCAAAGGGTTACTGATCAATTGCGGTGTGACGGAAATTTTAAAAATTTTGCCAGAATGCTAAGCGCCGGTTTTGAATTTTTAATCAACGAAGTGGGACATAAAATATGTAAAACGATTTCCCAACTAAACTGCCAAATATGTAGTTCCTAAAGACGCAGTTAAAAGCTTTTAAAATAAGAAATTTATAACCATCATAAAATTTGTCACAGCACAAAAGAATTAGAAAATTTGCGATATTCAAGGGACGATTTGCATGCCAATTGTGGTTGCTGGGGCCACTGACCTGCTTAAATAATGACAATTTTAAAATTTCCTGTTCTGTTGATTTTCAATTATCTTCAATTTTAGCCTTTTATAATGTTGAGCTTGTGTTTGTTCTTTAACCCTTTAAGGACGTATGTCATCCATACGCGTCACACTAGAAAAGAAGTAGTTTTCCCGAATTCCGCACATTCGCGGCACAAATCTAACTACATCAGAATAAATTCCGTCCCATGGGATCTGTAACCGAAAATAAATTACGTTCTTAAAGGGTTACAATGTTTAATTTGTGTGTCTAAATTGGTGTCTTCGGACGTATTTAATAAAATAATAATAAAGGAATTAACAATCACAATAAAATATTTTTGACCTTCTGGTAGTCTAATTAGGGACGGTTTATCGATTCTAAGTTTATAAGGTCAGTAAAATTTGCCAGTCGAATAATATCATTATTATATAAAAATAATATTAATATAATATTTAACAAACACTTCGATTTGCTTCGATTTGCTGTCGCGGTAACTGCGTGACGTAACTAGGTGCGAACTCGTAAGATTTACCCCATCCAAAAATCGTCTAACGCGCCTAAAGAAGTTTTCACTTCAAAAATAACTTGTTGCTCTTCGTCGAAATTTTGATAACATGTAAAATAACTTTGTTAATAACAATGTTTCCGACAAGTCTGGACGCGCCTTTACACAGTGCTCTTATTGTCATGGAACGCTTGGGAACGGCGTTCCACCACCTGTTTTCGACGATTTTTTTTTTTTAAATAGCTGTTGGTCTAAATAAAATCGCCCTGTTGAGCGTCCCACTACCTTTTTTCTACAAAAAGAGCACTGATCTTACAAATGACGCACACGCACACGCGATACTGTAAGAGTACTAATGGAATTCTTTTTTTAATGCTTTTTTTCCTCGATTTTCGCAAAATACCGAAAATTACAGTCGTATTGCATCTATTAATTACCTCGTCATATAATTTTTTTCTGTCTTCTAATTTGGAAACGTGGCATACTACTCCGGCAGCTTGTAAATTTTGATTTTTAAGTTTAGCAACTGCCGTATCGACGTTTTCTTGCTTCCTGCTGCTAACAACAACCTTTGCCCCCTCTTGCGCTAATCGCTCTGCGATTGCAAAGCCTATTCTAAATTTAATTTTTTATCAATTTAAAAATCTTTGTAAACACAAATTGCATACCCATAAGAAGAAGCCGTAACAACTGCTACCTTACCATCTAATCGATGCTTTATCACACAATTCATAATGAACGACTAAGAATTGGGAAAAAATCTTGTAGAACTGAAAATAGTAATGCATGGTAATGAAATATATTACAAAGATAACAATATTGTGTAAGTAAATAAAACAGTATGTGAAATCACTTTGATTAATGTAAATTTATGTACAAACATGAAATTAAAATACGCGTAATCAGATAACAGGAGAAAGATTATTTTAATTTGTTATGGTAACTAAATCAAAGTTCATTTTCTCTTATTTATTTATGTTTTCTGGGCTATTTTAAATACAACAATGGAAAATTTATAAATTTAAATATAAATTGATTTCAAATTATCTCGCTTTTTTGTAATATGGGCATTTCACGCGAAGCGGACACCCCAAAAATTTTAACTCTTCAAATTTGCTTTTACTTGGGTATGCTGGAAATTTCACAGGCGTAATCTACACATTTTCAGCTATTTTTTGAGATATTTGGGGAAGATTTAAAAATGGTCGAAGTTTCTGAAAATTTAATTTTTTTATAGAAAATAAAATTCAAATTAAAAATTCGAGTCCACTGCGAGAAAGAGCATACAATTTTCTACAAATGTCATCCCCAAACTTAGCTTAGTTCCCTAGCTGCCTCTGAAATATACCATGTACGGCGCCTAACCCAAATTTTAAGCACTCATAAAGCGCAAAGTAGACTTGGCACGCGAAAATAATTTCATGGTTGTGATAAGACCTCAGCATATCTAAGTAAAAGCAAATTTAAAGAGTAAACATTTTTTGTGACGCTTGACATCAATTACTGACGAAATCTTCAAATTTAAACCATTACTTGCTATTAGTTAGTTCGCATAATGGGTTGTATAAGTTTGATGGCTGCTGAAAAATTACAATAAATTTTCGCGAAAGGACAATTCTAATTACGTATAATAAAGTAAACTTCAAATACAACAAATTATTAAATTAAATATCAGAACAATATATTGGTTATTAAAATTACGGTTTTTCATCGTTATCTTCATCATCAGAGCTTGTGCATGAATCTTCATTTTGGACAGATCCCTTTTCCTGCATTTCCATATATCTGTAAAAAATTTCATTAAATACATTAAGTTACAATGTACTTTCGTATACTTTTGGCATATCTGAGATATTCCCTTTTCAGCAGCCTCTTTGTGACTTTTAAGTTTTGCTTCCAATATTGCATTACTGGACGCCGGATCTACATCAGTCGACAAAAACTGGCTGTGAACTTGATACAAATCCAATTTACGTCTTTTCTGTAGCAGATTACCTAATTGTTCAAAACAATATTTCACTAGAACAACAACATTAAAATCTGTAGCTATGAAAATGTTAAATATATTAAATGTTTTTCCCAAAAACCAATAAACAAATTAATTAATAAATAATAATAATTAATAATTAATTAATAAGGTTTTTAGGCTGCATCAGGTCAAAGATCATCACACCTTCATATTTTATTTCATCTTCAGTGAATTTTAATTCCTCAGTTTCAATACATTTCCTGATGCATTTATCCATATCGCAATAAGATGGAAATTGTTTATTGCTTTTGTAAATTTTGTTTATGGCTCTATTAATGCTGGGATGTTTGGACCTGGAAAAGTCTAATTTCCTAAATACTAAACGATCAGCATGTGGATCTTGATTGTTATATTTACACCATTTTTGGTAAATTTTTGCAGCTCTCTCCTTATATCTGAAAATAACCATTAAGATTAACTTTATAATTGAATTAACATTTTTGAAGAAATAAGTCCAAATAAGAAAAGAATTTAGGGATCAATTTCAAGTTGGAAATCGACTCGAATTGAAAGGTACTCTCGCGATCGCTGGGGCACCTCGAGTAGCTGATGGAGGGATTGGTGCATTTATATAAGCAGTCGCGAGAGTAAAGCAATTCGAGTCGCACCGAGATAGCAATTTACATTATAAAAGTTGTGCTGCAAATCCCAACTGGAAATTGACCCCTTAGAAAACATACTTTTGTACTTTCATATAACTTGAATTTTCTTCTTGTTCAAAGTCAACTTCCTCTTGTTCTAGATTCCTCACTTTTCTCCTAATTTTGTGTAAACTGTAGCTTAAGCGTTTAATCATCACTTCTTGCTTTTCATCAATAACTTCATCGTTCTGATTACATCTATATTTTAAATCTTTATACATTTGATTAAAACTCACTAACGGATGGTCTTCTCCATTTTTTATACTTTCAGTTTTTTGCACGAGGTTTTGATGCAGTTCTTCTAAATCGTTGCACTTTTTTGAAACTTTTTCATAAACTTTCATTACGTAAGGAACTTTAGAAACTACAATCTTTCGATGCGATACATTTTTGACTGTGGATGTGCAAGCATCAATGAAATTTGAAATTTCCCTGTGCAGCAGTGCAGCTTCTGTGGAGGAACCTGAAATTTCCTTGTCTTCGCAAATGGTTATTGCAGGAAATTCTAGAATTTCTTTGTCTTCACAAATCGTGACTGCAGGAAGTTCCGGAATCTCATCATCCTCACAAATGGTTTCTGCAGGAAGTAACGGAATTTCCTCATCTTCACAAATAGTAACTGCAGGAAGTTCTGGAATCATCCTGTCCTCACAAATGGTTTCTGCTGGTAATAACGCAATTTCATCATCTTCACAAATAGTTTCTGCAGGAAGTAAGGGAATTTCAGAGTCAGACAATTTACATTCATCGTCTGAAAGTATGATGCAGCTGTCAGCAACTGATCCGAGACCACTGTTATTATCAATTTTTATTTTCTGAAACACAATACGAATAAAAATGTTGATATTATTAGTTAATATTAAAAAAACTTTTGCTGGAGGTTCCTCTTCATCTTCTGATGAAGACACTGTGATGACTTCAGACATAGTCGAAAAAGTTTCAAGCGACTTAAATTGAACAATTCTCTAAATTATATTATTACAGTGATAAACAAAAATTAACATTCAAGATAGTCACGAACATAACACTATTTTTGAAACCTAAATAATCTCAACAAGAAATTGCAATTAGGCTCTCTCACTAAGAAATAATTATTTGTACTTCATCTATGATCACATCTGAAATTTCGTATCAATTTGTGTCCGCAATTGATGTCGACCACATTTATAAACGTTGTTTTATTATCAACCATGCAACCCAGGGAGGTTAGGTTAGGTTAGTATACGACCTACGATGCAACCTTGTGATGCAACCCAATGCATCCTGACGCGCCAACTGAAATAAATTTCAAAAATAAAAATTATCTGGAGATCATGGACAAAATTGACCACAGACCGCTGGCATTTAAATAAGCCTATATTAATAAATAATCACATTTGATTACATTTTAATTTACCGAAAATTTAATTATGAATAATGTTGGCGTCCATAAAATCTGTGTTGGTATTCGTGGAAGTCAAATGCATCAATATTAACCTAGTATTCGTGCCAGTTTACTTGTTTTTTGATATATTCCTTTCTTATTTCTTTATAAGAAAGATATTGCTGCTTATATTAGTTTACGTAGATGGATCTAACTAGGTATTTACATAAAATAGGATTCCTCTAGTATTCTTAACCTGTTAATGCTGATTTAGCTTATTGCCTCTTCCTACCCAAACGGTTTGGGATAGAGATGATGAAAAACGACAAAAAGCTGCCTCAAAGGATTCTGCTATTCAAGTCATCGCCCATCCCATCGCACCCCCGTATGGGCAAAGAAGAGGTTGGGTACCACGAAAGAACACCGATTTTGGAGGTTTGTTTGCAATATTTGAACTATTGAGAACGAATTCACTAATATTCCAATAATTATGTAGATGGAGGGGCTTTTCCTGAAGTTCATGTTGCCCAATACCCATTGGATATGGGCGTCAAAGGCAAGGAATCAACATCTAATGCGATAGCAGTCCAACTGGATGCAGAAGGCAGAGTTAAATATGATATAATCGCAAGGCAAAATCATTCAAAGGATAAAGTGGTTTATTCAAAATTATCAGACTTATTACCGGCTGAAATGGTGGCTGATAATGATCCTAGCCTGCAAAAACCGTCACAAGAAGAGGTCGATGAAATCACTGAAAAGACCAGGCAAGCGTTACAGAGACTCACAAATTCGAAAATTACAGCTGCCATGCCTGTACGATGTGCCGACAAACAGGTAAATTTCTGTTACTATTTGTCAATTTGTTTTTATGTTAAAATTACAGGGACCGGCACAATTTATTCGATACACCCCTTCGCAACAAGGAGCTGCATTCAACTCAGGGGCCAAGCAACGCGTAATACGTTTGGTTGATGCTCAAGTCGATCCCATGGAACCGCCTCGATTTCGTGTCAACAAAAAAATTCCAAGAGGTCCCCCTTCGCCTCCGGCTCCTGTTTTGCACAGTCCAACACGTCGGGTGACTGTTAAGGAACAAAAAGAATGGAAGATTCCTCCTTGCATATCAAATTGGAAAAATGCTAAAGGTTACACCGTGCCCTTGGACAAAAGGTTGGCTGCAGATGGACGAGGCCTCCAGCAGTTGCACATCAATGAAAATTTTGCTAAACTCGCAGAAGCTTTGTACATTGCTGACCGTAAAGCTCGCGAAGCGGTCGAAACCAGAGCACAGTTAGAACGAAAACTGGCTCAGAAAGAAAAAGAACAAAAGGAGGAGCATTTGAGGCAGCTCGCTCAGAAGGCACGTGACGAACGAGCCGGCATTAAAACCGTTCACGTACCTACTGAAATAGTGTCGACAGAGGAAGAACGTGAAAGAGATTTACTTCGCCAAGATCGTCACAAGGAACGAGCCAGGGAACGAAACCTTGCAAGGGCTGCTCCTGAAAAAAGGACCAAGTTACAAAAGGAACGCGAAAGGGACATATCCGAACAGATTGCTTTGGGCATGCCGGCTAGAGGTGTGACATCAGGAGAAACACAGTTCGATCAACGTTTGTTCGGGCAAGCTCAAGGCCTGGGACAAGGATATGCCGACGATGAGGCATACAATGTTTATGATAAGCCCTGGAGGGAGGGAGGTTCAATGGCAAACCATCTTTATCGTCCTAGCCGCAATATCGACAAGGACGCTTATGGAGAAGATCTTGAAAAACTTGTTAAAACTAATCGGTAACTTTTTGCTAAGTAATGGCATGAAATACAATTTTATTTTTTAGGTTTGTACCTGACAAGGAATTTAGTGGAACTGATCGCACCACTGCCGCAAACCGATCAGGACCGGTACAATTTGAAAAGGAGGAAGATCCGTTCGGGCTTGATCAGTTCTTGAGTCAAGCCAAACGTGCAAGCAAACGCAAGGAGCCAGAAAGACGAGATGAACGAGAAAAACGTAAACGAAGAGATTGAATGTACAAAAGTTATTACTTCCTAGTGATTTTAACCTATTGTTGCTTTAATTATTAGTTCATTTTTCCGCAATTTATTGGCAAATTATCAATTTTTATATAAGAATGTACCATTATGCATTATATTTAAATGAATTTGAATTTTTGACTTGTAGCCATTTTGATTCGTCAACTAATTTTTGTGGCGCCATCTGCGATAAAAAAGTAAGCTGTAAATTAAGTTTCAAAAACCCGGAGAGGTATTTTTAAAAACTTTATTTATTTGTTGATTACAAAATAAAGGCAAATTACAGACTATTAAAGACTGATTGAAGATTATTGCTTAAACAATTTTTGTAACATTTATAGTATTCCTAATGTCCAGCTAAGAACATTTTGACACGTGCCGTAAGACGACGCCAAGAGTAGAAAACATCATTGATCGCATTCACCGGATGCATGCGTTGCTTGACCATGACACGCGCAACTCATTTTGTTATGAATGCTGAACTCTGCACATAACTTGTATGAAATTGCCGGTTAAAACGTCAGTTTTTTAAACAATTTACATTTATGCTGTAATTACACACACACATCGTGAAATAGGTTGATGAACCTGATCAAAGCAATCAAACATTGTTTTGTAAATGCTCGAACAAGTCAAGCTAGAAAATTTGTAAAATTTTTCAGCTATTGTAGCGCCATCTGTAGGTAAATAAAGCCGACCCACCTGTCAAAGATCTGCGTGTCAAGTTTACTGAAGTATAGTGACAGTTACACGTGGTGAATGTATCTTAGCGTTAATAAACGCAAGAAGTAAACGTTTTTCGTACAACTTAGACAAAAAGTGTTAGAACAGCGTAAAAAGATTCACCATAATGGCGACTGAAATTTCTAAAGGTATTTTTTCAAATTTGTTATCAACCACACATTTTGCGAAATTGCATCAGATCGTTCAAACGGGACAAATTGAGTGTATAAGCCATACACTTAATCTAAATATCACTTTAATTTTACTGTCGCTAAGATGTCATCAAATTTACCTTCGTAATAAATACCTGTGACAACGTTTTAATTTTTATTTCACTGTCAGATCCTATCTACACTTCAGAAAAGTATGGAGACGATGAAGCAGGAAAAGGCACAGAAGATAACCCTTTTAAGACAATCTTCCAAGCGATGCGTGCTGCAGGTTCGGAACCTTTCCCCGTGATTTACGTGGATGGCAAGGTGGAAGGGGCAAAATTTGAGCCTGCAGCCAAATCTCAACTAAAGAAAGTCCAAAAGCTGTGGGTACGGGAATCTTATAAGCAGGCAGACAAAGCCAAAAAAGATGAAGATGATGCTGACAAGCGTAACAAGAATCTGGAAGAAGCAAAAAAGGTTGTAATAACTCGAGACGAATCTCTGCCCAAAGCAGTGAAAATTAAAATTGGAGATGGTACATTAATTTTATGTGCATAAACTGGCTTGTATACGTTTGCAATTGCAGGTAAATCTTATCGTGGAAAGAGAGTGCACATTTTTGGTTGGGTTCATCGTCTGCGTCGGCAAGGCAAGACTTTAATGTTCATCTCATTACGTGATGGAACTGGATTTTTACAATGTGTTTTAACCAACATACTTTGCCAAACATACAACGCTTTAGTTGTAACAACAGAATCAACAGTGCATTTATATGGAATTTTGGTGGAGGTTCCAGAAGGGAAAAGTGTATGTAGGAAACTTGTTAAGATTTTGTTGTAATTGAAACTTGCAGGCTCCTGGTGGTCATGAATTACAAGTGGATTATTGGGAACTGCTGAATTTAGCACCTCCAGGTGGAGCAGATGCCATACTCAATGAAGAAGCATTACCAGATGTGTTAGCTGAGAATCGTCACATTGTTATAAGAGGGGAAAACACTTCTAAGGTTTTGCGAATGCGCTCTGTGATTCTTCAAGCTTTTCGGTAAATTTGATTAAATTCATTGTCCATTTTTACAACTCACATTTTCAGTGACCATTATAGTGCTAGAAGTTATTGCGAGGTCACTCCACCATCGATTGTGCAAACTCAATGTGAAGGCGGTTCTACTTTATTCAAACTTGATTACTTTGGGTAAATAAATTTTATTGCAATTAATTAGCCTCATTGATGTGATTGTAGAGAAGAAGCATATTTGACCCAAAGTTCCCAGTTGTATTTAGAAACCTGTTTACCATCAATGGGAGACGTTTACTGCATTGCACAAAGCTTCAGGGCCGAGCAAAGTCGAACTAGGAGACATTTGGCAGAGTAAGTCACTTTCATTGATCAGAAATTTGTATGAAATTTTGTTTTTGAATTTATATTAGCAGTAAAAGTTTGACAATTTGACAATTTAGGTACACTCACATTGAAGGGGAGTGCCCATTCATAAACTTTGACGATTTATTAGATCGCCTAGAAGATCTTATTTGTGATGTGGTAGATCGAGTACTCAAATCTCCCTATGGAGACATAGTGCATGAACTGAATCCAGATTTTAAAGTTCCTGAGAGACCATTTTTGAGAATGAACTATTCCGAAGCAATCGAATACTTGAAAAAGAATAACATTACGAAAGATGATGGTAGCTTTTACGAATTTGGAGAGGTGATTGATGTAATTTTAATTTTACAGTATTTATGTGTAAATTTACAGGACATTCCAGAAATGCCTGAAAGAAAAATGACTGATCAAATCAATAAACCCATCATGCTTTGTAGATTTCCCACTAAGATTAAATCGTTTTATATGCAGCGATGTCCAGAAAATGCGGAATTGACCGAAAGTGTTGATGTGTTGCTTCCTAATGTTGGTGAGATTGTTGGAGGATCTATGAGGATATGGAAACTGGAGGAACTTTTGGAAGGGTATTAATATTTTGTGGTAAAAGAATTTAATTGAAATGTTTTGAATTTCAGTTACAAACGTGAAGGGATCGATCCAACTCCATACTTTTGGTACACGGATCAACGTAAATACGGATCCTGCCCTCATGGTGGATACGGTTTGGGTTTAGAACGATTTGTATGTTGGCTTTTGAATCGCTATCACATCCGAGAAGTTTGTCTATATCCACGGTATCTCAACCATTGTGCTCCTTAATTCCAAGTATGTAATTTTCACTCATTCGGGTAATTAATGTTTCAAAATAATAGATAAATATGTAGGATGTTTTCTCGGACATAACTTCATGTTTATTGAGGATTTTTTACTGTAAAGTTTGCGTAAGCTATTGATTTTTGTTATTAAGTAATTTTGGTATAAAAGAATTATAAGCTGCAGTTAGGAGTACTTTTTGAGCCCTTTTTTATAGTTAATATTATAAAAAGGTTTTATTAATTTATTTATATGTAATTTATATACAAATTGAACTTAAAAATTGTAAAAGTTGAGCGTATATGTAATACTACGAAATAAACAATAACAACATAATTGTTTAAAATAAATTAGACTAGTTTTTCTAATATTCCTTCTTATTCGAAGAAGTCAAATGTACTTTCAGTAACTGAACAATAGGCGCCTCAAACACAACAGATATTGCAAATGATAATAAAAACGACACCACTATGTTACCAAAGAACACCACTAGCTGAAATGAAATTTTATGATGACAAGCCATGAAAACTTGTAATCAACTTACCACTATGCCTTGGTGTAAATGAATTGGCCCGTCCAGTTGAAAGCTGGTGATGCACATAATCATAGGATGTACCAAATAGGTACAGTAAGTCAATCTACTGAGAGGTAAAAGTCCTTTAAAACCGAGAATTGCATTCACTGGGCCTCCATAATTTGTGCAACAAGCTATGGTGATCCAAGCCAAAGCCAAAGCCCATGCGGTATGCCCGAATGCCACCTATTCATTATTTAATTACTTAATAGTTATCGCGGTGGTTCCACCAAAAATTGTAAAACAACTTACATAAATTGCTGAAATCGGTAGCACAAGTCCGGTTTTTCCTAACCCATAAACGAGACTACACAAACAGGCAATGGATGTGAACCATCCAAGGAATACAGCGTAAACGGGCAGTTTTGCCTTAAAGTTTATTCGGAAAAGCAAATATCCTGCACCCATCCCCACTAAATAGGGGCCGATTCGCAACCAGGGCTTGTCATAAAGTTGATCAAATAATGCAAATGGTTCTTCTACACGGGCTATGTAATTATATTTCATTGCTATAGTGAAGGTAGTTATCCAAGAACTGATTAAAAATACAAGTATGGCTCCAACTGCCCACCTAAAGTGTTGTTCTCCTCTGAAAGTAAAAATTTTTTAAATTAGCATACTCGGTGACATAAAAATCGCAACACCAAGGCAATGTTTTAATCAAGTTAAAAAAATGTCACTCCTTGATGTTGTATTTTCCATGTCACTGGGTATGTCTACCAACCTGATGGCCACAATTAAAATTGCTGTAGCGATCACAAAGAATTGCGTATCGTTGGATAGATACCAGGACCACAGCATACAAAATTCCTGTTGAGGGAACAAGTTATTGATGTATAAGGCATTGCGCCACCAATAGGCAGCACATGTGATGTGGTCAATAATCGCCGGTTCGAAGACTGAATTATTATGCAAATATCGAATTGATAATTCGTTAACTCCCAACACGAATAAATAAACTGGCGTTAATCGAATAAATCGATAAAATATTAAAACAAAAAATTTCCCCGTACCCGATTGAAAACTTCTTAATATATTTTCATCTTGCTGTTTATTTGATGATTGAGCCTGTTTGAAATACGTTACTGTCACTAAAAGACCACTAAAAAACATTATTTTATTATTGTAAGCACACAAACATTCAGAGTATACATAAATGAAGGTGGGTCGAGTGAACTATATAATTTTTTGCCTCATCTTCATTTTAACAATTCTTGAGAGGCGACAAATTAACAAGTGACTTGACTCACGTTCATTTATGTCGACTCTGTATTTTGATTTTTACCTTATAAAGAAGAACGTATCTACAGAGAACGTTGCGTTGGAGATGGTTTGGTAAATAAAATTTCTTTCTGCAAGATTTCTCAAATTTTTGTTGTCAGCTATGGCAAAAACCTCCAAATAGGTGTGAACCATGATGATCCACAATATTGAAAAAAATCTGATTCCGTGAAGGCACCTCATCGATTCGTTCGAAGTGTTCATGTTTAGAATTTTTTTCCCATTTGTGAGCAAAGAAAAGCTTAATAAAGTTTGTATTGCCAATCCTGAAACGAATTTATTTTATGTTTATTTGTATTGTTTGTTAGAGATTTACCTTGACACGAACTTCTTTTGTCACTTTTGATCTCCAGACTTTTTTCACTTTCTTCATTGGTAATATTTTGATTGTTATTTTTTGCCGATGAGTTGTTATTGTCCACAGTTTCGATGTCTTGGTTGACCTTTGGGACTTCGAAATACATCTCCAGCAACGTTCCACAAGTTACTAATAAAAGCATCAATATGGTTGCCCCACTGAAAAATATTTTTTTATGCCAAATTTAATTTAAAAGATTATTATTAATACAGTACCTTCAATAAAAATTTTGATTAGGTTATTATTTTAAAGTTCAGTTGGCAACGCACAAATTGCAATGCATTTAATGCGCGTTACCAACTTAAATCACCTATTTTTATTGAAGGCACGGTACAATTAAAGATATTTTATCTGTTATTATTTCAATTACTGATTTTGCTTCAAAATTAATAATCCGGTGAATTACAATGGCATTGGCATATGGCATTAAGAAAGCGGCGCTGTTAAACAAGAGGAAAGTGGAAAACAAACAAAAATATTTTCTAAATATTCTGCTGGAATGTCTAAAAACTGGACACTTTCCATTTTGCATATTAAATTAAACTATTCCACGCAGCTAGTTTTCGCAATTAATTACGTGACAATACTTATTCATAAGTACAAAATTTAGACCTGTACTTAATTCAAGCAAATTTTTTGTTTGTTTTACAGTAAAACCTGTTAAAGTAGTCAAAATTTAATTGACCGTAAGATGGTTTTAGGAAATGTTGTGGTTAATGCTATTTTTAGTTTACTTTTTTTTGCTAAAATGACCAAATTTATTTCTTGCTATTTGATTTCATAGGTAATCTTTCTTAAGGAAAAATGTGTTTGTGCCACAGTACTGGCGTTCATATTAAATCCATCTCATTTTTAATGTTTGTTGGTTTTTAGGAGTCGGTTTGAAGGATTTATTAGTTTCCGATTAGGTTTGAAATTAATTCGAGTCAGGTTTTAATGTATTTCCCAAAAATTCTTACCCAATAATATAAAATTTGCAGTCTTGGAAAAGCGAGTAAGTGCCCGGTACTGGACGTATTCCAACGACACTTAACATCGCATCGTGGAGCCGTTCTTCGGCCAACAGTCTTCTGACATTATAAATTTCGCACGAACTTGGTAAACATTGCCCAACTTTAAGTTGTCGCGTCTAAATCAACAATTTTAGTGCAAGTACCAATCGGCATCGTAGGTACTTACTACTGGGGTCAGTTGTGGATTTATGTTGATCCTGACTTTCCCCACGAAGAAGTGCGCAACGAAAGGAGGAACGTCATTATTCTCGTCATTCATAACTTCCTGGCATAGAGTGTATGAACCCAACCAATAATCATTCCCGAAAAAGAACTGGCTCGAATATCTTCCGGATGCATCAAACACTGCAAATTATTTAATACAACTCGAAAAATACAAGAAAAAGTAATTAATTAGCGTTGTGAGTGTTACCGGTTTTCAAAGAGAAAGTACTAACTTTTGACTGCCCAGGAAGTGCCGTTATTGAGTTCCTTTAAATAAGCTTCCATGTCGTCTCGACATGTCGTGCCCGTTACCACTTTAAGACGACGCATCCAGTTGTGATGATTGAAGAGTTGGGAAACCCATTTCATCTCCGGGAGATCGTCTTGGACGATTCCGTTCATGAAGGAATCGTTCACCGCCACGGGAAACTGTATTCCGTTGGAGAGGTACGAAAGGTCTGAGGAATTGTATGAAACGTATTTTGAAGTGGCCGCAGTCGTCGCGACGCACAGCGACGCCAACACACTCGCGATAATTAAATTCGCCATTGAAAACACTGGTTACAAATGAAAAAAACGAAAACAAATTCAACTTTATCACCTATTTTCAAACCGCACCATTATCGGCGACTTTAATTGGAATCGGATCGATCAACACGTTATCTTCGTGTTGTAACTTTCGATTTCAACCAGACACTACGCCTGAAAGAAAAGCGGTTTGCTCGAACTTCCCCTCTTGTCCGGCTTTTTTTCAGTGAAAGGATGCTGCTCCCCGGCTTCATTCACTTTCATCGGGCAATAGTCGGGTAGTACACTTTTTTTCGATTCACGCAAAAGGTCAAACTGCGTTTGATAAGAATTGTGTGTTATTTGGAGAATGTGTGAGCAAATTTGCAAACCACGTTTTGGCCATCACATTTATTTTACATTGTTCTGCAGTTGTAACGCACATAAATAACAAAGAGAAAGTGTGATTATGTTTGCGATGCATTTTGCATGAAGTAATCTTATATAATCGGTTGAATTGATTACATGTTGATGCTTGATCTTACAGAAATGCCGCAATAATCGGACGATTCGATGCACTTGCACTTTCGAATGTAATTTTCAGAATGTGGAAATTAAATCTCTGGAATCTTGTACAGGTTCATGTACAATGAGCGGCAAAAGTAACAAAACAATACAATTTTAAACCTTAGTTGAAGTTCTCTAATACTTAAAATCGGTCGGTAAATAGGACCCCAAAACAGTACATTGACTATGGTTTAATAACCATTCGAAATAAGGAAGAATGGTGTGAACAGGAATTACCGAACCTAGCAATATCTACAACTTTTGTCATATTTTTTTTTTGTAAAACAGAATTCCAAATTTATTTTCATCTTCTCGATTTTTGATGTTTGTGTCATCTTTTCGACAATAGTTTAATAATGAAGTCATTCACAGTTCACTTTTGATATAGAACAGCAAAACATTTAGTGCGTTTATGATTTGACGCTTTAAATATTTACAACCGGACCTAAATGGAGTAGGTAAATGTAATGGGTGGCACGTGCCAAGACTAGGCAACTCCGTTCAGGGGTATATTACAATATATTATATTTTTCGTACACAATATAATAAGTTAGTATAAATAGGACAATATTTAAGGTAATTGCAAAGTTATCTCATGTGTGGACAATTCTAAATAATATAATTACATTTAAACAACAAACAATTAAATAATTGTTTAAATGTGAAAATTTTCCTGCGTAGGTTTACATAAAGATCTGCAGGTAAGCAAATTTATAATTTGCAGGCACACGCCGCTTCTTATGTGTTAAGGGCCCGTTATAAGCTACTTAAAGCGTAAAGTTATAACCGCACTAAATGTTTTGCCGAACAAAATGAAAGGGATGACGGATGTACCGTGCCTTCAATAAAAATCTCAATTACAGTAGACCGTGATTTTGGTAAGTTAGCAACACACAATAAATGCTTTGCAAAACACTTTCCATGTTACCAACTTGATTGAGATTTTTATTGCGAGCACAATAACTATAGTCCAGTCATTTCATACACCAAGTGAAGATTTTACTTCGAGATTTTATTTGTATCGCTATAAGCAACACTGTATAAAAAGTCCATTGAAAAATCGTGTCCGCCAAAGAAATTATTGAAAGTCGAAGGTCGCGAAAATCAGTTTTTTTCAAATATCTCGTGAAGTATGGGTTCTATTTGAATTTTGGTTATTTTACAATTTGTTTGTTATCAAAATCTACACAAAAAGGTGCTATACAAAATTTACGTGGGACCAATAACTTTCGAGAATGAGGCTAAGAAAGTTTGATAGTGTATTATGTTCAGACAATATGACGTACAGTCGAACTCCTCTATAGTGACCTCCTCTATAATGATTTTTTCCTTATAATGATGTTTTTGCCAGGAATGTGCATTGTTGCACGTTTTGCGTATTAAAATACCCATCTATTATGATGTTAAGCCTCTATATAGTGATTATTCTTTAACAAAGGTTTACCAAAATTCTTGGGGAACTGAATTTTCGGTAATAGAAATATAATGGATGTATTGAGCATCTGTTTTTTCCCCAAATTCCGACTACCTGAAAAATCTTTAGAATTTCTTGTAAATATCTTATGGGAATTTCCATTTTTAAAAGTACTGCTGTACAATAAACTTTGACCAGATTTTTTCAACAAGTATTTACATAAATATGATCAACAATTGTCAAACATAATAAATCTTAATTTTTTGTTTCATTTTAAATATCGATTGGTTTTTAAAGTTGAAAACGACTCCAAAATTAGGATTACCATGTTCAATAATATGAGGCTATTGTCGTGGCCAGTCATATTTAAATACTACGTCCGATGATGCGGCAGTGGAATTTGAAATAAACGACGACGAAATAGACCTTATTACTATCTTATCCCCTGATATAATTGTAGATGATAACAGTAACAAAAATGATAAAGAAGAAATAGAAGAAGAAAAAGAAGACAGAGGCAAAAAAGTAGAAGAAAACGACTCATAATAGGACTAATGGAAACACCACGTAAAAAAACGCGCATTGCAATCTACCTCAAAGGTGGTGCGGAAACGAATGCATCGCAGTGCCCAATTTTTCTCAGTCTCATATCCCGAAAACTATTGGTTCCACATAAATTTTGTATAGAACTTTTTTGTCCAGATTTTGATAGTAAACAAATTTTGTAATAACCAAAATTCACGTAAAACCAATACTTCACGAGATATTTGCGAGAAACTGATTTTCGCGACGATCGACCTTCAATAATTTCTTTGTCGGACACGATTTTTCAATGGACTTTTTACACAGTGTTTCTTATAGCGATACAAAAAAAATTCCGAAGGAAAATCTTCACTTGGAATTTTTTAGAAGATATTTAATTTGATTGTGAGATTTAACGGAATTTTCTTCTTCGAACTGAAAGTTATAACGGAGTGTTCACTGAACAGTTAAATTTGTATAATAAAGTTTTAAATTTGCTAGTTATTTTTTTGCTAAATATTTGATTAAAGGAAGTTAGTGCAGAGATATCCGTACGATGCGTGTTCGATTGCCAGTTAAAGAAGAATAATAGTTATTAATGTGATGTAATGAATTATATTAAAATGAAAGTGCGTTTACCATAAATTAAAACATTTCAGTGCAACAATAAATTTTCAGATTGGGATGAGTCGTGGAAAAATAGGCATGTCTTTGATTAATCAAATCAAATCAATTTGATTGATCAAATTAAATAATTTGTTATAATAAAGGGTATTTTTTGATTAATAATGTTTAATATTTAAAGTTAATAAAAATTTTACAGGTGTTACAAATTATTGCATTTAATTTAAATTTGTCATTTGCGATATCAATCAACGACATACCCGTAGCTCTCTCTCTCTCTCTCTCTCTCGTTTAGTGACAAGAAACCTATTAGGTACATGTTTGTAATTTGCAAAATTAAAAATCAATAGTTATTCAACTTGAAATTTTTAAGGTGAAGTTCGTTACAATCGTGACTTTCAATTAATTGCGCCAGTTTTAAAATTAAAATAACAACCAAAACAATTTTCTTCGAAAAAATATTTTCCTCCTGGAAAGTTCAGCATTCACCTCAAAATGAAATAGAGGAAGTAATAAATAATTATTATAATTTATTTAAGGATTTAAATGATTAAACGTAATTCGTATTACAGAAAAATTATTAAAAGTTCAAATTTTATTTGTTAGTTAATTTTTTAATATACAGGACGCCCATAAACATGTGTACTATCCTGGTGGTCATGGAATGAGCTAGGTACTATAAATGATGGTATATTTCAAATTATTACCATTATGTTAAAATATGACTTGATTATAGGAAAATCCTGTTTTAACTCCATTTCGATAAATAAGTTGCCGAATGACATTTGATTTTTAGGGTAGGTAGATGAATTCATTATTTTCCTAAAGCGCTGCTCGTTCCAATGCGATAGCTTTTAATTTTATCAAAAATAAGAAAAAAAAACCTTTTTAAAAGAACAAAGATAAAATAACAGAAATTAAAGATTGCTTAATTAAATGATTCATCAAAATTGCATCGGAGAAAATGAACTGGACGTTTTTCCCCACAGTTTGAAGTGAAACCGTTCGTAAAAATTGATCGGTTATACATATTGCCCAATTTTCACGGCGATATAATTGACCCTGTTGGTGAGCACGTTCACGTGAAAGCCAATTGTGGGTCAGTGGAAGTATTTTTTCGAGTAGCGTTATGTCATTTACGCAATCCTTACATCCTATACAGCGGACCAATCGCCATCGACGAAAACTGCACGTTGACCAGGTTCACTCAATTGATCTGTGCGACAACAGGAAACAATCATTTAAAAAAATAAATAAAAAGAAAAGTGGGCATTAAAAAACTCGCCGCTGCAGAGAAAGCGGTTATTAAGTGGGGCATCGCCAGGTAAAATTTGATTTTGGTCTTAATTAAAGCCATCGGTGATTATCAAAAATAAAAAGCGACAGCATTTCACGGTAACGAAACCGAAGGAAAGTGCATCTTATGTAAGGAGTATTATTTACACAAAAAGGCGCCCCTTTCCTCACCGGTTGGGCATGAGTCGTCGACGAGAAATTTCTAAATTTCTCGGTAACGATATGTCGGGAATTTCATATCATGCAAGAAGAAATTTCACTTAATGGTTGAATTTAATAAATATTGGTTCGTTGCGTAACACTCGTATATGCTTAGAAAGTATCATTAAAACACCTACGACCGCCACAATGGACTTCAGTTGCAAAAAAATTATTTTTTCATCAAAATCATCAAATATTTTTTCTGTTTAAAAATTACATTATGCACGCACTTTCCATATTTAATTATTGGATTAATATAAAAATTGTAATCCTTATAATTAACAATTTGATTGCGGTTTTTTAACCCTAATTAATTATTATTTCATCTTTGCAAAAGAAATTTTTAATTAATTTAGTTTATTACGCGCACACTTTCCATATGTAAAAACGAATTATTTAATCAATATTCAAAAAAAAGTAAAAATTTTGAAAGATGTCAATGTTGGCTGCACGTTTGACATTCCTGCGGCCGCTAGTGACTTTAGTTTTGTTATGGTAATCCGGAGAGGTTATGGTTAGTTGTTTGTGCTGTTACGAAGGATGGATATTGACAACAAGTTATTTAAACAATCGCTAGTTTCTGCAGGTTGGGTTGGCATGTCATTTATTATTCCGCTTGTATGTCGCTAAAATCGCCTTTCATTTGCAGAATTATATTTTTTAATCCAAAAGTTTTTATCGAATGGTCCACTTAAAGAAACTTCGAACGTACGTACATAACCTATACAAACAAATTTTATTGTTAATTTGTCGTTTTTCGGCCGTAGGTCTTAAGAAATGAGCTTGAAGAACATAAAGTGAGTAAAGTTTTGCTGTCTTATCCCGAGGACGGCAAAGTTTTTAGGTTAAGTTCCATACAAACTGAAATACAGTTACACATAAGTACTTTAACAGTAATAACATTTTTACCTTTTTTATAACGTATTTGGCAGTTGGAAACAATTCTTATTGCAATCATCGATCAGATAAGTTACCCAGGAGTTTAATTGATCTTGTGCCAAAAATTATTTTAATAAGTCACAGTCTGCATTCAGTTGAAATGAGCAAATCCTAAAAAAAGACTATTTTAATTTAACTTATCAAATACTATGCTAACTTAAATTGTCTACAATGTTGATTTTTGTTGTATCTTATGAGATTTGATATTTTAAATCACTTAAAGTTAACATTAAATATGTTATTTTCAGATTTTACCAAAGAGACTTGATTGGACAGGAAATGAACATGAAAGATCATTTTCTGAATTGGTAAGTATTTCGGTGCATCCAATAATTATTAGAAACCAACAAGATGCTGTTAACTGTTAGGGTTGAGTTATTAATTTTTCCCAAACTGGATACTATTTTTAAAATGATTGATATTAATCCAATTAAAACAGTTTAACAATTTATTTGATTATCTAATTGTTTTTCTAGAAACGTTGTCAATTTTTGAATTAAAAGCTTCTATAAACTTTGTTTTCTTTGGTTTTAGGTAAGACTGTAAGATCTTCTTAATTATTTTTAGGAGAATCAATATCCACATATAGGGCCCGACCATCTATTAAGAGTGTGCCTTCAGATTGGGTCCTTGTTAAACAAAGAAATCCCTGCGAATGTAAATGGGGCCGTTTCTCTCTTAGGTGCAGGTCAGCAGTCGCTGTTAAGAAATAAAGATGCAAAAAGTAGTCATACTTACTCAAATTACTATGCCGCTCGAAGACATGGCATGCCAATCGTCAACCCACAAACCGATAATCACAATTTTGGTATAATTCAACTTTTAATTTGAAAAGGCCGTCATTAACTGGAATTTTGTTTAGTTAATGTGTTATTTGGGCAAGAAATTTCGGGACCTGTACCAAAAACACTTGTCATCTCTCCTAGTCGATACAGTCAACAGCAACTACAACGAAGAACACTAGGTCATTTATCTGCTGTTTATTGCTTGCTATTTGATCACTCCGGAAGATACATCCTTACCGTAAAAATCTTCGACTAATTTAAACATCTCATCATTGTTTTGTTCAAGGGAGCTGATGATTTATTAATCAAGTTATGGTCAACGACGAGTGGGCGATTATTAGCAACGTTTCGCGGAGCTTCTGCAGAAATCACAGACATAGCCGTTAATTTAGAAAATACCTTATTGGCTGCAGGCTCTTTGGATCGAATTTTACGAGTATGGGACCTACAAACGGCCACCCCTGTCGCCATTCTCACAGGACACACAGGAATGATAACATCAGTCAATTTTTGTCCATCAGCCCGTTGGGATATACGTTATCTCATAAGTACAAGCACCGATGGTTCAGTCGCCTTTTGGACTTACAGTCACAATTCATCCAGCAAAGCAAATTTTGTGTAAGAAACCTTTTTCTTGAGAAGAAAAAATTAAAATCTGTTTTCAGCTCAAAGCCGATTCAATATCAAGAAAAAATGAGACCTGGACAAGCACAAATGATCTGTTCTTCCTTCAGCCCGGGCGGTTCTTTTTTAGCCACAGGTTCTGCAGATCATCATGTCAGAGTTTATTCCATGCGCGGTGATGAAGGCCCGCATCGAATTCTTGAAATTGAGGCACATTCAGACACGGTGGATTCTGTTCAGTGGGCGCATCGTGGGTTAAGATTTATATCTGGGAGCAAAGATGGCACAGCACACGTTTGGCATTTCGAATGCCAACAGTGGAAAAGTCAACAACTGCAAATGAGTGCCAAAACTGACGCGTAAGTTATTTTTTCTTTGATTACTTCATTATATGTATTTTTGCTTAAATTTCAATTATAGGATAATCAGATTGTATAACTGGTAGAATATGTATTCTCACTCTCATGTTAGAATAATCACTAGTAACATCTTATAGCTGTTGAGGAAACTGGTTTAAAACATAGATTAGCTATTCCGCCCTTGTTGAACCCTTACTCTCATGCGATAAACTTTTTCTTATTTCAAACTTGTTACAGAATATATTTTGTTCATTAAATGCTTATTTCAGTGCTACCACAACGACCGATGATGACGGAAAAAAATTAAAAGTTACCATGGTCGCTTGGGACTGTTCTGATACTTGGATCATAACTGCAGTCAGTGACCATCGTTTGAAGGTTTGGAGAGCCAACACAGGAGTGTTAGAGAGGGCTCTTACGGGACACACAGAAGAAATTTATGTGCTGGAATCGCATCCGTACAACCCACAGATTGTCCTGTCGGCCGGACATGATGGGCAAGTTTTTATTTGGGACATACTCAAAGGTCAACAAATGGCGCATTTTATAAACAACATAGAGGGTCAAGGTTACGGGGCTGTTTTCGATGCGAAATGGTCACCGGATGGTAACATGATTGCTGCGACGGATTCGCATGGGCACATTCTTATGTTCGGATTTGGACCTGGAAACCCTCGGTTAAAATTGGTTAGTGATACAACAGCTTCAATAAATATCTCGATTAAACTATGATTTTAATGTTAAGTTGGCAACATATTTTTAATGTGTATTACTATCTTAAAATTAATTGAGATTTATACTGAAGGCACAGTAGATAATAATTAAAATCTTATTTTCAGCTTCCTACAGAATTATTTTTCCACACTGATTACCGACCTTTAGTAAGGGACAGCAATCACGTGGTGCTTGATGAACAAACTCAAGTACCACCTCACCTTATGCCCCCTCCATTTTTAGTTGATGTAGATGGAAACCCGTATCCACCCATGTTGCAGAGACTTGTCCCGGGCCGTGAACATTGCCAGGCAGAACAACTTGTACCAAATATTGTTGTAGGAAATGGTGGTATGGTATTATTTTGGAGGCATTATTGATAAATAATAAATCAATTGTTTAAATAGGAACACAAGAAGTTATTGAAGGTCTTCCAGAAGAACAGCCTCGTTCTGATATTGATCGCATGATAGCCGCCTTAGCACAAAGACAATATGGGCCTGATGAACCTGGACAAGCAGCAGAAACTGAATCTATACGTAATGAATTAATTTCACGAATCGGTGCGAGAACTGGCATAAGAAGGTACATGTTTTATGAAGCTATTATAAAATTTAAATAACCTATTTATATAGAGTTGGAGAAATTGAAGGAATTCGACAAACCACCGGAGATTGGCAAAAAGACCCGAATTTAAAATGGAACAAAAACATCCTAGTTCGTTGTTTGAGGCTGTCAGAATTAGAAAAAGCAAAAAGAACTGTGTAAGCAACTTACATCATTAATTTCTGATTATTTCTCATTTATTTGTGTGCAGAGAAGCAGTTGGAGCAGCAGAAATGTCTGAATATCGGCGAGAAATGCGTCGGAGGCCAATCATGATTAGCGTTACTACGACAGCAGCACCTTCTAACAGTTCGCAACGTGGCAGGCATCGCAAAAATAAACAGGCCATCTACCACACGAGATCCACCAGGCGTTCAGGAACAGATGATGTGGAACAGGTACAAGAAAGTGAAGAAGTTAGTATTAACAGCAGTAGTAGCAGTGGAGATAGAACCGCTCGAGAGGAGGAGTTAACTAGTGAATCTTCATCAGAATCTTCAGAGACATCTGGTTATTCAGACTGGGTGGCAGACCACGGTGTTAATCTAGAACCGCCCAAAAGGTCTAAACGAAGGCCAACTAATGCCAGTAAATGTCAGATAACTCCATCCAGTGACCACGAAGATGAAAAGAGACCAATTCCAAAAAAGGTACTCATTAATTTCTGCTTCATTAAACTTTTTCTGATTTTTATCGGTTATAGTTTCCCATCCCGAAAGGTTTTCAAGGAGAAGTCCCTGAAGTTTATAAACCATCAGAATGGCTTTCCGAAAGTATGCCCAGAAAAGCCCCTTATTGTCCACAGATGGGTGATGAGATAGTCTATTTCAGACAAGGCCAACAGTTATATGTTGATGCGGTCCGAGCAAAAAAGGTTTATGAAATCAATCCGAAAGAGTTGCCTTGGTCAAAAGTTATTTTAAGAGTAAGTCAAAAGACTGATTTGATGGTTATTAAATGATGAATTTTTTTAGGATCATGAATTTGCAAAAATAGTAGGAATTAAATATGAATTGCGGCCACCACGTCTTTGTTGTTTAAAATTAGCTTTAGTAGATGGAAAGGGTTATTTGACGGGAAATGTTTTTAATGTGAAATACCATGATATGGCTGATGTGTTAGATTTTTTTGTACTTAAACAAACATATCAGTTGGCTGTTTCAAGAAATTGGGGGCCTGACGATAAGTGAGTAGAAGAGTACCAACCCTGCGGTGTTAATTCCAATTGACGTATCTAAAATTCTTACATTTTTTGGTAAAAGTACCCATAACATCCTTACAGTGTATTCTATCAATTCTATGACGTGAAACTGTTTAATTTATTGTGGATGAATGTAGTTTTTATACAAAAATATTTCTAAAATAAGAGATGGCAGATAACTAAATTCAGGACCCTAAATATCTCAAAACTTTTATTTGTTGGATACGACACTTGGTTTTAACAAGGCAGTGCCGTATGATCGAAAACATGTGTTCTTAGAAGGGTATGAAGTATTTTTTTAATTTATGTTTGCAGCAAAAGTATCGTTAGCGTTATGCATCTGACAGTTTAAGATTAAATCACTATAAAATTTGTAAAACTAGAAAGGAAAAATTTGCTATTAAACATTCTATAAAAGTAAAGTGATTCAGTTAAAAATTATTGAGTACACCATTGCCAACATAAATATTTAAAAGTAAATTCATAGCCCAAACAATGGAACTTTTCGATCATATGGTATTATGAGAGAACTAATTCGACTCATATTTTTTTTGTTAGGTTTCGGTGCATGATTGATGATGGCTGGTGGATAGGAACAATAGTTTCTAAGTCGGCGATAAGTGAAGATTTTCCTGACTCCCATTTTATGTGCTACGAAATACGTTGGGATAATGGAGAATTTGAACGCATGAGTCCTTGGGACCTGGAGCCTATCGCCGAAAATAGTAAGTTACTTTCTAACTAAATGAGATATTGTTGAAACTAATGAGTAAATAATCTAAATTGTTAATTGGATTATTTATTATATTACTCAATGAAAAAGTTCTTTTAGGAATACCGGATAATTTAGGAGAAGCTGTTCCAGTTCTTCCTGATGAGATACAAAATATATTATACCAACCCAGCGTGGAGGAGTGGCCTCGCGGTGACAGAGATGCCTCTTGTCGTAGAATAATCGCTGGTTTGGATAAACTTATGAGTTTGGCCATTGCTGAACCTTTTCTGGCGCCGGTCGATCTAAATTTATATCCTACATATGCTTTTATCGTTGAATACCCAATTGATTTGTCTACAATTAAGGCCCGCTTTGAAAATCATTTTTACAGAAGAATTACCTCTGCTCAATTTGACGTCCGTTATTTAGCAACAAATGCCGAGAAATTCAATGAGCCACACAGTGTTATTGTTAAACATGCAAGAATTATCAGCGAATTATGTTTAAGAATCATTAAGTAAGTCCCCAATTGTTATTAAAACAGTAAAACATTTTAATCTTCTAGGGGAAGTTCTGATGAACTGGATGTCGCAGCTGTCTATCATCAATTAATGGACACTTATGAATCATCGAACAGTGAAGTGGAATTTGATATAGAACAACCTGGGCCATCTACCAGTCGAGTGCTTCGTTCTGTCTCGACACCAGGAGGAGCAACACAGCGCCCTGATGATTGGAAACGCGAAGCAAAATCTCTTTTAGATGCCCTTTGGGAATGTGAAGATTCTGTACCTTTTAGAATACCAGTAGATCGTTTAAAACACCCTGGTAAATGAAATTAGTTTTTTAATTCACTTGTACTTAACTAAGTGACTTGTCTATGAATATTAAAATTTGAGCTTTACTAAAATTATTTTCTGTTTAGATTATTATCAAGTAATTGATACTCCAATGGATTTAGGAACGGTGAAAGAAGATCTGCTTGGAGGAAATTATGAAACACCGAATGACTTTTGTAAGGACATGCGGCTCATTTTTCAAAATTCTAAAAATTACAACACTAACAAAAGATCTCGAGTAAGTTTACAGTTTGCATCATTTGAAGGCGAGTTCAAATGTTAATTTTCTTGTAGATTTATGCAATGACAGTGCGGCTTTCGGCTATGTTTGAAGAACATATGAGCAGAATAATTTGCAACTGGAAGTCGGTGAAACGGCGCACGAATAATCTAAAATTTAAAAACAGAAAACTGAGAAGGCAGAAAAGAACCCAAGCAACATCTCCGGATGAAGATAACAATTCTAGCTCATCAGAGGGACCATTAGCGAATTTGAAGAAGAATAAAGCCAAGAAAGAGAATGTAAATGGCTACTTGAAAAACTGTGATTCCACTCTGAACATTAAAAAGAAGAAAAGAACGGATAGTTCCGTTAGCTATTCATTAAGTAGTAGTGAGAATGAATCGGCAGGTAGCAGTGACTCTAAACATTCTGAAGATAGTTATAAACCAGTGAGAAGGCCTTTAAGAAAAGTAGTTGAAAAAAATATAAAATCAAGTTCTAGTAACGTTAGTGATAGTGATGATAGTGATGAACAGCCTTTAATTGTACACACACTTTTCGATAAGAAAAATAAACAAAACCATAACAGTCCTAAAAGAAAATTAAAACGTGCTAGTTCAGCTAGTGATGAGTTTGTTCAGAGTACTATACAGACCCGCAAAAATAAAAGACCTCGTTATATAGAGGATTCAGACAGTGAACCAACGAGACGTTTACGAAGACACAGGAACTGTGACGACAGTGAGGAGAGTGAAAATGGTTTGGTGACAGTAAGTAGTCGGGGCCGAGTGAGGCGTTTAACGGCTCGTGCCAGAGCGTTACTTAAAAATTGATTTTTACACCTTTTAGCATCTCTCAGGATTTGTTACATAATTAATTGTACATATTTTTTGTCTTTATTTTTAATTGTAATTTTTTTCACAAGGAACATATTTTATCGTGAAAAATGTAATCAAGTAATGGCGAGGTGGAGCATGTTTTGCAAAGAAATTAAATTAAGATTTTAAGCCCTTTGTGCAAGTATTTTCATATTAAAATTTAAAAAAACGTCTGTTTCTTATTTCAAACCACATTTTTTAACTTGCATTACCTACAGGACTCAAAAATGTTAATAAGTAACAGCCAACAACCATTTTTTGCAGTAATAAATGTTAGATTCATTATATGTTTTACTACAAATTTACTTAATTTTTAACATTGTTTGCAGTAGCCATATCAAATTGTATCATGATCACCAAATAAATGGTTACCGCTCCAATAATCTACAAAGTCAGTGAAACTAAATGTTTTTAATGCAAGCGATCCTTACTGTTTGTAGCAGAGTACAGTTGATTTCAAAGAAACCACTTGCTGTAAAAATGGGTATATGATATGTCAACTGAAGCGAGAATCCACATATCTGTAAGTCAATTGAAAAGTATTATTCTTTAAACTATTGTTATTTACCAATTTTTTGAGTAATTTTTCCGATTTTATAGTCACCACTCTGTGAATAAGCTCTCCAATTTTCTTCGCCTCTGTACCATTAACTTCACAAACTATAACAATAGTCAGCAATTTAATAACTGCCACTATCAAACATAGAACCGGAAACAGGAATTCTTCTGCTCGCTCTGCTTTTATAAAATGAGAATCGTACATATATCCAAACAAGCAAGAGTAGAACGAGCTGAATATTACAACAAATTCATTTGCAAAAGTCAACAACAATGGAAATGAATAAATGAAATTTATTTCTTTGCTTATGTTGCACACATCGCAGTAAATCTTATTGATTTCAAGCAGTAGTCTGATGCTGTTAACATTTTTTACTTGCTTAACAATAAACACAGATTTCATTTTGCCTCCTGTAACATCGATTTTTCTAATTGTGATCAAATGTTGAATCACATCATTTAATGTCGCATATTGTCTATGCAATATTAACACCAATGTAGAAAATTGTGCCGTATACAGGTAAGTTATTTTTGATGCGGTTCGTTCTATTAACCAATTAACGAAACAGGTCCACTTATCATGGTAGCAGAACAGTAGTGTGTATTGCAGGAAAAATCCGGTCCATGTGAAAAGAATTAAAAACATGTGAACGGTGATAAAAATTTTAATTTTCTTGTACGAATTCCAATAGCCCAGGTTTTTCAATTTCTTATCGACTTCATGAAGCGATAATATAATTGAATTCATTCTTTGCTGATGGTATAAATTGAATATTATGGCTGTGGCCATGGCTGCATTATCAGATGAAGTATTCAGGACCACTGCCACCTGAATGATCACATCGAAACTTTTATCGAAACTAAATATTGAAGACAAGTACATTATTATTAAACATATAGATGCGAATAGTATCAAGTACATGAAATTTAAAATTTTATTCAACATAATGTTTCTTTTTCCTGGGCTTGGCAGGCCATTTCTGCAAAGACCGAAAATTTGGCAAAACATCCACAACGGCCGTAATGTTGAAAATATAGTATCATCTTTCCACATTTTTAACTTTTAACCACTTTAATGCCAATAATTTTACTGTTCAATCATTTAAGCAACACAATTAGAAATTTGCTCAATGAATAATTAATGCTGATGTCTTTTGTGTGCTCAAACTGTCACGTTGATAAGTGGAAAAGATTAAAAATACATTGAATGTTTTAACAATGCAAATAAAAGGAAGCTGTCTATGTTGGATAACGTGTTTATTATTAATGTATCAAACGCTTAATTTTATCTGTTCATGGTCAAGCAACTTTCAATCAATTTCCTTGAAGTATTTTTTAAGACTTAAACAATTTGTTTAAATAAAATAAGCAAAATTATGCTATTATTATCCGTTATTTAAACTAAAATTGTTAAAATGTTTATGTATCCCCTAAGTGTGAAATTTGTTTTTTTTTAAATTCATGTTGGCAGTGTCACTTTTTTTGCCGATATAAATGTGAAATTTTTTGATCATCTGGTATTTACCAAACCCAATGGGATTGCAATAAAGTTAGAAACAATATTTCCTTTCGTAAATTTATTCTAAATAAAGATCCGATGTGATCTTCACAATTTGTGTAAAACCGCTTTTTAGCATTTAAATTTCAAGATAACCAATGTTAAAAAGCCTAATTATGAGTATAAAATAATAAAATGTAATTGTCTGCATATGGAACAAACACGCAATTTTAAGAATCAGTTTTACTTTTTGTTCCATTTTTGTTACTTATCAAATAAAGTTACAAAAAAAAACATAAGCTCGATTATTGTTAACTGATTTTATCATGCTGGTCCAAAGATTCTAAGTTAATCTTTAAAGTGGATTATCTCGAAACGGTAAATTGGTATATGGAACAAATAAGCAATTTTGCTATGCAACGAATTTCTCTCAAGCTGGTCTTACATTTAAGGAAAACTCAGTGAATCTATAGCTTAAGACCGGGCGTCAAACATTGAAATGTGTTGTGAATCATATTACACTCGTGAGCAGCACAGCATGAAAGAGTATTCTAAAAACCAACAAACCATAGAAACTGTTGATATTTTTACCTGGTCCAAGTAATAGCGTTTTAAGTGTTCGATTGTGCATCATTATCTTTGCAATACAAAACTTCTTGAATTTGAAACCGTACAAATGTTTTCGGATGACTGCCCAGGCCAGAACAAAAATATCACAATGATAGGCATGCTGGCAAAGTGGCTTCTAGAAGATGCTCCTTTTTTTTTTTAAGAGGAGGTAACCTGTGTGACTACTAACTTTCTCCCCCATACGTCTTCCTCACCACGGGAACAACATTAACATTACGTCAAGTATTACTTCGAGGTGAGTGACTGTTTAGTTCCATTTACATCTTATCATTAGATCACATCTTTTGGTAAGCTTTCACTCACACTTTTTCACCTTTCGTTTTCTTTCCCTTTTACCTATAATTCTCACTCTCTATCACTCTCTCCCTCTATCATCAAAAATTGCCTCTTATTAGATTGCTTTCACACAAACTTTTACTCATTTCATCTTCTTCCCCCTTTACCTATCATTCACACTCTCTATCACTCTCTCCCTCTTTGATCATCTTAGATTGAATTGTGAAGAATGCATCCCTTGACTCCCCTTGGACCCTCTGGCTGTCAAGGCTTCACATGAACTTGCATCTTTAATTGTGATGTTCGTTACAACCTAAATGACTCAATAAGATTGGTTAAATATGATTCAAAAATAATTAAAAGAAATAAATAAATAATTAAAAATTTTAAACCTAGGAGGCTTAGAATTTTTACTATCAAAATCAAAGTAGTATATTGAATAATTTTTTGACGTTTCTAAAATTTTTACATTTTTCGCCGTAACTTTACAAATAAACCGAAGATGCTCCTACTAACATATAATCTTTCGAGTTCATATTCCCAATCGTTGGTCATTCCTACATTCCTCCTGACAGAATTTTCGGTTATATAGAAAAGAATATTTGGACATTTTTTCTAAATATGGAAAAGTTAACATTGTTGGGAAAGATGTGCCTCTATATGACTTGAAAACCTCTGTTGCTGCAAATGTTAAAACCCCTGGTCAGTTGCATTTCCAGTTGCCCTTGCAAAGAGGATTACACTTATGAAACGGAATAACACTGCTCTTCTGAAGGGCAAAACTATCTATTACAGTAACTTGGGATATTTCTTAAGAAAAGAAAAGCATTCCGTTTCCAACCTAGTCAACTTCCACATCAGGTTCCTGAAAAACTTCAAGCTATTGAAGCAACATTTTGGGCATGACTGGAAAAAACAAAATGGATTGTACTATTACAAGGATGTAATTTTTGGAGGAGGACCAAGATAGATAAGATGGAGAGGAACATGAAGCACCACCTGTAGAACATGATGTCTTAGTCATTTGAATGCTTTTTTTCTTGGAGAAGTTTCATTTTTGATTTGCCATTTCTAAATAATATTCATAAGTAATATCACAAGAGAGTGAGAATAAATTGAAAATAATTCGACAGATTTTCGAAAACTTGTTGCCAGGGAATAGACACGAGAGCCCGTAGGGCTCGAGTGGCTATTCCCAAATGGCAACAAGTTTGAAAAAATAACTGGAGAATTATTTTCTAATTAATTCGCACTCTCGAGTGGTATTCGGAAGATTATTTTTTAATGTTTGAATAAAAAATGCAGCATAAAAAATACAACTTTTTAATATTATTTCTTTCATTTAATTTTAATTTCAGTTTAACTCATTATGAACGTAAGAAAAAATTTAAAGTGTAACAAAATTAACCAGTATTAAAGTTCTGTACGTGAAATACACAGTTATTGTAAATGTTTTGTCCGTGAGTGGTCGATTTTGCAACATTGTTCTGTTCTGTTGTGTTAAAAGTTATAATTTCCTTCTTGTTTCTTAGGCTATTAATTAAATTTGAATGATGTTCATTATCCAACTGCAGGTACGGTTTCAATGAATTAGATGAGCTGTGGCCCGTAATTTTTATTATTTCCTGCTCGTTAACACCTGCTTTCGCAAGATGAGACACTGCACTTGACCTTGAAGAATGGTTCGTAATTTTTACTTTTTTAGTATCCAGCCCAATCATCTCCGCTGATTCTTTCATCCACTTCGACATTATGTTTGTCCCAATCGGCATATTTTTGTACCATCCTGAAGAATACGATTTATTCCAAGCAATGTTCACTGTTAAAAAAAGCCTGTCAGTTTTAATATGTTCGTTCCTCTTACTTAGCAATTTCTTGAGCAATCGGACAGGACAAATATCAGGTGTGTCAGTATTTGGTATTAACCATTTACTATTAGTCAACTTTTGTGCCCCCCCTTGCGCTGTTTTAGAGAAAACCGGATTATACTCTATTCTTCCAGTGGTCAAACCAGCATTGTCTGTTTCTTCTTGAAAATAATGCACTAAACATCGACAACCTTCTCCCCCACGCCATGCTAGTTCATATGAGGCAATGTGATAAAAAGATTTTTGTAAACCAACGGGTGTCTCCTTGTCGTAGCGTTTTATCATTTCTATAATTTCTTCTTTAGTTAAAGTTACAGAACTTTGCTTCCTTTTTTCTAGATCCTTCTGTAATATTTTACGTTTTGTATTTCTGGCTTCTCTGGCGGATTTAAATTCGATATCTTTAAAGGGGTCTAATTTTCTATTAAATTCGTTGTAGTACAACTCTTGCATTAATTTGGCGGTTTTATTCCACATTGTTTTTATAACGATTTCTTTATAATCTTCTCCATTGCACTTTCTCATATTAAATCCCCAGTCTTTCAAAATGTTGGTCAGTTTTGTGGTTGATGTTGTTCTTTCTAGTTTGTAACCCCGTTCGTCGCAAAATGATTGGAATTGTTTCCATATCGAATTGTTACTGACCATGGTATTTTTGCACGAATTTTGTTTAATTTCCGTGTTTATATCTTCAATTGATGCTGAATTAAATCGCTTTTTGCTCATTTTTTGCAATTCCAAATAAAAATAGCGACAGATGTCAAAACTAGAAAATGTGCTTTCAAGTAACATATGTAAACAAAATACTAGAAATTATGCTCGCGGGAATTTTCTACAGTAGAAAATTCTCACTATAATAATGTTGTGATTGGACAGAATTAAACACGTGTACCCAAATACTGCTAAACGATTGGTGAATGAAATCATTAAAAAATAATCACTAAAATAATCTTTATTTTTTATTTATACATATTTGTTTAAAAAAAAAATATTTACTATTTTCCATTATTTCTTGTAGTTTCAAAACTGTCCTTATTCATTAGGATTGTTTCCATAACTAGCCTTATCCATCGCTTTGTAGCAAAACTTCTTATTCAATTTTTTTCATTCAATAAAGCCAAAACGTCTTGAAAAACTTATCTTTTCCTTTATAGCTGAAATTAGTACAGCATTCACTTTACCACAAGTGGCATGGGAGATACTTAAATTGATTAGTTAGGCCAAAATAGGTTTTTTGTAAATACTGAAAATTCTTGTTTTTGGATAAGACGAATTTTGGAACTCACTCCCTCACAAAAATAATGTAAATAAGCCGTTTTCAGTACTTTAGACATTTTAAGAATTTTTGGAAAGGTTTTTATGATAATCCCACAAACACTCACTCAATTCAATTTTCTTTAAGATTAGAGGCGGAACAACCTGAAGGATATCTTCGCAATAATTTAAATCTCGCCGGTTCAACTTTGAATAATTGAGATCTATGGCATTTAAATATTCTTTAACACTGGGCATGTATTCATCCAGGGGATTATGTAACACAATAACATTTTTATAAAAACAAATAACTTCAAAACCGGTCATAATTACAAACAAAAGTCCAACAAGAAAGTTTGTTAAGAAAGGAATCTCTAAAAATATCAAATTTCTTTTTTTTTCCAATATCCCGTTCCTAATTTTGTGAAACAACAATTTTTGAAACCTATTGTGTCCCAAATTATAATCAAAATCTGATGTGGCTATTACAAAATTAAATTCATTCATATATGTCACCAAATTATCATACAACCCCGATTCAATTTTCTTGCGATTGGAATATTTTATTGAATCAACATTAAAACAAAAATTAGAATGAACAATTTTATCAACAGATTTGCCTATTTTAATGTCTAAACAAAAATCACGATTGAGGATGTGTCTAAAATCATTTATATTATTTATTTTAGTTTGACTAAATGTGACCCTGATGATTTTTAAATTTCTCAATCGATTGTGGTAACTCAGATGACATTCATTGATGTCCATTTGAGAGGCCACTTTATTGTGATTTAATATCGAAGCAAGTTTACATCTCTGAATGAAGTAATTTGCTACGCACCGTTTTAAATCTGTCAGATTTGCATATGAAGCATTGGGACTGAAGGTTTTAACGTTTTCATTTATGGTATAAATCTGTTTCTCCATGAAAAATTCAGAAGAATACATAATCTGTTTTACAAAATCTTCATCCATTTGTTGTAGAGAAAATAAAAATTCTGTTGGTCCATTTTTATATTTTTCAATCAGTGAATTCCACAGGTCGTTTAAGGTTTCTTTTCCTTTATATGACAAACATATGATGTACACTTCAGAATTTCCACTTTTTGAACTGCAAGGTTTGAAGATGTGCACCTTCTCGAAGCTGCAGTTGAGAAGGTACATCAGACTGAGGGTCGATGCTTCAAACATTGTAAAGAGTTTAAGCACGAAATTACCGCCTGCATCAAGAAATTATTAGTTATTATTAGAAAGTTTTAATTAATTTTTGTTTATTACCAGAACTCAAAATGGCCAGTGCAGTTATAACTTCGCAGTAGTGGAGGTGATGGACAATTCCTTCTTGATTTCCGGGGTCTGCCATGCAGTTCACACTTCCATCAGCAGTGATTAATAAAACCTTAAGTACCACAACATAAATTTCAAATCCTAACCTTTTAAGATAAAAGTATTTGATCATATGGTATAATGAAAATAATTTTATTTATAATGAAACAAACCTTTTCTTTTTGACTGAGTAAATCAATTAAGTTCAGATGATTATAATACTGGGTTATATCTCCAGTTTGATCAATTCCAAAATACCAATTGCCAGGAGTGTGAAGAATCAATCGATCGTCAGGGATCATGTCACGCATCGGATTTCCCTCATATTCCGGGTTTAAAGTCGTAGCTAACCACTGCCACTAAAATATCAATATTCGTTTAAAAGCCCAACTTGCAACATATTATTTACCTTAATGCAAGGATGTTGCAAAGTTAAAAAGTGATTAAGCGCACAAACAAACGCCCCTGGTGCTTCGCATAAATGCAAACTAAATAAATTTCCATTTACTGCCGCTTTCGGAATTAAATCATATTCATTTAGGCATTCATAAAACTTGCACCAAGCCTAAAATAACAAATTAAATTCCAAGCAAACAATTAAAAATTAAGTTCACTTGGGTCAAAAGTTCCGGTTGAATTTTGAGCTTTAACACCCTGCATATCAGACTCGAGGCGTCTCTGTACTGCGTGTGTTTAGTCCATTCGTCTAATGGAAGATCGTTCAACTGACTTTTTACTTCATTCAATTTGGTTTTGAACTTTTGTAGTGCCGGTAGGGTCCAAACGTTTCCCACAAAGGCTTTTTTGGGTAAAATCCATTTGCCGTTGTTTTTAAATTCATATTTCTTGTTGAAGAATTTGAGTATGTCCACATTTTGAGCGATTCTTCTGTTGTTGCGTTTCCTTTTCGCCATTTTTAGGTTATGACAGTTTGAGGTTACGCTATTTTTGAAAATCGCGGGGTGAGCATTTTCTTAACGAACTATTAGCCGCGAATTTTAAATTTCAAAATTTTGGAAAAAAAATCGGAAAGGACCAAAACATGCCACAAATAGTAGGTTAATAATAATTAATGTAATAATTATGTATCATTGCGCATCAAGAAACAAAATTGAATTTTTTCCAACATAATTATCAGTGCCACAATTTTAATTACATTTATTGTGTTTTTGAATTTATTTATTGAAAACAGTCGGAAAAAATGATGGCGAACTCTGGCTTATTGGTTTTTAGCACCTCAAGGCTTGCGATGTATGTATTTATAAAGAATCGATTATTATAGTTAAAAGTTACGGCAGTGAAAATGTGGAGCTGATAGATATTTTGACTTATTTAGAATATCATAAATCATTTTGGGGCATTATTAGTATTATTGAATGTAAAAGATGATTTTTGAACGTTCTTGGACAAGTTGAGTTGGAATTACCACTTCATGTATATGGCACTACCTATTAGTTTGGAAGTAAAACTAATAATTATAATTATTTATGTGGCAAGTACCTTAAAATGCCAGTCTAATCAGTCTACATTTGGGGTTGGGCGCAAGCCTAGAAATAAGCAATTTACACGAAGAGAATGCTGTTAGATCGATTCATTCAGTAGTATTCGTCGCAAGTTCTTTGAAACACACGCAAACATTGCGGCCAGTCCGAATTACGCGGTATTTTTTAACGATGCCGTCGTTTTGGGAGCATTTCGGAAGAAGTGCGCCAAAACACAGGAATTTGCAGGACGGCCTCTTTCAGATCGCGTCGCAGACCTGCAGTTTGTTAGTTCAAGTAAACAATACGAACAATATTAGTTACGGCCACAATGCGACGAATATACATTGCAATACCGTGCAATCGACGCATTCGCGGGCCCCGCGAAGTTCCTCCAGCGACGACGAGGACCAAATGGTCGTTCTTATCCCACCTGCGGCCAAAACTTCCAAATATAAACCCGCCTCCATCGGGAAACCCAGACTATCGGTGAGTTCACAGTTATTGAGTTATTTTTCAATTAATTTAAAAATAAAAAAATAGAATTCTGTTATACCGGGAGTTTAAAAAAGACCCAGAGACGGCTTGGCCTTGGAAAAATAAAATAATGTCTATTGCAAGTTGCTGCATTGTCTTGTAAAGTTTCTTTGAACTAACGGTATAATTTTGAAATTCCAAAAGCGATTTTGAATTGTAATAAAAAAATTCAGGTACACTTATTCACTTTTCTCGCTAATGGATAGGAAAATCGTGTAAAACTAAAATAGATTTTGTGATAACTTTGTCTTAATCAATTAATCTAATTGTAAGTGCATTAAGGAATTGCGAGATCTGTCCAGTATAATCTGAATAATTTAATTGAAACATGAAAACAAAATAATAAGTTTTATTTTTCCGAATAAAATACAGAAGGGAATTGTTAAAATGTCATTAATCGGTTATTTTTGTAGTGATCCGAAATTAAAATAGTATGCTTATTGCTGATACTTAAACGAAGGTCGCTATCGTCGTCATTTTTTCGAAACATTATAGCTTGGTCATTCTTTAATTTAAATTGTTACAGCACGTCGGATGGAATACACAATTTTTCATAGGTCCGGACTATTCGGCAAGTAAGATTTACAGCACTAAAAATGGTACTAATAGGGTAGGCCATAAAGTTTATATTACCCTGAATTTTGTAGGTGAATAATATTTATTTTTGAATGATTTGTAAATAATTTTACTTATGATAAATTAGTAATTGTGTTATCACGAATTTAAAGAATACTAAAATGCAACTCTTATTTAAGAATCGCTGAATTAACATAAATGAGTACCTTTAATGATTTTAGATTCTTTCTCAAGTCTTTAATATTAAATTTGCAACCTACAACGCAAAGAGATAAAGCACTAAGGCGCCTTCAATAAATGATGTCACAGGTTTAGGCGGGGTAAGGAGTCAGTGGAACTGTGAGTCCGTGACAGGGGGTTAGGGCTCTTTTTAAAAACGATCCATCACAAGGGGCATTTTCGAATATAAATATAAATTCGTCGAATCTTTCATTAATTGTAATTTTCTTTACAAATGAAAATAATTTTGCTTCTGTGACATGACGCACGTGGGGGGGGGTGTTTGTCACAGTGTGACACGTTGTGACCTGGGGGTGGGGTGGGGGTCAAATTTGATGAAAAACCAGTGACATCATTTATAGAAGCGGCCTAACCTTAAAACAACAATTAAAAATAGGTTTTATTACATTGGTTAGAGAAGGGTGCCTATACCGTATTTTTTAATTTTAGAAGAATGGCTGCTAGCAAACCGTTTTTACGCTGATGAAATTATGGAAAATAGCTAGTCGCCATATTGTCAAAACAGCTGATTTTAGATCAGAACTTCGTGGCTTCAGTTGTGTGTCTTTATTTCGCTGTGTTTCATTTATATTTTGTTTTGCATTTTTGGTTCTATTACAAACAATTCTTGTCCGCTCGTGTTGTGTCCATTTTACGAAAGTTTGGTAAAATAAATGTGTCGTCAAGTAACTAACACTTCTTGTTCACCTCCAAAAAAACGTATCTGTTTAAACGTAGACCATTAAAACATAGCTGAGAAACAACGTTTTTTGAATATGTATAAAAAACTAAAACTTTCTACTTCGAAGATGAAGTATATAGATATTACTTATGACTTATGCTACAGATTCAATTCTGCTTAATAAAATCATAACCGCCTCTGTTTGGAAGCCCACCAAGATATTCTGCCTTCATTGAGCCATGTTTCATCCAAGGAGAGAATGAAATGCTTGCATTTCCGTGTTTCGGATTCCGTCTAAAATAGCGTGGGTCCTCAATGCCTGTAAATCATTTAAATGCATACAGTAAAGGCATTCAGTGGCGGCGCGTACATAAGTGCTGCAGAGCTGCCAAAAAATTCGTTTGTATTTAATTTATAAAACGTAATATTGAACAAATTGAATTTTGTCCCAAAATTGTATTTTCTTAATCGCAACAACTCCCACCATCTCCATGCAGTGCAGTGCAGTGTCTCCATGCATTCGAGAATCCAACATTCCAACAAACCAGTTAAGTTTTGTCGTGGTTTCAGCGGAACGGACCATTGTTTTTATACTGGGCCATTCGAGGCAGTGCACCGTACTACTGCCGTACTGGTTGAGACCCCCCCCCACTATCCCCCTCGCGTCCGGCACATACCCTAATTCTTTCTTTCCTTATGTGCTGTATTTCACGCAGTTTTGTCACCTAGTCACTCAAATATAATGTCCTTGACTAAATATATTGTAAGCAACAATTGTATGCTGGCGCTTTCAACGGTCCCGAAAACAATCGAGAATTCTTTCGAACTTCGGCAGAAAATTTTCAAGGTTCGCAGAAACTTATCTTCAAGTGTGTGGGTTTTCATTTTCGTCAGTTATTATTTTGTTTTATTATCTGTGCAGTTCTGTTCCAGATTTCGAACGTGATGTTACGTGCGGTTTTTCGCTTTGTGGCTTTGTCGTTGTAAATTTTGATTTTATACTTTCGTGTTCGTGAATTGTATTAGTGTTTTTTGACAATGTATGTTGTGGATAATTTGATTAACTTTAAACGATTTGTGAAGTACAGTTACGAAGAAACAATAGATTGTTACAACCCCTATGTGAACATCTGAGGCCGAACGATGTTTTTCAACTTTAAAGCGGATTAATGCCCGGTTTCTGAAAGCGATGTTAGATAACTTATATCTCCAATAACTACCATAGTTACCAGAATATTTAACTGGAGATATAAGTTAACATCGCTTTCAGAAACCGAGCATAAGACTTTTCTTTGGAATACAATGTCCGAAGACCGTTTAACAGCCTTATCTATGCTTTCTATTGAAAAGAAATTTATGTCCAAAATTAAAGATTTTAATGAAAAGGTCATTGATAAATTTGCCACTAAGAAAGACCGCAGGATCGATCTGATCTACAAAAATAGGTAAGTTTAAATAAAAACACGACCCTGATTATATGAGATGCAAATTGCAGAACACCTGTTTTATTGTACCACGAGCCGCCACTGAAGGCATTGGTGAGAATTAAGGTACACCACCTTACGAAGAAGAGGAATGTTACTGTTAAAAGAATTAATAATAATTTAAATATAATACTTACAACAAATATAAATTATTTCATTTTAATATTATCTACAATGTAATATAATTTTGTGATTTAAAAATACTAAAATTCAAATTTGCCGCAAAAAAATATTTCCCAGAAATGTTCCAGTAGGGGCATTCAATGCATCAAACGTTTGCAATCGGTTTTCCGATGACAGCACGAAACGCGTTCAACGAACATGAAGCGATTACAAACGATTTCAATCTTTTCCATCGTTCTATTTCACCGTTTGCAATCGGATAATCGCTTCTGGCGCGCATGACCGTAATGTTAACCACACTAATTTTGTTTCTTGTGCCGCTGTTTAGTTAAATTTTTATACTTATCAAATAAAAATAAAAATGTCTAATTATTATGTAACAGATAGCGATAATAAGCCCGTAAGGAATGGAGGGGGCGAATATCTACTTTATTCGAAAATTACTCTTGTATGTCCCATCTGAATAATTCGGAACCACTTCTTCAAAATAATTGCCGACATATACGTCGTTTTCCACATCTTCATTATTATTTGCTATAAACTCTCCATTTAGTGGTATAATACTGTTATCTTCGGTCAACTCGTTTATCAGTAGCATATTGATAAAATTATTATGTTCCATTTTTTATGACAGAATTCAACGACAACTTTGACAGTACAAAATGCGTTCAACCTGCCACCTAATCGATGACAATCGATTGAAATCGAGAAACGCAATGCGATTACTGCATTGAATGCCCCTAAAGTAATTGGTTCTTTTTATTTTAATTCTTAAATTAAAAAATGAACTATAGTATCACACAATTATTTTTAAAATTCGACATTTCTGGCCCAAATGTTGCTTCTTTGTTAGAATTGGCCAAATTGTAAAAAATTCTTAAACTTTGGTTCAGTTAAAGAAATACCGTTTGATTTTACTGAAGTCAAATTTTGTTTATAAAACGCGATTATTTACAACTTTATCAACTTTTATGAAACAGGCTGCGCTGTAGTATAGATAAGTATACAAAAACGTATATACTTATGACTTTATTTGATTTGTTTGCGATCAAATATATTGTCTTTCAAATAAATTATAATACAAGTTTACAATTTTTTCAGTTCTTAATTTATGTGCATCTCTGTTAAAAACTAAAATGTGTGTGCCGACAACATCAATAATATACAGGTAATATTAAAAATGTCTTCGATGGCTGTAAACTTAATTCTTATTGTTAGACACCAACCTATTGTTAATCTATCGTAACTAGTTTCTAACATACGAATAATGAAAATGTTTAATGTGTTGCCTGTATTAAGATATACGCTAAATTACTCTCGTTTAACAACTTTCGGTAAAAATCTTCAGGATCCCCTGTTTAAAACAAAATATATCAAGAAATATTTATTGCTGATATTAATAAAATTGACTTTACATAAAATCATTTGTTGTACTGGTCAATATTTTCGTCTCAAAGGTGTTGCAAGGTTATGTGAGAATTGTCACGAAAAGCGCAATTTTTCAGAAAATTCGCTGAGAAAGTGGGGTTGCGTGAAAACATTCGTTGAGAGTTTTGTAAGTGCATTAAATCCTTGCACTGAAATAGTTTTCTTGTTAATGTCGGCACGAAACGCAATTTCAGGAACAGCCAACAAATTAAATTGTAACGAAATACAGTTAAACTTCGATCAAACCATAAATTCGATTTGTTAATTAATTTTATGTGTTTAGGACTGTTTTTTTGTTTAACCACGCATTTTCTTTGATTGTTTTCCTATAATCCTACTATCAATCACACCATCGATTTATTAGTGTGGGACAACCTTTCAACTGTGACTGATTTTTTTGAACAATTTTTGTGACAATTTTGGAGGATAATTTTAACTTGGGAACTCGTTAATATTTAAAACTTGGTATTCTATTTCGACCACTAATTGTATATGGACACCCACACTTTGACTTTATTTGTTTATTGATTTTTCTTTACAATTTCTAACTTCGTAGTAATATTTTTTGATGACATTTTTTTATGCGATAAAAAAGCGTTTATTAGTTTTGTTTGATTCAACAAGCCGCAAAAGCGAGCTCTTAAATAAATAAAGCCCCAACCAGCTAACTAATGAATAATTAATACGAAGAAATATTACAAATGCACTGTAACGACTAATTACCTAAAACCACTTAGGCTTTCTGTTATCCCCTCGACAATGTCCACTACACATTTCATAAATTTTTCATACCTTTCATGTCTTATAATATTGACCACGAATGTTTCAGGTCACCACTTTCGATGTTTTATCGAAACGTTTAACGATAACCTTGTGTTTAATATTCAATATTGGGTAAACTGTAGCTATTTATCTTCACGAAAATTGTTTGTTCTTTTCGCGATGGCGAGACAAGCACGCGACTTTTACAAGAATTTTATGGGCAATAAATCGTGGATTGGGCCCGGGTCAAGGTGAAAATGTGCCAAATTTCTGGCTTGTTAATTTGCTTTATGCAGTCATCATGATACCTTTTATTTGATCATTTAAAACTAAGAGATAACCTTTACGGCATACATGCAATAATCAATGCCAAACTTAAAATAATAGTTATTTTCCGAAAGTGACATTATTTTATCATCGTGCGAGGGGGTAGATTTCTTGAAAACGCACGTTTACAATGATATTAACAGTCATGTACCTACTCCAAATATCGGGTCAGATATACAGGGTTCGTTCACAATTGAATTTATTAAAAAAATATTTTAATAAATTTTTAGGTAGAAATGAATGCGTGAATTTTCAAATAGTCATTTGTTTTTCAGAATTTTTTATTGTGGCGGTATCATTAGAAGGGCATTTATTTTCCTTTTACAACAATTTATAATAAAGTGATGTGCTCAAAAATTCAGCTGAGATAATTAATTGTTTTTCGTTGCGAGCTTTGCGTTGCTTTACGTTGTATACAGCGTTTGTTAACAATTGAATTTATTAAAAACAATTTTATCATGACACTTACGTCAACAATCACAAAACTGCAGTTTAATAAATAATAAATAAATAAATAATAAAAACCACGTTACCTATGCAATGTATTATGGGTTGCATCCTTCAAATATTTAGGCTCATTATGACTGGTGAAACAAGCTGTACAACAAAGTCATTTGCTCAAAACTTCGGGTGAGATAATTAATTGTTTCTTCGTTGCGAGCTTTAGGGGCCATTCATAAATTACGTAACGCAGTAACAGTAACAGTTCGTAACACTATGTAAACCCCCCCCCCCCCAAAGTTACGTAATGCGAAGACTCTACCACCTCCCTTTGGCGAAATAACAAAATTAATTGAAAAACTTTTTTGATAAGTTGATATGTTATGAATTATTATCGTAATAAGATTTTTCAAATACAAAAATGATGTCATTTGCATATATAAATTCAAAATATGAATTTTGCTGTAATTATCAATCGTTATGTAACAACACATTAAAACCCCCGCCCCCTCTGTAACACACCGTAACCACCCTCCCACCCATTGGCGTTACGTAATTTATGGATGGCCCCTTACATATCTGTACCAGAGACGCAGAACGATGTAAGTCCACTTTTTCCAACCATGAACATTTTATGTATATTCATTAAAGTATGTCCCATCTACACATTAAAGGGGGAATTATGTCCAAACTTAGAATTTATGTTGCATTATGACGTATCTCTAAGCACAACACCAAATTTCCTGAACATTGTCACTTTTGGAGATACATCGTTCTGCTTCTCTGGTACAGATATGTATACAGGGTTTATTCACAATTGAATTTATTAAAAAAATGTTTAATGCGCAAGTTTTTGAATAGTCCTTTGTTCTTTAGAATTTTTAATTGTGAAGGTATGACGCCATTGATGATTTTTCTTTGCGGAAATAGATTGTGTTCGATATCATTGAAAAGACTTTTCTTTTGTTTTTACAGTGGTATATAACAAAATTATGTATTCAAAAATTCAGGTGAGATAATGAATTGTTTTTCCTTGCGAGTTTTACATAATTATACAGGGTTTGTTGACAATTGAATTTATTGAAAAAATGTTTTAATAAAAATTAAACTGGATGTTTAAATATTCACTTGTTTTTTAGAATTTTTGATTGTGTAGGTATGACGTCATCAGTAGTTGTTTTTAACGGTAATAGGTCATGTTAGGTATCATTGTAAAGGCATTTATTTTCTCTTTACAAAGATATACAGTGCACCTGACAATCACAACAAAGCAACTTTGATTTGAATAATACAAATAAAAGAGGCTCTGTGTTATAATTATTTCGGCACTTTTACAATTCCATTTTTTAATGGATAATTTATGGAAAACAAAAATATTTTTTAAGAACAATTGAACAAATTAATGTTCTAACAATAATTTTTTTATCAAATATTCATTCTGATAGGTATCTGATAAAAAGTGATGCTAAGATCACCAGATTGATGAATATTTTCGGTGATTTGAGTCGAGTTCAATATTTTGCAAACAATCAAGTTCGACGTTTTATTTTCTAAAGTTTGTACTGGAATAAAGTAAGTAACTCGCCCAGGTGATACGCATGAAAACCTATTAATTATTGACCAGAAGTTTAACAACTGTGGAAATGAAAATAACGCTGTCCGACAATAAAGTAAGTAAGAATATTGAAATTTTTTGCAAGAAATTAAATGCTCGAAATCAATCTTGTTTGCACACAAAAATTATCTAAGGTTAGGTATATTTTTATTTGTATTGTTTAAGTGTGATCAAGAAAACGAATGTTGAACTACAGTATAATTGAACTAATGGTTCTTTTAAAATAAAAAATTATTCAAATTTTAGTTTTATGAATTAAATAGTTTTTCAGTTTAATTTCTTTTGTGAATTTTTCAACAATTAATGAGTCTACCGTTTATTTTATTCAATTTAAAATCGATTGTGAAGCAATAAAGGAAGATAACGATTTGTTTTAATCTGAATTATTTTTGATTACAGACAGTGCTAGAAGGTCCTCCTGTGGTGCCTCAAGAAGAGCTTGGAGATTTATGGAGTCAACATTATATGCTACCAGATCACGATGGTGGTCCTATGGGAAGGTATTGTTAATTAAATTATTAGTTTATGTAATTCTTTCAACAATGAACTGCGTTGCACAAAAAGCGCAGCATTAATAAAATTCGCGTGCTATTCATAATTAGAACAGAATAATTTTGTGGAGTCTATTTTCAGCACAATGTACAACAAATTGTTCAAATTCATGGTCGTTTATCTTGTACTGAATATCAATTTCATTTCCGTTTTAATGTGAATGAAGTTGATACATTTTATCTGATATCAAAACACAACAGCATTAAAACAACTTGTAAATATTTAAAAATAATAATCAATTTGAACACGCAAGTAAATGCGCAATCTAATGAAAATAAATATATTGTGACTATCACAATGTTATTTTACAATTTGTTGATGTTATAAGTGCGCCAACACTGCACGGAAACTGTTTATAAAATTTTTACTTGTCATCTACAAATTGTTAAGATTGTGAAATTGCGCCCATTAGTTACAAAAAGGATTTTTAATTGAGGAATTTTTTATCTTAAGGTTTTTACAATAAAGTGTTGTTAACTAGATGCAGCATGATCGCTGTATCTAGTAAATTGGTGATCGGTGAAGTTGGTGTAACAAGGTTATTGATTTTATAATAAGTTATATTTAAAAAACATATATTTATGCAATTCCAGATCGGCTGCATAGGGTATCGCTAAAGAGCATGCATCATATTATAATCATAAATGTTGTTAATAATAATAACTCTCTCTATTTTATTTTTGATTTATTGCAAATTAACTGAAAGTACAAAAATAACGCAACAATTCAACGAATCTTAAATTGTTTTTAAATTAAATTTCACGCGGCCTTTACAACACTAGTCTTCGAAAAGTTATCGTCAGGTAATACAGCCTACAATGCTCGATAAATGTTTCTAATGTCACTGAAATTAATTAAATTCTTTTTCTTTTGAATTCCTATAGAAGTTAATTAATATTTTCAATTGAATTGACAGGTGGAACCAGAAAAGAAGATGGTGCAAACCGTCATGCATTCCAATTTCAGTTATCCTTATACTAATCTTCCTAGTGGTTCTTCTGCCCCTTCTAGATCATGCGGCAGAGAAATCGATATTATCGTTACCCGTAGCCCTCACAGATTCGTGTGAAAATTATTCTAGGTACAATTAATTAAAATAATATGAAAAATAATAAATAATAATAATTCGTCACAGGTTATCATTAGTTGAAAGCATACCAGAAGGTTTGATATACCCTAATGGGACAACGCCATATCCTTCCACTTACAAAACGTGGCTAAATTTGATCAATTCCGCGCAACATACGATAGAAATAGCCTCGTTTTATTGGACTTTAAGAATGTCGGAAGTCTATCCGGATCCATCTTCCGTGCAAGTGAGTTTAATCGAATTAACTGATCGACTTTTATTTGGCCATTTTGGAGACAGGGGGAAGAAATATTCCAAGCTCTTCTTAAGGCAGGAACTGAGAGGGCGATTAAAATAAAGATAGCTCAAAATGCCCCGACTCAGCAGCAGCCCAATGTGGACACGGAGTTCCTCACTAAAAGAAAGGCGGCGGAAGTAAGAAGCTTGAATTTTGCTCAGTTACTTGGTAGCGGTGTGCTGCACACCAAATTTTGGATAGTTGATAGGAAACACTTTTATATTGGAAGCGCTAACATGGACTGGAGATCTCTGACGCAGGTGAGCCAATTTTCCACATTAATTTATGCCCACTCTGTATTAATGGTTGGGGCAACTCGTAAAAAATAATGTAAGTGACCAGAAGAGTAATTAATATGTGCATTATTAAATAAACTAGTCAAGACTACAATTTCTGGCGTCTCTGTGGAGTTAAATTGCCACAAAATTTATTTACTTCATATTTTATTAAATTATATGGGTTTACACTCTGCAGATATGACACGTAACTGCTATATCCATTAACTTACAACCTTTACGAATTTTTAATAATGCTTTTAAAATTCAATTTGTCTTTAAGCGATTCTCAATCATATAATTTTGAATGCCCTTTTATACCGTTAGTTTGCGTAATAGCCAATGTTGCACAACTGGGCCCGCACGCGAATTGCAGAGTTGGTGCAGACCTTGTTGACGCTTATAAGTATTAATTTTATGCCAATGACAAACGGTGACCGAGTCAGGTACTGCTTTATCACAGGTTGAAGTCTGAACTCCGCTCCCTTAAGGCAACCTGATTAATAATGCTAAACTACAATGTTATAAATTTCAGGTAAAAGAACTGGGTGTAATATTTTACAACTGTAGTTGTCTTGCTGAAGATCTCGGAAAAGTATTTGATGTAAGTGCAATATGCTTTTCCTAAAGCAAACGCTTATACTTTTATAAAATAGGAAATACATCTGACTCTGTAAAGCATTCGCTTTTTAAATTAAAAAATATATTTCAGGTATATTGGACACTTGGAAAAAAGGATGCGAAAGTGCCAGACAACTGGCCAGATGGCTTCGAAACTAAATTTAACATAAACACCCCAATGAACCTAAGCTTCAACAACGAAATCCTCCAAACTTACATATCGGTAAGTATGGTCTGAAGCTTGCTTTTCACGTGGTTCAGGCTGTGGGTATCATTTTTCTAATGTGGAAGTTTATTACAAACCAAATTTGAATTTTCCCAAAAAGTCGTCATTTTAATCATTTGCAGCAGTGACACCACACTTATTTGAATACCAAAAAAGAAATAAAACAACCGATTTATTGACGATTAAAATAATACTCCTACATTTTTGAGAAATATCAAATTTTGTTTGTCAAAAAAAATTTAACATAGTCTGCTTTGAATAATGTAAAAAGTAAGCAGACTAATAGCTAAACCCAATCGGATATAAATTCCCTTTTTATAATTTTCAGAGTTCTCCTCCTCCTTTTTCACCAAAAGGCCGTACAAATGACATCGATGCAATTTTGAACACAATCCATCTTGCAGAAAAATTCATTTACATATCAGTTATGGACTACTTTCCACTGGAAATTTACACTCCTAAAATAAAGTTCTGGCCTGCAATAGACGATGCTTTGAAGACCGCCGCAATTGATCAAAAAATCGAGGTAAAAATGTTGATTAGTTGGTGGAACCACTCCAGACCTGCAGAAGACTACTTCCTTAAATCTCTCGCTGACATCAGCCATTCATACCCCAAAGTGTCAATTGAAGTGGTATGTGAATTTAATTTAATTGTAAGATTAATTAGATATTATGTGGAACATTTTCAGAGAAGGTTTATAGTTCCTGGAACAGCCGAGCAAAAGAAAATACCATTTGGTAGGGTCAACCACAATAAGTATATGGTGACTGATAATACAGCATATGTTGGTACTTCCAATTGGTGTGGCGATTATTTCATAGACACTGCTGGTGTGGGTTTTATCTTGCATGATCCATCACATAATAAAAACTCCAGTTCACTAAATGTGAGAAGTAACCTTCAAGGTATTTTCGAAAGAGACTGGAATTCTGATTATGCTCATGCCTTTGATTTATGACACGTTCAAAGCCCGTTAAGAAATATAAAAATACAAAATTAAAATTAAAGCCTATTTGTAATTAAATTCTTGTTATTAGTCCAGATGTGTGTGGTTTATATTTACCAAGAACTGAGTGTACACAATGTGTCAAAAAAATGAATCAATGTTGCAGTTTGTTGTATGTACACTGTCAATCAATTTAGAACAGACCCCAACAACAAGCGAGATTCTCTACTTTATTTGGTTTACGTTTATGTACTATTACAGCCACCAAAATGTGCACGACAGGCGTCCTAAAAAAATCAGCCAAATGTCAATATTATTTTGTTTATAGCAAATATTATTTCACGAAAATCACTGGATAAAGCCAGCTTTAATCTATGGAAAAATAGGAAAATTTGTGTCAGGTATCGTGCACATTTTGGTGGCCGTAATAGTACTTATACTAATTTCATAGTTTAAAATAATTTTACATTCTTCAAATGAAAATTTAATCATTGCGGTAATTTGTTAAAAATTGGCAGTGTATACCATTTTCAATATCTGTTGGGGAGGTGTCGTTAAAATACTAATCACGGCTTAAAGTAATAAAACTGTAATTTAGGTGTGAATTGTTACCAGACATATTCAGGTAAAAATTTGGATACTTGAAAATTTGTACAAAATTATTTAAAATTTTATATTTGTATATTTACACAATAGGATTAGTTACTATGCAAAACTGAAAGTTTAGTTCGTTTCGTTTAAATTCATAAATTTACCTGTTAGCAAATATTTTAAAGTTACTGATTGTAAGTCCGGTACTGTTCTTGGTTTTACCTGAGCAAGCTATATTTCAATCATTTATTTCTTATCTCTAACAACATGGCCCCAACTGAGATTGGAAAAGATATACAAGGATGTTCATAGCTAACTTATTCGGTTTCTGACTTTTGATTTTACAGGCCAAATTAATTTTTTTTTCCTTATGTACAATTAATTTCACAATTTATCAATAAAACAAAAAAAACTACGAAATATTTATTTATTACCGCCATATAATACATAGGTTAAGAATGATTAAAATTAAAACACTAAAAAGTTTTACACTCATTACTCAAAAAAGTAATGAATCAACACTTCTTCGTTCAATACATTTTTACTTAAAATTAAAAAATGGTAAATTTACCTTACAATAAGAGTGAAATAAACTCAACCGTGAGTTTGGTCATCCTCTACGAAATCCCTGGCAATCTCTTTAGAAACACATTCAATGTGACTGACTTTATTCCTGAATTTTACACCGTAAAACTTATGGGCATGTTCGAGCAGTTCCGGCCTGAAAGTGGTCGTGATGAACTGGGCATCATCCGACAATTCGTGAATCATGTTAGCGACAGCCTTGCGATGTTGGGCATCGAGGGCCTGATCGATCTCATCAAACAGGTAAAAGGGAGCTGGATCGCATTTCTGTATGGCGAATATGAGTGCTAAAGCTACAAGAGATTTTTGCCCACCGGAAAGTTGATTCATTTCCCTCATTTCCGCATCCGTTTCGGTGAATGAAACTTTTATTCCGATCCCAGTAAAATTGTCTGAGTTGGTGTCTTCCGGACCGATTTCTCGACCTTCTTCATTATCGACGGTTTTCATTACTAGCTTAGCTCGGCCAGCAGGCACTAATTTTTTAAAAACTTCCGAAAAATATTTCGACACCTGTTTGAACGTGAACTGGATGGCCTCCATTTTACGTTGTTCCAACATACTCAGAAGTTCTTTAATTTTTTGATCACTGAAATAAAATCATTTAAATACCTCGTCTTCAAGTAGGATGTGATTTTAATATTAAGTTGGCAATTGACATTTTTCAAATTTTGAATGGATTTATTATATGAGCGAGTTAGCCATTTAATCTCATTTTGCAAAAACTAAAGTAGCAGATTAGAGTAATATAATAAATTTAATTCCTGATTAGAGGGATGTAATAAATTGAAGTCCTCTATATCAGGGGTGGCCAAAGCGTCGACCGCAAGGCCTTTGGAAGTCGCTTGCGAATCTGACGTGAACATGTCATTGCATACCTGTAACACCAAAAAACACCAATTCATAAGTACATTTAAAAAAAAAACAATCGCCCTCAGGTACACTTTCATCAACACAACATCTAAAAATTTGGCCACCCCTGCTCTATATAAATACCTACCGTTTGTGAATTACAATTGGGGAGGGCATAAAAATAATAATATGTATTTACCCTCGGTCAAGTTCTTCCTTGCGTTTTTGAAGTTTTTCCTTTTGGTCGGAGAAACTCATGAACTGATCTAAGGCCTTTTTATTCACATGACTGTATTTCTTCAAATGGTTATTAGTTTTTTCCAGCTCTTTAAACAACTAAAAAATGAAAGAGTAAAAAAAAACAACCACAAAAAATGTAACAATTATTACAGCTCGTGACGAAAATCGCTTGTAATTTGAATAAAGTTCTTGCGAGGGCAATGCCCCCAGCTGTTGAATTTTCTCGACGCACTTAGTCTGTTCCTGTTCCAAATTGTTTTGTTTCGACGCAAATTTTTCTAAATGTTTCGCGTCTTCATCAATTTTATCTTGAGCTTCCTTTTCAGTTTTCTTCCACCTCTCCAATTCTGATTGTTCAGATTTCAGCTGAAATAATTCGTAAATCATTTCAGGAAAAAAAAAATAGGACATAAAACTCACCTTCTTAGAGACTTCTTTCACATTTACTTCCATTTTTTTCAGATTATCTTCGACTTTGACCATTTTGGTTTCAATTTCTTCAACCTCGATGCGAGAATTGTTCAGAGATCTTTTTCGCACCTCGATAGAAATTTCTTGTAGGGCATGCAACACTTCTTCTCGTCGGCGAATTAAGTTATTAGTTAACAAATTCTCCAATTTATTTTTTTCTGCTTCGTGTCTCATACGCTGAGTGAAAGCTTCTTTGTTTTCACTTTGTAAGCGTTGAATGTCATCGTTTAAAGAGTCAACTTCTCCCTGATCAGTTGTCGATAATTGTGCCATCAGTTCCTAAATTTAGTAAATTAATTATGGAAAAACTTCTGATTGTACTTACTTGATGCAGTTCTGACTCTAATCCCTCTTTAGTGGTTTGCATTGCTTCCAAGTTTGACTTGCACTGAGTCAAGGAACGTTCTTTCGGTGCCCGGAAACGTTCAATACTGGCGAGTTCTTCAGTCATTAGCTTCAACTCGGTGCGAACTTTATCATTTATACCCCTGCAACCATTTGAAAATAGTTATGGTTCAATTTAATTATTGCTTACTTTGCTTTGCTGTTTTTAGTTTCGGTTTTCTGCATATCCGACACAATGGTATTAATTTTTTTCTCAATGTCTTTCAATTCTTCGCGCAATCTTTGCAACTCTTCTTCACATTCCTTAATCTGTTTCATTAGCTCGCTGCGTGTTTTTTGCATTTCTAGGCGAGATCTCGATGTGTTGAAGTATCCACCAGTCAGAGAACCTTTGGAAGATACTTGATCTCCATCCAAAGTTACACAATCCAAGCCAGTGCTACGAGCCAACTTGGTAGCGACATCTAAATTACGGCAAATCAAAGTCTTTCCAAATAGGTACCGCATCGCCTTATCATACTTTTCTTCATACCTCAATTTTGAAACCATAGGAATCGCATCCTGCACAAATCACAAATTAAATTGGAAAGTTAAATCATCATTTACTTACATGGTCTTGAGGATAATCAGATTCTCTGACGGTTAGCCGATTCAAGGGCATGAAAGTAACTTCCCCGGGTAATTTTTGTCTGTTCATTTCCTTCAATATTTGAGTTCCAACTCTGTCTGAATCGATGACGTGATGGAACAGCCGATTTCCGGCGGTAACTTCAACAGCCGTGTAAATCGAGTTATCACAATTGAAATTCTCAATCACCGGTCCATAATAGGAACGAGCAATGTCGGCTTCTTGCCCTCCACGGCTGACAAAGGTGTCCAGGACTTTCCTGACGCTATCTCGTCCATTCAAAATGGGTTTTCCGGCCATTGATCTTAGGGCTTGATCGGCTTTAACCAGTTCCTCCTTCAACGATGAGAGATTTTGTTGGACGCTACTTTCTTTTCGCCATAGTTCACTGCAAATTAAATGATATAATTACAACAAATTTATTTACGATTATATACTTTCTGGTTGTTTGATATTGATCTTTAGTTTTCTTCAATTCATAATACTGTTTGTTGTGCTCGTCAATGTATACTCTCTGCCTTTCTATTTCTTGAGTTTGATCTTCTCTCTTCTTCTTAAGTTCTACTTCTTTGGCCTGGTCTCGTTTCAGATCCTCTGTTAGTTTATCCCTGTGTTCCTTTTTATCTTTCAGCTGTCGATTAAGCGACCTACAAAATTTTATTACCACTGCAATCTAATTAAAACCTTTCTTACTTTAATTCGTTTTCAATCCAACGATCTCGGTCCTCCTTCGAGGTGAACTGGCTCCCGCGTCCTTGTTTAGCATATAATTCCTTTCTTTTCTGTTCTTTTAAGGTCAACTCGCGACTGCATTCTTCCTCCCGTCGTTTCATTTCCTCGTATTGGGGCTTTACCTAAATAGAGGAACATTAAAATCAAACTTAAAGATGTCCTTCAGTACACACCGCTTCCAATTCAGCTTGCTTAATTTTGATTTTATTTGTTAAATGGATCAATTCATTCTCGGCCCTCTCTTTCGATTTATTATCGCCTTGCACCTCGTCCGTCAAATCTTTTATGTTCAAATCCAATTTTGCCTTTTCTTTAATTAAATTTTGCAGATCACTATTGAGAATGTCGCGTTCTTCCTTCAATGATGACAACTCCTTTTTAGTTTCTTTCGACTTTCGAGAAAAAATCTTAATTTGATCTTGAGACTTTTTCAAATTTCCCGCCAATTTTTCTTGTTCAGTCCCTGATTGATTTCGCTGTACCTCAAGCTGAAAACGTTTATTTATTTATTTTGTTAATCTTAATTTAAATTGCTTACATCACTTAATTTCTTCCTGTTTTCATTGAGTTCCATCTCATATATAATGTATTCCAAAGTGCGGCGAACTTTATCATATTGTTGATACTGCTTCAACTCCTCCTTTTCTTCTTTCAGTGTGCTGAGTCGTTCTTCAATGGTGTGAAGAAATTCCTCAATTTTCTCCACTTTGCCTTCCGTTTCCCTTAAAATTGCCATGGATTCATCCCGACGTTCATCGTAAACGCGAGTTCCTGCCACTTCACGAAGAAGTTTTAATCTGTGCGCATCAGGCGCTGTAGCCATTTGATTGATCTGAAATTTTACAAATTACCCAAGGTCAATCAAAAATTTTTTTTACTACCTTCCCCTGCTTAACAATGTAATAAGGGTTCGAATTTGAAAATCCTGCAGATTCCAGCAGGTTCATAACCTCACTTCGTGGCACAAGCTTCTTATTTAAAACATACTGATCTTTTTTGGCCCCAATAACTCTTCGTAAAAACACTTCCTCATGGTCGATCTAAATTAAATTAAATAAAATCCACAGAGCCACAATGAATATCATACCGGCACTCGACCGTCTGAGTTATCAAAAATAATTTCCACATAAGCAGACACCACTCGAGGGCCTGTACCTTCATGTAATAGAGCTTGTCGCTGCTCAGGTCGTAAATGGGAAAATTCATCACTAAGCACAAACTGAATTGCTGTAAACAAGAATTTTATACAAAATTAAACAGAATTTAGGTTGTTTACCGTAGAAGAAGTTGCTTTTTCCAGATCCGTTACGTCCGACAACAACATTATGTCGCTTATCGAAAGGCTCAACAACAGTTTGATCTCGGTAACTTTTAAATCCCTGTATGATTATCTAAACCAATAAGAAAATAAAATGAGACCAGTGAATAAGCATAATTATCAAATTTACCTGTTTAATATGCATTGTGTTTTACGAAAATTGAAATAATCCACCGAAAACAAACAATAACTGCCAGTTTGACATATTCCCGGCGTCATCTGGCGTGCCACATTAAAAAAAACAAAATATACTGTTGATACAGTTGCCATCTTGTAAATTATGTTGGCAATGTTGTGTGAAGTCTCAGGTTGTCTCCACGTGCTAGACTTAAATAATCTTCTTGAAGTTTAAAGAAAATGTCTATAATTCAACGTGTGGTGTAAGTAATAACTAGTGGCAATCCACACAGGGTTATTTGTAACATTTTGTTACCTCTTCACAGGAAACCCACCACACGTAAAGGTAAAATAGTGTTGTTGTCTCGTGAACCTCAGGTGATTGAAGGACCCAAAGTAACATTGCTTTTCAATGGCAGAAAAACGTCTGAAAAGGTCAGAAATACGCTGAAGGACTTGTACGATTTGAAAAAGCCAAATGCACGCTATTTGTCCCGTAAAAATGACATCACCATCTTCGAAGATGTCACCCCCGTAGAAACGATCTGCAGAAGGCACGAAGCCTCCCTGTTTGTGATTGGTTCGCACAGTAAAAAGAGACCCAACAACTTAGTCATGGGAAGAATGTTTAATTATAGTTTATTAGATATGTTTGAATTGGGAATCGATGCGTATGAAGGTTTAAAAGAATTTCTCGGTTCCAAAGTCATTCTAGGAGTTAAGCCTTGTTTGATATTCTTGGGGCCACTGTGGGAACAAAGTGAGGAACTGAAACAACTTAGATCAATTTTTGTAGATTTTTTTCACCGAGAACATGTCGATGCCATTCGTTTACAAGGCCTTGAACATGCCTTAAGTTTCACTGCCACCGCCGAAGGAAAGATTCTGTTCAGATCGTATAAAGTCCTATTGAAGAAGTCTGGTTGCAGGACGCCTAGAATCGAATTGGAAGAAATGGGTAAGAATTGAATTTTTATTTAGAGCTTGTATGCTAATTTGAACTAATAACAATGAATCAGACTTTTTCTTAAATTAATTTTGAATATGAATGTAATTCCAGGGCCTAGAATTGATTTTACATTGAGACGTTGCAAATTGGCTGCTGAGGATCTAATGCTGCATGCCTGTCGCAAACCTAAAGTTCTTAAAGTCACTAAAAAGAAGAATATCTCGCGTGATGATCTCGGCACAACTTATGGTCGTATCCATGTAGGCAAACAAAACATCGATCGAATACAAACGCGTAAGGTAAAAGGTTTGCGAAAGACTAAAACTGAAAGACAGTTAGAAAAATCAAAAAAACGACTGTCGACTGAAGATGTTGAGTTAGACAGCAAGAAAAGACACAAAATGGGTTGAATTAGCTTGCAATATTGTAATTTTAAGGTAATAATATATAAGTTGTTTCCATTTCAATTTTATTAAGTAGTAAGTCTATTTAAGTTGCATTTCAACTACAAATGAATATTTGTCAGTTACAGCGTGCAAAATGAACCACTGACTTTAACTTCCATTGCATGCTTGTAACTCTTTTGTCCATTCATTGTGAGAGTTCGTAGTCAACGATTGACTGTGAGTAAGTAAAAATAAAACTTACAAAACAATTTTCTGTATTCCTAGAATTCAAAATTGCATGTATTTAAGTTAAGTGTACAAAAAGAATATTTTGCAAATAGCTCGACTGTTTTTATAAGCATTAATTTGCATTGAGTTGTAAATTTTTATCGAGTATTTAAATATTTAACTTGTCGATTAATACTTTATAATTTGTAAGTTATTTTAATAAAAAAGAGTTTACTGAATTTTTTTTATTTATTACCTTTTTCTGAATTAAATTAAATTTAGCTTGTTGCCACTAGAATTTCAATACTCTGGTCTTTTTTTATGCGGATTTGAAGTTGCGCGGTTTGTCATTTGAAGAAAATTTGGGGCTTCCCTGTAGCATCAAAGCCGGTGGTTCTCTGTTGTAGATAAGCAAGTCGCCAAGTAGCACTAAATTGCATATGAACAGTGCATTTTAACTTTCGTATAAGCAATGCGACCGTTCAAAAAATTAATATTTTTTTACGTTCAAACTATAAGTGTAAGTTCGTGAAGTATAATTTTTCATGCAAATATTGTGCTTATATTTTCATTGTAAATATAAATTTTGTTAATTTTTGTTGTAAAAATTTCTTATTTTTGAACCAATTTACCAGATGAATTTCGGTAATTTTTTTAATTTGTTGCTTTGGTTTTATGCGGTTTTAGGAAAGTATGGAACCTATCCCTATTTTTACCATATAAACAATGGGTGTGTTTATGTGCAGCCGATCGTGTCACTATTTTACCCTTGTTTCAAGTCGCAGCGTTTTTATTGTGTTATATGTTACCGGATTGTACACTACGTGACAATTTAAAACGAAATCGATGCACGATTGCTTTTAAATTTTTTACCATTTAAATTGCAAATTTCAATTAGGAATTCAAGAGAATTCAAATATCGCCTTACGTTTATGCAACCACACATGCCAGATGTATGTATGTATAAAGTAAGTTTAAATAAAATTTAGTGTGCAGCATTAATTTATATTACCTGCTTTTACCATTAATGCGTATCAGAAATGCTTAGTGAAATCAATTCGTAAAATTTTCGACGAAAAAATTATTGGATTTTGTGAGCGCTTAACCACAGCCGGCTGTGGCTTAACTTTGGCATTATAAATCCCGACAGCAAGAGACATAAACGCATTTATTGTCTTTTTTATGCGGTTTTCTATGGAACGTATCTACGGCATAAAATAGACCCGAGTGTGGTAGTTGCGTAGGGAAATTTGTGTGTATACAGTTTGTCACTCAATGTTGATGTTACCGTTGTCAGCACTTGTTGAAGCCGCATATTTTTTACGTTGTTGACAGATAACCACTAAGAATAGAATACGCCAAATTTACAATCAATGGTTTTATCAACTTAAATTATTAATGCATTTGATAATGATTTTTGGTGATATATGATGTAATTGGTGTAGTATTAGTCATGTCGAATTCTACTGGTTCGACGAAGGTGCGAGGCCCTGGTCGGCCGCCGAAGAAAACAGTATCCTGTACATGGTGCAATGAAGGGAAATTACCTCTTAAATACGTGCTACCTACTACTAATGGAAAGAAAGAATTTTGTTCTGAAACCTGCTTGGCAGAATTTAGAAAAGCTTACGTTAAAGGTGCATGTTTACAATGTGATAATGTCATAAGAGGAACCAGCAATCCTAGTAAAGACTATTGCTCAACATATTGCATGAATAAGCACCAAAAGAAAAATGACCTGCACAACAGAGTGATGACAGTAGCTCCGACACTCAGTCACAGTCACAGTCACAGTGTTGAACCGTCTCCTGGCCCCTTTCAATATGAAACTTTCCAAACATTTGACTGGGAAGAATATTTACGCGAGACAAATAGTGTTCCTGCGCCGGTTGAGACTTTCAAACAGGCCGTTACTTCCCCACCAAACGAGTTCAAAGTTGGTATGAAGTTGGAGGCGTTAGATCCTCGAAATGTTACTTCAACATGTATTGCTACTGTGATAAGTGTACTTGGCCCAAGACTGCGACTTAGATTAGATGGAAGTGATAATAAAAATGATTTTTGGAGATTGGTAGACTCCAGTGAAATTAATCCTATTGGTCACTGTGAAAAGTCAGGTGGAATGCTACAACCCCCACTTGGTAAGACATTTGTATTTGGTTTTATTGGAATGCCTAAATGTGAATATAATGAGTATATGTTTAATTTATTTTTAATAAATTCCTGTACAGCAGGTAATCAGTTAATGAACAGTTTGAACTGCAAACAAGTTGGACAATGAACACTTTCGCAGAAAATTTTGATGTTCAGACAATGAACGCATGTTTGGATAACAAACACCTTACAGTACATTTGTAGAATTGTATTGTCTATTAGCATATACCAAAACCATGATTTTTTTCACCTAACATGGATAACCATTATTCCATATTAAATTTACATGAAATAAGATCACAAAAAATATAAAATAATAGTTATTTATATTATTAGGAGTATAAGCAAAGCTTTATGTGCTGTGGCTGATAGGTTGACTGCCGATCGTAGTGAGGCAGCCAAATCAGCCGAAGCACATAAAGCGCTTATACTCCGAATAATATATGTTATTTTTTCTCCAAACGTAAAATTATAATACAAAAATAAGCATCTAATTAACAAGGTTATTTCGGGAAACATTACACTTGTACAAAAATAGCATTGCCTGATAGACACTTTCTAGATATTACCGTAGCAACCGCCAAACAACAAATTATTGTTTGAGAAAAGTCAGTCAATTTTGTGGCAATGTCTAATTCAGACGAAATTCAATTAACTCCACCTGAAATAGCCGAAATAGCAAGAGCCGAGATTGAAAATCTTCTTCCTACAAAGTCAAGCGGTGTTTATGAAGCAGCGTTCAAGAAATTCATTACATGGTGTTTGGAAAAAAATGTATTCGTTTATTCAATCAAGTAACATGGACTTTATATGCTTAAGCATATAAAGTACTTTATCTGCTTAAGCATATAAATGAAACTTCTACTAGCAACATTCTGTCATTTAAATGCCACTTTTATGACGTTTGGAGAAAAAAGTCTATTATCAAATAATAAGCAATTATGGTAGCGAACATCATCTTTGAATGGATAATGTTCATTAACCGATCACCCATTGTATTGTGTTTCTTTCATAAACATATGATTATGTTTATCTAATCAACTGTTGACTTAAATGTGCAGCATTTTTTAAATGCCACAATTTTGGTAAAATGTTTTCCTAATTTAATCAATACATTTTAATGTGAAAAATTATTAAATCATTTTTAATTCACTATGATTATCCATTTATTAAAAATTTTGATGAAACTTTGAATAGTTTGGAGGAAAGTTGTTAATGAAATTTAGATGAACATGAATTACTTAGACAAGCAGTATGGCTTCAAAATTTAATATTTAGACAAGCAGTACGGCTTCAAAATTTAATATTTATCTAAAATTGTGAATATTATAAATGATTCAAACATCCAGAGTGCTTTGCAAATTTTAGAAATGAGGAACTTGCCATTTTAAAGAGTACAATAAACCAAATTGACTGCAATGCCTGTGAAACTGTTCTATTGCGACGTTAAAACCTCAAAGCTTAACATATTAATTCTCACAGGTTTTCGAATGAATGCAAGTTCATGGCCAATGTTTCTACTGAAAACATTAAATGGTGCAGAAATGGCCCCGTCCAAAATATTTCAAAGAGAACCGCTCGGCCCTAGAAATAACCTCTTTCAAATTGGACAAAAATTAGAAGCTGTTGATAAGAAGAACCCCCAGCTCATATGCACTGCCACCGTTGGAGCTATGAAACAAGATCAGATTCACGTTACATTTGATGGATGGAGAGGTGCTTTTGATTATTGGTGTCGTTATGACAGCAGAGACATTTTTCCAGTTGGGTGGTGTGCTAAATCTGGACATCCGTTACAACCACCTGGTCAGAAAAATAACAGTGGAGCCAACAGGTCTTTATAGTTAATTTTGTAAAATTCGAAATTAATATTTCCCCTTAAACAGATTTAAAGTGAGAGCAACATCTGCAATTTGCGCCATCCCACCATCTGAAATTCAATCACCCGAAGCGGACACATCAGCTCCACCATTGCCCCCTGTTACCATTCACATTAACAAAACATGTTTTGGAGGTCCACTGATAGATTCTTCTCAATTTCCATCATCTGCTGAGGACACTACTCCTACCACTGTTGTAAAGAAACTAATTTCGGAAATACTTGCAACATCAAATAAGCCGGAAACGATCTTAGCGAGACTGGGTTCACTCAGGGGGGAGGAAATGATAATCTCACACGCAGGAACAGCTTACACAATCAAATTACCCATCGTACAAAAAGTTACCGATTTGGAACAAGTATTTTCTGCACTGACATCATCACTAGGCTGTTGCCATCAAATGTTTTGTAAGAATTTTTTTTGTCATAATGTTGGTTTTTAATTACTGTGTTTAGCATTAGAAGCCGCGCACAAAGAATGTCCCAACTGTGATGCAAAACCTCCGCCCTCGAAACGCAAACCAACTGCAGAACAAGAAGCAGCAACTTCCACAACCCCAGCCGACGCAGTTCTTTCAGAAACGTCTTTGGCAGCCCTCAATAAAACGCCACCTCAAGAATGGGGCATTGAAGAAGTCATTCAGTTCATTGAATCTGCCGATCCTTGTCTCGGAGTACATGCCGATTTGTTCAGAAAACATGTAAGATGAATTTTTTATGAAAAGTTTTAATTACTATGCTAATTTTGTTCCAGGAAATCGATGGTAAGGCACTGTTACTTCTCAATTCAGATATGATGATGAAGTACATGGGTCTTAAACTTGGTCCTGCTTTAAAAATATGCAATCTCGTAACAAGAATTAAGGGCAGGAGACATTCCATGCACTAATTATCTAGGTATATACATTAGATACAATCGATTTTGTAATCGCTTCTAATTATTATTTCAGTTTGATGTACCTCAGCATTTTTTCACCGGAACTCAAAACCATTAATTTTTCAGTTCAACAAAGTTTAATTTAATAACTTATATTGTACAAATATCTAACAAATTTTTATTTAGTTAAGCTCACTACACTATTGAAAGTAGTTACTTATCAAATGATTAAATTGCAGCCATTTTAAATGTTAAGTTAGTGTTGCATGTGACTGTGAAGGTTCAATTGATCAGGGTTCACAAATCTAATGGAATTTTTATAAAAATGGTTAGTTGTTGTCAATCACTTGCCAATTATTCCTTGCCGATCCAATTGCAGATGGTGATGATCCTGAAATAGATGGTCTTGTAACTGACAACTTGTCTAAATTAATTTCATCTGAAGAATGATGTCTTTTACTTAAATCTGTCAGTTTCAAAGATTGTTCTTCGATTGCTTTAGGTAATTAGGTCGTTTTTCATTTGAGCTAATTTTTTATGTGTGGCCAATTCAGTTCCGGCATCAATTTTGTGTGAAGGTGCAATTATTTTAGTTTTGCTTAAAAAGGTTGCTGCAAATGTTTTTATCCTGATCCTGATGCAAATGATGTTGACCTTGAAGTGGATGACTGCAATGATGAACAGTTCCTTCTCCAAATTAATTTTAGCTGAAGAATTCTTTTCTTCACATTTTTCTTGATGTTTCAATGACTTTTTTGTATTTTGATGATTGGTAAGGTTGGTTCATTGAATGGAAGTTCAGGTGCTTCTATTTTTTCATTTATATCAATTAACTTACCTCTGTGTTGTGCAATGTAAGTCTGTTTTTAAATACTTCAGCAAAATCATCCATCACCCAAAATTAAAGGACTGAGTTGACGACTATCACTGGTAGCAAATTTAATATTAATTTTGTGCAGATTATTTGAATTTCAGGAAAGTTGGTGCAGTAATTTAATTTAACATTTTGTATATTTATTTAATTAATGACAGCAGTTTAACAAGTTTATGGTACTTGAAGTGTTGTTGTCAAAAAGCCTCTTTTATAATTAAGTATTTATTTGTTGAAAGTTTTTGAAGTTTTATGTTGACAGATCAAAAATAAACTTGATCGCATGGGCCCGGGAAATTATTGTCTCTTAACAATGTAATTTGTAAATTTGATTAAATTCCATATTTTTATTTTATTTTCATTAGATTTTGTTAAAGTCACACAAAGAATGTCCATTAATTTGTTATTGTTAAGTAACTATTAAGTGTGGTTTAAAATTTTCAAAAGGAATAAAAATTTGTTGAAAATTTAGGTCACTCATTGGAACTAATTGTTTTTAGAAAATGACAATGTAACAGCACTTTTTGCAATACACTTTATGATTGTTACCGTTATAAGTGGATAGCTATTTTTTTAATTGTTGGCAAATTTCATATTTCAATTTGTTGTATTGCATTTAAACAATTTCTCTTACCATTTTACTATTTCCATTCATTAATGATAAACATAAATCAAACTGTTTGAATATATTTTTATAAATTTCAGAAATTATTAAAATCTCTGATTACAATATTAGTTGTAAAGGGTTTACTGTATAGATAATTAATTTAATTGAGCTGAGCTAATTTCTGTGCTTTTTTATCAAATGCATAGTTAATTTTTGTGCACGAATGCTTCGGTTTCTTAGTGTAAATATATTATTAAGTTTGTTTAAAAAGATTTGTTTACTTAATTGCGTTCAAAATGATTAATTTTATGCTACAGTACACATTTATTTCGAATTTTAAGACTATCATAGAAATTATCGATTATATAAAATGACTGTGATGCAAAAAAGCAATTTTAAGGAATTATTTTTGTCAACATCAATATTTTCTTTTGTATTTAGATGTGTTACTAATGTTGCATTAATGGCGCAATTTTTGTGATTTTTAAATTCCTATGTAGTGTCTATAATTAACCACTAAATTAGATGTGTTGTGTAGTTTGTATCATTGCGGTAGTGTAATGTTAAGTCATTGTAAATGTAGTGTTGAAAGGTATGTAATATAAACGCAGAAATACATAGATTGGCAACTTCGGTTGTCAAAAATTTTGATTTATATATTAAAAATATCCGTTCAGTTCTTCAATCTGAACTGCATGTATCTATATTTTTTTAATATGACCCATAAATGTAGTTCTAATATTGTAAACATGAAAATAGTGATCATATTATATCAATTTGTGAAGCTGCAAATTTCTTCACAATAAATATTTCTTACAAAATGTAGCCTATTTTTTATTACATGAAATTCATCACATAGTCATTGGTGCCAAGGACACTCAAAATAAATTCAGGATTTATACAATACAGGACACAGTAAATTGTAAGTAAAATCATGAAAACATAAATTTATAATATTTATGAGATAACTTAATTGTAAAGATTGCATAACTTCTCAACTGAGAACCTAATCTACACAACCACTTTGTGCACCTGTTTGTACCACTTTCCTTCACACACCTGTTGAAAATGATACTTTGTAAATCAGTCTTAAGTCAATTGTGGCAGGTGTTCACCTGCAGAACTTTTTAGAAGAAAAAAGAGTGAATTTTTATGAAGCAATTACCACATTTTTTGTTTAGTACAGTTTTTCTGTCCACCAGTCTGCAATGAATTAAATAAATTATTTTTTAGAAGATGAAGATCATTATTTTTGTTATGATAATCAATCAAATTTCAACTAATGAACCAGGCAGGTGCTCTTCTAGTTTGCTGAAGAAATGCTTCTGCGGCCCTATAGAATACTACAACAAGCACCAGTATGTCGTGAACTGCACAAATACAGGTTTCAATAACACGGAAATGCTAACAAAATTGCCTGAAGAGACTCAAGTTTTAATCTTCACTGGCAATCACGTGCCGGTCCTGCCATGGAATATTTTTGGAGATAAAAACGTCTTGAGTTTATTAACGGTTGTCGATATGAGCAACAATGGAATTCAAGAGATCAAAGGAAAGACGTTTCATCATGTGCCGAATGTGGAAAGACTGATTTTGAATCATAACAATTTAAAAATTTCAGACGACGGGGAAGAAAGCTACTATCACCCTCGAGTCTTCTCCAATTTTGTCAATTTAGCTGAGCTACATTTAACCAATGCCTTCGCTGATAACACTGATGAAGCTTTGGCGGACGATCTCCATGACATTTTTGTCAACAGCAATCTGACCAAACTGTTCAAGTTGCATTTGGAACAGAATGAAATCAGAAGTTTTAAGGACAGAAGGGTTTTTTGTGATCTCCCCGATTTGAGAGACTTGTATTTATCCGATAATTTCATCCCGAGTTTGAATTTTAACGTGACTTGTTTGAAAAAATTGCGATTTTTGGATTTGGAACACAATAATATAACTAAGTTCAGACAGCAGGAATTAGATAGTTTCGATCGGTTAGCAGTGCCATATAGAACTTATAATTTGCTGGTTGATATCAGTGGTAACCCTTTGAGGTGTGATTCGGCGATTAAAAATTTGTATGTGTGGATGCAGAAAACGAACGTGTCCATTCGCAATCAAAATTTTTTGCAATGCCATCAAGAGAGGTACGGAATGAAGTATATTGTTGATTTAAAATTTTTAGCCGAAACTAAAGCTAACAAAATGTCGAATACACTTTTAGTTTTACTGGTAGTTTTGATTTTAATTTTATTTTCTTTAATATCAGCTTTCGCTTATTTAAGTCGGGATACATTAAAGTCTAAATGTAATCCACTGTTAGATGTAGTTTCGAGGAAAGTGCATTATACAACCATTGAATCGCAAGATGTGTGATTGATAAAGATGTTATTGCACATAATTTTTTAATTTGTTTTAAAGGCTAACGCGCAAAAAATATTGTTAGAAATTTAGAAATTAAACTAGTCAGATCTTACATTCCATGTTTGGTTGGCTGTAACTAATATTTTTACCATTGGTGCTATTTTATTATGAAGAAACATAAGTTTGTATTTATTTATTATTGATACTTAATAAAATAATTTGTAATTTTTATTTTGAATGTTATTTAGAAAATTAAATTGAAAATTATTATGCTGCAATGCTCAAGTTTAATCCACTTACTTGTAAAAACTTTATGTTGCATTAATCAAATTTGATGTAAATCAGTGACAGTAGAATATTGTGAGTGGACTTTTCATTTTCATAAAAGTTTGCCTTTTTGACACGAAAATTTAAGAGCACATGTTTTCTGTGAGTCGCAATATATGGACACTTCGCCACAAAATAGATGATTTTAGGCGTAGTACGTTGATTTCATCCGCATATGTTGAACGTGAAATAACTGGCAATGTTTGTCTAAAATCACCTGACAATAAAATTAAAGTGCTACCAAAAAGTATATCGTTGCCATTTAAATGTTTAAGTGTTCGATTTAATGTTTCCAATGAATGCTTATGTGCCATTGTGCATTCATTGCAGACAATAATGTGGCTTTTTTGCAGTACTTTAGCTATGTTTGAATGTTTTTTTATATTGCATACTGCATCTTCATTTGTTTGTATGCTTAATGGCAACTTTAGTGCCGAATGGGCAGTTCTACCACCATCTAACAGTGTTGCAGGAATTCCAGATGATGCAATTGCTAAACCGATGTTAGATACCTTGCATTCTACTTTTACATGACTCAAGGAAGTAAATAAACCAACTGTAATTATTTTTTACGGCAAATTTTTATACTTACTTATCCTTTTTTTTCGTTTATTAATACTTTCTGTGTTCTTACTATTGTTTTAGCACAAATAATTTTACGAGTACAGTGCGACCTCGACAATCCGAACTTAAAAAAACCGCGAAGTAAATAATTCGTATTACTGAAGTGGGACAGTTTTTTTTTTATTGAGAAGAGAAACATTTATTACAAAACAACTAGAAAATAGTACATAAACAAAAAATATTTAAAACAGAAGCGTACTTATTAAATTTTATATTATTTTGTGAAGTACAGTCAAACTTTCCTATAACGAACTCCTATTTAACAAATTTCTCTATATAGCGAATTTTTTTGGGGAACCTTCACCCTGGAGACGTTTTTAATGCATTTTATACCGCTTATAACGAAGTAAAAATGTCCGTATAACGAATTTTTTCCTCCGACTTTCTAGATTTTTAAAATTTAATGAGCATATCTGAAACATCTGTTATATATTTATGGATTAACAAAAAAATACTAAACCAAAAATTTCACGCTTAACAAATGTACGTTGTATACCTGTCATCTCTTCAATCAAGAGAAGCGGATTGTGCCGCAATTGACTCAGAGGAATTAGATCTTCAGCATCATCTTCAGTGTCTGGGTAGTAATTTGCCACATGAGCCATAATGTTGTGTGTGGTTATTCTCGAATTGTGCGATTTTTTAATGTGTTGTAGCGAATTTCGTTAAATAGATTAATGTTTTTTTAATCTTCATTTTTGTAATAAATTTTGAAACCATAGCATTTTTGAATAGAGCACGAAGAGACCTTTCAAATGAGGTATCACAAGCCTCCCCTTCCCATTTAAAAATTTGGGGGTTGCAACTATCACTCGAAGGGGGTTGAGGTTAGGGATGAAATTTTCACTTTACAGGATATCATGGGATAGATTAAAAATGAAGTGTTTCGGGATTTTTTCTCAATATGCACAATAATTGAAATAATGAATTTATTCCATTTGGCTGGCGCTCGCTGTATACTATAGATGGCCTCTAATAACGTCTTAATTTTCTTCTTTATCAACGGGGGCTGTTTGAAAGCCTCCTAACTTACTTCCGTTTCCGGAAAAATCTGTTCTTTCTAAAATGAACAATTTACGATTACAAAAACGTTTGGCAGCGTCAATCAAAAAATGTGGGAAAAAGAAGATATGGTTGGACCCTAACGAACTTCAGAACATCGGGAATGCGAATTCTCGTCAAAACATTCGCAAACTCATCAAAGATGGGCTTATCATTTGCAAACCGACCAGCGTCCATTCCAATTACAGGACCAGAAAAAATAAAGCAGCCCGAGTTAAGGGCCGTCACAGCGGCTTTGGTAAACGTAAAGGAACCGCCGAAGCTCGAACTCCCAGGAAGTTGCTGTGGATGAACAAGATGCGAGTGGAACGACGTTTGTTGAAGCAGTACCGTGAAGCTAAGAAAATCGACCACCACTTGTACAGGAAGTTGTATCTGATGGTGAAGGGAAACGTGTTCAAAAACAAGCGTGTCCTTATAGAGTATATATTCAAGAAGAAAGCTGAGAGGACTCGTGCGAAGATGCTGGCCGACCAAGGGGAAGCTCATCGCATCAAGGCCAAGGCGGCTAAGAAACGAAGGCTGGAACGGATTGCTAGCCAGAGAGAAAATTTGCTGAAGCAGCTACAGAGCGATGGTGACAAATAATTGTTAATTGTAATGTAATTTAAGTTCATCAAATAAAACAAGAATACACTATCAAGTTTTCTGCTGTTTTCTTGCACTTTTTTTGTCGCTTGTTACCACTTTTATCTTATTCCTCTTTTCTCAGTTGCTGTCTGGGCCTCTTTTTTTTTCATTTCTTTCGCATCAAGTATTTGTCTAATTAGTCTGTTCTGAATTATAAAAGATTTCATTCCTACCATGTGATCTTAGTGCAAGAATTAAAGGAAACTGACTAGGCACAATATACTGATTTTTGCAATTTTATGCAAGATAAGGAAGATCACCGGGGCAGACTTTTTCCCAAGCATTGCATAGTAGACATACAGCACACTTCTAGTTAATGGTTTTTAATAACTTAACGTTTTCTTTCCGATAAAATAATTTCGTCAGTCTGATGGAATTTTGATCCACAGGTTGCAAAAGTGCTGTGCAATAAATAAATATTTTTGAAAAAAATTATAACATTATAAATTAAACTACAAAATACAAACTAAAAATTACGTTAAATTAAATAATTCATCCAGAGAAGAAGAAATAGGCACAGTTCCCAGAACGCTGGCTGCGTTACCCCTCTGAATGGCAATACTAATTCGTTGTTTTAAGTATGTTTTCGCCAGAGGAATACCTGTGACGTCAATAATAAGTCTTTCCAAAGCATCCAACAACGATAGAGCGCTCATACTCCAAGAACCAAAGGTTTCAACAGCAAAGCTAACGAAAATGTAGTGATCTGCTAACGAATTATATTTTCTTCTTTCATAGATTTTCTGCTTTGTTTGCAGCAAATCTAACAGATATGGACGACTCAGGTAAATGCGAAGGTGCAAACGTATCTGTACAGGTAACATCCCAGACAAGGGATTTGCCTTCCTTCCAGGGAATAATGGTGATTCCATCTGGACGTTTGCTGTCATCTCTCAGAAGCCTGTTGGGTTCATGTTAAACAAGGGATGTTGGCAGATGAGAAAGCAGGTTTTAAGATGTCGTTAATGCAGTTGTGTTTTGGGATTCTTCCAGCACTTTTTATTCAAGACAGTCCATGATGACTGTACGTGTCTACTGAAGAACCACAATTACATATATGAGGATGACAAATACTGATGCCTAATCTTAGAGAAACAGCAATTTGTAGTGGTTTTTTCTAACAAAGTGCCTAATTTAGAAGAAGGTAAAGATTCAAGCCAAGCTCCAGATTCGGGTTCAGACACTGCCAATAAAATAGCTTTTTCGGTTACATTTGAGGAAGACAATAGCTTTTGAAAGTTATGGAGGGAGATGTCGAGGGTAAAGACGAGGAATTACATATAATTTTCCATTCTTCAATGGCTTCACTGGAGTAAGATGTCTCAAAGTTGGAAAATAGAGAAGGTAGAATAGACTTAATGAGCCGAAAATTAGCAAAGATAGAAGATAAGTAGGCTGGAGTTGAAATATCTGCAACAGATCGAATACCTAGACCACCAAAACGGACAGGTAACTTGGTTTGATCCCATGACCTGTTTGTAAATTTTATGTTCAAAATTTTTTCAAGAGTCGAATGAATATTATTATCCAATTCTTGACATAAATTTTTAAATTTCCAAACAGGGCAGCATCTAAGGAGGTAGATGAAATTTGGCATCCAAAAACAAAAAAATATTTTTTTACAATTCTGCTTTTATTTTGTTTGATAGGTTATGTTGTTTTCTTAGCACCAAAGTTATTTTTGAAAGAAAGTTTAATGATTGTTGTTTTTTAGCGATGTTAGAAAAAAGTGCCATAATTGTGGTACCAGTGAGTACCCACTAATAAGTTCAATAAAAAAAAATGTTATATTAAATCTATTTCCTCCCCATGCAAAGTCAACGGATTGACGTACCTTGCTTTAAACCCCGAACAAGCGATTTAAACAATTACCATTTAAAAAGACTTTACAGATATTGTACATTCGTAACATTTTTAAATGAAATTGATTGAAGTTGTAGGTTAGATTTGAAAATGGTTGCTGGGTGAACTTTCACTGTTTTCCCATAGATGTCACCAACAAACGCGCTAATTTTGAAACCGAATTATCGTCTGCGTCTTGAGCACTTTGTAGGCCAGCAACTACAGTCGTAACGAAAACATTCTTCACAAATATCACGTGGATCGTGAAAATATTTGTCTAACTCATCGTCATCGCCGTCGTGATCGTAATCACAAGTTTGCGACAGCTAAATTTAACCCGAGGTGGGGGACAACAAGATTAGGAGGAACGTCTTTTCATTTTGAGGTAGGACAACGCCATCTTTATTTTACAAACCGTGAACTAAGAAATTTGGCAGCAGTGTTGCTAGGCGGACATTTTGCGTTCTTCAGTTCAGCATTGCATCATTGAGTTGTTGTTGATATTGTTATAAAGTGCAGTTAACGTTAGATAGTTGTGGTATTTCCAAACCTGTGTGTATTTATCAGAATATTTAACTCAATAATTTGATATTCGACAATATAGAAAGTAAGTACATTTAACCTTTGGTTCATGCTTTTCACATGAAAACTTTTTAGATGACTAGAAAATGTTGTGTCCCAAGCTGCAAATCGAATTACGAAAGTGTATCCGTAAAGGGGCAAGCTGCAGTTACTACGTTTTCATTTCCAAAAGATGAAGAAACGAAAAAGAAATGGCTTCGAGCTATCCCGAGGAAAAATTGGCAGCCTACGAAGTATTCATCTGTTTGTATAAAACATTTTAACGAAAATGATGTTATATTAGATCAGATATACAAAAACGGGTCAACTGTTACTACGTTGCTATTAGCACACCCAAAATGAAAGGAAGACGCTGTACCCACAATTTTTCAAAATCTTCCAGTTTATCTGTCTTCAACTTCAACAGTAGTTAGACGAAAAGACCCTGAAGTAAGAAGGAAAGCGTTGCAATCAAAAGAAGCTGGAAAAATTGAAGAATTTGTAAAATCTGATATTATAAATGACTTTACAAATTTTCTTGACACTTTTCAAACAAAACTAAAGGTATAAACAGTGAAACAAAGTGGAACTTTAAAATTAAGAGCAACTTTGGTGTTTGGCTGTATTTATTAAATATTGAGTGTTCTAATAGTTCTTCTGAAAGTGAAACTGAGTTAAGTGCCGCCGAAATTTTATGTAGTGTTCTTGTGAAAAGTGATTTAACATTAAAACTCTTTATTGGAAAAGAAGAAATTTCTGCTCACGATTTGAACTGGATTCTCCCTTGTGATTTAAAATTATCTCGATGGTCGCAACTTGAAAATATATTAGTTAGGTATGCCAACGTAAGTCAACACAATTTAAGGACTCGATCTTTTGAATTTTTCTTGCAAAAGTCGTATGAAAATTTAGTTACGTGTAACGAAAAAGCTGAAGAAATGGAAGACTATCAACATAAAAAACAATTGGAACTTTTAATTGATCAGTTAAACATGATATTGTTAAAAAGACGAAAATATTCCCCAGCAACTATTTTGTTTGCATTTATGGCTTATTCATATTCATCGTCTTGTTACATGCTCTTACAAGATCATTTGCTGCTGCCTAGTAAACGATATTTACAACAAATATCTTCTAGATTTAATGTAAAACCAGACAAAAATCTTTCAAATACAAGTCACTATTTGAAACAAATTTCCAAAAACTTGACTGTTCGAGAAAAATATACAATATTACAAATTGATGAAATTTATGTGAAATCTAAGTTAGATTTTAAAGCCAATGGAATTGTTGGCAGTTCAGAAAATAATGCTAAGGATCTGGCAAAAACTATTGAAACTTTTATGATCTCTTCTGCTTTTGGTAATTTTAGTGAAGTTATTCGACTAGTTCCTGTGAATAACACAACAGGAGATCAGTTAAAGATACTCGTTAATGAGGTAATTGAATTTGTTCAAAAATGTGGTTTTCCTATAGTTGCGATACTAACTGATAACAATAGAATAAATCAGAATATGTTCACTTTAATTTCTTCAAACGAATCTATGCCAAATCCATGCTTCCCTGATATTAATACTTACCTATCGTATGACACTGTTCACATTTTTAAAAATGTTAGGAATAACTGGTTGAACAAAAAAGATACTTTTCACACTTTAATATATCCTGATTTTGAAAATTATACAATAAAACGGTATGCATGTTTCGAACATTTGCGACTATTTTTCAAGGACGAGCAAAATAAGTTAATTAAAAAAGCATATAAGTTGAGTTATAAAACTTTGTATCCCTCGAATTTAGAGAGACAAAACGTTTTGTTAGTGGATAATGTTTTTCATATGTCAACTATTGCTGCTTTACAAACGGAAGAAAAATGTACAGATACTGCAAATTTTTTACAAATTTTCCGCATCTGGTGGGATATTGTAAATTCTAAAAACCCTATCGTAGGAAAAATAAAAAGAAATGAATGGGCAGGACCAGTTTGTAGTATTGAGGATGAAAAGTTATTGTTTTTGAAACGTTTTTTGTCTTGGATAGAAGCATGGCAGTCTTTCAAGGACAAAGCTGGCTTAAGCTCCGACACATTTGAAGCAATAAGAAGAGCATCTCAAGTGTTATGTAAAATTGCTAACGATGCTTTAACAAAATTTAATGTTTCGTATGTACTCTTGGGGAAATTTCAAACAGACAAGTTAGAGAAAAGGTTTGGAATGTACAGACGACTATCTGGATCAAACTATAATGTATCAGTTAGGCAAGTAATTGAATCAGAAAACAAATTACGAATAAGACATATTTTGAAAATGATCAATAAAAGAGAAGCATGCTTTAGCAACTTTGCTAATGAAAGTACTGAATCAAATTTATATAATGTTGACATTGATCAATTTCGCCCCATTATAACTTCAAATTATCTTGAATTATGTGAAATCGAGGAATCAAGCTGCATATATGTTTGTGGCTATGGAGCACGATCTGTTTGCAAAAAACTGGAATGTACTGCCTGTGTTTTTTTATTTGAGGAAGGACGCGGTAGTAATGTTTGCAACGAATATTTTGACTTTTTACAGCGAGGTGGCTTAAGTGTACCAAGTTACCATGTTAAGTGTGTTTTCTTTCATATGTATGCTTTGTTAGAATATATTGTAGCTAATAGCGTGTGGGAAACAAAATTTTTGCAATCTTCCTGTCAAAAAGGCATTTTAATTCAACTGACACAGTTAAGCTTAAATTCCAATAACTTTTTTCAACAATTTGAATTACATTGTCTGTGTGGCAACGATGTTTCTAGATTGTTTAAAACATTGTATTCTGTTTTTGCAAATATTCTGTTGAATAACTACACAAAATATTCAAAAGAAACAAATGGCACTAAAAATTTAGAGAAAAAAAAGAAATTAGCTACGCTAACAAAAGAGAAGAATAAACGTTAAAAATATGTTATTTGTAAATAATGTTATTTAATGTTTAACAAATACCACAAAATAAAATCTCCTGCCCTTACTAACTTTTGTTTTATTTCTTAATACTATCAGAATAATGATGTAGTATGGATCATTTCATGTTAGTTATTTTTTAATAAGTTTCGATTGCAACCGACGTGCAATGATACCCGGCCTACTTCTGTGCATTAATGCGGTGTTGCCAAGCATGGCTTCACGGCTTGTAAATAAAGATGGCGTTGGGTAGGATAACTTTTTCTTCATTCCCAACTTTCGCAACAATTTCTTCTTAGCTCGTTTAAAGGCGGACTCCCACTACTCGTGTATTTGGCAAGTACACCAATATTTGCGTACTTGCCGCAACCGGCGGGACTTTGCCAGCGCCAAATAATTGTACAAGTAATGGTCGAGTGAACCACTTCCACTACATGACAAATATAGGCAAGTTACAAATATTTGCCAAATACACGCGTAGTGGGAGTCCAGCTTAATTCGTTGAAGTATGTCGTTAACAAAGAACCCTTGCGTGCGAATGTACTTAAATTAAAGGTTTCAAAGAAACCGGACAAACTTCAGATGGACTTATTGACGGATGATGATGCAAACATGGGAATTTGGAACTCGATCACAAGGTAATTTAATTATGTGACACATGCTTCTGCATGATATATCGTAGACCTTATTATTTGCATGACGTCAGGTTAGTCAGGTAATTAAAAAAATTGATTCTATTGTTAGCGCCGCTGATAGCACCGCGGCGGAGCCCGTCCTTCGTTCTTAAGTAACGTCGCCCTTAAGTGACTTGCGCAAGGCGGTTCCTGTTCGACTATCGATGCGAGGGGGTAACCCTCACTTCGTCATAGACGACCTGGAAATTAGCCCGCTTTGTGGAGCTTTTTTTTGTTTAATTGTTTTTGAGTTTTGACCAATCAGTTATAAAAAGAAAGATGTTTATCGTTGAATTAACGTAATTTTACTTTTCTGTGAAGTTAAATTATTTGAATAATAAATTCAGTGTTGTAAAGTGTGAAATTAGTGTCTATTGTGTGCCACACCCTTTTTTGGAGTCGTCTCGTTTATTGTTTTACGAGAAATTCGATAAAACTCTAACACTATAATAATTTTATTTTTGGATTAATTGCGAGAAAAAAAAATTATAGCTCTTTCCCACTAAACACAAAAACGTATCACGGACGTCTCAGCAACGTTGCGTAGCGCTATGCGACGTTAGTCAAAAACGTAGCTCGGACTTCGAAAAACGTATATAGGACGGCTAACGCCTGTCGTGAAAACATCGCCAGGCGACGTACCAGCGCGACATCGCGCGACGTTCGAGCTCTACGTGCGGGTGACGTCGCCTTGATCCGTTTTTCGACATTTTTAATTAATCAATGAATTAAATTGATTTCTAAATTATTTTAATTAATTAATTTAATTAATTATTTTTTAATAGACGTAATTAATCCATTTTTTAATTAAATCATTTGATTTAATTTTTTACGAAATTGCTTCAATTAAGAAATAAGCCAGTTAAAATCATAAATTTATTTATTTCAATGTTTACATAAATAAAACAAAAATAACAAACGTTTTTTAAAAAAATTAACGTATTGATAATAATGTTAACAATTTATAACTGCATAACATATACAAGATATAAATGACATTTAGAAAATTAACTCCTAATATTAACAATTCACAATTATATCAACAACAAACATTATTTAAATAATTATACTAACAATTCATTATTACAAAAAGGAAATTTTAAAAATTTACGTCTAGATAATATTAATAATTTACAATTTCACAACATACACAAAATATAAACAAAATTTAGAAAATTAACTCAATATAACTTAACTCAACCATATCCAAGATAAAAACATCATTTAAAACATTAACGCATAGACAATATTAACAATTTATAACTGCATAACATAAATTACAAGATATAAACGAAAAATTGCAATTTATTCTTATAATAATTCAAGCAGAAATTTCGATAATTGATTACAAATACTTAAAATAAACTTAAAATACTCGAGATTCTTGGCGTGGAGGCAGGTCCAACTTCCCTTTCCTTAAATTAATGGTACGTTTTAGCGCCACATCTGTGAATAAAAAAATGTAAAATAAATAATCTTATTAAAAATAGTCATTAAAATCGATTACCTTTGAAGATTTCTATAGTTTTCAAATATTTGATTTTAATATTTTTCTTCGCACCTGTTTCTTTCAGCTCCTCGAATTCTTTTATCTTTTCAATTTTCTAAATTGGTTGTACAAACGCTGAAAAATAACAATAAATATAAAAACTGATTTCAGTAAAGCTATAACAGGTGTAGAGACATGAAACCGTGTATTACCGATTAAATTCTGAACAAAATGTATCAATTCTTTTTTAATCGATGTCGTTTTACAGTTTTCAAATTATACTGTGTCGAGGTATAATTTAATCTTTTCCGATGAATTTACAATAATTCGAAATTTGTTCCTTAATATACGGTTTCATTTATACAACACCTTGCAAAGAGTTAATTTTACATAAAAAAGGCAATTTTATGGGTAAACTGTGACTTACTTGCTGTTTATTATCTTCCATTTTTTCAGCTAATATACAACTTACTAATGCAACTAGTAACGATGCAATGTCTTCTTTCTAAAATTAAAAGTTAACGGCTCTCGGCACAGAAACTTGTTTACTTCAATACTACAATTTTACGAGATCGTTCTTCTACTAAATGATAGGCAACCACGGTACCACCTTGGTCATAAATAATTATGCACAATAGAGCGCCGTCAAGTAGCTATAAATCACTCTCTTGAAACGACTTATATTTACATTTACAGAATTTACAACGCCCGAGACGTGTTTGGGTCGCCTCTTTTATTCTTACAAAAATTCGTCTTTAAAATCGTAGGGTGACCTTGCCAGTGAATGAACACTTTGCATTTAGGCTGTTACATTTGCGTTCAGAGAATTATTTTCTCCGTCCCCAATATCACTTTTGCTGCTAATCACTTGCTGTATCGACAGATATTTTGTTAGAGCACAAGATTATTGCATCATTTGGAAGACTCAGTACAAATCAATTTATATAATAATAATATAATATAATAATGATAATAACGATAATAATCACTGTACTGATAGGCAAATGTTCGAATTATGTGGGCGTCGTATTTATATTTCCCGTCAATTTCCGAATGTGTATCCTATATCGTTTAATTGATACAAATTAATAACAAACCATTTTTCACTTCCATTCACTGTACGTACTTGAAGTTTTATGTGAGCAGGATATTTTTTTATTACATAATTGACTAACGGTAACAATTTTCCCGCTCCGATAAAAATTAATGTACCGAAAATATGTGATTATTGTTAATCTGGCGCGCGGTTGGAGCGGCGTCGTCAAAACGGGGCAACGTCAAAATCGCATCGAGGGCCCGATGGCGGTGCATGTGACGCACAGGACCGAATGTGACAGTCGACTATTAAGTTTGTAAATGCGTTAGTGTGGAGGTAATTATCGTCATTCGATGCGTCAATATAATCGGAAACTCTATTCGATTTTTGAAATTGAGATTTAGAGGTGCGTTTAATGCGATCATCGATTTTACACGTTGTCTAATAACCGGGCAACTGTCAGAGTGACACTGATTGTTTTCAAAATGCGAAAATGCCGTTGCTTGGTAACTGACAATTTTCAAAAAGAATTTGAAACATTGGTAACCAATCATTTTGAAAAACATTGTCACTTGATTATTTTGAAAAACAATCGAAAAATTTGTTGCCCTGGTTACTAATTATTGCTTACGAAAACAGCCAGAGTAAGGGGCAAATTCATAGTCGTCACTCAATCTCAACTCAATCTCAACTCATCCTCATCTCACTTTCTACTAATTTGTTACTCACTCAAGCTAGACTCATCCTCACCTCACTTTTGGCATTCATAAACATGAGGACGCGTCTTGCCAGAGAGCAAGAGAGCGCTTATTCAGTAAATAGAAATGGGAATAGTGCGCTCGATACGCTACGATTGTCGCTGGGTGAACTAAACATAACGGCGGGTTGTTTAAAATTAGTATTACAAATACACTTTTTCAATAATAGGCGTTTCAAAATAATTGACACAAATAAATTTAATATTTTTTTATTTAATATTTTCTAATCATTACAGTAAACAACAAAATCCATTAAATTAAATTAAATTAAATTAAAACTAAATAATAACAATAATAATACTTAACTAACATGTATAATAAAAGATGATAGTTTTTTATGAAAATGTATATTCCAATAATTAGAATGCAACCATTAAAAGACTGCACTCTATCAAAAAGTTATTGGAATACCGGAATTTAATCTATCTAGAACAACTTTACTTTGCTCTAGAAACAAATTTGGCAATCTTATTATTGAAATGATAAATATATTTTTTGACAACAATATTTAAACAAAAATGTAACAATTGAGTATGAATCTCATCAAAATGCAAATTACAAGAAAACCAGGTAAAATTAATTTTGTCAAGTACAGTTAAAATTTTTCTTTTTAAATTATTAACGTGACCGCGCGATTTTAAAATTTTTAAGGTAGTCTTATCGACAGCATCTAAATAATACACAAGCTCTTTGCATGCATAATTTAACCGATTAATTTCATGAAACTCGCGAAAATTAGTGAATAAATTGTGTGGTTCTAAATCATCTGAAAATAAAGAGGATTTGCAACTATCACAATTTGTTTTTAATTGTTTCAATAAATACCCGCATATGTATGCAATAGTTTGTGTATTATAATCATTATTTACAAAATTTAAAACATTTACTGAAGCAGGTTCACAACTTTGCAGCTCATTTATAGTAATTTCATTATCGGAATCATTATTTTCGCGGGAATTTAGAAAATCTACCAAATTAAATAAAAATTCTCCCTTATCATCTTCACAATTAAACCCTGTCGAATGAGATTTTACTAAATTATTGATTATTGTAGTTTTGAAAGATGAAATAAAGTGATATGGATTGGGATTTGTATTGGCCACTCCACACTGCCGAATTGAACCAAAATAATTTTCTATAGAATCCTGGTTTAAATATTTTGATTTCAACTGGGTGAAACCAAGTTTTTCTAAAATTTGCCAAATTTCCAGAACCCCTTCGATGGTGTGAATCCATCCTTGTTTTACCGGTAAATTTTGAATAATTTTGCCATCTTTTAACGATTCAAATTTCCAACACTTAATTTTTTCTAACATGTTTTGCCAAAATGTAACGTGACCAGTTGCCTTACTGACACAACGTTTCAATGGTTTCGCTACTTCTGCAGAAGTAGAGAAGCAATTTAGACTATCAAACAATTGATCAATCATTCCTATAAATTCGGAAGTGTGAAGTGCTTCTGCGGGCAATTTTTCACAAACGCACATGATATTTATAGCAGCTGCTACATGCCTACTTAAAGTTTTTGCAGCTATTGAAACTTTCATTTTTTGTGACGATTTTCCTAAAGTGAAAAAATAATCATGCAATTTATATAATGATGGGAATGAGACTATTTTATCAATTTCATAGCATAGCATAGCATAGCATATGAATAGCTTGTGCTTTTTTGTTGTCATCAAAAATAATGTTATGTTTGAATAAAGTATTTCTAGTATTTTTTAAGAGGTGGGGCACATCGAATATAGCCACCACTCTTTCGCCATTGACTCTAAACGAACGTTTTTCATTAAAATTTACATTTTCAGCGATCAACTGCTTAATACAAGCACTGTTGGTACTCCCTTGGTCGCAAACCGTGCTTACCACTTTAAAACCACATTTTTGTACTGCCGAAATAACCTCTCTCAATAATGTTTTCAAATCAGTGGTCTTAACAGTGTCTTTCGTGAAATAATACGCGATAGGTTGCTTCCAATTTTTCCATAAACCCCTAATCATAAAAACTAGCGCGTGATTAGCTGGCTCGTTTCGTCTACCAAGCGATCCTAAATCTGCGTAGCCAGTTATTCTATCTTTACTGTGGTCATAAGTGAAACCCGATGAAATTGAAATTTCGTCAAACATTAATGAACAAACTTTGTTTAATCTACTCATTTTGCATGCCTTAGCGGCCAAGTTATTTAAAAATAGTTGATTAAGACCTGCTTCAAAAGGAACATCCTGCAAAAATCTACGCAACGTACTAACCCCTGGAAGCTTCAAAACAGTTCTTAAAAGACGGTAAGAACGTGGGCCGCGTTTATATAAAGCCATCGCCAATGCTTTATCTTTTGTAGACCATCGGGGTCGTTTTTTCTGTGCATTACGTAACTGTGAAATTAAAAAATTTAATGCGGTGGGATTAAGTTTTTGTGCCAAAGTTTTAATTACAGCTGTATGGGGCGATTTATTTAGTTCCTTCAGCTGCAATTTCATTTTTTGAAAAAGGAATTTTAATTTGGAAATTTGATTTTTATGGTATCTATTACAATGATAAAGAATTTTTTCTCTAGGGGTTAGTTGAGAAATTTTATTGACTCCTAATAATGAATGAATATTTTTTTTAAACCTACTTGGAGTACCAATTGTTTTTGTATTAATCACCTGACTAGAAATCCCTGGATTAACTTCAAAACTTGAGTTTTCTAAATTTGCTTCCCGACTATTGATACTTGTGATGCAATTGAAAATGGAGGGAACGGCTTCTAAATGTAGACGCGCTTTTATACTGCTTGTGAAGATGCTATCCGTAAAATGGTCTTCACAAATATAAAAGCTTAAGCTTTTGGTGGTATCTGTAAAATTAAAAGCGGAATTAAGTGATTGTAGCCACAATTTGCGGCGCTCTGGTCCTTTAGGGAGTCTAAACAAATGCTTATTATTATTATTTACGTTATAGCTATGTGTACTAGGACAATTTGGAATAATGCACTTATAAGCCATTTTTTAAAGAATATGAAATTGTAAGAAAAATTTTAACGAATCAATAAAATTACTTACAAGTTTTTAATACTACCTGGTTTTTAATTTCACTTTTGAAACAATCTTATTAATTTAATTGAAAACAATCTAAAAACAAATATTAAATAGCTTTGAAATAAAAATAAATCGAGTTTCTAAATAATTGTGAAACGTGGTTTTTATAACCTTACTTTCGACAATTTTAGCACATAGAAATTCGGGAAATATTTTGTCTATTCATAAACCTGTTTTCTACCTGCACCCTCTGTACGCCCTAGTTACACCCACTACGACTAATTTTTGCGCAAGCCCATTTCCAATTTTTTGAAAGAAAACTTTTGCCGCTAGAAATATCTGTTTAGTTCCACCAGCGACAAGATCAGCGCTGGTGGTGCTAAATTTACCGACCAATTGGGAGGTCTCTTGTCTCTGCGTCTTGCTAAGTTGAGTTGAAAGTGAGGAACTACGTCATTATTTACGTCACGTATCTATGACGTTTTACGTCCTACTGGCGTTGATAGGTTATGTTGTGATTGTTTATTTTAAAACTTCAAAGTTAAGTTACAAGTTCTGCGTATGTCTTTATATTATCATTAATAATTTACAACCTATTGTTGTACATCCCTTTTTGGCCGAAAATGAGCTACTGATTATTTTTACTTAAAAAGGATATAAAACTAATCAATTTAATGATATTTATCAAAAATAGGTTATTCAGATTCATTGAGCAAATGTTCATTAAATGGTTAAAGTACACTACTACATTTTGGCTTCTGAAAAATTCACAACAATGATAGAGAACTGCAAAATCCTTAGGAGACGATCTGTTTTTACGTATAGGTAATTTAATGGTGAGAAATGAATAAATTATACAAGAAGAGAGAATTGGAATCGACAACTTTAGTTTCAATTAAATTCCAATGGGAAACGTTTTAGTAGACAATTGTGGAACTTTATGTGAAATTTGTACAATGTTTTATTTCTAAAAAGGTTGATTTGTGAAAGTGTGAACTTGAATTTTTAGTGCATTTATGATGTTAACCCCTTACCGCCCACTGTGACAAATATGGGTCATGGTTTTTTTTTCAAGTTATTGTGAAATTTTTGTTGTTAACACTATCTGTCCCGTATTTGGCACACTCAAATGTTTTATAATATCATCATAAAAGGTATTACGTGGCCCTGACCGCAATATATGACATATTTGACGCGAGTAATATTTTAAACTTTTTTATAAAAAATTGTGATAAAAAATTTTTTTAGTATTTTTTCAAGTGTTCAATAACGATAATTAATAACATATATTTAATTGAACGGTATAAAAAAAATCGGGCGGTAAGGGGTTAACATGAGAGTGGTCAAAGAACTTGTTGATTTGGCTCAAATTGTTTAAATTTAAATTGTAACTTTTAGAAATATAAATGTAATATTAATTTCGGTCACCTTTATTGACAAAGGAAATAGGTAGGTGTAATAAAACTGGTTGAAAAATTTTTTTCACATCTGGTCAACAACTGTTTTAGTGTAGGTATTGTTATAGTTTTGCATTTTGTAACATCTGGTCAAGAATTTTTCCTACTTTAGTGCAAATATCTTTGTATTTAGTTTGCTGCTTCATACTGACAATAAACAGTTTCAAAATATTTCAATTTGGTTCTTTTTGTGTTTTTGTTTCGTTAATATGGGAGATAAAAGGAGATCATTTTTCAGCGGCGATGAAAAAATTTTTTTAAAAGAGTTGATAAACAAGTATCAAAATATAATTGAATGCAAGAAGACAGATTGCATCAGCGTCACCAAAAAAAAAAAGCATGGTGTGCTTTAACAACAGAATTTAATGCAATTAGTGAACATACTCATGTAAGTACCTTTAATTGTATTATGTGTGCAAAGGACCTAGGCATGTTAATAAGAGTTATGTCTTTCTTTTGTTATAGCGCACTGCCGAGCAACTTAGGAAATGCTGGGACAACATGAGGAATCGAAGAAAACAGCAGTTGTCCCAGGAAAAGGCGCATCGCATGGCAACAGGTGGTGGTCCATATGTGGCACCAACCGACGACAACATCGATGCTACGTTTAGCAATGTAGACATTGAGTTGACAGACACCATCGATAGCGATGCTATCGCGTTGCAAAATGGATTGTCATTGTCAAGTCAAGAGGATGAAGGCATGTTGCCGATGGAAGAAGGTAGTAAATATAATAGAAGTAACTAATTTTTGATGTATTATATGACTATCTATTCTTATTTTAGTACTACAGGTGGTCATTGATACAGGTGATAATGAAAAGGACTGTCAAGAAGAACCACCAGTCAGAATATGTCCGACAAGGAAGCGGCCAAGACATTCATACACCTCTAGAGGGACAGCTATAGAGAGGGAGTTGGCGGTAAGGCTAGAACGCACCGAAACATTAAAAAGACAGGAGGAAGAACTCCACCAATTGAGAGTAGAGGAGCAACAACTAAAAATTAAGGAACACAGACTTAAAGTTGAGGAGCAACAAGTAAAATTAGAGATAGTTAAATTTCAATTTGATTTATTAAAAAAACAATAAAATATTATAAAAATAATGAAATAAATTTTATTAACACAATGTACAATGCATGCTAGTTATAAGAAACCTCAATTTTCCGTTTTCATTACATCCCGAATGGAAGAGGGGAAGATCTTCAAAAAGGCGCCAGATTGGAGAATGGTATCGGGTCCTTGCTAACTAAAAAGCTCTCTCAATTGACGATGGGGAATCTCGTGCCAAAGTTTATCTGAAAAAAAGATCCGAGTACACTGCTCTTCTACTATCTGGTGTTCAAATAGTCATGACATCCTGAGTGACTATGGATTGCAAAATGTGTGTCTAAGTTACTATAATTATTAAAATATGAAGAAAACTGTTTTACATGATGTCATGACTTTTTGAACACCAATACAAAGTCATGTGGGGATGGCATATGTAGAAGTTTATTCGATTCAATATTAATCGCATTAATGCATTAATTAAAATGCCTCTCAATAAACGCAGCTCGAATAACATTTCCCCTTTGTTGCACAGGTGCAGGCGGAACATCTACTATTCGGTCTACAAAACCATCCTCCTCCACATTAGGCATTTTTTCGGATATTGCAATATTGTGCAAAATAGCAGTTGCAGCAATTATCCGAACAGTGCTCCTTAATTGGTACTGTAAACATGTTGTTAAACATCGAAATCTGGATTTCCAGATTCCAAATGAACGTTCAACAACATTTCTGGTCCTAATGTGAGAACTGTTATATAATTGCTGAGCTCTTGTTGCTGGGTTTAGTATTGGTGTAAAAAGATAACGCGTCTGCTGATAGGCACTATCTCCCAATATCAAACCCGACAACAATCTTTGCTCGCATTTCATCCGAATGGCACTGTTAGTAAAGATTCTGCTATCATGTGCAGAACCTGGCCAACGTATAACGATATCCAGTATCTCACATTTAGGACCAGCAACTACCTGCACGTTCAGGGACATCCAGCCTTTCCGATTGCGGTAGATCTCACCATTATCACCACCGGGATTTTGTATTTCGATGTGGGTCCCGTCGACACATCCAATCACTCCTGGAAATCCTCCTATTTCAAAAAATAAATTTTTACTAGCATTTAATTCATTGCGACAAGGAAATTTAACATATCTTTGTAAATGCTGGCAGAGATTTTCAGAAACTTCCTTGATGATGCGATGTATCGTTGTTTGACTAACACCAACCGTATCACCAGTAACCCTCTATAATCGGTAATAAAATAATGTTAAGCATTTAGGCAAAGAAAATAATTATTTTACCTGAATTGAACCGCTGGCATAAAATCGTAATGCCACACATAATTTTATTATGGGCGGCACTGGCAAACCACGCTGATTAATCGGTGAATTTTGATTAGGATACACCAAATTTATTAAAAGATTTTGAATAGTTCCTCTTGAAAAACGATAACGTTGCAGGAGTTCATTATCGCTATATTTTTCTAGAGGATTCTCCATGTCTCCTATATAATGCCTATAAAAAAATATTTATAACCCTATTTATTCAAAAATCTTAATGTAATATTATTACCGTGGTACCCGCGCATAAGGTTCGTCTTCTACATACTCTATGAAATCAAAAAAATCGTCCACCATCCTGAAAGCTATTTATTTAAAAAAAAAACCGATAGTTCAAAGCAGTTGAGCGATAGATGAGAAAGAGATAAGGTAGCTACGATCGCGCCTCAGAAAAATCTCATTTTCGAGTCAGAGATGAGGGCGAGATGAAGAGAGCTTGAGGTGAGAAACGTCTATGAATTCGGAAAAGTGAGGAATAGGTGAGGAGTTGCCCTATGCGCATGCGTTGAGGATGATTTGAGGTTGAGTTGAGATTGAGTGACGACTATGAATTTGCCCCTAAGGTTTATAATTCTAACATTTCCACAACATTAAAAAAAAACACTTTGAAACATTAATAGGGAGCTAATAGTTTTGAAAAAAAAAATGTTATTTAGTAACATTGACAGTGACAATTTTGACAAACAGTTTGTGACACAGTCGCCTCGGTAACTAATAATTTTGGAAACAAAAACCGTTCGTTTGCTTAAACATTGTTACCCAGTAACAGCCAGAGTGAGACTTGAAATTTCAACACTTTTGAAAATGACTCTTTGAAACATTGGTAAGTAGCTAATAATTTTGAAAAAAAAACAACTGTAACCTTAGCTATGAAAACAGTTTTATTTAGTGACATTGCTAATTTTGACAAACAATTGGTAAGTAATAATTTTAAAAACAAAAACCGTTTTCTATGATTTCAGGTAAATCGGCTTTTTTAAAACAAAATTTCAAATTTGGAAACAATGTATTGTTCCAAAAGTGGGTGTTCATACAATCAAGTCATTTTAAATGAAACATTATCTAGCCATAAATGTAACAAGAAAAGAAGCTAGGTTCGTTTCTTTCGGTTAGTTTTTATTACAGGCGGTAAGGTAGTACATAAGTTTCCTGGAATTGCAAATTCCACAGTGCATTGTGTTTTGTTTGTGTCAAATAAAAATTGCTTAAATATTGGGAAATATAGCTTAAACGCAACCGTTAACTACTTTTTAATTTTTCTTTGTAATTAAAAAAAAATTAAAGAGAAAAAATACGATAAAGTAAAATGTTGCCAAAGGTTTGATTATTGTTTTCAATACGATACATTGAAATAATCAAAATGTTGAAGATTTGGACATTTTAATTAATAACAAGTTTAATTGACATAATATCAAACTGTAAGTAAGCGAAAACCGCCCGGATAGCGACCTTCTTTTAAAATTTGAAAATGCAGTCAAAGGCACCGAGGGAGGGTCTTACGACGTTTACTGTTAAAGCAACCGTAGTGGTTCATTTTATTTAGTTTTTTTCGCCTATTTCGTTTTGTTGACTTAAATTGTTTTTGAAACGAACGGATTCAATTGCATGTTATTAGTAAAAGAAAAGAAAAAAACGAAAATTTGTTGTGATGTAATTAGCGTTATTTAAATATTGTCATTAGATTGAATAAAACTTAAGTTATACCCTCACATGTATTTATTATTATCCTTTAAAGTTTATCGAAATAAAAAACGAGAGAATATTGACGTTTAAAATAAACTTTCATTTTTCGCCAAGATATTTCTTTTCCACATAAAAGGTCGAAAACAGGTAGTTAGAAATACCGAAAATGTGTGTAGCTTTGTCATTGAATGTTTCATATACCAAAATTAGAATTCTCTTGCTGTGTTAAGCCACACCGCATGCCATTAATACTCTGAAGTACGGTTGTAAATTAAACTGACGGATGACTTCAGGCGATCTTTTTCTTGAACATTTCTCGGCACTTTTTTTTACATCAATTTACAAACATTGAAATAATTAAAAAACGGTAGTATATGAAGAAAAACGATATAGTGAGGGCCGCCGATAAATGAGTAAGCTACAAGACCATTACAATTTTAAAGCAAAATGTTGAAAATTGGAGCCGTACAGGAAGTTGTAAGATTAGGTGAATTTTGACATTTTAATTAATAACAAGCTTAATTGACATAATATCAAACTGTAATTAAATGGAAGTCGTCTGGCTAGCGTGTACTCGTCGTATAAGATAGCGACCTTCTTTTCAAATTTGAAAATGCGACGTACGGACAACGTACAAAACCATGGTACAATAACGTTTAAAAGGTATGACACTGGCCGGTTCCATTTTCGTCAAGCTCGCGCATGACGTCATGTGGTAAGTAACGGTGGCTGCAAACATAGTCAAACGTACATAAATCAAACGGAATTTTGTTTTAGGCGACCGAAACTATATCAAAATACATGTAGAAAATTTTGGTAATATGCATTTTTGATATTGCAGGAAATAAAAAAGAATAGAGCCTGTATTTTCAAAGATTTATTGATATATTATTAATGAATTATAATGTACATACAGAAGGGTTTTAATTTAAGCATTATTATTTTAAATGTATATTTTCGGAGAAAAGGAATACATATTAGTTAATAATTTACTTACTTTTTCCCTCGTTTCATCTCTTGATTTTCTTTTATGTTTATGTTTTTTACTTTTTATAACATTTTTAGAAACATACACTACAGTTTATTAGAGAACAAATTTTAATATCTATTAATGACAAAAATTATGTGTGAAAATGTAGTGTAAGTGTTTTTAAAATGTTATACAAAAGTGAAACACACATAAAAAAGAAAATCAAGAGACTAAACAGGGAAAAAATCTAAGTAAATTATTAATTAAACAGTATCTTTTTTAAATCTTAAAAAAAAATTATTTCGCTATTTTCTTTATTTTTCTTTTCATCTTTAATGAGCAATTTGTTAATTCTTTATTTAAATGTCTCATCCTGAAAAACATTCTACTTCTAAAAAATAATTCTTTTGATTTTTGGCTACATGTAACGCTTGAACTCTTTATTAACAAATTCTTTATGTAACCTTTTGTAATTAGAATGCCATCTGAATTAACATTATTGAAAATAGCTTCCAACTGTTCTATCTGAACCATAAATTCTGGCGATGCTTTGGTTAAACCACCTTCACTTAGGTGATCAACCCAGGAAAAAGGCGTTTCACTAGAACCTGCAAGTGAACTTCCTGGTTCATGTACTTTGTGACAAATGAAACCAGCAAGATTTTCTAAACCATCATATGCCACATCATCTAATTCTTTTAAATCAAAATCTACCTCTTGTTCTAATTCGCTTTGCTTTTCAACGAGACCAGCAAAACATTTCCCACTTAAATTTACTTCCCCTGAAGACAAATCTGGGGTATTATCTTCTTCAACGTTACCACATACTGAAAGAGATCCTTCATTCCGGCCTAATATATAAGACCTCAGACGATATCTAAACTCCAGGGGATCTGGATGGTCATGAAGACCTCCTTTGGCCCGTATAGCCCCAAAAAAATTTTCAAGAACATCCTGGTTCAGTCTGTAAGTAAGAATAAATTTTTTACCAAATCTTTCCAGAAGATCGTGATAGAGGAGCGGCAGAGAATTATTGGTAATTATGATTCCTGCAATAAAAATCAAAATGCATACAAAAGAACGAACAATTTTAAACTTGATATGTTTCTACCTGTTTGGAACGGCAAAAGTGACTTTTTCCCTTTTACTCTCATATTTTTAACAACACAAGTCATTTTGTTGAGTATTTTATTTTGAACATCAAGGGATAATCCATATGCTTTAGTTCTTTCCCGAGAATCTTGTTCAGGAACACGCACATTCAGGCAGTCAAACCAGTCATTTACCTATAGAATGAATGTGAATATGCAGTGAAAAAAAAAACTTACTAGTTTAAAAAACTCAGCACATTCCATCCAATTTTCAGACTGTAACAAACCATGCATGCCACATCTTGAAATTGCGCTAGAAACTGTATGCGAAAATAGTTTTGCAGCAGGTTTCACTTTCTGTCTTCCAGCATTTTTTACATTGAGACTTTCAGTTGAAATTTTATGGGCAATAGTCAAATCAGATGTACTAGTGACTTTCAAAAGCTCCTCAATCACATTCTTATTAATTTCTTGATTGTTAAGAATAAATCCACTATCAACAAAATGATTTCTGACGAGTTTAATAAGATGTGGAACATCAGCAAAAACGTAGATTTTATGTTCATTTGAGGGGTTTTTGAACCAGGTTTTTTCTACTGACACATCTAACTCTTTATGAAGTGACCTGTTGGCTCCCCCAAGATCACAAACTATACCCACAACACTGAAACCTATAAAAAACATAAATAGGTGTTGAAAGTAAACAATGCTCTGCGTTTTACCTGAATTTTCCACATAATTTATTATTTCAAATAGGCAGTTCTTATCCATTTTGCGATCAAAATCATAAAAAATTGGTTGCTTCCAGTTAGAAAATAAACCGCGCAACATGCCAACTTGTGCATAGCTGTATGGTTTCATTGTCTCGTCATTTGCTTTGTCGTAAAGGTGCACTTTGCGAACTTTTATTTCATCGAATGAGAGTATACAAACTTTGTCTGCCTCATTCATCTCAGAAACTTTTAGGATATTCAAAATAGGTTTCAAAACACCACAAGGGATTTTAATTTTTTTTAGCCAAGACCGTAAAGTTGTTACTGCCGGAAAAGGATAGCCCTTTTTTAAAAGTAAACGATAAGCTCGAGGGCCAGCGGAATAAATAACAATGGCCTTTGAAATATCTTCAAGTGACCATCGTGGACGTCTTTTATTATTTTGAAGCTTTCTAATTTGCTCAGGCGTAAAAAAATTATTGAAAATATTAACTTCACCTTGAAGTTCTGCAACCTGTTGCTTCAATTGAGTTATTACCTCATCACGATCATCATATTCCGTGTTAGTTCTAAGACATAATAACACTATAATCAGAAATAACAGTCCTAAACATGCAGTAACAGCAACAAATTACCCTGCATCTTTCGTTAGATCATTAGACACTACTGCACCTTCTTTTGCAAACTGTTGTTGATCTAAAAGTTCTTCAACCGTACTTAAGCGACTTCTCTTTTCCGCGCGATGAAGTCTTTTAGACGCTGAAGAACATGCTGCAAACATAGAAGAGGACGATTTGTTTGGTAGATTTTCGGTGGGTACCACTCCAGGTTTAATTAGCCGGCGGTTTTTTGGGGCATATCCCAAAAGTTCATATTTTAAATTTCGTTCATAGTCAGTTGCTTTGAAATGTTTAGAACACACTCTTGCATTCGTCGTATTCAAATTGTCTTTGCGGCTGCAAGCATTCTTCCAGGCTTTAAGAATAAGAGCATCGGTTGGAAAACGGAAAAACATCACTTCGCCTTTCTTAAAATGTTTTGATTGATCGTCTGCGTTGCACCCGAACACTGCACAACGCATTTTAAATCACTTATCACGTGCGATACAGAGGGCAAAAATTGAGGTAAACGAGGAAGGAACCGTTGCTACAGCGGTCACAGGGGGGATCACTCTGAACAGAAATTATGTTGCCAAAATTTTTGGCAAATCGTCTGTTTGTTTATTTTATAGTCCATAAACAAACAAAAAGCATAATTTTGATATTCAGCGCTTGGAACCATTCACGACCATTCACAAACTTAAACAGCAGCACAGATAATATAACTGAACAAATAATGCTTTACAAACTAAACGGAAATTATCGGCCGCTGTTCGAAATTTTTTGATGGGTTCAAAATAGTTTGCTTTGTCTCTCTTTAAACATGTTTAATTTAGGGTTTTTCAATAGAAATGACGCTGTTGGGGGTAGAAGACACAAGTTAGTTACGGTCCCCAGAGTATTCACATGCAGAAAATCATAAATTTAGTAACTGTTTCGCTCATTGATGTTTCCGGCCTCGGTCATAATTTAGAGCTTGGAAGATTTTGTACACCATCAATTCTTTTAATTAACTTTTCGTCAACGGCGGCCGCGAACTCTCCGAAATGGGGCGCGGTGTATCAAAACGATACACTTTTTATTTTGTTAGTTATTTTATATAATTATATAATCTTTTGATGTTGATATTAATAATTATTATCAATTATTGATATATGATTGTTGTAATATTTTAACCATTACATAAGGCCAAATTAAAATATTTTTGCGTAAGTAATATTTATTTAAATGTCAAAACAAATATAGGTACAAAATTAATAACAATAACAAAAAAATCGTGTGAACGATGTGACAATCGTAAATCTTTTCACTTCTTAAAGCAAAGTATTCGTTTACCCATATCGCTGTGCTGTCTTCAAGAATTAAATAATTTAATAACGAATTATCCGGCCTTACCGGGGGATGAAACAACTCCTGACTTACCACATTACGTCATCAATATGGCGGCAACCTGCGCAATGTCATATCTCCTAGTTATTGTATCATGGTACAAAACCATTGAATTTAGTCTCGTGGCGCCGAGCCACCTTAAAATATTTGCAAAAGACGAACCTTTTTCGATACAGATGTGACCGGTTTTATGTCACCAATTTAGTTAATTGCACCGCCTTTGTGTAAAAACCATTTGTACAGTCCTTTTATATTTCAAGGTTTTATTTTCCAGTTTTTTATCAGGGACGGTTAGGGGTCGTGTACAAATTACGTAAGGGCATTTACTCCAATATTTAACCCCCCCGTACCCCCATGTAAGAGACCGTAAGTTTTGCAGAACCCCTACCCCCCTGTCTTACGTAAGATTTTACAAATTCAAGAGGGGGTAACAGCGTGTTTATGAAAAAGATTTGGTTGTTCTCATACAGTTATTTGCGGCTATTTATTAACTATCCAATTAGGTAATAATTAATCATTTAAATGATGATTTAATAAAAAAAACAATTCTATAATAATATAATTTAATATTTTTATTATTTCTCATCTATGGAAAAAGGATTAATTAACCATTCAACAAAAGAGCTTATTACTGGTATGCTGCGTTCATCAGCTACAGTGTCACTCAGGCAGTCACCAGATTCTGTTTCAATATCGAGATGTTCTGATTCAATCCATTCCGAATCATTTTCTTCTCCTTTTCCATCATGCAGAATGCACAGTTTTTCGGATCCTCGAGTTTTGAGGATCGACTTCGATTTAATTTTTCTGTTTTCTCTTGCTTTTTTAACTGAATGCCCTAGTAATTTCATGTGTGAAATCGCTCCTTTTTTCGAAGCGAAATACAATCCACACGTTTTACAGACACGGTTACTTAATTGCTCGCGAACTGTAGGGCAGTAATAATCATAGGGCATCTCAGAAAATGGTTCATGAGAAATTGGCATTCTTATTGACAGTCTCTGGAAAAGTGGAAGAAACTTTGCATTTTCATTTTTTTCATTCCATGTCTGTGGTTTTAATCGACCATTCGTGTAGGTTACGAGACATGGTGCAGGAAAAAAGCCGTTTAGAAGTACTTCCTTTAGGTTGCTTCTTAGTAAACTACAGCAATCGATATTATCGCATTTGACTACCTATAATAAATTGGAAAGTTAATTACAAGTTACAAATTTACGTTTAAAAATATATTCTAGATTATTTTTTAATGATTTCATTCACCAATCGTTTAGCAGTATTTGGGCACACGTGTTTAATTCTGTCCAATCCCAATATTATTATAGTGAGAATAATCTACTTACATTATTCTCACGAGAATATTTTCTAGTATCTTGTTATTGCTACTTAATAACGCATTTTCTAGTTTTGACATCTGTCACCGGTGACTATTAAGAAATAATATTAAAAAGCTGTATTTTTCTATGCTGTATTTTTTAATCAAACATTAAAAAATAATCTTCCGAATACCACTCGAGAGTGCGAATTAATTTGAAAATAATTCTCCAGTTATTTTCTCAAACTTGTTGCCATTTGGGAACAAGTTTTCGAAAATCTGTAGAATTATTTTCAATTTATTCTGACTCTCTTGTGATATTACTTTTGAAAACTTACTTGCAAAAAATACTAAGATTCTCGTACATGAACTGAGTACCAAGCGTCGTCAAATTCAAATGCTAGAGATTTATTTGGTTCTTTCGGGCTTATATATTCTGCTGTAACTGGATGATCATCTATAACTAGTTTGCTCCAAATTTCGGCAAGACTTACACCTGCATTTTCAAAATTTTTAATTTCCAAATCATCATCAATTGTTTTTCCTCTCCCATCTAAGTGACTTCCACATGCATCATACTTTAATATTACGCCTGATAATTGACTGCTAAGAGGCGCCATTCTCCGCTCTACTCTATTATACGCACTACGCCCTGGCGCATTTGTAACGATATATATAGCATCTAAATCATACTGTTTAAAATGGTTTATTGCATATGTTATAGTCTTGGTGTAGCTGCAACATTATAAATCATTTTTCGTTATTATACTTTTTCTTTTAATATATTAAAAGATATAATAAATGTTTGTAAATAAAACTCACCGAGGGTTTTCATCTGGACCACCGTCAACGGAAAGTATAAATATAGGCTTCGCAATACCATTTATTTTAACAATACTTTCGAAACTTTCTAGTTCAAAAAGTCTGGTAAAATCGATCGCATGAGTAGCAGCCGTCGACGAAGAATGTTTGCCACTTCGGATTGCTATATATGTTGGACCAGAGTATGATACTGCGTCGGGTATTCCTAATCCATTTTCTTTTACGACTATGCCAGCATAAACCGAGGGAATTAGTTTGTGCTTTTCAGCAATTACCCAGTCATGATCCGGCAATTTTACACGATACTGAAGGTGCATCAAAAGTGGAGACTGCTTTTGGACTGCGGTCATTCCAATTGGAACGCGTGCTTTGTCATCTTGAGAAATGAAGCTAGCATTGCTAGGACCCAAAATAGAAGCTAAAGACTCAACATAACGAATGGATGCTGTACAAAACGGACCATCTTTATGCATTTTATGACCATCTGCTTGCGCTCTACACAATTTAACCGGAACTGTCGTAACATGCCGTTGGCCTGACAAAGTCACAAAATTTTTTGGCAAAAGACGAAAATAAAGAGCACTTTTAGACAGATTAAATCCTAATTCTACAAGTTTTTTGTGCAGATCGTCAAGTGTCCTGCAGCTTCTGATTTCCTCGGTTCTTCTTCGATCATGAACTGCACTACCAAACATAGCTAATGATGTGATAGTGTTTAACAATTCGGGTTGTTCGATTTCTAGACGAGGCCTTCCAACTGTCGACGTTGAAAAACTATTACTGACAGCACCTTCACTTAATTTATGCTTTAGTTTTTCCCTGTGCTTCTTTTGATGTTCAGCATTTAGTTGTTTGTTTTTCAAATTTTGTTTAGCCTTCATTAGTTCTATTTGTGTTTTCTTTATAGTTTTATTATCAATCTCGTTACTTAAACCAGCATCTCTAGCCAATATTTCAGAATTTAATTTACTCTGTAGAGCTTGAATTTTTTTGGATTGATGATCTTGAGCAGGAGTAGAATATTTCCTTTTCAAAATATTCGATTTTTGACTAAAATCCAACTGACTTGACATCTCACACGTATTTGCATTCGCAGATACTTCTTCAATTGGTTTTTTAGTTTCAATAACTTGACTATTTTGATCAGATTTCGAATGACTAATCCCATAAGTACTGACCGTAACCTATTTAAAGTTAAATAGTAAAAATTATCTTTTTCATATTTAGGTATAAGTACTTATTTTTTGAAATTATTATTCAAGGGGGTATTCTGGTGTAGAAATTTGAAAAAATCAATTTTTTTTCTTCTCATATTTTGAAAGCTTAACCATTCAAGAATATGTCTTTAAAATGATTTGTCAAAATTTTAATTATTTCCGGAGATATAGCTATTTTAGTGACACGACATCCAAACCAGCTGGGCCGGAACAACACTGGGCGTAATTTTACCCGAAACTTTAAACGCGTTTTTCTCGAAACTACTTTTTTGAAAAAGTTTGTCATGATTTCTCAAGTTCTACTTAACCGATTTACTTGTAATTTGGTGTAAGTCGTCTCTATATATATCTCTATCGTACTAACTATGATTTATAACAAATTAATTTTTTTACTATTTTTAAAAAATTCAGAAAAGTCAAAAAAAAACAGTAAAAAAGTTTATAATTTTTTCGGACATCCGCAAGTTAGCGAAAAAATTTTTTTTTCATTTTTTTTTTTAGTTAGTACGATAGCAGCATTTATCTAGATAAATAATCTTTTTTATTTTTTTGTTTCACATCATTTGGAGGGTTGCATTCGTGACAGACTTGGCGCGTCATTTTTTCCAATACATTTTGAGCTTTCAATTTTTTCACTTTTTTTAATTTTTTATGTATTGTTAAAACATGAATAAATATCTTGTTAAAAAATAGATAGTAAAAATATTTTTTGTTTTTTATTTATAGCACGCAAAAAACACCTCAAATTCATGCCTCTAGACTAGAATACCCCCTTAAATAAATTATATATATATAAGTAACGTGTTTTTCTCGCATCCCCAGAAACAATTTTCTTATGTTGTTATATTCAAAGAAGTTAATTTATTATTTTATTTGACGATTTTACAAAGAATTAATGAACTTACCGTATTGGAGCAAAAAAACCTCATAGCAGTTGCCTTTCGTCGTGACACTCTCGTTTCACATGTTTTTATTTCACCTCCAATATGATTAAAAAAGTCATCAGAAGAGTTAAACTTCTCTTTGGCAGCTTTCCATATAGCATTAACCTTATTTTGCGCTTCTCCACCTTTTATCTCAGGATAAGCCGTTTTGTATGTATTAAATAATTTTTGGTACAATTCACCCCTATCACTCATCTTGAATATAAACTTCGACGTTCGATTGTGACCACGTATAAAACAATATTCACAGCACTGAAACTTTTTCGACAATTTGCATGACCTGTCTATCTCGCGAAAGTAAACATTGTTGTCTTCTGAGATTTTTGAACAACTATATTTTGAACGCTGTTGTTGCATTCTGAGATTTATCAGTGGGTTTGTTTTGGAAAATCAAATTGACTTGTTCAACTCTTCAATAAATCTGTCATAGGCCGGTACCAGAATCCCATTCTTTCGAGAAATTGTTACAAACTCATTGAAACATTAAATAATAACTCACATGTAAACACAAATAAAATACGGAATAAAATGTAAAACACGTCTGGTCATTCCCTTTGTAAAAAGAGGTGACGTTTCTATTTATTTTATTTGCCCGTGGCAACAGTAAAACATGGCCAGCTACAACGTCCGTGCTCAGTCAAGCAGCCGCCGTGGCTGCATAAGACCGTTTAGGTAACACGCCCCTCCCTAAAGGCTGAGCACGGTGTTGGAAGTAGCTGTTGCCTTGGATTATTTATATTATAAAGAAAATAGTTTATGGTTAGCTATTAGCTGCAGGTTCCTCGAAGTGACGCGGGTCTCGTACGCCGGCATCTTTCATGTCATGCCGAAAGCGGGGAAGGCGGCGAAATGCGGCTCTTCGCGGCGCTGTTCGGTCGCTGACGATCCCGTTGTAGTTCGACGCTGTGCGTTGGGACTCCGGGAAGCAGGGTCATCAAAAGAGTAAGATTATCCATAACACTATAATCAGATTCTAATTGGATAGTTCCGAAATCGGGCATCGATGACTCAGTTCAACTGGTTCGGCGTCATCCAAAACATCCAGGTTACAAATTAAATTCGGTTCAGGCACTTCTTGCACTTCCCCATTTTCTATTTCATGCTCTTCATCATTATCTTGAACCACTGGAGTTGTCGATTTGTACTGCAAAGCACTGTTTGACAAATCGACTTCTATCGGAAATAGCGGAGGTACTGACAGTAGTCCAAGAGTGTTTTTGTGCAATTCTGCGAGGCCTTTTATCAATTTGGATAAATGCCCACCGAGAGATTGCACGTGTTTGTTTTCGAGTACTAATTCCAGTTTGACCAAAACGTCAGAACGTAGTTTCTCAAAGCGGGTCTTGGCGACCTGGCGACATCGCAAAATCAACCTATATTCGTAATTTCCGGTTTCTACTCAACATAATGGTTCTTGCAGTGGTGCGTAGTTGCACTCTGTTACCGGGTCGGTACAGCGGTGGTCGGTTGCGTGGTTGCTTGCTACTTGTTCATACTTTGCTGCAGGCATCCATAGTCCCATGGAGTGACGCGGGTCTAGTACGCAGGCATCTTTCGTGTCATGCCGAAAGCGGGGAAGGCGGCGGAATGCAGCTCTTCGCGGCGCTGTTCGGTCGCTGACGATCCCCTTGTAGTTCGACGCTGTGCGTCGGAGCTCCGGGAAGTGGAGTCGCCTGTTGCAGCTGTTACCGCTGAATCGTGTAGCGATCATCGGTTGCGGGCGCCACTGGAGGTTCCTGATGTTAGGATTTGATCCCCCTCCAGAAGGGCGTCGCGGCATCGCGGCATCGGGGTCGTTGGTGAAAGTTCGGTGGAAAAGCCCTTTTCCTTGTGCCCCACGTTGGGCCGTCAAATGTTACAAACTCATTGAAACATTAAATAATAACTCACATGTAAACACAAATAAAATACGGAATAAAATGTAAAACACGTCTGGTCATTCCCTTTGTAAAAAAAGGTGACGTTTCTATTTATTTTATTTGCCCGTGGCAACAGTAAAACATGGCCAGCTACAACGTCCGTGCTCAGTCAAGCAGCCGCCGTGGCTGCATAAGACCGTTTAGGTAACAAAATGTCACGCTTGTCTTGTAATTGATTTACACATTTCCGGCCGACCGGACCATACATGTAAAAATCAAAGACCCCCCTTTCTTGATAAGTCGTTTAGAACCTCGAACACAAAATCTTTGTATGTAAAAATGTTGAAAATATCTGAAAAAATCGTCTTACGTAATTGTCGTTTTAATCCCCCCCTTCCCCATGTAAGGATTTGTCAGGGTTTTCATACACCCTACCCCCCCCTTCCGCTCTTACGTAATTTGTACATGACCCCTTAGAAGTTTTGCAGGGGCTTGAAATTAAATAAACTATTTTTTCGTCAACTACGCACTGAGGCGGTTATCAAATCATTTCAATTCCAACACTAAATCGTTGTATTATATATTTTTTTAGAAATTTGAAAGTGAGGAGTCTCTTTCAATGCTGAGCCTCAGTTTAGAATTTCGAGAAGTCGGCTCCCGAGCCGGTTCTGTTCGAAACATGTTTTTTTTAAAATTTAAATTGTGTAAAGAAGTTTCACTATATTTGTTAAAAGCCGAAGTATCTTACCCGGGATTAATACCCAGAGCCCCAAGTTTAATGGTCACAGACCTAAAATATTCTATTCGAACAATGAAAACGCGTTGCCATAAAATCAGACGATTTCGACAAGAGACTCATTTGGAAATCAATCAGAAAATTGAAGATACAACTAAATTCAAATAAATTGGCTTCTCATTAATTACTTAGTTTTGTTAAATTCTCCAGTCAAATACAGCTCGTGTCACGACAATGCCGGATTATAATTCTCCTGAATTTAAATTCATTGCTATGATTCCAGGAAATGCAACTCGTTTCACTTAATGCATTTCCGTTATTATTGCATCTCATTAAATTCAAGCCGAATTATAATAGGCAATGTACATACAAGGCGCTTGTTGTATTATTCATGATTATTTTTTAATGATTTCATTCACCAATCGTTTAGCAGTATTTGGGCACACGTGTTTAATTCTGTCCAATCACAACATTATTATAGTGAGAATTTTCTACTGTACATTATTCCCGCGAGCATAATTTCTAGTATTTTGTTTACATATGTTACTTGACAGCACATTTCTAGTTTTGATATCTGTCGCCAGTTTGATTTTAGTTTATAATGAATTAAACTGTATTTTTATGCTGTATTTTTTATTTAAACGTTAAAAAATAATCTTCCGAATACCACTCGAGAGTGCGAATTAATTAGAAAATAATTCTCCGGTTATTTTTTCAAACTTGTTGCCATTTGGGAATAGCCACTCGAGCCCTATGGGCTCTCGTGTCCATTCCCTGGCAACAAGTTTTCAAAAATCTGTCGAATTATTTTCAATTTATTCCCACTCTCTTGTGATATTACTTATGAGAATTTGTTACAGTTCGATATAAATAGGCGATTATTTTTTACTACAGCTCTCTATAGCAACTAATAAATAAATGTCACATTATTTTTAAAAATAAGGTGAATTGTTTCAAAAATGAATGAATTGAGTTGGCGTGCCGTGGCGTCAATTTATGGAGTTTTGTGGAATTACACCATCGACCAAAACACAACAATTGATTATTATTCTTCCGATTTTTAATTCATTGCAATAATCTCAGACTAAAGGTTTCGTTATTTTTAAAGTAAAATTTTAAGAAATAAAGGCAAATTTGTAAATTTGATATGAACCTCTTTGCGCACTGCGACATTATGTCAAGTCTAACGTTTTCATATGGAAATTCCACTCCAATGTTATATTAATTAAAAAATCTCCCGTGAAAGGGTTATTAACCTGTAAAAATATTGTTTTCACATAAATGAATGATAAGCTTCAATCATTTTTTTTATTCGAAAAAAAATTGTTTGGTTTTGTTACCACATATTAATAAAGGAAATCGTTCATTAAGAGGTGATTTTGTTTAAGTAAATGACATAATCACCTAAATGTTATCTAAAAAAATTGTGTGTTATAGGGTTAATATCAGGTTTAATTAATTAATTTAAAAAAAGAGGAAGGTTTTGAGGGATGTAGGTAGATAGATTTTTCGCTGACCACATGTGGTCTGGGTATATCTACCTACTGACCGAATTTAAAAATACAAAATTTCAAGGTAAATGTCTTTGATAACTGGAGCGCTAAGATATGCAATCCACCACTCACACAAATTTCGATACTGCGACTTGGCTAAATTAGAATTATAGATGTGCTTTTTTTGCATTACCGTTGGTTATAACGTAATAATTATTATAAGAAATTCTTAATGAATACCATAAACACACACATATTATAAATAGAAGTGTTTTAGGAAATTATATAAACATACAATTTTTAATTCATTTATTACAAAAACAAGAATATAAATCGTTATGATTTGAATTTTTTTAATTTCATTAAAAAAATCCACGTCTCAAATTTACATCGCAGAACGATCTACGAACGTTGCTTAGATACGTCGCAGCGCGACATTATTCCAACGTCGCTCAACGTTTTTTAAACGTTATGTGTTTAGTGGGTTCGCGGGTGGCGATGAAGACACTGAAGAGAAAATTAACATATTCTCCTAATTTTGAAACCGAATTATCGTCTGCGTCTTGAGCACTTTGTACGGCAGCAGCTACAGTCGTAACGAAAACATTCTTCACAAATATTACGTGGATCGCGAAAACATTCGTCTAACTCATCGTCGTCGTCGTCGTCATCGTAATCACAAGTTTTGCGACGGCTAAATTTAACGCTAGGAGGGGGACAGCAAGATGAGGAGGAACGTTTTTTCGTTTTAAGACAGGATGACTTTTTCTTCATTCCCAACTTTCGCAACAATTTCTTCTTACCTCGTTTAATTCGTTGAAGTATGTCGTTAACAAAGAACCCAATACCACACCTATCAACAGTTGCCTGATTAACAATTACTTAAAAGATGCGGAAGGTTTACTAACCTCAACAGTCTGAAATCTATAATCCGCGTGCCTTGAAGGACGGCGAAGAAGAAAAATAAACTGAGCGTGTAACTTGTAACCATCATTGAGGCTTCATACTTGAACAATTCTAAAATTTTGCAGATGCTCAAACAGCCCCATCCAGTTTGGTTCAATAGGTCGTCTATCCATTCAGAAATTTTGAGTATGGTTAAGACCACCGCATTTTCGAGCGGAAACCAAAAGTCATTGTATACGTGCTCAAGCAGGAACATAGCTACTACGAACTTGAGGAGGATTAGTCAGTTTTTTGAAAAATCGGTTTTGGTTACCTCTATAAAATGTTGCCAGCAGCTCCACAATTTTCTCAACGATTTCGGATACAGTCTGATGTCCCAGAGCAGCAAGAACGCAGAAAATAAAAAAATCAATCCGGATAGTAATGGAGTACATTCAGAGCTGGTCGGTTCTCTAAATATATTTATATTAAAGCAATTTAGAATGAAGGCCAAAAAAACGGGGGCAAATTTGGCCATTTTTGAATTTTATATAATTTTTGACGGAAAATTTCGTGAGAATTGCAAAAATGTGACCATTTGTTTTTGTTTTTCAAAACTCACTCGTTTAATTTGGGAAGGTATTAAAAATTAATTTCTTCTGTTGACTTATGGTTCAGTGCGGTTAATGAAATTCCGTGTAAGCGTGAGCAATATTAGAAAAGTATTATTTTTGTTGGCTGCGAAGGCCGAGTTCTCTTTAATTTTTTCGATTTAATTGATGTGTTAATTAGGCGGTTGTTTTCGGGCGTCGGGCATCTCTACCGAGCTCCTGTCCAGGTCAAGCCACGTGTACAGCTTAATTCTTCCATGACTTATTCACAAAAATATCAAACTCGAGATTTTAAATTTGAAGTTTTAGTTGACATATGACATATGACAAATACCAACACAACCAGTACCTAATCCTAAAAATCTCTAGAATATTTATAAAGCACAATTTTCAAATTTTCATGAAACTAAGAGCACCAAAGTAGAAAAAATAGTATATTACAATAAATCGTCTTATAAAACTTGTATAATAATATACTATTTTAAAGATTTCAACGCCAACTCTGCCCCGCTTTTAGTTGATCGCACGTTATATACACTAATGGCGTTAATTATTGTGCAGATATTCGAAATGGTTAACGCGGAAATCCCAATTTTTTTAGTAAATCCCGATTTCTTTATTCTTTGAATCAATTTACAATTTCCCAGTAATAACAGCTTCTGCCAAACAGTTAGTCAAATTCGAATTGATTGATATATCAAACCAAGCTATGTATAAATCAAACCGCTCCGTAAAAATTTTTAAATAATCACAGAACCTTGATTGTAACTTTAGGATTTCCTTCCATACATGACCAAAGAATATGGGTTCGAATATGAATTGGTACAATACAATTTCAATAATAATTAACACTAGAACGCTATCGCTACTGGAGTTAATAGCTTAGTTTCAAGCAATACTCGGCTGTAATCAATATTGCTGATATTACGGTTTACAGTTAAAAGCTTGAACTTCTTGCCGATTTTGCATTTATTTATTTATATTATACATTCGAAACAGTGATAGCAGAAATTCCAAACGCCGCATTTAAACCGCCAGAGCTGACGTGAAATACATTTTATTCGCGGCTAGCGCCCTGTTTGATAGACACTGGTTTATAGCGTGTTATCAGTTATTTATAAGTAAATTAATACGATTCAAAATATATCAACTAAACTCACTTATTGTATGCAAGCAAGGTATAAATTTTACGTATCGATAATTCTCCAGTGTTAAACTAGAAAAATTCGGTCTCCGAAACCGACGACATGGACGGAGAAAATTTATTTCGAAACATGACTCTAGGGTTAAGCATGATTTTAAATAATGAAATTTTTAGATTTCTGTGTATAAATCGCTTGTATGAATCATGGATTTATACGTGTCTGCGGGAATGCGGTCCAGTTTAAATAATTTTCCGCAACGGTAGGGAGATCCAGAGAGCACGTCGGTAGTTGGACATTATTAGAGCGCGTTCCGTTTGAATTTTGATTTTAATGACTTGTGGGGTTGATCGCGATATTGTTCTCTCGTTCGCGTTCTTCGATTATTCCCGTAATCTCCGCATCTAGATAATAATAATCTTCTTCGAAAGCGTCGCGTTCTTTCATCCTAACCTCTGAATTATGTAGAATTTCTATTTGATTTTGGACATCGTTAAATAGCCTGAACGCACTTTGCAAATTACAAAGTCGCGTTTTTAACCGATTAATATTATCGGTCGGTTGGTACCTTTGGCAAAGTTTCTATAAAATTGAAAATGTCATCATTGTCAATATCAATTGCAATCTCAAAGCACACATTTAAATAGTTTACGTTTCTTATCGCATTTTCATAAGTAATATCACAAGAGAGTGGGAATAAATTGAAAATAATTCGACAGATTTTCGAAAACTTGTTGCCAGGGAATAGACACGAGAGCCCGTAGGGCTCGAGTGGCTATTCCCAAATGGCAACAAGTTTGAAAAAATAACTGGAGAATTATTTTTTAATTAATTCGCACTCTCGAGTGGTATTCGGAAGATTATTTTTTAACGTTTAAATAAAAAATACAGCATAAAAATACAGTTTAATTCATTATAAACTAAAATCAAACTGGCGACAGATGTCAAAACTAGAAAATGTGCTGTCAAGTAACATATGTAAACAAAATACTAGAAATTATGCTCGCGGGAATAATGTACAGTAGAAAATTCTCACTATAATAATGTTGTGATTGGACAGAATTAAACACGTGTGCCCAAATACTGCTAAACGATTGGTGAATGAAATCATTAAAAAATAATCAAAATAATTTGAAATTTTTATCTCCCGCTCGTTACTACCAACATCCAAAAAATATTTACAAAACTTGTAAATTATTAGTTTACCGCTAAATAATATTAATAATATGAATACCGTTGATATTTTATCTAAAAATCAATTAGCAATGTTAGAAAAATGTAAAAAAGATTATAGCTGATGTAGCGAAAAGGTTATAAAATGCATCTGCAACAATAATTTAATTGAAATTGGTAAATGTGTTGTAAAGAACTAAGATAAATCATATTTATTTGTGATGAATGGAGATTAATTAAAACTAACGGTAAACTCCTCGTTCATACGTGTTATGCCTCCAGTCAAGAGGAAATTATACGTAGCAAACAAGTTCCAGTATGTAGTTTCGTTTCCGTATAGAAAATACCCATAAGGATTGTTTTACAAATTTTTCATACACATGTCATTTCAGACATTCCTTTGACGTTCCATAGTAATGTGGTAATGGGTTAGTCGTTAGAAAATGTTATTTCCACACTAATTTTGATGTGACTTACCGAACTAACCTCAAAAATGCCCGATTTGGTGGAAATGTGCGTTGAGCGAGTTCTGAAGGGCTTGCCACTCGAAGGGGATGATTGTGAAATTTGCGATTTTTCCTTGGAAGAGCAAAACGCGGCGCTGGAATCTCAGGGAATCTCTCCCAGCATTGGCCCAAATTTCAAACCAGTCTTAGGTGAAACGGTCACTTATGTCGTCGCTGCGGTATTATTAAACGAACAGGACGATGTTTTGATGATTCAAGAAGCAAAACAATCATGCGCTGGCAAATGGTAACAATTTCGTCAAGTCAACTTTACTAATAGTGTGTTATTTGTAAACCAAATTTCTAGGTATTTACCGGCCGGTCGGATGGAAAAAGGAGAGACTATCTGTGAGGCAGTGGCAAGAGAAGTTTTGGAGGAGACGGGGCTTACCATGGAGTGCACGACTTTGTTGATGGTCGAATGTGCCGGAGGCTCTTGGATTAGGTTCGTTTTGACCGGTAAAGTGGCAGGTGGCACGCTAAAAACTCCTTCACTGGCCGACAAAGAGTCGTTGCAAGCGAAATGGATCGGCAACTTGGAGGAACTATCCCTGAGAGCCACGGACATTACTCATTTAATTGACAGAGCTCGGTAAATATAAATCGGTTGTAATTAATTTTTTATTAAATCAAGATATTACAAACGTCTCGCAGTTGGTCTTCTGTGTACTCGGTCATTTTCTCCAGTTCCTCGTTCCACATACTCAATCCTGCTTTTTCTCGAGCGATTGCAATTATTGCTGCTGCTAATTTAGATGGCGGATAATTGTGAGCAAATTGAATATCTAAAATTGGATTCAGTCATAAAATATTAGATTTGATTAGACTTACCGTCAATTATCTTATCCAAATAAATTCTTATGAATAAGTATAATTTAGAGATTAAATTCTGTAATCGAGCTGTGTAAGGCCCCTGCGGATCCTTAGCACCCACGATAACCTGCATGTAGTAATGAATGTAATGTGCTGCTGTGGGGTACATAATGTTCCAGTCAAAAAATTTTAATATTATTAATTCCACAGTTTTGTAAAGTTCTCTGGTGTAACGATTGTTAACTTGTGCGTTTAATTCGCTAATTTTTGGGATATTTGCACTATTTTCTTCCATTTTGGCTGGAAATCCAATTTGTTATTTCAGGCAGTTAAGTCGAGCAAGTTACCTGCAAGCAATAAGCACGCGTTTGCTACTAACAGCAATCGATCTGTTTTGATTGAGTGATTATCCATGAAAATATCCAGCAGATAGACTGCTAAATGTACAGTACAATGCGTTAACTGCTTGACAGTGGCCAAATTTTTCAAATACTGCATCAATTGCTTGCGATATTCCAGCTGTGGAGATGTACGACCGAGGGGAATTCTCCATGATTCTCGTTCCTTAATGACTACCTTATAGTCATCTTCGTAAATCCTTTCAAGTTCCCAAAGTTTCGATTTAAACTGAAATCAGAAAAACGCTGATTACATCAAATGATAACTAAAAAACTAACATTAAAAAGTGATGTTTGCGCCATCAGTAATCGACTCATTTTCGTAATTTAATACAAATAATCTGAGAAATTGTAACGTTGTCAAAACTTTGCTATTTCTTATCTGAAAAAAAAACATCAAGTATTTCACTTTTTCTGCTAGATAGGTTGAGATTTGATTAGGGCAAATTTTTAACTGAATTTTGACCGAATCGCTTAGAGAAAATTAATTTGCTATTTCTTCAAAATGGCTCACTTTTTAGTTCATTATCCTTCTTTCCCTAAATCTGCATTGTAACGTGGATGTCACAATTCGGTGCCTTATGCACCCAGCATTTTTCTTCCCTTTTGGACCCACTGCATTGGGTTTTTGATTATTGACGTTGAAATTGATTATTTTTCAGTGCCTATGTGATAGCAGAAAGAAAAAGAGACAGTTCGTGGCACAAAAGACAGCTGCCTGCTTTAAAATCATACTCCAGATTATTATTAAGACTAGTTGTAGTAATCAAGAAACGTGCCACTAATCGAGTACATGTCTTGCTGAGCGAACGAACAGCCTGGCACCTTCCAACATGCGAAATGCACCCTGGGAAATCATTACATTCCACACTTCGTAGATTTATGGTAGAATTATTTGGGGCCGAGGTTCCCTCTCATCGCCCTCACGGACTTCTTTCTGTAAGCAATTTTATAAGCTATTTTTACAAGTTTGTGATTTGTGAATTTTAGATTGAACATGATCCAAAAGACAGTCATGATGGGACGTGTTTTACAATGTTAGTAGCTTTTAGGTCCCCCTTGGAGGAAGTACCTATCATTGGAAAATGCGTATGGCACGAAACATCGAGGGAATTAGGGGACCAACTTTTGGTTAGAATCTCAGCTCGGAATTCCACCATACTTTTACATGTTATTCGTTAACCATTCATTGTTAATGTTGATTGTTAATTTTTATAAATCTTTTATTACTTTTTACCGTGTTACTAACCATGTCAGTATTTTAAATTCAATGGTTTTGGTCGTATATATTTGTATTATTATTGCAGTCTTTAGAAAATAAATTAATTTGTAATAATAATATTCCTTTGTGAACTTTAAAATTGCCGCAAAAAGTGCTGTCAATGTCAAAAATAAATGTCTAAAGTAGAACATGCAAGTACGAAACCAAACAAATGGTACACAATTTTTGAGGTTCACTTTTATCAGGTAAAATTTGAAAGAGTTGACGTTTGCTGACAATGCACATAATTTTCAAGTACATTTGTTTTTTATGATGATTAAAAATAATCGAGGTAAGGCCATTGGGTAATTTTATCAATTTGCAATGTTTAATTTGCAGATGGAGAATACATCGAAAGCAATACGAAGTAATCATAACATTATCAAGTTGTTACATGGAAGAGAAAAGAAAGTAGAAGTTGCAAAATCCTTACAAAGGAACTGTCACTTTACAGAACCTTTAATTAAAAGGTTAGGATTAGAATACGAACTAGAAGGCCATCAAGGCTGTGTAAATTGTTTACAATGGACAGCAGATGGAAGGTGTTGCAATTAATCTGTTAAACTGATGTAATTTTGTGAGTTGTTTTTAGACATTTAGCTTCTGGTTCAGATGATACCAACGTGAAAATATGGGATCCATTTTGTCATCGTTTACTTAAAACTGTCCCAACACCGCATATTGGAAACATATTTTCAGTAAAGGTAAATATTTAAACAACCAACAAACTTGTAATAAATTCAAGTTTAGTTTTTAGGTAGCGATGGATCGCTAATAGCCACCGGTGCTGGAGACTGTCGAGTGGTAGTTCAGTCGTTAGAACATGCTGTCAGCAGGCAAACACCACATTTAGACTGTGCATGTCATGTCAACCGAGTCAAACGTCTGGCCACTGCACCCGATCAGCCTTTATTATTTTGGTCAGCCGGTGAAGATGGACTTGTCATGTAAATTGATTAAATTTAATTTTTTTTAATTTCATTGTACTGATTTTTTGTAGCCAATATGATATTCGTGAACCCCACGAGTGCTTGGTAAAAAGCAAAGTTTTTATTGATCTTAGTTATACGTCCGAAATAAAATGTATAGCCGTGAATCCAACTCAGCCACATTTGGTAGCCATTGGAGCCAATGACTGTTTTATTCGCTTATACGACCGTAGAATGGTTAGGACTTCATCTTATAGAGTAAGTAATCTTTGTTTATAGAAATTATTTTCAATGTTTAAAACAATATTGCAAAGGTCTAGTTGCACATACATTAAAATCTACAGTGACAAAGATGTTAAGTTATTTACTTTTCAGATTTTAGACATAACATGATTAGGCATTATCAGTTCACATACCAAAGGACAATGAGAAATATAGTTATTTAACTAGGTATTTCTACAGTGTGTTTTTTAATTCCAGAAATGATCAGAAAGCTGTGAATTTTTTTTTTAAAACTTTATGTTGGTAGTAATCACTACTTAGTTTCACACCTATACAATTTTGATAGAATTACTTAAATGTTACAGAATATTGAAGATAAAGTTTTCCCCATCAGAAGTTTCTTTGAAAATAGTCGTATTGTTTCCTTGAGCAGAACCGTTTTGTGCTATATTTTCTAATTTTAAAGCTACAATACTAATATAACCTTAGGCTGACAAATGTAAAATGCCATTACTATCAACATAAAGTAAAAAAAATTTTTTTTGCAGCCTTCTAATGGTTTCTGAAATTAAAAAATGTGGTATAGTTATCACTGCTAACATAAATCTAAATAATAATATCATAACCATTAATGAAGAATTTATTTTGAACGTAATTTTAGTAATTTTATTAATTATGCTTTTTTAGTTTAAAATATTTGTTTTTTTTAGCCTAGTCACACTTTTGATCCGCGGAAACGAACGCCTGCAGAACCTCAGGATCCAAAGTGTGTACAATATTATGCGCCAGGCCATTTAGCAAAAGATAACGGCGGAGATATGAGTTATAAATTAGGAGTCACTTACATAGCATTTAATTCAAGCGGTTCTGAAATGCTTGTCAATATGAGTGGTGAACAAATATACCTCTTTGACATGCACAATCCACGACATATAAACCAATTGAGAGTACCTGATTGCTTACCTAAAAGGAAAAATAGTTGTTTATATAAACCTTGTTGCAAATATGTAAGTAAAACATTATTTATTAAATTGCATACTTTTAAGAATTCTATGAATTTTTTTAAAATTTATGTTGGTAGTTATATTATTCCAAAAATTAAAAAAAAGACAAATTTCAAAGCCTAGGGGATAAAAGTATTTGTTCATTTGGTATAAGATATTCAATTAAATTACAGGATGATGCTATTAAGTCATCAAAGAAATTACATACTTATAACAAACGTATATCTGATGATCCATGTGCCTGTGATTATGTAGGAAGAGCAAAAACTTTATTCCAAAGAAAGTGGTAAGTTATTTGATTTTGCAATGAAAACTGCTAATTTTGCACTGCTTAGGACTGGAGATGTATATTCCGCCGCAAGAGATTATTTACATGTTATTCAACTCTGGCCAAATAACAAAGAAGCATATATAGGCATAGTTCAGTGTTTATTAGCTCTTAAATGGGTTCAAGAAGCGTGCGATTGGCTCGAATGCTTCCGAAATCGACACCCTCAATACGCCGAAAATATACAAGTCAAGGAGTTACAGGCAGATTTGATAGCATCAAAGAATATTAATAAGAAAGAAGAAACCGAAGAAAGCGCCAATGATAAGTCGCTTAGTGATGAAGAGAAACAATCAAGAGTGGATTCTCTAGATTATGAGATTCGGTTTTTGGGTCACTGCAACACTACCACTGACATTAAGGAGGCCAACTTTTTAGGTAAAAATACTTTTTGTTGTTTCCATCATTCATTTTGTTTTTGACAGGAGATGATGGCAATTATATATGCGCTGGGTCCGATGATGGAGTTATATTCATTTGGGATCGTAAGACCACAAATGTTGTTACTGCTTTATGGGGAGACGTGTCCATTGTTAATTGCATTCAGCCGCATCCTAGTTGTTGTTTTATTGCTTCCAGCGGCATAGATCCTGTTGTTAAACTGTGGTCACCGTTAACAGAGGTAATTTATTTTCATAATTCAAATTACTACTCCAATTATTAATAATTATGACTTTGCAGGATGGTTCTGATAATAGTCGTGTAGTGATAGATCCGTGGGCAGCTGTAGCAGCAAACCAACAGCGCATGTCGATGGACCCCTTCGAAACCATGCTGGCAAATATGGGCTATCGCATCAGCCCCCTCGACACAGCATCGCTCCATGAGATACCAACGTGCCGTACTAGTTAATTCTGCTCATTAATCTAGTTTCTGAACTACAATAAAGGTTGGTGAAGAGTTCTAGTGTTTATGTAGAACTGTATATAACATTTTCAAATTAATTTTGTTAACATATTTTGGATTTTATAACATTATAGTTTAAAATGTCCGGTTGTGGTTTTATATATTTCTATTTCATTGAAATTGATTTAATGTTATAAAATTGCGAAATATACTCGATAAGGGCAATATTTTAAGCTTCTGATTGTAATTTAAAGGCTTGTAAAGCAGATAGGTGATGTTTTTGAATTTAATAATAATAGTTTTTGTGCCGCTTGAATTTCGCAACAGCGGGTAGCCAAAATTCAGGACAGTTTAATACATTTTTAGGTTTATGAAAGTGTAGTTGACTTAGATGTTTTTTTAAGATGTATTGTTTAAGCCAATAATTATGGTTTCCAACTCATTACAAACTGACATCAAAAAACACTAAGCCATAATGAAGCCTAGTCAACATGTAATTTATATATTTATAAATAATTCTGTTAACGGTTACTTACATTGATATAGTGAATTTATTTTTCTTACAGTTTTTGTTTTGTAATCAAGAAACTTTGACGATCATAGTGAAACAATTGCTACTTTTACGAAAATATTAATGTACATATATTTTTTAAATTCCTTGTAACATTAAAATATTAATTTAATCTATTTACATATCTTTATGTTAATTTGTTAAGTTATTTCAAAAATAACGGAATAAAAAATAAAAGATTCTCTAAATTCTAAAAATACTTGTTCTTGTACTAACTACATTAATATCAAACAGATCAATTAGCAATTACAAAAAGGTAGTTTTAAGAAATTCCAATTCCTTAGTTATTATTAAAAACTTAATTAAGTCATAAAACATTACTGACCAATTAAATATTTCATGAAAATCAATATACATAGTTGATATAAAAAATAAATTGTTAAGATAGCAGAATATATCATGCCTTCAATAAAAAAATTAATTATGGCTGTGATTTTAATATTAAGTTGGCAACATTTTTTAAATTTCGAATGCGTTTAATAGCCAACTTAAAATTCCCAAATTGAGTTTTTTTATTGAAGGCCCGGTATAAGATGGAACAATGTCAAAGCCTCACACTAAATGGATAATCTTCTGTAAGATGTGATAAGTCGATTACTTCCCTCACTGACTGTGTACTGATCAGTATTAACATACAGGTCGATCTTGAGGTCATAATATAAATTTTCTTCCTATCTTCTGAATCTGTGATGTCAAAATCGTCGTCCTCAATTACTATAACGACAACTTTAAATTCTAATCCTTTGACTCTTAACGCCCAAGAAATAAGAAAATCATTTACTTCTCTGCCGCTCAAGAATTTTTCAACATCTCCTACTCCTTTCGGTCTGTATCCGTTAGTAACAAAATGTTGATCAATTTCTTGATTGAAACTGTCTGGGAGAAATTTATCGTTGACTAAAAATGGTAGCACACATAAATCATTTGGCTTGAAACCTTTTGTGGCACATAAATCAATAATAACGTTGACGACAATGTATTGAGTTTGGTCTGACATGTCTTTGCTACAGATCTGTTTGTCTAAGCTTACCCAATAAATCGGGGGGCCCAAAATGTGATGGCCAATGCTGATACTTTGTAAATTTTTTATTACGGCTGATGTTTGAGGCAGTACCGGCATAGAGTTTGAATAGAAGTTTTTAAAAACGTTGAATATGTAACCGGTGGATCTCATCACTTTTGTTAATAGTACTGTTGGAGTTTTTAAAATTTGAGGGGTGTGTTTGGGTAGAAATAAAGACACCTGATTGATGTCCACTAAAAACCACAATTCCCCCCATTTTTTGGAATCACAATTTTCAATCGATTTGCATGTGGAAAGTTGAGTTGGAGAGTTAAACTCTTCACAGTTAAGATTTTTGCAGTTACCATCGTGGTATCGTTGAAAGATTGTTTTCATGGTTTTTGAAAGTATGGCTTCATCAAATGACAAACAGATCGCTTCTGCTTCGTCCATGAAAATGTGTTTGTACGTTGCTTTGTTTCTTTGCAGGAAACCGGTTTGTGAAATGTAATATCTTGTGGTGTCGACAAAATTTTTCAGCCCCAAACGATCTAATTTTTGTTCAAACTCACATCTGTAATAAATTTTCTTGTTAAATTGATGATAATTATGCAAGAAATTGCTAGATTAAATTATGAAGTTTTTTGTGTGTACAATATTGGACACTGTAAATGATGCAAGACAAAAGAAAATGGCGAACATTTTTTAATGATCATTAAGAAAATTGCTAATTATTACTTGATTCCAGGCCAGTAAAAGATGCAAAGAGCCTTGTTTTGTGCATTGAGCTGACCGAGCTGGTGCAATTGCTGAAGTTTCCTTAAAACCAGTAATGTTTTCCCAGTACCAGCAGCTCCGTGAACAACAACAGGCCCTCCTCCGGCCTTACAGCACACGTTACTTGTAATCAATTCTAATTGTTCCTGTGTTAACAACGCCAACATTCCTTCATTTATTTCATCCATGAACACACCGCAACTTAAAACTATGTACCTGAATGGACAAAAAAAAGTTACCTTAGTCATTATACCTACCAACAATCGCTTACCTATTCAATAAAATAAAAAACTTTTCTTCGTCGATTTGGTTAGAACAAAGGACGCTGTTAAACCACTCATTAAATTTGTTTTGATTCGAAAGCGGCTCTTGAAAAACATGCAACTTGCCGTCTTCTTTCCATCGTTTTATTATGGCCTGTTTGGGGTCGCGCGTTTGTGAGCCCAAAAAGGGCCACATTATGTAAGATTGGATTAGATTTTCGATGTTATCTGACTGTAGTACGCCGTTCAGAATTTCCATGTGGTCTCGCAATTGATGTTGGGCAGATCTTTTATTATTTTTAATTACTTTTGCGTCGCTTGTGATCTCTACGCCATCTAAAGTGGTATTGGTGTCCTTCGTCGATTTAACTTCGATGAGGACCATGAAGTGTTTGCCTGAAAATATTTAGTGGAACAAACTGAATAATTTGGGATATTTATAAATTATTTTTGTTCACCTTTATATCTAGCAAATACAACAAAATCGTGTTCCCTAATCATCAGTTTTCCAACTCTGTTGTTCCGAAACGAATGCCCGGCGTAAGAAGCGCTATGGAAAAAAATCAGCCACAGTCCTTGGAGGTTGCAGGCCTGCGCCAGTGCGCGGAGTCTAGTAAAGACGACCTCCTCAGCGAGACTCGCCTGCATCTCGCCGTGTTTCTTGAACGCACGGGGAACGCTGTAAACGGCATTCTTGCCATCTGCGGCTTCGGGGAATTCTCTTTCTATGTACCTGCCAATCAAAAAAAATGTTCTCACGCCATATGAATTGAACATGAGTCTGTTATGAACTCATTGCTAAGCAGCATGCGGAATAATTACTGGGTCTGGTTTTACTGCCTTGCGCCTATTAAGAAATAACTAATGGCAATTTCAACTTGAAGAAAAATGTAGAATCTTAAGCTATTTTCCCGCTGTGAACTTATTTTTTTTGTCTGACTTTAATTGCGAAGAGAATTTTTCTGAAATTAATAAAATTGTGATTATGAATGAACCTGAAGAAAGATAAGCCTTTTATGATAGTATTTTGCCCAATTTATGCCGGCGTTTTTACACACTTTTTTATCAGTTGATAGGAATTATTGCAGTGCATTCTTTGGAATTGCGATAGGCAACTATTTTTAAGTGTTGTCGCAATTGTGGATAATTTGTCAATACTTGATCGTTGATAAAGTTCACTTTTTATTATAAAAAAAAAGTTTTTTGGTGTGCTTTGCAATTTTCATATTTATCTACTATTTTTGATGTCGCAGTCATAAGAATGTTTTTGTTTAAAATCGACGTGACTTGACTGGGAAATAACTTTGAATTTCAGCTTGTGCTGTTTACTTTGTAATTACAAATAGACAGCAAACTTGTGATGTCACAATTGCCAAACCGCAGAATTGAACGCATTTACATGGTTAAAATTGCAATATAAATATTATGAATTTTTTTCCCGGCAGGAAATAACAACTTTTCATTGCTCGATTACATCGATAACAAATTTCTCGGAAAAGAATGTTAGAAAATAGATTTGATATTTGATGGAATATAGATAATTAATTCGGAAACGCCATTCCAAATTTATTATCAGAACGAAAAGTGAAAATACAGTACAGCCTCGCTAATCCGAACAGATATTATTTTCTCACTGTCCGGTTTTGCGGATTTTTTTGATTAAATATTAAAGGTATTAACTTCATTTTACCACAAGTGGCTAAGTTAAGGTTTTCTTAACCCCGTAATAGCCCTTTCACAATCACAATGATGTTAATGTTAATGGTAATGTCAGTGATAATGTTAATGGTAATGTTAAGTCTCTGTGTTCACAATGATGTTAAAGGCGATACGCTTAGTTCCGTCAAATTATTATTTCAAGTGCGCGTTTTCTGAATAAAACTTTAAGTTACGACAAACGTATGCTAAATTCGCCAGTGTTAAAAGAAGATCGACGATTCTAGGCTTGTCTGGACGTAACCAGAATATCTAGAAATTATTTTTTTTTAAATCCTTGTATTGTTGTTGACTGTTGCGAAATTTATAGTAAAGCCGTGTTTTTTTTTGATATTTTAAATTTATATTTTTCTTGAGAGCCTTTCAAAACATTTCGAAAAAAGGCGCTTTATCTATTGAAAGAAATTTTCATATAAACTTGGTAAGATTTTGATAGAAAACAAGTTTAGAATATTAAAAAAAAAAACAATTTCGGGTCCGGCGTCTAGACAGTTAAAACATAGTGAGTGGCAATCTAATGTCATTATGACAATCTTTTTTGTAATGTCAATTGAAATTTCAAAATAACATGTTTTCATTGGCGGATGTTAGAAGTGTTAACATTGCTCTTAAGTCAAAGTCTAACATTACCAGTACCATTAACATCATTATGAACGTAGAAATGATTTTGTTCTGTTTTGGATGCAACATTAGCATTACGTTAACATTACCATCCTAATAGTCCGGGAGGCAGCGTTACATATGACATGGTCATTTCATCCCTCACAATTTCTATTAGAAATGTTTGTTCTCAGGCAAGTATTTAAGGATCCAAGCGTCAGCTGCTCCAGTTGGGGTGGAGGCGGCTATGGCAAAATTGGAAACATGTCGAAAAATAAAAATAAAAAAGTCATTTCAATACTTTTGAAAATTTGTCAGTCTTTAGTTTAAATAATATTAAAAATAAATATAACCGTCAGCTGCACTGAAAATGGGGGATTATACGTCAGCTACCCCTATAAACCGGAAATAAAAATGGGGATGTAAAGTCATTTCATCCCTTACCAAATTTTTATAGCGTATTTATTATGTTATTGAAATGATAAAAACAATAATCAGCTGAGCTTCCAATAGGGAAAAAACCGTCAGCTAGGGCATTATAGCTGCTTAGCGCGCATACAATTTCAACGTAAAATAATTCAAAGAACGGCCTGACTGACGATCTTACCCCTATTATATCATCAGCTGACTATTATTTTCAGTAAATATAGTCTCTAAACTATTAAACATCAAAATTTCAAACAGAATGAAATTAATTTAACCCAGATATAGCGGTTTCAATTTTTTTAAATTTCATAATATTACGACACGACATTATTTTTTGAGTGTGAATATAATTTTTTAATCAAATGAAAAATATATAGTAAATAAAGGTTTATCAATAATAAAAGAAACAATAATGTAAAAATAATATTACAAATCACATTAATTCACTTTCATCACTTGATGCGTTTCTGGAGTCATTTTCATAAAATAAAAATGGGGATGTAAAGTCATTTCATCCCTTACCAAATTTTTACAGCGTATTTATTATGTTATTGAAATGATAAAAACAATAATCAGCTGAGCTTGCAATAGGGAAAAAACCGTCAGCTAGGGCATTTAGCTGCTTAGCGCGCATACAATTTCAACGTAAAATAATTCAAAGAACGGTCTGACTGACGATCTTACCCCTATTATATCATCAGCTGACTATTATTTTCAGTAAGTATAGTCTCTAAACTATTAAACATCAAAATTTAAAATAGAATGAAATTAATTTAACCCAGATATAGCGGTTTCCGGTGTCCCAGTAATAGACACCCAAGAGATAATCTTAAATTCGAAAATTCTCAAAAACTATGGCATTTTATTGAGACAAATATGGAATACATCAAAGTGTAGTAAATTTTATGTGCTTTCTTTTAGTATACTTTATAGTTTATTACTTTATACATATATATAAATTATTTAAATAATTTCTTAAATGTTGTCAAATGTTCCAGTGGTGGACATACTATCGCCAGTAATAGCTGATACAAAAATGATATTTCATGTTTGTCAAATAGATTTCGATGCCAATGTAACTATAGAGTCTTCCAATAAGAGGTGTTATTTTGAATAGCCCGTTATTTCGGTAGATGTCACTTTTGGAGCTGTAATTTTTTGACATTTGACAAGTAGAAACTACGCCATTAATAAAAATGGAACGATACACGCTTCAACAACGCATTGAAATTATTAAAATTCACTATAAAAATGGTGAAAATAATAATAATAATAATAACACCTCTTATTGGAAAACGAAGCCATCCAGGTGGAAATGGGCCTCATCACTCAAGATGATTTTTCGATGGAATTCCGGATCATTTTCATGCATTTCAAGGACCCAATCGGCAAAGATACGACGTTGTTGATGATCGGCCGGCTTGAGTTCTTGTGTTAACTGAACTTTATAAACCTTAAGACCCAAATCTTTATGCAAAATATGGTGTAATGACGTTTTTGGAATGTCTAATTCCAAAGAACGACGAGGAATGGACAAACCTGGGTTTTCTTCAACACTTTCGGCTACAGCAGCAATATTCTCGGCTGTTCTTGAGCGACGTGCACGGGTTTTATTCTTCACATCACTAACTTGTCCCAACAGCTCGAATTTTTCCACCAATTTCTGTATTGCGGTCCGACAAGGTGCTTCACGACGACCCAAAAATGTTCGAGTTTTACGAACCGTCTCTGCCAAATTTTCACCATTTTTATAGTGAATTTTAATAATTTCAATGCGTTGTTGAAGCGTGTATCGTTCCATTTTTATTAATGGCGTAGTTTCTACTTGTCAAATGTCAAAAAATTACAGCTCCAAAAGTAACATCTACCGAAATAACGGGCTATTCAAAATAACACCTCTTATTGGAAAACCCTATATAAGATGCTCAGATACGGATGTCCTCATCATATTATTAGGTAATATGCATCATATTAAAAATGATCTAAAAATAAGCATTCTACTTGGTACTGGCAATAACAAACGATATATCGATGTCAACAAATTATGTCAAACTCTTGGACGAAACTTGTGTTCCTCATTGCCTGGATTCCATGCTTTCACAGGCTGCGACTTCAATCCTGCATTTTACAGGCGAGGCAAAAAAATACCATATAAAATATTTAAAAATTCTGAAACCTTCATAAAAGCCTTCACAGAAATTTCAAAGATCGATGATTGTGATAAACATGAATTTAAAAAAACTATAGAAAAATTCGTCTGCAGAATGTATGGGTTTAAAGGTATTGATGACGTTAATGTAGCACGAGTGGCTACATTTATGAAAGACAAATTGAATGTAAAGACAGATGTACTGACATTCAAAAATAAAATTGATGGATCAATATTTCCTCCATGCAAATCAGAACTATTTCAGCACATTTTGCGTACCTCATATGTAGCTCACCTACTCTGGAGCCACGCTCATCTGTCGGTTCCAACTGAATTTTCACCGACAGATTTTGGATGGGAAGAAAAAGAGGATAAATATACCTTTAAATGGTTCGATGGTGATCAACTTCCGCCAAATATCACCAGCATAACAGGTGTTGTAAACACTACATAGGAATAATTACAATGAACAAATTCATTTTTGTCTACAGATAACACCGAGCAAGGAGAAGAAATTGAAGAAGCGGAAAAAGAAGCAGATAAAGATCAGTCTGAGGAAGAAGAACAGGAAGAAGAAATTTTTCACGATAGCTCTGACGATAGTTCTAGAGAAAGCGATTATGAAAATGACTCCAGAAACGCATCAAGTGATGAAAATGAATTAATGTGATTTGTAATATTATTTTTACATTATTGTTTCTTTTATTATTGATAAACCTTTATTTACTATATATTTTTCATTTGATTAAAAAATTATATTCACACTCAAAAAATAATGTCGTGTCGTAATATTATGAAATTTAAAAAAATTGAAACCGCTATATCTGGGTTAAATTAATTTCATTCTGTTTGAAATTTTGATGTTTAATAGTTTAGAGACTATATTTACTGAAAATCATAGTCAGCTGATGATATAATAGGGGTAAGATCGTCAGTCAGGCCGTTCTTTAAATTATTTTACGTTGAAATTGTATGCGCGCTAAGCAGCTATAATGCCCTAGCTGACGGTTTTTTCCCTATTGGAAGCTCAGCTGATTATTGTTTTTATCATTTCAATAACATAATAAATACGCTGTAAAAATTTGGTAAGGGATGAAATGACTTTACATCTCCATTTTTATTTCCGGTTTATAGGGGTAGCTGACGTATAATCCCCCATTTTCAGTGCAGCTGACGGTTATATTTATTTTTAATATTATTTAAACTAAAGATTGACAAATTTTCAAAAGTATTGAAATGACTTTTTTATTTTTATTTTTCGACATGTTTCCAATTTTGTCATAGCCAGATCCACCCAGATGCAAACAGCTGACGCTTGTTTTGCTTAGTAGATATATTCAAACTATCATTTAAGACAAAAATTGTGAGGGATGAAAACACTAACAAAAATGCAACGCTGCCTCCCGGACTATAACATTAACATCATTGTGAAAGGACAGTAACGAAAATTGAAATATCTCATTTACGCCACTGTAACCGGCCATCCTAGAATACATTTTTTGGGGGATTTTTTGTAGCACAGGGTATTTGCTAGAAGATAGCCTATATAATTTTCAAAAAATATCTGGAGCCACTTATCAAGAGCGAAACCGTACAATGTTCTTTTGAAAATTTACTAGAAATTTGAATGGTTGTAGCTAAAAAAGTATTATTCTCAAGAAGATGATTTTTGCTTTAAATTGTGAAAAATTTACTGTCATACTTTAAAAAAGGATTGAATGATCTTTTTTTGGTTAAATCTTGTTCTCCAAATTTAAATCATGTTTCAATTCTGATACAAGGAAATTACATTCTTTTCGCCTCATTGACTACTACATTGATACTAAGCAGAATAAACACTGGATACTATTAATTTCTGTCATCGAAGTGAAGTATTAAAAATGTTTGTACCACCTTCAGGAGCTTACTGTACCATCTTACCTTAACATACCATCTCAAACACAATTTCCTATATTTTGTTTAATTTCGTTTAAACTGTTAAATATTAATAATTTTAGATTGAATTTTTAAACATTAAGATGCTCAACGCTAGTGGGTCTAACAGGTAATCCGGGAATGATTAGATTACTTATTATTGGCAAGCATTTTCGATAAAAATGGTAAACATATGTTTACTGCATGCTGTTGACTCTCATAAGTAGATACTAAATTGCGAATAAATTAAACGAAAATTATATTGCGCCGATTTGAAAAGAATCAATAAAATCAAACCAATTTAGTCGCGGCAAGAAACCTTCGAAGAAGTGTGTGCATTTTTTCTGTTTATTAAAATTTCAGTGTGGGCGAAGTATGAATTACGCGGACAAACAGTACAGCAAGTATACACGATTCCGGGATTATATTGTATTTATGCAGATACGCACAAAAATTTAATCAATGCGAAAATGTCCGTTTTCAATAACAAATAAAATACTGGCATTTTATCAATTAATTGTTCTGATATATTGATTTCGCAAATGTTTACTCGGTTTGTTAGGTTGCGAAAAAGGTAAACTTCCTGAGGGGCCCGAAATTAATAATAAGCAATTTCCAAATCGACAATATTTGCAGTAATCGTTTTGTTTCAAATAAACAATTTTTATTTGAAATTAAAAGAAAACTCACCTGCATAAGTATTCCTTTGTTTTGATGCCTTTCGCTTCCGGCGGTAGATAAACCCTGTCTTGGTGATCGGTGACATCGCATTCCATGGTTAGACGGCACAGCAGACTTGTGCGAGGATGATGCACATTACTCAGTACTTATCGAACGTTCGCTTCCTTTATGACAAAAAAGGGATATTTCATATCGTCTTATCTGCACAATATGAATACAATAATAAAATTGTGTCGATATTTGTTCGTCAATGGTTAATCCACGCCAAAACACACACATGCACACATACAGACGCAGATTAGCGACAGGTGTATCGCTGGTTTTATTATCGGGAGAATTTTGGCGATTTACGTATGAACGGAGATGCTAATTATTCAGAAGCTGATTCGTTTAGGCAACAATATTAATGTTAGAAGTTAAAAGCGCACCTTTAGTCATTATGTAAAAACCAAAACAATTTGTTTTGCAAAGGGAAAATCCCAACTTAAAAAAATAATTCAATATTTGCTTTGCTCGAGGTACAATTTGGAACTCAATTTAAGTCGCCATTATACCGTGTATCCGGTCTTAAACGCGAACATAGGTACACTCTGCCGCACTTTAAATGCGATACGATGTTCGGCGCTTGCAGGCCTTTTTACAAGGATGTTTGGATGGTTGTATACAAATTATCAGGTCCGTATACGAGATTTGTTATTGAGGATCAGTGTTATGAAGTCAAAAATCAAAATAAGTAAGTGAAACGACAGATACAACGAATAAAATACGTTCGTGTAACAGTCGAACAGTTTCAAGGAAACAAGCTCAAATTTGTTACTAAACAGTATTTATTATTAATAAAAGTAACAAATCATTAATTTGTTGTTATTAAATAGCTAAGAAATATACACGCATTTAATAAAATGTTATTGTAACGCATCAAAAACCTTAATTGACATTCTTAGTGCTTCGTTTACGAGAATATGGAAGATTTTGCCAATTTTTTTTTTAATGGCGTTAATCGATACTTAAATGTTTAATCTGATACGAAACAAATGCAATTAATTAATTTACTGGAATAATTAGTAGATATAAGTAACGCTCGACAGGTATAATTCTCAGTTTAAAAATTTTGCAGCTGACCGTAAATAAACTACTGAAGTGAGATTGATATAACTGAAGAGTCGAAGCTTTTGTTAAGCTTGTAAAATCGGAATAGTTAAATGTTTAAACTGATACGAATAATGAGTTAATTCAGTTGAATAATTAGTATATCAAATATGCACCTAATCTTACGTAAAGAAAAGGCAATTGGATATCTCGAAATTTTCAATTGGGCTGTTTGTTGTTAGATTATTCAATCTTCCAGGTAATCGGAATTTCTCTTTGGAACAAATTAAGACGAATTTAAATTTAACAAACAAAATTTAAAAATCTTCATTAACAGCAGTTTATTGACTGCACTCATAATTAATAATAATGCACTGGCCACTTACTAACATTGTGTTAAACGTTCTTGCTGATTCCTGCTCGCCAATTCAACTTATAAAGAAGGTAATGGTATCAACAGAAAGATAAAAATATTGCGCCCAATATGGACCAAACAAACTGTAGTTTAAGACAATTTTCTTTTGACAACGAGGATATGGGATACACTGAGGAAGTACAAATATCGTCCCTATAAGGCAGTATCATCAAGAGATTTTAGCTGCAGATGAAGAAAGAAGTGTATTTTGTTGAATGTACTTTTACAGTGAATAACGAACCAAATGTTCAAAACACTCGATATTGTGCTCAGAAAAACCCTAGAATTAATATTTATGCCGATAATCAATATCCACAAAAAAATAACATCTGGGCTTTAGTTTTTAATAACAATACCATCGGACCATTTGAAATTGAGAGAAATTTAAATTCAACAACATATTAAGAATTATGAGTAACTAAGGTAGGACCCGAATTGGAACAGGTTGCAAGAGAAAATCGGGAGATCTGGTTTCAACAAGACTATTCTCCCGCGTCTTGATTTAACACCATGCGATTTTTTTTGTGGGACCATTTTAAAAGTAGCCAGATATTAATTCAGGCAGGTAAGGAGAACTGCCTGATTATCCTTCGCATGAGTACATTCAAATTGAATCACAAAATAGAGTTTTTAGAGTGTCACTAAACCCTGACAAGGGCGAAAGGAATGATGACGATAATAGAAATAGCGGTAAAATACTTTCAAATAGATTGCACAATGTTAATTACCTATGTTCGCCTTTGAGAATGGACACCCGGTATATGAAAATGCCATGAATCTCTCTTGAATAATAGGTTGAGTTTACTAAGTGATGTTAAGGGAGTGGTTAAAATTATAAATTTAAAAAAAAATTGTTATACATATTACTTTTTCTACTTTGCGTTCGTACTGAGATTATTACGACACGCATTTGCGTATCGTACTAGACAAAAAGCGTGCGGTAAAAAAAATACTAAAAACAGTGTAATTTATTTTTTTAATTTTGGCAACTTGTCTCTGTGACAACCTAACATTACTGTCAACACTAAATTAACAGTGTTAATCAGCACTGGGACTCTTGTAATTGAATCAAATAGAAATAGTAAAAGGAAAAACTCTTTGACTGTGCTTGATTTAATCGTCACAAAAGACTTCCAGACATACAAATATAACCTCAAAAGGCAGGAGTGCAGGTATGTGTGAGAATAAGATTTTTATTATGACAAATTATAACTACATTTCTAGAGAAATGGAATAACAAACATTGTGACTGAAGACACTTCTAGTGTAACTGTTAATGTTTACAACAAGAGGTTGATGTGTATTTGCAAAATGACGCGAAATTCCCTAGATTTTTAAATTTCATGTTTTTGTTTAAAAAATGTGGCAAAGTAGAAAAAATAGTGTATGATACCTTGTTTATAAGACGTTTTGCTGTGCGTGCGACAAAATGCCTCTTATTAAACTTATTATACTATTATAAGTTGCAATTTTACATAACCCATTACACTATGACATTAGAATGTAAACAGTACATTGTTTAAACGTTGTTATTGTAACAGTCTAATGACATAGCATAATGGATTATAAAACTAGCGACATAAATTATGTTGCAACCTGTACAACCTGTTAGCTTTAAGTCTTTTTATAAATATGTAAAGTTCAAAGCCAAATATGAAGAATGGGGTTCTTTAGCAACTTGGCAATCAAACGAATGTAATTAATTTTTCATTTAATTGCATATATCTTTAGCAAGATATTTTACTCGCTTGTCTTTTACTTATATTTGCAGATCGGTATTAGCATGCCTGTTTTTTATGATGTGCAAATATAAGCAGGATCTGACTGACGACTTTTTCGATTTAATCTTCATTATGTCGAGTAAATCAGTGATTAATTTAACCAGAATTTATTGACTGGATTAAATGCAAAGAAATTTGTAACTTAAAATCGTAATGCGGTTGTGTTGACGCAAATTAATTCAAACACTGAATGCAACTGCCTTCTGGTTAGACGTGAATAATAGGAAGGAAGTTTTTTGCGGTAATTCATGAAAATGAAACAAATTAAATTTAAATAATTTTCCATGTCAGTGGTAAATAAAATCGTAAAATTATTTTATTTATTTTACACCTTGAGTTATAAAACTGGTTCCCGGAATTTTATTTTTAGTATCTTGCAATGACAATGTAAACTTGTCGATTGTGTTTACCGATTTATGTATATTAACTGGTTATTTAATTTATTTGACAATTAATGTAATGGTCCAACTATTTCTTTAAAGTAAATAATTTGTTTTTGTGTTTTGTGTAAAATAATAATGTTTTTCACTATTTTCGCTAATCCATTAAAAATTCGAATCGATAATTGAAACTTTTCGAAAATATTACTACAATTTCCATGCAGTGATGAGTCACGGGAAATTGCTGTTTAATAAGATGCCCATTGAATCTAAAATTAACTTCATTTTGCCACAATCCAAAGATAAACACATTTATGTATTTTCATATAAATGATGTAATAAAACAATTTTTCTTATAATGTGATAATCTTATGAAGCTTGAAAAGTGTCTACCTAATTTTAGTATCAAAGTTTTTGTACAAAATAAAACAAGGGCAGCCCCAACTAATTAAATCGTTGGGAATTTCCTTGAAACAGACCAATGCATCTGCAAACAACAATTTTTTGTTATAATTTCACATTTAAATTTTGTAACGATAATATTTTGTGTTAGAAATTTGCAACCCAAAATGCATGCTTTTAAGATTTGCAAGTAAACCTGCATAAATGTTTCCCTTTCTTGGAACATTTGCAATTTATTTATTGGGCACAAGCGAATTGTTTCTTGTTTTTAAACTAAATGGAACAAAACTTACCTGCACGAATCACAAACTGATATCTTATAATGCATAGACTGGCAACAAGTCATTTGCGAAAGAAGTCCTCAGCGATAAACATTTGTACATATCATGCGGTTTTGTTGACTTTATGATCAGATTGGGAACGGTCCCCACCGCAATACCTATGAACGTACCTTACTTCTTATTGAAATCTCTGCAATCGTTCAGTTTTAGACGATAACTAATTTTATTTAGTTTCTTTGATGTATTCGAAAAAAAGACTGTAAATGTTTTTTTTTTATAATTTTCTCACACAATACAATAATATAGCACCGCGGCGGAGCCCGTCCTTCGTCCTTAAGTAGCGTCGTTGCCTTAAGTGCACTGAGCAGGGCGGATCCTGTTCGACTATGGAAGCGAGGGTATAACCCGGATTTCACTATAGACAACCTGGAAAACCACCGCCTAATTTGTGGAGCTTCTTTTTATTGTTTTTGAGTTTTGATCAAGCAATTGTAAAAACAAACATGTTTAATGTTGAATTAACGTAATTTTTATTTTTCTGTGAAGTTAAACTATTTGATTAATAAATTTAGTGTTGTAAAGTGTGAAATTAGTGACTATTGTGTGCCACACCCTTTTTTGTATTCGTCTCATTTATTGTTTTCCGAAAAATTCGATAAAACTATAACAATAAGTTAAAGATAAAATTAATTAAATCGGTCAAGCCAAAGTTGTAAATTATATTTTGTATGTAGGTACACTTATGGATCGACTAAATGTAACAAGTCTGTAGGGTTGCCTGCAGACAGATTTAAAATCCTGTAAATTACGTGCCTCAACCTTGAATCAATTTGAGGAAATCACATAATTTTCTAATAACGCTGGTGAATTAAATATGTTAAGACTTTTGCATTCAGAATGAATTATTCATCCGAAACATGTAAAACTGTATGTGGCAATCCATTTACGAAAATGTTAATTTGGTGAATATCTCAAACAGTTGACCTTCTATTGTTTTTTTTATTTTTTACTTTCATCTTTGTAATTAGTGGGAAAGATAACAACTCTTTACTCATTTAACCGACTTTGTAACTTCAATACTAACATAGTTATCAATGCTGAACTTTTAATATAAATCAACCTGTATAGTTTAAATCAAAACTTGTTACCAATTTTAGACAAATATGTATGTTGGGTTGTCTATAATTGGCGACATGAATTTCGTTCAAAAGAAATAATAACTTTTAAAAGAATATTGTAATGAGATTCCTCACAATACAATCTCAAACCTTGATTGAAGTTTTTTAATGAGTAAAATCGGTCGGTAAATAGAATACCAAAACATCACATTGATTATGGTTGAATAACCATTCGAAATGGTGATGAATGTTATGAACTCGGCAGTATCTATAAATTTTGTTGTATTATTTCTTTATAACAACATAAGAATTTCAAATTTACTTTTAATCTTCATGATTTTTGACATTTGTGCCATTTTTTCAACGATAGTTTCATAATAAAGTAATTCGCAGTTACCTCTTTGTGTGACAGGAATGACAGATGCACCGTTGGTTCAATAAAAATCTCAATTAAGTAGACCGTTATTTTAATATTAAGTTGGCAACACACATTAAATGCATTTATCTAAAAACAGTTTGCCTGTTACCAACTTAATTAAGATTTTTATTGTAGACACGGTAGTTATAAGCCACGTGACATATTTAATTTAATTTTGACGGAGTAGTTAAATTTGAAAAACAAATTTGACAGTATTACCAGGTCAGTTATCATAAATATCTAAATATTTTTTTTTTTGCTAAATGTCTAAAGGAAGTTAGTGCAGAATGTAAGGAATATCTGCGTACGATGCATTTACTTTAAATTAAAACAACAATAAATAATAAAGTGCTTGAATGGTTTGTTGCCACACTGTATTACTTACAATTACATATACATATTAATTTGTTGCCAGCTTATTGATGAGCTTAGAACAAGATTGCTTGTACACTATCGGTTATTAATAGAATAATGGTTTGATCTTCGATTCTAGGCTGTGAAATTATTTTAGTGGAGTAACTAAACCGTGAAATCTTAAAAAACACAATACATCAGAATATCTAGCGCGTCGAGTCCATTTTAATTGACTTTTACAATTTCTTTACTTTAGCATTCAAAATACAGGTGAATGAAATGATTATGTTACAAATATCACTGCTAACTTAGTAGATGGAGACACATGATGTATTAAATAATATTTAATTAAAAGTTGTAGAGGATATAAGACTATAAATAAATATAAAGCAATTTTCATAATGAATAATACACCATTTATTAAAAAGAAAACTTAAATATCTAAATTTATTACATTTTTTCTATGCAGCCGGTAATTTTGTGTTGATTATAGTTTCTCACCGGTAATTATAATTAATTTTATTCATGTGGACACGCTGCGAGGCCGAGGAACTCCTCTACCGTTGACTCGAAAATACACGCCAACGGTGGTGGAGTTACCACACCTTGCTGCAAATGATATCGTTTCCAGTACTCCATTAAACATAATATTATCGCTGACATTTGCACCATCGACACCTTTTAATTAACTTTTAAATGTAGAAATGCTTCTTTTTAATCGATCGATAAAATTAAAAAATAAATTCCAACAGCACGATCATTGCACAACGTTCATTTAAAATCGTTGTATGCAAAGCGGTCTTATACACACAGTAGAAGGTCGACTTAACACAGCACCATTGTCACATGCCCATTTTTTGCAGGAAAGAACCACAATTATATTTTTATTGACAGAAAGAATTAATTAATACGGTGAAACCTAATTAGAATTGCTTACTTGAACAAAATTAAATTAAAAAATAAATACCTCTTGATTCTCGCTGTTCCAGTCAAGGTAAACTTAACCCCGTATTCGTTTTGGGAATGTTGCACCAGTTAGCTTTGTGTAACTTATTCATATTCACTTCTGTGGTGCACCCTTTTGTGTTGTCCGAAATGGTTTTCGTTACGACACTAAAAGTATAACTGAATGGTGGATTTCGAGGCGATAAACTCAGTGTGAAGATCTGTTGTTGGCCACGAAGAGGAGAAAAGGAGGAAGTTGGCATTTAACGAATATTGAAAAAAAATTAAATTAATCCTTTTGTTTGGCTTGGACCGTTCCGCAGTCACATATGAGCGCCGTTGAAAAGGCCCATAAAAAGAATTTAATAAGTCAATGGCTTTTACTGAATGAAAAAAAACGAGTCGAGGTGGGAAGGACAAAGTATTTATACCTCAAGGACGGTTGTTAAAAAATAATAAGATTAAAGTCGTTGGATTAAAAAACGAAATCGTCGGATTCATTATCTCGGGAAGAACGTTAACCTCTGCCATTTAACTTTAATAAAATTGGACGATCAAAAATTCAGTTTTCACAAAAAAAAAACGTACCTCGTTTGACATGTTTGTCTGTTGATGGTGGCGGTTGTGGTGGGCCTGCAACTAAAAAATTTTAATTTCTTGCAAATCGTTGTGGTAAACACATTTCTGTCGAAGCTATTAATACCTGACTGAGGTAATAAAATTATTATCGATGCAGACATAAGAAGTTACAATTACCAGACTGCATTAACTCCGTGAACTTTATCTGCAGTGATCAACTTGGTATAAGAAATTACTGGTTGCAAAGGTGATCATCATACAGAAATCATTCTAGTGGGGAAAGGCGGATTTGATGGCCCAAACAAGTTGTATGCAGAATAATTATTGTACTTTTTCATCGAGCAGTCGATAATTCGATTAGTAGCGAGTTTTAATTTTGCCCGGAATTTTTTTAGACCTTCATCTTTTGCAAAATAAATGCTGAAAAGTAATAAAAGTTTGATTAGGGCTCTTCAGTTAATGTGGTTAAACGGGAAACGGTATTATTCTTTCAAGCCACATTTTAAGATTTTTTTAAGATTTAAGTTTTTTCTCGATTAAGCTAGTTATTAATTAAAATCTAAAAAATTTTTGAATCTTGCGTTTTACGCCTACAAATTTTAAAAGTCTATACGCTTAGGCAGGTCGCTATCTTCGTCGATTTCTTTGGTTATTATTTAATTAAAATTGTTAGAGCACTTTGGACCGAATATACAATTTTTTATTAGCGCCCCAGAATCAATAATATCAAATCTTAAAAAGATCTTCGAAGATCGAAAACTTATTTTTTTTTGTTAGACACTAACCTATTGTCAATCTACCGTAATTAATTTCTGACATACAAATAATAAAAATGTCTTAGGTGTTGCTTGTATTAAGGCAAATGCTAAATTACTCTCTTTTAACATAAAGCTTGAAACTGAATTTATGTCGTCAGTTTTAAACAGTCCGTTATGCAACAACATTAAATTCTTGCCGTAGATGTTGCAATTATATCAGTAGTAGTGGGTTGCCTAAACTTGACTCGACTTATGAAATATTATAGTTTACCTAGGTATATTCATAGAACGTACATTTAAGGGTAGCGTTTCACTCGGCTGCGCCGGACGACAAACATCCTCACGATTTTTGGATAAGAAATGAAAACTATTGATGAAATTCTTTTAAAAAGTACAAATTTACATTCACGAAACTTGATTCGAGTTCCTAGGGGTGTTTTAAATATTATTCATTCACAGTGTATAGTGTGGAAACAGTCCAACTTAACATTTAAAATACCCCCAGGAACTCGAATCAAGTTTCGTGAACCTAAATTTGTACTTTTTGAAAGAATTTTATCAATAGTTTTCATTTCTTATCAAAAAATCGTGAGCATGTTTGTCGTCCGGCGCAGCCGAATAAAACGCCACCCTTAAGTTAATGAACGGAACTAATTTTGCTATTTTGCTAATATTATGTTACACCTATCATTAACGAACCATTTACCGACAGTTTCTTGCATTTTTCCAAACGTTATTAAATGAAAAATTTGATTCCTTAATATGAGCACATTATTATATTATAATAATTATGCAATTAAATGCTCCGTTATTACAATTACTGATTCCTCGAAGTGGAACTTAGTTGTTTTTGCTGAAAAAAATAATTTTAGGTGAGAACCGGACGTTATCAACTTTGGAATTTTCTTAAATAATCAACTCGATTAATTATTTTTTTTTGTTTTGTCCGATTAGACAAAGTTGCTACTTAATATACACACACTTAATAACGATCGATCATTTTTTCAAGCCCATATAAAAATATGTGGTTAATGACGCTCATTTCAGTTCTTGCCCCAAAAAAACTCGAATCATATTTTGTTGTATAAAATTATATGAGTTTTTTACTATCAATTTAAATTGCAAAGCACATCCGCTTATTTTGTTTGCCCGTACCTCCATCAGGCAAATCGAACTAGTCAAAATAATGAATATTTCGATTATATTAATTTGCTGCCAGCTTATTGATTCATTTAGAAAAAGATTGGTTGTACACTGTCGGGCAATAGAACGGACGCAACGCGCAATTAGTAACGAAATAGTTAATTTTTTGACTCTAGTGAATTTATGATAGTGGAGAAATTAAACACACATACAATTTTAAATAAGCAAATTACATCATAGAATCTCGTGCACTGAGTGCGTTTTAGTTTGATTGACAGTGTACATGCTTCATTATCGTTTTTAATTTCAAAAAATATTGGTGCATAATTTATTTCCTTACTTTTGAATTTATTTTCATTAGTTACATCACTGCAATCTTGAAACGCTCCCACACCAAATGAAAAAGAGTGTAAACATAATTTTTCTAAAAGATTGTTAGCCTTCAGTCTAAAATTCTCAAGTTCCACCAAATTAGTTTCGTAACCTTTTTTAGAGTGCGTTTTTATACCAACTGAAAGTTTATCGTGTTCGGTAACTACTTGTTATACATATTACATAAATGATCACAAACAATGCCATTGCGACCTTTATGATGTTTCAAGTTTCTCAATTTTATTTAAAATTATTAGAATTTTTTAGTGCAACGTATGCAACTAGAGTAAAACCTGTATACATCGGCCCAATTAGAGACTGAAGAATATTGTCACAATATGAGGATTGGATTCAAAAATTAAAATTCACTTTGCTTACAAAAGTTTTAAAAAATTTATCTGCATTTAACGAATAAAAGTGCGTAAAATGTACCTAATTATTATTTTGTACGACTACATTATAAAGTGCTATTTATGACATAGTTACAATTATTATAAAATGTCACTTTATAGTACTAGTGAAATGAAGTATTTTTGAATAAGTATGCCATTTTACACAGGCATATTCTTGGTTAATTTTCAATTATAGTGTGAGAATGTGTATTCTAACTCTTGTGTCAAAATGGCCACATCTCACAGTTGTTCAGAAAACTTAAAAACTTTATTCCGAAAACGTATTTACACAACATTTTTCAAATGTTACTTAGTTAAGTTTAGTGCGTGATGAATCTCAAAGTTAAGGGATTATACAGGGTGGTTTCTAAAAAACGTCCCACGCTCTAACTCAGTTATTTATTGCTCGATTTCTAAAAAAATAAATAAAAAAATATATACATTGCCATTTGAGAAAAAAAAGTCGACTGTCTCTTCACATTGAAGTTGATGTGGGAAAAATCCAAATTAATACATTCTTGTAGTACTTACTCGACTAATCATTTATATATTTTTTTTCTGAAATCGAGCAATAAATAACCGAGTCAGACCGTGGGACGTTTTTTAGAAATCACCATGTATGAAAAAAGTTGATATTCGGAGTTTGACTTTTCGCTATTGTATTGATCAATCAATGAAACATTTACATCGAACGAAATTTCAGTAACCTCACACTGCTGTCGGATTCGAGGAATTTTATTTAAATTGGGACTATCTTAATACCTTTTTTATTTTCTGAATTCTTCTGAATGAGGGTTACTTAAATACACTGATTGCGACCGATTATGCTTTACTTGCTCGCCACAGTCCATTCCTCGCCACAGCCGCGTTTAGCATAACTGGTTTCTGCTGTATAAGCTTTTTTTTCCATAAATTGTTGAGTTTTAGTCGTTAATTTAAAATATTCTTGTACAAATTGCGGTTGATGATACCATTTCTGGGGCACTATTTTTCGCCAACATAAGCTGAAAAATAAGATCAATTTAAGCATCAAAAAACAAATTTTTTTAAAATAATTACTTTCTTATTTCCTACCAGTTATTTTAATAATGGAAATAACTATTTGACAATAATTGCACAAAGTTATTGTTTTATTAAATGTTTGTTGCCGTTAGTAAGTTATTGCAAAGTTAATTTCTACATTCTTTAGGAAATTATCGTAACTGTTGTCTACATTAACATAACTGTTCTTCCTGCTGTTAGTGTAATTGATTCATTGTTTTTAACGCGGTTCTTATTATTGAACAAACAAGACAAATCACGGTAAGTAATACGTGGCAATTAATAATTAATAATGAAGATGATGAATAATTCATTATTCATTGGTTGGATACAAAACATTAAACAAAAATATCAAGAAAAAGTGTCAATGACTTGCGAAATATTTTAGAAGAAGTTCCGATTTCCAATCTAGTTTTGCCACTTGAATAGTAAGTACATTAGACTACTAGGGTGGCAACTGCTTTATAACATAATCGAGGAAGAGTTTGAAAAATCGAGACGAACTCTAGATGTCCGAGATTCTGTTAGGCACTTAACAACCGTACGGTTTATACTACTTTTCGTACGATCAAGAAAATCGATTAACCCATAGTGGGTTAATTAAAAAAATGCAAATGAATGCAATTGTTTTATAAATACAAACGTCAAATTGTGTGTTTTTTATTGAAGAAATACTTTATTTTTTTGGAATACAGTCAAACTTCCCTATAACGAACTTCTATTTAACGAACTTCTCCATATAGCGTTTTTTGGGGGGGAACCTTCACCCTGGAGACGTTTTTAATGCATTTTACACCCATTATAACGAAGCAAAAATTTCTGTATAACGAATTTTTTCCCCCTAACTTTATAAATTTTCAAGATTTGAAACGGTTTTTTTTTTGTTGTTTCACTGTAACTTCGGAAAAAAACTCGGTTGTAGTAATATTCCTAGATGTATCCAGGGTTCAACATTTTATAAGGGATTGGCCGACGAAGTAAGTGGCACTAATTTAAGCGTGCAAATATTTTACAAAGTTTGACTGCGTAATTTTTTTTTAATTTTGTGACCATACTTTGCCTTGTCTTTTAAAAATCGTTTCTTAACACTGGGGTGGTCTTATTTAATCAATTAATTAAGTAACTACGTAACTGCATATTAATTATTTTGCGACCTTGCGACATAATGTGTCCCCACGTAAATTTTGAAAGTACGTTGTTTTATGTTAAATAGATACATTTTAATGCCTAAAATCGTATTACAACAAAAAATCTTGTGGACCTGAAAGGGTTAAACTGAAATTTTTTTCCAACATGAATTTCTATATAATGAAGTTTCTCAATAACAAATTTTTTTAAGGTCACCGTGACGCTTCGTTATATGGAAGTTCGACTGTACTTGCAAGATATTAGTTGTGCCAAACTATGCACAACTTAGAAAGTGATTTTGATGCCTCGGTTGTCGATTTTGATATTGAAGAAGCGTGTAAAGTTCGTTGGTACAGTAAAAACCCTCCATAGTGGACACTCAAGGGACTGGGCAAAACTGTTCACTATAGAGGGGTGTCCGTATTCGAGGAGGGTCCTAATTATTTTTGTCGAAAATTTACAAAACATTACTACGAAATTTTAAGCAGTCTATTAAACATTATACGTAAACATGTATTATGTTTATACATATTAGAGATTGTCGCTTATTTAGTGCAACCTGACCATTTTTCTCATCAAGATGTATTTCCAAATTTGATAAATAATACAGGGCAGGTTCATTGCCTTTATTTAAAATAAACGTTTTTAATGTGTGTCTAATTCACCACAAGTTACGACAGTATTTTTTTGAAAACATGATATAAATTCTTCAAAATGCTTAGCAAGTGTCCACATTACAGGGGTGTTTGTATAATGAATGTAATCTTATGGAGAAATGCTGGGACTGATAAAAAAGTATTCATTAAGAGGGGTGTCCGTATTAGAGGGGTTTTACTGTAGCAGTAAAATCAAAATTACGATACGAAAAAACGTACAATACGATTAAAAAGTGGTTGATGGATAAACATATCTTAACTCTTTGAGGCACGGTGGTAATAAAAGTGTCCCACCTTTTATATATGCACGGTGGGATATTTTTTGACTATTGAAGTGCCATAACAACAAACTTAATTGAATTATTTTTCTTTTATGTTTTTGTATTATGTTATTCCTTTATTAATAAAAATAAACCAACTTTGTTCAATTTAAAAAGATATAAAATTTCTGTGCAACAAGGGCTTTTTTATTTCTAAAATTCCGTGCCTCAAAGGATTAAGGGGATAGTAGAGAGCTAATAGTTTTTAGTTTTGTTCCTTCCCAGGAAAATGTTCTGGAGGCATTGCAGCCTAAATGTTATATTGTACTGATAGTGGATAGTTTTACCCGAATTTTACTTACCGCTAGTTGCTATGAAAATAAACATCAGTGTGGTATTTTAAAGCTACAGCAGTTGTCAACAAAGCCTGTAAGTTCACAAATGCACACAATCGTACGGAAACTTAATTAAATGATTTGGCTTACCGTACATTCAATAAAAATATAATTTACAGCAAGCTGTGACTTCAATTTTAAGTGTCAACTTAATATTAAAATCAGAGGCTACTGAAGGCACGGTATTTTGTTGACATTTACCAACAAACGCAGCTTAGAAATTCTGTTTACTGATTATTGCAAAGTAATATTTTTAATTTGATGAAATGGATTTTGAAACGTGGTGTGCAATATTTTTAGGCGGGACTACCCAAAATTTAATTGGCCTTTTTTAATCGATAGGTTTTAAGTGGTTTGTTAAGTAGGTATCTCGTTGCATAAATTAACATTTCAACAATGACTTTCTGAACAGGAATTATGTCCTGATTTCGTTTTATAAATTTGAAGTTTTGAACAGGTCCTCGATTTGAATACAAATAAATTTCGGGGGAAACATCTTCGACCATAAAAATAAAATATTTCTACCTGGTAAAAGGTACTTAAAAAAACTTTCAAAGGTTTTGATTAAAAAACTGTTCTTGGAACCCTAATAAAATTTACAAGATCAACCGTAAATTTAATATACTCAAACTGATTTTTTATATTAACGTTAACTTGATGAAACCGTAGGTACATTTAATTCTCAGAAAAGCACTTAAACTGGATGTAGATATCAATACCCCTATTTAATTTTATTCGATAAAGGAATTACCAACTATTTACATTGACTTTTCGGCTGCGAACGTTAAAAGTCTAATAAATAAATGTTTCTATCCAATTCAATAAAAATCGGCAGTAAAATGAAACGTTAACTTTTTAATAATTAGCGCAACAAAAAATCACTTAACTGTTTATATTCTTGCGGAATATGAAACATTTTAATGAATTAATAAATTACAATATTAAACTTTTTCTAGAAACAGTGTTACAAGACACCATGAAATATATATTAAATAAGTAAAATCTGAACTGCAAAACGACCACTTTATTCGGTTTTACTTACGATTTACAATTATTTTCTTTACCTTATTATTTTGCTATTAAAAAATTATATTTTCCATTCGTCAACTCGTTGCTGGTTGTCATAAACCGATTTCTTTGTTGTAAGGGCAATCAATTTGCAACGCAAAAGCAGTGTGGTTGTTTTTGTTCTTCTAGTTTTTACTTTTGAATGCTATATGGCATTTGGAAACAGTGGAAATAAAAAGTTTGATGTTTGTTTTTCAAATGAAATCAGTAAAGTTATAAAAAATGTGTATACAGCGTTGGTTCCAAGCCAATATCTTGAAAACGAACGAGACGATATTGATGAAACTTAGCAGGTTAATGTAGTGACTCATAGGGCATCTGATAAATGTTTTTTTGTTGTCACTGTATTTCCGGTTGATTAAAACCTGATTGATTTTTTATTGTTCTCATATTTGAAAATAAAAAAGAGTAAAGTTTATGCCAAAAGAAAGAAGGGGATGATTCGTGTCTTTGAACATTTCGACGTGCGATCTAATAACATCGTATCTCAAAATTCACTACTTTAGAGTCTAAAGTTTAAAGGAGAGACAAAATAAGTTGTTTGTATAACTTTTTAACATACGATGTTATAGTTTTTTTCTATAATATACCAAGTTTCTATGTAAACAAAAAACCGTTCGTTTTCACTGTCAAAAAGAGATTTTTTACATAGAATGGTTAAAACTAAATTTGTTCAAAAATTGAGTTACGATGTTATTAGATTATATTATATTATATTAGATGATAAATGATTTCTGTTTAACAAAACAGTTTTTTATTAAATACCCAGCAAGTTTTCTTAATTTTCATTATGCATACAAACGTCGCCACCATAAATATAAACTTAACAATCTAATTTGCTCGGATATGTATACAGTTAGTGTCCTTTCAACGAGGTAGACCAACTGGCCCCCGCTGTGCAATACTGCCGGACTCTATAAATTACTCGCCAGATGATCCACTGTTTAGCTAACCTGAATGTTACGATTCATTCGAACAAATTAGATTCAAATAGGAAGATCAGCTGCACCGTTTCGGCATAGCGAATTTTAATTTTGATCCGACTTAATTGCGTCCGACATTGTACATTCGCTTTGCAATTCTAAACATAATGACTGGTTATGGGAACAGTCGAAATGTTTTTTTGTTGGCGTATGACTAAACCGCGATTCAGGTGCATGTTATCAAAACAATTACGCTGTTGTGGTGACAAGGAACAATTTGGCCCGGGGACGACAAACAAAAATCAGCTGGCGAGGAACATTTTAAATGCCACAAGTTTATGCGAAAATTATACGAAATAGTTTGACATATTGAAATTGCATGGCAAAATGGAGATTAGAAAGGTGTAGAGGGGTACGGCCTCCAGGTTTCATGGCCGAGGTAAATGGCATCAAGTTCACGTTCAAGCGAGACAAGATCTACCGACCAGAGGCTGTTCGTTGCACAGGACGTCTACGAAAAATCGACGATTTCTGCAAGCTTATTTGCTTTCAAACAAATTTTTTTTACAAAGTCGCTTAATTGCTTTTAGACAGTTTAAATTAATGTAATCGTCATTTCGGTTCCACATTTTATGGAACTCGCAAATTGTGATTAATCATTTTGATTGCTGAGATGTTGATGACTATGAAATTTTTTGCTTTTTTGCTCTGCTTTTGCTGGATCACCAAATTATCTTTACTACAAGTTTTCGAATTGTTTTTTGAAAACTTTGCCAGGGTCAAATCCTGTAATAAGCCAATCAATTCTCTAATGAGATTTTTCGTTCATGAAATTTTATTATCAATCATGATATTGAATAAACTGCAATCTAAAAGGTTTTTGTATCTAGCAGAGATTTAAAAAAAATATCTAGTCACAATTTGTTTAGGCGGTCAGCCGTTAATACAATTTCAATCAATTTCAATTTTAAGTTGGCAACGCTCATTAAATGCATTAAAAATGTTCAAATATGCATGTTGCCAACTTAATGTTAAAATCACAGCCTACCCTAATCGATTTTTTTTGTTTATAGAAGCCACGGTAGTAGTGATGGTTTTGTTTTCAACGACGTTTTTTAAATGGATAAAATTTCGTAACCGTAAATTCGAATGTATCGTACTTAAAATTATGAGCATCATATTTTTTTCAGTTTGATATTCCCCTAAAATATCTGCAAAAATATAAACAGTTACGTGATTTTTCTCTTGTTTTGTCACTTATTTAATTTAACAGAATCATTTAAAAAGAAACTTCTCCAATGGTAAATGTGAAAATGACAATTTAACGCTTAATTTAGGAAAGTGAGGAAAGTGTTTACTTTCGCCGCTAGTAAGGAAAATCACATTACATTACGTCACTACATCATTTCATTCTAGACTAATCTCGTAATGAATGATTTTCCTCACTTGTATTACAATACAGTGTGCATTATTTTTGTAATCTAAGCAAGACCGATTTGTTTAATGACTTGAAAATGTCTTTCATCCCTAAATAGTATTTACAAATATTTATTTTCGTTATTAAAATAACTGATAAGAAAGAAACATTTTATTTTAGACTACACCCAACAGTCAAAAACATTTTAAAGAACGACACAATCAGTTTCCACAAAAAAAAAAGATAAACTGTTTAACAGTGCCTCGACACATTAAACAACGATTGGATTAATTAAAGAAGTCATTATGAAAGTGTTATCTTTGATAAAAATTAATTTGAATGTTGCACCGATAAGGTCGCATAAACAAAGATGGTATAAACTGCCATATCCGGTTCTGCAATTTTTGAGTTGAATGCGCTCAGATAGCAGCTAAGCTCGTTAGTCTAAAAATAGGTAACCACCGAAAAGCGATTGTTAACAAAGTACATATCAATGAATCAACTAAAATTCTTGTGCAACAGTTGAAACGCAGAACAGTAATTTTATTGTTGAAATAAAGAGTATCCTTGAAATGCCAGTTATTTTAACTGGTAGTTTCTTTTTTGGGGATTATTATAAATTACAGTTCGCGCCAAAAAGAAAAAAGATACAGTAAAACCTGTTAAAATGACCGCGGCTCTAAATTAATTTTAACTTCCAAACGGTTCAACTTATCAAAAATTGATTAGGATAAAGATTGTTGGTCTGATCAAAGTCTACAATTTTTGTCAAGACACTATTTTTGCGATTTGTAAGATGGTGCCGTTTTGTCCAATTTTAGTTGTTATACGCTGTCATCATCTGTCGTTTTCTAGGTTATGTTAGGTTTTGTTGCTTTTTGATTGAATTGTGTACAGGGTGGAAGCTTGGTTGAACTGTTGTGAACAGGTTTTACTGTATTAGAACATGAGAACGCGGTTATGTGCATGCGCAGTGGCGGTTGTGCTTAAAAGCACGAGCTTGAGGGGTGGAGGAAAACGCGCCAGCCCTCTCCTCCCGTGAACCCCGACGGGTTATTGGCTGCGTACCTGACCTTGAGAGGCCAACCCCACCTGACAAGTGGCTCGACCACTCAACATTATCATGTTAATAGGGAATTAATGCAACGGCCAAACAATTCAAAGTTTGTAAATGGCACCTGTTGCTAATTGTTATTAATTGTTGAGTTTTGAGTTAATTTGAATGGTAGTCGCTGGAAGGAACACAAATGCTTACCGGCCGGTGTTCCAGGTGAGGGCGGAACACTTTCACTTTCGGAGCTCTTCTCGCCATGTGCCGAGAGGTAAAAACCAAAGAAACCCAAGGAACTAACAGAATGAGCACTAGTCGTCGACTGGTCAGGTATTCCGATGCCCGACTTCGGTTGGTGGGGAGCGACGGACGCTACAGAAGAATGAAAATAAAAGTAGCGTGCGGTAAAAAGTCAGGCGGCCCAGACCGGTTTGCTGCCTTTGTCAGACGTGGCCTCGGCGGCCGCATCGATCATAGCTTATTGTAATTACCGTACCTACATCGTACATCTACATGCACCAATTTTTATTGTCAGTAACACGCCTGTCTTGCCCGCGCGCTTTGTCTGCGATTAGGTATAACCATTTTCTCGTCCTTGTAACCGTCGCCGACGATTTTTCCCAGAACACTTTAATAAATGCCCACTTTTCAGTTACTTGAGGAAATCGGTTTTTTTATTTTCCTATTTAGACGATTATGTAAACTTTGGTTGGCACCATTGCGAGGACTTTAAGATCTCAACGCTCGCACAGACTACAAAAGCGTTCCTGGGCCGACGTAAAAAACCCACAAGACAAGACGTTCAAGAAGTTTCAGTTTTTTGTCTGTGTTAAAATATCATAAATTGTATTTGTTAATTAGATATTTTAAGATTTGGTATAATTAGATAAGGGATTAAATAAATTTAACGTCCACTGGAGTTATATAATAAATTTAATCCTTTATTACAGGGTTACAATAAATGCACTACATTATTAGAGTAATATAACACTGCTATGCTCTCCCGGGATTAAATTGTAATTTTAGTCCCATTTTCCGAAGATTGGAGCGATAGATTTCAACAGTTTTCAGATGAATTTAATAAATTTAACTCCTCTAAAGAAATACCTATTTTATGGTGTTTTAAAATACAAATTTAGATTGACCTTTTTGTTTTTAATCAAGTTAAGTTAGTCACAAACTTTTCATGCTTTAATGATTTTATTTTATCCAAATCATTTTTATCTTAGAATCTGTTTTTAAAGGATCTAAAATAGCTTATAATACCATGGAACCGAAGTGTCATTTCACCCCTCGTCTGATTACTGCCCACCCAAGTTTCGGTATTAAACTTTCATCAACGGGATGAAATGACTAACTTCTGTCCCTCATTGTATAATATACAGGGTGCGTTAAGTTTTACACTCACCCACTTTAAGCATATTAAATGTTAACCAAAAATAATCAAAATTACACACAACACCAAGTTGATGCCATAATAAGTGTTTTGATATGGTTTTATTTTGCGCTGTAAAATAAAAAAATCCGTTTTTATCAAGATTTGTATCACCTGTTTTTACCATTCATGCGTCACAAATGCTTAATGAAATCAATTGAGGAGTTGAAATGAAAACCGGGTTAAGTGCCTTTTCATACGTTTTGAGATATTCACTAAACCCTCGAGATTTCTAGGGGTTTCCATACCTTTTCTACACGCTGTACAGGGTGAGTTAAGTTTTACCGCCCAGGCCATAATACCTATTAAAGATTGAGGGGAAAGTATGCCATTTGCATGTTACATCAGTTGAAGTTTACGCTTTAGATTAGTGCTACAAATTTTCCAAAATATTTTTATTTGAAGCCAAAAAAGTAAAACAAAGAGTTTTGGGTAAAATTTCTATGTTTGGTTTTTTATTTCAAAATTTGTCAAATTATTCGTAGCATTAATATCTGCAATTTGATTCGTAAAAAAATGATTGCTTTTTGAGTTAAATCAAATTTAAGATATAGCACAAAAAATGCTTCTATTTATGACTTTTTAACAATAGATAATGCGGTTTACCATCCTAACGATAGTTTATGATCGACCCATCAAACTGGACGAGACAGCTTTTCAGTTGCCGATAGACCTGCATTCTTAAGTTGAGTTTAGTGACCGCCATAAATAATCTTTCAAGCACCCCTACATAAATACCATTGTCTGGTAAATTAGTCTACTTATGTCGTAAATCATTTAAAAAATACCTTCTAATACGGAAATAGCTTTATTTAATAAACGCAAATTACTAAAATTATTTCAATTACACTAAATTGTGTGAAAATATTTTACTGTTCGTACATCAAAAAAACTAATAAATTGAACAATTAGTAATTGAAAAAAAGCCAGAAATTTACTTGATTAAAAAAAAAAAATTTTTCTTGGTTTATATGCACCTTAATAATATAAAATTACTCATGCAATTTATGAGAATTGACAAATTATTTTAAAGGCCTATTTTGCCACGGGCGGTAAAACTTAACTCACCCTGTATAACATTACTTTTAAACTACTTTACGTGGTCGTATCATTTAGTCCGGTTTTCACAGCATCGGGTTGGGCATCCCCACGGGTTTCAATAAAAAAAAGAAAATTGATTTTTTGGCACTTAACCCGGTTTTCATTTCAACTCCTCAATTGGTAAAATTTTCGCGTAAAAAAAAATAATTGGATTTTCAATTAGAGCCATTTTAATATTTTTGTGCAAAAATTTATGAGCGTTTAACTTCGAGAGCCAGTAAATGTCCCTAACAATGGCAACCACAAAAAAAAAGTATGGCCATGTCCCTCCCGAAGTGCCGGTAAATGTAACCGTATGTATTAGAATCAGGACCGTAAGTAGAAAAAAGTAACATTAATCTTTAAATTACCGACAACAAAATAAACAGGTAAACGGGTAACTAATTCTAAGGTCGGTTCCGGGAAGGCATGAAACATCTGGCCAAGGTGCAGATTTTGAAGCAAGTACCATAAATAACATTGAAGAGGACCTTATTCATCGGTAATTTTAAAGCTTTCCAGTAGATAAGTCAGAAAAAAAAGCCAATATTAAAAAGAGGATTAAAAAAGAACCATAATTGTTATCTACGATGCGATGCCACATCTGTATGCGCTATATGAAAATAAAGTTATAACCCAAAAACTATTTAAATTAAATTATAAATCATTGAATAAAAGCCAAAAAACTTTCCATACACACTAGGTAATTGAAATTTTGACATAATGTTCACATACAACAAAAACTCACTCACAATTTTTTTCAGAGTTTATGGTCAATTATTAGAAAGTGCTATTTTGGGGGTGAGGGTAAAACTTGACTCACCCTGTACTATCGCAGCCTATACCTCGTTTTTTTATTCCAGATAAGGTTCAAAAATATTGTGCCAAAAGGTAGATCTATGATTGGCTGTCAGTAGGCCGGTTTTACAGTGATAAAATTGTAGAAAATAGGCAGTCGTCATATAGTCGAAACAGCTGATTAGATTTGCGTGTTATAGTGGCTAATTTTTCTAAATTGTACTTATATGTATAAATGACAGAATCAGTTATCAAAACTCCGTGATTTCAATTGCGCGTCTGAACAACGTTATTCCGTTGTATTACAAGTAATAAAAACATTTCTTATCAGAATTTTTGTTTTTTTGTATTGTGCATGAGCGCATCTTTTTTAGTTGTAAACAAAACAGTTCTTATCAGCTCGTGTTTCAAATTTGCCGCCAAAACATACTTACTAGAAATATTGCAGTGTAATTTATTCTTTCAATTTCATGTCGCGAATTAAAAAACAGACTATAACTGAATATTACACACGAGAACAACCGTTTGCACCACAAGCTCGTTAGAGCGCGTGGTGTAGAAACATCATGTATGCAAATACAATGTTTTATCCGACGCCTTAATTCAGCGCCTATTAATTAAAATCAAAATTTTTACTTTAAAATAGATTATTTTGCTTTTATAGCTCGCAACTGGTTGAAACCGAGTATTATTGAACGACGTTTTAACTTTTCCATCAAGGAATGTATATCACTTTACACAACCTTCCCATATGGCAATTTAAAACCTAATTTGAATCAGTAATAGCTTGCGTACATTATTAAGCTGAATGATAAATTCTGTAAAACACTGTTATTTTATTCTCAGTCTCAGTATCATTGAACTTGATATTTAATTGTAGTTGCGTATGAAACACCTTGTATTGCAAATCATACATTAAAAAATTCAGCACGTACAACAATTATTGAGATCAAGATTACAAAAACAGTTTTAAAATCCAAATTTATGTTAAGATAAAAAATATCTAATAGTATAGTATTGTGTACAATGTGTTGCCTGTTATTTTTGTTCATATTTTAACACATTAAAAATACCGGAGATTTTATCTGCTAAATCGAGGTGTTACTGTACAACAAGTAAAAATGAGTATTCTAGAAGATAATTAGGACCTGATAGTACTGAAAGTATATTGTTAGATTTGTGTTATTTTTTGTTGGTTTTGAAGATAAAGAATGGTGAAACTAGAAGTTGCCAAAATTCTGTACAAACTTTGGAAAAACGTGTTAAATCTAGCCTCCAGCATCTGAAAAATATATAACACCTTGAGAGTTACTCGTACGAATCGTTGAAGGTTAGGTACTTATTTTGCATAGTCGATGCCATGGAACTGCAAAATTAATAATTTCGATTTTTATTTTTCTTTTTTTTGCAAATTATAACTTCATTTATTTATAGAGCACGGTGATACTTAATTGTAAGAATCAAATTAAAACATTAAAGCATTTTGCGATGGTAATTTAAATGGCAGTTGTAATAATTCAAATTTAACGTTTTACGTTTCGTTCCCATTGTGTTGGGTTTAATGATCATAATTGCATTCCTTTTTTTACATTTCAAATGTTCCTTCTTATTCACAGGTCGGTTTGAAGGACATGCGGGTATTGTTTTATGCAATTAAAGTGTAAAAAAATATTAAAAAGGTAACATAATGTCAGGCACCACTGTTAACACCTAACAAAATTTCCTTTTTGATGCACAAAAATAACTTTAATTAAAATGTATTAATTGTGTTTTAACCGTTTTAAATGTAGATTATGCTGTTTGCAAGCGATGATTTTTTCGATATTGCGGCGTGGAATGTCAGAAAACGAAGCAACATCTCGTCGTTTGTAAAATACGATAAAACCGATAGACTCATGAAAGCGGTAGTTCAGGTTTGTTGCTAAGCTCTCTTCGCGGCGGCACTTAAAACAGTAGCCCTGGGGATAATTTTCCTTGCACAGACATACACAAAAAGTAGCAAATGCTTCATCAAGAAAGAGCAACACAAATTTACAATTTCAAATTTTAGACGATCAGACGTTTTTTGCTTCATATAAATTTAAGTTTTACAAACTTGATGAGATGAGAAATGCTTGCAAGAGTGGAAGCCTTTCTAATACACAAGTCGTACATAATTAAATATTGTTTTTTATTAAAACGTAACTGTAAAGTAATAGTTACATACCATTTTCTAGTTTAATTAATTAACGTGTTGTCTTCATTAAGTTAAAAAAAGTTGTTTTTAAATAAATATTGCGATCAGAATAAATAACAACCAGATTAAAGATTAAAAGGTAGGTACTTGTCGATAATGAAGATAACAATTAGGTTTCATTTAGACATGTCGCAAATTTCTAAGTAAATATTGTAAAATCGACAAAACAACTGTTACAGATAATTACAAAAATGTTAATTGGTGCACGTTGTTATTATCTGTTAATTTAATTTATCCACGATAACATAATACATTTGTTATGTATGCTCCAATGTTGGTGGTCGCCCTGAAAACGAGTCTCAAATATTAAATTATTATCTCCAAAGTTTGTTTATTTTATGTGTACGACCACAAACTGGTGGTGGTAGTTTTTTTTATGGTAAACCAGACGTAAAAAAGGAAAAAAGTATGATTTTTGAAAAATCAAAACTAAACTTTTTTGTGTTATTTACTTACCTACAGCGTCTAATTCATGTTGAAAAACACAAAAATGTTTTTGTTCAAATTTTTAACCGGGTTTTAATCTAAAAGTTCAATAAAGATTTAGGATTTTACATAACTTAGACCTGCCCTCTTTGCTTCCTCTTGGGTTATCAGGTTTGGACTAAAATAAACGCTTCTTATTCATCCAAATGTATTTCTTTTATAAATCTGAAATTTCAAAGCCCTTGATACTAAACGCGTGCCGCTTACTACCTGCTATCTCTGGGGCATCTTGATATTAAAAAAATTACAATGAAAAGATCTATGAAAAGAAAAGCTCAAAAATCTACAAAAAATGACATAAATGATGATAAAAACTGAAAACGGAATTAATATCAAATCGAAGCTTATGCAGCCAAATTTTCATAGTAATACATATCTTCGAAGTTAAGATTTTTTTAGGGTTGACCATTAACGTTGGAGGACCCTGTACGTAGTAATGCAACAATTCGATAAATCTGAAACTGTTGAATTTTGAGAATAATCTAAGAACAGGTCAAAACATTTTTAAATACAGAATGTTTCTTGTCAGTTCTTACACCGTTATTTTAACAGTTAAAAAACCTACCAAAAATGTCAAAAATTAATATTGGATTAAAGTTTCGATCGGAATTATTTCCACAAATTTTTGTAATAATCTCTTGGAAGAAACTATTAAATTGAGATAAGTAAATTTTATAAAGGTCAAGTTTGGACTCAGTTGTACTTGATTTTAAGTGATTGTAAGTACGTCTGGTAATGAACAATGACAATGTAAACTTTGCAGCAACATAAAAAATAATTTTCATTGTTTCCTGGATAATAAAACTATTTGATAAAAACATAGCGTTCTTTTAAATCGTATCCTTATGGGAGTGGAATATTAATTTTTTATAAAGTTTCTTAAAACTGTAATTCATCATCCATGATAGGTATGTCGTTAGAAGAAACCGTCGAAAATAAACAAGCAGTGCTTTATGAAATTTGATAATTAAAATCTTGTCATATAATAGTTTGCAAACAGACTGTACAATTACAAAAGAATTGAAATATTTAATTTAAATAAACAAAAATTTCTTGCTTACATTTTCGACAATTAGCGCGATTCTAAAATTACAAAATTATATCGTTTTTTTTGCCGATTTGTAGTGAGCAACACATAATTAACTAATTTGAAATTAATTTCCCTCAAAAATTATCTCCAAATAGATCTGAATAACTAACCGCATAGTTTATTGGCCTAACGTTGCATAATAAAAGTTGATTTCCATGAAGACCTTTATTATGTAAGTAACATTTTTAATCTTGACATTAAAATTGGACCGCATTAAGGCTAACATAAAGACATTATTCTTCTTCGATGAATTCAAGTCCGCCACCTGACTGGAGGACCATTATCTTCGATGCAGCGTTAGGAACTAATGTCAACGGTTACGGTGTTCATTTTAATACAAAATTAATCGAAACTCCACACTCATAAAACGCAAACATGTTTTCTAATGGAGGTCTTATGTAAAAGAAAAACGTTACAATTAAACGATTTTTCCCAGAAGTAGATATTTTAATCAGTGCAGGCATTAATTGGGTGTCGAGACGAACAAAAAGCTTCGGTTCAGCAGCGTCAGTTTTTTATTTCAGCAGTAAATCCTCGATAATGTTCGCCGTTGAAGATATACGAATAATTGTTTCTTGTTAATGCTTCTGCCAGGTTCATTGCTTTACGGCAACGTGAACGTCTGGACAAGTTTTTTGCGGAACCGTGCTGACTTGTTGGAATTGCGCTATTACCCGTACCAGGCCTTATTGAAACCGTAGAAAACTGCCTCATAATTCTCTGACGCAAATTAATTTTAAATAAACATTTGCTCGATAAATAGCAAACAGTTCGAGAGCGTTCTAGCAAAATAGATAAAATCTCGCTCTTAAACAGAGGAAACATAAAAACTAGTTCAAAAATATATTTTCGAGCCATCAATTAAGTTGTCTAACTGTGATCGTGATTGTATGAACTTAACATTTTAATTAATGCATGAATTCGAATTATTAACAAGTCCACACATAATAAACATAACTTCCAAGCGGTTTAAGATGTTAAAAAAATATTTAGATAAGTAACAGCTGCAAATGTTATTATACATATTTTTTCATAACTTGAAATTATATTATTATTATTTAAATTATAGAATATTTTTAATCTGTTTGCGCCATCTTCCTTGAAACGTTTAAAGTGCAGCTTTTGTTTCTACAGTTCTTTTTACTTTTAGTATTCGTACAGGTGGATGTGGTATCTATTATTTCATTATACTACGTTTTTTAATTCCAGAAACGGTTAGAAAATTGAATAGGTTTTGGTATTAAGTACTGATTACTACCAACATATAGTAAAAACAATATTTTTCACAGCTTTGTAACCGTTTGTGGAATTAAAAAATACATCATAGCTATTTTATTAGAATATAATCATGATTTTAAAGAATACTGTTAACTATTAGCATCAATTGGTTTGTTATTATACCAAGCTCATAATTTTAAATAATCTAATTTCAAAAACCTGCTTCATCTAAAGATAAATTAAACCTATTGCACTTTCAAATTAAAATTATTATGTGACTACAAGCCAACACTGTAAATTACAGAACTTCCTTAAACTAGTATGTTATTTAACAGTCACACAATAGCCTCTATGAGAAAGTCAAATACGACTTTTTATCTTCGATTTTAGGTAATTTTCTTTATTAAAATTCTTAACGCATTAAAACAATAGGTAATCAGGTAAACAGGTAATCAACGTCACATAAAATGACGATTGACAAGTAAAAGTGGCTTTACACCGCTATAACTACAGATGAATTTGCATCTCCCAAAATTAAGAATAACAAAGCGAATAATTTGTTTAAACAAAAAATGAAAAAGTAAGAGAAATGGCGTACCGAAAGTAATCAATAATAAGTCAAGCAACAGAACAAAATAAATGTCATAATTGAATATAAATACTACCTGGAAAGCAACAGTACGATTATGTCAAAGACAGATGAATTCTGCATAATTTCCAACTCGAGAATCATAATTTTTAATTTGTTATAAACAAAAAATTGCGTTTTTTTTTAGTTTTTTGCTTGTAAAATGGAAACTAATGAAGCAATCTTAATGATGTCAATAGACGAATTCTAGAGAATTAAATCACGAAGAGAATGAGAGGTTGAACGACCCGATCGGATAATTAGAACCGGAGAAAAACCGGAAAATTCAGTGTTTTCTTAAAAATTCACAATTCCGCCATTTTTTAAATTTAAGAACTTAAACTTTGCACAAAGGTACCTATTTATATGCACTTTATGCGTGCAAAACCTGGAATCTGTCGGACTAACAGTTTTTGCACAATCAGCATTTCAATTTTTTTTGCGATATTTTCGCGGAGGGCTGGATGCTGCTGTAATTGTCCGATTTAAACTTTAAAAACAGAATTGTAAACTAGATTTGCACAGCAACTAAACGTCTATTTTCGTTTTTCCATAAAATGCAGCCAAATAGGTAATTTAATTCTCTACAATTCGTCTATTGACATCATTAAGATTCCTTAATTAGTTTCCATTTTACAAGCTACTAAAGCTACTAAAAACAAGCGCGATTTTTGTTGAAAATTGTTTAACCCAAATTAAAAATTATGATTTTCGAGTTGGAAACTACGCGGAATTCATCTACTAACTGTCTTTGATATAATCGCACAGTCGGTTTCCAGGTAGTATTTATGTTATGAAAAAATGCTTTATTGCTTGGCTTATAATTTAATGCACTTAAAAATATATAAATAATCTCAAACAATATTATCAATGTAGATAAATAGTAAAATTGTTCACATTTTTAGTATCCTTTCTGTACTTGAAACTTTTGTCATAAAGTGTTTTTCCACAGTTGCTCTTATGGGTAAGGTATGTGCAATTTCTTTTAAATTTTTTTCTTTAAATTGAATTACCTATTTGCCAAAATCCGGATAGTTGCTTATCCTGCAATAAATCTTTGTAATTTCATTAAAAAATTGTATCTAAAAAATTTGTCTTTAACTTGGTAACGAGCTCATTGCGTAAATAAATAATGCCTTGCAATAATTACAAGTTATGATGCTTATTCAATTAAGTCGAAAAAATAAACAAACAAACGTTGACAAATGTAGCAGATTTAAATTTATATGCAAACTGCCATTATTTGTTCGTTTTGCAGCTCACATCCCACACACCAGAAATAATATGTAACTATTCTGAATTAATCACGGTTTAATTTGAGTGGCAGAGCAACTATCCTTATTTTACTCCTTTATTTTTGGCTGCCACTTTATAATTTAATCGGTCAACAAATACAGTTTTGCTACTTAGGAGACAACGCTGACGGAGATCAAGCAGCAAAATGGAAAGAAGGCACCCCAATATATAGCAGGTCTTACAGGTTCGTAGTAATTATTAAGCCTACAACAAAACATTCGATTAAAATCGTTGGCTAATTGTATTTAAATTTCAGCAAGAGATTACAAACTTGATAATAACTTTTGTAAAATTGATGATTAAATTTTTGCGTGTAACCATCATTCTTATGATGAATGAAGTAGTTTTTAAATAAAACCAATTCAGTCAAATAAATTATAATAATAATAATATTGTCCAATAATAAAACTGACTTTATAACATTTATCTCACTAATTTCAATTAAAACAGAACTAGTATTTAAAATAATTATTGTTTAGCCGATTTTAATTTTTTACTTCTTTTTGTAAATCATAAAAGTTTAAACGAGAGTTTAACATTTAAAATTTGATTGATCACAAGCCGAAAAATAGAAAAATACAAAATAATAAATACAATTTTTTCAAATAACTAATACAGTATAGTTTGGCTAATCCGAACATAGTTAAAATTCAAATAAAACCTTGAAAAGTCTACGATAAAAGGTTGAATATTTTAGATTCTGAGAATCTGCAGAAAATCTTGTAAGAAAAGCACTCACAAGAATGCTGTTCGGTCATTTTCTTAGTATATTTCATGGATAGAAGAAAATAATATTCCACTGCAAGATATTATTTTATTGCAAGGATTGAAAGAAAGTGACATATATACAGTTTATCAAACACGCAAAATCGGACAGTGAGAAATTTTTATCCGGATTAGCGAAACTGTACTGCACTCTTACATAATTTAATGAATTCATACATATCTTAATTTAATTTTCGTTGTAGATAATACAACTGTGATTAATTGATTGCACATTTTAAAAGCTTAGTAAACATTTATGTTTATTTATAGTTTTTTCAACGATTATTTATTAAATAATGTCAATGTTTGTGATTACATCATTAATTTTGTGTATACAGTTCTTTGATTCATTGCTTACACATGCATCATATTACTTCAACATCCTAGTGATTTATTTAAAATTGTGTCACAAAGATGAATAATGCATTATTGCCAGTTATAAAAATTAGCAAAAATTCAAATCTAGTATATTTTGAAGTTTTTATTTTCACGCTGTAGCCATTTCCGAGACACCTGTATATATACGAAACGCAACTGGCATGTGCCTGCAGCTGGTGTTTAGTGTAAACAGTACTTCCGGCTAAAACCGCTAGGAACGCCCCAAATTTAAAATAACCAATAGAAAATTTAAGTTTCAAGTTGCATGTGAATATCACGCCGATTTAATGCTATATTTTGTCAGTAATTTTTTAAGACATTAATTTTTCAGCTGCTTTGGCTTCATTGGTAAGTGGAACAATTCTGGCATGGATGTCGCAAATATCGGAAGAAATCCTAAATGGAGGCCTTGGATTTCCTGTTACCTCTGATGAATTAGGATGGGCCGGATCATTAATGCCGTGTGGAGCGGCTTTCCTCTGCTTATTCACCGGAATTCCATGCGATTACATCGGAAGAAAACTAACAATGTTGGCTCTCATAGTGCCAGCAACCGCCGGTTGGAGTTTACTTCTTTGGGCTAATTCAGTAACAATGCTTTACTTTGGACGGTTCATTACCGGGATGGTGGCAGGGGCCTATTGTGTCGCTGTGTCCCTGTACGCGAATGAAATATCTCAAAAGGAACTAAGAGGCGCGTTAGGCTGCTATCTACAATTGATGATGTCGGCTGGAATTTTATTGAGCACCATTTTGAGTAAATACCTTTCAGTCACTCATTTCACAATAACATCTGCTGTTATTCCCTTCATTTTCGGGGGGTTGTTCGCTTTCATGCCTGAAACACCAGTTTATTGGATCAAGAAAAATCAGATTGAAAAGGCACGAGCGGCTTTGGTTAGATTAAGAGGAAGTGCTTACGACAGCGAACAGGAAATTAGAGAAATTCAAGGCCGAGTCAAAGAAGAGCAGCAAAATTCGGTTTGGAGGAGTGTTAAAGAATCCTTCAACAGGAAAGCCGCTAGAAAAGCTTATGTAATTGGATTCGGACTAATGTTTTTTAAAGTAGTATGCGGAATTGACCCAATCACTACCTACGCTTCATACATTTTTGACAACGCTGGCGTAAATTTAGATCCTAAAATCAGCACAATTATTATGTGTTGCGTGCAATTAGCTGCGGGAGTTATACAAACATTAATAGTTGATAGAGTCGGAAGAAGGATTCTTCTGTTGCTCTCAGATGGAATTATGGTGATTTGTTTAGTTCTGGTTGGGTTGACTCAGTTACTTAACGATCGAGACCTTGTTTCTCCAGAAGTTTCGGCGGGAATGAGTTTTGTGCCTTTAGTGGCTTTGTATGTTTTTATTAGTGTGTTTGCGATCGGTATGGGGCCGGTTCCATGGATGATGTGCGCTGAAATCTTTCCACAAGAAGTGAAAAGTGTTGCTGTATCGTTTGGAGCCTTCGAAAGCTGGTTAACGGCGTTCGCTGTAACCAAGTGCTTTCTATTGGTTCAAGTTTCTTGGGGCGGTGATGTGGCTTTCTTCATTTTAGCAGGTTTGTCTGCTATTGGCACAGTATTTGTCTACATTTTAGTGCCAGAGACGAAAGAAAAAACGTTTGAGGAAATCCAAGAGCTCCTCGAACGATGACAAACATTTTCATTAAATAATTTAGACAATTCCACTAATTGTTAATTAATTATTAACAGGTTTCAATGATTTTACTACATATATTTTTTTATTTGGTTGGCAACAATAAATGAGATTTAAATTATAAAATTGTCACTAACTTAATATTATTTCAGTCGTTTTGTAATTCACTCATTTCGAGCTCTCCTTCTTTTGGGTTTAGGTTGATCTTCTTCATTGCGTGGTCGTTTATGCTGAATACCATGCATTATAATTCTTTCAGCAACCGCCTGATTGACTGTGGGACGAATAGTATTCCTCTCATGAGCCTGCAACACATTTTTCTCAACATAAGTTTGTAATTTCACCAAAACATACCTCTTTAGCTTTCAGCATGTAATCTCGAATACGACTAAGTTCTTGTTTGACATCATTTTGATTGGGATCGATACCTTTCGTTCGCAAATATAACCAATACAACGTGTTAAGTGTAAAACCAAGGAACAAATCAAAATTTACTTTGTCATATGTATTTAAACTATCGTAGATAGTCTTTGCTAAAATCGCATCTAATTTTTGTTCAATTTTACCGACACTGCTGCAAAAATTTTGAACTTTTTCCTGAATAGCTTTATCGTCCTTTAAATCCGCGAAATCCATGGAATTTAATTTTTAACACAATTACAAATTCAAAATCAAAAGAACAAAAATTTCGCCGTTCACCTAAAAACGCACGCACATTACGTTCAACACATCATGCATTCTACATAACCTAACTTATTTAAATGTTTTCCTCGAAACTAATCAAAACTCAAGTAACATCGGTTCTCTTGCTGAAAGATTATGTTTTCGCTGGTAAGGATTTTAATTGAAGTAATCCTCGATATTAATAAGTACGTTTTAGCTATCGGAAACCAGTTGCATGTTTTTTTGAAAAATGGAACTTTTGTCACGAAAAGAACTTTGCTTCAAGATCAAAGCATACATACGTTATCAGCAAACACTGACCGTACTAAATTATTAATTCATGGAGGAACTGAAATCAAAGTGGTGTTATGCCAGTGGGCACCGGTTGTTGATTTTTTCGACCTTGCTTGTTATCATGCAGAAGACTGGGTCCTTGCAAGTAAATGGATTGAGTCAGATAACTGCATCGCAACTGTCTCAATGCACAACGTTGTTTCCGTGTGGACTGCAGAAATGGTGGTTACTAATAAAGTCATTTGTGATGAGAAATGCATCCTTTACAGTGCCTTTTTGTGTTATGAGACTTGGAATGAGCTGGTCGTTTTATCAGGAACTGTATTTAGTGAAGTTCTAATTTGGAAACCGAGCAATCAAGGAATCAATCTTTTACATAGATTAAAAGGGCATAAGGTGAAAAATTTGTTATCAAAACTTGTAATAGAATCTAAATTTGTTGTAGGGAGTAATATTCTCATTGTATTACAACCCAGGTAATGGTCTAATTGGTTCCACATCAGATGATCGTTCAGCTGTATTGTGGTCAGTGGAGAATAATAAATCATTGAGTAAACCGGACACTAAAATAACTTTAAAGTGTACAATGTATGGTCATAAAGCTCGTGTGTTTAAATGTGAGATATTAGAAAGATTTATCATCACCGCAGGTGAAGATTCAACAGTCAATATATGGGATCTAAATGGGCAATTAAAAAGAGAAATTGAAACCAATGTCGGAAATTGTGTTTGGGCCATTAATGGAAACGAACAGGAAAATATTGTCGTCACTGGAAATGGTGATGGTAGCATCACTACATTTCCATTAGTATACAAAATTGATTCCCAGGAATTAAAATTAGACACATCCAAGAAAATTGGAATACTGAAAAATGCTAATATGATATCCATCTCAGAAAGTGGTAGTTTGGATTACTATCGAACTGAATGGTCCAATATAGGACAATACAATCAATTTAAATCTTACGCATTGTTGGAAGTTTCACCTTGTCGAAACTTGTTTGCTTTAGCCGGTAAAATTACATTTTCATGTAAATTTAAATTAACAATACTTTTCAGGTTATTATGGTTGCATTTATATTTTTAAACAAACTAAAAATGTTGTTGATTTGCACTGTTACAAGGACCCTGCAATCGAAGGCCGAGTGTATTCATTGCACTGGTTGTGTTCAAAACGGTTATTAACATGTGGGCCTGATGGAATAATATCACTTTGGTCAATAAATAATGAGGTTCTGCTCTTTAAGAAAAGGTACATTTTACCGCCTGGTAAGGAACAGTGGTCCACGGCAGCCTGTTCATGCGGGCCTGAGCACTACATAGTCGGCAATAGGAAGGGAAATCTTTATTTATTTTCAATGTCTGAAGAACATCCACTGCAAGTGATAAAAAGAGCACACAATTACCTCGGAGTTACAGCTTTAGTCCTTCTTAGTAATGAAATTATATCTTTAGGTAAGTTTAATTGAAGGTTTTTTGCCCAATTAACAGTTTACTGTTGTTACAGGAAGAAATTCAGAAGTAAAAAAATTTAATTACGATCCAGGTATCCAACAATTGGTTTTGATTTCTTCAGACAAGCTTCCCTTCACCTGGTTAGCGTCATGTTTTATCAAAAATAATATTTTACTGTTGTTGGGATTCAACAGTACAGAATTTGTTATATGGGACCATAATCACCGCAGCATACTTTTTAAATTTAAGTGCGGTGGTGGCCACAGGTCCTGGGATTTTTGTGAGAACTTAAACACTTTCTATTTTGCGTATTTAAAATCAAAAGTGTTAAATTTAATATCATTCAATGAACTCACTTTAACTCCAATTAACATCCTACAGAGTTTTCATGCAAAAGAAGTGAATTCCTTAAAAATATTTTGCCACTTTCCAAATCGATTTTTGTTTGTTTCTGGTGGTGAAGACACCACTTTAAAAATTTCAGAAGGCCATTTTGTGGATGATTGCATCAATTTTTCTAATTTAAGCACGTTAAAACGCCACTTGTCCAGCATTAAAGCGACACTGACTTTTAAAATTGAAAGTGGCAAGGACATGCAAAAATATTTGATATTTTCAGCCGGCGGTCGAGCGCAAATGATTATGTGGGAAGTGGTGGCAAGACTAAATAACAATCTTACCGATTTGGTTTGCACAGAGAAATACTCTTATTATGAACCGATTGGTGCAGATGAGTCTGAAATTAGGATTATGGATTTGTGTAAAGTTGAAATCGGTCTAAAAATATTACTATTTGCCGGTTGTTCTGATGGCACAATAAAAGTGTTTTTAGTTGATCATATTGAAAACAGATTTGCCCTTGTAAGTCATTTTTTGTATAAAACGAAATGTATTATGAAAGTTGCTTCGTTGAAAGTTGGTGAGTGTTCTTTGTTGTTATCCATGGCAACTGATGGTAAAATTGTGTTTTGGAACATAACATCATTTCTAGTTGAAATAAACAACAATTCAGATAATACTTTCAACAAACAACCATTTTATTTTATACAAGTGCATCAATCAGGCATTAATAGTTTTCATAGTAAACAATACGAGGACGATAAGTGCCTAATTGTAACAGGTGGTGATGATAATGCGATTAAAGTGACTCTTATTAGGTTAATTACAGATGAATTTGATGTTGATGTGAAAGTTTTATCACAATATGAGAACATTGCAGCGCATTGTGCTCAAATTACCGGTGTGTTTATTTTTGAAAATTATATTTTAACAACTTCTGTAGACCAAAAGTTAATTATTTTTAATTTGGATAGAAACAATAATAAAGTAAATTGTGCATTTATTCAGAAATATAATTCTGTAATAGCCGATATTCATGGTATGGAAGTTTTTGAAAGTCAAAATTCTATTTATGTGGTTGTGTACGGTAGTGGTTTCGAAATATGTGGAATCAATAAAAAATTATTGCATGATTCAGCAATTTGATTAACTTCACAATCAATTTTTTAAGGTACAATTACATAGTTTTTCTAGTTATTCTTTTCAATGTAAAATTTTATTTTAATCACACTTTACATTATTTTTAAGTTTACCTACTGTAGGAAATTGGTAATCTGTGTTGGTAGTAAAGATAACAAATTGTTTTACCTCAAAATTGCAAATGAAAAAGGTAATTTACTGTACAAAAAGTTTAATTACATAATTCAACATTAACAACATTCTTTTTATTTGTGGAGTATTTATTCAATTTATAATTTTATTTTCCAGTGATCGTTTGGTGCAGATAGATTATCAATTTTTCGACATTATTTGTTATTGATTGTATCATAAATATTTATTGTAGAATAATTAGTTATACAGTATTAGACTATGTTAAAAAATTAAAATAAATTCAAAATTTTATCTAAGCACACCATTTTGGGGACAGTACCCAAACACAAGCAGCATTTCCTCGCTGTATAGCCAGACTTATCCTTTGTTTTAGATAGGTGGCAGCTTGAGGAACACCAGTGTGTGAAACAATGGAACAAGATAGTTTAACAAAAAGATTTTTGGCATCATCAGACCAAGATCCAAAAGTTTCAACAGTGAAAGCAATAAAAAGGTAATTGTCCTTGATGATTCTGTACTTGTTATGTTTTACTGATTGTGCCAAATTAGCCGCTAAACATGAAATTTGAGAAGAAGACTGGAGATAAGAAGCAGCAACAGTGTTGACGCAAGTTACATCCCAGACTAAATTGTTTCCTTTACTCCAAGGTACTAAAGTTAATCCATCAGGACGTTCACCATCATCACCTAGCAAGCCAGTAGGTTCTAAAATACAAGGGATTTCAGCAGAAGAGAAGGCACGTTTTAAAATATTGTTGATACTGCTATGACAGGAGAATCTTCCAGAGCTATATTTGTTGGCCACACTCCGACTTGACACGCATAATTAATCAATTGACATTAACGAAATATCAGAGAAAAATTTCAAAATGCATTTAAGCATGAAAAACGTGAAACGAACGAAACGAACCAGTCAATAACACAACCCGAACACTAGTTTAACAGAATTCAACACTTTATAACAAAAAACACGCCAAAATTAATCGAAATTTGATAATTTTCCGGGACCGGGCCTAACTTGTCATTGATTTAAATATATCTATTGATTTAAAAATCATGGTATGCTTCTATTAATTTAAAATTGGAATTTTTGTTATCGAAAAAAATTAATTTTCTTCAATTTTGTGAGATTCGATCAACGGAAAAATATTGTAGCCAACTGTTGTGTTAATGGGCGATTACTAACTTCAACAATGTCTCGATTATTAATCACTCACTCACTATTAACATAATTTTTGAAAATAATATGTATAATAATTGATTCTAGGGAATTTCAATTTATTTAAGTTGGTTGTAAAATAACCTTCATGAGCGCGGGATACTGACCAGCGTAACAGAATTGGATTCATTTGTTTGTGGCGTGTGAAATACGTTCTGATTGCAAGATAATCACACAAAATTGAAGTAGTTAGCAGTACAAGTAGAAAGCAACATATTGGTAAGTGGCAATATATTTCCATACAGGAAACAAAATTGTTGAGAACGTAGAACCAACATGGGCATGTCGAGTGTCTCAAATTTTATTCGTTCTTGAGTCAAATTGGCAAAAAAATTAAACTTATTCTGTTGTGTTGCTTTTATATGTTAAAAATCGTAAATAAATCATTTAAATTGTCATAAATTTGATAAACGACGGTTGTTCCCGCGTTTTGATCGGTGAGCTACACGCCATTTTTTTTTATCTTTATCATTTTGAATCTTAGATTATCTAATCCAGCTCATTAATTAGTAAAAACTACAAATACTTGCTTACTTGTGGTGTCCAACTATCGTTTTGTTAAATTAAATTTTTAGTTTGAAGCTAAAGATGGATTTACCATATCGTGCAGAGTATGCTAAAAGTGGTCGAGCCAGTTGTAAAGCGTGCAAGGGATCAATAGGAAAAGATACTTTGAGGCTTGCTGTGTTGATCCAGGTAATCTTATTAAATTGTCAATTATTTCTTTCTTTTAATCGATTTATTTAGTCGCCAGTGTTCGATGGGAAAGTACCAAACTGGTACCACTACAAATGCTTTTTCAACAAGCAACGTCCAAAGACCACAGACGACATTCAGCATTTTGAAATGCTGAGGTGGGGCGATCAAGAACTAATAAGAAAAAATATAGGTATTGAAACTCCTTACGGTTTATTTTATGCTATGGAATGTTTTTAGTTGGGGAGGGTTCATCTTGCACTCCTTCTGGTAAGAAAGGTAAAAAAAGGAGTTCAGCAGCTGTGGCAGGGCAGCAGGTTAAAGATTTTAAAATAGAATATTCCGTATCAAGCCGGGCAGTGTGTCGTGGATGCGAACAGAAAATAATGAAGGAAGAAATAAGAATATCAAAGAAAGATTTTGAGACTGACGTCGGTAAAAAATACGGGGGTCAGGATTTATGGCACCATTTAACCTGTTTCGCCAAACTAAGATCAGAGTTTCAATTTTTTAATTGTGGGGATACATTACCTGGTTTCAAAACTCTGAACAATGAAGACCAGGCAAAAGTAAAGACTGAGTTACCGTAAGTGACTACCTTTGAAATTTAATTAAAATTTGGATGTCATAAGCTCATTTTTTTGTCAACAGTACCATTAAACAAGAGGAAGATCTTCAGGTGAAAAGGTTAAAAACGGAAGATCAGGTCGATGGAGTAGATCACGAAATTAAAAATCAAAATAAGACCATGTTTAAATACCGCGATCTGTTGAAGGAACAACTTAAGAAGGCCGAGTTAGCACAGCTTTTGAAAACAAATAAGCAAGAAATTCCTGAAGGAGTTGAAAGGGCAAGTAAAAACATTCATAATTAATTGCATGTGAATAATCAAATTTTAAACTAGATATTGGACCGCCTTTGTGATAATATGACGTTTGGGGCCCTTGAACAGTGCACCGAATGTAAAACGGGTCAATTGGTGTTTCGAAAAGATGGATATCTCTGCACTGGTCACTTGACAGAATGGGCAAAATGTCAGACATTAGTTAAAGTTCCTGGCCGCTTTCCTTTTAAAGTGCCGAAGGAATTGAAAGAAAAATATGACTTTCTTGCCAAGTACAAGTGTAAGCCATGCACCCGTGTTGTAAAAGATATTACACCAACAAACACTCTCCTAGCAGCAAAGAAGGATGAAACCGATTCAGGGTATGCCTTGCATTAAGAAAAATTGACATTAATGTTGTTTTGATTCATAACAGGCCCAAAGTTAAACGAGATTTACCTGCTTTGTACAAAATGGAATTTGCAATTGCTGGCAAACCCACTCGTGGTAGAGATCAGTTGAAGAAAGAAATCATTCAACTTGGTGGAAAAGTGACAAATAAAATCAATAAGAACTTAATGGCTGTGATTGGTAGTGCAGCTGATGTGAAAAAAAATGGAGCCGTCGTTAGCAAAGCACAAGATGCTGATGTTCATGTCGTTTCTGAAGATTTTATTGATGAAGCGAAAACTTCCTCTGGGCACATTCCAGAATTAATAATTAAGAAGAGTGTTTGTGATTGGGGCTCTGATGTACGCAATCATTAATTATCATAACATTAATTAATTTGTTTTAAATTACAGCCTCATTCGAGACTACCGAAAGATGATGAACCAGTAAACAAATCTAAGGCTAGAAGCATCTTTACAAGTTCCGTTCCTAGTAAAATAAAAATGAAATTGAAAGGTGGTGGAGCGGTAGATCCAGATTCGGGATTGGAAGACACTGCACATGTCTATGAAAATGGTTCTGACAAATATACTGCTGTTTTAGGGAATACAGACATTCAAAGTAACAAAAACAGTTTCTACAAAATACAACTGCTCAAAGCAGATAAAAGTAATCATTATTGGGTGTTTCGATCATGGGGTCGTATTGGAACGACCATAGGCGGAACCAAATTGGAGAAAATGGATTCTCTAAATGATGCCATTTATCAATTTTGTTTCGTTTACAATGAGAAAACGGGCAATGATTGGAAAAACCGTTCTCATTTTGAAAAAATTCCAAATCGGATGTACCCAATTGATGTTGATTACGGTCAAGACTCTGTGGAGTTAGCAACATCATCGACCGTGCCATCAAAACTTCAAGAACCAGTGCAGGATCTGATGCGTCTAATATTCAATATAAATTCTATGAAAAAATTGATGCTGGAATTTGAATTAGACACTGAAAAAATGCCTCTTGGTACGTTTTATGAATTCAAGTATATTTTTGTATAAAATATTTTTTCAGGAAAATTAAGTAAAGTGCAACTGCACAATGCCTACAGTGTTCTATCGGAATTACAGCAATTAATTTCGTCGGGGGGTTCTGCAGCCCGTTTTATTGATGCAACAAATCGATTTTACACATTTGTACCTCATTCATTTGGAATGGATAATCCACCGTTAATTAACAATTTGGACATTATACAGGTTTGTATTTACTGTATTAATATTTTTAATTTAACTTTAAATTTGCAGCAAAAAGTAGATATGATAGATAACTTGATGGAATTGGAAATAGCATACAGTTTGATGCAAAAGGGCAGTGATCAGAGTGGAAACACACTCGATAGTAATTATGCGCAGTTGAAAGCTGACATTCAAGCACTGGAACCAGACACTACTGAATTTCAATACATTAAAGATTACGTAAAGAACACACATGCCGCTACTCATTCCCATTATGAATTAGAGGTTGAGCAAGTATTTAAACTTGCGCGGCAAGGTGAAGCACAGAGATATAAACCTTTCCGAAAACTGCACAATAGAAAGTTGTTGTGGCATGGTTCCCGTGTAACTAATTATGCTGGAATCATTTCCCAAGGGTTGAGAATTGCACCCCCAGATGCCCCAGTGACTGGTTACATGTTTGGTAAAGGCATTTATTTTGCCGATATGGTTTCCAAATCTGCCAATTATTGTTGCACAAATCAGTCAGATTCAACAGGATTATTGCTATTATGTGAAGTTGCATTGGGTGAAGTATGTTATTGTAAAATATTGTTTGCTTATGGTTTACATTCTGTTTTTATAGATGTCTGAATATGAACATGCTAAATATATCGAGAAACTTCCCAAGGGTAAACATAGTGTGAAGGGTGTTGGGATGTCCCACCCGGATCCTAAAGCTTCTAAATTGTTACCAGATGGTGTGGAAGTTCCATTAGGGAAAGGAGTTCCATCAGACGCGAAATCGACATCTTTGCTCTACAATGAGTATCCTTTTCTTTATTACATATTCGTATTTTTGTAAGTATGGTCCTTAATGTGATTTCAGATATATTGTTTATGATATCGCACAAGTCAACATTAAATATTTGTTAAAAATGAATTTTAATTATAAATAGTTTTACAGTGTTATTTTATATAATATGACTATTATATAGGTAGCCCGAAATATCTGTGATTGTAGTAACTTTGGAATGAGCAAAATGATGAATCCAACTACATCATGAACTATATTTACCATTTAGGTAGGTAGTTTGATTGCTCTTCCAAAGGGAACGCAATAATATATATTTAGGACCACCCAGTAAAATATTTATTTTGTTGCAGCATTGTTTCTGATACAGTTCATAAAGCCCTATTAACAAATTTTAAGTTCCTTGAGCAATCGTTTTTCAGTTACAAATGTTTGTAGCTTGTTTTAACATGTATTGTTTAAATGTTTTGTTACCATTTATGCTGAATATTTTGTAGTTCATTCGGCATTGATTACAAATTTCACGTTTAATAGGCATTTTTGTCAATCAGAGATTTGTTTACATTAATAAACTTATTTTTCATATTATTCCTTTTTTTATTTATGTTCTTAAAATTTATCGAGATTTAAAAAAGAAGCGCTCAAATGCGCCATCTGTCTGTCAAATAAATTACTTCTGTCAAGGACAATGCGCTTGAAGAATAAAATTTTAAAAGGACATTAACGATTGAAACTATGAAAATTAATTTCAAATAAGTTTTAAATGCAAATAAAAGAAATTCTTTAGTTTGTCCCATTAAAAGCGAAAGTAACGCCGAGTAATTGTTCCCATCAAGACTTCCAGTTACCAATTACTTTTGTACAACTTTTGTCCTTTGTTTTGACTGATTGCATTTAATATCTGTGAGAACACAAACTACAATGTGTCAGTTACGTAGAAACAAGCTGAAATTATTGAAACATGAAGTGGTCATAGTGTTGTACTTTTAAATGTATTATTTGTTTTATTTACTTGGTGTGGTTATGATCATTTGAAAGAAACCATAAGGGAAATCATAAACTTAAAATTATTAATGAAAAATTAAATAAACGAGAAATCTGAGATGGCAGCCTCCAGTTTAGAGATTGAAGACTTTCTCACAGGGCCTCTTGTGACATGGGTACTTGAATTTTAAAGTTCTACCAACAAATTTATTTAATTCAATTCTAGGTCTCCACTTGCATACGAAAACCTGAAATGGTTAAAGTATTTGAAAACTTTTTTGATGGTGGTCCTCTAAAAGAAGTGTTATTGCAAATCGATCCCGAACCGACTCACCCCATTCCAACGTTGACTACAAGTGTTCAAGGGTTAAGTTTAGCAACGAAACGCACACAAATTTTTTATGCAATCATTAAAAGTATTAAGTTGTTATATGAGGTGAGTAATACGTTTAATATTGTTTATTTAATTATTTAACGTAATTTTGTAGTCTGAACTCGATCAGGTAATAGTTGCCTTGCCTGATTGTGTAGTATTAGGAAATGCACCCACTTCTCATGCTGCTGTGGAACAGTTGCGACTGTTATTGTTGCTTCTTCTGGGATGCGCTGTGCAAGGGCCCACAAAAGAACATTTTATCACACGCATTAAAGAGCAGCTTTCTCTTGATTGTCAGAGCCATTTAGTTGAATGCATAAAAAAGGTATTTCATCTTGTTTTGTTTGAAGCCAACTGATTAATTTTTTAATAGATAACTGAAACTCAAACGGTGGTGTTGACCGCCGGTTGGCCCGACCAGTCGCTGCAGCTACTTTATTCACACGTTTGCAGCTTAGTTGCCGAACGGGATAATCTACTGCAGCAGTTGATGAACAATTTGAGCAAAGAGCCATCTACCCCAAGTCCTGGAAGCTGTCACGATGGGGTCGAATCCAATCATTTAGCAGTTGAATTGGCAGATTTGAAATCCCGGTTGAGAAAGCAACGACAAGAACTGTAAGAATTTAAAAAATAAATTTGAAAATATTAATTCTTCGATTTTAGAGAAGAAAAATCTGAAATATTAACGGAATGCAAGGAAGAATTAGAACACGCCAACACTGCAGCTGCTAAGTTAAAAGTGGAGGTAATTCAATGTGATGGAAGTAAAATGACATAGTGATTGAGACTTTTTTGCAGAATAGCGAATTGTTAACAGAAGCTCGAAAGGCGAAACAGTACAGGGATGAAGCCGATGCAATGGTTGAAAAGGCTGAGAGGGCAGATCGACTGGAAAGTGAAGCACAAAGATACAGGGAACGATTAGCCGATGCAGATTTTTATAGAGTTCGTGTGGAAGAATTGAGAGAAGACAATCGTGTGCTGCTAGAAACTAGAGAAATGCTCGAGTCACAATTGGCAAGAGCCAGGCAAAGAGCAGAAGTTGCACTGGAATTAGAAGATAAGTTAGTAGCTTGCAAGCAGACTATTAATGACGCTTTATTGGTAAGTAATTCAATCAGTAAACAACCCAATAACCAATGTTTTATTCAGGAAAGAGATGCAGCTAAAGACCAACTTCAACTGGTTAAAGAAGAGAATGAACAATTGCAGCAAATAAAAAAAGAAGCAACCGCCATAAATTTAAGCGCCGATTCAGATGAAGAACCAAATTCAGGGGACAACAGTTTGTCAGAGCAGCTGACAAACAATGCACAAGCTCGAGCCTTAAAGTTGGAACTAGAAAATCAAAAGCTTCAATCTCTGGTTGACTCCCTAAAAGAGCACAATTTTCACCAAAATTCGGCAAAAATTCTGGAACTGGAGAAAGAAAAAAAGCAAGTCATATTAGAAAATGAACAGTTACAGAAAAAATGCGAACGGTTAAGCCAGCAAAACTTGGAACTGGAAAATTTATTCAAGAACGCTTTGCAAGAAAATCGTAAACTCCAGGACAATATAGATGGTGTTAAAGTAACATCCGAACGGCAAGCGCAGGAATTGCAGAATGAACATGTTAAAACTGGTGAGATGGAAAAAATCATCGATGCACTCACCAAAGACAAACAGAAAATACAGAGTTTATACGACAGCACTTGCAAAAGGGGGGATGATGCTGAGAAATCTTTAAATCAATTTTCAGAACAAATTCAGTTATTAAAGGAGAAGCAAAATGGTTTAGAGAAAGAAAATAACGGTTTTCAAAAAGAGATTCACAAATTGCGGGAATCGCTTGAGGTAAAACAAATTTTTGAATGAAATTGCGCATTAAACCATTTTACTTTCAGACTAAAGACGTAAGTTTGGACGAGTTCACGGAAAAATGCGAAAAACAGGTCAAGGAAATTGACCGGTTAAACAAAGAGAATGAGTGTGTTGGTATTCAGGTTGAAAAATTGCAAGAATTTGAACATAAAGCACAGGAATTATTGTTTCAATCGGCGATTCATGCAGAAACAATCGTCACATTGCAAAAAGATTTGATTTCAGAAAAGATCACAAACGAAAAGTTTAAAACGAGTCTTGAAAAATTAGGATTGACATTAAATGTTTTAGATAATGATATCAATGTAATTGCGGAAAGAATATTAAGTAATCCTGATTTATCTAAAACCATTATATTAATGTTAGAAGATAAAGCAACTGTAGAACAACCGGAAACGAAACAAAAATGTCCAGATCCTGATGATTGTGATGTGTATTCGCAGACAGAACATGTGGTATCGACGATCAGTGCCGAATGGAATCAACAATGTGAAAAATTGTGCAGTGAACTCAGCAATTTACAGCAAACCAACGAAACCTTGCACACCGATAATGCAAGGATGCAGGTTGATATTGCCACTTTAACGTCTCAGGTAAATTCCCTTTCCTCCCAACAGACAGCTTTACAGCTAGCAAACAGCCAATTAGTAGCGGAAAAAGAAGAGGTATGCTAATGATTCTTAAATAATTCCATTATATTTATAATTAATATTTATAGATGGCAAGGCAACAAATTCTTCAAAATAACCAACATGATACTTTACTCTATGATCAAGCCATGTTGAGGACATTACATGAACAATTAAATTCAGAATATGAAGAGCTCAAAAAGGACCAAGAGCCGTTAAAGAAATTAAATCGCGATTTGCGATCTGAAACTCGTAATTTAAAAGAAACAAATGCTTCGTTAGAAAAGAGAATATCTACACTAGAACATGACAAAGAGAGTTTAAAGAATGAATCCAAAAATCTTGGAAACTTGAGAGCTGAGCATTCTAAACTGAAGGTGAGTTTTGCAAATAAATTAGAATGTTTTTTAAATGTGTCGATTTTAGGATGATTTTCGAAATCTGTTTACGGCAAATGAACGCCTGAAAACCGAGTATCGTGCTCTACAAGATGCCTACAAAAATCTTCGTTCAGAATCTGGAAAATTGAGATTGGGGAATACTGAAATGCAAGGCGAATTGAGCACTCGTTCAGATTTAGTTGCGGGACTTCAGTACAGAAGTGCAGCATTGCAAGAACGATGCGATGTATATCATTTAATTTATCTTATTTTTTTTTTATTGGTAATTTTTAGATGTTGTTGGAAATGAACAGTTCATTAGATTCGGACAGAAGAGCTCTGATGGACCATGTGTCCCAACTACTTTCCCAGTACCACTCTCTCTTAACCCACTCCTTAGAAGATAAACAACATTATCATTTAGAGGAAAAGATCTTCACAGACAAGCTGAATAATTTATGTAGGCAAAAGGAAAAGTTAGAAGAAAAGATTATGGAACATTATCGTAAACTTGACAATGCCTCATCTAAGAAGTAAGCATCAGGCTTCTACATAACAATAATAACAATTAATTTGCAGAAAAGGGTTTGGAGCGACATTAGTGAGGCGGGTTCGAAAAGCAGGTTCCGACATCATTAACAAGGTTCCATCTAGAGTGAGCTATCTATTTAAATAATTTACCAAACTAATATTTTTTTAAATAGAATCGCCGTTCATGGCATGAAGATAGCAGACTAACCCAATCACAATTTACACTTGGCGGAGGTTCTGGAGAATCTGGTGGGAACGATTCAGATAACAGTTTTGATGATGCCCAACGCAGTGAATCTTTTAAAAGGGGCAGCTTACACGGCCAGAAACCTAAAGATGAAATTGCTTTGAGGCGTTCGTATCGCGATTCGTCACATAAAAACAATGCCACAGGTTTGTGACACTAAATTTTTTTTTTTTTTTGCTTAAAGATTTTTTTCAATAGGAGAGTCATCATTTCCTCAAGAGCCAGGGAGTGCTCTTAGTTTGGGCTCGGTTGGGAGCAGAAGAACTGTATATTTATCGGATGATGATCCTGCCCCGGCGTCTTCGTCAGCAAATCAAAATCCACCCCCACTGTTAGTGTACAATCGAATATCAACAGTTTATGGTGATACTCAGAAGAATCCGCAGTCACAGGTGCCCAATTCCACCGATGACGTCGCACCACAAGCGGCACCTGCAGATAGAAATAAATCAGAAACGTCCAAAGAAAATGCAATTTGGTATGAATATGGTTGTGTTTAATGTAAGGTTGTTTTTATTATTTATTTAATTTCCCACTTATGATTAGTTAGAGAAAGTAGCACGTTTTATGTAAAGGTTGTCTTCATTTCATTGCTTTCAGATTAAAAAAGTTGCTTTGCAGAAGGGAAACTTATTATTTAACATTTCATTAAGCAACTGATCAAATATTAATACGTGGATTATTGACAATTTAGTAAATCAAAAACAATTTCCAAAAAAATTAATCTACCTCATCAATTCCTTCTGCAAGCATATTACCAGTGTTTTTGTACTTAGACTGAATTTGGAAATTGATCTCTTTTGATACAGTATTGCACATTAATTTGTCACGAGTCTTTATACCATTTATTTGCTTTTAGTATATGATGCCTTGCATATTGCCTTTTAATGTCAATGTACTATTACATTGCACTAATATTGCTGTAGGATTTAGTGAAAGATGGCTTTCCAGTAATATTAATATTAATTAATATCAATTTGGAAAAGCCAAAATACATGTAATTTAGTATTAATTTGCTTGCCAAATGCGTTATTAATTTACAAAATAATGTATTTCTGTTATCAGTGTGATCCAAGTTTAATTAACAAATCGTGTGTTTTACCATATTGTATTAAAATGTTGGTTTACCAGCTGAAGAATCAATGATAATTGTCGCAGTGCCTATAACTATGTTTTAGCACATTTTATTAAAACAGTAAAAACAGTAAAATGGCTGTTTTAATGAAAATACCTCTTTATTTTGTAATATATACTGAATAATGATTAGAAAGGAAACTTTTCAATATCATCAACAATTTGTTCAGGCTCTCAAGGATCAATTGTGTTATTGCCTGGCTTACTTTTTGATTTTGTTACAACTTGTTCCGTTTCAGACCACCAAGTGAATAAACCTTTCAGATCTTTATCGCACACAAGTTTTCCATTTAAAGGATTTATTATACCGGTTCATTAACATTCATTTTGTAATCATTATCTAAAATTATTAGTATTTACAATTTTAATATATATTTTAATTAAAATTGAAAACAAGCTTTGGTAATATCTACACACAAATTAATTCTACTGAAAGTGGATTGTGAGATGTTTATGAATCACGAAATTGTTTTATAATGATTTGAAAAGACTGCAGAACACTCAACAACTGTAAATTACCAAATTAATATACTGCATGTCATAAGAATGATGCGTTATCTACCATAAACAATGTTTCCATATTAAGTGGAAATACATTCCAAACAGTGAATCGAATTTCCTGAAGAATTGCCTTTGCAAAAATCAATTTTATCTGCAAAAAATTACTTCGTTTCTTGAGAAAATTTTTAATTAATAAAACATCTTACTTCGTTATTTAAGGAATCAGGTAGCTGATTTCTTGGTATTAAAAAGTTCCACATAATCATTTTGTCCTGGAAAAATTGTTTACATATTGAAAATTAATATTTGGCATATTACCTGTTTTGTAAGTTCTTCCGCACAAAAGAAGACGATAATACACTGCGTTACATATGTCAAAATCAAGTAAATATTCATCACAGGGTCAACTACAGAAGTTTGAAAGTAATATGCATAACAAAGACGGATACCTCTAAATAGATTAGTGATTATTAAGACTAATAGTGGCAGCTCATAACTCCTGATTAACAGTTGTGAAGTGTTGAATAATTTATCGTGTAAATATGACGCCAATTTCAGATTCGCTGTGACTTCATTCCGGTTATCGTTTTTAAAAGTTAATTTTATAAATTCATTTAAATGTTTTAGTTTTTCCTTCAACAAAACCGTTCCAGTGGAAAATTGAATGAGCATTAAAGATTGAGCAAAACGACTGAATGCAAAATAGCAAGTTCCAACTTTTCCAGTAACTTTATTGTAAAAGTGTATTATTTGTGGGACCGTTATGATGACGGTGACAAGCAAAATGCAACTAGTTGCTACATCCCACAGGCGGTAAGAAATTTGTAATTTGGTACGCATAAGTTCATCAGCTTGATGAATATTATTGATAAAGATGGCAATATTCTTTTTATATTTCAATGAACAAACATAAATTACTAATAAAGGTATACAATTAAACACTTGAAATATTAGTTGATTCAACCAGAGTTTTTCTTGCCAATGTTGCACTAAACTATACATAAATGGTGTAATTACCATTAACATAAAAATACAATCTATCAGCAGACATTGTTTAGTTGTATACGTTTTTAAATTATTTTGATTTTGTAAAGAAAGTGGCATCATGTGAAACCACCTTGATATTAAGAATAATGAATTTACAGCTTCATATACATCTTTTGCCATATTGAAATATTGTCACTTCTGAAATATTACCTTGTGGTTTCTGTAAAAATTACATTAAAATGACTGCTTTTATATAAATTAGCTTAATAACTTATCAGTGTTTTTATCTTTAATCATGCAATTTAATTTAAATTGAACAATTAGATTGATTTTCAATAAACAAATCAATGAAAATAAGTTTATTCAGCTACAAATAGTAATACTGACAGAAACTGTGAATGTTCCACATATAAAAATTAAAAAACAAAACATTTAGGAACTTAAAAATTATTTTATGAGATTCACACAACAAATCTAAACTTCTTCAGTTACATCAAAGTAAGTGCCGCTAACATTAATCGTCATTCCTGGCAAAATTTCTTTGGGTAATTTCGATATCATTGCCTTTGGTTTCTTATCACTGGTTTTCATGTACCCTACACTCATTGATTCTGTGCTGTGTCCCCACAACAAAGCGCTTTCTCCGGATTTACAAATATGTAAAACCAATGCTCCACCTAATATCTGAGATGTGTTTCTTAAATGTTTTGACTCTGAAAAGAATTATATTATAGTTAATGGTTAATTGAGGAGGCCGACTGCAAAACCAACTTTATCCGTCAAAAAATTTTTACAGTAATCGAAAGAAAAAAAAAACGTTTTACAAAATATTGTTAAACATTTGATCATTTTAATTTTTAAAAATGATTTGGCTGATAGCTAAGATAAATAAAAAAAAAACTTGTCATCATAGCTGCTAGAAATAATTTGTAAAACGTTTTGTCTTTTTGGTTGGTTTTGCGGTGGACCTCCTCAATTTATAAATGTGACCTACTTAAGAACTTATCAGTCATGGATTTGTAAAGATCAGTTGTGGGGCAAGTGCTGTCTTTCAAGTCAACAGCGATCTCTTTTGCTAACTGTGTCTGAATTAGATGCTCTCCACAACCACTCGTAGAAACAGCAACTGCTGCTTCATTTTGATAATTCAAGCTATCTGCCCATACTCCACTGGCGTAAAGAGCAGCTTGACCGACTCGTCCCGGCCGCTTCATCAAAAGTCCGCCTATAAAACCACAAAATTAATTCTTTATTCCACTTTATACCACATTTACCTGAACTGCACGCAGCAGCAACATGTCCACTGTTATCGACACAAACAGCGCCGACAGTATCCATTCGTTTAATCTTAATCTGAGACTCTTCTCCTAACAACTTTTTGTACTTTTTATACTGTCTAATGGCTTTTGGACTAATCAAAGCTTTGTTACTGACCACATTTAGGCCTATCAGTTTGGCATAATTTGTAGCACCTTCCCCGACCAAAAGGCAAGGAGGAATCAATCCCAATGGTAAATGATTAGATTGTTTAACACAAATGTCATAAGCTAATTCTATCGGGTTCTTTAGTTCTCGAACGGCCCCACAACCTCCATATAACAAACTTTTCCCATCCATTACAGATGCGTCAGTTTCAACTTGCCCTGAAGTGGTCAAATTCGAGCCGAAGCCGGCATTTGTCAACGGATCATTTTCTAAAACTGAACAATAAGTGCAGTAAAACTGAACAATAAGTGCAGTAAAACGAATTAACTTAATTCAAATCTTACCTCTAATGGCTACTTTAACTGCTTCTAAGGCTGTACCACCTTCCCTCAGTATCTTTGTTGCTGCTCGGCAAGCTGCTTTTGATAGTTTATTGTATCTCACATGTAACTTTTCGTTGTGATGCCCGGCTCCTACAATAATATTACTTTAGAATTATAAAAGAAAATATAAATCAATTTTATTACCACAGTGCACTGCTATGAAACCACCGGTCATTTTCAGGCAGTAACTTAAAATCGATTTAAATAACTGAACAATAATTGATAATAGATTGGCTTTTCACTGTTTATTACATTGGACATTATTGGTAAGGTTATGTTGAAAATTATTTTAAATTGTAGACTTGTTTTAATTATCTTTTGCGTTTTTTATAAGCGTCCACGATGTGTTATGATTACTTGTGCAAGAATCACAATGAAAAATCGCAAGGTTTATTTACAGTTTAGTTCTTTTTGATTTTTAAGTTGGTCACAAATATGTGCCATGCGCAGAATGCACCATTATTTCTGCCGCCGAAATTGATTGCTTTATAGGTTTTGCAAGTGTTAATTGATATTAAAAAAATCACAGTTTTTAAAAATGTGCCAACATTAATGTAAATCTTAACAACTTTTTTCCGATACTTTTATATTTTAAAAAAGATTTGGGATTGAAAGTATTTTCTGACTTGAATATGTATTTTTCTTATATTGTTTGAAATGTGTAAATGACCCATGCGCAACATGTGCGCAAGCACGCTTCCTTTTTTGGTTGAAAACTGTGATATATGCTTAATTCATTTCGCTGGCGTTAAGTTATCTGTGGCGTTAAGGTAGCTAGTTCGCTTGGTTTGATTCTGCGCTAATTCAAATGGTAGGAGAAAATCGTGCGCTTCAATTCAATTCAGTTTATGACAAGTTTTGCGTGTGGGTTATAGCGTTTGTGCTCGTATTACGGAACTGAATTTTTTTCGCACTTTACGCATTTTTCAATTACAACAGTGTCGAATTCTGACAATTTTCGCGAATCAAGTGAATTCACGCGGGTTCAACACAAAACAAATTTAAATCGCAATGTTGTGTTTTTAAAAACAATACCATATGATTGTTCTTCGATTTCCAATGAGCGCTATGTGAGGTAATAACAGAAAATTTATCTATTATGCTGAATCTCAGTTGGTTAAAAAGTAAAAGTACCTCCACCTGTGGCTAATTATTCTTTTGAATTTTGTTTCGGTTCCGCCAACTTAAATCCGCATTCGCTGAATGTTTATGTGCGGAGACATCAATTTCGGGCACTTGCTGTTAATGACATTAATCGACAAAAAATGTTTCGGAAGGGCGCGTCAAAGTTTCCAGAATGTATTTATCTTCTTCGTAAGGCTACGCGACGAAATTGGGTTATTTAAAAGGTTTACTTTTTTGCATCGACACGTTCTTTGCGAATTAGATTAATCACCAGTTACATAAGAGAAAGGTGCTTCAATTTTTTTCCTTTAGAATGTGCCCCCCTTTTGTGATTTTTTGTAACCTCCAGGTTTAACACAATGCAACTGAATTTTCCTGAAAACTTGCATTTAATAATTTTTTTCTCTTCCAAACCAACTTTTCGAACCGAACTTTGTTTAGGTACTTTTGAACGTTCTACATAAAATATAAAATTTTAAAATTTTATTAAGACAGTCCCCAAAAAGTCGATTAACCGCTCAAGAGTTCGGAAAAATAACAAGAACAATAATTGTAGTCTTTTACTATGTAGGTACAACTTTGTTATAAGTAACACTTTTTTGTAATTTGAAACATTTAATCGCAAAATAAATAAGAAATCTAAGAGCTACGATTGGTTCAATCCCAAGTACAGAAGTTTTGATAACTTGGCAGTGAAGAAGGGTTTAACACCAATTAGCAGAATAGTTAACGGCAGATTTTGTTTGAACGGAAGTAGCACTTGGAACAGTAATAGTGTTTCTATAAAGTAGCTTTGGAATTAAGTTTAAAAACGTAAATATTTATAAATTTATTGGCTTGTTGAAGGTGTTTTTTGCTCCGTTTTTATTTTGCACCATTTTTGCAATTTAATTAAATTAATGTAGTTTCAATATGTATCATAATGGTATATTATGCAACGAGTTTATAATTCACGAGAATGAATTTTACGATCCCGACCCGTCAATAGAGAGTTGGAATAAATTCATTCGAGTGAATTATATACGAGTTGCATGCACTATTTTTTTACGATTAAAAAAACATTAATTATTATGCGCTACTATTTGTATTTTTAAATGATAGTGGTTGTAATATCAGCTGTCAATAAGCGACTGTTTATGTTGATATGGTTACCAAATAAAATATTGTGGTGCCATTGGTTAATTTAGTTAAGGTTAGGGGGTTTTATACTCATTTTCGTAAACCGTAGTCCTTTCCAAATCTGTACTCCAAAAATACTCCTTTGCATTTTTTTGTACTCCTTTGTACTACTAAAAATATAAAAACTATAACAATCATTACATGCAACCTTTTATACGATTGTTACATAAATTTAAAATTTCAGAATTACTATTAATTTCTATATGGTTTTAAAAATGTATAATCCACCATATCCCAATTAAACTCCATTCGTACTCCTTTTATACAAAAAATAGTTGGTCACCTTAATTTAGTAATGTTATAATAAAAACTGATATTCATTTCGATAGAGGTACCGCCCATTTAGTAAGAACATTAAAACATGAGAAAAAACATTTGTGTTGATAATTTGATGATTAACAGACACTTTCATTATCAAGGTAAAGTAATGTTTTATGCAACGACTCTATAGGGTTACATGGTGGCAGCGCCCCGAAGAGTATAAATGACGACCGTTAGCTACTGCAGTTTGCACTCACTTACGATTTATCGCAGGATCCCCAACCAATTCATTGGTATGGCAGATACGTGGGATTGCGAGCGAGGCTTCCGCCTGTTTAAAAAAACCTACTGCCGCCGTCTTCCTACATTCTTCATAAATTTTATTTACGTCTGCTTTGTTAATGCCCCTCGTAAAATTAATCTTTCGACAGCTTTAGTCGATACGGGGACTACTCGTACTACAGTTGAAAAATAAACAATTGGTTTATTTACATTTCTTTAAAGGTGCGCTCTACACTTACGCGAATGCTATATTTAGTGACCAGACACGTAATATTGGCAAAAAACGAAGTAGATAAAATATTTTTAAAATAATTCAATATCATAATACTAAACTTTTAGTGTGATTCAGCTGTGTGATTGACAATTGTGCAATGCATTCCATATCCAACTGTACTACGATGGTAAAATTAAAGAAAACTACTATTCAGTAAAGAAAACTTTATTATTATTAAGCCTTTGCAAAAGAGTATGAATAAATGAATGTAAAAAAGTTGTCGGTTTAAAATTTATATTTTTGAAATTTTGGTTTGGAAGTTACGAGTAATTTAATGTTTTGCGGCCTCATTTGCCGACCGATTTTGTTCATTAGCGAATACCGTTTTTAAATCATTAGTTTCTGCTCACTTATCGGCCTTTTAGAGTTAAATAACATATACTTCCGTCCAGTTAATGGCAGTTAACATTAAATGCGATATTTATTGCGGCAAAGGAAAAGTCGGAAATGTTAGGATACGGGATTCGTTCAGGTAATCAGCAAAGTTGCAGTATTGAATGGGGAAAATGTACCATTTATTGGAATTCACTTGAATAACTAATAATAAAAAGTTTAACTGCAGGAGCATTTTGAATGTGAGAGATTCTACTTACATCCTTTGTATTTACATACGGATTATTTGCGCTAGGTTGAACACCGTTAGGATGGATTTTCCGACTTAAAGCAACTAGGAATGTTTGCGAGGATTCACAAACGTTTCGCAAAAATATGTTTTGTTTTAAAATGAAATGTCTACGATGCTTATTTCTGAACTTCTCAAGTTAATTGCAAATGCACTACGATTAAATGAAATTCACTTTATAATAAATACATTTAGCTTAAATTTCCCCCTAAACACTCCTGTTTTTTAAGAAGTAAACTTAAAGTTGCAATAATTGCATTATCAAACACTTTTGACGGACTACGCAATATCGTCGATGTCCATAATCGCTGACAAATTATGAACCTGTCGCATCAAACGTTTTGACATTGGTTATATCAATTGAAGGGCTTGGGGCAATAAGGCTACATGCCCCATGTAGTTATTTTTGAGATATTAATTGTTGAAGATTCGGCTAAATCCTAAAATTAAACCTGATGAATTTATAACATTCAATGTCATAAGAAATTTGTAATTAGAGTAGGTATATTTAACTATGCTGAGTTGATTTTTAGTATAAATGAAATAAAGTGTAATTTTGTAAATTGTGGCTTGTATTCTTTTTGATAAAAAATAACATTATGTTTTTTTGCAAATTAGCTTTTATCTTCACTATTGTCTGAAAAATTGTTGTCGAAATTTTTGGGTTCATTATCTGTTACCTTCTCAGTGGTATTTCCTGGTATAGCTATAGCAACCCCTATTTCTTGATAATAAGTGTGATATAATGAAGGAATGTAGGGAATCAGTTGTGCTACATTTTTTAATTTGTTTGGATTCAGTGAAATTATAGTAGAGATATGACCGATAAAATTTACAATAAAATATTTTGAGAAAAACGATACATGCCACATAAAAAGTTTAAATTACCTGTTCAGACTCATCTGGTGAATATTCTTCACTACTTTGGAATTGCATATAAACCTCGTCTAACACACAATCATCAGAGTCGAAATTACAACGTTCATTGCTGTTTTCAATATTAAAATCAAATTTTCTCTTGGCAGAAACATGTGAGCACAATGTCGCCATGATGAATTTACTTGTGGCTTGTGCTGTTAGTACACAGATATTTTTGCATATTTTGCAAAATTAATAACACTATGGGGCAACAGTGACTTTATTCTTGGGAGAATAGCTATTACAAAAATAAGAGACCTGTAGAACATCACACAGTGATGTGTAGCATCAATTATCTTCGATAAATGGTATATTTTAATACTCATTTAGAATTGGAACTTATGTCGTCAAGTAAAATTAGATTTTCTCGAATTTGATGAGATAAGATCAACGGAAAGATATTGAAACCAACTTTTGTGTTAACTTTTTCGTTAAATTAACGCGTTTGCTCCACTCACGCGTAACAATGTCTCGATTATTAATCGCTCTTATTAACGCACATGTTGATTAAATAAAACTGTTTTTCTACTTTGGTATCATAAGTGAGTTTTTGTGAAACTAAAAGTAGTGTCACGAAGGAACTTTTTGTGAAACCGCTTTTGTTTTTTTTTTTGATAATTATTACGTTGGTATTGCTGTGATACCGAGTTCCTGTCAAGGTCAAGCCAAGTGTACAGCTTAATTCTTCTATGATTTATTCACAAAAATATCAAACTCGAGATTTAAATTTGAACTTTTAGTTGACATATGACACATGACAAATACCAACACAACCAGTACCTAATCCTAAAAATCTCTAGAATATTTAGAAAGCACAATTTTCAAATTTTCATGAAACTAAGAGCACCAAAGTAGAAAAAATAGTATATTACACTCGTTTTATAAGACGTATTGTCGCACTCATGACATTGGAGCACTCATGACATTGGAGCACTCCTCGCTTCGCTCGTCGTTCCTCAAACTTATTCGTGCGACAATAGATCGTCTTATAAAACTTGTATAATAATATACTATTGTGCTTTACGATTATGTAACCACGTAATTAAATTTACAAAAAGCACGCTATTAAATAATTTGCGTGGAAAATATAAATATTTTTCTAAATTGTGGCTTTTATTTTTAAAACTTATCCCATTGAAGTTGTACAATTTTCATTAGTCGTGTTATCTACTGGCTTCAATTTAATCTTAGTGTCTTTTTTCCTTCTTTTTCTAAAGTGGAGTAAAGAGAAATCGTCACAATGTTATCATTGCGCGACAGCGCTTGGAACAACGTCCCTCGAGCATACCGTGCTTCTACACACGAAATTAACGTTTAAAAATTACAAGCTTCACAAACGGTTCGCTTGATGCACTTTTTAGCGACCGGCAGATTTATCGCACAATATTTTTCGCATCACGCAACGTAATTAAAAACCCTTTTTTATCAAATAAAATGTTGCGGTTCTGTTAAGTTAATGAAGTTCTGTTTAGCATTTTTTTCTGCGAGGTCGGAGTAAATTGGCCACATTTACTTTTACCAAACCAGACGCGATAAATTTGAAAAACTCGGCGAGTTTTCGGACGTGTTTCAATTAATGAAATGCGGTTTAATTAATGCACAATCGAAATGACCGGCCGTGTCATTTATTAACTAAACGCAAAAATTGTTCTTGTGTTTTTAGTATTTGTTTAGTTTTAATTCCTTGTTTTAATTTAAAAAAATGTGTGAATGTAATTAGTACCCTTATTGTCAATGCAGCAAATGTTAGAAAAATTGTTATAGGGTGGATCAAATTATTGTGATAATTTTTTTCTTTTAAAATCTTTATTTAAAATAGAACTTTGATTGTTAAATTATTGTTTACCATTGAGGTCTTTATGCTGAGGTGGTAAACAGCTATTATCCAAGCTTGCATTCACGATTTGTTTTGTAGGATGTTCAACGACTGATATTAAAAAATTAATTAACAGTGATACGACAAAAATGAGAAACCTCCTTCTAAATTTACATAAATTAAGTCAACCAGCACACGAAATAAATGCTAATTAGTCGCTTAAGCGACCTTCACGTTGAAAAAACACTGCGCACATGTCCAAAGTTGGTATCGGTATTATTTATGCAATTATTCTAATTTCTTGAATTTAAATTCGATTTCTGGTTATTGCAGGTTATTCCCCACATGCACCAATGTTGTTGCAACCAAGTGCGCTCGTTGCGGAAGCCGGTGTGAAATCGTCAGACCAAATTGAACAAAGTTCGGAGAAAAGGAGCGAACCAGCACACACACATATTCTGGACTATGCTCCGGCCCCGGGATGGAGCACTCACGTTACGGAAGAGGGCAGGCTGTATTATTGCAAGTAAGCGATTTTCAGAACATATAATAATGTAAATGTGTTTCGGAAAATGTGAGCGGATAAAAGTTTCTGGTTAAGGTGGATTAATGTTTGCACAAGCCGCTTTCTGTTAGGGCATTAGTTGCCAGGGGTTCAAACAGTATTTGCTCAACACTGGTGTTATTGATTCGCAAATTTATTTACTTTATTTTTACGTAATTTACACATTCGAGAATTGTTGAGGTAATTTGAGGTAATTTCGAAGTTTTGTGATGACGCGAAAAGTTCAAAATCACCAAATTACGGATGCGACAGATAATTACCACCAAGAAATATCAAAATACACACTGTCTGAGATATAACTTTCAAGGGCTTGGAAAATGTAATGTAAAATAAATTTTTTTTCACAGCTTTCTAACCGTTTCTGGAATTAAAAAAAAGTGGTAAGAGTAATAATTATTACATAACAGTTTTTGACATCCACATTGTTTGAAAAAATGTCAGAATAAACATAATATAATAATTCTTAACTTTGTACAGCGAATGTTTCTTACATTTTGTTTCATATTCCTAGCGGTTTTCAAGTTATAATCAATTTAACGTTCTTGTTGTGGCTCTATTTTTCCATCGACTTTGCTCATTAATAAATGAGGATTGTGTACCTTTGTGTCAAATCTCGTTCAAAAATTATGTTTTTTTTTTGACACACTCACAAATAAGTGAAACTAAATAAATAATCAAACATACATAAGTTGACTTGAAAATACAGTCGAACTCCTCTATAGTGATGTTCGAAAAGCCATGGAAAAACATCACTATAGAGAAACTTCACTATATAGAATTCACGTATAATTTTACAGTTTTGACAGTCAATTTAAAAACCAATCGATATGCAAAATGAAACAAAAAATTAAGATTTATTTTGTTTGAAAAAATATTTGTTTATTTAGTAATAAACAATTTCATCATATGTAATTGAATACTTACATAACGTACTTATTGATGAAAAAATCTGTCCAAAGTTGATTGCACAGCAGTATTTTTAAAAATGAAAATTCCCATAAGTAAGGAATTTGCCAGAAATTCTTCTAAGAATAATCACTATATAGAGGTTTAACATCATAATATAGAGGTATTTGTATATGCAAAACTTGCAAAAATGCACGTTCCAAACAAAAACATCACTACAGAGAAAAAATCATTATAGAGGAGGTCACTATAGAGGAGTTCGACTGTATATTCCCAATCACACATGCCACTTTTGACATTGCTGTCGATTAATTTTGATCACAAATGTTTTGCTTTTGCTGTTTTTGCAAACATATCCGTAAGAGATTGTTGATTATGATTGACTTTGAAAGACATGACAGATTTAAATTCGCCGCATTTTTTCCAACACTTTTTTTTACGGAATGTACCTGACAAACGAAACTAGGTCCCAACCTTCTCCACCCGGCTTGGTTCTGTGGTCGATAGGTCTGTAGTTAAACAGAAAAAAATGTATTCTTGCAGCATTGATAATTTGATATTCACGCCGATAAAGGAATAAAATTAAAAGCTTTCCCCTCTAAAGCACGTACAGTTTTAATTTCACAAACCACAAAAAATCAGTCTTTTATTAAGGATCGGACCGTTTCTGTGCATTTCTGCACGATTTTCTTTTCGGAATTTTAACGAAAGATTCACAACCCGATATGTAAATGCTTTGCTTTCTTTAAAAAAAAAGTAGAAAGTTTTTACGCTCAAAAATGGTATAAGTTAACCGGTTAACAAAAGTACCACTCCAGATTATTCGAGGGCAATTTACTTTCAATCGAGAGCCGAGCAGAATTCATTTGAACTGTGTTATTTCTTTTAGTAAAGCAAACCGTTTTTTCCGAGACTGTTTCAACTCAAAATCGGCATATATAGAGAAAAGATGCCCGGAGGTTTTGGCACTTTCTCCGTGGCTGTCGCATTTGGTTTAACCTTGTATGGTCTTATAATTTTTAACAATAGAGAAACTTGATTTTATTCATATATTGAAAGATATTCTTTGAACTTAAAGAACAGGCTGCAAATTTAACAAAACATGCTCGAGGAAAGGTTCCTTGCATTTCTTATCTACAATCTGTTTGATATCGAAGTTACTTGCTGAATAAAATGGTAAAACCTCCGAGGAGTTGCGTCTTACAGTAAACGTGCCTCGAGCAAAAATTGGTACTTATTGGATTACAGTCGGTCGAAATGTTTGCCTATACTCACTGATGTGATCTTTATAACAAATTTAATGCGCATTGAATAAAAATATTTTTAATGAAAATTTTAAATTATCGCAAAAGTAATTAATCTAAGCCAATTAAAATTTTTTGGATTTGATTGAATGTCTAACGGCGATTAGCATGTAATTAGGAGCTGTATTTTTTTCTTTCTTTAGATTTCCGCCAACAGCGATTAGCTTCTTCAAGGGGCACTTCCGGAACCGTATTAATAGATTCTTAATTTTATTTTTAACTAAGTAATCACGTCTGAATATCCCCTCAATTTTTTAAATAGTCCCCTTTTGATTTGATCGTTAACGAACGGTGTGAAGTTGTGGTATTAATCTGCCATTGCCGTACATATGGAAAGGTTGTGTAAAACGGCATAGTTTCCGAAATAAAATTTTATTTGGAAACCAATTATCCATTTAACCCTAAAGCCGCGTTTACAGTTGTATCGCAGTTGCTAACTTGTACAAATTTTTGCACTAATTCTACACCAAATAATGAGAAACTCGTATTCACCCGTATTGCACTAATTCTACATCAAATAATGAGAAACCCGTATTCACCAATAACTTTTTAAATTTTTGGGATAAAATAATTCAAAAATGCCGCTAACTTGGGAATGGGTCAGATCGCATCACAATTGTTGATAAAACAATAATAATAACAAATTTGTCTTTTTCACAATTTGTGTTTGTGTTTTTATTAACTTGGCATGTGATTATTTTATTGTTATAATAACTTGCTACAAAGATTGTAATTCTAACAAAAATCTTTTTTCTATTTCGAGTTAACACACAATATTTATCTATAAAAGTCTTTAAACATCACATCTAATAATAATAATTCAAATTCGGCTAGTTTCATTATCAAACCTAGGTTATAGTATTATTATAAACGACAAAAATTAGCCACGTAAATACAATGAACTTGGATTTCAAGATATAAATAATTTTGCACTAAGTTTACCATTACAAATTACCTTACCAAATTGCACTTGTAAATGCAGCTTTGTTAGCATAACCGTTTTCTTTCAAAATACAAACTAATAATTTCAAAATACAATAAGTACAATAAAACAATTTGGATTCAAAAATAGACACACTAATTTGCTGTACTTATTTGTGCAGTAACGGGAAGTTAATAAACGATTAGCAGAAATTATATCAACATTGCAAGAAATAATAATCCAAAACTTCCGATGAGTGAGAAATTGCACATATTTTTTTAAGATTGCAAAAAACAGTGTCACGGTAAAACAAGTTACAAGTAAAAAATAAATTTGTTTCGACAGTTGTACGGAATGGCACTTATAAAAGCGGCCAGAATTCTTCTACGTTTCTTGACGATATTTTTATCCGTTTTAAATATGCACCGCCTCACTTTCCGCGGGGTAGGGTCGTAGGTACGGTTCTCTACAACTCTATTGAAAGAAAATAAGTTTAAAATCCGTTGAGAATTTTAAGCAAGACATTCTGACGTTTGAACATAGTTAACGTTACTTGCAACACGGCTCTTTAAATACAGTTACTGAAAAATAAAATTTCAATGGAATTAAAGCGAAGATAATTTTATATTGAATTCCACACATTTTTCATTTCACACTGGCATTCATTTAGTTTCGACGGAAATGTGTGAGAAATATTTTTATTTGACTGCATTGCATTGAGTCATTGAGGATCCAATTTTTATTCTTACACGAACATGCTCTCATTAAATTCACAATTTTTTCCGTTAATATCGAAAACCCTGAAAAGTTTCTCAGAAATGGAAAGGGATTTCCCGTTTGAATTTTGTCAATAAAGAATTACTAATGTCTGGCGTTGCCACCAAAGATAAGAACGCCTTCCCAGACTTCCGCAGTTTTACAAAAATTCATTGAAAATCAATTTAATAAGAGTAGCTTTCAAAATTGGCGGCAGCCACAGCAACTGTTTTAGTAATTTACCTAATTCTCCTCTATGTGCAAATTAAATTTGACAACGAGAATTTAATTCAACTTGAAATTACTCGTCATTTGCACTGTGAATAGAAAGATTATAAAGGCAGTTTGAAACTGTGCTCATAAAACTAGAATTAATAAAAACTCTGCGTCATTATGATTCATAATTAGACCCCCTTTTAATTCGGCAAATTCAAATATAACAGTTATTTTTGTTACAAGTTCCGAAAGTGACACTTATCGTGCGAGGAGTGTTCACAACTCGTTCGAAAGTGTTATATTGAAGCTCGTGTGAATTTTGCATACTCGTCTGCGTTCGCTTCGACTTGTTTCCACAAAATCCACCCCTCGCACTATAAGTGTCAATTTCGGAACTTGTAAAAATCCAGCAAATTCCAAAAACCCAATTATTGCTTGCAATGACTCAAAATGATCGAATTTGAGCTCACAAGGATCCAAACAATTCGATTTGCCGTTATCTATATATTCATGGACAGAAAAAATGGATCGACGCTGGAAATCTAATAGCGACGTGGAGTCGGCGATATTAAAAAATGCACATCTACCTAAACGTATCGCTTCCGCCATAAAACTTTTATTATTTTCTAATAAAAGAAGTCGAAGGTTTCATTTATGATTTTCAAGAAGCGTCGCTAAAAATACACGATATAATCAGATTTCGAAGTAATGGTAAGGGATGATTTTTGCATGGGTTTACCTTTTTTAGTTTGAAGGTTGCAAGTTTACAAAAATAACGATCGAAGCTTCAACAGAATTCCGTTTTGTTTCGAGTTCGTTAATCAAAGCTTTGAACGAGCAGAAATGAACGGTAAAGGATAGACAGTTGCGTCAGGTTATTTAACTGTGTGTAACTATTGGTCAAGTTATAAAACCGATCGTTTTTAATCTACAAAAATGGAGGGTTTAGTTGAACTTGCATAAAAAAACTGATTTCATGACCAGACCACCTATATATTGACAGAAACTGAATTTATATGAGCACTTGCAACTCGAATGATTAAAAGATATAAATCTTGTGCCGTTGCTATTAAACAGACTTATTTCACCGAAGCTCGCCGTCGAATCAATTTTTAACTATTTTAAACCTTGTGCGGTAATTAACTTTGAACTATTTATGGCCAATACACAGTTTTTTGAATAGTAATAGTGATTTATTTTATCCATATTATTGTGCAATGTTAGCGCGGTATTTATGACCGAAACTCGCGCTGACCGCGGTGTTTGTTATCGCTGTGATTGACTGTAGCGAGCCATGCATTATCTATTATTCTTTATTACTATTATTATTATTATTATTAGCCCCGACGTGATCATAATAAGTGCATTCCACTGTATTTTCATCAATTAAAATCTACTTGATAGAAAAAAGTCTTTACACAAGCTACATGCACAAAAAAAGTTTCAAGAGTTGAGGAAAACGACGTAGTCGGTAACCTTTCTTCAAGTCTTCAATAAAATCGCGTTTTTTAAATCGAATTTTACAGCTGAAACGATTTTGTTGTCTTGCCTTGAGAACTGTTGTGTTTTACAAATTGCATTGTGGTCTTATTCCACTTTAAGTCAAGATGGTTCTTTTGCGTTGGCGTTCTTTTGGCGTTTATGTCACACACAATAGTTGTAAAAGCTCTAAGAAATTATTAAACACATTAATAAAATGTATCTTAAAAAATAAAGTTTGTAGATATGAAAACGAGACAGCATCGATGTTCTTCTCACGAACTCTCATGTAATGACGGAACCGAAACAGTTTTCCTGATTTTTCTACAGCCTGCGGGAACTTCAAGTGAACTTTAAAACTTTTGCGCCCACATTTTAATTTCATTTGCATATGCGTTAATTAAAAGTTTAATATCCGAACGCACTTAAACTTTATTGTGTAATGTAATTTTTAATTTACTAAATACTCGTTTATTTTGCATTAGAATAGGGATTTCAGAAAATTTAATTTCCGGGCGAAAAGTTTCGATAAATGCGTAATTTTTTAACTCTGCGACAGTGTTAAGAAAGCACTTAAGATGATAAATTTAAATCCCGAGTGTAAAATGAGGAGAATATCTTCTTGTTTTTAATTAATTATTTTAGTTTAACTTACAATTACTAATAGTCGAAATGTATAAATAAGAAGCGTACAATGATGAACACTTTAAATGTTGCATTCCTAATTGTAAGAGATGTAGATCGAAAAGATACGTTTAGGTGCATTACTTTGGTGACAAGATAGTTGCGAAGTTCACCCATCAAGTGTGGCGAGTAATTTGAAAGAAAGCTCGAGATCAATGAACAGTTGATTGTAAGCGATGCGTTTGGAAAAAAAAATGAATGCAAGAAATATTTAAATGATTAAGGTCATCCTGTTTTTAACCCTTTTTAATTTTAGTCTCACTTTAATTTATATTCTTCGTGTTTAAATAATTTTCGCATTCTACTTTCTTTATTACTTGCTTCTTTCTATAGGTTTTTTGTTGTTCTCCTTTCATTTCTCTTTTTATTATTAGGTGATACTGCGAGGTTCTATTATGTCTCGTTTTGCTTATTTACTTTTTGCGATTTTTATTATTCTTCCTTTTTTATTGTCTTTTCGTTTATATATCATAATAACTGCGGTTGTTTTATGACATTTAAGATTCATACTTCAAATACGCCTTGTTTTGCTTATTTATTTTGCATGATTGCCTCTGTATTTCCCTGTTTATTTTCATTTAGTTGCTGCTGTTGTTTTGCGTATGTAAAATGGTCCTCCTGGTAATTTTATTTGCGCTTTATAGCCTGTTTTACATGAATCCTTGCTAGTTATACTTTGTCGAACATGTTGAGAAAGTATACCTACATACATTCAATTAATAAAGTTAATTTAAAAACGTAACACAGTTGCTATTGTGTGTAGCGGTAGAGTTTGACTAAAGATATTCTGCGTTTACGACTTTAAACCGCAATCAACTTTTACTGATGATAATGAGGGTTCACTGCAGGGTGCCACAATGCTGGTTGCTTTAAAAAATATTTTTGCCGATACTTCAGAACCGTACTTAAATATTTCAACTTTAGTTAAGTTCAGAACAAATAATCAAATACAAGTCATAGAATTCATCAAGTATCTAAGTTAATCAATAACCCCACATACCTACCTAATTATTAGAAGAGGTTTAATGTTTACTCATATTTATATCTAAGCATCAAGAAATTTATAAAAATTTACCAAATACAGCCCTGGCCACTTCTGCCCATGTTGATTATTACGGCTTACCTACTTTTATGGCCGGATCACTTATAGTATTGTAAAAGGCACAGTCATAAACGCAGAATATCTTTAGTCAAATTCTAAACTTCACCGTAGTTTCAAACCTTTTAATTACATTGCCCTTTGCATTTTCAATCAAATCGCTTAATATTTTTTGTTTATTTCGATTTTTGTATTGTTTCAAGGACATGAAAGAAAAAATTCAATTCATTTTGAAATCTTATTATATCGAATTGATTGTAGTGTATAAGGAAAACGATTAAAACTTTCATAATCAATCTTAAAAAAGTTATTTATTGCATTTTGCTTTCAAAGGCTTCGATTTACATCCAAATTTGTCGCGTTTCTAAATTGGCCCGCGATTAATTGATGTAATTAGTTTTTGACTAGCGTTCACCGAAACTTTTAAGACTTGATTAAAATCGAAATTTTTAGCTTTCGTTGTTACCCCTTGAAAGTGAAGACACAAGAAAGAGGAAAAAATTCAGTTCATTTTATGATCAGATCAAATTTTTTACAAATAAATATTTAGCCTGTTACCCTCTTCAGGGATTTCCGTAAATGCTTGGCGGGTATGCACTCGGTGTAATCAAGAAAGGCAAAAAATTTCCGAGAGTGTTTTTCTCATCATTTTTTAGTTTCGCCCGAGTACAGCTGCTTTAGCTTCGCATCTGAACGAAATTAAACCTCCCATCAAAAATGATATGTAGATAATAAATTTTTCTGAACTAAAAATAACCAAAATCTCAATTTGATTTTAGTGATCCAATATTGACGATTTTTTATTAGATTATAAAATGTAATTCTTTATTTTTAGTTCAGAATTTGTTGAACATTGCAGAACAAAAATTGTAATTTGTATTGCGACCGAAAAACGAAAATGTTTACTGCAGGTTGATTGGGTTATATTTTGGAGTGTTTATTATAAAATTAAGTGTTGCACGATTTAGATTGAAGTAATGAATCGTTGGCTTTGAGTGATTTCAGTCATGAAATGGAACGTTTTCGTGCTCAGAAATTGTGTTATAATGTAACTGAACGTAAAGCTGTGACATTAGAATATTATCCTCCGTTATAAGCACAAAGGATACGTCTACAGATTTGCTGCAAATTAGAATATTAACATTAAATTATGTTATAAATTTGCTATAAAATCTTCTTGTAACCGTTTCAAATATGAAAACATATTAAACTGTTTCGAGTTTTGCATTATAATAGGTATGCGTTTTATAAAAATAAGTATTTATTTCAGTGCATAGTTTTCACATACCAGCGTCAGTTCCGATCGTTAATTTATTCCTTGTGCAAATTCTGCCATTTCCCCATTCTTGTCTAAATAGAAAGTTAGAAATTTATGGCATTCGTAACCTGACGGTTTTGAAATTTTTGCATTACTTCAAAACTTAAAAATTACCTCAACTACAAAAAATTTGCAAAGTGATGCTCGAAAACTATTACTTAATGTGTTTCTACAGATCAGGAGTCTCACTTTTCCTAAAATGGTGATTGCGTCCTAAAATTGCTGCTTACTTAGGTAAATCTTCCGGATCTCAATTTATATACCGGACACTGTTTTCGCCGCAGTTTTGCCACAGTAGTGGTTGATGCTGGTGGTGGCATCACCTCACTAAAACGCGACGGTGAATGGAAATTTACGACAGTGGCCAAAAGTTCCATTGACAAATCAATTCGAAATAAAGTCAACGTGGCCAATCAAATTTTAAATTAATTGAATGCAGCCATATCAATAATTTACTGCAATAATTACTACATTAACATCGACAATGACATCCACCAATATTAATTCAAAACTGCCAAATGTGCAGCCGCTGCATTTTAATAACTGAAGAAACTAAAAGTGGTTTGCAAAAGTAAAGTAAAAAATGCAGACAAAATTAAATAATTCCAAATTTTGCCAGAAATGGCCATATAAGAAATAAGTACCATTACCAAAGAAATTGGGGAATAGAAACAAAAACCAATGCTTTTTTTACAGAAAGAGAAATAAATAATGTTCTTTTAGAGAATGAATTATTTTATTTTATAGTTTTGTTATTTTGTAGATATGCTTTCTTTTTCTTAGGGGTAATGTCCTAAATTTTTGAATAAATGACCTACTTTTTTGTAATTGTCCTAAAATCCTAAAAAGAATTGATAAATTATTGGTGGGATCCCTGCAGAATATTCTAAGATTTGTTAATGACAATTTATAATTTTTCGTTTTTCGGCCCTAAGCTATAGCTTGTGTAGCTTATACGTAAATCCTGCACTGATTTTAACATTTCTTAGTGGTTGTTACATTTACCATACTCAATTTCAAATTTTCACTTTATTCCAAATCTTAAAAATTAACTACAAATTAGCACCAACCATTTCAAAAACTCCTCAAATGATGCGATAGTCGAGAATTATTATGTAACGTGGTATACAGTCTATCCTGACATTTCTTAGTGGCAATTACCTTTGTGTTCTGCCAGAATAAGTAAATTATATTTATTTTTAAAAAACGTTTCTTTCCCTTTTACATTTTCTCATAAGCAAGAATGCAACGGTAATTTGCATTTATTACATATTTTTGTGTAACGCAATAACCACAAAAAAAAACGAATTTCCTTTAACCCGATTAAATTAACGGAATACTTGAGGATCCTGTTGCGGTCCGCCTGCCCTGTTTACAGCATCTGCAACAATATTAATTATCAACTTGAAATTTTCGTTAATTCGCCCTTTGATGCAGTTCACTGCGAAAGAGAAAATTCCGTCGAGGAATTTTAACGATAATGGGTAAAATGAACGTTTCATCAAGCACAAAAAATGCACAATATGAATTTCATGAAACCACAAGTCTGGTAAAGCCAGCTTGTTATTTTTTGTTTTCAAGCCAGTTTTCAAGCACGTACTTATCACGCGTAGGGAGATGCCCGAATTTAATTTAATTTTGCTGAAAGCGTTTTAAAAATTTTGCTCTTTCGATGCAAATAGACAGTGACGTAGGCGAGGCTTATTTTTGCCTATAAAAATTTTATTGTTCTGTAAAACCTTGCGTTAAAAATAAATTGAAAACAGACTGCTTAAAATAATTTTCTGAATTATCCCGAAATTTGGAATGTTTAACCGTTCAATATTGCCACACTCCACCCATTCACCAAATTTCAATTTGTTTCCGACCAAATTGCAAACAGGGGCTGGCATTTTGACACAACTTTAATTAACAAGTTTTTCTTGGTTAATTATGAAAATGTTTACACGACGTGCTACAACATTTAAGTGGCGCTTTAGAAGAACCACACAATTTCATAGTCTCCTAATTCAAGTCGTTATCCCCCTGGGCAGGAGCAGTTTCCTCAACTAATTGGCTAACGTTCTGTTGCAGTGACAGCTAGTGGTTAGAAATTTTTCAAATTGTTTACTTTGTACAGTAACAATTTATTCATTTAACTACAATATTTAATCAAAATTGGAGAAGTACAGCTTGAAATATAATTATGTCGCTAAGCTTAGGCCAGCCCATTCTGCTATTATGATAAATTGGTGAAATTCTAATGCGTGATGGTTTGCCGAAAATTGTTGACATAAATTATGTTTGTAGCTGAACATACATTAGCCGAACCTTTTAAAGTCGAAAAGGATCAATAAATTAGATCCTTTGTGGATCACTGACGGTTTGAGTACAATTCAGAAGCGAATGAGACGAAAGAATAATAGTTATCGAATTTATTGACAACTTTTGCAAGAAAATTTTATTTATAAGCCCCCAGACGATTTGTTTAACGTCGAAAATAAAAGCGCGTAATGACCACTTGTGCAATGTTTTTTAATTTCACGTTTTCAATCGTCGCTAATTAGATTTTATTCGTGAGCTCAATTTCTAATCTTAAAGCACATGAATGGGGCCGTTTTTAATCCGATCATCCATCCTTCTGGGACGATGATTGCGCAAGTTTCGCTTTTGCAATGTAAATCGTTCAAATAAAGAATTTAAATTGTAAATAACGCAATCAAGACGGATATTTGGTTAAAAAATAAGTTTCTCCGGCCATTAATCATAAATTTTTGCTACAGTTCACCTCGTTTTAATTCCTGAATTTAATTAACAGTTTTATCAATTTAATTTTTGTGGAAATTGCTTAATCGATACAGAAATTTAGTTTGCAAAATTAAAGAATTGAAGGTTAAATCCGGATAAGAGTACCGCACCCAAACGATTTGGTATGCAATTTTCGAATCATCATTTCAACGAAAGTAACTCTTAGCATTATGCATTTCTCAAACCAGGACAATGCCAGGAATAATTAAGTTTATTTGAAAGTTTTACTTTTACTATCAACTGCATTTTTGGGTAATTGCAAATTGTAATTGTTGTACTAAATTAAAGTAATATAATGTAAATGTAACATTATTTTCGATAGTGACAAATACAACCAATAATTGTCAACTGGATCGTTTAGAATTGTGACATAAGTTTCATATTTCTCGTATCTTTCAATAAAGCACCGAGTTATTTTTACTTAAATCGTAAACTCGAGTTTACCGAGATTTGGTGTTTTATAAATAATGAGATTTTAAAATGTTTCCCCTAAACTTCGGCAACAAGTGATTTATTGGATGCTATTTTATTAGTGAAAATTCCACATGTCTACTCTTCTTGTGTTAGAATCTATTAAGGAGTCTTTAATAATTCAGTTCTCACCACATGGAAGAGTTTGTGATTAATCGTGACATTCTTGAATAATGGCAATACACGTTACAAAATTCATTGAATTTCTACTAGGATGTATTAAAATTTCCCACTAGTAATTATATTATTATTTATTTTTTTTAAATTTAGACATACAGTAGACTCTTTTTATTTGCAAGATTTCTGAGTAATAAAACAAGCCAATGTAACATATAATTTGCGGCCCCGCCTTCTAACCAATCACATCCATATTTTTAAGAGGTATTAGGGAAGGGGAATACAAAAACCGAGCAAACATTTAGAGTCGACTGTATTTGTTAAATTATTTAGAATATATTCAGTTTAATTTTAATAAGTACCGCTTCAAGTAACAAGTTTTGACGAAAATTGTTTCGTCGTGGAATGTCAAACACATTACTGAAGGCGGCAGTTTGTCATCCTGCGAAGCATTAGGTTTCCTGGAAACGGAACGTTTGATAAATACACGTTGGCGAAACTTAATACATTATGGATTATATAGGGATGCGTAAACGGGGTCATTTAAACCACCTGCCATCAATTTATTTCTACAAATGAATGGACGGCAGTTTACGGGTAATCATGGCCCCACACGACATGCCGCAAACTGACGTAAATGGAATATTCATTTTTAACGTCGAAAAGAGAGATCGGGAGAAAACGGTCGTGTTGCCATGTTTGTCCACCGCTCATCAGGTTCTATTTAAATTTTCGACTTTCCACGCATTTAGTGCGTTTCTTAGGTGGGTAGATATTAAGCGCCTACGGTACGGGTGTTAATGGTTTTTGCTTAAAATCGAGTTTAATCTGGCCCTTGTGTAATTAATGCGTGTGAGGTGTGCTGTAATATTTCAAAATTTTCCAGCTACCGGTGAAGGATGCGTGTAAGCGAAATAGGGCACGACACAGCTGCAGAGTAATTTCGGCATCTTTTCCAAAAGCGTGGGCGGTACGAAATTCATTATGTAGCCTACACGGCGATAATTCTTCACCTTGTCGCGGTGCTAAGAAGGTACTCACCAGAAGAGATTTTAGTAAGCCTTGCACCAATTTACGCTCACCTTTATTCGACAAGTAACAAGAAAAACAACTTTATTTTCGAATAGTCGGCAAATAAATACACTGCGCGGAAAAATTAACGGATTAGAATTGCTTGTTTAAAGTAATACGGGTTGGTCTATCATATAGAATTTTCACGAAAAAGCATTTTTCTAATCCCCTTAAAAAATAGAAAAACCGCGGTCAATAATCCTCAATTGCCGTAGGCGTTTTATTTTTTTTAAATTTAATTATTCCAATGGCGTCACGACGCTATAAAGCCAAATAAATCACAATAATTTTTTTTGTTTTTTAGTTAATTACATTCAATATGGCACAGAGAACATGTTGCCCAAATGAAATGTCAAATTAATAAGTGTTTAAAACTTTTCCCTTGAAAGATTGAAAATCTTAGTCGACAATGGTCGCTTAAGTTCTAGTTACTAATAGTAACCCAAAATAGAAACCCTACAAGACAGGTATTTTTCAGTTCAGAATTATGGTTCTGTAAATGGGATTCTTATGAACACAATGAAAACCGTTGATATTTTTATTGCCTTTAATGAAAAAGTAAATTGCAGAACGTGATCTGGCCAACAACATAACTTTACCTAAGGTAAAAAATTAGAAGTATTGCATTAAATCACCTTCACAAGTCTAACCACAATCTTTACGAGGGTATCATTTAAGGCTCCTGTCATAAATAATGCTATTATATAATGGACGATGTTACAACACAATTTATTCAGTTATTATTAAGAGAGGGACTGACTTATTTTTAGCAGGTTTTACCACCCATAACCCGAAGATGTACGAAAATTTGTCTATCCCCTCTCTTTCAGTGTCCCTCTTAAAATCTAAATTCCAATTTGTCTGTTATTAAAATCTACACTGTAACGTGAGCGGGATTGCGAAAACAAATTCCCGATAGCTTTAATAGTTTGGTAATAAATCGCTATCAAAGTCAATTTTCACACTGATGTAATTCAAGAAAGAAAAAAGGCCTTTTGGAGTTTGTGTAGTAAAGAATATTACTTCTAATTTTCAGAATTTTTTGACCGCCGGAAATAGGTTTTATCCCAAAAATGCATTCTATACGATGGGCCATTCACATTACAATTAGTTTTATTTATCGAACCACCTTATATGTTTTGTTTTCTTCAAAGATAGGAAAGTTTTTAACATTAATTAGAGCAGCTTGTCTTGCACAGGGTGCGCCAAGTTTTGTCTCCACCCTGAAAATCGAAACTGCTAATTATGTAAGGGTACCCAAATTTTACATACTTAATTGATATTAATGAGGCTTCTTATATCAAAATTTTATTTATTTTTTAATAATTTTTAGGGTTATTACGACGTATTTTCGCTTTACAGGAGCAGTTATTTCTTTTGTATATTTATTTTTGGCTGCAATGTTCATTATGCAATTTCGCACCACACTATTAAATTTAAATTCCAAAACACATTTTAATTTTTCAAGAAAATCTAGTTTAATCTTTCAACACTGAAAATTTAATGGATTTTTGACAATTTCTTGAGAATGGAGCGATTAGCTGTGGTCAGAACCTTTTCCTGACAGTTAATTATGATGTTTCATTGAAGAAACCCATCGCAAATACCGGCAGGTTTTACAGTGACGGGTTAGTGTTTTCTTCACATCTTATTAACCATAGTACCATTTTACCGGATAGTAAAACGGTTAATTATTATTAATGCAATTGTTTGAAATTAACCAGAGGATATTTCACTACTCGGTACTAGAAACGTTTACCTACTGCAGCACTATACGCTCCAATTGCGAGAAGGTCAGTGATACGAGGCTCGGTTTTCGGTGTCCGCATAATTTATGATTGTCGAACCAAGAGGTTGTAAATAAAACGAGATTCGTTACTAGTTGTGTAAAACTGCGATCTACTTGAAATCTAATTAATATTTTTCAATTCTGATTTGAGTCTTCAGTTCTAGATGTTGAAATGGGCATCATAGCGTGGAGAATAAAATTTGCAAATCTAATGTAAACGAGGTTTTTTATTTTAGGGCCTTCTGTGAACAATATTAAAAAATTAATATGCACTCTAAAGGCTAATGTCAAATACGTATGCTGTATAAGTTTCGTTTTTTTAATATAATATGTAAGGCCAAAAAGTGGGATGGAGGCAAAACTTGGCGCACCCTGTACAAAAATTTTGGCGTTTCACTTCCTCCAACATTGTGATTGTTGTCCCAGTAACAACCTTTCTTTTTCTAGTTATGAAATGCTTTGGTTTATTTTTTATGTAATTGTAATAAATACTAGAGCAAACAAAAATTTCGATTATACTTGCCGTGGAACTAGGTACATCCTTAAAACATCACCTCGAGCTGCCGCTCTTGTGATGATTCGCAGAATATGCATCGTGACTAGGAAATATAATTGAACATTTTCGATGCACTTGTGATTATTACTTAAGCCTTCTTATTCAAAATTGGTTGAGATGGTCCAAAGAAGCTTAAAATGTTTTTTGAATTTTTTTGTCATTTATTTTCGGCACGTCATTATCATTGGAGGATTTACTTTTATGTGGCAATTCACACACTTGATATAATTAATAGTGTAACATAATTTGCAACAGTCACAGTTACTAATTTATTATGTTAACAAATTATGTGTACCATGGAAAGCAATGAAAGTGTCAATTTTAATAAAAGGGCGTAGCAAGGTACATTAATTTTTAATTAAACGCCCGTCCGCAGACATATAATCCGCCACACGTTCCATACACACTAGCAAATTACTGTGCTTTATTACCCTCACAATACCCCCGAATTGTAAATTTCGCTCTTTACTTTTCATTATTAAGTCTGTGTTTGCAAATAAGTCGTCATAAAGCGTTCAAAGCACTGAAATATTGATTAACTACGCAATGAAGTGTCGACAGCTTGAAGATGTTTTCCGATACCGTTGGCACTGTATCCTTATTAAAAACGATACTGAAGCGAATGATCTACGCGAGACTTCTTATTTTAAAAACGCTATTTTTATTCCTCGACTTAAAAATATCGCTGTTTACCTTGATCGTTAAAATTCGCGTTATAGTATCGCATATAACGGGACTTGACAATGCTATAAGGGTTATGCAACAGTTCAGTAGCGCGGTATTCTCCTGAAATGGAAAATCAGAAACAACTCTCTACGGTCAATGCACTTTAGTTTGGCCGTCGAGACTTGGGAAAATTATTTTTGGTTGTTTCGGTTTAATTTTTATTGAGAGGCGATTTTTAATTAAAACGATGCAATTTTCTTGTATTTATTATTAGCAACAATCTTATGAATATGTCTGCAGTTCGTATAAATGTTAAGTTACAAGTGGAACGCTAATAGTTTTGGAGGTATAAATAAATTTTGCCTGTCTATTCTTAAATATGAGTTTGGTGTTGTTCTTATTTTGTCGTTAAAAAACAAAATAATTAAGCAGTAGGTTGTCAGCAACCAGAAAAAACTAAAAATATGGACCTTGCAAATACTAACATGACTAAGAAATTGAAAAAAAAAATTTTTTTTTTAAATTTAATTAAATAAAAGGTGCGATTATTGTTAATACCAAAAATTAATTTGAAATATTTACAAGCTCTTGCAGTTTTTTCCTATTCAATATTTACCGGTTGATCGCGATTATCACAATCAGCTCTGAATAAGGTCAACTTATTGTTAGTGGAACAAACGAATTATTTTAATTCAGAATTCAAGCAGTGCATTCAACTGCGACAAAATCAATCTTATTGGAAAAGCTATCGCACGAAGCTAAAGAATTAAACACAATTTTCATCCCATACCTTGGAGATTTGTTTTAATTTCGTAAATTTTTAAAAGTTTCGAATTTTTAAGTCGGAGATTCATTGATTTTTAAAAATTTCGAACCCATATGTCGGAGATTTTTTTAATTTCATTAATTTTTAAGTGTGGAATCCACAAGTTAAAGATTTATTTTTACTTCATTAATTTTTCGAATCCATAAGTCAGAGTTTTTTTTAAATATAATCGATTTTCAAAAGTTTCAGGTATTTAATTAGTTTCTGAATATTTCAATAATTTTAAAAAGTTTTGAATCCGTAAGTCATAGATTCATTAATTTTTGAAGATTTCGGACGCCGGAGTTTGTTTTATTTCATTCATTTTTAAAAGTTTTGAATCCATATGAGAAGCACCGAGTACACTACAAAACCAATTCGACCGATTTATTTCTGGGACTGTTGATACAATTTTGAATTCGAAAATAATTTTATAAAATAATATTGATTGAAAGCATGCAATGACCACTAACCGAACCTCCGGAGGCTATCATTCTCCGGAACTATATTTTACAACGATCGGTCATCAAATTCGCAAATTGATATCCACTGATTTTGTAAAAATATTTTTTAATTAATCGAGGTGCGGTGTGAAGCCTCGAGAGCCTGAGAAGCGGAAAAGAGAGTGAAAGGATAATGTTAACGAGCTCTGATTTTGCTAACTTCCGAAAAGCAAAAGTAAAAACTCGGAAGCGCACTAAAGAATATAATTGATCATTGTTATACTGGTCAGCGATTTTTTTATGTTTAATTGCTCGTGTGACTAAAACCGTTGGTACTGTAACAAATTGCAAAACGATTTATTTTTCACGAATTACATTTACGGCAAACCGGACTTAATTCGAGTCTTTGTGCTTGATGATGTAAATCATTGGTAAGATGCAACAATAGCGATGTTCACAAGGAATCTCAGATATTGGAGTGAAAGTGGTACAAGTAGCACAATGAAATGGTACCGTTAAGTTATGAAATTTATGATGTGATTATGTTTTAATTTTAGTTGCGGAATACAATAGTAATTTACCCGTTTTGTTTTTAAAATACTTTCTTGAATTTTATTTTATTGCAATAATTGTGCCGATAATCTGGCTACCGCCGGTGAAGGTAATTTTAGATTTTAAAAACCGAAAAGGAAGCTTCCATGTAGAGCAAGTTATAAATATCATTCCCACTTACACATTTAGTGGTACGAAAGCTTACCTGGTTTAATCTGATCTGCGATCTTCTTTTTGTCTTAACTGTTGAAAAAGGGGCTTTTGATTAGGGGTTATTGGGTACGACAGGTGCATCTAACTGTCTTTCTTATGAAAATTTTGAAATTAAACCATTAGTGAAAATAATAAACATTTATGTAACGAGTATACAATGTAGGACTATGCACGAGTTGTATACAAAGTTTTATGTCCGATTGTACCTACAAACACATTTATATTTGATATTGCAAAATTTGATAGTTTACAATGTTTACCGTTGTTAACATTGGCAGGCGACCTATTTACTTTATCATTATCGGACTAGTCCATAAAGAGCCACATTTGAGGCGCTAAAGGATGTCATAAATTGTGGATTATAATACATTACAACCATAGAGAGGTATTTTATGTCCGCAGAACTATACAGGGAGCGTCAGCCAACTGGAATAAATTCATTCTCACAATTATTGTGCATATTGAAAAAAATCCCAAAACACGTCATTTTTAGTCTATCACATGATATCCTGTAAAGTGAAAATTTCACCCCTAACCTTAACCCCCTTCGAGTGACAGTTACAACCCCCAAATTTTTAAATGGGAAGGGGGGCTTGTGATACCTCATTTGAAAGGTCTCTTCATGGTCTATTCAAAAATGCTATGGTTTAAAACTTTTTCCAAAAATGAATTAAAAAAATTAATCTGTTTAACGAAATTTGCTACAACACATTAAAAAAAATCAAAAATTAATAGCGTTTCGTTCTTAGTAATGTAATTGAATAAAAAATATATCAATCAGCGCTTTAAACTAAACTAACACTGTCAACTAACGAAAAATGTTGATAAGTTTTTATGTCACTTTATGAACATTTCAATTGTTTTTGCTTGCCTTCTCAGTATCAAGAACCAAACGCTATTAGTTTTTGATATTTTAGTGTGTCGTAACGAATTTCGTTAAACAGATTAATTTTTTTTTAACTCTTTATTTTTGCAATAAATTTTTAAACCATCGCATTTTTGAATAGAACATGAAGAGACCTTTGAAATGAGGTATCACAAGCCCCTCTTCCCATTTAAAAATTTGGGGGTTTCAAAGGTCACTCGAAGGGGGCTGAGGTTAGGGATGAAATTTTCACTTTACAGGATATTATGTAATAGAGTAAAAGTGACTTGTTTCGGGATTTTTTTTCAATATGCACAATAATTTAGATAATGAATTTATTCCATTTGGCTGGCGCTCACTGTATGATAAACAGTACTTTACAGTATAATTATATCTGAGCAAAAGTAAGTGATGTAATATATTATTTGTATGTAAACTCCCTCCTCACTTACATGTTTTATGCGAAACGCGAAAATAACCCCTAAACGTGTTCCGAATCCCACTTTGAACCTTATCTTTTCCACCAGTTTTATCATAAAATCGTACTCTTTGTAGCGAACACACAAAAGTTTTTTGCCCTGAAACTTGTTTAGGTTAACGATTCTCCAAATAATTTAATATGTATTCCATTCCTACTACGAATATCTCGCAAGGTAAAAAAAGTTTTAATAAATATTTTTCTGGCGTGACTTTACTACGAAAATTGGAATTAAACAATTTTAATATTAATAAACTCACGTAGAATATTGCGCTGAAGTGCATTTTAGCGCCTTTGTCAAGTTTCGTTTGTAGTTAAAATTAAAATGAACTTCTAAATAATTTGGAAAAGTAATTTGAAATTGTGTGGGCCAACTTCAAATAGGAATTGCATCAGCACTTTTAATGGTTCTGTTTGTTATTGTGTGGATGCATTCTTGCATTGGATTTGTAGCGTTCAAGCAAACGTATTCAAATGCCAGAAACATGAAAAAAATTGTGATCTAAGCTCCCACATTATGTGGAATAGCCGCGATAAATTATTGCTACATGTAGATGGGTGGCAGGTGAAGGTCTGATCCGCCTCATACAATTTTTTTGGTTATTTTTAGAAGCGTTTTATATTTTTTCTTTGACTTTTTACTTTCGAGATTACCGCGACAAATTTCTTTAAGCGGCGCTGGAGTATAGCATGCGTGTTTTCAGCAAACATTACTTCAATTTCTGGGAGCTTAATAGTTATTTTTGTTACAAGATGAGAGCATTTTGAGATGTAAGGCGCAGCAAAACGAAGACGAGTAAATTCACCTCCGCATACAGTTAACCTAAAATCCTTCAAGGTAAATGTGGATATGCTTAACTAATTATGTTTCTCTTTTTGCCACGGAAAGTCACATGTTTAGTTTTTGAAATTATGTAAACGGTTTGATATTATTGAGAAAAATGCGGTCGATATGGCATCACAAGATATGGCGACTGGGCGAACGGAGTGGAGGGGATGAATCCAAGCGGACGATAAGTTTTTATTTCTAAAGTACCATGCTATTCGAATACGGATTAATTGCGTGTATGATCGTCTGAAAATTCATTTTCAGTGTTATCTCTTGGGGTATTAGTTGTAATCGCAGCTTTGTTTAAGCGTTTACAACTTTTTTCGTACGTTCAGAATTTTGTATTCCGATGCTTAATCGCTCGGTTGTTATTTAGACGCCGCATTTTTTAATTCAGTTTCAGCAGCGTCAACACTGAGCGGATTTATTGTTATTTTTTAAACAAATACTACTTTAACATTTCGTTACATTAACTTGCAAAAAAGGAGTTTCTTTTCATCAAGTATCTTTCGCATTGAATAAAATAAGCTCCCCATTGAAGTAAAATGCATATTCCCAATCCTCTTAAATCTTAAAAGAATTTGTGTGATTTTTTTTTGCAAATGCGAATTGAAAAGAAATAACACATATTTACACGTTCTAAGTGGATTGATCCGTCAAATTTTGGTCACGGCGTCAACTTGGTTGCGGTTTGCAAGAACGGATCTGAACACAATTTTAAAAAAATGTTCATTTATTTACTAATTTGATCGTTTCCATTTACTTGTATTTTCATTTCCTACTATAAATGCTTTCTGGGCCTTTTTAATGAAAATTCTTGTACACGATAATCTGATTAAGAAAAAGTACTTTTGAACCGATTGGAAAATGTAATCCCATCTCAATTTCACCGACCGATTAATTGTCTGTTTGAATTCGGCGTCGGAATTATGCGATTTAAATTCAAATTTATTACTGTGCGATTTTTTATGGCAATTCTTGATATAATTTGGTACGAAAAAGCTGCTGAATCGTCGATTTATAGCGAATAATTTATTTACGTCGGCCCGGCTATTAGGGTTTCTTTACCTTGTTAATCCTGACAGATCGTAAACTAAATTCAAATTGCTACCTCGTTTTTATTTTGATATGAAGTGAGTTTGTTAATTTTAAAATGTTTTTTTGCTAAGTGCGTGGTTTAAATAAAGTGAATTGATGGATTTTGTGAGCGATACAGGGACTTTGTATTTCTACCATTGAGAGTAAAGTACCTACATATAAGTACTTTGAAGTTATCCGTACCGAAGTTTCACCAAAGTTGAATTGATCGCCGATAACCTCCTTGTGGTAGTTTCATGTAAGCAAGTAACTTTACTGCAAACTTACCAATCAGAATTTAATTTTTCATTAAAAAATGCAAAGGTCAGCTTCTGGTTCAACATTATCATCCGATGTTCAGATTAATCTTTAGCGTTAATTTTGCCACGAGATGTGTTCCAGTAGCTCCGTTTCATTTTTTTTTTTGGGATTTGAAAGAAACAGGGTTGTTCATCGTATAGCATTTTTGAGATAAAACCTATTTCCCGTTGTCTGAAAATTGGAAGCAGTATTCTTCAATTGGCAAACTACAAAATGGCCGAATTATTTTGTTTAAATCAGTGTTAGAATTGACTTTGAGAGCGATTTATTATCAAATTATTACACCTATTGCGAATTTGTTTTCGCAGCCTCACCCATGTTACAGTGTACATTTTAATAACAGACAAATTGGCATTTAGATTTTAATAGTAGTTGAATAAATCGTATTGTAATAGCGTCTATTGTCTTATTTCATTATTTATGGCAAGAGTCTTAAATGACACCCTCGAAAAAATTACGATTAGAATAGTGAAGGTGATTTAAAAGCGCATGCAATAAAAACATTTACAATAGAACATCTGGCACAAATTAGGTATTATTGACAACCGACAATTTTCAGAACCGTACCAAAAAGATTTTTAAAATTAATTTTTTTATTACTCCAAAGGGGGGTAGTAGAGTCTTCGCGTTACGTAACTTTTAGGGGGGTGGGCTTACATAGTGTTACGAGCTGTTACAGAGGGAGTGTATCACACGTGATACACTGCATAATTATTATGAAGTGAAATAGCTAATCTAAATTAAAGTAACTTTCAATTAATGGTCAGTAAATGGGGACTTGCGAGCTTTTAAAGATGTTTAATGAATTATAAACTACGTTGATATCCATTTATTTATCAATAACATCTTCATATTTTGCATATTTGAAATCTCCAATTTACATATTTCGACGCTCTCTATTATCTCTATTGGGAAAACGATTTTCAATTTACCATTTATTTACATTAAGTTTTGAACTTATCGAATTACGCAGATGGCGGTTTCATAACGCCTTTCAAGCCTTGGCACAACAAAGTTATCGAGCAAGAAAGGTAGCTAAAAAGCTATTTTAATCAGGGCTGAAGTTTTTCCAACGGTTTAATTAACATATAATTTCGTCTCTAGCCACAAACAGACTAAATAGTTTTCGTTCTTAATCAGCTTCTAGATACAATCTCCCAAGTGTGTAGAATTTAAATGGGTCAAGATCAAAGAGAATTTAATGGGAATTAGCATTGCAAGAAATTTTAATAAAACTGTTTACCGATTCGTGAACTTTAATCGTCCGCAAACGTTTCCTGTTGCCTACGTTACATACCAGCTGAGAACGTTTCGGATCAGTTGGAAATTTAAAAAATACTAAATTTACAGAGGTTAAAAGTTCTTGAAAACACATTTGTCGAAACCCACGACTAATGCCTTGTCATACTTTTCAAAAAGACTGGCATTTTTCAGCGAAACACGTCTTGAAGTCTAACAATGACTGATGATTATTTGGCCTTACGTTCCTGTGCACGAAGAAAAGCAGACTGATCTTGTTGAGGAAAAGAAACTGCAGGAATTGTTTTTTTAATGAAGCAATAATTGCCGTTGCAGCAATTTAATTTTGAATAATTACGATTCCAACAAAGCTGAAATCGCAGCAGGAAATAATGAGATTTTTCTTTGAAAAAAAAATTAAAAAACAGTTTCCATCAGCTGCTAAATTTTCCTTCAATATTCCTGATTGTTTATATTCAGCTTGTATTGTTATGTTAATTTATTTCAAAATTTAAATTCAGGCAATAATTTGAATATGTAGGAATACTAACTTTCCCCCACAATTTACATTCATCACGAGAAAATTAGAATTATTTGTGGAAATAAAATTTCTATTGCGAATCTTAAGCCGGGTATTAAAATGTTAGCGCAGGAATTTAGCAACAGTTTTAAGTAGCAGCAACGCCCAACAGGAAATTGAATCTCTCGTCCAGTTAGTAATAGAAGAGTGCGCAGCATGAATTTTTATTTCTTCATTCATTAACCATATTTATTCAATCGTTTATATTAATTTATTAGCTACAACGTATCTGATAGCTTGAAAACAATTTGAACAAGTTTGGAACAACCTAAGATAATATTTTGCCAAAAATTCGGTGTTAATTTTGTCTTGATATTAATAGGTTAAAACGTACATAGTCACTTAGCTCAAGTTTTACCATTAACTAGCAGTTTGCGAACAAAAGAGTTCTGATTAACAATGCAGCTTGTGGTGAACTCGAGCATGCTTAAAATTATCTCCGACTTTCTGCAGCACTAAGTTTACAGCCGTTGCTGGTATTATCCTTTTTCAGGTTGTCTAGCACTGAATCTGCACTACTCTTAATTACTGGTCTATTTATTCAGTTCTGTTTTTGTGATAAAATTCCCCTCAACTTATATTGATTCGGTTGTCTCGTGGAAGCTGACGAAGATGAATTATAGTTTCGCACCGCTTTTTAAACTTTGCTCTTGTCGATATTCTGTAGTTGCGGTGTCTGTCACGAGTTCAACGTATATCATTCATAGTACGTGGCTTTCCACAAAAAAATCCTTTAATCCTGGAATCAGTTTCGAGCTCGAAATTAATTTTTGCTGAATTTTTGTTGATAATATCTGAAACCAAAAATGTTGTCATAATCATTTAGAAATCTGTGCAATAAAACTTCAACTAAACTTGGCATACGATTCTCGCTGTGCAATATTTTTTGATGCTCCAGAAATAGAGGACTTGAAACAATTTTGTTAAAAATACACCGCTAGTCAGTCGAAGAGTGTCAAAGCTCATATAATATTTATTTAATCAATACTTATCAAAAACAAAAGGTAAATAATTTGTTTTGTGCAAAGAAAAATTAATTTAAATCAAACTTTTAGCATAGACTATTTCGATTGACCAGCAGTTTAGTTTGTTTTCAAAAAAAAAAAACAATTCTAAGCATTTTATTTAAGTACATTTACGTATACTTATTGAATTGTGTTTTAAAGTATATTTAATTCAAATTGATTAGTAACCCCCAATTCAGTGACTTGAAAAATGCAAAATGTATATTAATGACTGTTGTTTATCTCGATTTAATATTTGCAAGCCTTCCCATTGAAAACGCTCAAGTAAATATAAAATACACAAACGAAAATGCTTTTCGTGACTAATTGAAAGTAAATTATAAGCAAATTGAAATGCTTAATAGGAAACAATGTAAATAATTTCCCAAGCAATTACATTAAATTGCATCAATTGAATTTCAAGAAAATCACAACTGAGATTAATGAATTCTATCCAGATATTAATTTGAGTAATTTCTTTGTGCCGAAATTGTTATTATAAAAGATAATTTTTCATTGTGCCACAATATAGCAATCGGTGCTTTACCCGATGTCGAATCTTTTACAATAAGCGACATGCTAATGGTGCAACATGGTCTTGTAACAGCCCGTGCCCTTCATACAATGAATTTAAAATAAATCGTTGAATATAAAAGTCTCAATTCGCAAGAACAAACATTGCTGAGGAACGTTTGCGAATCGATACGATGATGAATTGAAACGCATCGTACCTGGTACAGATTTAAAATCATTAATGGAATAAATTTGACTGTATAATTAATCCGCTTAATTATTTTTGTGAGAAAAATGTGCTTCTGATTTTGAAGAGCCCCGAAGAGGCAATCCTTTACGTGCTGCACGTTTATTTGGACGGTTGAACCCTTTGCCAAACTTGCTCTCGATTTTCTTTCCTATAAATTCCGGTCGGGTCGTTTTTGTATGAATTTGAAAAATGCGATGATTGTGCCGATTCTAGGGCTCGCCGACACGAGCTGCACCAGCGTAATCAATACACCCACCCAAATCCCGCGTCCATGTGCAAGCTGAGCGTCGCGCTGTTCTTACCGGAAGTCATGCTCGCTCATAACTGCAGTTTTGAACCATGGGGATCCGGCTGAAACATGTGTCGACGTGTGTGATGAGCACAAGCCTTGTTTACGCAGTAACTTGCTTTTCCATATTTCACACATCACCTTAAACGTAACATCACACCACTTCCTGTTAATATTTCGGGCTCAGAAAATTTATGTTAATAACGCAGAACAACTTCCTGTGGTGTCATTTTGGTTCTCCAGGGTTACGCAACCGACTTTTGTGCTTCAAATTTAAAAAACACGAGCATTTTTATGTTTTAATTTATTCAATTAAATGTAAGGTACGCTAATGGACAGCTTAAATGACGTGGTTGCCTGCAAATTCCTCAACAATTTTCAATTAATTTCAATCTATTTTTTTGTGGGTCGGTATATTTGTTTCTAATCTAAACCTACAAATCCTGCAAAAGAAGGACGAATGTGGAAAAAAATTAAAAACAGAACTCAGAAGCATGGGATTTTGATATTAATCATTTCGGTAAGCAGCGTGAAAACATTTTTCTTATCTTCATCTTTTTTCTTCTTGGCGCTAAAAGAAAGATGACAGTGATAAGATAGGAGATTATTAGGATTCACCGCATCATCAGATACGAGTTTGTTAGCCGGCGGTTCAAAAAGGCTTTCGACCGAAGCTTTCATCTGTTCGCAGCAACAGAATTTCATAACACAATTTTTTAAGCTTAAAGTTAGCTATAGTAGAGAGAAGAGGAAAATTATTCGCGATACCCATCTTTATTGTCGCATATGAATTTGTTAGTACCTCAATATCCATTAAAATTTTAACGAGCCATAACTAACACAATTAATGCGATTCCATTGAAGTGTTCAACTCATGTGACATTCCCGTCGGTTAAGATGCCCCCCGGGGATATACACACACAAAATCATTCCGGTCCATCGCATGTGGAAATTATTTTCTTTTATTCTTTAAAATCACCTTTTAACGAATAAAAAGCTCGTTGTGCAACAGATAAATTGTAAAAAGTTATTACTGAACTCGATCATTTTTTTAAAAATTAAAAAGCAGTTGCACTTAATAGATTTTTTAAATTAATTTAGTTTAAAGTTCTATTTTCTTGTCGATTATGAAATTGGTAATAAAGAAAACTTTAATTCATTTCAAGCTTCTGTTAAAAAATATAGATGGCGTAGGCATTCAATGTGATTCATAAATTCAAATAGAAAGATACTTTGTCTTGAGAATTATAAAAACAGTTCTAGATATGTAGTTATATATTAACAATTTCTAAAATGATTGTTCTTACTTTGTTTTCCTTTCTTTTTATTACTGATGTGGATCCTAAATTGCTCATTCTTGATAACTTTGGTGCCTAGGCAAACAAATCACTGTTCCCCTTTCATTGTTTTATTACCTACTTGACTTTTTTAGTTAACTGCAATAAAAGCTTAAATTGCTGGAAAATTTTAGACATTTAATTTGGTATTAGTGTATTAAGACTTTTTTAAATGTCTAAAATATTCCATTTCAAACAACATTATTTTTGTGAATATCTCTAAAGTTAAGGTTTGATTTTTTTTGCCTTCATCGAAGTACTGAGAGGAGAATGCAATGCAAGGATGAATACTTTAAAATAAATCAACTTGTATACCGGGTCTTTTTTAAGATTGAACATAATAAAAAAATAAAGTCAATCAGTCAATGTATGCAACCAATCGTATTTTCACGCCAACTAATTTTAGGTTATAGATTATTGAATTGCAATAGCAAGATGTTAGAACAGTAGAACGATTTATTTAAAGAAAGATTACAGTAAACTTTCGAATTGTTCTCCTTCACATTCTAAACAATACGCTAAACGATTATGAAGTCCTGCACAGCATTTCTTAAATAAATGGGATTTAATTTATTACTGTTTCGACATGGTATCGATCTGTCGCGATAATTGAGGGAAAATAAATCTCTGACTTGTCTGAAGCATTTTTATACCAATTCAAAATATTATTTTTTTCTTTTTTTGTGAATACATTATGATAACTAAATCCCAAACTTAAACTTTAACAATCAAATTTTTTATTTTTAAATTAACATAGCATTTGTATTATCAAGAATTACTGGGATATACACTAGAGAGTTGTAGCAAAACTGTTTTTCATTGTTGTAATACTTTATTTTTACATTTCTATGGCGTGCGCATGCGCTTGGACTTCCCAACCAAAATTACAACAATGAAAAAATACGTCTTGCTATTATAACTCTCTATTACTGCTAGACATCATTTTCTTTTTAAATTGAACATCGGGATATTTACATTGTATTTTCAACTTAAAAAAAAGAGACGGTGGATGGGTTGGAGAAGGGTACAATCAATGAAACTTTAAAGATGCTGGTAATTTTGGTGGGGGTTCAATAAAATTATTACTGATATGGTGGTATGAAATAGAACCTTATGATTGAATATGTTGGAATATGTTGGGGACGATCTATCATAAATCAACTTGTATGGCCACAGCATACAAGGCATAAATAAATTCAAACAAAAATTATATTATTTTACAAATTGTCGATTTTAATAAGTTCTTACTATAACTTCGGCAAAGTAAACTGATTTTAAGTGTGTAGCCGTATTTACCAACAGATTTTTTGTGGCCCAATCGTTGTCCTGGTGGATAACACTTGCATAGTAAATAACCGTAAAAAGACACGTTTTGATTGCGAAGATCTCGCCCGACGACGAGAAAATTACCCGTGAGTTTACCGCAACAAATTTAAATTTCCACCGCGTTGATTTTATTGACTGGCGCGACGTTAAAATTTCATTAAGATTGAGCTTTCTCCTCTCGCACAACAACGATGAAAGCCAACATGATTACGTTACCACGTGGTGAACTGTGAATCAAAAGTATGATTTTCTTTAGCCATAACCAAAATAAACAGGACAGCATCTGGAATAGTGTATGTGTTATGTTGACAACGTACGGCTTGCGATGAACTTTTTGCTGCAAATCGACAAAAACGCGACACCGCCGTCATTCGTACCGTAATTTAGTTGGTAAGTATGCGAAAGCCGGTTGGAAATTGCCAAGATTAATGCCATAAACGCAAAAGTTAGGAAAGATAATTTCTCTTGTTAACCGAACAAACTTGATATAAATTTCAGGCAATTACTGCGAATAAATTAACTACATCTATGAAATATGAAAATCGTTAAGTGTCTTATTTGTAATTACGAGGTGTTGCGTAATTTGGTGGATAAATTCGTTCTATAACAAATCGCAGGCGCTTTGATGTAGGGATGAAGAGAAGCGAATTCTTGAGGGGACAAATTAAAATAAAATCAATCGACATAAAAGCGGAACAAAGTAACCCATTCCAATTTCACAGTGGATAATTGAGCAGTACATTTAATTATTTTGGTACAATAGGCTGAAACTTATTGCCGTACTAATCAAACTGTAAATCTAACGACTAGACTTAACGGTTTGACAGTGACACAAATAGAACCTAATTTAGGTAATCGTAAAACGACGCGATATTTTGTTGATAAAGTTGACTAATTTTGGACGCTATTTCTCATTTTTATTGAGACTGTACGATCGATTGGGCCGTCCACCTACAAATCGTATAAATATCTCAATACAATTGAGAATGTGGCGGTGACACGAAATTACTTAGCTGAGGATGCGAGATTCTTGGAAAGAAAATTATTTCAGTCGTGCTGAAAAAGCTGAAAAACAGTGCAAAATGAGATGTTTTTCTCATCAAATTAGTTAATTTAAAATCGGTGCAGAAACCTTGCCTATGGCACAAGTAGATATCTTAATTAGGAAAATGAGGTGTGAGACGCCATATTTAAGAGTTTTTAATTTTTATTAAATTAAGTGTAACTTATTTATAACATTTACTGTGCCGTCTCATCGAAGCGTGTTAGGTTAAGGTGCAAACCCACTCAACTAAAGCTACCTTTAGTTTAATTACTTTTTCTATGATCATTACTAAAAATAATCAATATTGTACAAACAATAAATTAAGTAAGCGTATTCTTATGCACGTTGTGTGTTATAGAGTAAAATCGCACAGTTGGCAGCCCAATTAAGATTAAAACGCAGTGACAGTTTAGATTAGTAAAATACTTACTTGTTTACTTACTTTTTATGGGCAATTGTACGTCAAGCAAGTAAATTTACATATCTAAATAACCAAGTTTCATTAATAATGTTGATAAATAAAGATTAAAGACATCTTGATCTTTAGGTTAGGTAGTCCGATTCATAGCGTTGCTGAACTAATAAAACTTTTTTTTTTAATTTCCGGGAATTAATGTGGTCGAAGAAGAACTACGCTACCAAACTCTACTTGTAAAACAATTACGCCCTCGTCAAACTCTTTTGAATCATGCGTAATATGTTTCTTACAACTGTCGGTATGTAATACACTATTATAATACATTTGTTATATGTGTTGCTATAGATACATAATATTGTTCATTAAACACGCCCATGAGTTAATATTTATTAAACACTGTAATGTTGGTTGCCTACTCAAGTAATAAAGTGGCAGTTTTAAAAGATTGTTTTTCCGTTAAATATTCAGATTGTAATAAGTAATATGTAACTTCACAGAGGTTAACTATTATGTAGAATGATAGTTTAGGTAACAAAGTGCAAACAAAGAGAAAAATTCTTCAACTAGTGAATACAGTCAAGTTCGAATTGGGTAAACCGCTGTAAAAGTTCCCTATCAATCCCTCTATGAGCTGATTTTCTCAACCTTTTGCATCTTACATTAACTTTATCATACAATAATAAAATCTTTTCTGTTTTTTCAAAGTTATGAAAGCGGTTGATTTTGGCAAACTCGTTTAATTTAATACCCATTTCTATCTTTTGAATAATATCATACTTGTCATTTAGTATTAAAGCTTTATGTTTTTGCTTTTCCATTTTCAACGTCCCACGCTATACAATAAACTAAACTTATAAGCTTCGTTCCGTTCACAGTAAATTTTGAAATGCTACTAAACTGAAAATAAAATGTGCTCTCAACCTAAGTTAAAATCCGGGGAATTAACGGGGAAACTCTCGAAAAATTAACTATAAACGAAAAAGTTTACTTTACGTTAACAGAATTTGGTTCACTTTAGCAGGAAGTTCCACTATAACCGATAAAAAAATATATTAGTCTTATGGAAAATTTTTTTGGTACTTGAAGTAGCGTTCACTATACTTGACAGTTTACTATAAGCGGATTCACTATATCCAAACTCAACTGTACCTTTAGCCTTAATATGCATCAACTAAAAATGTTCTCAAAAATATACATTTTCTTTGATGCAGTTATAACCTCCTTTTCTGTTTGTTGCATCTGCCGGTAACCCCCGTACTTCCATATCTTATCGTATCATACTCGATTTAAATTCTTTTTTGTTTTGTTTAAAATCCAGATGATAATTGATGCAAAATAGACAAAAGTTTCCAAGAAGCAACCCATTCTGTAGGACTGCCTTCTTAGAATTTAAAAGAAACGAAATTGTTGCTTTATCTATCACTTAAATTAATTTTGTATCATTTTCAAAAATAAATTTATCATTATACCACCTTAACAATAATCATGTTGGATTATTAGATTCTTCATTCAATTTTTGTCGGACAATCCGAAACTTTGTTAAACCCCATTTAACAATTCCTGAAATATGCAATTTCAAGTTTTGTCGCAGAGGAAAAAACAAAGTTTGTTTAAATGTAAAGTTTTTGCGGCTTTGCGTGGATAAAAATAAGAGCACGTTTTTGCACATTCGAGAAAACTTGCCAACAAAAGTTCTTGTTCCTCGAGAGAATTCGCCGTGTAAAGTGGAACTACACTTACAGTATATATAAATTACATAAGTCTGTCGTCCTAGACCGTTCGATTTAATCAGTGAAATATCCACACCTACTCCAGCGGATATTCAGCTGCCTCTTGTTAAACTTTTAAAGTGGAAATTAAACTCAAACTTTAGATCTGAATAACATGTATTTTATTTCAGGAAGCTCTCGCGAAAAATTAAATTCAGCTCGACTCATTTTCATGTTGAGCCATTCGCATTCCATTTTCATTTTCAGTGGTTTTATAGTATTTTCATAAAACAGTCGCAAATTGTTAATTGTATCCAGTTGATTCCTTAAACAGAAATCGAAACATCGGATTGCATAATTGCATCATAAAATTAATTTGGAAAACGTGCCAACTCTTACGTAATAAACAAAGTGGACCTTTATTAAACTTCAAGTATTTTTAATAAAATATAATATTCGAAATTTCCTTCTTACTTTAACATAATCTGCACATTTCGATGCAAGCCAGCTAACGCGATAGGATTTGATTCCGGAGAAGAAGGGAACGGTATCGATGAGCTACACATAGTATGTACAATAACGGTTAACTTAACTTAGAGGAGGAAATGCTACAGTAAAAATCATTTAAGAAACCTTTTCCGGAAAATAGCGTACAAACAGTTCTTTAAAGAATTTGTACTAAAGTTGTTCAACAAATTTTCCGATTTTTTTTGTGTATAACTGCAAAATTTTGTTTTACTTTTTGTGTGCGCTGCAATTAATTATATTAATTAACGCGACGGCGACATAAAGCAAATCTAATTTGTTTGTGGCATAAAGCAATAATTAGAGGTACAACGTGTGTGTGTGGCTTTATTAAATAATTAATTTCGTCTCTGGACGAGCTAACTTTCGGCCGATTCAACGATGAAGGCGTTAATTTAATTTGGTTTGAAATAGATAAGGACGAGCTGGACCAATTTGCAACTTTTTTGTGTCTCGAGACTTCATTAGTAACTCGCGTTAAGTGTTATTGATTTTGAAAAATGAAGTACAAAAATTACTGTCAGATTGAACGTTTATAACAGACTTATTTGTGGCAAATTATAAAGGTTCATCACTGTCACTCCACAAATACAACGTTTTTGGCCGAAATCCAAACTTTTGATTAATGGTTAGTTTACTGGTTTAAACTGAAGTGTCCTTTTTTCAAATGAAGTCCACATGGCAATATTACGGTGGAAGATATACAGTGAGGGGCCAAAATATTGAATAAATTCATTAAAATTAGAATTATTTATCTAAAAGAAATCATAACAGTTATTTAAAATCATGGCAAAAGTTATAACCATCAGAATAACAAAGAAACTGAATAAATACCAAGTATACGAACAGGGAGGATTCAAAAAGGGATACTTAACTTCAGATCATCTGCTAACTATAAGAATTCCAATAGAAAAATATAATGAATATAAATTTCTCTTATACATTTGTAGATTCCAAAAAAGATAAAACATAGAAATACAACACCTACAAAATTGTAGAATTGATAGTAGATGCATAAACTTAATATACTATCTAAATGCCCTGTTAAATTAGAACTAAAACACTATCACCATAACTTTTCACTTTGGTATTAGAAGATATATTTAAAGAAATAAAGGCCAACAAAGGAGTGAACATAAATGGACGCGACGCCTTAGTAATTTATGATACGCAGACGACATAGTCTTGATAGCAAATGATCAACAAAAATTGTAATTAATGCTCCAAGAATTACAATAGAGTCTAAAAAAGTGGGACTCAAAATAAATAACATTAAGGCAACGGTAATGTGCGAAGAATAAACCATAACAACAATAGAAAGGTAGAGAAATCCAAACAGAGGCAAGAAAAAGAAGAAATAAACTAGGTTGGACAGAGTTCGGCAAACTGAGCTTTAGGTATACTGAAAAATAAAATTATCATGCTGCACCTCACAGAAAAAGTTTTTGACTCATCCATTCTATCAATTCTAACATATAGAGCGCAAGCATAGAAAATTACAAAGCTAAAATGGCAATATGCTGGTCAAGTAACTAGAAGAGAAATAATCAAGTGGCAAAGGACATTCCTAACTTGGAGACCATACAAATTTAAGAGACCCAGAGGAAACCACCAATGACGACTACGAATGACAGCGACCTAAAAGTAGTTGCAGTCTAAAACTGGTTGTAAGCAGCCTACAATAAGGAAAGCTAGAAAAAAAAAATTGGAAGAGGCATATGTCCAAAAATGGACGTGAACAAATTAAATTATCATTGGAATCCTTATTCCTGTGATTTGGCTGATTTCAAATTTTGGACTGACTAAGGGCCGGTTATACAAGTGCACGTTCAACTGTACTTTAGGTGAACTCCAGTTCTAGCTGAGCCGCGGTTTAGTTACGTCAGTCATTGTACAAGTGCGATTAAACTAGAGCTCTGTTGAACCTTTTAAAATTCAACGTTGTCAGTAGTCACTCTTTATTTGTTTTGCCGTTACATGCTGGATACACGTTTGTCTGACATTTGGAGCGTTAAGGATGACAGCTCGAGTTCGACTACAGTTCAGACTTGAGCGTCAGTTCAACTTACTTAAGCATAAGATAAATTTTAGAAAAAAAAGTACTATGCAATTGTGTTGGCAATGTTGAAAATTTGAATACTTCATTTCATAATTCCACATGTTTAAGTGTCAAAGTATGTATAGTTTTTTATGTTTTAAATTGACACATGAACAAGTAGAATTATGAAATGAAATGCGGCATTGCCAACACAATTGCATAGGTTCTTTTCCTAAGTTTATATTTATTCTTATACTTAAAAGGCGGCTGAACAACAGACTCTTAGATAACTCGTTCCAAGATGTCAGTCACCCCAGGGACCAGGAAAAACATTTGGGCGTATAGCTGGGCAACTGACTGATGAGAACCAAATAATATAAGTTTGCCTGCAAGCAGTTAGTTGTTTTCCAGATTCTGCCATTTTAGAGTGCAATTTTACAATAAGGAAAGCTGGAAAAAAGAATTGGAAGAGGCGTATGTCCAAAAATGGAGTGAAAGTAAAAGAAATTTTATGTTTTCTAATGTTCAATTGTGTTTTGCTCAAAAATTTACTTATGTAACATATCAATATTTTTATACTGTTCTTTTGAGAATTGAAAGGGTTATAAAAATCATTAAAAAAATACCGATGTCGTCATTACTCGAAAATAAATGATGGTTGTGGATTGAATTTGGCATAAGATGTTTTTATAAATTAAAATCAACCTGTCTGCGGATTTTTTTCGGAAAATAATAGGTCCAATTTTAACGAATTTATTTCATTCTCTAGCCATTCACCCACTGTAGTAACGTTCACGTACAATAAAACTGACAACTTACAAGTTGCCAGATAGAATTGACGTCGATCGCACATTTTGTGATAACAGGTATCCATAAGTTTGGAGAAAAAATTGAATTTCTTTTTGGGAAAATAAACGTTTTATGTAACAATGAGCAATTCTTCTTTTGGGTGAGAAAATGTTGTTATCTAAGTGATAAATGTTGATGATGATGTTTTTGTTCGATCTCGCGAGGAAAGCGCTAAAAGTAGAGGGTTAAAGTAATTGGATAAAATAAAATGAGGAAAATCATCAACGTGTTGCTGGTGGCAATGGATTGGAGAAGAAACTGAGGCTTGCTTTTCAGGATTTTAAATTTTATTGAAAGCTTTAAAAGAAATTAAGATCTTAAAATTAAAAAATAGTGAAGCTGTATCGGTTTAAATTAACTTTTTCATATAAAACGAAACTTTTTACAGTAACTTTAATATGAATGACGCCTTTATTCGAATACTTGGACTTCAAAAAAATATGAAAAGTGCTTCAATAAAACTGACATTGCAATTCGACGTGTAAATCTAGATAAAATAAATAAAGGAACACAATGCGGGAGAGTGCTCGAAAAACATAATAAATACACCTCTCGGGGCGACCGCAGTACATCGAAAGGTTTAATTTAACAGACTGTTAAGTTTGTGTCACACAGATAATATAAACCCACCCAGACATTTCGCCCCGATGGCTGTGATTTTCCCGGTTGCGCCCATTCTGTTATCGTGCGGCACGAAACTTAGCACACACAACTTTTGAATAAAACGCAAGACGTGGGTAAATTGGACCGGGACCTTTCCAGACATCGATTTCGATATTAATTTATTTGCGAAAAATACTCTCAGAACTTGACTTGGCCACATCAAAGTTTTTTTAAATCAAAAATTGCCTTTTAAAACTTCTTTGCTATATTTTATCTTACCCCGGTGTACCAACAAGGATTACAACCTTTTCCAAACTTGTTTGTTAATATACAGGGTGTTTCGTATTATTTTGTAGCAAAAAATAAGAACAAAACTAATAAACAAATATACTTAATTAAATATTTAAAGACAGCAATTTTATCTAATGTAAGACGTTTATGATTTAGGAGGCTGGTATTTTCATTCTAGCACTGTTTTTCTACACCGGAAGTACATAAATGTACAAAAAACACAAGTATTGAAATCGAAGTACCATCCTATTGAATCATTTTTAAATTGATTGAGTGCTTTTTAAGTAACATAAAATATTCAATCGCCACTTGCCACTGCCGATAAAAAAAAGGGTAACTGAAACTATGTAACCTTTTGTGATGGTAGTAACAGATGCTAGTCGCACTAAATTAACTCCTGCCGTTTGTGCTGAAAAGCCTTTTCTGCATGAAAATCGAGGGCATAATTAAGCGATAAATAATAACCCGACTGCAAATTTTGTTTATAAATGAGAAGCCGTACGGCAATGCAAGTTTCTCGGTATTTAGAGCACGTTGTTGCCATAACAGTTTGCATTATAATATCGTATAAGGAACTGGGGAAATTGCTGGAGAAATAACAATAACGGAAAAACACCAGCAAGAGAACTTACTCGACGGTACGACTCGCAGAAGGTAAATTAAATAACAGGTTCGAAAATAAATGCGCGAAGCAATCGCCATGTAAAAATGTAATTTTCTCGGGGAACATAAACAAGGGCCGATGGACCTATAATAGCGTCCCTACGGAGAACAGTTTACGTCAAAATATGGCGGCCCTTTTACACTAAAGTTTATGGCGTCAATTCTGTAATTTATGATGGGTTTATCGCTCGACGAAATAATTGCATTATGATTTCATTCTTTATCGACGCAATTCATAATGGAAGTTGAAGGATGACCGCGGAAATTAATCAGGTAGGCACTCGTCGTGATTAATAGGTGTTTTAATTACTGTAACGCGAACTGTTGCATCATATTCACATCGAAATGTTAATCAAGTTACATCAAAAAAATTAGTATATTATTTAACTCTACTGTTAATGAATAAGATTGAAGGTAAAGATTAACAATAGGTAAAATAAATAAGTAACTTTTAAGTGCTAAGTGATATATTTATCGTGAATGAGGTGGGCTTGATCGTAAAAGCAGACTGTGATTTGACACACAAAACCTTGATTTGTTAAAAGAAGCGTTGGATAAACCTTTATACAAAACACAAGGCTTACGAAAAATTACTTGTTTAATAGATAACTATTAAATATCGAATTTGATTCGCGTCGACAGTAAAATTGTACAAGAAACCCGTAAAATGCGAATCTTGTGAAAAGATTCGCGGTTTCGCATTCAATATTGTCGTTGTGGCGGGGTAACGAAACGACGTTTGTCATGAACTTTGGCCGTCTGACACCTTTTTATAAGCGTCTACAACAATGCCCGGGAGAACCCTCGTTCAAATTGTCACTGCGGGATTGTTTTTATAAAACGTTACGTTGTTGTGCGGAGGCTTTTTTGTCCGACTGATGAATGGAATTCATGCAACCGGCATTTTCATATCTGCTAAAAACGCAGGTGAAAATCATTTATGCCTCTGTTAATTTTAAACGCCCTCCATCTATCTAACAAGCAATTCGCATGTTATTGTTTGTAAAATTTTTCATTTTCACCGAGAAAAACAATTTTCTTTGGAGGAGATTAAAACGCCTTGTTGTTTCAAAATGGGCAACACATCGTTTGCTTGGAATTACAAAATTGTATGTGCAAAAATAATTGGCTTTCAGAAACTGACGTAACATACAATTTGATTCTTTTTATTATTGAACAGAATTTAATGTTACATATTAAAATTCCTTGCGCTGAAAAGCGGTCTTGCGAGTGCAATATGAGTTGCCTATTCTAACTCAGCAAGGCGTTGTGAGATCTCAAAATCCTTTGAGGTCAAAACAGAAGTAAGACAGGGATGATGGGCTTTCCCCACTGCTCTTTAATTGTATGTTAGAGAAGGTAACAAGAGAATAGAGGAAAAGAATGGAGAAGGAAGGAATTCCTAAAATGAAAATAGGAGGAAAGAAGGATAACCTGGAAATTGACTGTCTGGCCTTTGCAGACGATCTAGCAATACTAGCGGAAAACATGGAAGATGCAAGAAGACAAATAAATATACTAAAGGAGACAGCAGAAAAGGCTGAACTACAAAAATCATATGAAATGCATGACCAATAGAAAAGATGCACCAAAACAGATCACAACAAAGTATTGGAAAATTGAGGGGATTACAAGATGAAATACCTGGGAGAATTAATTCAACTAAACGCACTTGAGAAACAAGCGGTCCCAGTAAAAGCAAGAAAAATGGAACTGCCATTACAGTTGCTTATTCTAACTCAGCAAGGCGTTCGTTTTCAAACTGAAAGCTGAAAGCAAAACAAAGAAAATAATTTATTTAAAATCGACGCCTTATTGGTCAAATATCAGTCAGGCAAGGCACTTACTTTCTCGGACCCTCTTGAACGAACCTCCCCAAAAAAGCATTTCCGGACGCCTTGTTTTACATCTGATGAAACGCGCGTAGGGTCCTCGATGAAAATAGAAAAAAGCACTAGTAGATAAGCAACAGGGATTCGAGCACACTTTGCATATCAAATTAATCCGCGGTTTGATTCGCGGTTTGATAGAGAACAATGGATTTCCGCGAATTCCGCGAGTTTTATCGCGCAATTATTAATTATTCAATTATTCAATTGCGCAATTAGACTAGCGCAATTAGACTAGCGCAATTAGGTAATTAATCATTTTTGATTGACGCCTGTCATCCGCCATCTTTGATCTTTGACGTCCGCCATCTTTGGGGGTGTGGTCATCCGCCATCTTTGATCTGTCATTGGTCAGGGGGTGTGGCCATCTCACGTCTGACGTCATACAGCCCACTATCTCCATCTCATATTCCTTCTCTCTCTACACGCTGCTATCTCCATCTCATATTCCTTCTCTATTTTTTCCGGACTTGGAAGATTCGTTTTTTTCAACTCCGCCTGGCCTGAGATTCGAACCCAAGTCTCGTAGATCGATACACAAAAAACCAGTACTCCAGCGCCTTGCGTATGCTTTGAGATATGTTCCGGATAATTTAAACTAAGCCGTTGCGGAATTTTGATTGAGATTTTTTTTGAATAATTAGACACCTCCGATGAAATTTAAAATTCATTATGCGTAAAATTATGTTAGAATGCTCATATAATTTAAATCGTCAGCTGTTGAATTTTGACGGCTGAGATTTTTAAAGATTAAATGGGAGAAATTTGGATAATTACACGAGTGCGGTAAATATTTTTAAACCGATTAAATGGGTGAAATTTGAACATGAGTGTAGAATTGTAAAATGATTTTGTTAACCCAAAGTAATTTGCGCTCAGGTTGAAATCTCGCACGCGGGATATTAAAAAGGATGTATGGGGTTTAAAAAGAATAATACCAATTACACACTAATTGAGAAATATTTCACATATTGATAATTTACGCAGCCCCTAATCATAGGTGGTGGACCATCGATTTCAACGTTAGTGTTATAATGTTTTAAGCATCGAATTTGAATAATTACATGAGTGGAGCAAATATTGAATTCTTCCGATTGTACGTAAAATTCATCGCAGATTTATGGGATCTATTGTGCCTGCACCTGTTTGGGCGAACAATAGCGCACCCCACGCCCCGAGATATATTCTTTTTCAGTCCCATGAGATTTTTAGCCTAAACAAATCTTGACGTAAAAAGCGTCGTGTGATATATATGCAAGTGCGCCACACATGCAGGAATCAACTCGTCAAACATTACCCCACCACCTCCGAAGCTCACATAAATACAAAATTTCCAATCATGAAGTCCACTTGAATCTGCGACTCAAGTTAGCCGTTTGCGTAAATACTTTTCGCGTGTGTTATCGCAACATCGATAATAATAATAATAATGAGCTCCAATATGAATTTAACGAAATTAAATGATGTCGGCCTGTTGGTGAGTTTATTTTTCCAGTCAATCAGCAAATTTTACATTGTGTTTTCTTATTAGGCGAACATGCTTGAATTAAGGGCGCTTAATAAGCTGGAAGTTGGGGCAGTATATCCAATCATGAAGTTGAGGAAAGTGAAGACTAAATATGGGACTCGTATTATGGCGGACTTATTAAACTATACAACATATTTGCCAGGTCGAGTATCCGAAATCATTGAGGCGGATGAATCAATTTTAAATTGTACGAATGGACAGCTCCTTCTAAAATATATTGGCGGGCCTTATAATATGGTCGAATTTTTACGACCTGAAACGCATGTTAAATAAATATGTTTTCTGTATTTTTGTGTATGTGAATAAATTTTAATGTTGAAACAACCGGCACATTCTTAACCCAGAACATCCCAAAGTAATTTGCGCGCGCTGGATCTTGTCTGCATCCATCGTTAAAAGAATAGAGTGAACACTGAGAAATTTTAAAGTTGAGATTTTTTTAAAACACCTCCGATTAAACAAATGTCTGATGAAATTTGCGGCTCGCAATAAGTATATTTCTAAGTTATAATAAATATTGAACCTGAAATTCTTCTTCCAGCAGGTGATTCAAATTATTTAGACACGCGTTAAATAAATATGAATATTTTTGTATGTGAATAAATTTTTAATGTTGAAAACAGGCGCTACATTCTTAGAACGCACCAAAGTAATTTGTGCGTGTTGAATCTTGTCTACATCCATCGTTAAAAGAATAGAGCGAACACTGGGAAATTTTAAAGTTGAGATTTTTTTTTTTTAAAACACCTCCGATTAAACAAATGTCTGATGAAATTTGTAGCTCGCAATAAGTATATTTCTAAGTTATAATAAATATCGAACTTAAAATTCTTCTTCTGGCAGGCGATTCAAATTATTTCGACTGCTGACTGAATTTTTAGACTCCAAATTTATGTTTGAGAATTCATTATTGCTAAATTTATGTTCGAGAATTCATTATCGCCTAGATTTCTAACTGTCAATCTTTAGCGCGTACGATTGGGGAAAAAAGAGTTATGATGAACAATACGTCAGCGCCCTTAAAAAAAAAAAAAATCTAAAACCGCATACAACATAATACACGTGTGCGGGGGTGAAAGCGTGAAATTAACGCTTGAAATGCGGACTCCAAATTTATGTTTAAGAATTCATTATTGCTAAATTTATGTTCGAGAATTCATTATCGCCCAGATTTCTAACTATCAATCTTTAGCGTGTACGATTGGGAAAAAAGAGTTACGACGAACAATGCGTCTGCACCCTTAAAAAAACTCTAAAACCGCATGCAACATAATACACGTGTGCGGGGGTGAAAGCGTGAAATTAACGCTTGAAATGCGGACTCCAAATTTATGTTTAAGAATTCATTATTGCTAAATTTATGTTCGAGAATTCATTATCGCCTAGATTTCTAACTGTCAATCTTTAGCGTGCACGATTGGGAAAAAAGAGTTATGACGAACAATACGTCTGCACCCTTAAAAAATTTCTAAAACCCCATGCGACATAATACACGTGTACGAGTGAAAGCGCGGGCATTTACCCACTGTGAGGTTTTAAATGCGATGACTCTGTATTCATCAGATTTATGAGGTCCAATGTATTGCGTGGACAATAGCCCTCAAAACAGTTTGTGTGATTTCAATTCAATCATTTGTGCGATAGCAGTCACCGAAGGTGGTCCTATAATCTATAACCGCCCATGATTTTTCGGCCTAAACAAATCTTGTCAAAAAATTACTCACGCATATCAGCTGCCGCATGTTGGGTGATAAATGTATGCCACACATACAGGAATGAACCCGCTAAACCCCACCCACCCAAACTCACTTACATAAATACGAAATTTTCAATCAGTTTCATGAAGTTCGGGCGGATCTGTGACGTGTGTCAGTTCGTACGCGTAAATACTTTTCACGTGTGTTATCCTGCATCTAATATTCATATGCGATGGATGTTGCACAATATGTCGCTGCAATAACGAAAATATTCACAAAAGCTCTCGCAGCGATACGTCGCGATGATCATGAACGTATTGCATTCTTTATTCGCGAGGGTCATCGTCATACGCGGGTGATAAATAAATTATTACGTGGTGTTGGAGCATCGGTGGCACAAAAGCAGAGTGCGTTATCGGCAATTGGGCAAATCAAATGTCTAATTGCGAAGTTTAAAAATTTGAATCGTGTCGGGCATGGCGTGCGAAATGTGCGCAGCGAACGTCTTGTTTGGCATGATATTAATCCAGCATTTGACTCACGTCTGCGTACAGGGCTGATTATTAATTTGCGTCATCTCGATATCAAGGGATTTCTGAGTGATGCGGCCGCGCTAATTAAAACTCGTCTAACGAACGCCATAAAAAAGAGTGGGAATATTAAAGTTAACGTCATATTAAGTGCCGAGTATGCAATCATTAAGGATGGCGATGAAGTGCTATCAGTCAAGCAATTCAATACGAAGAATAGCGTTTTATGTGTAACCACAAATATCCTCGAGTGGTTTGCAGACGAAATTACGCGTCCGCTGTTGCTTCAAATGGATGAATTCTCGATGAAAGATTCGGGGTGGACATTACGTGCTATAAACAGCTTAATGGTGAATATTAACAAATATAACCCCTTACATGCAGGCTCTTATTTGGAGCTACCTGGGCAAATTGCGAAAAAAGAGGCCTGCATTAATGTACGCAATTATGACAATGAGTGCTTCAAATGGTCTGTATTGTCAGCTTTACACCCCACAGCGATCAACCCACAGCGTGTTTCAAAATACCACCTGTTTGCAAACACACTAAATTTTACCGGATTGGAGTTTCCAATTACGTTGAATGCGATTCCAAAATTCGAGCGACAAAATAATATTTCCATAAATGTGTACATTTTAAATAAGCATAAGAAGGCATTTACTGTCGCGCCGACGCACATAACGGCGTGCAAGAAAGAGATGCACATCAATTTACTGCTGCTCCAAAGCAGCTATGGAGATGATGATGTGGAGAACGCGGCACCAATCACACATCATTACGTGTGGATAAAGAGCCTTTCACGACTCGTAAGCAGCCAACTATCAAAATATCGGGTGAAAAAATATATATGTGATTGCTGCTTGCATTATTTCCATACTAATGATGCCTTGAATAAGCACCTGATTGATTGCACCAGCTTAAACCACTGCCGGATTAATCTCCCAACGGCTAAAAATAGCAGCGTCGTATTTAAAAATTTTAACCACAAGGAGATCGTTCCATTCACCATCTACGGCGATTTTGAGTGCATTCTGAAGCATGCAAATCAGGTATGTTTAACATAAATAATAATTGAACCGATTTTTAGTATTTTTTTATTATAGGAACAAGGTACAAAAACTGAAGTGGTACAAATACATGAGGCATTCAGCGTGGGGTATTACTTGGCATGCAGTTATGATAATGATCGTTCGTATTACCGCAGTTATCGAGGGGTGGAGCCGGCCAAATGGTTTGTGACCGAACTTCAGAATTTAGCGAAAGATCTGGAGGACGTGTACAAGTCAGCGGTACCGATGGAGCCCCTCACCACCGCCCAAATCACCGCCTTCCAGAATGCGAGCCACTGCCACATCTGCGAGAAGCCGCTGCAATCAGATCGAGTTCACGATCACTGCCATCTGACGGGACGTTATCGAGGTGCAGCCCACAACTCTTGCAATTTAAATTACCAACATTCACGCGTGATTCCCGTCGTATTCCACAACCTCAGCGGCTATGACGCCCACCTACTAATCGCAGACGTCGCAACCTGTTTCGCGGGGCGAATTGAACTTCTAGCCCAAAACAAGGAGCGATACATATCATTCGTCAAACACATTGACGGCAGCGACATATCATTTCGCTTTATCGACTCATTCAAATTTATGGCGTCATCCTTAGACAAGTTGGCGTCATATTTGCCTGAGGTGAAAATTGTTCGGCGCCAATTCAGCGACTTGAGCGACCAACATCTGACGCTGCTGAGACGGAAGGGGGTCTTCCCATACGAGTTTCTCGATTGTGTGGAGAAGTTGGAAGTGCGCGAGCTGCCCGAGAAGAAGCAATTTTTCAGCTCATTGACTGGGAGTGACATCTCCGATGCCGATTACGAGCACGCAAAAATGATCTGGACGCAATTCGACATCCGATGCCTGGGGGAATATTCGGATCTATATTTGAAAACAGACGTGTTGCTGCTGGCCGACGTTTTCAAGAATTTTCGTCAGAACTGCATGCAAACGTATCAGCTTGATCCGGCTCATTACCATACGCTGCCCGGTCTCGCTTGGGACGCCATGTTGAAGCATACCAAGATTGAGTTAGAGCTTCTTACAGACATCGATATGGTGATGTTCATCGAGCGTGGAATTAGGGGCGGGCTGAGCCAGTGTAGCAATCGCTATGCCCGAGCAAATAACAAATACATGCCTGATTACGATCCGAATGAACCCTCAAGCTATCTGATGTACTTCGACGTCAACAACTTGTATGGGTGGGCCATGATGCAACATCTCCCAACTGGCGGCTTTCGATGGGAGGACCCCGGCATCAATTGGGACATTGCCGACGATTCGCCCCGCGGATACATCCTGGAGGTGGACTTGGAGTACCCTGACGAGCTGCACGACGCCCACAAAGATCTACCCCTGTGCCCCGAACAGACGAAACCGCCCGGATCCCGCGAAAACAAACTTCTCGCCACATTATCATCGAAATTCCGCTACATAATCCACTACCGTAATTTGCAGCAGGCAGTGAAGTATGGGATGCAAATTACCAACATTCATCGAGTCATCAGCTTCAATCAGTCACCCTGGTTAAAGGGCTACATCGACCTCAACACTGATAAACGGAAACACGCCTCCAACGACTTTGAAAAAAATCTGTTCAAATTAATGAACAATGCAGTTTTCGGGAAGACAATGGAGAATGTGCGTAATCGGGTCGACGTAAAATTGGTCACCAAATGGGCCGGTCGATATGGCGCTGAGGCACTCATCGCAAAACCGAACTTTCACAGTCGCATAGTGTTTAACGAAAATCTCGTCGCGATACAACTGGCAAGAACCGAGGTCCTCATGAATAAACCGATCTACGCGGGATTTTGTGTGTTGGACTTGGCGAAAACGTGCGTCTATAATTTCCACATCGACTACATGCTCCGCGTATTTGGAACTAATTGCAAGCTGTTATATACCGACACCGACAGTCTAATTTACGAAGTGCAGTGCCCAGACATTTATGCGATAATTAAGCGGGATATTCGTCATTTTGACACTTCAGACTATGATCCCAATAATCCATATGGGATGCCACTAAAAAATAAAAAAGTTGTGGGTCTTATGAAAGACGAGTGCGCCGGTGAAATTATGACCGAATTTGTCGGTTTACGTAGTAAGATGTACAGTGTGCGTGTTGGTGGCGTCGATCGTATGAAGAAGGCGAAGGGCGTTAAGGCGGCAGTTGTGAAAAACACCATCGAATTCGACGATTATGTGAAGTGTCTACGTGAAAATACTGCAATCAGTCGCCACCAGCACCTTTTTAGAACAGTACAACACCAAATTCAAACGGTGCGGCAGTGCAAATTAGCATTAAGTCCATATGATGACAAGCGATATCTACAGCCCAATTCCACCGACACATTACCCTGGGGACACTTTACATTACGGGGTGATATCGCGATGGAAGTTGACTGAAGTGTTGTATATAATTTTAGGATGTATATTGTTCATAATTTTTGTATTATAGCTTTAAAATGTAATTATTAAATGTGACTATTGTATGCCATGTAATTTTTTATATTCATATTTTTTTTTTTTAAATTCTATCGCTGTACACATATTTTTATGTAATTTTTGGGTGTAGAAAAGAAAAAACACATTTTTTCAATATTTGTATATTTATGCAGCTCAATAACTGTACAATTGTATTATTTTGTAAAAATAAGTGGGTCAATCCAGCCTCACTGAAATACATACTTTTTCCATAAGGTAATTTTTTATAATACATCGAGCCTGTTAACCCAAGAGTCGTGCTTATGATTAAACCCTAGCCACTTGACAAAAACTTTGTCACCGCGTTTTCGGAGAATCTTTTCGACCAGATATACGTGGGGATGTTGGACCTTCTGAAGTTCCTCAGCGTAAAAGGCGCCCTCGATATTTCGAGCTTGGTAGTCATTTAGATTGAACGTTGGCGGGTTGGTATGTTTAACCGCTGTAATGTTGAATATTTCGGTCGTCCAATTTGGTGTATAACCCTTTTCAAAGATGTGCTTAAACCTGCTGATTCGGACTTTATCGCCAACTTTTAATTTTAATTTTGCGGGCTGTATGTGGAAATTTTTGTATGCACGCAGTAAAATCGCTTCAGCATTTTCAGTGCAAACATCTTTAGGCTTCATACTGATCGTCCGATGTTTGCTATCGTTGTAAGTTGTTACCAATTCTTGCAAGATATCCAGCCACTTATAATTGCCGCGTAGACTGAATTGCCGCCACATCTTATTTTTAAGGGTCCTGTTGAATCGCTCACAGATTGACGCCTTCATATTACTAAACGTCGAGTACATATGAATATTGTGTCGCCCCATGAGCGCATTAAATTTTGAATTATAAAATTCCCGCCCGGCATCGACATGTAAATTTTTGGGTATGCGCCCCCTTGCGAGTATCGAATTCATTGCAGCAGCAATATCTTCACCATTCTTGCTTTTGGAGGGCGCTGCCCACGCAAATTTTGAAAATGTGTCGATGACTGTAAGCAGAAAAGCACGCCCTTTATTAACACTTGCGTATGCCGACATATCGACAAGATCGGCTTGCCATGTTTCATCTAGCCCGCGAATGTCAAATTTGCGGCGTTTATAATTTCGTCGGGCAGGTTTATGAAGCTCATTAACAACGGCTAATTTTTCCATTGCGATGCTTTCAGCCCTCAATCAAAACTTGCAGTAAGCTCGGAAACTGCCCGTTAAGCGCTTTTGTGCCGCATTAATATCGCTCGGAAACTTCCGTCATACGCTTCTGGAGGTCGACACTGATTGCGGTCAGTTTTTTGAAACTATCGCTTAATTCATGAACGGCATTTGAAACGTTAGTTATGAGTTCGCCGGCTGCAACTTGCTGCTCCAAGCTTTTTTGCATGTCAGACTGAAGCGCTTCAATCTTCACTCTGCTCGCATTAATATCGTTATAGAGGGGCTCCACGATCTGAGTTGAACTATTAATTGCATTATGCATAAAACTCAACACCGTGCTGAGGGTGGCTGCATCGTTGGACTCCTGAGGTTCAACAAGGTTGCACAATCTCCTATTTTGCATGTTAAAATCACCATCGGCGGTCAATTGGAATCCAATCCCAGGAGGGCCGCGCACACTAGTCTTTTTATGCAACTGACGTCCAAACACGTCGACGCTCATCTTGCAAATGATGTTCAACTAATGTAGTTGGCTTCACGCAATTCCTCGATAATCGATATGATTTCATTTGAATGATTGGGATTTCCAGCAGTCTGCGATGCAAGGAGCAGGCGCAGACGACTGATGAGTTCATTTGGATCATCCCAATACGTGTAATGTGCCCGTGCACCCTTTCGAGCAATCATGAATTCTGGCAGCATACCGCCTCCCTCATGCTTGGCAATCCCCGCAATAAAGTTTTCGAATTTCAAACTTTTATCTCTGCGAATGTTTTGATTCATGCTGTAGCGTATCCGATGTGCATTTGTTGCGACAACGATTTGACCATAATTTCTCGAGTCCTCGCGATTCACACAGTCCATATCTGGCGACTTTTTAAACAATAATTCAATCAAACCTCGGGTTTTCTGGTACTTCCTATCACCCACGCGAATGAAATCATTTTCAAAATGAATTTGTGAATCGCCAATCATCAGGCGATCATTGGCGAGTTTGCGTACGCCATACGTGGTATCCAGCCCCTTTTTATTATTTTTCATTAACATTCTAAGATACTGTGAATTATCATTCGACGGGGGTTCAGAGTCCATTTTGGCGTCGTGTTGTTTCACGATTGCACCCATCTCACTCGTCTCACGTTGGGAGTTATTTACAAGCTGCTGTAGAGGCGCCACCACCGGTTTAAACACCTCACTCATAGCCCGTTCAGCCGCCTCTCTGCCCAATTTAATTATTTTATACTTTTTGCGAATCGCATCGCTAGCTTTGACGATTTGATGGAGAACATCTGCCTGCTCGCGATATTTCTGCATGTTGACGCTGCCGCATTCAAAATGCTTCTGCACACATTTACAAAATTTTTGTTAATTTAAACCACACTCATGTAGCAGTCGAAGCCCTTTCTATATCGCCCCGCGTTGAGCTCACTATCCTTATCGATGACTAGAAAACCATGCTTATCACACCAGCATGCGGAACATAATTCTCGAAAATTCGTATAAGTCATATCGGTATTGACGTGATCTTCGTAAATATGCTTGAGATTCATATCATCCTGTTTAAACAATACCAATAGGTTAGCATTATCGCGAACTAGATGTTTAGGAATACGCGCATATGTCTGACATAGGTAGAAGCAATCTACGGTTTTATGACGCCCCATGCAAAAGAAGGCCCGAATATTTTCCTGCTTCTCGCACGCAACATCATCAAAGATCATAATTGAATTGGGGCGCGCATCATCCGGTCTCACCACTTGTTCATGTTCGCTGAATGGAAAATACTCGATGCCATCCACTGGTGCGAGTAATTGCGTTAAAATTTGATATTTCGGCTGATTGAGTGATTTCGAGTAAACGTACACATTTTCAAATCTTAACCCGTTCGGTTGTGTTAACAGTGCTAGTAGGACATTGGTCTTGCCACAATTGGACGGACCGCAAAATATCGCCCTCACACTATTCGGCAATAATTCGCCGTGTCGTTTCTCTTTATTTGAACTGGTCTGCTGCATGAGGTCATCAAAATTTATCGTGGGCAGTCTGCTGGACTGTTCCTCGAAGCTAATTTGAGCCATGACTGATGGAAAAACCATAAATATCGGGGTTATAAGCGTTTACAATTCAGTCGTATTGCGATCATGGTCGCGCGTGCATCTCGACGTAAACCAGCTGGTGAAATAAAGCGCGGTAAAGGGCTTGTAAACAGTATTATAGACAAACTCCCGGTGGAGGTTCATATTCCGGGCTATCAATACTGCGGGCCGGGCACAAAGTTGTCGAAAAGACTCGCACGAGGAGATCCAGGTATTAATCCTCTCGACGCGGCGTGTAAAGAGCACGACATTGCTTATTCCAAAGATCGTAATTTGGATGCTAGAAGCGCTGCCGACAAAATATTATTAGAGAAAGCCTGGGAACGTGTTTTAGCCGAAGGCGCTAAGGTCAGCGAGAAAGCAGCTGCTTGGGCGGTAACGAACATCATGAAAGCTAAGAGGAGGTTCGGCATGGGGTTGAAGAAGGGGCGGCGGCGGCTGCCGCTGCGAAAAATTGTTAATGCCGCTAAGTTGGCCATGTTGCCGAGCAGAGATGCCAAAATTGCGGTCAAATCCGCACTAGCGGGCGCCCGAAAAGCTGTTAAAGAGGCAGGTGGAAAATGTAATGTACGATCACCGCGTATTCTGCCCATTCCGTCAAAAATTGGAGGTTTTCTACCATTTCTTGTACCCATCTTTGCGGGCCTTAGCGCAGCCGGCGCGTTGACAGGTGGCGTTGCTGGAGTCGTTAAAGCAGTGAACGATGCAAGTGCAGCCAAGCGGGAACTAGCGGAGACTCATCGTCACAACAAAACGATGGAATCTATAGTTCTGGGGAAGGGCCTCCACTTGAAACCGTACAGACAGGGTCTGGGACTTTATCTAACGCCAAAAAACTAATTGAGAAGCTACCACGTCGAGCATTGACCGATGTCGATATACTTAAATATGCTAAAAAGTTGAAAATTCCACATTTTCGTGGAGTCTACATGCGAAATGACCTGCCCAAGAGTGGCCCCCGAAAATTCGAGTCCGCAATAGTTAACCTCGATGATGCGGATGGGCTTGGAACGCATTGGGTTGCATATAAAAAGATCGGCGATGAAGTCACCTACTTTGACAGTTTCGGTAATCTACAACCGCCCCAGGATCTAATCACCTATCTCGGCGTTGGTAGCGTCAAATACAATTACATTCAATATCAAGACTATGGCACATATAATTGCGGCCACTTGTGCATCAAGTTCTTGTGCGGTCAACTATAAAAGGTTTACATAGCCGCATTGAAAATCATAATCATGATGGATTCGTTCACGTTAACTTTGTCGGGAACATCCTCGGTACTTGGGGTTCAATATTTCCCACCGATTGAACTCTCGCCGCATAAAACATACGCTCTTGGGTTGGTAGAACTGCTAACATTCAACTCGATTCCCAATATAGACGACGGATGCAACATGTTTTATATCGGTGATGAACAAATCACTCTGCCCACCGGCAGTTATGAGCTTGAAGATATCGAGAAATGTATACGAGCGACTCTGAAAGATCAAAACATCATCATCGAGATCAGACCCAACAACAATACGCTTCACAGCGAAATTATGTGCAATCGTGAGATAAATTTTAAACGTCCCAATTCCATAGCTAATCTTTTAGGTTTCACCCCGCGAATTCTTGAAGCAGGTGTACTTCATATATCAGACATACCCGTAACCATTCTAAAGGTAAATGCCCTCAGGGTCGAATGCAACATCACCGCCGGCGCTTACATCAACGAGCGTAAAGTACATACCATCCATGAGTTTTTCCCAATCGTACCGCCCGGTTATAAGATCATCGAAGTTCCCGCAAGCGTCATTTATCTCCCGATCACGGTGCGAGTAATACACCATTTACAGGTCCGATTGGTGGATCAGGACGGAAACTTGGTAAATTTGCGTGGCGAAATTATAACTGTACGACTTCACGTCAAGTCATTATCATAAAAAATGGTTATCGTATATAATGCAAAAATTGGGCGGGGGTATAAAATTGAATCATCATGTCCAAAGCAAGTCAGTCAGCGTGTACCACTCAAAGTGTTAACACGTCCAAACATCGAGATTCTGAAGAGTCTGGGCTTCAAAGTGAATCCTTCTGGAGGCAAATTAAAGATCGATTCTCCTGCTTAATTATCTGCTTTATACCATGGAGGGCGAGATCCTAATGTTTCATGCGCCAGTTGTTTACGACGAATCCATTGCGCATTGTGAGAGTCACGCGCACCAGCCGTACGCATCGTCAACTTTCAACAACAGCGATGAGATTCGCATTGTTATCCAACATCAAGATTTGTTTTTGCTGCCGAGCAGAAGTTCGCTACATATATCTGGAAAATTAACCAAGTCCGATGGGACTACGGCTGCTCAAAGTACAACTTTAGTCAACAACGCAATCTGTCACCTCTTTGATGAAATACGCTATGAATTGAATGCGGTCGAGATTGATCGATGCAAGAATGTTGGCCTCACGAGTTTCATGAAGGGTTGTGTGTCTCTAAGTCCCGGCCAGAAACCTATGCTTGAGAACGCCGGCTGGTTTGATATTGATAAAAATGCGGAAAAATTAGTTAATGATGCGGGCTACTTTGACGTATCAATACCCCTGAAATTGATATTGGGCTTCGCTGAAGATCACCGTCGCATTGTCATTAATTCCAGACATGAATTGATCTTGACTCGGGCGAACAGCGATGCAAATGCAGTCGTGCAATCTGTAGCTGAGGATTTTAAAATCTCGATATCGAAATTGGAGTGGCTGGTGCCATACATCAGAGCATCGGATCATCAAAAAATTCAATTATTGAATTTAATCACCAAAGACGAGCCCATATCAATGAGCTTTCGGACATGGGAGTTATACGAGTATCCGCTACTTCCGCGCACAGACAAGCAAGTTTGGCCCGTAAAGACGTCATCGCAATTGGAGAAACCGCGTTACGTCATTCTCGGCTTCCAAACTGCACGTAAAAATAAAAACGATGCGAATGTTAGCCACTTCGATCACTGTGACGTCAAAGATGTTAAACTATTCTTGAACTCGCAGTGTTATCCCTATAATCAGCTGAATCTCAACATTAGTCACAATCAGTATGCCATATTATATGAGATGTATGCAAATTTTCAAAGTGCATATTACGGCAGGGATCCTGAACCCCTTGTGAACAAAGGTGATTTTCTCAAATACGCTCCCTTAATTGTCATCGATTGTTCGAAGCAGAATGAGACTCTCAAGTCGGGACCTGTCGATGTACGCATTGAATTTGAATCGGCAAACAATTTCCCCGCGGCGACGTCAGCTTATTGTCTAATCCTGCATGATCGTATAATTGAGTACAATGCAGTTAATGGTGGGGTGAAAAAGCTGATGTAGCCCATCAGTCGCGTCGAAGTCGTTGTGTGAGATGGAGATTATAGTTGACATGCAGGGCTTTAAAGCCCCACCGCTAGACGAATTTATATTGAAAGAGTTCGCTGTGATCCCAGCTGATGACAAAACGTCAACACCAGTGAATTTTATCTTCAAACCGCCGTTTCCATGGATTCAACTGCCCGCCTGGTATCAACGTATCAATTTTTGGCTAGAACGAAATTGTCTTGGAATTTCGTGGAGTTCGGGCGATATCCCATACGATTCGGTGAGGGAGACCGTAATCACGCAACTTGAAGATGCCGAGAGAATTTTCGTCAAGGGTGAGGAGAAACTGTCGTGGTTGAAAAAAATCACGGGTTTCGAACACATCGTCAATATAGAACATCTTGGCTGTCCATCACTGGACAAGTTGCGTGATATGTCATCATCATGCGTCTACCACGCCCACGGATTAAAATTTAATTGTGCTGCTGCGACTGTCAAATTGGTTAAAGAGTGGTACACAAACGCGGATAGCACGCCTTCGATGGAGAGATCTATCCAAATATATTTTAAAACCGAAAATTTGTATCACATGGCCCCGGAGGATATTGCATGTTTGCCGAAGGACTTCCTTACCATACTCGCCCCCAGAAGCATCGATGCCGTTTGGAACAAGTTGCCGCTGAAGTTTCAGCTCGATAAGGATATCGCTGATTGCAGACGCTGCTTAAAACATTATAATACTGGCGGGCGCACCGAAAACGATGGTCCGCCTCCAATGATTAGGGACTGTGTAAATTGTCAATATGATATGTAATTTTTTAAAATTAGTATTAAAATATTTCTCAATTAGTGTGTAATTGGTATTATTCTTTTTAAACCCCACCTTTTAATATCCCACACGCGCGATTCAACCTGCGTACTTTGAGATAGGAATGCAGCAAAACAGGTGCGGGCACAATAGATCCCATAAATCTGCGATGAATTTTACGTACAATCGGAAGAATTCAATATTTGCTCCACTCATGTAATTATTCAAATTCGATGCTTAAAACATTATAACACTAACGTTGAAATCGATGGTCCACCACCTATGATTAGGGGCTGCGTAAATTATCAATATGTGAAATATTTCTCAATTAGTGTGTAATTGGTATTATTCTTTTTAAACCCCATACATCCTTTTTAATATCCCGCGTGCGAGATTTCAACCTGAGCGCAAATTACTTTGGGTTAACAAAATCATTTTACAATTCTACACTCATGTTCAAATTTCACCCATTTAATCGGTTTAAAAATATTTACCGCACTCGTGTAATTATCCAAATTTCTCCCATTTAATCTTTAAAAATCTCAGCCGTCAAAATTCAACAGCTGACGATTTAAATTATATGAGCATTCTAACATAATTTTACGCATAATGAATTTTAAATTTCATCGGAGGTGTCTAATTATTCAAAAAAAATCTCAATCAAAATTCCGCAACGGCTTAGTTTAAATTATCCGGAACATATCTCAAAGCATACGCAAGGCGCTGGAGTACTGGTTTTTTGTGTATCGATCTACGAGACTTGGGTTCGAATCTCAGGCCAGGCGGAGTTGAAAAAAACGAATCTTCCAAGTCCGGAAAAAATAGAGAAGGAATATGAGATGGAGATAGCAGCGTGTAGAGAGAGAAGGAATATGAGATGGAGATAGTGGGCTGTATGACGTCAGACGTGAGATGGCCACACCCCCTGACCAATGACAGATCAAAGATGGCGGATGACCACACCCCCAAAGATGGCGGACGTCAAAGATCAAAGATGGCGGATGACAGGCGTCAATCAAAAATGATTAATTACCTAATTGCGCTAGTCTAATTGCGCTAGTCTAATTGCGCAATTGAATAATTGAATAATTAATAATTGCGCGATAAAACTCGCGGAATTCGCGGAAATCCATTGTTCTCTATCAAACCGCGAATCAAACCGCGGATTAATTTGATATGCAAAGTGTGCTCGAATCCCTGTTGCTTATCTACTAGCACTCGTCAGGGATTCATTGAACTCGCAAATGCACTTTTTCCGTCTGGAAAAACTTAATTTAAAAAGGGACAATTTCCGCATGATCTGCCTTGCGAGCGTCAAAAGTTGGTCAATTACAAACGTTACACGAAATCGCTTCAATATTTTAGCGACAAGTTTCTCTCGATTGTTAACGACACCTTTATGTTTAATGTCATTTTATGATTGGAGCAAAAATTCGGGCGGAATTCTGGTATGTGGCCCCCCATTTAACTGACTAAAATCACTTGGATGCTTTAATTCACTTAATAAATAGGCGATTTATTTACCATCCTCAAAATGTATCGGCTTTGATGAAACACGCTGCGCCGTAGTATGATTTTGCTCAATTCATTTTCGATCAAAATATGTTGTTCAAATAAATTATAATGCGTTAATTCCAAGTTTATATTTTTTTCAATTTTTAATTCACGTGTTGTATCTGTGTTAAAAAATGAAATGTATTTACCTAGAAAATCAATAATATCCAGACAATCTCAAAAAGGTTTTCAAAGGATGTAAACTGAATTCTCATTATTGGGCACTAACCATACCAATATACCATAACTAATTTCTGACATACAGATAATAAAATTGTCTTAGGTGTTGCCTATGTTAAGGCGTACGCTAAATTACTCTCGTTTAACGACTTCCGAAAAAGACCTCATGGTTGAGGTTGTGTAATATTTGCACCATTAACACATTATGTTAAAATGGACATTATTTAATTAATTAAAGCTCAGTACAGATTATTAAGGAGTATATGGGACATTTGCGACAAATTATGTCGCTTCGAGCAGCATTCACGTCTTGATAGTGGTCGATAAATTAATCAAACTGTTAAAGTTGCTGGGCATGCTTCGGCGCGCCATAAATTAACGTGCATTTTACTCCAAATTCCATTATCGTAATTATGACTTAAACAACTTTCGACCTACTGCCACCGAATTACACTTTGCGCGCTTTGTTTAGCGGTAATTGTCAATCGAAGTGCGTAGATGACAAATTTACAGTTGTAAAAGTGGCGCTGGTCGTGCAAAAATTTGAACAATTTTAATCGGCGACTGTGACCATTTCCCGTTGGAGCATTAGCTCAAAAGCGAAATTGAAGGATTGCGTGCGGCGAGCACTTATTCGATAGTCGCGAAATATGCGGAATACATTTTTCTCGAGTCAAGAAAGTATTTCCGAGTTGAAAAAATCTCACGGAAGTTATTTTTACTCCGAGAAACTTGCGGATCATAACGTCGTCAGCTAAGACATGTCCTGCCAGACTTTAAGTTTGTTGCCAAGTTTAACGAAAATTTTATTTGCGATAAAAGTCGACGCGTGCAACTTAACGTAATTAGGTGCGTTTTAGACTTGATGTTTTAGATTAAAAAAAGTTTTATCAAGCAGGAAAGTTGTTGGGTCATAAAGCAGGATCGGTTTATGCAACCTCGACAACATAGTGCCCAGTTACGTTTAGTTTTCGTAGTAAACTTTAGTGGCCATAATAACAGTTAGTGCCTACTCCTACATTTACTTCAACGCAAATATTGGTTCAATGCTCTACGCTCAGCATATTTTTTTAATTTATCCTCAATTCCCGACAGATTTAAAACAATTTCCACTTTAATCTTTTTTCTTGTGTGAACTCATCAAATATTGAAAATGTGACATAAGCCTTTATATTAATATTAACTTCGTGTCAAGTTAGCAACGAATTAAATTCGTTAAGATTGTTTCAGTTAATCTAGTAAATTTAAAAAATAGATTTTTTTCTTTAACCCTCGGACGGTTGAAAATTGGTGATAAATAATTCACACTTTTTTAAATTTAATCCATTAATGAATTAAATATGATCATATTTTTATGTGAAACATTAAGAAATTGATGTTACAACTCCGAAATGTGACCTGGATAATAATAATAATAATTAAATACCTTCACACTCGTCTTCGCCCTATTTCCGGGCATTCTTTAATCTTATTACTGGAGTTCCTTATACCTTTTTGTTATTTTTGCAACATCTGTTCCGTTTAATCTTCTGCTCGTAAGGATTTGTTTCTCTGTTCACCTCTGCACTTTCTGTCATTCATTTCCTCTTGATATACCTTCTCACATTTGTTGTTGTGTTGTGTCCAAAATATTTTTGTGCTTGAGATGTATGGGAATTGCGTCTGAGATGGCATATTTAAAAGTTTTTAGTTTTTATTGAATTAACAATTCATATTGATGGAAAATTATAACTTATATAACACACACTTTATTCAAGTTTCTTAATTTTATTAAAATTATTTGCAAGAAACTAAGGGTCGGTTTATCAATGTTCAGTTAAGTCACTTATTTGCCAGTTTAATACGATCTGCCAGCTAAAGTGTTTAACAACAACTGTCGCAATTATATCAACGATTGTTATTAACTATCGCTTGAATTTAGGTTCACATTAATAAACCGGCCCTAAGCCGACGACGTGAAATATTAAAGATATTTGTATTACTTCCAGAAATGGCTACTGAACCAACTTACCTAAAGGCACATCTTTTTAAAAAAATCTGTTGATAAATTTAATAAGAAAAACGAGCGAAGTTAGCGCTTTTGTTGTTACTTTTAGTTACCACGTTGTTGATTCTTTGTTTTCTGATGTATCTATTTTACTAGTAGTACTATCAAGTACATTTATTTATTTATTATACAGGTTGATTTATATTAAGTTTTCACCACAAATCCTGTTAAATTAGCAAAGAATTATTTTTTCGCTCATTACCATAATGGAAGCAAAACAACACATACTTACCTCGAAATTTTCTACGCTCTTGAAAAATAGCAGACCTTGTCTGAATGACAAGTTATCAAAAAAACTTCAATTTAACTTGAGACACGAAAATAATAGCACAGTAATTAGAGAGTCTTGTCACACCATAGAATTATCGAAGACTAAATAAATAAATAAAACACTTTATTTATTGCGCCCACGAATGCTCCCTGACATTTACAAAGTTTCTTATTGATTGGAGCAGTAGGGCGATATCGGGGGGATGCAACGAAAATGTGATTGTTCAAGCATTCGGACTGGATGGTATTGAATTAAAGAGTGAGATTTATGAGTTCGACCCGCCCGTTCCTCGTTGACTTATTAGCGAATATAATATTTCAAAAAGGACGATAACGCAGTACATTTCGTCCTGTTCCTGTTTCGCGTATCTGGTTTTGCATATGAAATAAAATTCCGCTTTGTTTCAAAATTTAACCGGCGCAGTTTAAATCCGCGTTACCGTTTCATTAATAAAGCGAGCATAATCTCAGACATGTAATACCATTCCGCGGACTCAATTATGAAGTCCCTATTAATCCAGCCTCTCCAGACTGCCGCTTGGCAGCTGTGCCATACATACAAATGAAAGGAAGTTTGTGTATACAAAGATTTTCCATCGAGTGGTTCGCTCCCCGGTTTAAAAGACTACTTTTCGACTTTTAATTTTTTAATTAGAATTCATTTTGATGGAAATTAAATTCGGCCCTAATCTCAATTAAATTAATGAGATTCGAAATAATTTTCGCTGCAAAATTAATTACATTTAGCGATTTTTGTTACAGTCACGTTACACGAACTGCAGGTTGGCTGCCACCCGCCGATGCCTGGAAATACAATGAAGACACTCTACCGTACGGTTGGGAACGTGCAATTGATGATTCCGGCAGAACGTATTACATCAAGTAAGTGATTTTCTTGTGGCACCAATTAATTAATAAGTTGCGAAATGGTTCCAATTTTTCTGAACCAATATTCATCCTGTAGAAGGGATTTTTTTGTTTAATAATCCAAACTGATTTTTTGCTGTCAATCTTTTTGAGTGCAACTTGAAACGTAATTATGTTGCCAGTTTTAGATTACCCATTATACTTTTTTTCAATGGAGATTGCGGAAATGTTAAAAAAATAATATGGAACCATTTGAAAAAAAATCTTGTACATTTCCCGTTAAAGTTGAAGTACAAAAAATATAGCTAAGCAGTTTTTGATAGTAAATTTCGAGTTTAATATGAAACTATTCAAACTTTATTTTGTATGTAATAAAATAAAAAAATTATTCACTGTCGCTACTTTCGGTGAACACACTGTATAGTCCGATATTTCAAAAAACAACAAAAACAAACAATAATTAAGTTAATAATGAATAATTTTCTTGAATTTGAATTGGCGTATGTGATTTTTGGTAATCTAAGAGGCAATTTCAGCCGAGATATTGTGTCGTAAGATTGAAATTGTAGTCAAAATAATGGAGCATGAAACCGAGGTTGTTAGAATGAATATCAGTTTCGTCCAGCGCCGTCCGCAGGGAATAAATCGCAAGCTTCTATTCCACATTAGTTCACCGCAGGGGGTACGATTTCAATGTTATCTGATACTTTCAGGTCGGCGATTTATCGAACCGACTACAACTGCGGTCACTTTCTGTGTTATTTTCTTTCCGGCAGATACCGCCTTTTATTCGATACTTTTACATATTACAGGAAAGTTTCCGCTTTAATGAAAAAGTCGAAAAAAATTTGAACAAGCATTTTAATCAGAAAAGGTAATTCCTCCTGTCGACAGTAAATTTTAACTACATAAATACAACATTTAAGTAAGAAAGTTTCCGTGTTTATTTAATCGAACTTTTCCTATTTGCGGTTCTATTTATTCTTACACCTCGGGAAATAAATATCCAAGTTTTATTTTCTATTTTTGGTGTCAGTCACAATATTGGTATTGCCATTAAGTTTTGTAGAGAAATTTATAAAGTTGAGACAGTAAATTTGATAAAACTATAGATACAACAGAAACTTGATAATCTTAAGTAATCCCAACTTTATTAAGGAAGCCTAGGGCATAACTGTACTCTAGTTTATTTGTGAGACTTCTTGCCTCAACCGTCCAACTAATTAAATGCATCATAGAGGCTAGATGAATCAGAAGAAAGATTATCGTTTGCAAGTAGCACAGCTAATGGGCAAATTTCATTTATTGATGATCCGCATTCGACGGGTATAGTTAATGCAGCAGATGTTGATGGTAAATTCTTTAATGATAGTATTGGTAATCTATCAAATAATGTATGAAACCAATCTTAAAATTAGTTTAAGAAGCAAGAACTTCATTACAATGCGAGTTTTACATTTCACATTTGTTAATTACCAGATTTTGGAACTTTCGAGGGTTTCCACGTACATAAATATTGCCAAGACACACGGACACAAAACATACATAATAACTTTTGATCAGCCACTGTATATTCGATAATAATTTTGTATAGCGAACTATATGTACCTGGCTCCGCAGTTTGCATAACGTAATTTATATCGATGGTCTAATTCTAATTCTAATACCCCGTATCTGCAATATTTATAACTGCAATTACGGCTATTTGGACATACGTAACTTACATAACCTTTTTTTTTTTTTTTTTCTTATAGAGGTGTTGAAATTCCTTATTGGAAGACCAGGCCTAATTAATTAATTAATTTACCCGGTACTGTGGGGTTCCCCTGAATGGGTCGCTACCCACTAAACGCACCCCTTCATAGCTCCACACAGCCCAGAACGGCTCACGCATTGCTTCAGGCTGTGCTGCTCTCGATGCCAAGTGCATCCCGCCACACTGTTTTTATAAAACATTCTCCTTTTTTGTAGACTCTAGCTCTACCTCTATAGCTCTAGCTCACGTTCAAATTCGCTAAATTTTCTAAATTTTTGGAAAAATTGAAAAAAAAGATGAAATTTTCAATCGGCCAGTCACCCTCGAGTTAGTTCCTCACATTCAATACATAAATTCACACAGCTCCACAAAAAAAAACACACAAACTGACACAAACAGCCCCCCAATATTCACTATAGTTCATCCGCTTTCTCCAATTCTCTCTCTAACTTTTCCTTCGCTTGTACCACTGCCGTAATGTATCCTGCTGCCGCGTTCCACTTTTCCTCCGTTTCCAACATTTCTCTGATGATGCTTCCGCTCCTTATGACGCATCCCAGCTTGGTTGTGAGAGCAGCCCTCTGTTCCTGTCCACTTTTTAATGAAGCTCGGACTGCCTTGCAGGCCCAGTTGCTAGTCTGGCCCCCGCCTCTAGAATCTGCGCTTTTTTGGGATCCTGCGTGGATCATTCCTTTTACGGTGGCAATAGAATGGCCCACTTGCCACCTGCTCCTATGCCTTCCCTATATGCTTTGGCGCCATGGTGCTGTTACCTTTCCTGCACTTTACTAGTTCCCTAATGCGTCCTCGTCCTAGGCAATTCTGCCCCTATTGCTTTTTCAACAGTTTTTACTTAATTTTTAATATTTTTTTCGCTATAGTAACTGTAATTAATTAATTAACTGTAATATTGCGTTCAATTTAACGCTGGTCTGTGGAATATATGCGCTGTTGGGCGCCTTTTGTTGTTGCTGTTCCTCCCATGTTTGACACTGGAACAGTGCGTGCTCTACATCATCCACATCCCCTCCGCAGTGCTGGCAGGCGGGCGTTTCACGCTTTCCGATCCTGTGGAGGTATGATCCGAAGCAGCCGTGTCCCGTCAAAAACTGAGTGATGTGGTAGCTGTTTTCACCGTGGCTTCTTTCTACCCACTCCCGTACATCAGGAATCAGTAACCTCGTCCAGGCTCGTACTACTACTCTCCCACCTATCCTGCCATTCCCGCATCCTTTCCTCGTACAGTTCCTTCTTAATCTGCTGCCTTTCTTGTATTAAGCTGGCTTTGCATCGTTCATAGTACGTTGCCCTGCCTTTAGCTAGTAAATCTAGAGGTGCCATGCCCGCCAGAACTCCTGCTGCAGCATCCGAGACCGTCCGGTATGCCCGAGTGACTCGCAATAATCCCGGTCTTTGAGCTTTCCTCAACATTTCCCTCACTTTGCCCCACTTCAGTGCTGTGGCCCACGTTGGTGCAGCGTATAACGCCACCGAGTTGGCGACGCTCATCAACAGCCTCCTCCTCGCGTCTCTAGCCCCCCCCGTGTGCGGCATTAGTCTAACTAACGCGTTTGTCATTGCCACCGCACGCGCCGCAGCACTTTCCACGTGTGCTATCATCTTCAGAGCCGGATCTATGGTGACGCCCAGATATTTTAATTTTTTTACTACTCTCAATCTAGTTCCTCTCACCTCAATCCTTGGGGGAGCACACTGTCTTCTGCCAGACATTACAATAACTTCCGACTTCTCCGGTGCTATGTCAAGGCTGTGGTCCTGCAGCCAGTTCACTATATCCTCTAATGCACGGTTAACATTTCTTTCAATGTTTTCCATGCACCTGCCTGTTCCCACTACCGCCAGGTCATCCGCAAATGCAATAAGGTTTACCCCTGGGGGCATGTTCTGCCTGAGGACTCCATCGTATACCATATTCCACACGGTCGGGCCCAGCACGGATCCCTGTGGCACCCCGCTGCTTAACCACCAGCTTTTTGACGTGCCTGCCACATCCATAATCAGTCTCCTGCGATTAAAGTAGCTCCGAAGGATGTCGACCACGTACTGGGGCATTGTCCAGTCCTCCGCGGCTTTCAGAATCTCGCTCCAGTCCAGCGAGTTAAACGCGTTTCTGATGTCGAGTGTGGCCATCAGAACGTACTCCTGCGTCCTCCACGTGCCACTTCTGGCCGCCTCCGCTATCTCTTGGACTCTTGTCACCGCGTCCACCGTGGAGCGCCCCTTCCGGAACCCGTATTGTTCCTTCGCGAGGTCGCCTGCCTCAGCGATGGCTTCCTGCATTCTTCCCAAAAGAATGCGCTCCAGCAGCTTTGCCCAGGTGTTCAGCATGCATAAGGGTCTGTACGACTTCGGATCCTCCAGCGGTTTGTCACCCTTCCTCAGCAGTACCAGTCTGGCCACCTTTCCACAGTCCGGGATCTCCCTCTCTTGAAGGCATCTGTTCAGCAGGTCCCCAATGAGTTCCGGCTTCTTTCGAATGATGATTTTGATCACCTCATTGGGGATACCATCCGGCCCTGGCGCCTTTTCGGAGCTTAAGTTATTCGCAGCTGCCTGCAGCTCTTCCGCTGTTATTTCCAGCGGGGGGAGTTCCTCCGCTCCGATTCCTCTTCTACTGCCTTGTCTCATCAGCGGCCTTTCTGGAAAAAGCGTGGCTACTATTTCATCCACCCTATCCGCAAGGCCTGGGATCTCTTTGCTGAACTGAAGCTTCTTGGTGACTATTTTATACCCCAGTCCCCAGGTGTCATTATCAACGTCCTGACAAAGGTTCGCCCAGCAGCTCTTTTTGCTACGTTTAATGGCCAGAACTAAAGCCGTCTTCTTTGCCGCTGCCTCCTTCCTGAGCTCTACGTCATTCTCGTTAAGTCGTCTTCTCGCTCTCTGGTGTCGCCTTCTGGCTGCGAGGCTCTCCCTTCGCAGTCCCGCGATTTCCTCCGTCCACCAGTACATGGGATTTCTTCCCTTGAGCCCTTTTCTTTTTGGAAGTACCTGGTCACACGCGCATGTTACCTTGTTTATGAACGCTTCTGCCTGCTCGCTCAACGTCATATCTGGCCCCTTGCCTTGCCCTCCTGACATTTCTAAATCAAGGGCACTCAGAAGCTCTTCCTCAATTTCAGGCGTGATGTTTTTGACAGACCAGCCCGTTTGCTTCGCCGTCTCCATCCGAGCCTTCGTAATTTGCAGCCTAAAACTCACGTAATTGTGGTCTCTGAGCGAGTCTTCCTCGACCATGACCCGCCAGTCTTTGACTTTGACTGCCATATTTGGTGAAGCCATAGTCAGGTCAGGGGTTGACCTGTATTGGCCTCTGCGGAAAGTGGCTTCTCCCCCCCTGTTACATACGACAAGGTCTAACCTCCCGATGAGGTATTCTATTACGCCTCCTCTCCAGTTGACCCCGTAACTGTCCCATGTGCTGGATCTAGCGTTGAAGTCCCCCGTGACGATGACACTCCCCCCACCTGGCTATGTCATGTTCTAGATCCGTAACGAAATCAAGATACTCCTCGTGACTGGTATTCGGGGACACGTAACAGCTGTACATTCGCGCATTCCCTATTCTAACCCACACGAACCCTTTGTGTTGCGTTCCAACTTCGTCCACACTGATGCCTGCTTTCACCAAGATGGCCGCATTTCCCTCTTGATCTGCGTACCAGCCCCCGGACATTATGCAGTTTTTATTTGGTTCGCTGGCCAGTATCAAGTCCATTTTTGCATCGATCGCCGTCTGAAGCATCACATCATGAGCCGCCCTGCACCTGTTCAGATTTATTTGGAGCATCCTCATTTCCGGTTTCCTGATGCCGCCTCCATATATGCCTTACACTTGTAACTGCCCACTCTATGCGGTTCTTTGCAAAGCCAGCACTGCGTCTTATTTGGACATTCCTTGTACTTATGTCCCTCTTGCGCGCACTTGTGGCAACAGTTTTGCCTATCCGGACCTAAACTTACATAACCTTACACTTACATAAACTTACTGACAGTTACGTAACTGTTACGGGGTATTAGAATTAGACCGTCGATATACAGATGCGCGCGTACCACTCTCCACGCTGTAAAAATTGTAGATAATTTTGTTCTACAAGTTATATTATCAGCTTAAATGACATGTGACGTATAAAAATGAGATAATTGCGAAAAAACGATTTTCGTGACCTTTGACCTTCAATCTTCTGACGCGGACACGAAATTATATGAGACTTTTTAGCCAGTCTTCAGAACGTCAAACAATGGTTTATGCAAAAGTACAGCTTGCTTCTTGTCATTCCGAAGTTGAATCCTTATTTTATTGGAGTATAGGTGAAATTTTGAAAACAAATTCCTGATAGCTTTAATAGTTTGATAATAAATCGCTATCAAAGTTAATTTTCACACTGATTTAATTTAGAAAAAATATATTTCGGCCATTTTGTAGTTTGTCAATTGAAGATATGTAATTGCTTCCAATTTCCAGAATTTTTCGACTACCGATAAAACGTTTTAGCTCAAAAATGCTATAGGATTGACCACCCTGTATACCCTTCTATTATTGACATTTGTTTTTTCTACTGTCGATGACGCGACGGTCGAATTTCACTTGGTGATTATTTTATAACTAAGATAGTTTAAACCAATATTATCATTAATTTATTTTAAATTATTTGACAACTAAAATGCGCGAGTAAAAAATGTTTACACATCGAAAACAAAATGAAATTAATTTATGCAATTTAGATTTTGTTTATTTTCCTTTCCGAACTGATGCACTTAACGGTGTAAATATAAGCAAATTTTACAGACTTGCTAAAGATCCTGTTAACATGTTGACTGTCAATACGATCATTCCATTCGCTATTGATACCACAACGTGAATCAATAATTCAATTTTGTGATTCCTATAAAAAAAAATGTGATTGAACTCCACTTCTATGCTTCAAGTACAAAGCAAAAAAATAAATAGTCCCTTATTTTTAAATTGGCAATTAAAATGAATTTTATAAGAAGAAAATGTTTGCTGCATTTGTATTGTTTAATTGATAAAAGCATGTATTTTGGTAGTCTTTTTTCGTGAAATATCATGTCACAGAAAATGAGAACGTTACATTCGATAATATAACCGCAAACGTAATTCAACCTTCAGAATTGTAAATTAGATCGGGGAATCGTAAAGTCCTGTCGACCTACGAGCAGATAGACGCATCTATATGTTTATTCCGAAAGTCGATTAAGCCTCACAACGCAACAAACTTATAATGGAATAATGAATACAAAGGTTTCTTGTAAAATCCGTTTTGCAATCCACTTCAAAGAAGATTTATTGCCATTTAGTTCGATTTAAAATGAATTTCGTATTAGAATTACCCCTCCTAAATAATGCAGCGTGCCCATTTTAAAAACGAACGCATTTGCAGTCAGAATAGGCAATACATATTACATCTTTATTATCTTATCGTCACTTAATATCTTTTAAATCATTTAAACTTATTGTTCGTTATGTTTGGGATAAAAAGCGTACTGCAAAAGCATCTTGGCTATTTGGTTTGAACAATTAATTGCAGCAAAGTTTCTGACAGGACAAATCTATTAGGATACTTATCGAAAATCGAAGTACCTAATTGACATCGCCCTTCAACTGTGTAAAGGGCAAAGATGTGAGGCATTTGTCCGTGCTGCTTTGCGGATTGTATTGCGGTGGAGAAGTCGTATTCGATGTGATTAGATTTATTTATGTTTGCAATTCAGTCCGAATCGATAATTCAATGTGTACCCTTAGCAAAGATTTATTCGGAAACAAAGTCTATTTACACGACGAAAGGTGACCTAATGGTCTCGCCGTAACGTGTCTGCTTTTAGAATTATTGAACTTTTTTTTTAATGTGATACAGCGACTAATAAGAACTTAAATTGCTTGGAACTTTTAGATATTTAATTTAAAAGACTTTTTAATTCAAAATTAAATATTCCTTTGAAATATGTCAAAATTGTGACGGATACTAGTTTTACTGCCAACATAAACTTAAAAAACATTATTTCATAGCTGTTCTAAAGTTCAGAACTTTTCGATTGTATACCGTAGCTCCAATACAAAAAGTCAATTGGGGTGGATTGCGATTTCGATTTTCAATTGACAACGGCCATTAAATGCATTCAAAATTTGAAAACTGTATGACAACTGCCATTATAATTTGTCTGTTGCCAACTTAATATTAAAATTACTTTTTTTATTAAAGACACGGTAGTACAGGCACGTCATTAACTTACTGGGGAATTGAAATGGGAAATATTAGAAAAAGTAAGCGAAATAGAAGGGCAAATTGAACACTAAAGGAATATGAAATTGATTTATGTACAACTTTTTTGAGGTTTCAGTATGTTTGGTGTGTGTGAATGGCGATTAATAACACTTTCAATTCTCGGCATGAATAAATGGCTATATTTTATCCGCCCTTTTAGCAACGTTTAAGAAATAAAAATGTAATAATTTTTTTTGTGAATTATCCTTGACATATCCTTTTTTTTTTTTTTTTTTTTTTTTTTTTCTTATAGAGGTGTTGAAATTCCTTATTGGAAGACCAGGCCTAATTAATTAATTAATTTACCCGGTACTGTGGGGTTCCCCTGAATGGGTCGCTACCCACTAAACGCACCCCTTCATAGCTCCACACAGCCCAGAACGGCTCACGCATTGCTTCAGGCTGTGCTGCTCTCGATGCCAAGTGCATCCCGCCACACCGTTTTTATAAAACGTTCTCCTTTTTTGTAGACTCTAGCTCTACCTCTATAGCTCTAGCTCACGTACAAATTCGCTAAATTTTCTAAATTTTTGGAAAAAAGGAAAAAAAAGATGAAATTTTCAATCGGCCAGTCATCCTCGAGTTAGTTCCTCACATTCAATCTAGAATTTTTCAAAACAAAAAATAACAAAAAACACAAAAAATACAAAAATACAAAAAACAAATTCACTCACACATAAATTCACACAGCTCCACAAAAAAAAACACAAACTGACACAAACAGCCCCCCAATATTCACTATAGTTCATTCGCTTTCTCCAATTCTCTCTCTAACTTTTCCTTCGCTTGTACCACTGCCGTAATGTATCCTGCTGCCGCGTTCCACTTTTCCTCCGTTTCCAACATTTCTCTGATGATGCTTCCGCTCCCTATGACGCATCCCAGCTTGGTTGTGAGAGCAGCCCTCTGTTCCTCCCATGTTTGACACTGGAACAGTGCGTGCTCTACATCATCCACGTCCCCTCCGCAGTGCTGGCAGGCGGGCGTTTCACGCTTTCCGATCCTGTGGAGGTATGATCCGAAGCAGCCGTGTCCCGTCAAAAACTGAGTGATGTGGTAGCTGTTTTCACCGTGGCTTCTTTCTACCCACTCCCGTACATCAGGGATCAGTAACCTCGTCCAGGCTCCCGTACTACTACTCTCCCACCTATCCTGCCATTCCCGCATCCTTTCCTCGTACAGTTCCTTCTCAATCTGATGTCTTTCTTGTATTAAGCTGACCTTGCATCGTTCATAGTACGTTGCCCTTCCTTTGGCTAGTAAATCTAGAGGTGCCATGCCCGCCAGAACTCCTGCTGCAGCATCCGAGACAGTCCGGTATGCCCGAGTGACTCGCAATAATCCCGGTCTTTGAGCTTTCCTCAACATTTCCCTCACTTTGCCCCACTTCAGTGCTGTGGCCCACGTTGGTGCAGCGTATAACGCCACCGAGTTGGCGACGCTCATCAACAGCCTCCTCCTCGCGTCTCTAGGCCCCCCCGTGTGCGGCATTAGTCTGACTAACGCGTTTGTCATTGCCACCGCACGCGCCGCAGCACTTTCCACGTGTGCTATCATCTTCAGAGCCGGATCCATGATGACGCCCAGATATTTTAATTTTTTCACTACTCTCAATCTAGTTCCTCTCACCTCAATCCTTGGGGGAGCACACTGTCTTCTGCCAGACATTACAATAACTTCCGACTTCTCCGGCGCTATGTCAAGGCTGTGGTCCTGCAGCCAGTTCACTATATCCTCTAATGCACGATTAACATTTCTTTCAATGTTTTCCATGCACCTGCCTGTTCCCACTACCGCCAGGTCATCCGCAAATGCAATAAGGTTTACCCCTGGGGGCATGTTCTGCCTGAGGACTCCATCGTATACCATATTCCACACGGTCGGGCCCAGCACGGATCCCTGTGGCACCCCGCTGCTTAACCACCAGCTTTTTGACGTGCCTCCCACATCCATAATCAGTCTCCTGCGATTAAAGTAGCTCCGAAGGATGTCGACCACGTACTGAGGCATTTTCCAGTCCTCCGCGGCTTTCAGAATCTCGCTCCAGTCCAGCGAGTTAAACGCGTTTCTGATGTCGAGTGTGGCCATCAGAACGTACTCCTGCGTCCTCCACGTGCCACTTCTGGCCACCTCCGCTATCTCCTGGACTCTTGTCACCGCGTCCACCGTAGAGCGTCCCTTCCGGAACCCGTATTGTTCCTTCGCGAGGTCGCCTGCCTCAGCGATGGCTTCCTGCATTCTTCCCAAAAGAATGCGCTCCAGCAGCTTTGCCCAGGTGTTCAGCATGCATAAGGGTCTGTACGACTTCGGATCCTCCAGCGGTTTGTCACCCTTCCTCAGCAGTACCAGTCTGGCCACCTTTCCACAGTCCGGGATCTCCCTCTCTTGAAGGCATCTGTTCAGCAGGTCCCCAATGAGTTCCGGCTTCTTTCGAATGATGATCTTGATCACCTCATTGGGGATACCATCCGGCCCTGGCGCCTTTCCGGAGCTTAAGTTATTCGCAGCTGCCTGCAGCTCTTCCGCTGTTATTTCCAGCGGGGGGAGTTCCTCCGCTCCGATTCCTCTTCTACTGCCTTGTCTCATCAGCGGCCTTTCTGGAAAAAGCGTGGCTACTATTTCATCCACCCTATCCGCAAGGCCTGGGATCTCTTTGCTGAACTGAAGCTTCTTGGTGACTATTTTATACCCCAGTCCCCAGGTGTCATTATCAACGTCCTGACAAAGGTTCGCCCAGCAGCTCTTTTTGCTACGTTTAATGGCCAGAACTAAAGCCTTCTTCTTTGCCGCTGCCTCCTCCCTGAGCTCTACGTCATTCTCGTTAAGTCGTCTTCTCGCTCTCTGGTGTCGCCTTCTGGCTGCGAGGCTCTCCCTTCGCAGTCCCGCGATTTCCTCCGTCCACCAGTACATGGGTTTTCTTCCCTTGAGCCCTTTTCTTTTTGGAAGTACCTGGTCACACGCGCATGTTACCTTGTTTATGAACGCTTCTGCCTGCTCGCTCAACGTCATATCTGGCCCCTTGCCTTGTCCTCCTGACATTTCTAAATCAAGGGCACTCAGAAGCTCTTCCTCAATTTCAGGCGTGATGTTTTTGACAGACCAGCCCGTTTGCTTCGCCGTCTCCATCCGAGCCTTCGTCATTTGCAGCCTAAAACTCACGTAATTGTGGTCACTGAGCGAGTCTTCCTCGACCATGACCCGCCAGTCTTTGACTTTGACTGCCATATTTGGTGAAGCCATAGTCAGGTCAGGGGTTGACCTGTATTGGCCTCTGCGGAAAGTGGCTTCTCCCCCCCTGTTACATACGACAAGGTCTAACCTCCCGATGAGGTCTTCTATTACGCCTCCTCTCCAGTTGACCCCGTAACTGTCCCATGTGCTGGATCTAGCGTTGAAGTCCCCCGTGACGATGACACTCCCCCCCCACCTGGCTATGTCATGTTCTAGATCCGTAACGAAACCAAGATACTCCTCATGACTGGTATTCGGGGACACGTAACAGCTGTACATTCGCGCATTCCCTATTCTAACCCACACGAACCCTTTGTGTTGCGTTCCAACTTCGTCCACACTGATGCCTGCTTTCACCAAGATGGCCGCATTTCCCTCTTGATCTGCGTACCAGCCCCCGGACATTATGCAGTTTTTATTTGGTTCGCTGGCCAGTATCAAGTCCATTTTTGCATCGATCGCCGTCTGAAGCATCACATCATGAGCCGCCCTGCACCTGTTCAGATTTATTTGGAGCATCCTCATTTCCGGTTTCCTAATGCCGCCTCCATATATGCCTTACACTTGTAACTGCCCACTCTATGCGGTTCTTTGCAAAGCCAGCACTGCGTTTTATTTGGACATTCCTTGTACTTATGTCCCTCTTGCGCGCACTTGTGGCAACAGTTTTGCCTATCCGGACCTATGCACGTCCTGGCGATATGTCCATACCCATAGCACTTAAAGCATCGAGTGACGTTGGGCCTGACTCGAACGCGACAGTTCGTCCAACCAATCTTCAGTTTTCCCAGCTCTACCAGCGGTTTTGCAACTCTAGCAGGCATCAAGACCACTGCCAGCATGACACCCGGTCGAACGGTTTTGAGGGTCCTTACTTTAAAGTGCTCTGGATCCGCTTTTGTCGCCTTTTCGAGAGCCAAAACCACTTCCTTTTCCTCAGTTCCTTCCTCGATGTCCCAAATTTCTACCGAAGCGACAGTGGCCAGCGTCCTTATTTGTACCTCCTCTCCTCCCAGTGCCTTCTCCAATTCTCCTTTGAGAAGCTCGCTTTTGTCACTTCCTCCCTTCACTTCAATTAAAACCTCGCCCGCTCTTGTCCTCCTGACCTTTGTGACCTCGACCCCGATTTTTCCCGGATCCAGCTTGGTCCTGGCGAGCCTCATTATCTCCGCATACGTGACATCCCCATTGCTCTTAACGACCACTGCAGAAGGCTTACTCCTGACCATCGTCCTTTTCGGAGTGGAAACCGCCTTCCTTCCTAACACCTGGGTCCACGGGACATTGTTCACGCACGTTCCAACTTCATCCTCAGTTTGGTCCACCTTCATTAACGGCGAAAACGAAAAAGAGGCTTCAGGCCGCAAGCTAACCTCACTGACTGATTTCACACACGCACTTTCTGTCTGTGAACTCATCTCCACGGTCAGCACCTTGTCTCCAAACCCTCTCATGGATATGCCAGGGGTCTTCACACTTACTTCATTCAAATCTTTTTTAATGGCCCTCCTTGTATTTTCCAGCTCATCCGCCATCTTCACAAGCACCTTCAAAGCCGCCTTAACATTCCTATGAAGATTCTTGGTCTCACGTGCCTCATTTTCAACCTCACGGAGCTTGAGAAAAAACGCTTCAATAGTTATGGGCTCCTTCTTTCCCTCCACCTTGCTGAAGGGCGAACTCCCCTTCGTAGTAGCACCACTGAAAGAAAAACTTGCAGCAGAAACCTTACAACTGCTTGTTTTCATCTTAATCAATTTTCCTTATTATAAATGTCAATGTCAGTGTCACTTCACAAATTTTGCTATAAGTTTGGAAAGTAAACTGATCAAGCCTGGAAGCCTTTTGCGCACCATAATTCTCTCCAAATTAAGTTTTGTTCCAAACGGAAATTATTTTTTATTGAACTTTGAAATCCGCTTTTTATCTAACTGGATGATGTCAAAAAGCTTTGTTTTGGCACGATAACGGAAAAATTGATGTCGAAATTTGATCTACTTTGTTTCAATCTCGGAAGTTGTAAGGATTCAAATTCGTAGTTTACTCGCTTTATCGAAGTAGCTTTATGTTAACTGTAAAGTTGAAATTAATAATTTGGATCACAAATCTTCCTCGCTGAAAGTCTTGATTGAAGCAATTGAATTAATTTAAAAGAAGAAACTAATCTGTTTATCTTATTCTATATTCACCATTTCTCGGAGATTTTTTTGAATAAAAAATTAAAACCGTGAAAACAAAACGAGCAACCACAAAAAAGTTATTCAGGAACAAGCCGTTTTTAATTGATCCATTAAACGCCAGCAAAGAATCTAAAGCACGCTGTTTATCAGTGCAAGAACTTTGAAATTCTACACGCGCGCGGTTCATTAAATTATCCTTTGGACCCTTTGGATGGATATATTTGCTGTAAACTTATTGAATTCGGGCGCACATGAATATTCATCCGAATATCGATTTCAAGTGTTATTGTCACTCAACATGACCTACTACATGATTATCGGCATTTAATTTAAATTATGTCACATTAAAATCTTTGAAGCGATCAATTTATTTATGGTGCAAACAACCATTCGATCTCCTGTCGTCGGCGTTGTCTTGAAGTTATTCATTTATGAAAAGGAACATTTTTTGCTCATTCAACTTTCAGTCATTTTCGGTAATTTTCATGATAGATACGTCCGCTAGGATGTAGAGGGTGGGACTCGAGGATGTGACGCCGTTCGTGACGCAAATTTAGACGACTTGTTAGCTCGAATTTGATTAGTTCATTTTTTAATTCAGAGGGGCGATTCAAAAATATCCCGCGAAAAGAAAAATCTATGATTGGTTGTAAGCAGACCGGTTTTACACTGATTAAATTATGCAAAATACTTTGGCTGTCGTAGCTAATTTTTGTAAATTACATTTATACATTCAGGAGCAATAAAAACGGGACACCCATTTTTTTAAAGTTTTTGTAATAGCACCACTGTTGCAATACTTCGACTAAAACTTTTGATATTTTACGATAAAAGAGGCCATCAGGATGTAGATAAAGCAGCATTATGGTGCTTATCAATTTATTTAATAAACAATAATCATCACAAATGAAATTTAAAGATATGCTATCCTTTCGACATTATGCATAAAGTATCCAGGTGCCTACTTTCTTCAACTGATTTTGTTTTGTTGGTTTTGTTTTTATTGACATTCCCACGCCCACTGCAGGTTGGTGTGTTCATTATGGTTTTAAGTGCTGAAGATTGTGCAAAAGCTGCAGCTCTTGTGGAAGATGGACGTAGCCAACGGTATGTGATCAAAGTGCTTATTGTCAGTCGTTTTACCGTCCAAAAACTACTTGAACGGTTTAGAGAAACCGACAGAAATACTCGGAGACCGGGATCTCGTGGAAAACGAAGAACAACTGCTAACGATGGCCGATTTCATGTTCTTAATACTCTACGGAATCGTCATTTGACGTCAGTGCAGACAAAGATCAATTTCGTGAGGTTCCTGGTACGGATTAAAGTGTGTGGATAGTTTACCGAAGGTTACAAGAAGTTGGTTTGAAAGCTTGTAGACCAGCAGCTAGACCAAAACTATTCCTACGTCACCAACTAGCCAAATTCCAATTTGCTCGCGAACATTTGAATTGGACGTTGACACAGTGGAGTATGGTACAGTTTACTGACGAGTCTAGGTTTTGCCTATATTCACGAGATGGAGATGAACGGAAGAACGATTCGCGCAGTGTGCGTTTCACCCCCGGGTTAGCTATGGAGAAGCTTCAGTGATGGCGTGCGTAGGAATATCAATAGTGGCTTGCACCGAATTGGTCATTATCGATGGAGAATCGCTGACGTCACGGCTGTATATTGAGAAGTTTTGGCAAATCACGTAGTTCCATTTCTCAATTTATCGGCGATGGCTTTGTACTGATACATGGATAACGCAAGACCGCATTCAGCGAGATACGTCACTGAACACCTGGATGAAGTAGGAATGGAAAAACTAAACTGGCTAGCATGTATCCTGGATGGAAACCATATAGAACATGTTCGCGACGTACTGGGGAGGTGCATTAGAAGTCGTGTAGTTGCACCACCCACAATAAGTGAACTTCGTGTTATTTTTAAGGAAGAATGACAAAATCTTCTGCAAAATGATATTCACGAGCTCATTAGTGGTACGGGCCACCGTATACAGGTAATAGTTAGGGATAGAGGAGGCGTTAAATCTATTCTAGTGAATTTTTTTTTCACAACCTATGTTAAGTTCATATTTCGAAAATGTATTTTCATAATTCTACTCACATTATCTTTAAATTTCACTTGTGATGATTATTGTTCATTAAATAAATTAGCAAGTACAGTATGCTGCTTTTTCTACGCCCTTTTATCATAAAATACGAAAAGTTTTATTCGAAATATTGCAACAGTGATGCTATTGTAAAAAATTTAAAAGAAAAAATGGATGGCCCGTTTTTCTTGCACCTGAGTACATAAACGATGAAAACAGTTCTTATCAGAACTCCGTGATACCAATTTTTTTTCGTTGTATTATAGTTATGTAAAGTAATAAAAACAGTTCTTATTGGAATTTTTGTGTTTTGCATTGTGCATCAGCGCACCTTGTTTTTGGTTCTTATCAGCTCGTGTTTTCTTCACTATACACACGTTAAAACTATTAAAATTTAAATTTTCCGCCAAAAATACTTGCTAGAAATATTGCAGTACAATTTGTTCTTTCAACTTCACTCCTCCTAATTAAAAAATGAAATATAGTGAGCCATTTTATTGGGTGACAGTGCACTTACACCGTTTTTTGGGTCGCATACCTAATACGAGAACCATTAATTTATAATGTAACCACAAAACGTAATTGGGTAAATTAAGTGGAAATTGAACAGCGGCGTTACGAATAAACAATTTGATGGGATAAATTAATGACGACAGCATATCGCACCTTTCAATGATCGCATCCCATTACTATCAAGCTGATTTTCAATTTTCTAAGTCGTTATAAAAATATTTACGATTTTCTGAACGGCGCCGTCGTCGTAAAAGGGAACCTTATGAATATTTAATAGAAAATTGCGAAAGTAATGACGTCGCTCGTTAAACGCAGTTACGATTAAACTGCATAATGGCATCGCACAGTGTTTTACATTAGACGTGCACCGGTGTAAAGGCTAAACCAAAATAATGTATTTATGTGAATAGTCATTTAAATCAATAACCGGCGAATTACTGAAAAATTGCTTTGTTTTATTGCAGCCATGTGAACAAAACTACCACTTTTGAAAATCCGACGACAAAAAGTTCGGAACCAGCGACGGTTCCTGTGCCGCGCACCGTATCCCTGGAACGGTCGCAGGCAATGGGTTTTGGATTTGTTGCCGGATCCGAAAAACCTGTCATTGTGCGGTTCGTTACGGAAGGAGGGCCCAGCGAGGGAAAGGTAAAGCTTTTTATGCGTTCTGCATACATTTTCAGCAGATGATGTATGGACGATATTTTTTGGTTTATTGTTCGAACAGCTTCCGGCTTAACTTTAATTTTTAAGCTCAAAATTAACATTTTTATTGTAACGTGCGTTCAAAAGCCGGTGTCTGCATGTGTCATCATTAACGCTAGTTTCACATTAATTTAAAAATAGGGTTAAATTCACAACTGTAAAATATTATTTGCGGCCCCACCTTTGAAGCTTTTTCGCAGGTTACTTGACCACAGATTATTTGGCCGCACGTTATCTTAGTTCATTACGTACAAAGACGGTAGATAATATTACAAGGCAGCATAAATCCTCTCGACATAAAATGTCGTCGATCACTGTTTCGGTGGTTATTTTGTAACAGTGGCTATTTAATTACCGATGTCCGAGCTACTTAATCTGCTTCAATTTAATGTCAAGCGCAATTTGATGACAACGTCAGCGGAATTTCCTTCATCAAACTTCAAACGAAACAAATTTAGATTGAATTATTGGCTCATAAATACGGTCGTTAAATGATAAATTAAGTAGATAATTTTAATTCGGTTAAACGAAACTGGCTAATCTTTATGTTAAGTTCATTAATTAATTAATTAAAATTTGTAGGAAGATAATCGTATTCTATTTTATAATTGAATTTTGATCCTTGATACTGCAAATTGAAGGAATTACTACAATTTTATGATCCCTTTTTAATTACATAAAGTAGTTATTATTGTAATTAAGATTTAGGCTACAAAAGTGTAAAAATTACTTATCAAAATTAGTTAATGTGAATTGGATTAAATATTTTTTATTCCCTCCTGGAATTAATTGTGATTTTATCTCCGTTATCCGAAGACTGAAGTGGCATATTTAATCCCTCTAAATAAATAACTACTTATATTATGGTTTTTTAAAACTCAAATTTAGTTTCAATAGACTTTTTTTTAAGTTACGTCATCTACTTCATACTTTATTTACAAAGTATTCATAAAAACAATTTTTTCATCATTACACATACATATAATACACAATTTCAAAACGCGCCCCGTGATAATGGATCAGTAATTTTACTTGATTATTTTGCTGGCATGCTGTATTATAGATCATTATTCAATTATATAGGTTGTATTATATTAAGTGCCCACCATTAGTTACTTTGTTATTATTCGAGCTTCTCAAATTCTGGAATGTACAACAGAAAAACAAATCATTTTTGGCCCCGCGAAAATCAATTGCAAGTACATCCTAAAAATCCACAAACACGGTTCAGTCTAAATGTGTGGTGTGAAATTGTAAGATATGTAGAATTTATAAACACTATCCTGCATAACTGTTTGAATGAAATGAATTTAATTCCAAGGCAACACATCCATTTCCAACAGAATGGAGCACCGGCCCATCATTATCAAGGAACAACCAATTTGTTAAACAGATTATTCATTGATAAATGGATAGGAACTAATGGGCCCGTGCGTTGGCCACCACGTTCACCAGATTTAACCCCAATAGATTTTTATCTGTGGGGGTATGTGAAAACTTCAATTTATAAGGAGAAATATGCAACAGTTTGAATGAATTGGAGAATAAAATTTTAACAATAATGAATGCATTGGATGGCACAAAAATTTTGAAAGCGCGCACTGTTCAAAAAAGAGACAAAAAATGTGTAGACCAAGAGGGTGTCATTCTCGAACATCTATTATAATGTCTTGGTCATAAAATATGTTTTTCTAAACTTTCATTTTCTGTTTAAAATAGTTGAAAATTTGAATGAAACTCTTATATTGACACTTAAATGACATTTATCACATGAAGATCTTATTGTTTTCCAAGGCATGCAATTTTTTTTTACTGGAAGCCCCACTTATTTTTATATAAAAAAAATTCTCCTTAATATTACTGCAAGCTCAAGTTATTAGATATCATTGGATTTATGAAAAAATCTTCTACCACAATAAATAAAAAAATGAATACATTGCAATTTGAAAAAAAAAATTGACTGTCGCTTTACATTGAAGTTAATGTGGGAAAAAATCCAAATTAATACATTCTTGTAGTGCTTACTCGACTAATCATTGATATATTTTTTTCCGAAATCGGGCAATAAATAACTGAGTTAGAGCGTGGGACGTTTTTTAGGAATCACCCTGAATAATACAATCTGTATAGTAATATTGGTTGCCTACCCACAGATAGTTTTGAAGTTTAAAAGTCATGTGAAAATCATGACTTACCTAAATAGTTGCTGACAAAACGTCGTATTTAACTCGCAGATAATGTTTTTTATTTACTTCGATGGATTACAATACTCATTTTCGCTTTTCACTTCAGTACAATTAAAATTTATAAAAACTAAAAGTAGGGAATAAGTAAAATAATAAATGTGATGTAACAACGCCATATTTTTTAAGTACTCGTCGCAATTAAATTTGGTCGACGGTGCCACCATATTCTTGCCAAAGGATTAAGACGTAACAGCCATAAAGTTACAGGGATTACGCTGTAAATGGCGGAGTTGCCACATTTGTGTGTTTTATCTTACACATGTTTAATCGTTTTATTACAATGATCTCTACCAACCGCATCGTAAGCGCCAGTTAATCAATGTGATGTTGAATTTCCTAGATATTTCTTTCATGTTAATTAAACTATTGGAAATGCATACAGTATGATCAACAATTATACTCTAGAAAGCTATAAATTATTATTTTTTACAATTTATGTTGGCAGTTATGAATCAAAATATTTAATAGCATAACCCAAACGGAACCACTTAACTTTTGCAAAACGTTCAATACCGGACACGAAGTTTTCTTGAATCAAAAATTATTTGAGAAGTGGCGTAAAGCTGTATTTTGCAGTAACATTACTAATATAACCTTAAACTGTCAGATGTAAAATTTCATTACGACTTACTGCCAACATAAATTTAAGAAAAACAAATTCTGTGGTCTTCCAAAAAATAATAGTAGTCGTTCGTATGATATTTTTAAATCCACGCTTTTCAGCTGTTGCCTGGCGACCAAATACTGGCAGTCAACAGTGAAGACGTTAAAGTGGCGCCGAGAGAACATGTCATATCTTTAGTGAGATCCTGCAGTACAAAAGTAACATTAGTAGTGTGTCAACCACCTGAACAAACTGGAAATCGAAAATCCACTCTTTTGTCTGCAAGTAAAAGGGCCCGGTTAAGATGCAGACCGTCTCGAGTTCGCTTCGCGGAAAGCGTCTGCGTCAATGGCGCTCCACTTTTTCCGGTTGGTACGGTCTAAACTCTAAACTTTTCATTTAACCATTTTTAACTGCAGCCTTCAGCGTTTTCGCTGGGCGACATGTGCGTCCCTCCGATGGCCAACGTCTTGAAAGTATTTTTGGAAAACGGGCAAACCAAATCGTTCAAATACGACGCTTGGACGACGGTGCGAGACGTCGTCACGTCACTCCAAACCAAATTGTGTCTTAAAGCGACGGAACATTTCAGTTTGGTGGTGGAGCATATAAAATCGCTCAAGAGGAACAAGTTGACGCTCCTGGATCCGGGGGATACTTTGGCGAGGGTGAGTTCTTCTCGGAATTTTTTAAATGTATTTAATGGTTTGTGGTGCAGATCGCTTCGAAACCTGGCGCACATAAATTGAGATGTCTTTTTCGCGTGGCTTTCGTCCCTTCATCAGCGGCCACGTTGGCCCAGAAAGATCTCGCCGCGTTAGATTACCTGTACACGCAGTGTTGCAACGACGTCACGCAAGAACGTTTCGCACCTGAACTGCAATATGACACTGCGCTTCGTTTGGGAGCTCTGCACATTTATCAGCATGCACTCGCCAACAACATTGCTCCAAATAAGCTCACCACGAAAATTGTAGAGTAAGTGTCTTTTCAATTTTTTTTGCGATTGTGAACTAAAATGAAAGTATTATGAGAAGTTAACAAAGGAAAAACTTTTCATTGGGCTTAATGAAAAGTTTTATCACCAACAGAAGAGTCGGTTTCAATTAAACGCGACGTTTATTCTTCGTGCGCTTAAATTCCTCAAATCGTGCAGCTTTTATAAAAACGTATACAGTCACAGTTTTTAATTAAAGATTGGCTAAATCTGTTCCACTTCAAATCGACTTTAAACAGTCTTTTTGTGACTGAAATGAACTACAATTATGTTTCTAAACTGCCTGCTTTAAGGATCGTTGCAACGATTTTAAAACAGACATACAAACTTACTTGCATTAATTCAATTTCATTCATTCATTTAATTTACAAAGAAAATGTATCAAAGGCAAGTAACTATTCCTGAGCTTTTGGGTTAAATTTTTAATCAAACAAATATTGGCTTCATTTTACGAATAATGTAATTTAGAAATATTCAATTAAGTCTCGCAGTTAAAAATGTTTAATTTCAAACAAATTTGTTTTAATCAAATATTTTGAGACTCATTACATTATTAAACTGCATGTAAACAATCTCCGCTGATTACATCAACAGTTAATTAATAGCGCAATTTAACATTTTTATGTTTTCAGAAAAGAATTCGGTTTGGAACGGTTTGTACCTGCCTCATTGCTGGAGAACATGAAACGAAAGGAAGTTCGTAAATTGGTGGCCCACTTTTTAAAATTGCACTCAAACATGGCAGGATCTGGAAAACAGCTAACAGCTTTGCAGGCAAAATTACATTATTTGGATCTCGTCAGCCAGTTACCCAGCTATGGGGCCAAATGTTTTTCGGCCGGTCCCAGGGGTGACATCATGGAACGAGTTATTTTAGTCAGTCCGAAATTTGGAATCAGCCAAATAATAGGAATGAGGAATTCAGTGGTAATTTTTTTTTCTTCTTCTAATAGTGTTTTCACGTTCATTTTTGGGCATACACCTCTTCCAATTTTTTTCCAGCTTTTCTTATTGTAGGCTGATTGCAACCAGTTGCGGCCTGCAATTACGTTCAGGTTGTCTGTCCACATCATTGGTGGTTTTCTCTGGATCTCTTGAATTTGTATTGTCTCCATGTTAGGATTTTTCTTTGTTATTTGATCATTTCTCTTCTAATTACTTGACCAGCATATTACCTTTTTAGCTTTAGCGCTTTAAATGCTACGTCTGTACCTTGCTTTCCTGCTTTTTTCCATATGTTTGTTTTCCTATCTTTCAGTGTTATTTCAAGCATTAGTCTTTCCATGGCATGTTGCGTAACTCTGAGTTGCTTCATATTCTTCGTTGTAATTGGGCAAGTTTGCGCTTCGTATGTTATAATTGGTAGAACGCATGAGACAAACACTTTTTCTCCGAGGTGCAGTTTAACATTTTGGTTTTTCAGTATGTAGTTCAGTTTAGCTAACGCTGCGCAACCTTGTTTTCTTCTTATTGTTATTTCCTCTGTTTGGAATTCTCTATTCATTATGATGTTTTGACCCAGGTATGTACACTTCTGTCACTCTTTCCAATTATTCCTTATTTTCTGTTATTGTTATGGTTTCTTCTTCGTGCATCACCTTTGTTTTACCGACATTAATTTTTAGTTCCACTTTTCCGGATTCTACTTGGAATTCTTGAAGCATTAATTGCAATCCCTGCTGATTATTGGCTATCAAGATTGTCGTCTGATAGAGTAGGTTACTTAGACATCGTTCCTTTATGTTGACTCCTTTGTTAGTCCAATTTATATTTTTAAGTATGTCTTCTTATACCACGGTGAAACGTTTTGGTCTCCTTGGTTAACTCCTCGTTCTAATTTAACAGGATTGGTTTGTTCTTTCTTTCTTTTGATAGTACATTGCAGTGGTCTCATTCATGGATTCTTTTATTTTATTTTATCAATTCTACCATTTTGACGGCTTGTATATGTTCTATCATGTCAAACGCCTTTTCGTAGTCTATTCCAGTCAATCTCCGATTAATGAGGGGGGGGGGCATAGATGCAAAAGGTCCGGTAGTTCTGATTTTTTTGGTATGTTGTATGTATAGGAGCACTATTAAAAAGGCCAAGTTTTCGACCTCGTCAGAGCGCCGGCACCCGTCCCGGCGTCGAAAAACTCCGAAATTTCTGACCTTGTTCTAGTTTTCTCGAATTTTTTGCATGAAGTAGTTTGACAAAAAAAATCATAGTCCTTTTTAAAAGTACAGTAAATGTTTCACAATTTAAAATAAAAATCGTCTTCCTGAAAATAATACTTTTTGAGTCACAGCCATTCAAATTGCGCGCGAATCTTCAAAGGAACATTATACGGTTTCCCTCTTAATAAGTGGCCCCAGATATTTCTTGAAAATTGTGCAGGCTATCTTCTAGCAGATATCCTGTGCTACAAAAAATCCCCCAACAATTTTATTCTAGGGTGGCCGGTTACAGTGGCATAACACGCTAAAGAAGAACCCTCCAGCTGCCCTTTACCGCTAAACTAAATAAGATATTTCAATTTTCGTTACGGGGTTAAGAAGGCCTTAGTTTTGCCTATAAACTGTGGTAAAATTAAGTTGATACCTTTAATATTTAATCTGTAATTTTCTAGTTTTCCATTGCCCCCTTTTTTATGCAGTAATATTATTTTGGATTTATTCCAACGATTTGGTATTTTCCTTTGCTGTTTATAATTTTTTTTTATAGTAATTCTAAAATCTTGTGCGGCTACCACATGCTTGAAACAGCTAAACATCTTTTTGGCATACTTTCTACCATTATCTACCATCGGGTTCATATGACATAAAAATATCTTTAGTATTTACTATCGATTTCATCCCTTAATTACCTTTTTCAACCTGCTGGTTGTCTCAGTCCTAAGAGAGACAGATTTTAGTGCGTTCCGCACGAAGGTGCCAAGTTTGAATCCTGAAGAGTCCGCTCCGTTCCATTTTTGGGGTCTGTACTCGACCTAGTTGCCATTCGGGTATAATTAAAGACGCTTCCCCTACAATATCTGGACGTTTGGGGGAAGTAACAAGTCCTGCACACATTTGAGGAGTGACCATTCAAAATGAGACATGTCCATATAAACTAAATTTGAGTAAAGTGCAAAAAACTGCTAGTAGCTACAATACTGTTTAATACTGTTTCCGCGATGAGAATAAGTGTATTATAAAAAAGAAAACCGAAAAAGAATCTAAAACGCACAAAATATTTTTTTTTTTAAATGGACATGTCTCGTTTTGAATGGTCACTCATTTATACACTACACCACTAGCGTCAGCAAGGTTTGCACAAACTTGCACATGCGAGCCAAGTTGTACAGTTAATGACCGGCACTAGTTGCAACACACACACCTCGACACGTAACGGTATTAAGAGAGCAAAGATAAATATAATAATAACTATATAATTTTACATTTTCCATAAACATTTGAAAACTGTTTTCAGCCACTTCACATTGCATCTATTGAAGACATGAAAAATGTAGAGGTAAAAACCGAAGACGAACTGAACAGAGTGGTATTGATTCACTTACAAAATAACAGAACGATCACTGTTTCACTGGAGGAAAGGGACGCCTCTGAACTAGTTTTGGTATTAAAAGGTTACTATAAATTGGTGATGGACCAAACTCTTCTAGTCGATCAAGAGCAAGCGCCCCTACTTGAAGATTTAGCCCCCCCTTACCTATCACAACACAAAGTCATCCCAGAAAAATGGAGTTATTTAAACCAAAATCAAATGAAAACTGTGAGCTTTAGCATGCATCCAATTTATAAAAACATCAAACACAAAACCAACGGATTGTACAATACGGTTGGCAGGCACACCAAGCCCCCTCTTATGATGGGCTTGAGTTTAGACAGTAACATGAACAGTTCATTAGTTAATAAAAACCATCAGTTTAAACCTGATTTTCGAAGTTTTGACAAATCGAATTCTTACGATCTCGAAAGTGTCGTGTCAATGGAGATATTAGAAGGGAATGTAATAGAAACTAAAAATGAAGATGTTTTGCGCAGAGTGAAGGAAATGCAACAGTTAGTTGAAAATTCTGAAAGGTACCTCACCGAACAAGAACACTTCAACAAATTAAATTGTGTGAGCGAATGGCAAGAAACCAGTGTTGATATAGAAAGTGATACAGACAGTCAAATCAATGAAGATGCACCGGGCAAATTAAAACACAGCGATTCGTTACTGTTGCTTACTCAAGGGCGAAAATTGGTAATAGATTCGAAACATTCGTTCGCAAATGCGGCCATAGAAATGTTACGGTCAGAAATGAATCAATCTGAGAGTGATAACGACTCCGTTTACACCCCTCACAATTCGCCAAAACATAAAAGTAACGAAAATGGTCAAAATAAAATGATAAGACGAAGTTTTGGATTACACAGTCCCGACAACTCGGTCGGTAAAGAGGTGGATTTGAAGGCATACTTGCAGAAACTTAAAGAAAATGAAGACAATATCTCAGATTTGTACGATTTCGATCCAGATATTATCGACTTGACGTTCTTTCCGCCGCCTGCAACTCCCGATGAATTGGACTGTACCTTACCAACTCCCATAAACGTGCCGCCAAAATGTTTTGCAGATTCCGTCGAGATGTTGAATGAAGTTGGTTTGGCCAACAATTTAGACTTGGAACAATTTTTAGCAAGCGTAACCGTGCCTCCACCCACACAAAGGGTCACTCCTGCCATTGAACTAACACCAGAGGAAATCATGTCTTATATAATACCACCTCCGCCCAAATCTCAAGTAAGCTTAGAAAATTTAATGATACAAGATATTCTACCTGAAGAAACCCAGGTCACTTCTGATCAACCAAAATTAAACGGTGTGAAAAGAAGAAGTAGCAATGTTAGTGTGAAGTCAAACATCATAGAGTATGCCACTGTGGATAGGAAAGGAACATTTTCTTGTTGTGGTGGTAACAAAAATGCCAAAGCCACACCACAAGATGATGAAAGTATTAGACCCCCACCGAGGAGAGCTTCCGAAGAAAAACCACCAGAAAGGCCACCAAAAACGATTTATCAAGAAAGGCAGAGATCACAGTCATTGACTGCTTATGTAAATCGGGCAAGTATTGAACCTCCTCCTGTTTTACCACCGAAAGGAGAAATCAACCACCAGGCTCCACCTCATTTATTTCTTCCGCCAAAGAAACCGCCGTTGCCTCCAGTTCCTCCCTTGGAAGTCTTGAGAAGCAGGAAGAATATTGTGACTCCACCAAAGAGTAATCCTGAAGTTAGAACTGCTGGGATTGGGTCGCCACACTTGCAGAGAAGCAGAAATGCTTATACCGATCTTGATTCCAATTTCGCGACTGATGGCACCAAATTAAATTTGAGGACAACTGCTGTGAGCACTCCGACTTCACCACACGTGGGCAAAGGGGCCTGTTTAGCGGCCGTTCAAATAGAATCGCCTGAAAGTCCCACCAGCCCTGCCATTGCCCCGAGGGATCGTTCAGTGATGATCGGGAAACAGGCAGAATTTATTCACAGAAATGGAAATTCGCCTGTTAAGAATGGATGTGTGTCGAGTGAGAATTTCTTGGCCAAAACTGACGCAGCAATGGCCGGTTTGTTATTGAGATTGGATCAGATCGCAGTGCAATGTAATGCTGCACAAATTCATGGTGGAGGAAAAATGATGTGTGAAGAGAAATTTCAGGTATACCATATGATAGTTTTTGTTTTTAAATTTATGTTGGCACTAAAAGCAAGACATTTTTACCACAGAATAATAATAAATACAAAAGCAGCTCTCGACAAAGAAATTAAAATTGAGGGAGATGGAAATGCACTACTGGATTAAACGACCAATCGTATGCTCGCGCAAAAATCGCATGTTTTCGTGCATCACGCATCGGCATGAGAGAAAAAAAAAATGACGTTTTAGTAGGTTAGTACAGGATGACAATATTTGTTGCGAGCACGTGCGTCGCAGTTGGTCTATTAACGCTGTCTCGTTTTCTTTCTTTGTGTACACACACTTCCATCTCTTACCTACACTACTGACTTAAATATCCGAGGTCACCGGCTTAAAGTGTGAAACATCAAAGGTTCAACCCGGAGTGCTGCTTCTGTATAAATTAATATTCTGTGCTTTTACTGCCAATAGGAACTAAAAATAAATAATTTCCCTATTAAATTTGTTACACTTTAGATTGCAAAAGATGAACTGACGACCCACTCGTTGCAATTGGTGACATCAAGTAAAATGTTGGTGATAGCGATGTCCGATCCGACACTGGCTGAACTCCCGGAGAATCTTGCCGTATGCCTTACGATTTTAAGAAGACTTTCAGAATTGTGTCAAGATCTAACAAATCACACCACAGCGCCCCTTCAAACCAGAAATCTCATATTGAAAGTGCACGATGTTACAGCAGCATTCCGTTATTTAATAACTTCGAATATTGATCGCAGCTCCCAAGCTTCTATTGAAGAGTACCTAGCAGCCCAAGCAGAAAGCTTAGCAAATGTTTTAGCCACTCTTTTAAGGAGTTTAAGGGTGTTTTCACCGTAATTGTTGTACTTATAGTTGTTGACATTTTGTTGATTTATGAAAGGAATAATTGTACAAATTTTATTGATACGTTGTATTTGATTTTAATATAGTTATTAATTAACACTGATTGTTGCCCTAGGAAAAATACTTTAATTTTAATTAATCTCTGTTTCCTCTGAAAAAAAATAATAATTGGGCACAATCAGTTAGTGAGTGACCAAAAAGTATAAACTATTGTAAAATGCGGTATTGCTAAAATAAAAGTCTGAACTGTTTGTTATTAGTACTCTTGAATATGTGATATTATAATGGCATATTATTTAAACAATTATGGTTTGTATTCAACGCTTAAAAGCTGAATGCAACCATATTAATGTATATCAAAAATGCAAACAATACTGCTACTTGGTAGTGATTGATAAGCCAATCTGTCCATGTATATGTATGTCTTTGTATACTGTGCGTGTATTATGTTGCAGCATGTTTTTTTTTTTCATTCCTTCAATTCTGATTATTGGTAACAACATTTCGAATGGTTACCGCCATAAGACGTAAAAATAATCTAGTCAGAAATACATATTGTACAAGACTGTAGTTCAAGCATATTGTACCAAAATAATCTTGTTACCAAATACAAACTTAATTTTTACGTTTTCAAGTTGCAGATTTGTTGTAGATTTTATAAGTGTACAAATACTCAACCAATTTTTTATACGGAATTTGGAAAAGATTGTTTAATTTCGGTTTTATATAAACTTTCATCTCATCTGTAAAGTGTGGTAAATATAAGGGTAATGTCCGGTTTGGAAATAATATTACTGAAAATACTCATGAAGGTTTTAATTATTTCTAGTTCAATACTATACTGTTCACCATCTTTTAGTTTAGATACGAATTTAATCCTAAAATGTACCTCACATCGCCTACAATTGAAACTATTGATTCATGAAAATGTTTGCTTCAACCAATTTACACATTTTTATTACTTAATTAAGCATCACCTATTGAACAGTGTTACAGTCAAATAAAAATTATAATATGTGTTTCTTGTTATAAAAATACATTTTTAATAAAACATTATATTTTAGTATTTTTTTGTGAATTTGTTTTAAACGAATGTTACATTTTTAAAAGTTTTTCTACAAAGATTAATATATTTGTTAATGTTTTTTTAATCATCGCTAACATATTTTATGAACAATGTGTGATTTACAAGCCTTCTACGCTTAGGCTTCTAATTCATTCTTCAATTATAATTTATCAAAGGGCTGGTTTATCAATATAGAGTTTGCACTGGTGTCGTTTTCTTTACGTCATAAGCTTATACACGGGTGTTTCCTAGGATATTTTGCATTTCTAAGATCTTGATTGGAGGAACATCACATTTTCTGTTTATAACGTAAGAAAAAGGTGCTGTGCGAAACTCTATATTGTCCAGTTAAGTCATTTATTTACCAGCTGAAGTGTTTACCAACAACTGTTGTAGTTATAGTAACGATTGTTATTAACTATTGATTAAATTCAGCTGCACATTGATAAACCAGCCCTAAGAGTACCTAATATAAAATTTGTATTTGTTAATTTACTATTCTAAACTTTGTAACTTTGTCATATCGTAACATATCTTTTATGTAATAGAAATAAAAAATGTAAGTGATATTATAACCAAGGTATTTTAATTTAAAATCATTTTGACGTGAGAACATCTATTTTTAACTCGCCGAATTACAAAATGATTATGTAAATAAGATAAGGGGCATAAAGGTCAGCCTTACAAAACAACACCAGCAATAAAGTCACTGCCATTCTGATAAAATGGCTTTCAGTATAAAAAATTTCAGCAAAACTTTCAAACAATTATCAAAGTGCAGCAGGTTTCAGGTAAGCATTGGACTTGATTACTAATCTAACAAATACACAAGATGTTTTCACTGCATATTTTTGACAATTGAGAAACCGAGTGAACGTAAATGATTGCGAGCCGAGTGAGCTATGTTTGAGGTTGTTACATCGCATTACTTAGTTCGGCACAGTTCAGTTTACAGGAATCATAGCACTTGTAATGCCAAAAAATAGTGACATTAGTGACTTAGAGTTTGGCTAAAGATATTCTGCGTTTATGACTTTAAACCGCAATCAACTTTTACTGATCATAATGAGGGTTCACTGCAGGGTGCCACAAATCTGCTTGCTTTAAAAAATATTTTTGTAGATACTTCAGAACCGTACTTAAATATTTCAACTTTAGTTAAGTTCAGAACTGCCGTGTATTAAATCTTCTCGAAAGCGACCGCTCTTTTCGGCATATTGACGAGTATTATTTTATGAGGGATATCTTTGTCGGTGGCGAAAACTCTAACAGGACTGGTTTGATATAATACCGTTACTCGGCTGGTGAAGATTGAGTCCCGTACGACCACAGATAACAGATTGACGCGGCAATTCAAATATTTGGCAACACCGACCTCGAGGTCGGGAAATCGAACTATTTAGCCCAGTAACAAACCGTTGCTTATCTTTTACCACAGTTTCCCACCAATAAAAGAAGCATGCGTACAGCGCCCCTACAGTTCAATTTTGAACTAAAATTTAATAGCGGGTTATTTGAAATTAATTTTATTCACATTTTTTACTTACACAGATAGGTCTACGCAATTAAAAACTGTGTGAATTAAATATTTCTTTAATTAACACACATATACTACATACATACACACATACATATATATAACAATATAGGTAAATGAACATAAATATAACATATTATACAAAAAACAACGTAAACCGACACATTTAACATATTACGTAAAAAACAATTTAAACCAACATACGTAACACATTGTGCAAAACACAAAACAATAAATTATTACAACAATAAATAATGTAAGTAAAAGAAATGTATATTCAAATAATTAGAAATACAGGTATCAAAAGCTTGCATTCAAGAAAAAAGTTATTTGAATACTGGATTTTATTCTACAACCAAATTTTGAAACATTACTATTATTATTAAAATACAAAATATACTTTCTCACAACAAAATTTAAAGTAACTTCTAGCAATTTTGAATGCATTATGTTGTGATGAAGTTCACATGAAAACCAAGTAAAATTTATTTTGTTTAAAATAGCCAGAATTGTTTGTTTAACGTTTAAAATGTGTCCATGCAATTTCAAAAATTCGGAAACGGTATTTTCTACATCAGCTACAAAATACACAAATTCTGATGGAAGTTTAAAAAAATGCTTGTTTTTATAAATACTTCCGACAACGGTTTTGAAATATGCATTGGGACAATTTGAAACACAGCAGCGATAATTGAACCCGATCTGTTCCATTGCAATAATTCAGAAAAAAATATCAATTAGATATTACCTGGTTTTCACTTAAAACTTAAAATTGTAAAGTATTGAAACCTGTGATTGAAACAAAGGCTTATAAAATTGCACAACGTCTCGAACAAAAGACGTGTGAAGAATAAACAAAATTAATTGAACGCAATAGATAACGTTTCGATTCTGCGAATTCAGCATTTTCAAGCAACTGTTCCGTCTGACATTGCGATGTCCTCTATTTGCCGCGCTTTTACTAAATAGTTCGGTTTCCCGACCTCGAGGGCGGTGCTGACAACTTTTCAAAACTTACCGCCGATCCCATCCCTGCGTACGACTGTAGCTGAAATTATCCCGATCCGGAAACGAAGGGTCCCGATACTGTTAGTTGTCCAAATCAGCAGTCTACAGTTTTTTATTCAAACGATAAAAATTGTTTTGTGTAAACGATTAACAATGTCTAGAAAAAGTACACCAACTGCTTTAAATTTAGAGACACGACTACAAGTCATAGAATTCATCAAGTATCTAAGTTAATCAATAACCCCACATACCTACCTAATTATTAGAAGAAGTTTAATGTTTACTCATATTTATATCTAAGCATCAAGAAATTTATAAAAATTTACCAAATACAGCCCTGGCCACTTCTGCCCATGTTGATTATTACGGCTTACCTACTTTTATGGCCGGATCACTTATAGCATGGGTCGGTAACCTTTTGTTGTAAAAGGGCCAAATATTTTACGTGGGGATTAGTGCGGGCCGCACTTGGGTCACATGTCTTTACAGTATACCTACAATATTTGTGTATAAATATTTTAGTTTAGATATCATCCGTCACGTGCGTTGCGGCGAGAATCTTGCGGGCCGCACCAAGATGCCTCACGGGCCGCTGGTTGCCGACCCATGACTTATAGTATTGTAAAAGGCACAGTCATAAACGCAGAATATCTTTAGCCAAACTCTACCAGAAGAAAAAAGTGACTAAATAGTAACTTCTTGCCGTTTATTATCTTGAAATATATAAAATAAAGTTAACACATTTTTAATAGTAAAAATAATTTATAATAGACTCCAAAATAAAATTAAATATTCTTAACAAATATAAACAAAACAAAATGAAATGACTATTATAGTTAAATCATTTTTTTTACATTCCATTTTGCAACAAAATTATCTAATATGACAGTCTTTCTTTAAAGAACATCTTTATTTAATAAATCAACTTCTTTGGTTTTGACTTCTTCTTTTTTTCTCCTCGTCACCAACCCTTCAAGTAAGATTTGAGCAACACCTGCTTCGTAATATTATTCTTTTCTAGCGCTTGTTTCAATTTTCTATGACTTTCATCCAGTAGCTTCGCTACCACTAGTTGTTTATATGAATTCTCTTTAATTTTGTCTTCCAAATGTTTTTCCAAACCATCAATTTTTTTTATGTTTTCCAAACTGTTCCATTTTTTGTTTCTCTTCTTCAAGCTCTTGCTTCCTTGATTTTCCTCAACTTCTGATTGTTGTTTTTTCGATTTTTCAAGCTCTAAATAACTTTTATATGAATTATAAGCTTTACGACTCATATTTAGAAGTTCTTGTGTTATTGGAACTAATTCTATTTGATTATTATATTTTTTAACCACTACGAATACGTAACTTGTTATTCAGTGTTCGTAGACTCATGTTTGACTTGTCTGTAGTTAAAATTTGCCCCAAAAGGGAAAATCCCCTTTCAACTGATGCACTTCCATGTGCCAAAGATAGACACATTTTAACAACTTGAAGTAATTCTTTATAGTGTTTGAAAGATAACCAGATTTCGTCTACTCTTAGGTTCCCATCAAAATTTCTCTTCCCCTACAATAAGACCAACTGCAGTAATTTGAATTTATCACATACTTTATCCACAGCAATGTCTATGAGAAGAGTAATTTTAGTAACAATATTTCAACGGCACTAATTTCAAGGCAGACTTATTTATTAAATGATGAACAACTTTCATATAAAAATGTTGGCAATGTTTTCAAAAAATTAATTGTTTCTTCTCAGGTAGCTTCCCAAGTTCTTGTTGAGTTTTTACTCCACAATTTAATGCCTTCAATGGCAAAAAGAATTCGTGACGATGCAAACATCTTTAGTATTCGCAAGCACATTATCAAAATCAACAGCTGCTTTTTTTTTCAAAAATTTGAGTAAGTCTTAGTTAACTCTTTTAATTCCGTAAATTTTGTAAAAATGTGCGAAACATACTCTATAAAATAAAGATCCACTATAGAAGCTGTATTTTTTAAATAATAGTAATATCTTTATAAGATTTAGTTTTAATTAAAGAACTTCTACACCAGGGGTGGCCAAGCTCCTTGATAGTCCGAGCCATTTTTCAAAATTTGATATTTTTCGCGAGCCGCAATTAAATACATACACATACGGAACGATAATCATTTTTAAAATATAATAGCACAAAAATGAAAAGGGAACTCGGGTACATTTATCGAGAGCTACACCCCTGTTCTATACTTTGGAATAAACTCCAGAAAAAATTTCTTTATTGCTGAATACCGTTCTAAAACACGGCTGATAGCTGGCCCCAACTGCAACGTTAACCACCTGGCACCAATATGTTTTATAAATTTGTGTGAAGATAACTTTAGATCAATCTGAATTTTCTCAAAGTCTTCTAATCGTAATGACTAACTATCAAGGAAATGATACAGAGCAATGATAAAATCATTTACTTCACTTAAAAACTTTTGTAATCCTTTTAAAAAGGAAATGTGAATCTTGCAGGTTTTTTTATTTTGAGACGGTCGAAAAATTTCGCGCTAAAATAGTGAAAAAAGTGACTTGTGACCAATTTTTAGAAATAGTGACCAATAGCGACCTAAAAGCTAAAATAGTGACAAATCACTAAATAATGACCTCAGTATGATCCCTGATTAGCTCAGTTAAATTTCAAAATACAAATAAAATTAAGCATTTTAAACTTTTTTCTGATGTAGAGGAGGCCGTAAATTTCATGGGTCACTCGACGCCCCATTAATTAAATCCTTTGTTAATTAATTCGTAATATTTGCAGTACTCATCGAACGTTGATGCTCCAAATTTTCCAGGAGCCAAAACAAAATGGACCAACAAATTAGAATTCACTGGCAAACATTCCGTACAGCCAATTCCGGCATATCGAGTTATGGACCAGCAGGGGTTTGTGATCGATTCAGAACAAGATCCAAACCTCAGTCGAGATATCATAACTAAAATGTATAAAGACATGTCCCTGCTGAATGTAATGGATAAAATTCTATACGACTCGCAGAGGCAAGGAAGAATTTCATTCTACATGACCAATTACGGTGAAGAGGCCACTCACATTGGGAGCGCTGCCGCTTTGACTCTAGATGATGTGGTTTATGGGCAATATCGCGAGGCCGGTGTCTTAATATGGAGAGGATTTTCTTTAATCGAATTCATGGACCAATGTTATGGGAACAACGACGATTTGGGAAAGGGCAGGCAAATGCCCGTCCATTACGGTTCGAAAAAAATGAACTTCGTCACAATTTCCAGCCCGTTAGGAACTCAGTTGCCGCAAGCAGTCGGATCTGCTTACGCATTAAAAGGGCAAAACAGAGTGGTTATTTGTTATTTCGGCGATGGAGCTGCATCTGAAGGTGACGCACATCCTGCATTTAATTTTGCGGCAACGTTAGATTGCCCGATTATTTTATTTTGTCGCAACAATGGCTATGCTATTTCCACACCAACAGATGAACAATATAAAGGAGACGGCATTGCCGCCAGGGGACCGGCTTACGGAATTAATACTCTGAGAGTAGACGGAAATGACGTGTTTGCCGTATATAACGCAACAAAAAAAGCCAAAGAATACGCCATTGCAGAAAACAAACCTGTCCTCATCGAAGCATTAAGTTACAGGTATTATTCTAACTTTAATTAAATGACTGCTGGGTGGTTCAGTGGTAAGAGAACCAGTTCTAATCGCGGAAGGGTTGGAAATGCTTCCGGTTTATGCGGGGTCGGCACTTGGTCTAGTCATCATTCTTCATTAAGTTACAGGTATTATTCTAAATTTAATTAAATGACCGCTGGGTGGTTCAGTGGTAAGAGAACCAGTTCTAATCGCGGAAGGGTTGGAAATGCTTCCGTTTTATGCGGGGTCGGCACTTGGTCTAGTCATCATTCGTCATTGCGAAATAACAAAGGACACTTCCTTTAGACTATCTGGACGTTTGTTTTTTTATTAGACATTATACTAGATCAGCATATTGATAATTGCTATACATGATAGAGCCACATGATTAATAATACTAATACAGAAAGGTTAATATCACCTAGAAATTAAAAAGATTGTTAAAGAACTTAAGATTTAATACAATGTGATAAATTTTTAACTTCAGTTAGTCTCCATCACTATCACTTTGATTTAGGTAAATGTCTTGTGGTAAATTGCATTTTAGTCGCACATGCATATGTTTTCGTCGTTGTTGTTGTAGATATAGCTCCGAATGTAATTGTTTATTACTAGCATACCAAGGAACATTCATTGAGATTCTGAGTATTTTATTCTGCAGTGCTTGTATTCTATGTAGGTTTGTTTTGGATGTATTTCCCCATATTACGCATCCACATTGACAAGCGGATATGTACAAGTCTTGTATGGCTTTCAGTTAGTTTTTTAATTACATGGAACCTCCAGGCGAGACGAGTGTCCAAGTACAGTCCTAAGTATTTCACTGCTTCAGCGGTATTATTGCACATGACAGGATTATTGTTAATTGTTAGTGGCGGTGGCTTATTAATTCGTCTGAGGGTGAATATCTTCGCAGCGCACTTGTCGTGATTTAATCTCCATTGCTTAAACCCTCTTGTTAGTACGTTAGTGATATCATCAAGGAGATTTTCATTTCTAATCAGCAGTGCAGTGTCATCGGCAAATAATGCCAAATGTGCATTTGTACTAGGGATATCATAAGTAAAAATGTTAAATAGAATGGGACTCAGGATGCTGCCCTGGGGAGCATCCGGTCTGATATGCCTTGTTATTGATACAGTTGCGTGAATTTTAGCCACAAATGTTCTGTTATCAAGATACGAAATTACTTTTTTCTTTTTTTCCTGGTTTGGGCGGTGCAGAATTTATGTATAAGTTACACAAGCTGTAGCTTAGGGCCCACACATCATATTTGGCATTGACATATAATATCTGTACTTATAAAGGGCCCCATATCTCAAATAGCGTGGTGCCTTATCAAGTTTAAATCCGGCCCTGGGTTCGGGGAAGAGCAGAATTTGTGCGTGCTTCCATTTAATGGGAAAGTAGCCAGCTCTTAAGCATGCATTATAGGTGGATGCTATTATGCTAATGCTTTCCGGGATAGTTTTTTAAGTACAATATTGAGTATACCATCTTCACCTGGTGTTTTGTTCAGTGGCAGTGTATTTATGATCAAGGCTAGTTCATTAGGTGGTGGTTGATGTGTTTCTATATGTCTGATTATGATATTTGTAAAGTCTGGATCTTGATGATTGCAAGAGAAAAATGTTTCTTCAAGATGGTCACCGAAAGCTTCACATTTTTCTTCAACTGTGTTATATATTTTATTGTGTGAGGTTACTGAGGGAATTTCTTGCATTTGTTGTAATATTCTCCTCGTGGTTTTCCACAATCTTGGGTCGCCCGATTCGAAGATGTACTCATCCAGTTCTTTTTTAATTGTTAATTGTTAATCAGATTTTTCGTTGCATGATTTCTGTTGCGTTGCCACTCTCTTCTCAGCTGGCTTTTTTGCTTTATTATATGGATTATATACATAGGAGGAGTTCTAAAGTTAGTCGGTTTTCTTTGTTTACGTGGAGATGTGGCTATCTCAACACTTTCTTTTATTAATGTAGTGATATAAGTTACTGTCTCATCTATTTCCTCTGGAGTTCGTAACTTGTTAGGGTATTTAAGGTTTGTGGAAAGTAACAAGTCCTGTACACAACACTTTTACACGAACATCACTAGTGTCAGCAAGGTCTGCAATAACTCTGTAACCCGCATGCGGCCTAAGTTGTGCATTTAATGACCAACACTGGCTACAACACACACCTCGACACCTAACAGTATTAAGTGACAAGATTAAAGTAGATCTAATTAAATTATTTCAGGGTAGGCCATCATTCCACATCAGACGACAGTTCTGCTTACAGATCGAAAGATGAAGTCAGCGAATGGACAACGATTCAAGATCCAATTTATAAGTTGCGTTCATTTATGCAAAGTAAAAACTATTGGGATGAAGAGATGGAAAAAAAATGGTTGAAAGAAGCGAGGAGCAATATTTTAAGCAGTTTTGCGGAAGCTGAAAAAAAATTAAAGCCAAATTGGTCTGAAATGTTTAAAGACGTATACAAAAATATGCCGAAACATATAGCGTAAGTTCTCAATGCTTTTACAGTTTAACTGAATTGATTATTTGGAACATTGCAGCGGCCAAATGAAAGAGATGCAAAACCACGTGGAAAAATATAAAAGTCATTATCCGGTGCAGAATTATACTTCAGACTAGTTGAAAACAATGTAATAATTGTAAAAATCATTAATAAAGTGTTACTTTCAATATTTTTAAATTTATTAAAAGGACCCTATTGGAGATTCCTTCAACGCAGCAAGGATAAGTGTGTTGCCTATTCACTGATTCAAAACGTCAATATTTTCCTAACCTAACATTTTGAGAGTTGAAAAAATTAAAAATGAGTTTAACAGGCCGCACCCGAACCAGCATATTAGATAAGCCATTAAGCAGAGGAAAAGGTGAAGTGTCTTTAAGTTGCTTCGCGTTATTATTTTCAGAAATTGTTCAGTACTGTCAAAACAAATCTCACACTGTGCCGGAACTCCAGGCTAAGTAATCTGAAACCTACCAGTACTCTTCCATCTAACTGAAACTTTATTTAGGTTACACGATTTGGGAAAGAACGTCGGAGTTAAGCTAATCGATTTGTATTTTGTTCGGGAACGAAATGGAAAACGGGAGATTAAATTGTTGAATATATTGTTATTTGTGAAATCTACGCTGTGGAAAGTAAGCACTTCCATTGTTGCGATTTAGTGATTCTATTTAAGTGTTTCAGTCCCTTTTCGGACGAGAAGCAGATAAATTGGAGCATTCAAATGATGACGAGCACACCTATTATCTAATGGAAAAGGATCCTTTAGTTAATAAATTCATTTCAATACCCAGAGATAAAGGAAGCTTGAATTGTGCAGTGTTTGTAGCAGGGATCGTGGAAGCCGTGCTTGTAGGAACTGGATTTGTAAGTATCACAAATTCGTAGGGACATTCATTTATTGCGCAAGACGCTTTTTCTTACTTTTAGACCCCCTCCTCCCATAATAAGAAAAAGTTTAATCCCCCCTCTAATCTTATGTAAGATAAAAATATTTCGGTACCTATATAATGTTAGGTGAAATTAATGAAATTTAATATTTAGAAAAAGAATTTTTATTTAAACAATAATATTTTATTCTTTAATTTTGAATCTTCATATAAATTAATCCATAAATTCGAAGCTTTTATTAGCAATTAAATATTTTTAGAGTTTTTTAAAGATTCGTTTTATGCGACTTTCTAAAGAGTGAATTTTCAGTGACAATAATTTGTTAAACTACTTTTTTAGCAGAAAATCGAGACACCTGGTCCAATAATTTCATAAAACATATTGAGGAGAGCCTACAAAATCTCCTAGCTGCTTGACATGCAATTTTGTCAAGGGAAGCAAAAAACTGTTTATTTTCGGTAACATTAATAACATAACATTAATTTTATGCATTGACTAAAGTCAAAAATTATTTGGTGTATTTTTAATTATTTTGATTAAAAACAAAAAAAATGTAGATGTCAGTTGGGAGATTTTACAGGCTCATAATCACAGATAATAAAACATAATAGCGAGTACACACACGGAGTTTTTAGAAGATGAATGTCTCAGAATTATTTATTGCGAAAAAATAAAATCTTATGTAATTAATTGGTACGACCACAAATAAGAAAAAATAAGATGTTGGCCAGCACCCTCGCTCCCTAAAATCTCTTGCATAATAAATGAACGGCCTCCTAAGAAATTAAAATTAAGCAAAGTTTTACATTCTTTGAAGAAAACGTCCACAGAAATTAGTTAATGTCCCACCAGATGGCCCTAACGTTTTTATTAACATTAATGAATGTGAAATGAACTGAAATCCCATATTTCAGCTAACACAGTGAAATCCTAGTAGGGATTGTCAGTGTTGACAAATACAAAGGATGAAAATATAGATTATTAAAGTCCTGTGCTTATTGTTTTCAGTGTTCATAGTTTTGGAGTTCAATAAAGTTTATAGTTATTAATATTGTTGCATTTCAGTTCACTTGAATTTAGAAAAAAAAAATTTTTTGTTTTAATCTTTCACTTACTTAAGTGATATTGTCCTATCTACATATAATAAATATCAAGTTATATCAAAGTTTTAATTTTTAATAATGTACATTGGCAATACTCCTAAGGAATTGATGCATTGAATACCAAAAAAAAAAACAATAAACTAAATAAAAAGTTGACAAGAGAAGTTAACAAAAGTTCATTTATCTCAAAACAGCTGAATTGCAGATAGGACCTTTAGTTTAAGCACGCAGTATTCTTTTGATGAAAAGAATTTAAAAAAAAAGTTTTCTGTGAGAGGCAAACTAAAAGACTGATTATAGTTTTTTTTACTAGTTCCGTTGTTTAGAAGACATGTAAAACTTGCTGCAATACCGACATCTATTTTCAACTATTCCACATATCTAAAAATAAGCTGAAATTATTATTTATCCTAAAGAGCATTTAATTATGAATAAAAAAAACTTTTATCAATGTTTGAAGAACTGGTCAATGTGTGTTTGTATTTTTGTGTTAGATGTGGACATTATCAATTTCTGTGTAAATCGTATTTTTTTTTCAGCCAGCGAAAGTAACCGCACACTGGCACAAAGGAACAACGTACATGGTGAAGTTCGACGAATCAGTTATCACACGAGATAAGCAGTTAGAAGAACGATAGTGGGAACCACATACAAAAATTCTGTCTAATTACCTCCGAAATTAATGAATAAGTTATTGTATTTTCATTTATGTCAAAATAAATCAATTAGTAACGATTAATAATTTATTTTAATAGCTACTACAAATTGATTAAAATTTAAATAAATTTAAAATTGCGATCCTTGTAAGCCACTTGTCCTGTGCGATATTTCTCTTCCTGGGCGTCTCGAGTCGTTTTCAAAAGGTACGCCACACCAAACAACGGAAAGGCCAAATAGAGCAATCCAATTCGACTTGTTTTCAGCGTTGGTTTGAAATGCTCATAGGAACTCACTCGCATGGCAGAAAACCGCTGGATAGCTGGGTCGAACTGAAGAAAATCTTTTTAAAATTACCTTCACCGAGGGCGGGGCAATATTCAAGTACGTTTGGGGGCTATTAATTTTATAGGGAAGTCGAATGGAGGTAATTTTCGCTCTCATCGATATTTACATAAATACACATGAGTTGTCGTTTTGGTGAGGTCCTGACCTTCCTGGCTATGCAAACAAAACATAGTTCTTAACAAATCGCTTTAAAATTGCCCATTAGAAACCACTAGATAATGCAATTTTCCAAGTACAACCAACTTGTTGTTGAGTTGCTTAAAATGTAAACATCTGGATTGATATTCAAGTGGGCACTTGATTCCACTTGTTTCACCTTTTCAAGCTCACAATTAAAAAAGTTTTATAATTTTTGTAACTTCCCGGTTTTAAGTGACAAACAAATAAATTTTTTGGCCGTCAAATCAAAATGTCTTATCTCCGCAAATGGATTATGTTTCTGCGGTTCGTTTATTCCGCATCAAACAGAACACACCCGGAAAAAATTAAATTACGCAGCGATATTGATTTATCTTGGGTCAAATGTCGCATCATGAATTCGCATAATTTATTAGGTCTTGTGATTTCAGAAACAACCGACGTTTCGTAATGTGGGTCATACGGAATATTCAAACTGTAAAGGAAAAGTTGACCGAAAATGGAAAATGCATATATTAACTAATTTTTGTAAATGCCAATTTAGTTATTGAATGAAACCTGTAATTAATACATCACTTAATTGCGATGCTTTCCAATCGATTTTTTTCTTATGAAATAAATTGGCCAGGAAAAGATTTCAATTGCAAGTGAGATTTAACCTTCAACGAACGGGTCGGGGTCCACGGGACCCAGTCCATGATTTTTTTTAGAATAACTTCTAATTTTAAGTTTTGAATATTGGACGGTCACCTATGTGTTTTCTGGAATTTCCTCTATTTATTTATTATATTACTTCGTAAGTGTTTAGTTCTGTTTTCATTGCATATAATTTTCTTAGACTAAAATTTGTTTAGACGCAAACCCGTTTTTAAAATGTGTTAAAATGAATCTTAACTATTTGCGATCAAACGGGAAAATTTTCCACTTGAACGAGCAACAATTTCCTGACTTTTCATTGTGGGGCCCAATGGCCCCCGCCCGTCTGATTTGTAACTTTTTGAGTCCCGTCCGCTGAAGCTTAATCGAGCGTAATGATTTGGGAGGACACGTTTCGAATGTGAAAGTGCCACACGGTGTTGCTGTATCTTCGATTAGTTACGGCAATACAAATTTTACAACCGAAATGTAAATTATGCAAAATGTCTTCGAAATGCGATGTTAAAGGATTTGTGATACAACTAATCGCCATGTGATGATGAGTCACATATTTGATCCTGCGGAACATTCGGTCGGTTTTGACCTTATCGACCAGATAAAAATTAACAATGCAAAGTGCATATCTGTTAACAAATTGCGCACTAGTAATTAATAAATCATGTAAAAGAACACTTTGAAAAATAAATTGGAGTGGTCTGCACTTTCTCCAAAAATATGGCTGTCGAAGAGGAAATTTAAAAAAATATTAAAGTGGCACCTCTAAGCCGCTAAAGTATGAAATAAATTTATTAACATAATTGTTCCGTAGAAAAAATTACAAAGTTTTTAGTGCCATTTTAAATGGTTTGGTACACAATGTTCCAAAAGAATTGAGACATTGATGTTAACCCTATAGTCATGTTCCGAAATAAAATTTCTCCGTCCATGTCTTCGGTCTCCGAGTCCGAATTTTTCTAATTTAATTATTATTGAAAAATATTACTTTAGGATAAATCTAAATCAATATATTGGAAACTTCGTCCTTCCTCTACAATAAAACACAAATGGATTTATTGTAACATTATTTTTATTGAACTTATCGATGTTTATTCACTGGTACCGCAATTGTAGCACTTTTTTGTAATATCTCTAGAAAAAAACAAATCATTAAACTTTCTTTTAAAAATAACTTTGGTTCTAAGGAAACAACATAATAACGTATCAAAGAAAATAAAAACAGAACTATAAAAAAATTTTTTTACGAAAATATAAAGGTTACAAATCAGTCTTCTTGCTCGGTTCAACAGTCGTTGCATATGACCGTAATATGTTCGAGACATGGTTTTTCTATTTTTTTTCGAACCACATTCGAAGCAACGACCTTTTCTTGCAGGACCAGCCGACGTTGGTTCATCAGTCTTCAAGATTTCAGAAAGTTTAAGCTTCGTTGATCGAGGCAAGTTCAATTTCATTTGCCGTTCTTTTAGATGAGGCTCAATTAATTTCATTGCCAAATCTTCTATGAATTTACGACGTTGAATGTTTCTGGTTTGATTATTAGCAGTATATATCACGTGACTATTTATGGTGCTGATGTTCAACATAGCATAAAACAAAACCATAGGCCAGCGTTTTGTATATCTAGCGCAGTTATAATTGGCACACAATCGATCTACGACATCTACACCACCTTTCGTATCATTATAGTTCAATATTATGTCAGGTTTTTGCGAAATAGAGTCAACTTTATCGTCGTTATGTGAGGTACTCAACAAAAGGACATTTTTTCCTTTTTTTTGGGACGTGCGAAACCAAAACCATGGTTTTACAAAATCCAAACATATTTGACTTTACACTTCAACCGCGTAACAGATTGAAGGCAGGAGGAATTTCTTTTTTGTTTTTCCTAATCGTTCCAACCATTGTCAAGTTTTTCTCAATAAGGGCTTCAGCTAATGGTACACTGGTGTACCAGTTGTCTGTAGTAACATTAAGACCAGTATTGAAAATCGGCTCGCACAACCTTTGTACCACAGCAAGGCCAGAATTGTCAACTGCGTATGGGCTATTATCAGGTTGTTTTCCTGCATATATTTCAAGATTGTACGTATAAAACATTTTTGCATCGCAGAGGGCTTGGATTTTGATACCATAGGGATTTGGTTTATTAGGTATGTATTGCCTAAATGAACATCTTCCTTTAAACGCTACAAACATTTCATCTACAGTCACAAAAGCGGATAACGTGCAATTTTCCCGGCAATTTTTGACAAATCTTTCAAACATTTCTCGCACCGGACATAATTTATCTAGATCTTTTCTTTGCTGTCTAGTAGCTCCATCATCAAATTTCAAATGACGTACTAGAAATTGAAATCTTTCATAACATATCGATAATCTAAATATTTCTACAGAACCACCGTCTGTTCGAAACAGTTCTTTTGCATTCAGGTGATTTGATTTTTTTACACCAGACAATAATAATAATCCGATTAGGCACTGAACTTCTGTTAGGTATGTTGGTTTGGCAATCGTTTGCCTTGCGTATTTATGTCTAACGGAATCAATATAGCTGTTGGTATATTTGACAATCATTTCAAGTATGGTATAATCAATAAATTGTCTCCATATGGCAAGAGAGTCATATTCACGCGAAATAGCTCTTGTAGGTCCTGGCAAACGAGTCACGATGTTGCAGCGGCGAGCACGAACAGACTGTCGAAAAGGAAGTTTGTTCCATGGGGTGATATTGTCCTTTCCCAAATAAAATGTCGAAGTTCCTGCCGTTTCCTCGGTAAGATCATGATCGCTCAAATCCTCTTCGCTATCTGTGTTTTCGAATTGCTCCTCGACAAAAGTTTGGCTGTCACTTTCACTTTCCGATGATCTATCCGAGGAATCATTTTCAATTTCTGAAGTCTCATTCAAAAGAGCTTGAAGACGGCGTTGTTCATTCTCAAAATCCATTTTATTAGAATCAAAATTATGATAATACGTCAAAAATATCAATACTCGTTAAATTATTTGTGCCAAAACAATTGTAAGAAGGATATATGCCATAAAATAATAATTTTAGTTGGTTTATTGTACTTACCTAATTTATGCCGTAGGGGCTCACAAACGGTGACGGTGATGACGCCAAAATCACAAAAACAATACACGTCGATAACATGCGACCGACTGAGGAATCGACCAAATTTATTATACTAATAATAAAAAATTAGTCTACATATGCAAAACGGCCGGTCTGTGGAATGTATGCGTCATAACATTATTTTTATTCAACTATTTAACTTATTGCCCTTTTTGTAATACCAAAAAAACCACCGATCATTACGCTTTCTTTCCAAAATAACTTTGTAACTAAGTTTTAGCATAATAAGCTACCAAACAAAATGAAAAAGAATTATAAAAAATGGTTTTACGAAAATAATAACTATTATAAATCAGTCTTATTGCATTTTTTACAAACTTATTATATTCTTTTTTTTGTATTTTTCTCCAGCTATATTCCAAGTAACATTAGATTGAAAATTATGATAATACACAAAAAATATAAATACTCATTATTTGTGTTAAAACAATAGTAAGAACACAAAAAATAAATATAAACAAAAAAATGCATAAGTAAGTCTAAAAATATACCGTATAAAATAACTGTAGTTGGTTTATTTACTTTCTCCAGTCATGTTATATGGTCTCACAGACCGAGACGGTGCAAAAATCACAAAAACAACTCAATATGGGCACATGTGGCTATCATGCGACTGGCTGTAGATAGCGATGACCAAATTAAGCAGCTACGCAAAGAATTTGCCCAATTTGTTAAAATACTAAAAAGTTATTTAAAGTTTAGAAAAAAGTCGGTCTGTGGGACATATAGAACATGACTCCAGGGTTAACATTAATTTTAAATTGCAGCGATGCCGCAATACGGCAAAGTGTGCGAAATATCAGTTTGAACTTTTCTGTAGAACAACTGTTACCTCAATTTGAAAATTAACATTAATGTGATGTCTCGGATTCTTTTGGCACATTGTGTACTTAGATACCGTGCTTTCAACAAAAAAACCAATTAGTGTAGGTCGTGATTGTCGGCAACAGGCAAATTGTAATGCCAACTTAAAATTAAAATAACAATTCACCCCAATTGAGTGTACTGTTGGAGACACGGTACAAACAGACTAAAAAGCATTTTGAAAAAAAATGCTTGCTTAAAATACACATTGATTAATACTGTCAATGTTCATTTTTTCCAGTAATTACAGTTATTCACCGTTTGTGAGCTGACTGCGGTGATAAATGGAATGACCTATTAAACAAAACATTGTAATTTCTTAATAAACTCTTCAATTCTTTTATTATCAATTACGTACTTATTCTTTTTCAACGGAAACCTGTCATTCCGTTTAGTCATTCAAAACGCGGCGTTATCCAAACAATGCAAATAAATTGTTATAAAAATTTGCAGGCATTATAAAGATAAAATTTTAATTTAAAAAATGAACTACAATAAATGATGAAGTCGGTGGTAAAATAATTCAAAATTGCAAACACATTATTCGGGACAAGATTTGCTTTTACTTGACAACTATTCATAAGGAATTATTCAAGAAGGCGAATTCTTTGAGCTTCGACACCCACCTTACTGTCCATATTTAGCACAGTGAGTTTTGTGCTGTTTAAATTTCTAAAAACGAATCTCATGCTACAGATATACAGTGTGTTCCAAGAAAAGAAAAAAATTCTTGCACACTTCCGGTTAAGCCTGAAGTGAAAATTGTTTGTACCATTAGGCCAGAAACTGTATTTTTGCGAGTGCGAGTAAGGTTTGAGACAGAGACCCTCAACTGCGAGTACACGCAAAACAGTTTCTGGACGTTTGATACACAACGTTTTTTAGGCTGACAAAAATATTTAAATAAAAAAATATAAATTTGTTCTTCTAAGTTAGAGAATTTATTTTTTCTTCTGTTGGCAATATTTATTTACCCGTAAAAAAAATTTGAACTTCAAAATCAAGTATCCAGTATGTATTGCCTTTCGACGTTTATGACAAAACAACCTGCAGTTATGACATAGATTGAGATACCTGCAATATTGTTAAATTAAAAGCATCTTTTATTTTTATAACTAATAGGTGGTATAAATATTAATAAAGTTCTTGTCGATGTTAACAAACGGTGTAATTTAATTTTCGATTTGGTTTGCAGATTCGGTGCTACCAACCTACAAAATTAAAATTACACTAGTTTTCATTTTCAGGCCTAGTCGTGAAAAACGGATTTTCTGGCCTATTTGAAGGACTTCAAAATCAGTCATTTTGGACGGAGGTCAAAAAAAAATATATCTAAGCAGTTTCCAATAGTAAATTTTGCGTTTAATTCAAAACGATTGAAAGTTTTTTGTATTTAACAAGATAAAAAGATTATTCACTGTTACCACTGTATTATGTACCTTTTATACCGCGAGTTCAAAAAAACAGCAGGCAAGGAAACAGAAAGTAACGTTTATTGCAAGCTTTAGAATTTACAATAACAATGAAACTTAAATGCTGACTTAGGATAGAATTTAGGCACAGCTTCTGTGAAAATCGTTGTTTTTATACTTGTATTGAAATTTGGAAAACAATACTGTACCAGCAACGCAGCTAATAAATTCCAAAGTTTGCAATTTATATTTATATTTATATTTATTAAACGTTACTTTATTTTTTCATGGCAAAGCCTTATTTCAACTCACTTAATAAAAAAATTAAAGAATTGTTTACTTTCTAAACCAATACAAATAAAAAAAGATAAAAGTGATTTACACCAAATAATTAATTCCGAGGGTACAATTCGCGGAAGAAACTTCAAGTATTTGGTAAACTATTAAAATACGCACAGATCCCAACTTATGTAATGTGATTGTAATCATTGAAAACGGTTACCTCACTTCGGCAAAAAATCGACAAGAGGGGAAAAGTTTAATCGAAAAGAAAAGGATTCATCTTGTCACCTCTAAACAGCACCATTTACCTTCAGCATCTTTTAGGCACACATTCGTAACAGTGAATTCAGTGCATCGAAAAGTCTTCGACGATAAATTGAGCTATGGCAATCCTACTTCGTAATTGCAGGTGAGTGTTCCCGTCATTCAATCTATTTATTTTAGAAAAATGATTCACAACAAACAACTCTAATCAGCACATGCCCCTAATCGGTGAAGTATTTAAGGAATACGCCCCATCTCATTTATCAATTCTGTTTACGCGGAAAATATTGATTTAACGAACGCATTTTTTAAAGTAAACTTTTCCTTATTTTTTGCGATCATTAAAGAGAAATTTGCCGGTATTTCAAAGCCATTGAACAATTTAGGTGCCAATTTATCACGATTACATCGTGGCATTTAATTCACGATTTTTTTAGAGAGTTCCCAGTTGTACTAGAAAGAACTAGTATAAACAGCCGAATTTTCCAATTAATTATAAATAAATTAAATAAGTAGATAATTGTTTCGGAGCACTGCAGTCGATTTGGCTTATTGTGCTGAAATTCAACCGTTGCGTCAGAGTAATTAATTCATTCATCTTCTTTGAGTAAATATTTTTATTGACCGAGACCTTGCGCAATCATAAGTGCCCAAACAATTAAGAAAATTATTTTAATGATAACTTACAATGTTCCCATGATTCAGGCTCACAATGCAAATAATAGCTGCGATACTATCCGTGGCATCGGCTCAAATTACCCTTGAAGATTTATTGCAGCAAGAATGGACAACTTTTAAGGTAAGAAAATGAGAACAATTACGCAAATTAAATGTGGTGACAGGTGAAGGTGAAATTCAAGTAGATTTTACTAATGTAATACAGGATGGACTGAATCGATGATATTGATAGCCCCAAGCGACACAGGCCACAATTAAAAAATAATGACAGTATTGTAATGTAAAGAAACGAAAGTCTCTTTGAACTTATTTTTCTAAGAAAACAATATCTGCAAATAGTTTTAATGGGTTGGAATTTTCTCAAAAAATTATCGACCATCTCTTTCGAGCAAATGGAAAATACATTTCAAACTTTCAGGATAAATTAAACGATTTGTTAAATCTAAACGGAAATTTACTCATAAATTAATTAGAGAAAACGTGTGTAAAATGGCACACGTGTATTTCTGGGGTTTTAATCGACAACCCTCCAGTCGGATATTGGCAAATTTATTCAATTAGGACAATGTAGTTATTTTCGGAAGCGAGAGTGATTCTTCGAAACGAGTCCGGGATACCACAGGCGAGTAAGTATAATTCACGCGAGCATTGCATGGGCACCGTGACAACAGTTAAATAAAGTTAAATCAACAAAAAATTAATTAGTTGCAAAAGTACAGTTTTGAAAATAACAACTCATAAACAACAAGTTTTGACTCTCGACAAAAAAAACATTTCAAATTAAAAATAAGTTAAATGGAACTTCGTACTAAAACTCTCTATGCATTTTACCACCCACCGAATAATTAAAATACCGAAATGTAATAATTACTGCAAACAATTCTGTAATTGTATTTTTTTATAACTACTACTGAAATTGACCAATATTGTACAAACAATAAACTAAGTAAGCGTATCCTTACACACCCCGTGCGTTATAAAGTAAAATCGCAACATTCTGTTGGTAGCGTAATTGACTTCGGTTTAATTCTGAGATGCCGGTAAAATGTAAATAAAATATCTAATAGATTAATAAAACATTTACTTCTTTAGGTACTTACTTTCTATGTGCAATTATCATTAACCGTGCAGTGGGCGCGCAGCGGTACTCAGTACCGCAAATTAAGTTTTTTGTTTGTTCTACACGCGGTTCTAGTCATACATAAATGTTGGCTCGTGTATGTGTCTTTGACCTATCCCACTAAAATCCACTCCACCCTATTTTTTTTTATTGAATTCATCTGTTAGTAGCAATCGGTCATTCCCTGAAGGGATCCCAGATTGCGGTATTGAGTACCGCTGCGCGTCCTAATATGTAAATGAAATTCCTAAATAAAATAGTTACGAAATTACACTATGGTCTCTTTTTATGCGGATTTGAAGTAATTCGGTTTGTAATTTCAAGAAAATTGTATGATTGTACAATGATTAATGGTATTAGATTAAAAATGGATTTTACCAATTTAATTTTTTGTTTTTGCTTTTTCTTGTAAAAGTTACTGTAATAAAAAAAAATATATTTTTTTTAACTGCACTATACATTTTTTTACTTATACTTGCACAAAATGAGTTTTATGTGTAGAAATCAGTACTATTCTAAGTGCAGTACTCAGTACCGCGGCGCGCCCTAACATGTAACTCAGATAGGTGCGTCCACTGCAGGGTTAATAATCTTAGTAATCTCCGCTTCCGGCGGAATGCATAACTTTTTTGATGCGTGCGTAATATTTCTCACAACTCTTGGTATGTAATAATTATACTTTCTGCTCCGTGCTTTAAGTGTTTATTAACCTTTGCCAGCCCAAAATAATTTTAGTGGTGTGGCCGTCCGTAATTATAATACTTTTGCAGATCTGCATACAAAAAAAACAGCAAAAAATATTTTCCACGAAATTTATTCTGATTAATCTGCATAACACCTTAGGAGAATACACAGAATTGTACGGCGGTGGTTTGAAAAATAGTGAAATTATTTTAAAAAATTGAAAGAGTGGGTCACTTCTGACCCCTTTCAAGCGTCCGAATGTTAAAAAGACGTTATCTGCATCAAAATGAATATCATTTTGATACAGATCTTCATTATAATATCACTCAATTGACCAATGACAGCACAGTATTTTATTTGGTAACCATATCTACTTGAATAGTTGACAACTACTTAGAATTATAAACCCTATTATTAAATGATCTGTTACTAAAAATTAAAGTCAAATGAAAAATTCCGCAGGTAACCTACAACAAAACGTACAAAACCACCGAGGAGGAACGATTTCGCCGAGAAAACTTCATTGAAAATCGCCACAAAATAGCGGTGTTCAATCAAGGATATGCTGAAGGACATGCTTCATTTTACCAACAAGTCAACGCGTTCGGCGACATGCTGCATCACGAATTCAATCAAGTTCTCAACGGTTTTAATCGGACCCGTCCGCGGGTCGAAGGACGAGAAGAAAGGACCTTACCAAAAGGGTCAACTTACATTTCCAGCGCAAACGTAATTTTTCCGGATTATGTCGACTGGCGCGAAGTCGGAGCCGTGAGTCCTGTTAAATATCAAGGAAGTTGTGGAGGATGCTATGCCTTCAGCGCAGTAAGTTATTGCTATTGTACATCACATGCCAATTCGATAACAGCTTGTGATTATTGTTAATCTCTTCCTCGTTTCGTCGTAACACGATGTTATTTTTGTACTATATGGTTCAACTGAAATTTGTGTCAATGTAATTTAAATTACTGTGTTTGTATGCAAACGCGCAATACATGATAACGAAAGGGAAGACTGTAAAATTAATGCCAATACTTATTAAACATAAATAGTGACCATCTTTGAGACAAAATTTGGTCACTTTAATAGGAAAAAATAAATGCGACTTAAGCAATTATTATGTTAACTGCAGGCTGGTGCGTTAGAAGGCCACAATTTCCGAAGGACTGGCCGCTTGGTGGAACTGAGTCCCCAAAATCTGATCGACTGCACCCAACCGTACGGAAACGACGGTTGTCTCGGAGGTCTGATGGATCCCTCATTTCAGTACGTCAAAGACAACTCCGGCATCGATACGGACCAATCGTATCCTTACGAAGCCCAAGAAGTGAAATGTCGATATACCCAGGCCGGATTCGGCGCAGTCGATACAGGTAAAATCCATTTTTACGAAAAGATAAAAAATGCACAGATTCTTTCAGGTTTTGTGGACATTCCGGAAGGGGATGAAAAAAGCCTTGAAGCTGCGGTTGCCACTTTAGGTCCTATATCCGTTGCGATCGACGCAAGTCGTCCTAGCTTGCAGTCTTATGCTGGTGGTGTTTACTACGACTCAGGATGCGGTAATAAAACAGAAGAAATGAACCATGCCGTTTTGGTCGTAGGATACGGCGCGGAGGCAGACGGGCGACAATACTGGATCGTCAAAAATTCATATGGAACCAGTTGGGGCGAAAGTGGTTACATTAAAATGGCAAAATTTGTTGACAATCATTGCGGAATAGCTACAATCGCTAGCTACCCTTTGATGTAATATTTACTTATCCAATAGTCAATAAATGGTTTACTTATGTTTTTTCCATTATTTTCAATGTTATTTTCATTTGATTGACCTAACAGGGTATATAGACGTGTTGGAGAGAGATGCAGTCAATGCAACTTTAAAGAAGTTGAGTAATTTAGTGGAGGTTCAATTATGGCATGGGATGGAATTCCTGTACAAAATCTTACTGACCTTGTAGTGATAGGAAATACAGTAATACCCCAGTTTACGCGATTAATGCGTGGCAAAAAAAAAAGTTAAGCGAATCAAACGTAAAACGGAGTCAATTACGTTTTTTAAATTTTCATATGAATTACTTTCAAAAAATAATACAAATACCATAAGGTTAAAAACAGTATTTAACAGTGGAAATACTGTTTTGTATTATGTAAAAATATTAAAAAAAAATTAACTTAAATTGCAATAAGAGCGCAAGAACGATTGTAAAAAATTACTGCGCAGGCGCACTATATCGTGCGCCAGCGCGACAATTGATTTAAAAAAAGCGTTATAGCGAATCAACGTAAACCGGGGCAACTTAAACCGGGGTATTAGTGTAAAACTTTATGCTCATCGATATATAAACGAGATATTGAATGAACACGTGGACTGTTTGAAGCTTATATGCATAATGGCTTTTGTTTATGGAGTACATGAATCCGCACAACTTGAGAAATTAGTTTTTTTAATACAAATACATATTTCTCTACTAAACTGATATGTACGTAGCCCTGGTCTAAGGAAACGTGATCAGCGATATTTAGGGCCACGAAGTATAATCTCTTATCCTCATAATGTCAATAAATAAAAATTCTGCAATCATCGACAAACCTTAATTTTCATCAAACATTTCAAGTCAATAAATGTTCAATCTTTTATCAATTAATTTTTTGTCAATTTTAAACGTTTACTTAAGTTATCGAACACATTATATAAATATTTGATTAAAGGAAAGAAATGCCACTCCGGCACTTTTGCATGAAAATATTCAGAAACAAATTTTCGTTGCTGGCGTTCGGTATCAAAATAAAAATGTTTTTATCGCAGTTTTTGCTTGTAATTATCGTTTTCCACTTGGGTGGAACGATGTTCGTTACGGATCTGCTTAGAGAAGAGTGGGCCACCTTCAAGGTACAAATTTAAAAATATTTTCATCGATCAATCGATAACTTTTTGATTAGTTAAGGCATCAAAAGTACTATCCAAATGTGATAGAAGACCGATTTCGAATGAAGATTTTCTTGGACAATTCGTACAAGATCACAAAACACAATCGCAAATACGAAATGGGATTGGTGACTTATAAGCTCGAGATCAACAAATTCGCCGATTTACTCCAACACGAATTTAATCAAATTTACAACAGCGCCAATCCATCATCAATATTTTCCAGAAAAGAATTACCAGATCGTAAGATCAGTTACATTCCACCTGCGAACGTGCAATTACCAGATACAGTAGATTGGAGAACAAAAGGTGCGGTTACACCAGTTAAAGATCAGGGACAATGCGGATCATGTTGGGCTTTCAGTGCAGTACGGAATTTATTTAATTATTACCTAAAAATTATTATTATAAATTTCAGACCGGGTCTTTGGAAGGTCAACACTTTAGAAAAACCAATCAGCTGGTGTCGCTCAGCGAACAAAATTTAGTGGACTGCTCCAGAAGTTTTGGAAATTTCGGTTGTGCCGGTGGATGGATGGACAATGCGTTTACATACATTGCAATAAATAAAGGAATTGATACCGAAATTTCTTATCGGTACGAGGCTAGAGACGGGCCGTGCAGATACAATCCTGTCTATAAGGGAGCTGTTGATCGTGGATATGTTGACATTACAACGGGCAATGAAGAACATCTTCAAAGTGCGGTTGCAACAGCGGGCCCTATTTCTGTAGCTATTGATGCCGGTCACCCTTCTTTTCGATTTTATAAAGAAGGAGTGTATTACGAACCACAATGTGGTTCTGGAATGGGAAATTTAGATCATGGAGTTCTGGCTGTCGGCTATGGTACTGCTCCAAACGGTCAAGCTTATTGGTTAGTTAAGAATTCTTGGGGGACAGCATGGGGTGACACAGGTTACATTAAAATGGCACGCAACAGAAACAACCACTGTGGAATTGCAACAAAATCCAGTTTTCCACTCGTATAATTCTTTGTTAAATTACTTCCAATAACGATTTTCTTATTTTTTAAATTTTAGATGTAATGCTTTTCTTAATTTTCTTAATAAATCTTATTCTGATAAGATAGCGATTTTGGAAAACCAAATATGGGACAAGTGGGTAAGGAAAGTGGGCTTATCACGACAGCAAAATTAGAATATACATCCCGGCTATCCTAAGATAAAACAAATACACTCCAGCATTTTAAAAAGGTTAAAATTTAATTAAACGGTTAATTTAAACAGACTTTCCAATTACCTAGTTTGTAAACAATCGCTATAGTTCACATCAAGATGAACTACTTTGAGGAAAAATTATTATTATTATTAAGATTTGATTTACAATTCCACGCCTGAGTACCTAAAATTACTTTGATATCACCACAGGTAACCACAACCGAAGAGTAATTTCACACTAAGATTTTCACAGACAATTCCCACAAAATCACAAAAAAAAAACCACAAACACGAGTTGGGATTAATCTCATATAAACTTGGCATCAACCAATTTGTAAAATTGCACCATGAAGAATACGATAACATTTACACTGGTTTCAACCATTCCTCAAATTTGTAAAATGTTGGAATCACTTTTATTCCACCTTCCAACGTGGAGTTGCCAGTTGCAGTAGATTGAAGGGTCAAAGGTATTGAATTAATTTATTTAGGCTAGTGGGATTGAAGGACAATACTTCCAAAAAAACTAAACGGTGAGCCCCCCCGGGTGAACAAAATTTAATTGATCGTTTAATTGGCCAAGGAAACTCTAGTGTTATGGTGGAACCATGAATGAAGCTTCTTGCTACATTCAAGCAAACGGCATCGATATTAACGAATCGTATCCTGCCAGTAAAGGGGCTAATGACATCGGAATTGTTCACATTGAATCAAATGAAGAGCACTTAAGGTAGCTAATTGATGCTGGTCATTGGACTTTTTAGTTGTATTCTGAAGGAATATATTTCGAATTAAAGTACAGGCCTCAAAACTTAAAGTGGCCAAAATTACTGGATAGTGAATAACTCATGAGGTACTCATTAAAATGGCACATAACTGAAACAATAACTATGGAATTGCTACTTTTGTCACTTATCTCCTTGTGTAGAAATCAAAAAAATAATGAAATACCGTCCAACAAAGAGGGGCGGTTATAAAGAAATCTGTGGCTTTTCCTAAAGTTTCGGGAAGATTAAAGACTCCCACATTCAACAAGCCATCAAAGTCTCTGCAAATTGTCAAATTGCGTAAGCAGCAAGTAAAATTAACAACCAACATTGGCTGCTACAATTGCATACAGTAATAGGCCTAAAAGCATGTTAAAGGTAATTAATCTACAATATTTACTTGACCCCTTGTCAACAAGTTCAGACAATTGAGGTTAGATTAAAAAATGTTTAAAAAAATTGGGTTCATACAATGACGATAAGAAATTATAAATAAAAACCTGAAAACCTGTTATAACGTAAAGGACCGTTTCATAAGGGGTTTCCTCCAAAGGTGTACTTGAATATCGCCGAAAATTCAATCTAACCTACAAACAATATATGGCACTTACCACTGTACCACCTTCACCTTTTCCATGTCGTCGTGGATCGGTAGATTGCTTTAAGAATTCTTCTCGTAAAACTGCACGTCTTTTGGCCTTTTCCAGCAAATTTTGACGTTGTGTAACTGAAACGTCAAATTGGTCAGCCATTTTTATTAAGGCATTGACCAACCTTAAAATAATTACGACAATTCAGTTATGCCAATAGTTTTTTTTGCCGTTTAAAAGAAAATATTATGTAAACTTGCTGAATACCTAGAATTAGAACTGCGTTTATGTTCAATTAGGAGTGGGGAAATGAGTAATGCAGTCATATGACTTGACTTATCTGTGCTCTTAAACATTGGGAAAATTCATTTGTGTGAGAGCAGGTGGCGTTTATAGTTGTGTTGCATCAGCCAAATTTTCAGTTTATAGGTAAATTGAACACAAAAGAATTATTCTGCAGTGAACGAATTTTGTGTTAACTGCTGTTATTTTAATATTGATATTTATTTTGTAATTTTTATGAAATCGTTGATAATTTGTTGATATTGCTATTTATGACTTATAATTACTGAGACTAATTGTTGTAATTTCAGATAAATCATGAAGTTCGTGGTGATTATTGCAGCTATATTAGCCTGCAGCGGAGCTGTATCATTTTTTGACCTTGTTAAAGAACAATGGACTACTTTTAAGGTTGGTATTTGAAAATTTGGTTTATTATAGGCTATTTAAATTAGTTTTATTTCATTTGTGTTGATAGTAATAAGCGACTACTTAATAACCCATAGGATGACTTAAATCTTACAGAATATTTAATATTAAAGACAAAGCTTTTTTTTTCATTGAAAGTTGCATTTCCTAATTTTGAAGTAACATTACTTTAAACTCATAAAATGCTAATATCAGTGCATTACTACCAACATAAACTAAAAAATATATGTCGAAAACTGACTAACAATTAGAAATTAATTTTGCCTATTTTTAAAACAGCTAGCCCACCGTAAAAACTACGACAGTGAAACTGAAGAAAAATTCCGACTGAAAATATTCATGGAGAACTCGCACAAAATTGCAAGACACAATCAACAATATGAATTGGGCAAAGTGTCTTACAAACTTCGTCTTAATAAATATGCAGATATGCTTCATCACGAATTCACGGCAGCTCTCAATGGTTACAATCGATCAAGCTTACGACTTCGTCTGGATGACCATAACAGTCGTGGTGTTTCCTTCATTCAACCAGCAAATGTGCTTTTGCCTGATGAAGTGGATTGGAGGTCCACTGCAGTTACTCCGGTTAAAGATCAGGGACACTGTGGTTCATGTTGGAGCTTCAGTGCTGTAAGTTTATTAATTTCTTAATAGTTATTTTAGTACATTGTGAAATTTGTAGACTGGTTCTCTCGAAGGACAACATTTCCGCCAAACTGGCAAGCTTATATCACTCAGTGAGCAAAATTTAATCGACTGCTCTTCCAAATATGGAAATCATGGTTGCAATGGGGGCTTAATGGACAATGCCTTCAGATACATCAAAGACAACCATGGAATCGACACAGAAAAGTCTTATCCCTACGAAGCCATGGATGATAAGTGCCGTTACAACCCTAAAAATTCCGGTGCTGATGACAAAGGATATGTCGATGTTCCAACTGGTGATGAAGATAAATTGAAATCAGCTGTTGCCACTGTTGGACCAGTTTCTGTGGCCATTGATGCCAGTCATGAATCATTCCAATTCTATTCAGAGGGAATTTATTTTGAACCAAATTGCAGTTCAGAAGATTTAGATCATGGCGTCCTTGCTGTTGGTTATGGCACTGATGAGAACGGTGCTGATTACTGGCTGGTAAAGAATTCATGGGGCACATCATGGGGTGACCAGGGTTACATTAAAATGGCGCGTAATAAGGACAACCATTGCGGTATTGCAACCGCTTCTAGTTATCCTCTTGTGTAATTTATAATAAATGTGTATTTGTAATTTTATATGATGCGTCACTTAAAATTTATACTTAAAATTATAGTTTTCTTTTTATAGTAGAAACAATTTTTTAGTTTTCTTTTTAGTACTGAATGGCGAGGGGCTGTGTTAATTATTATTCCTATTTTCAATAAATTTTGATATTACTGTAAACTAGTTTTCCTATAATTACCTATTAATTTTGTATTTTGTTTTAAAGTTGCTGCAATTTTCAAATTCCCGCGAATATTTAAATCGCATTAGTATCTTTGTTGGTAACCATATTCGTTGGTGACACTGTCAATAGTATTACCGCCATTTTTTAGTCGATCATAACTTACGAATGTCTCAATATAAAATGTAAGTTTTAATTAATATTGCGCATCAACCATTAAAACAAGGTTTCTAATTTCTTTTGCAAATTTCAGAGTATCTTCAAAATGAACTCAAGGTTAGAGAAGAAACGATCTGGAAAGTATTCAAAACGTGACAAAACAAGTCCACCCTCTAAATGCCAAAAAAATAACTTATTCAATTATTTTACGTCGCCTTCAAACAAATCTGAATTTCGTATCAAAAGTACAAACAATGCAAATCATTCGCCAGATGAAACAAGTTCTCCAACAAAAAGTCCACACAATCCTGTTGCCAGGCGAAACAAAAAGCGCCGTGTTAACAATAGACAGACGACTTACACAATGAATGATTATGTAAACAGTATCAAGGAAAACATACCAAAAATGAGTGAGAAATCAAGTTCAAGTTCACGAAAGAAGAAACGAGTAAGTGAATCGTTCATTACGTATGGGATGTGCCTGCCAACTTTTGAAAGCATTTTAAAAGAACAAAATGAATACAAACGTTACAAAAGCAGTTTAGAAAATGCACCTCCTTTCAGAGATTGGGGAGAAATTGATAAGATCACTGCAATGAAAAAATTATTACCCGAAAAGATATTAACTTGTGCTCATTTGAGCAAACAGGAAATCAAAACGGCCTTTCGTTCAAACTACCAATATATTATGGACATAATGAACAGAGTCCAACACTGTGAAAGGCATGAGATTTTTTTAAAGGAAAACTTCAAGGATCTATTCACTACGCAAGATTTGCGAATTAATCTGGCCGCTGTAGCATTTACTTCAGAACACAAGCAATATTTAATTAAATTGCTTGACAAACATTACAGCTTTGACGAAGATCAAGAAAGAAGGCAATATTGTTTTAAAGTGCTATTGCCTGAACTTTGCATCAAGATTTTTATGGACTTTCATGGTATGAATCATGAGGAGGCAACTGACTATTTGAGAAAAGTTCCGTTGAGCCATCTGGAAAGTGCACTGCACAATAAAATGTAATTTCGTTAATAAAGTTTTTTGTCCAAATAATTTTTGTTTAATGATCATAACCTAGAAGTTTTAAGTTAGGTTAATTATGAGTCGAACTTTTAATTTTGAGGTAGGAAATTCACTTTTTACGTGCGTTTTAATAACATTGCTGTTTCAGAAGAAGATAAGGTCATTAATAATTGTCTCCTTGAGTGGAGTTGGAGCATTTGCTGCAATAAGTTTATACAAAGGGGATGAAAAGTTTTATAGGAATTGGGTTATGCCGGTGGTGCATAAATTGGACCCAGAAAATGCACACAGATTTGCAATATATGTAAGCAAATACAATTTGATTCCCAAGAACCAACTGCCTGACATAAAATTGCTGGTAATTTGTAAGTGACTTGTTATAATGTATTTATTTGTTTTTTTTAAAGAACATTAATATCCTTGGAAAGGAGTTCACAAATCCGCTAGGAATAGCAGCCGGATTTGATAAACATGCCGAAGCAGTTAGTGGTTTAAAAGATATTGGTTTTGGATTTGTTGAAGTAGGTTCCGTTACTCCACTACCTCAACCAGGCAATGAAAAACCTAGAGTATTTAGATTGCCTGAGGATCAAGCAATTATCAACAGGTAATAACAATGGCTATTTAGTATTTTTAGTATTCTGAAAATATAATTAAGGGGTCCAATGCAAGAACCGGCCAAGTACATTTCTGAGGAAATAAAATTATCCTCTCAAAACTATTAACTTGCGTGCATATTCTGTAATATTCTATAACTTCACAAATTTATCCTTGATTGAATCTGAAGTTAGAAGCAATCTTCAATAAAAATTCTTTTTGGCGTTAACTAAAGCATTATTTAATAAACTAATTTTATAATAAGTGAACACAACACAACAGATGGAACAGTACTTGTTCAAGTTACAAAGTTAAAACTAGGTACTGAATGAGGAGAATTGTGACGCAGACAGCGCAACAGCTTTTCCAAAAAGTTTAATTTTACATTGAACGCATTTTTTAAACAATTACTCATTAACAAAGAAATAAAATGTAACAAATAATATTTTATTTATTTTTAAATTGTTCTTAACATGCGTTAATAGTTTATTCATACGCACGGATGATGGTTTCCTTTTGTATTTCGAGTTTCACAATACGTCATATTTTATATTTAGTTATTATTTACATTTACATTGCTAATTTTAAGTTTATAACTTTCATGTCGCAAGTGAATTGATAATCGGCTCACTCGACCTCAAGCTTGGTTTAAGTTCAAAATTTGAATGGCGCCGATAGTGCGGTAGTGCTGCGGAGATGATCGAACTAAAATTTTTCAGTCTCTTTGCCGCTATAAGAACCGGGCTTCTATATCGATACCTTTTTTCCAAAGTATCGTAAGTGACATTTTGAGCGAAATTGAGATTTTGCATTATATCGTAAATATCGGACTAAATGCTTGTTCTGGCAGAGTAATATACCCATCAGTTTATTCTTTATGGTGATAAGAACACAATAAACCTATCGTAAGTACCAAGATAGTCACATGCAATGACCTTGTGGACAAGAAAGTTGTCTCCTGCAAAATTTGACAGATGTGGCTTACGATACTTTGGTAAAAACGTATCGATATGTAGTCTATATTCGTTGCTAATATCAAGCTCAGCAGGGAGGGGCACATATTAAACAGATAAGTGGTATTTTAATTCTATAACTATGGAAAACCTCAGGCTTTACAACTGTTTTGCAATCCATAGCCGAATCACAACATATGGCAAGTAGTTGAGCCAAAGTCGGATACGCGATTCAATTAAGTTCTCATAAGCGATTTGAATGTTTGCAGGTTATACAACTGAATTACATGCAAATTTTACAAAATTAATAATTAGTTTAAAATAAGGGGTATGCCACCACCTTATGTCATTTTGGCAAATGCATAAGCATGATTGTGGAATCCTGTTACCAAAGTTCAATATACAGTAACTAGTAGAAAACCTCAGGCCTAGAACGGGCTGACAGTATTTATTGTGCATTTATGCATTTTATTTATCTATTTTATTTATTATTTATCTACCATTTTATTTATATACATTTGCATTGCAATATAATGTATTTTGCTTTACTTACCTTTAAGCTCCGTAAATTGACGATATAAAAGATATAATTAGTTAATTTTTGACACTCAGCTTCGTCGCCTACATTAATCAATTTTTGACACTCAGCTTCGTCGTCTACTCTGATCCAAAAAAAATTGCGGGAATAGACCACCATCGGGAATTATATGTAGAGATTATGCATGTATGACTAGTGGCATTACAACAGACAATCCTTAAAATCGTAGTTCCCCGTAATCATACACACACCCTACGAATATCATAGATATGAAGCTCATAGGCAGTGAATTCATAAAGCAGAGCTACAGCCGAATTACAAGATTATTAATCATAGTAAAACGACTGTACAATAACTACTAACCAAAGTTACTAATGTACAAGAAAGGAGTGTGTGGTTTTCTTAGCTTATTGATCTATTCCATTCCATTCCATAATCCATATTTCTTACTGGTTCTTGAAACTAAAATTTGAACATTTTAAAACTAAGACAATAAATTAATTTCATTAAATTGGATTTAATGCTGTTTGGCACAAACCACCAGTTCCACAGTAATCGCAAACAAATTATTAAAAAATGTTGCTTTAAAATTCCACCATATTCACATCAAGAACTACTCCATTTTTACAACAGTATCTAATGGTAATTTTTAATTTACGTCCAGTCCAACCATTACTTTCCAGATAGGATATGTCAGATGTAACTACAGCAAAACCCCTCCATAGTGGACACTCAAGGGACTGGACAAAACTGTCCACTATAGAGGGGTGTCCGTATTCGAGGGGGTCCTAAATATTTTTGTCAAAAATGTATAAAACTACTGCAAATTTTAAGCAGTTCATTAAACATTATACGTAAATATGTATTATGTTTATACGTATTAGAACATTTTTCTCCTCAAAATGTATTTTCAAATGTGATAATTAACACAGAGCAGGTTCATTGCCTTTATTTAAAATAAACGTTTTTAATGTGTGTCTAATTCACCACAAGTTACAACAGTATTTTTTTGAAAACATGATATAAATTCTCCAAAATGCTTATCAAGTGTCCACAATAGAGGGGGAAATTCCAAGTTCGGGAAGACTAAGGGCCGGTGCCGATTAACGCACGTCCAACGCACGTCCGACGCGCGTCCACCGCCCGTTTATGTGCACCAAACGAGCGTCGAACGCACGGTTGTCCAGCGTTTTTGGGCACGTGGGTTCTGATGCGTAAAAGCATCGGCGATTTTACTACGTAGTTGATCAGTGTACGTTTTCTTCTGCCATCAGAAATGGATGTAGTACTGTATAATAAAAAACGTGCTGTTTTTGCTTACTTAGTATATAAATATTTTTGTAAAAAAAGTAAAAGGCGGTTTTGGGTGCATCCCTTTACCGACTTAAGATTGACGCGAGGTAGATTTGTTACGTCTTTTGGGGATTTAAGAGACAATCCGGAAAAGTTTTATCAGTAATACTTCGATCTCTATATCGCTCATTGTTCTGGCACACTTTGTTACTTTGATGAACTGTTAAGACGAACTGACACATTTTTACCGCACCAACCCAACTTTTAAATTTTGTTAACAAATAATTAACATTCCCTATATAAATTATTTACACTTATGTCACGAACCCTAATATATTCAACTACAGGAACGAAATTTATGAGGAATAATGTAATTTCACTAGACTAAATACTGTACAAAGAACGAAATTGATTAGGGGTAATAATAATAATTTTATTAGACTAGACTGAGTCGTATTTACAAGACTGTCAGCTTATATTCGAAAAGCAATTAACATACTACGAGTAAATAATATTATAAACATTTAAAATTTAAGACGACGATAAAGTACAGAATGTCATAAAACACTCAATATATGCGAGTTTTTGTTTTTTTTTTTTAATAAAAAGGCGTGTTACAACACCTAACTAAGTAATCCCTACGAGTACGTCATTCCACGAATCTAAAAATGTAATATAGGGGTAGTCAAGTACATTATTCTTATAAAATTCTGCGTCAACGCAGCGGTTATGTGCACCAACTCATTTGATTCAATGTACTATGAAAACGCACGGCCACTTGCGTTGGACGTGCGTTTTCCACGGGAAGAGCGTTGCAAAACGAACGCAGCGTCACCGCAGCGTCGACGCAGCGGTGACGCAAGTTATGTGCACCGACCGATTTGATTCCTAGTACTTCAGAACGCTGTGCGGTGGACGTGCGTTGGACGTGCGTTGGACTTGCGTTAATGGGCACCGGCACTAATAGTGTCCAATGTCCGTAATAGAGGGGTGTCCGCATTAGAGGGGGTGTTTGTATAATGTAATCTTATGGAGGAATGCCGGGACTGATAAAAAAGTGTCCATTAAGAGGGGTGTCCGTATTAGAGGGGTGTCCACTATGAGGGGTTTTACTGTACAATGATAAAAATTTAAAAATGCAATAAATTTCGTTGCCATGTAAATGAAAGTTATTTTTTAAAACCGCCGATATTGCGATTTAAATTAACAATTTAATGTTATTTGACAAACATCACCATTTCCAAAAAATATTGCTTTAAAATTTAAATTTCAACGATCTATCATGCTAGGGGCATCAAAAACTACATCATTTTTACAACAGTATTCATGTTGTTAATTGTTTTGGTAATTTGCATGCATGCAACCTAAAAAACTTTGCATTTGTTGTCCTTAGTAAAGGATTGGACCAGGTACACCACCTAGTTATTTATTATATCTATAAATTTTATAATTGAACATTTTATTCTAAATATTGACCAGCAACCAAATGATCCAGTAGTCATTTTTAATTATCAATAACTTCCAGTTTAATGGACGTTTTCAAAATTGCAAGTCTCTCTCGCACCGTGACGTCATTGCGCGAACGACCAGTGCGCAGCGTTGGTGTTTACATAAAGTGAAGTTTGTGATTTTAAAATCTGACACTTGACAATTTGGCAATTATTTATTCAAATATAATAATAATAACGCTCGCTTAAACTGCGTATTCTGTACCCCTTTCGAAGTCACAAATGTCTCAACTACATTAAAATTAAAGTTTTCAAATTTATCTAACGATTTTTGCCACATAATTTAAATAATTCACCAACACAGATAATAAAGGAATAAAGTCACTATTTTGACAGCTCCAACGATGCGCAGTGGCCCACTGCGCATGATTCTGTCTCTTTCTTTTGAAAAGGTCCATTAAACCCATTTCCAGACCAAATATGTCCGATGTAACTAGAATGATAAAACTTTAAGAAATTACGTTGCCATGTAAATGAAGGGACAATTCTTTTGTATTTTAAATTATGCAAGACCAAAAAAATGAGGAAAATTAAAAAATTGATTGATTACAAGGGAGATTTTTACTTACTGCATAATTCTAGAATGTGAGGTCTCCCGGTGAAAAGTTGAGTCGATTTGGACTAGATTTTCAAATCCTATTTCCTATTCTCAAACTCCCTCTATTCAATTGCGTTCTTATCCAAAAAGTTCCAATTGAAACGTCAATGGCCACTTCATGTAAAGGGGTGCGCAAAATCTGGTTGTTCAGGAAATTGTTGCTTGCTTCTCTTTTGACTCAATGAAATCTCGCATTGTCTTCTTGCCCATTGCCAGAAATTAAAGACTGTTTGGATGATTCCTGTTGGGGAACTTCGGAGACGCTTTCTTTCCATCTCTCTTTGGCGCGTTTCTTCTTGCTGGATTCTTCAATCTCCCAATCCTCGAAACCTCTCAAATCGATTGTGTCATTTTGAAAGGGGGGTCGTCTTCCTGGCTCGTCGATTTCACTGATTTTTCAGTCTTCAATTCGAATAACGCCTTTCAAAGTGGTCTTCGTTCCAATTCGGGTTCCTCGTTCTTGTCCTGGTAAATGTATAAATATACAATTAAGATTATTACATAAAGAATTTAAGAACTTATCACAACTCGTCCTCCATTATAGCCTGCAGCCATGTGTGAATCTCCTATATTTCAGCTTCTAAAATGTTAAACTCTTCAACTCGGTTTGCCATTTTAATTAGGCTGGCCATTGTCTCGGGCAGCTGGGCCGCTAAGTGATACTGCATGCCTGCTTCCACAACATCTCTACTATCCGGGGCTCCGGCACGTAGATGCCCAGATGGTTCCGATAACTCAGCTTCTGTAGTATAAACACCTCTGCCGGTTCCTTCCTGCTGTCGTGTGCTTCGTTGCAAAGGCGGTCAGTCAGTTCGAAGCGCATCGCCTCGAAGCCGAACTTCTGTTGCAGGCTATCCTTCAGCGTTGCGTATGAGAACTGCAGACCGCTGTACAGCAATTGTTCAATGGTGATGTTGACCCAGTCCTCTGCATCTGTCCCGGTTGCAATAAGTCCGTGGCAACGAGTTTGGAACGTGCTGTGTTCCGCGTATCCATACTAGCTCGCTCGGTCGTGATGAGTTCGGGAAATTTTCAATGACTTCAGGGCCCACGCGGCGGGCGCTAATTGCTACAAACTTAGTTCCCAAAATTAAATTCACAACACTAAATAAACTTTGGTTTAAGTATTTTTCGCAATTAAAAATACTGACTGACCAAAGCAATTCTAAAACAAAACAAACAACGCTAGACCTAACAATATTTTGTTGCCATGGTCATTTAGCTAAGTTCGACTTTAAACCCATTTATTTTAAATTTATTATGTATCCCTTTTAATCATAGGTACATCTATCTTTTTTTTTTTTTTTTTTGTTAAGAGGAGGTAATCTGTGTGACTACTAACTTCCTCCCCCATACGTCTTCCTCACCACGGGAACCACATTAACATTACGTCAAGTATTACTTCGAGATGAGTGACTGTTTAGTTCCATTTACATCTTATCATTAGATCACATCTTTTGGTAAGCTTTCACTCACACTTTTTCACCTTTCGTTTTCTTTCCCTTTTACCTATCATTCTCTCTCTATCACTCTCTCCCTCTATCATCAAAAAATTGCCTCTTATTAGTTTGCTTTCACACACACTTTTACTCATTTCATCTTCTTCCTCCTTTACCTATCATTCACACTCTCTATCACTCTCTCCCTCTATCTATCTATCTATCTATATAAAATTGGATGTATGTTTGTATGTGTGTGTGTATGTAGCTTATAGACTCGGAAACCGCTGAACCGATTTTGATGAAATTTTCAGGAATACTCTAACATAACCTGGAGAGTGTTCCTGTGAAGTTTGGTGCCGATCGGGGGGGGGTCGAAGTGTCATAAAGTCACCAAATTTTGTACACAAGTGCATCTTAGTAGGGGGGAACTTAATTTAATGCCGATTGGGGGGGGTAAACAAAAATCGCACGGGGGGGTCACTGAAACTTATTTTCGCATAGAAAGAAGTGTCCTACAGCCAACAAATTTTGTACACAAGTGCATCTTCGTAGGGGGGACTTAGTTTGATGCCGATCGGGGGGGGGGTCAAAACAAAAATCGCACGGGGGGTCACTGAAACTTATTCGCATAGAAACAAGTGTCCTAAAGCCACCAAATTTTGTACCAAAGTGCACCTTAGTTGGGGGGGGGGAATCACCGAAACATATTTTCGCATAGAAAGACGTGTCCTAAAGCTACGAAATTTTGTACACAAGTGCATCTTAGTGAGGGGGATTTAATTTAATGCCGATTGGGAGGGGGGGCAAACAAAAATGGCACGGTGTGATCACTGAAACTTATTTTCGAATAGAAAGAAGTGTCCTACAGCCAACAAATTTTGTATACAAGTGCATCTTCGTAGGGGGGACTTAGTTTGATGCCGATCGTGGGGGGGGGGGGGCAAACAAAAATCGCACGGGGTGATCACTGAAACTTATTCGCATAGAAACAAGTGTCCTAAAGCCACCAAATTTTGTACCCAAGTGCACCTTAGTGGGGGGGATATCACCGAAACATATTTTCGCATAGAAAGACGTGTCCTAAAGCTACGAAATTTTGTACACAAGTGCATCTTAGTAAGGGGGACTTAATTTAATGCCGATTGGGGAGGGGCAAACAAAAATCGCACGGGGTGATCACTGAAACTTATTTTCGCATAGAAAGAAGTGTCCTATAGCCAACAAATTTTGTACACATGTGCATCTTCGTAGGGAGGTCTTAGTTTGATGTCGATCGTGGGGGGAGGGCAAACAAGAATCGCACGGGGTGATCACTGAAACTTATTCGCATTGAAACAAGTGTCTTAAAGCCACCAAATTTTGTACCCAAGTGCACCTTAGTGGGGGGGGATATCACCGAAACATATTTTCGCATAGAAAGACGTCTCCTACAGCTACGAAATTTTGTACACAAGTGCATCTTACTAAGGGGGACTTAATTTAATGCCGATTGGGGGGGGGCAAACAAAAATCGCACGGGGGGAGCACTGAAACTTATTCGCTTAGAAACAAGTGTCCTAAAGACACCAAATTTTGTACCCAAGTGCACCTTAGTGGGGGGGGGGATATTACCGAAACATATTTTCGCATAGATAGACGTGTCCTGCAGCTACTAAATTTTGTACACAAGTGAATCTTATGGGGAGGGGGATCGCCCAAACAGATTTTCGCATAGAAAGAAGTATCCTACAGCCACCAAATTTTGTACACCGAGCGAAGCCGGGTATTTCAGGTAGTAATTAATAATTTGAGAAAAAATGATATTTTGCTTGTTAATATTTTTTTTTATTATTCATTTTAAATACATAATGCATAAAATTGCTGCTATTGAAGAAGTTAAAGAAGTGGATAATCTTAAAACTTATATTTGCAAGAAATGTAAAAAAGTTTTTAAAAAAAATATTAGTAGAAAACAACTCATGAAGAGTCACATAGACAAAGATAAATTGAAAACAGAAGAAGAAAAAGGGATATCAGTTTATATCGGGGGCCTAACAATCAATTGTAATGAGAAACATCTACAGTCAAAATTTGAACTTTTTGGAAAGTTAAACTAAGATAGAGGTTTTGCTTTCGTTGCTTTTAAAAAGAAAAATTGACGCTGAAGAAGCTTGCGAAAAATTAAATGGGACATAATTTTTGAACTCGACCTTAATTATCAAGTTCCAAACAAAGAAAAGACATAGGACTAAATGATGAAAATGCTTCACGAAGCGTTGTTAGCCGTAGAGGACCCTTCAATCGATCTACCTGCAATAAATTATAAAATAATAAAAACATGCTTTAATTAATCATTTTTACTTACAGATTTTTTCTTTTTTTTTCCTATATTTTTTTCCCCGATCGTCGAATGGTCCTCTACGGTCAACGACGCCTCGTGAAACTCTTCCATCATTTAGTCCTCGATGTTTTTTTCTTTTTTTGTAAATTGACAATTAATGTCGAGCCCAAAAAATCTGTTCCATTTAATTTTTCGCAAGCTTCATTAGCGTCATTTTTCTTTTTAAAAGCAACGAAAGCAAAACCTCTAGGTCTTTTACTAAACCAAATTGAGTTCAACTTTCCAAACTGTTCAAATTTAGCTTGTAGATCTTTCTTATTGCAATTATTTTTTAGACCGCCGATATAAACTGATGTCCCTTTTACTTTTTCTGTTTTCAATTTATCTTTGTCTATGTGACTCTTCATGTGTTGCTTTCTACTAATCTTTTTAAAAAAAAACTTTTTTGCATTTCTTGCAAATATAAGCCTCTGTAGCATCTGTAGTTATTGTTAGGTACCATAAAGCGATGTTTACAACCCATCGATTAACTTTTTAAAAATAAAAAAAATTGGCAGTTATTGGGGACTGCCGACAGAAGTGAAGACTTAAAACTATGAAATAACAGTGGAATAATATTTTGATAAGGAAAATTTTGAGTATTTAGTTCATAATTTGTTATTATTGGTTCATGTAATTGTGGAACATAATTAATTTGAACTTGTGAAGGAATATCATTGTGAATTTCGTCATCATAATCTGAATGTAACTCTGGAATGTATGGTTCATTCCGTGTTGATAGGCCCCCAGTACGAGTATGGGCCTCCAATTTGTAAATTATGAAAATTCTGACATTTAGAAACATGCTTTACAATTGTTTTTGAGGATTGATCTGTCGATAAATTAATCAAATTAGCGGTAACTGCGTGACGTAACTAGGTGCGAACTCGTAAGATTTACCCCATCCAAAAATCGTCTAACGCGCCTAAAGAAGTTTTCACTTCAAAAATAAATAAATAAAACTATGAACATAGTAATAATTTACAATGACTTTACAATTCACCATCGCTGCTAAGAAGGTTGTTTAAAAAATTGATTAATTAGTAATCAAAATGACGTTTAAGGTTTACCCAAAATTATCGCGATAAAAATAAATTACTCTATTACGACTTTAAAAACGAGAACACAACGTGTATTTAGTATGTTAGGAATAAATTATAGCGTTAGAAATAAAAATTAAACCGAAATAATTAAAAGAATAGCTTACATCGATGTAGACGCACGATCTTAATCGACAATATTTAAGGAAGTCCGGAAATGAAAAGTTAAGACCGGCCATTAAACAAAAGTGTAAGATAGATGTCACCACGGTTCAAATGCAAGCCCCTCGTAGATTTTAAATTACACTCATTTTATCAAACATATCGTTTATAAAGAAATATTATTAGAAAATTAATGCGTCAAACTTTGTCAGGATGGTATTCATATTATAATTCATTTGGTATTTTAAATTTGAAACATCGTCTTCAGGTATGGATTCAACAGTGAAGGCCATGAGAAAGTTTATGACCGCCTACTAAAAATAAGGGAAAACAAAAATGTCATAATCGGTGTTAATTTGGGAAAAAACAAAACATCACACGATCCCATAAGCGATTATGTGGAAGGAATAAAAAAATTTGCAGGTGTTGCAGACTACCTTGTTATTAATATTAGCAGGTAATATTAATTAATTTTGAAAAGTTACTTATTTATATTCAGTCCAAACACTCCAGGTTTAAGAAATCTCCAAAATAAAGCTGAATTAAAGAACCTTCTTCAAAAACTGATCGAAACAAGAAACAGCTTACCAGAAAATATGAGACCACCTTTGTTATTAAAATTAGCTCCCGACCTCAGTTACCAAGAGAGGAGTGATGTTGCTGATGTTATCAAAGAAAAAGATTGTAAAGTTGATGGTTTGATTGTTAGCAATACAACTATATGCCGACCTGCTGATCTGAAGAATACGAAATGTAAAGGTGAAATTGGAGGACTTAGTGGTGGACCTCTTAAAGACATGTCTACTGAAATGATTGCTGATATGTATCGTTTAACCAATGGAATTGCCATTATAGGTAAAATATTACAATGCTATTTAGTTTTTATTTGATGTTTGGTTTAAACAGGTGTTGGTGGGATATTTTCTGGTAAAGATGCTTATGACAAAATCAAAGCAGGAGCATCACTAATTCAGTTATACACATCATTTGTATATGGAGGTCCACCAATTGTTTCTACTATTAAAAAGGAATTGGCTGAACTTCTTGAATCTGAAGGCTATAAGAATGTTGCTGAAGCTGTGGGGAAGAGTGTAAGATAATCTTGCTAATAAATTTTTGATAATGATTGTGAATTTTTCTTCCCTCCCAATTTTAAAATTTGTTTCGTCCCAGTTAATCTGTTGTAGATGGCGTGATTGTTTGTCAATAAAATGTCAATTTTCTAAGTAAAAAGTTATGGATGTTTTAAAAGCAGAAATTGCAAAGAAACGAAAGCAATTAGAAGATAATCAATTAGTGGTAAGCTAGATTTTTTACTTACTTAATTTTTACTCTTTCTACCATTAAGATAGTCTAGTCAGAAAGTATAGTTTCTGAGGTTATGTTTCTCAGGGTTCTGGCAAGAAGTGTTTCAAAAGGGAAGAATTGTTAGCCAAAGAGCAAGAACAATATTTAAGTAAATACGGACAAATCGAAAATGAAATTTTGGAAAGTACCATAAAAGTTCCAGAAGGTAAATTTCATCACTTAAATTTTATGAGAATTATGCTACGTTAAATTGCAGGTATTTGCTCAACTGGTCATAATTCCGACCTAGCAACCCTTCCTCGTAACGAGGTGATATCGAGATTACGAGACCGTGGAGAACCGATTTTATTATTTGGCGAATTGGAAATTGATTCGTTTAAACGTTTAAGACGAAATGAAATATCAGAACCGGAACTAAACAAGGTAATGTGTTTCTCACAAAGTTTTCTATTGATTGTAATAAACAATACTAAAAAATATAATTGCAGGGTTTTCGAAATGATTTCCAAGAAGCTATGGAACGAGTGGATGAGGTTTACTTGAATGAATTTTTAAAATCGGATCAAACGAAAGAAGAGGTTAAAGCAAATGAAAAACAACAAGAGCCGGTAACACCTTATGAAGATATTCGAGAGATGGCAAAAGACATTGGCCGAGGCAACAGAGATCATGATATGATGGTCACAATGAAATTCATACAGGTGAGTTAATTTGTAAACTTAGATTTTCAAATTTAGTAAAAATCTTGTGAAACGATAGAATATGCATATAATTTACAATTTGTTTATGGGGCGTTATTTCATCTCAGTATTTGCTGTAAGGAGGGGGTGCTGGTAGACCTAAAAACCAAAAATTGGTATCACTTTGGAAAATAATGTAATAATTACCATCTGGTGAACGAATATCTTCTCTTGGTACATGATTTATGCTTGTTTGATTATTGACCGTAATTACCGTCGGCACAACTCCAACTAATTGACCTAATTAAAATAATAATATTATTTAATATTAAATCCTATTACAAACAAAAAGACACTATTGTAAAGTAAATGTTATAAAAATCTAACAGAACTAATGAAAGTACCTCTACTAATCATTTCTCGGCGAAGCTTCCGACTTTGGACCGTTATATAAGCTATTACTGCCACAGCCACAAGACCAGTGATAGGTGCCAGTATATACACATATTCAATTCCATCCATCTTACTTGGATTACTTTCGTAATTACTTTTGTATATACAGTTAAATATAGATTCCTTGGAATTTAGCAATTCTACTATTCATTTGTGTGATAAAGATGTATCACTGAATTCATTTTGTTCTTCTATCTAATCTTATCTTTGTAAACGGATATTTATTAAATTTCAATGAATTTGCATTTGTCATTTCATCAATGACATCGAGATAATCAGGAAGGTTCCCTTTATGAAATTTTGCAATTGTGACACATTGTAAACATCTCACAAGTGCTCACTTAACTTCCTTTCATATTAATTTTAACAAAAAATTCTATTATAGTAATAAATAGTAGTTTATTATCTTGTACAGCAAAGGTTTGATTTACAATCATCAATATTTGCAAACTTTTTCTACTGTAGCATCTATTTTAAATTTTAATAACAAAAATCATCATTAATTATCTTCATCCATAACTTTACAAAACATGTATCGTTGAAACGCCTGCAACAAAATTGTTAGTAAAAATGGAAATTTAAAAAGCGACATTTTACTTTGTGGTTGTCTTGAAGGCGGAAAGACTGTTATTATATTTCTGTTGCCGGCTTGCATGATTCCAAATGTATAGCCTGCAATAATAATGCTAATTAATCACGTAATACCTACTGAAATTAATTTCTTTTTAATTTTAATTAAAATATATATTTTATTTAAACCTAAATTACGTTTTTTGGGTACTGACTTAGTTTGAGTGTTAATGGTAATAATGAATTTTATACATTTTCGTAGACATTTACCTTGTTCTAAAAGCTTTTTTGTGTGCCTTCTTTTTATTTCAAAACAGCACAGGGTCATCATGGAAAATACGAGAACAAAAATAAATGGTACAATATAATATGCCTCCACCATAGTGCTGTTTCAAATAGTATTTTATAACTGCTTCATAAAAATGTTCTTATCAGTTCCTACGTACATATTTTTATCTTATTAATTGTAGGCATCGATTGGACCGGGGATAAAAGATAACCAATTCAAAATTTGCAAAATCGTTTTTTGTTCTAATTATTTTTGAGCCTATTACTTATGCAAGCACATTGCTTGCATAGCAAGGTACGACTAAATTCAATAGCAAATAGTTTCAAAGGGTTAAATAACAAAACCTTATTTCAAATTATTGTCCATAAAGCCTTGCAGCATCATATCCGACTTATATTACATTACATTACAGTTACTTTTAAAAATGTGGAATGATCAGTTGCAAAATCGCTCTTCACAAGAAAAAATGGGAAATCGCGGAAAAATGGCATTTGCAACTTATTCACAAACTCAAGTTTATCTCAAACCGTTGATTCGCAAATTGAAAACCTGCACACTTCCTGAAGACATCTCAGACAGTTTAACAGAAATTACAGAGCATCTGTTCAGTCGAAATTATCTTAAGGTATTATAATATGTTTTTATCGTATCAAATATAGACATATTTTTTTTAGGCAAGTGATGCTTACTTACAGATGGCAATAGGAAATGCTCCCTGGCCAATTGGTGTTACCATGGTGGGCATTCATGCTCGTACCGGACGTGAAAAAATTTTCTCAAAGAATGTTGCACATGTAATGAACGATGAGACACAAAGAAAATACATTCAGGCCATCAAGCGTTTGATGACTAAATGTCAGGAATATTTCCCTACCGATCCTTCACGGTGTGTTGAATATCAAGCATTCGATTCACCACCACAACCTGCTTCTTTATAACTAAATTATTTGAAATCATGAAGAAAGTGTTAACTAATATTCTTTGATTGTGTAGCTGGAAGTTTGGTGAAATGTGTAGAGTAAGAAATACAATTTTATTATTTACTAATTTGATTTTTAATTAATAATTTTACAACATAAAAAAACTATTGTCGATATTTAGCGTTACTTGTTATTAAGCCTTTTTTGTTATGGTATTGGTTCATTTTACAAAAAAGTACAGAATTGGAAAGATTTATTGCTTAATGCTCTAAATTTAATGTTGTATCATGGGAATAATTTATCTTATCTTGCCAGATTTTCGATTGTAATTATTTCTTTTGGCCTAATTCAGCAGATTTCTTCGCTGCAGCTTCTACAGCATCCATAAAAGCAGCCCTAAAAATCACAATAGGTAATTTAAAAACAGATATACAATCATACTAACAAGGGGAACACCAGGTTTGGTCGTCTCCGATTTTGACGAGTCTGTGGTATATTATAGTCCTACCCTCCCATCAACTCATAGTAAAATAATACGATGCAACGCTCAATAATTTTCGAGAAAAATGTGTTTGAAGGTTATGCTGATATTTTTAAGTCGAACTTTAAGTGAATATTTGTATGCACCAGGATGGTGTAAGTGATAGCAGTATACGGGTTTTATTCTCTACTTTTTTGTCGGTTCAATTCTCAGGTTCTGAACTTTTTTTTTTAAATCTACATATTACATATTGTATTAAGTATTTGTCATTATTTTAAGAACTAATTAATAATAACAAATACATAATACAATATGTGTTATGTATTTAGAAACTGAGAATCGAACCAACAAAGAGCAGAGAATTAAACCCCGTATACTGCCTTGTCACTTACACCATCCTCGTATATACAAGTTTTCACTTAATAGTTGGCTTAAAAATATAAGCAAAACTTTCAAATACGTTTTTCTCGAAAATTCTTGAGTGTTGCGTCATATTATTCTACCATGAGTTAATGGGAGGGTAGAACTATAATATACCACAGACTGGTCAAAATCGGGGACAACCAAACCTGGTGTTCCCCTTGTAAACTAAAAAAAATATATTTCAAGCCTTCTAATATTTTTCCTGGTGTAAAAATAGATTAGTTACCTGACTCCAGCCTTTTCTAAAGCATATATTCCACTAATTGTCGTTCCTCCCGGTGAACAAACTTCATCCTTGAGTGTGCCTGTATGTTTTCGAGTCTCCAAAACCATTCTTGCAGAACCAAGCACTGTTTGTGCTGCCAAATTTGTGGCCATATCGCGAGGTAATCCCATTTTTACGCCACCATCAGACAGAGCTTCAATGACGAGATAGATCTAAAGGAAGATAAATGTTGGAGTATTTCAATTCTCAACTAAAAAACTCACAAATGCAGGTCCACTGCCTGCTAAACCTCCAATTGCATTAATCATAGATTCAGGAACTAGGTGGCAAATTCCTGAGATTTGAAAAATACTTTTGACTAAATCTATATCATCTTGAATGGCATGTTGTCCTGGACAAAATGCCGTACATCCATCACCGACCATTAATGGAGTGTTAGTCATGGTTCTTATCACCCGACATCCTTCAAAACCTGACAGAGCCTGAAAATAATTTAAGTAACTATCGTTTGAGTGGATGATTTAATTATTAACGTTTTCAAGAGATTCCAAAGTAACACCAGCAAGTATAGATACAAATAACTTATTAATAACTTTACTTGGTAAACTCATTGTATCATAAATATTTGCCACGGCTGCAGGGAGAATGTGAGGCTTAATTGCCAGAAATATTATATCTGCCTCTTCAGCCACAATTCCGTTTTGTATGGTAACTTGAGCTCCTTTTACTTTCCACGACTCTAGTGTGTTGAAATGAGGGCCAGACACATACACTTGGGAATATGTAATTAAACCTCAAATATAATAATTAAATTAATTACAGAACAATGGAACATTGAAGGTGTTACCTTTTCGAATCATTCCTTCACAAATTGCTTTTGCCATATTTCCTCCGCCAATAAAACCAACTTTCTCTTTGATCCTTCTGGTAAGATTATCCATTTCTTTTGCAGATTCAAACTGAAACTTTCACTCCCAAAACTGCCTTTCCACCTTATTTTCTAACAAAAATAAATTGATCAGAACTGCTTAAATTTATGTCAAAATTATAACCTAAACTTGACAGGTTAATAAAAATAAAGTTAAAAGATTTTTATTGAACTTTTTGTGCTATTCAACATCACATAATGCAGTAATATAAAATTCCACATACATTTCTTTCTCACCTAACTTAACTAACAATTGAAATCCTAGCAAACCTGAATCTCCAACTAAAATTGAAATTTTGTTAGCGAAGCTCATAGCTTTAAAAATTTGTTTAATGCTGCTGAATGAATATCGAAACGTAGTTGTTTTATTACATTGGAATAGTAATACAGCCTGACAAGATTTGGGTATATTTATTACAGATTTACCCTAAAATTAAAAATGTACCAAGTTTAATATGTAATTCTCACACACTTACCATAATGCCTTTTGTAACAATCTTAAAGTGTGGGACATCAGGACTAATAAATAATTCTAATTCATCTGAAGAGTTATCAAGATCCAATAAGAGTTCAACTAACGACCCGGCGGTCAGAACAATTTTACTTAAATTGCATTCATCAGCTAAACTTAGCTCAACAAATTCTTCTACATCCATTGTTTTAATCTCACAATCGATTGTGATATTTTCTTCACTGTGCTTCATTCTGCAAAAATCTGTTGAACACCTACCATTTAAGCGTAACACAAATTTACACTAAACACAGTGGATGACCGTCCGATTTATATTTAACTTTTAACCAAGGATTAGCATCGTCCTCAAATATCTGCAAACATTCCGTTAAAACTTTCAAGCTTATCCTAAATTTGACGTCTTCATTGGCATCAATGTAGTACGATGCAAATAAACTGGATGGAATGTATACAGAGGTTTCCGTGCACTTCATTTCCTCGATTGTGACTTTTAAACCTTCTTCATTGAGGCGAACGATGGCAAACTAAAAATGATAAATTAGACATATTTTGGGTAACAGTTTTCATTATTACTTCTTTAAAAGAAACAGCCTTTAAGATATTGGAAATAATTTTAAAATCTGAAATTTCCGCACAAAATTGATATTCCATTTTATTCTAAATTTGTTAAAATTTAAATTTTAGAGGTTAATTACTTTTAGCATTGAAAATTCCCTAAATTTTAGTTACTTTAGTTTTACTTCAGTAACTTTAACAATTGACACGAACATTTGTTAGATTAGGTTATTGTGTGTTTATTCATTACTTTAATGAGTTAGTTGATATTTTTAATGCTGTGAATATTACTAAACATAAAATTATAAAGCTAACACTTAAAAATGGTGTTAATTGACGAAGTAACGGTATTGTATGCAATACTCACATTTATTTGGTTAGAATATTTATGGGAATTATATTTATCATTTAGACAGGTATGATATGATAGTGATAATGCGAAAAATTGATATTAAATTTCTGTTATTTTTAGTACAAAGTGTGTAAAAAAAATGTCAAGGTGCCACCAGAAATTGAAAACATTATGTCAAAAGAAACCTTTGACAAAGCACGACTTTACATGATGGATAAATTGATGTTTGAATTTGTCAAAGACCTGATTTCGGTAGTCATCGGGAGTGTGATCATATACAAAGGACTATTAGCAGTATTTTGGTCATATGCCAAGTCAATTAATCCCTGGGAAGGAGAAGTTGCCATCAGTTGTATTTGGTTATTCATGTTGACAACAGTTACCACCATTCTAGATTTACCAATAACCATTTACCACACTTTTGTTTTGGAAGAAAGATATGGCTTCAACAAACAGACTTCCCAATTTTTTGTCATCGATAAAATTAAGTCCTTTATACTAAATCAAGCTCTCAGTATTCCAATTTCAGCCCTTGCTATTGTAATCATCAAATACGGAGGAGATTACTTCTTTGTTTGGTTGTGGGTGGGGGCAAGCGTTGTTGTCTTCTTACTATTAACAATTTGGCCTTCATACATAGCACCTTTGTTTGATAAGTACACACCTTTGCCAGAAGGTGACTTGAGAACCGAAATAGCAAAACTAGCCACGCAATTGAAATTTCCTTTAGGCCAAGTGTATGTTGTGGAAGGATCTAAAAGATCAGCCCACAGCAATGCATACTTCTATGGATTATTTGGTGTAAAACGCATTGTACTCTTCGATACACTTCTGGCAAAACCAGAAGGTGGTGGTTGTGAACAAGATGAGGTGTTAGCGGTCTTAACCCACGAACTTGGACATTGGAAGCACAAACATTTCGTTAAGTACCTCATCATCATGCAAGTCAATCTGTTTTTGTTATTTACAGCTTTTTCAGTCATGTTTCATTATGCTCCATTATATAAAGCCGTTGGATTCCCAACTGAGCAACCGGTACTCGTTGGATTAATGGTTGTGTTACAACATATAATGACACCGTACAATACACTGCTTTCATTTTTATTGACCTGTTTGTCACGGAAGTTTGAGTTTCAGGCTGATGCCTTTGCCTACGGCTTAGGCAAAGCAGAATCTCTGCAAAAAGCACTTATTCAATTATACAAAGATAATTTAGGTTTTCCGATTTTCGATTCGTTGTATTCACTTTGGCATCATTCACATCCTCCCCTTCTTGAAAGAATTGCAGCCTTAAAACATTCTAAAAAAGAGTAATTCCTGGCGTTTTGTAAACGTTTGTCGAACAATAAATTATTTTTAGTTTTACTACGTAATTGTTTGAAATGTTAAATGTGGAGCCATTTCTTTTAATAATTTAAAATCCATTTTTGTGTAAATTCGAAATATAACTTTTCTGAGTGGTGTGTTTGCAGGCATATTGTACAATCTGGAAATGTAATTAAAAAAACTAATTTATAAACAAGTGTTACTTTATTTCAAAGAACAATATTTAATCCCTCTTTTGCACTACATTCTATTTAGCATAACAGCATAGAGTAATTATCGGAGCTGGGAATTAAATCAATATGCAATTCAAGTATGAATGAACACAAATAGTAGATCGGTCAACGGACCTAATTACATACATACATTTAATGGTTTCTCTCTGTAACAACTCGATTTTATCCTCTTAAAATAATGGGTAAAATTTAAAACTGGCAAACAAAATAAACTATTCAAATCGGTTAACAACAAATAAAATTTAGGATGGATAATCTCTATAATACAAAGATCTCGCAACTGCGAGCTTTTCACTAACCATGTGTTTTTCTATAGTAAGTAACATTCACACTACTCACTAGCTACATACATGTCACATATTTTTGATTCAATAATATATTGGGTATCATTTGGCATAGTTTCAATACAGATAAAAAGGAAGACAATCTTTTTAAAACAAGAAAAACGTTTATAGATACAAAATTAAGCTGACAGATTAAAAATAGAAGAAAGCTTACACAAGCAACATAGAGCTTATTGTCTCCCAATATAATACTAAATATTAAAGAGTAACTATAAGAAGCGTCATATTTACACATGCTAATTACTTTGCTTTTTATATTTACATGGTTATTAAAACAATGACTTAGAAAATCTGTACGCAATTATAAAAATAAAAATTGTAACATTAAATGGAATCGATTCCAGATTACGACTTTCACAAGCTTCTTATTTATAGCTGAAGGCTGCAGCCTTAAGACCAAATTAATGCTCAAAACAGGAGATTCAAGTTTTCAAGCAGATTAATTGCCAATTAAAATTTTTACCTTTGCTCTATTCTGTTATTAATATTATGCCCAAGGCCGCAGTGGTACTCCTACAAGGTTGAATTCTTTGAAATAATTTGGTAAATAATGGCAACTATAAGCCAGAATAATATGGGTGACATTGCTTTTCTCTGTATTTTTATTTAATTGGTAAATGAAAAATTGGCTCTCATCGAAAGTGTAATAAATTATCTATTCTATGAAACTATTCTTGAAATAACGAATACCACAGTAATAGTTAAAAAGTTACAATGTATTTATAATATTCATATATAGAGTGCAAAAACCACGTGCTTGTTAAGATTAAAAATCTATCCTCAGGCAGAATAGAATATCACATTTTGCATTAAGTATAAGACTCTACAGCATGGAGAGTAATGTATTCTCATCATTGTTGCAAACGAATTTTATTTTCGTCATATTAGTCAATTTTGTTAATTTTGTGCAGCAATTTAAATTATGTGTGCCAGTTGTAACTAGTGCCTTTATAAATAAAAATAAAACTGAATATAAAACTTTCATATTGCATTTAGTACCCTGCATACACAAACAAAAGTTACCTTTCTTATTTACAGCACATTCAGTAATATTTACTTTTGTAAAAAAAATGTGACCCATTGAATTATTATAACTTATTAAAAAGTTCTTTTGCCTTTTTAATTTTCATAAAAACACAGTTTTATACAATCTACTTAAAATTATTTTAATTCCAATTTTGTCTGTGAAATGAAATGAAAATGTTTGCAACAGCGACCAAGAGAATACCACACTATATTTATTGACTACTATATTATCTCTACTTTAGTATGAAATCTGTACAAAACAAGTACGTAAACATTTCACAATTGGTACCATTTCTTATCTTTATATTTGAGCATGAGATCATGGGCCGATTGAGAAAAAGCTTCTGCTTCGTACCTCATTCGCTCAGAGCGCTCCTCTAATTGATTTAATTTGTCGCCACGTTCTAGCGCTAATTTGTGAGCTTTTGATATCTCTCCGGCGGCTGTTGAAGCCCTCGCGCCCAATTCTTGCATGCTACCTGGTATGTGTTTCGCTACAGATTTATTTGCCTTTCCGCTCGCCTCGCCAACTGCACATAAAAACAATGAAATTAAATTGAGACGCCGTTCTTGTTACTTACATAGTTCTTCTCGGTCTAAAGATCGAATACCGCCGCCGAACAGGCCCTTGAAGAAACTTTCTTTAGGAGCTTCCGGCATGTCTAACGGCAAAAATAACTCCCCGACCATTTCAGTTAAATTTGTGCTGGAAAAGTTCAGTTAATAGTAATTTAAGAAAAATAATTCGTTTACCAAAATTCTGCACATAATGTGAATTTCTGTAATTCAGATGAAGATGATAGGTATAAACCATGTCCTTTATTGCTGAAGCAGAAGGTCCTTTGAATCCTAAAATAGATTATATTTCAAATACCAATCGATTTCTGTTTGTCTTCATTGGGAATTTACTTTACAATAATTAATAAAGTACATTTTACAAAATCGTATTAAAATTGTGTGGTATTATGGAAAGAAGGAATGGTGCCCTTAAGTTCTAATCATGCACTACATTCTTAATTAGTTTTCCAATCTACATACTCATGCCATCTATTTAAAAATGTGGTGCGTCTAGAGTTGTGCTCGGAAGCCAATTTTTAGCAGAAAGTATCATATGTGCCCATGAATTAAGAAGATACCTGTTTATTAAAGGCATTTATATTTTTCTTAGCATTGCACAACCCTGTTCTTTACGTTTTAATGCCGTATTTTTTTATGCAACTAATTGTAAGTTGTACTACAAAGTAATTGCTTAAATCTACAATTGTACCAAAAAAAGCTGTTTCAGTTGTTGTGTAATATAGTTTTGTAGTGCAACTAACTTACAGTATGCGATGAGTATGTTTTTCTGTGTTTTAAGCGTTATACAATGCGATCGAAAATGAATGAAGGTTCGTCACCCCGCTATTGTCGTAATTTTACTAAAACCCTCATTGTCGTTTTTGGTGCTTCTGTGTTTTTTTTATTTTGTAATTCAAGTAAAATATCAGCATATTTATGCAGCAAGGTTTTCTTGAGATAAACGGCGAGTTCGTTCAATTTCGATCACATAATGAAATATTGACTAACATTAAAGCAAAATTAAACATTGGAAGTCATCAAAATTTTTTATTAAATTGTGAATTAATTAATTTAATTTTTGGTAGGTATTTATTTCCTGTAGTCAGTTTTTTTTGTTAAGTAGATGTTGATTTTTTAAATTGTAATACCGTGCCGTCAATAAAAATCTAAATTAGGTGCATTCCAAATTTGAATAATGTTACCAATTTAATATTAAAATCATTGCCTATTTTTATTGAAGGCACAGTATAAAAATGAAACCATTGCAATTTGCATTTGCATGTGGCAGAAACAGATGAACAATACTTATCACTTAATTCATGTTTAAAAAAGATTTTACTTAAACTAACTTTATAATGAACCAATGAAACAGCTTCAATATTAAGTGCTGATTTGAACTTGTATGCAATAAATTAAATAAAGCCAGCATATTTTATAATAAATAAAAAACTTGATATACCTACTTTGAATACAATGCAATTTCTAAAGGTTCAAATAATTACTTTGATTATGTCTATGAACCAAAGAAAATTGGAAATAAAAATTATGAATCAAAATATAACTAAGCTACGCATTTTCTGCGTCTCAATCATGTCTAAGTTTCTTGTGACAGACAAGAGCCACTTACTGGTTTGTATCCTCGTTTATTATCAGTTGTTGTCCCCAAATGGATAACATTGGATCTACAATGCCTTTGTTAGATTGTGTCTGGAAACTAGTACAGCAAGGTAGATTAGAAGCAAACTAGGGCATAGAGTATAAACTGAAGTAGGTACCAAGAGTTACTAAAACTGACACTATGTGAAAAGGTGGTGCCTGACAATAGGAATTTCTAGCAATTAGTCGAATCTAAAATTCACGTTAAGTAGAAACATCCATTGAATAGACATTTTCAATGCACACATCGATTCCAATTAGAAAAAACGTTAATTTTTGAATGATTTCTTTTAAAGAACAACATTATAACTCCATGCATCATATTCGGTAGAAAGCATTAGATAAAATTTCAAGACTAATAAATGTGCGGCACAGCTATCGTGTTTGAATCAAAATGTAGTCAAAATTCCCATTTAAAAATCAATTTACTTACCTTAATTCAGAAATGGGTAAAAAATCTATGTCCATAAGTGGTCGCAAACTTGGTAACGTATACGCCGTTAGATGTCCGTTGGAATTGTAACACATCAAACAAACACTGTCTATAACATTAATAAATCAATAAAAATAAAAACCAAATTTCAACAACTACCTTTTAGTGATATTGCCTCAGCTTTAACAACAAAATCTGCATCTGCCAACTGCTGTCGATATATGCAGGTCTGTGAAGGCAGAGCTACAACTCTTGCTTGCTTCTCGCTGGCAATTACAGCGAACTGTTGATCTCCGAATGAATCCCCTTTGGTCACACAATCGCCCAATGTGGGGCTCATTCTGTTAAAAGGCTTCGTGGGTGTCTCTAAAATTTATTTTTATTACTTCCATTCACAAAATATTCTTCCAGACTCACTTTCTCGTTTATCTTTCTCATTTTTCCAAGTTTCAAACGAATTCGGGATAAGGGCGCCATTACAGTCTAACAACGATATCGAAAGAATTGCTCCTTTCAGTCTAAAAATGGTAACACCGACTAGTGACACAACCACCGGTTGTGATGACCGACTGTCGGGATCTGGAGGATTTATTAAAATTGTCAATACGGATCCTAGTTTTGTTCCTACCCAAAGTGTCGGGGTTAGCGTTGATGGTTCTAAAATTGATAAAAGCAATAGAATAATTGCATAAGTCCAATTAGTACTCGTAGTGGTGTGTGTGTGGGTATTCGCACGATAATACTAATTTATTTGCCAATTCTCAAATGACAGTTCTAGCGCATGTGTACGGCTCGTAACACTTTTTGCAATTACCACGACAATTTTTGTTTACATTACAGTAAAAATGTGTGTTACCTGATCGGCGAGTATAGGAATCGGCAAACACTAAGCACTGGATGGCCTCAGAGGTGATGTTTTCTAAAGAGCTCATCGAACTGGAACGAGATCTTGAAAATGAGCTGTCCAACTTGTCTACGCGACCCATAAACACATAAAATTGTTAGCCACGATTGTTTTCACATTTCAAGTAATACTATTATTTACAGCATTAAACATGCGCTGCTAAGCACACAGACAACTCTACTTACTTTACTTCATTAGTAGATACTTTATGTGTTGAGATTTAAGGCAAACTTATGAAGTAAACCAAGTATAAACTTCTCATTCTTTTAATGTTATGTTTAAATAAATGTACTTAATAAAAAAGGTTTAAAATTTTTGGAAAATATTAAAACAGGAACTATTTAAGAAAAGGTAGGTACTGTGAATGTATTTCTTACAATTAGTAGTTTGTCTATCTAACATAAGTATTGTGCATTGTATGATTGAATATCGTAAGAAATACATTAACATCAACTTTTAAACATTAAAAATTTAATTTGTTTTTAATTTAATCATTCAGTCATCCACACGCTAACGAAGCAGTTCTTGTAATTTAAGCAGTACGGTTTCACCGTCAGCACATACCACAACTGATGTTTTATTAGAAATTTATAAAAAAATTAATTTCAACTTAATCACTGCTATAATTAAGTGTAGTATGCGCTTAAACCACACCAACCATGCAAAAAAGCTTCAGCAATAGCAGTAATAACTGTTAAATATTTTAAATATATTCCATGTATGAAATCAATCAATAAACATTTGATTCATAAATCTTCTTAAACATGCACAAAATAAGATAACCCATGCCAAATAAATAAGCATCAAATGCAATTCAGATCTTAAGCAGTTTCTTTTTCAGTGATCTGTTTGTGCAATGCGATCGAACCCAAACCAAAACTCGGAAGCATACTAAATTTTGACTGTCTTGAAAAACTAAAACTGCATCATATTTGGATTGTTTTAAATAAGAATAAAATGTGAATAATTTTTGGGTGTGGTAAGCGGACAACAAGTTTTTTTTTAAATAAGCGGCAAGTTCACTTATTAGCGGTCGCATTGTATTGACATTGCCATTTGAACTTGATTAATCGACTGAACTGCATTTTTCTGCAATTGTTTATACGGAAATAGGTACATACAGAACATGCGACATGGCTTGCAAGTCACACCTATTTGTGGAACATAAAAGAACGGCATAACATAGGAGAAATCAGGGTAACCAGTGTGGATGTGTATCAAAAGTGCGTGCAAAAAAGCACAAAGTATACACATAAACATAAAATAATTATATTTTATGAGAGGGAGTAATTTTTTCTTTTTGTTTTACAATCTGTGGTCAAAACTGTTTAGTTATTTTTAAGTTTATTCGCAAAATGTCTAGATTAAGCACAATTATTTAGTTATGTTACTTAAGTGTCTTTTCAAAAAATAATGTGTTTAGTGACATTTTTTGGTGGCACACAAAACATATAATAGCACAATCAGAAGAGAACTAACAGTTAAGAACACAGAACAGTGTGAAAACTTGAGACTGAAGATAAGACAAAGTTTTGGATAGTACATGTCACCTTATCATCATGCCAAATTGAGAAGTAACACTTGATAATAAAAAATGCACATTGTTTTATTATCAAACAGTTGAAACTTAGTAGTGAGAGAACAGGACATCGGCAATGAACAACACTACTGTGAAGTGATGCGCACAATGCTACTTGTGTCTTTATTATCTACAACCAATTCTAGTATTACTAAATACTTTTGCGTACTGCTATTGCTTTTATAACAAAAATTAATTATCTATTTAAAAATTTTTCTTAGTTATGATCATATTTACTCAAAAAAAAAGTAAATGTATCAAAAATGTACAGGTATCCATCAGTGACTGATAAGTTTTTCATGCAGCAATGAATTTCTATTTTTTAAAGAAATTACAAGAATAAAATAATAAAAAGCCTAATGATCGATGAACACCTGCATTTACTAGTGTTAGAAGGTGATGAAGTAATTTTCTTATAATCATATAGTACTAATCTAAATGCTTGTATTGTACGAGATGATGTAAATAAAATGTGCACATATCAAAAAATAATCAGACAATTGAATTAAACCATTGAATCGTTTTAAATTAATTAAATAATTTAGACTACATTTCATTTAACTGATGTGAATTTAATTATACAAATATTCTTAAATATGTTGCACATTTCAATACCAGGTGTTTATAAAAATGCAATGTGATTATTGCAGCTACAAGAGTATTCTAACTACACTATTGTTACAGATGGTTCAAGTATACCTACCAATTTAAACTTCTCAAAAAATAAATTTAAGCAATTGAAAAAGCATATTTTACTTTTTGTAAAAGGTTAAACATCTAAACAGGAATATTTTGTATTTAGCTTTAGTTGTTGTGTGATCATTTCTGAAAAGGATTTGAGATAGACATATAAGTCACGTGACGTCATCTGCGTACTAAAGTGAGTCGCGTCGATTGAACCACGTCTATTGATGAGGTATGTGTCTATCTGGAATAATTCAGTGTTCATTAATTTTATATATTTAGCTTTGAACCATCTGCATTAAAATGAGAAGTAAACTGATAACAAAATGAAAGTATGGATGTGGAAGTGTAGGGTGGTATAAGTTAATATTAAAGCCTGGTGACTGTACTACCAAAACTGCAATATTGTCGAGCAACCAGCAGTTGTTGGCGCTGGGTGGAGTACGGATTTGGACCGGGCGAATGGCTACCACAGTCCTCGGAATAGCTAGCCGTGGACAGGCACTTGTGTAGTTTGCGAGTACCTTGCGATCGAGAGCGACGCGGCGGGTCAGGGCGCACTCGGCCAGTCGCAGGGGCAGGGCACGGTGTTGCTGGACTGCATACGCCGTTAATCTGCCCAAACCCATCACTTACACTCTAAATTATGACACACATACTAGTTATAGCCCGTTACCAATATTAGGTGATTGTGAAAACAACCGATTAGTGTACCTAATGTATGGTAGCTGACCAAAAGCAAGAGGAATGAAATGTTATATGGAGTAAATGTGTCTAGACGAGTACAAGCAGCGCAACCCATTCTATAGGTTGGTGTGAGCTAAGCACTAAAGGGCAGGGGCTACGCTAGACTACGTATCCTACCCAATAGTTCCCCCAGCAGGTGTCTAAGGCAACTGCCGTCCTCGTCCTTCAACATAAACCAAAGCCACTGTGAACAAAGTCACAAACCCACCAATGCCCGCTGAAATAAAGCGTTAGTTATCATACGGTTTCGACATGTGTAACTGGATGTGTTATCAACAAAACGAGTAAAGCAACTCAGCAAATAAGCGTTTAAACACAAATCGGTATAGAGTGTTCATATATTATTGGTGACAAAATTACCATTCTCTACCGCTACTCTATTCTATTCTGTAAATTCAAACTTGGTTATTCTAAGCTACTCTCCTAAATTACAATCAGAACAAATTAGGCAGGCATATGAAGAACATTTAACTCGGGGAGGATGAGAAAGGTCCACAGGAATTTCTCAATTAGATAGAGTTAAAACTTACTGAAACGTCGCTTTAAGTTGCCAGCAAAGGAAGATTGATTTGTTGTTGTTGTTGTTGCCGTTTCCTCTTTGTCTCTCAAGTCTTTCAAACTTTGCAACTCAGGTTTTTGAAATTTTATATTTGGCACGGACAAAAGTCTTTGGTCCCTTTTTTCCGGAAGCTTCTTTTTCACGTGACGAGGTGGCCTCATTGGGCAGCCATTCTCATCGACCAGATCCAGGTTATCTGGTCTTGCAAAACCTACTCGGCGATTGACAGGAAACTCATATTGAGTGCCCAATGAGCCCACAATAAAAGGCGGCTCTTGTTCTTGAGCTAAAAATTCAATGTCTGCAGAAAATTCTTCCGCCCCATCGAATTCCTTATCGGAATTTTTATTGTCATCAGAATCTGGAGTCAATTTTTCTTCAGGTGGATCATCTACATCTCGATTAGGCGAGACATCAGGGCAATAAAATATCGAACTGCGTTTTTCTTTCAAATTCTCATTGGCAGAAAATGTGGTCTTCAATTTCATGTTCGAAAGTTGCCTCTTTAGGCTGAATGCCTTCCAAGTGGACGATTTGCGACGGGTGGCGCTCTGCGGAATGGGCACTGCACGCTCTTCCTCCAGGGCTTCACAGGCAGGCTCAATGGGGCTAGGGCAGGGGCACAGGAAAAGAGGGGACTCCGGGGATCGTCCCAGCTACAGGCATGCACAGGCCCGGATAAAGAAAGCAGAGGACTTTCGTCAGCAACTTATGGTAAATAGCAAAACAGGAGAAAAGTCTGGTGCTGCCAAACTGCCTTGTGCAATTACGCTTGAGAGAATACTATAATCTAGAGCACTTATACTTAAAATCGGGAACTTAAGTCAATACACAGGCTAAAATTAACGACATGAAAATGTTAAATTAGTTTTGTAGTACTGGTTAACAGAATTAATAGCTGAATGGAAGAAACAAACTGAAAAAATTAAAATCGTAAAATTTACATGCATCACTGGATATTCAAAATAATTCATGTAGACAAGTGGATTAACATTTAGTAAATGATGTTTGAACGTATCTAACCTGATCAACGCTCGGACTCCGGGGTTGCCGCTCCTCCTTGTCCGTCATCGTCATCGGTAAGCTGTCCCCGATGTTCATCAGATTTCTCTTGGGACTACGAGGTGCACGAGAGTAGGGGTCTTGGGCTCCATACAAATCTGGACTTCCAATATTTAAAAGGCAAATTTTTTGTTCTATATCTACTATCACAATGCCTGCTTCATTGCCATAAGCCATCCTACAAAATCATTTATAAACTTTACCGTCAAATCTTGAGTATAATACGCACATTTTTTACTCATTTTAGTAACCCGCTAAAATGAGGGTGCGTATTATACTCACGTATTTTTATTAAGTTAAAATAAAATCTTGAAGTTATGGGTGCATACTGCAAATGAATTTACATTTAACCAGAAACTTTCATGCGTTTTATATTCAAGATTTGAGGGTAAAATTGATCGGCATTAAATCTTACAATCCATAAGCGCTATTAATGGAGAGTGCTGTGATTTGACTAGGAGGTTCTCCATTATTCCACGGCGTGAGACAAACTAATTGTGCTTGAAAACCTGGAAGTCTTTTTTGAATACCTGTGCGAACTCTAAGCGTCATTTCCTAGAGGAAATTAAATTATTCGAGTGATTCTAATGTAATACTAGGTTATACTTTTTTATTGTCAGTGTCTAACATATCGATTTTATTCCCGGAACCCGCACTACTAGAACCAGGAAATTCTGCATCTGGAGAGTACTCTCCCTCATCAGGAATTTCATATACAATAGGAATATCTAAAACCTATTAATTGCATAATTAAAGGATCATTTTCAGGAATAAATTTAGCTTACTGTAATTTCGTCATTGGTTTCGGATTTCTTAAATGTAAACAGTATAACATGACTAGAAGCACCAGCAATACACAGTTTTCGAGATTCTGGACAAAGTGAGATGAGCTGAATGGCAAATGGATCTTCTTCGTTTTCTGGTGTCCGTAATTTTGGCTTATCAAAAATTTTTGCAGTCTTTAACTTATATAATACTTGTAATGTGCCTGCACTTGCATCCCAAAATTTTATGCTACCATCCGCATGACTGCAACGTTATTAGTAATATTATTATTATCTTCAAGTTTTGAACTAACCCAGTCATAATAATTTCACTATAACTGCAAGATTGGACCGACCAATTGCCGCCGCTTATTGGCCATTCCTTTTCTGAAAAACCTAACCTTTTGGTGGAAGCACTCGCCCTACCAACTGAATAAAGTGCCGGGATAAGATCGGCCGGAGAATCTGCCAAGTAACTGCAGCAAGTCACTGGAGATTCGTGGATATCCATGGGATAAGGATTCTCTATACAAGGAAATCCAGCTGTTTGCAGATCCATTACAACCAAATCGTTTTGTAGTAATACTATTATTGCATAAGGTTCTTGCATTTCTAAACCACATCGTATTTTTAATTAACGACTATTGAGAAATTTAAAAAATACTTGCCACTAGTATACGGTGACTCACATAACGTTATGAAATCTACAACGGCATGTTCCATTTCTAAAACAGTAGTTGTTTTGCTATACACAACAGTAATGCTAGGTGTTCTGCCTGCTTGGTCATTAGGCATACCACCCGAAAATATCACATAAGCTTCTCTGAAAACCTCGGGGTTACAAATTAAATTACTAAAAAATTACCATCTTTACCCTGATCTAGAAGATTTCCACTCTACTTTATTAATTGGTTTACATTGTTCTAACTTTCCGTCCTTGTTTACTTTAGCTGAAATGATTTCAGTTAATTGAGCAAATTGATTAATTAAATTTTTATGCTACCGTGCGGTTGTGAGACGTGAATAGGTTTATTGTTCTGCTTAATGCTCCAGGTAGTTAACGAACCATCAGTATGTGAACACATGAACTGTTTTCCTTCATAGTGCCAAGCTATAGACCTTATCGGTTCGCTTGCCTGGCACCTTAAATCGGCCACTTTACATCTTAGGTCCCACATAACTATTTGTCCACTTTCAAAACCTATTAACAACTGAAAGCAATAAAATTAATTTAGCAATCAAATAACAATAAAAAAAACATTCACTTTATTAGCATCTAAAGGATTATCACTTAAGTGAACAACAGCTCCCGGGTGTGTTTTCCTGATTCTACAATAAAGTCGTGAAATATTCGATTCACAATTGTAAATTTCGACTTACATATCTATTGCTTTGTTCCAATTAATAATATATCCCGAAAGGATGAAGTTCTCGATCTGAACTACATGTATGTTTCCTTTTTCTGTTCCCACATATAACCATTTAGATTGCAGGGGCAGGTGTGCACAAGTAATCCTAGAATTACGGAGATTTACAACGAAAAACCGTTAAATAAAAATAATGGAGCTTTAACGTTTTTTTTTCGCTGGTTTAATTTAAAGTCATGTGAAAATTGAAATCTGTTTCTTTTTTTTTATTAGAACGATAAAATCGGCGAAAGTAAATTTTTACTGCCCTCGATTTTAGTCTTTTCCCTGCCTGCAGATGATAAATTATATATCGAAGCATCCCCGAGCTCGAAAAGGCGAGAACCGCAAATGGTTTCAGATTTTTTGTTCAGATATTTCCGTAATATAGGGATAATACGGCCTTTTTTATATCGAACGAGATTTACTATTGGAGGACACAGAATTGTATTTGGGAGATTTTCTTAATATCAAAAGCCCCAGAAAAAATATATCCAGCGAATGTTGCCAACTTTTTGGACCCAGACAAATAAATCTTACTTTTTTGTTCTCTTATTACAATTTGTTTCAATTTTTTTAAATAGTTTTTATATGCATTTTAAAAGCGAACGCCTTATAGAATCAGAACAAGCAACACATAATCCATTCCAAAGCCATTAAATTATACAGTGTGTTCACCGAAAGTGGCACTAGATACAAAAATAAGTTACAGTAGTTTTATATTAAACTGAAAAGTTACTGTTGGAAACTAGCTATATTTTTTGTACTTCAGGATTAACCAGAAGTGTAAAAGAATTTTGTTTTTTAAATGTGTTGCCTATTCTGAAGCATTAAGGTGTTCGCTTCTAAATGTACTCCCTGCACTCCCCATTTCCACTTTGGGCCATCCCAACAAAATTATCCTTTTAATTAAAAATTAACATGTGCACTTACTTTTCCCTTTGAAACTTCAAACTCTGCACTACTTGCGGATATTTCTGGCGAAAGTTCCATAAGTGCAAAACATCATCTGCAGTGACAGACACAAGCGCGCCTTCGTTAACTAAAAACTGGAGGTGCATTACTGCGGCAGCTCCCGGAGGACCGTCCAGATCGTGCCTGACATGAACATCCACTCCTGGTTGACCTAATCTGTTTTTGCACGTTAAGGAAGAAATTGCAATATTGGGACGTAAAGATACACAAAACAACTCAACAAAAGCGTTTATGGTTTAATAAAATAATTGGCGGTGCAGCGAAACCAGAAACGAAACAAACTCATTATAATTAAATTCAGTCCATGATATCTACCTTGTTGTCGAAATTCGGCTGCAAAGCTGTAATTAATGAAGATTCCCGGAGACAATGCTTGTTACGCGCTTGGATGAATGGCGTTCCCTAAATGAGCACAAGTCGTCATGTGAATCAGACAGCGTTAATACAAAGGTAACTAAGTTCTTGCGAAAAGTTTGTAAAATTAATTCCACCATCCTGCAAACTGTTACAACTAAAACCGCCGTAGCCGTAGGTGGCAAATTGCAGGATATTATATTCACAGATGTGGACGAAGTAGATAATTAAATCACACGGGAGCTACAGCATTTACACCGCTTCCTTTACACAAAGTGCAAAGCTTCCTACGCGAAATAAGAAAATATGTTTCAAAAATCCCCTAACTGGAATTATTGCATTTTTAAATCATAAAATTTAAATTACACCAAAAGTTTGCCAGTCAATAAATTACAATTAAATTTAAAAATAGCTACTTGTGTAACAAGTTAAAAAAAGTTACATTTTTCCAAATTGGGGGTCTGATTTTTAATCGAGGCGAAGGCCGAGATCTGCTAATTTTCCAAACATTAATAGACAGAATATCATTCTTTACAATCTTCTCTTAATTAGCCATAAATTTCTATTAACGAAACGATTTTTTGCAAATTTTTAAATTTCCGATTTCCAATGTTCCTCACGAGCGCACACAATCCGCCGTTCGTGTATTAATTTCCACTTGGAAATGTGATCTGTCCCGGCGGTTCTGAATCGATCCGGATTTAAAAACAACCAATTAAAATTCACAAACCGGCCTGAAAACATCTCGAATCAATTTAAATTTTAATCTCTATATTGAAATCAAGCGCGCACCGAAAACCAAGTGCTTAACTCCAGCAGAATATTATGATTACCTTTACAAAACATGAAAATTTGAAAAGCACTCGACATGACGTTATAAATTTTCAATGTGAAATATTCTTAATCAGATTTTCGCGATAGGCCTCGTTTGTATCATAAATAAGAAAATAGAAATACGTTGAGAGGGAGAATTTCTGTCGATCCTGCATTAGAAAATCCCGAGCGGATTGGATCTTCGGTCTCATTTGAAAGGGATTTTGTGCGGTCCGTTTTGTAAATAGGCGCCGGAAACTCATCACTTGAGGTGTTACTTCAAGACAAATTTGTGGGCACAAAACAAGAAACCCACTGACCTATTTTAGGGAGACGCTTCTAAAAAAGTTTGTAACTTATAGACAGCTCAAATATGTCACCGTGGTCTTTAGTGTGGAATGTAATTTTGAAAAAGTCGACTGCTGCAGACAACAGTAAAAAATCGTTAAGCTTTATTCAAGATTGTGGTTATATTCAACCAGAAAATCCCTGGAGCAACACAAATTTTACTATCGGCGATTGGGAATCCATCCAAAGCCACAAGCTCACTCCAAGTCTCTATCAGGCCAGCAGAGACTTAACGAAGCATGAGGACTGTGTTGAAGTCATAAAAGTGCAAATTCATCTTCAACATTTTTCCACATTATTTCTTTCAAGGGAGCCGTGTCTGAGATGGCACATTTAAAAGTTTTAGAAGTTTTTAAGTGATGCAAATTGTATAACTTACAACAAGCCCATGAAAATTTATAAACTGGTGGTCATAACCCGCTTTTTAATTAGAGACATGATGTTGAAAGAAAAATTACACTGGAATATTTCTAGCAAGTAGTTTTTGAATTTCAGTATTTTTAACGTTTGTACAATAGGGAAAACACGAGCTGATAACTGTTTGTAATAGTACGCTGATGCACAATACTAAACACAAAAATTATGATAAGAACTGTTTTTATCATTTATATAAATGTAATTTACGAAAATTAGCAACTATAACACAAATCTAATCAGCTGTTTGGACAATATGCCTATATTTTCCATAATTTAATCTGTTCAAAACCGGCCTACTGGCAGCCAATCATAGATCTATTTTTTGGCGCGATATTTTTGAATCGTGTCTGAGATAAAAAAAGTGTAGTAAAAATTCAATTTCAATTAAATTTTCTAATGTAAGTAAAATGCAAATAATTTGCCATGTGCTTAGAAAATTGAATTGAAATCAATTTTTTATTAAAGAACCATTTAATTGACCAGCAGTTTATTTATGGTAAATATTTTTCACTAAGTCTTATTGTGTCGTCCCACCCAAAAGTATCAGGCTAAGATGGCACACCCATCCAACTAAAACCGTCTACGTTATTTTTTTATAGTTTTATTTACTCTTATTAATTACGGTGTAATAAAAGTGAACCAGATTTAAATTGAACATTCGATTTCTAAAAATAATCGTTTCAAACGGACAGAAAATGTAATTGCTTTTGCCTGGGTCGAAATTAATTCCCCTTGATGTCAAAACAACAACGTTAAAAAGTTAATTCAAAAGTGAACTTGACAATTTTGCAGTCCTTTGTAATTATTCACTTTGAACGTTAATGGATTAACGTAACATTAAACGTAATGCCGAATCAGCGGAATATTAAGATCTCATCAAATTTCCACGCCGTTTATGGAGCTTAACAGGCGAACGCCAGTCGAGCAAAATGAATTTCACATTTATTTCAATAAACGCCACGTTCAAAAAGCGCATCAATTTTTAACGCAATTCGGCCGTCAGAAATAGAAAAACTGAATTCATTCAATATTTACTTTCGTAACCAAAACGGTATCAACCTAATCGATACTTCGAGCTCATGCGACTCTTAATCAATCGAAACATCAAATTTTTCATTCGGCCATTAAAATGTATCTGATTTGTGGCTTTAATGCATGTAACATGTAACAAGTTTGATTTACGTTTAGGGGCCACTCACTACCCAAATCGAGCAAATGATTAAAGTTGATGCGAACGCATTACCTTCATTATCTGCAATGGATAAAGTTGATTTATTTCGCAAAAATTTGTTGTAACTGCTACAATTTTAGCTAAACATTACCTCGTGTAATTTTGCTCGGCACGACTTCGTTCCCGGAGTCTGGATGACATTATCCCGAAATTAGTAAACAAGTCCATTCATTACCGCATATGTTCTTGCTGTACATTTACCCTTTTGGGAAAACTCCCGAACCACAACTGACATTATTTAGATACATTGCATTTGACAACGTTTTTATTTCAATTAAAAAATTTGTGGTCGTACACAAAATCATTATTTTCTTTACATTTTCCAATCGGGTCACGTAAATGAAACATGTGAAAGTTTTGTAGTACAAATTTCATGATAAATGGCTGTAATAAATAACTACTGCAAATGTATCGCAGGTGGTTCCACTATAAAGTTATCCACAATTCTGGCATAATACAAAGTCAGCTTTACAATTTTCATTGTGACAAATGCAGATTTATCTGGCGTTTTACAAGAAAATAAATACAGATTTAACAATTAAGAGATTTGTGTTTAAGTTGGCACCCTAAGGTAAGATGGTCCTTTCTAAACTCCTGAAAGTTTTGCAAACATTTTTCATACTTCACAACGTTGACTGAGTGATTAATAGTATTCTGTGTTTATTGCGCTTAGTATCTCGCAAAAAACATTAATCACTGTTAAGGTAAAAGTACAGTCAAAAATCATAGTCCATACGCCTACCAAAATGTGGAAGTACGAAAAGAGTTTTCTTTCTTTAGGAGTGCGTCATTGCTACTGATTTATCATCAATCACTGCCATTGCTCTCTGCCAGTAGATGATACTAAATATTTTCTCTTTCCAACTTATATATTTTGATTTGGGAAACAAAACCGTCGTTGCACCATATATTTTTTGGACAACAAATCAATACGAGTAGTGCACAACAAACTTATAAAACCAACTTGAAAATTGTGAAGTCTATTTCACCACCGTTGCAGTTTTGTAAAATAAAACACAGCTGAAAGACTTTTAGCTATGCTTTCGCTTCGGAGATGGCACTTTCGGTTACCGAAAAATCCATGGAGCTGCCATGTTTACCGTTCACCTGACACCATCAGAATTCAAACTGAAAATCTGTTAATTCGCTTTTTAAAAAGCCATCAAACTGTTATATTGTACTTGTCGTTCATACGTTTTTTTCAGACTGGTTCCATACCGTTCAGTTAATTCTTGACCTAGATCATGTTTGATTTACCAAGTTCAGCTATTAAATTGTTAAGTTAAAGCTGTTGATTCATAATGTTACAAAAAAAAATACTGTCAACAGAGTATTGGAATTCAAATATAAATGTAGAAAATTAATTTAATTTGAATATAAAAAATAAAATTAAGCAAAAATAGTTAATGAGAGCGATCAATAATCGAGACATTTGTTGAGATTATTAATCGGCGATTAACACAACAGTTGCTTACAATATTTTTCCGTTGAGAGAATCTTACGAAAATGAAGGAAATCTAATTTTTCCATGACAAAAATTCCAATTTTAAATTAATAGATAACATCAATGATAGGTACCATGAATAAGAAATGTCAAAAGCTTAATCTGCACCTTTTATCAATTTTACTAGTTGCAATATTACTAACGTCAATAAAATAGTATATTATTTATCGAGCAAATAATGTCGGCTATTATTAACAAAGATGAAAATTTGTAAATACGAATCGAAGACGAATATTTTTGCAAATATCTGGGTTTATAATAGCCATTACGTGCAAGAAAAATACAGCTGTTTATCTATAATAAACATTTTAATCCTTAATCCGTAAGACTTTAAAACGCCTGTTAGGTATGCAATCAACATCACGTGACAATTAGTTTGTCTCTAACCTTAAAAAAATCGACACCGAAATTAAACCATTATCAAATACACCGCTAAAACTAGAGATGGATTCTATTTGCATTTTGTTAGCTAAAATCTCATCCGATGTTTGTATTGCTCGGTGACAGGTATATATTTAGTGTTCGAAGGTGTTATCGATAACAAAGGAACAATAAATGTAAGTTAAGTTCTATTCGTAATGTCTTATTCGTAATATCTTATTCAAGACGTAACCGCTTTTCTCCTATGCATATAGTGTAGGTTGAAAATTAAGAGAAACTTCCAGATTTTTAACACATCAGCAAGACAAAAATTAAATGTATGACGACATCGAAGGATCCTCTTCGATGTAAACTTGAAATAAATCAGAATATTATCTAACAAGTAATGTCATTTAGGTATTTGGGAGTTATGGAAATATTGAAAATGAAGTATTCCAGCAGCTAATGAAAACTAATAAAATTTCGGATTGCTTAAATGATACCGTTTGGAGAAATAAATACCTGGATATAAAAACAAAGTTAATAATTTATAAAGGCACAATACGACCGATTCTGACCTACGCGGTTGAAGCCAGATCCGACAGCTCTAAAACAAAACGATCATTAGAAACAGCAGAAAAGATAATACTACGTAGAATTGCCGGAAAGACTTTATTTGATAAAGAAGAGGTAAAAATATAAGTAGAACGTGCAAAGTAGAGAACATAGGAGGATGAACGCATGAAAGGAAAAAAGGAATGGAATCCGCATATTGAAAGAATCGCGAGAAATAAATTACCTTTGGACAAGAGAAGTATAGGAAGTCTGAGAAAACGATGAAATGATAATTTAGAACCAGTTTGAGGAAAGAGGCATTGACGAAGAGGAATAGACTTTAAGCCTAGCTAGAAGAAGGAAGAAGACGATACCTCGGTGTTTTGTCGTTGCCTTGCGAGAAGAGACGGTTATGATTTTACTACGATATTGTTGTCGCCGGAATTGAACCCGGAACATTTACTTAGGGAACCGCGCACAAACTGCTAAGCTACGACCGTCTCTAAATTAAGTTACTTATTACATACTCGCTCTGCTCGAAAATATGGTATGCAATTTAATTTAATTTTTCTATACCATATAGTTTCAGACGGAGGGAGTATTACATATTACAATTCAGTGTGAATTTTAAAGACAAGACATTTTTTTACGGAAAAGCAATCCGTCAAAACTGTCACTATCGCGTGGGTAGGCAACCAACATTTCACCCTGTTTAACAACGAAAATAAAACTGAAGGGGAGTGACCTGTGTATTAAAAACCTTGTTATGTATCTATGGCTAGCATATGAAATGAACGTATTACATCTAATTTTTTTTCTTCAAAAACGGCACGACAGATTTTTTTTTAATTTAAGAATTATGTAGTATAATAATATGTCATTTGCGACATGTGGTATTATTTCTCGGATTTTTGCATTTATGAATTTCTTTCAACCTGGGTACTTCCACCTTAAGGCGCCGGTTTACCATTGAAAAATAAGTCATTTCAGGCCGTCAGTAACTGTCAATTGATTCGGTTAATTATAAGAGCAACGTTATAAAATATTTTCTGCACAAAGAAAAAAGACTAGAGAATAGGGGTATGGATTCATTTTTGTAACTTTATTTGCTTAAATAGGCATAAAAAATTCTTGAAAATGACCGAAAACGACCTATTTTAAATAATTTATATCTCAAGAACGGCATACATAATTAAAAATTGAATTCCGCCCCCCGTTGACCATAGATGTTACCAGTAACATTTGAAAAAACGCTTAATACCGTTTAAAAAATTACGCTAATTTTTGCAATTTTGTATCACGACGCAAAGTTTATAAAATCGCTCGAATTTATTCTACCTTCAAACAGATGAAGTGAGGAACGACGTGTGGGGAACTGGAAATTTTTCCCCTGCCATTTTCTGTGTATTCGTTACACATGCAGATCGAATATTTTATTTTCGGTACGGTTGCAGTTTATTGTTTACGATAGATACGTTCAACAGGAAACCGCTGAGATAAATTGGTTCTAAAATCGGAATTAAATTTATATAAAACTTAAATCGGCTCGTAGAATTAAAAACCCCAATTACATTCGTGAATTTATGGTTAGTGTTTAAAATAAAGATGAATTGTTTCCCGAAAAAGGGACAATTGTGTGAAAGAAGACTCAGTACAAGGAAACGAGCCAGAAATGCCGCCCGTAGTAGGTAAATAAATAGCCGGGTTATACAGAGTGATGAAAAGAAGGCGCCCAGGATTGATATTAGAACAGTGCTTTCTGTTGAAGCATTGTGGAAACCGCAACAAAAGTGGTCCAAGTCGATTCTGTTTAACCCTTCATTAGGTGCATGGTTGATACCTGTCACCCATTGTTTTGTTTTCACTCTTAATTTCTTTTCAGCTACACTTATGCTTGTGAAAATTTTAATAGCTTCCGTTTAAAGCATTTCAAACAGTATTATACAATTATTTGCTTGTGTTGAAAAAATGGTTAAAAGTTTAAATCAAACCAAAGGAACAATTTTAAAAATGTATAAATTCGTTACATCAATGAATTCATGAAATAACTATGTAATTATGTAACTATTAGAAACATGTTGTGAAGTAAATAGTTTTTGTAAAACGTAGTATTGGATTGGGTGACCACTGTCACCCATGCGTCTAAACGCGTGATAAATTATAATGCGCCTGCTGTAGGGTTAAAATTTAAACAGTTTGTCTAAGAACACAAAGTGGCAATACTGCACATCTTTCTTTTTCTAAAAAATTACATTCAGGTAGGCCTACTTCTTGTATCTAAGCAACCAACACTGACAGATACTGTTTCGTAAGATAAACAACTGTAACGTTGACATAACTTTTTTCATTTCAAAAGAGTTTAATGTAATTAAACAATAATATATAACAAACAGGTATTTAAAGCGCTCTTTGCAAAAAGTCCCTAAGTGACGTTATAGAGATTTTGTACTATTTGCGCTATTTCTGATAAGAATAATGGATGAACTTTCGATCGCATTTACTGATTTCCGTTTAAAAAGCCCCTAACCATATTATTTAGTAAAAACAGATCAATCAAAATCAAAACAATGTGATTTTCAGATCAAATTGAAACAAAATTTCAAATATCTCAGTATAGTTTACCGAAAGTTGAGGTGAACTAGTTCTCGAGACACAGGAATGGTACTTTTGCCGAGGTCTGTATACTATTTTATTCGCAATCAATAAAAACAAAAAATAAATAAAAACCTACCTCTATAATATTATCGTTTATTTCGGCAAAATATTAACACTTCGTAAGCGCTGCACGTTTGACATTTTATTAAATTGCTTAACAAAACTCACACCAAATTTGTATTTGCTGTTTCTTTAACAAACAAAATGTCTGATAGTGAAATAGAGTGTACCCCCCCGAATTGCGGGAATCCGCACAAAACTTAAAACTCAATCTCTTACCTGAGAAAAGCAAACTACGATACGATACGATTTGCGAGACTGGTGCTCTAAAAAGAAGGTCCAAAAGTATATTTCTGAGAGCGTTATACTCACTTATTTTGGCAACGTGGCTAAGACTAAAAAACGATCCTCCATGTGGTCTCATTGTTCTATGTTAAAGAGTATTGTCAACTTTAACGACAATGTTTATAGTTTAAAATATTGAAAACTTTTTAAAAAACGCATCATTTGATTTCCTTCCACATAAGGTATGAATCGTAGGTATCAATTTTTTGCAAACTCTGGATAGTAACGCCCTCACAGGTTGGAAATGGTTTTATTTCTGACCGATTACGCCTTATTACTGACTCCTTTTTTATTATTTCTGACCGGCTGAAGTGTATTCATGAAATCGCTCACTTTCCAACTTTTAAGGGGTTAGAAAAGAAGAAAAGAATTGATTGCGAATAAACACCTTAATTCGCATTAAATGCGTTTTAGAACGGGTTCGCCAACAACATAAATTTAAAATTTTACAAAAACGTGACATTTTTGTTTGAGTTAATGGGTCTAAAACTCTTGTTGCATCGTATTGTTCAAAACATGTGGGTGCAATATGTCAACTTTTAGTAGGATGGAATCAGTTAAGTTTCAATTTCACCTTTGACGAGGTACATAGTTGAAATTAGTGCCCCGTTTAAAAATATCGAAAAAAAATGGAAGAAAAATAACGTTGTGCGTGGAATGACAATGAGGTTGCTTGCATGATAGGAATAATTGGTGAAAATTTTTTTTAGTGATGCTAGACGGAAAGTGATATCGCAACTTAGATATTTTTAAAAGGGAATTTCTAAAACAATGCTACAGATCCGGACAAAGTGGAAATTATTAAAATGTGCGCATTATAAGTACCACCGAAACAATTTGGTTAGTGGAACAATAAGAAAGGAGTGCCAGTTCTATAATGAACTTGGGTATAGTGTGACCATACATATAAGATTTTTACAACTACACGCTTTAAATAGTTTACAACGGGCTCTTAGTACACAATGAAAATTCAAGGAGCGGCGTTTGCCTGTAAATCGTAAATTTGCTTACCCTTAGATCTTTGTGTAAACCTACACAGGGTTGGTATTAGGGAAATTTTCATAAGTAATATCACAAGAGAGTGGGAATAAATTGAAAATAATTCGACAGATTTTCGAAAACTTGTTGCCAGGGAGTAGACACGAGAGCCCGTAGGGCTCGAGTGGCTATTCCCAAATGGCAACAAGTTTGAAAAAATAACTGGAGAATTATTTTCTAATTAATTCGCACTCTCGAGTGGTATTCGGAAGATTATTTTTTAACGTTTTAATAAAAAATACAGCATAAAAATACAGTTTAATTCATTATAAACTAAAATCAAACTGGCGACAGATGTCAAAACTAGAAAATGTGCTGTCAAGTAACATATGTAAACAAAATACTAGAAATTATGCTCGCGGGAATTTTCTACAGTAGAAAATTCTCACTATAATAATGTTGTGATTGGACAGAATTAAACACGTGTGCCCAAATACTGCTAAATGATTGGTGAATGAAATCATTAAAAAATAATCACATTTAAACAATTATTTTAAAAATTTTACCAAAATTTGAAGCAGTTAAGAGCTTTCTACGTTCTTCAACTTTGGCTATTCATATTTTAAATTACAAATTGATCGGAAACTTTAGACCACTTGTTATATTATGTACGAAAAATATTGTAATACGCCCCTTAACGAAGTTGTCTAGCCTCGGCACGTGCAGTCCATTACAGTAACCTAATCCATTTAGGTCCGGTTGTAAACTATTTAAAGCGTGTAGTTGTAAAAATCTTATATGTATGGTCCAACTATACCTGTGTTTACTCAGTAGTAAATTCCGCACTACGTTTTACCGGAGGACGGATAATTTAAAGATAAAAAGGTTAGCCGAGGTTAGGCGGGGGGGGGGGGGGGTACCATTAACTCAAATGTAAACTTGACCATTTTGTGTAATTTGTATGTCACGAAATTCTTTCAATAAAAAAAATTCATAATTATTTTATAAACGTTTTTATAAATTTTATGAAATTTAATTAATTGAATACAAATTGTGTAAGACCGGCGCTTTGCGATTTTTACACCGTCCGGATAATTACCGGTTATTTACTCTAAAAACTAAATAAATTGTTGGGTTGGCACACCTAAAAACTGGATTTACTTAAATCGCATTAGAACGAAATGTATAAACAGGCCCAAGTCGCTTTAGCTTAATTGGGGTGTTACTATAGCGAATTACCCAATATAATAGTATAAATTGATATGTAGCTAATGATGAACACCTTTTTTCATCACCCTGTATTACATTTCGTCTAACAGATTAATTCTTTTAATGTTAATTTTTGCAATAAATTTGGCTACATAGATGAGGAGTCGGGAAGATAATAATCCTTCTACATCTAAACTTAATCAAGTTCCACCCGAAAATAACAGCGAGTTACAGTTTCTCGATAATGCATTCGATACACAAACAAGTAAATTATCTGCTGTCGAAAGCATAACAAATGAAGAAACCTTTTCTGAAAGGTAAATAAATAAATAAATTAAAAATTTGTCATCAACATATTAACACGAACTCAACCGAACATGTATACTCTCTCCTCGACGGAATAACTAAAAGATTCCACTCCCTTTAGAGATTGTTTCCCCCCTTTAGAATGTTGGGTTGCATAAGTCCCAAATATGGTTAACGACTTCAGTAAACTGCCGTCTTAAGTACCATCTCAAACACAATTCCCATAACGAAAAAATATATCAAGTGTCAAATCGATTTGATCAGTTTGGAAATTGCTTGGCGCAGTTAAACTTTACTATCTACTAATAATAAAAAAAGAAATCGGCAGTAAAATTTTTCCGCGACGTAATAGACTCGGAGAGTGCCGAAAAAAGCTTTCATCCGAACCGAAACACTCGACTTTACAATTCATAAAAATTCAACAATAATAATTAGCAGATTTATATTTTTCTGTTAGTTGCAATTTGCTCGCAAAAATGTCAAACGGAAAGACATCAAAGCAGTAGACAGTTTTCCGAAATTACGGAAAAGGAATCTTACAAAAACGCGAAAACAAGCTCTTGTCAGGTTGAAACAAGGAAATGTTTACATAGTCACCTAATGACTGACATTAAATTGCTTTTTAAGGATACATCCTGAGAGATCCACATTTAGAACCGATGGCGAGCAACCGTTGAACCGGATCGAAAGCCATTGCCGTTGGATGAAATGGAAATCCATGACGAAACGTCTGAAACAAAAATAAAAAGTTTTACTAATCGAGAAACACCGTTTACTTAAATGGCATGCGCTTCCTTTTTATTTTCCACGAAAATGTGTACTTACGTGGGTCGATGGGATTTAGTTAAACCGAGTAAATATTATTATAAAATGTACAAAGCTTTGATAAATATTATGCGAAGCGGAATGTCGGTTGGAGGAGTTTCACGTTAAAATTAATAGCATGGCCCGTTTTTACTGTTGGCTTTTATCTCCTGTATGTCATCTGCATTGTCTGCTTGTAAAAAGATGCAAGTTATTCTAAATTATAAATGTTTTTGAACACGAATTTCCTTTCTTCTTTTAATTGCTATGAAAGTCGTTCGTAGATCAATTGTACGATACAAATCCTACCAACTGTGCCAATTTCGATTCTTTATGATTTAAAATAAAAACACAATTTTAACTAAAATTTAATTTCTAAATGTTCGAGGTGCATTATTGCACCCACCTGCTGCTCACGCGGCGTTTCCCGCAAGTCGCGATGGTGTAATTTATGCAAAAATTCACTTTCCTTTTAGGGGTTCATGTTCCTCGAAGTTTATGTTTATTCGGTCCCCGAACGCCATGGCGCAAGTGAAAAAACGAAAGGTATGGGTTTTTTGGGTCTTCTCGGTGCCATTCTTATACTGTTAGAGATGCTTTTAATTATTAAGAGTAAAGCTGTAAGTTTCTATACCTTAGTTTGCGTCACACATCAAACATTCAAGGCGGAATACAACCGCTTAAAACAACCACTAACAAATTAATTGCCACACGAAAAGATAAGAAGATTACTGTATTCTGGTAAGTTAAACCATACGTATTCTATATTTACGGGCTCTTCTCAGACAATGAGACGTAACAATTCATTATTTCAATATAAACATTGCTAATTTCTAGAAAACTCTTACAATTAGTAACAAAATACAAGTACATATTCCATTCCCAAGAGCACTTTTCATTACTAACATTAAACTACATAGTAACCTTATGTATTGCCACCTAATATTTTTTAAATTCACTGAACTTAGTAATTTCATTAAAAACGTTAAAATGACAGTACATTAAAAGGACGAGAAAGGCTAATTATGGATTAAATATTTAAGATTTTCATTAAAAGTGAGAAGACATAAGACTGTATTCTTCAACTACGATTTTTTTAAGTGTTCTCATCTAAAATTTCGTGCGCAAAAGCTATCGAACGACACGAAAAAATAAAATAACTGTATGTTATGTAACGTGAAAGACTGGCATTCACATTAAAAAAGTTTTCTCTTCCATTAAAGCAGTAACACGAGTTGTCGATTCCATTGAAACAGAAAGATGTGAACATATGAAACGTTTATAAAAAAAAGTTCTGCAAAAAACAACTCAAACGATTAAAACAATAAAACTGCTTCGAATAAAAAATGTAACAGACCAAAAAAGTAGCAAAATTTGGAGAAATTATTAGCAAGAGGGTTTTAAAATGCGAACCGACGATTCGAAGAGAAATGGTTCGATCAACCGACAGCGATGATGCAATATTTATTTAAACAGATTTACCTTCCAGGAATGCCATGAATATTAACGTGTAAATTCAGTGAAAAAGATTAATTACGCAAACAGTCAAAGACGTGCTTTAATCGCCAATTTACCTCAGAATATGACAGGGACCTTAAAATACCATGTTCCTCGAAGGAGAAAAACTCGTTAGCATTCACAACTTATTCAAAACTGTGAATTAAAAGGCCTAATGGAATTTTTCTTTCCTCGACATTTTACATTTTTTTCATTAAAAGCCCAATGATTTTATTAAATTTAAGTGTGAAGTAACTTGTATATTATCAACGACTTACCATTTTTTCTTCATTGATAATGTATTCACCTAATGTAACTCGCATACCAGTAGTCTAAAATGTGCAAGTTTAGAAGATAAGATAAAAAATATAAACAATTTTAATTTTTATTGAACTCCACATATTTTTATTGTTTGAATTTCTACTTATAAAACGATGTACAGTTAAAAAAGGAAGTAATGCCTCAGATTTTAGACAACCCATACAGACATTAATGCATTTCAATTTTTCACGGCATGCAATCGCGTTTTTAATTAAATTTTTATTCTAATTTCTGAAGTTCACCGGCAAAAGTTAAAGTTTCCTGCAGAAGCGAACAAAAAATATTAGGAGCGACCTGTTACATGGCACGTACACATGTTTGACTGTGGATGGGAGGATGGGAGGATGGTATTACCCTTACAACAAAAAATGCAGTAAAATATCGGCGAGCAGACAATCGTGACCTTAGCAAAATCAAGTCTGATCGATAAAGCGAAGTTAAGTTGCAGGTTACAAATTTGCATATACACGAGTTCTTTATTAAGCAATAGAACTGGAGCGAGGGAGTTAATAAGACTGGAAATTTAAACGAGGTTTGAAAACAATAAATTAGTAAATTAAATTGATATCTAAATTTTTATTTCTATTATATACGGAATATTCAATTTAACGACGAATGGTAACACACATTGACCAGTTCTCAGCATAAGCAACACAGATTGTTACTTAATACTTTCTTTCTACTAATGTTAGGAAAAGTGTTATATTTCGATACAAATTTGAGTTAGGAATAGTTTGAACTTTCCTAACAAGTGCGAAAATATTTTTTCCGCACTGAAAATTATAAGAATGGTTATTTATTAATATTGTACTAACATTTATTATCTTTTATCGTGATTATAAATCTGAAGAGTAACCTTTTTACATAGTGAATGAAACCCCGGAACAGGTTTTTGAAGAAGTAGAAGAAGAGCTACTATTTATGTTTACCTCTTCCGTTTGGTTCAATATTATGAATGCTATTTGAAGTTTGTATTCAACAGAACTACTCTCAATATATCCGTCCATTTACCATGTCTTTTACGAGTGGTAATGTCTAGTTCTTGCATCAGCCAGTATCGTAGCAAACATTCTTCTAAAGCAGTGTGCGGTATAGTTGGGAGCATTCGACAACTACACAAATTCTGCTATCTTTAAAGGTATGCCTACCAACAGATTGTTTTGTATATTTTCCGTTTCGGTATTCAAGGAAGAATCTTGAATTTTCAGTTAGCGATGAGCGAAGGGAGGCACATTTTCCATGTCCCCACTGGAAATTGTAATTTTTCTTCGAACGTTTAGTTTTGTGTTAGGAATCTCAATCAGTATAAATGATCCAATATCTTTCATGCTTCGAAGCTGAAGAAAAGTTGGTTCTTCATACCAAGAATTAAAACTACCTAGAAACATGAAGAAAAAAGAAAATAAAAACTGTCAAACTCGCAAACTTCTTTATTTTGATATTTTTCTTCATCCATAATGTTGTCCTCGGCATTGAATAAATGCTCCACAATGTAGAGTAGAACTCTTGTAGATTCTGGATTTCTGTTCGAAATATACTATTAAGTCATTCCCTGATCAATTTCACTCACTTTTCTTTGTACCAATTCTCAAATTTTAAATACTTTTCTTTTGATCTCACTGGTTATAAAAATTGGACAGCCAAAACAGCTGATTCTTCAATATCAGGGGATTCACTTATATCTCACATTTTTCACAATATTTTTCTCAACTTTGCTTCAGTAAAAAATTGAAACTAATTAAAACATTTTTTTTTTTGACAAACAAACTCACTCTAAGGGAACCTTATTTATTATTATATTATTATTATTATTTAATTTAGTTTATAAATGCCAAATAAAAATATTGAAAATAACATTTTATTTCAATATCTTGTCGAAAAATTTTACTTTTCCTAACTTGCCACGCAAATAAATTCATTCATTTTTGGGATGCAAAATGTGTTGCCTGTAGGTATATTTAAAAAGCCACAGCCAAAAAAGAAATGAGCTTTTTAAGTGAATAAAGTAAATCGTTTATTTTGTGACAGAGTAATTGAACTTTCGGCACAAAAAATTCATTCCTCGAGGTTAAAGTTTTATAAATCGGTACAGTAATTTAAGAAATAAAAAATTACAGCGAATCTTTCCAACCCCGGTCGTATTTACATTGCGGGCAATAAATTTCAACATTTGTACCGGCATTAAATGTGCCCTATACATATGTGCATAAAATTACAATATCAAATTTAACATAGCGTGTTTCATGCGGCCAAAATGAAACAACACATTTAATAACCGACAATTTTTTTATATCAAAAGCTTATCTTATTTCATTTCGAAAGGAAGAGAAGAACGTGCTCTGCAATAATTTCGCTGCAGGTGTCACATTTGCAAAGTATCTGTCCTCATCGCGTCGCGTTAAGAGTGAAAAATTTTCGCGCGACCATTATTCATACTGTTACACCTAACTACTAAAACATGCAAATTTTCGTCAACGATATTTCTTCGTCTATCAAAGTTGACGTTTTCCGAAAGTTACAAGGGGTCGCAGTTGACTTTCAGTCGGGGCGATTGAAAGAAATCTCATAATGAATCCCTTAATCCGGTGCTGCGTGACAGTATAATAATGTTGACGTCATTGCTTCATTTTATCCCTTTTCTACGTAATCGATCGGCACTCTGGCGTCGAGACGCTCCAGTCAACAAGTGTGTGTATATGTCGACGTCGTCTCTATTAACTTATTCAATCCCGTCTTTTAAATATTTCATGACGTATTTCAGAAGAATTGTAACGCGGAAAACTTACACGGAACCAAAACATCAAAGTAACTCGAGGGAAAAAATTCCAGTAGGTTTGATGTTAATATAATTTGATGTGATCAAGAACATCTGGATGTTTGTTTAAAAAAGTGCTACAAAAACTTGCTGCTTTTATTCATTGACTTTTTCCTTCTATTACAATTTATTTAAGAAAAAAGTTGAACTTGTTTTTGTCGAGTTGTTAGTGTAATTTAATGTTCATTTATTTCAGAATAAATCAATATACACCGAAACCTCTTTTAGTGGATACTATAAATGTACATTAACAAAACCTCTCTATAAAGGACAGGAACATAAGATTTGTGATTCAAAACTTAAAAGTAACGCTTCTAGTGTGGATGTAAATCCTAACAAAACAAGAAATCATCCTTAGAACCAATACAATCTTCCGTAGTAATTGCCATGATTCAGAAATTGTCGTTCTGAACGAGTTCTGAGCAATTTTCCAATAATTTTAGCCAATGGGACCATCTAAAATTTAAAAAATCCAACGAAATCCAAAGTGACTCGTAAGTTTCCGTTATGGAAAGGTTTCACTGTATTCAGTTTCGTGCATAGGCGACATTAAAATTTTAAATCTTTTTATACAGCTTCGTCAAGGTATAAATATCTATGTTCCTTCACTTATTTACATTGATCGTAGTTACTTCTATAAAGAAAGAAGAAAACAATTTTCGATGTAAAATATTAAAAATTTGAATTTGAAACCTGGAAAAATCAACAGTGATTGGGTCGAATTCTTCCTTTTCTACAAAAACAATTTCATCGAAACGGCAAGTTAGCCTTAAAATAACAAAAGATGTTTTTTCTATGAGGTTGTGAAAGATAAAAACTTAAAAATTCAGCACTCAACTTTCAATTGCAAAAAAAAAAATAAAGTCGCAAGAGGCAATTAAAAACGTTACAGGACGAAATTTACGACCTCTTAATTGTTCTACGCCGAGTTAATGGTTCAATAAAAAAAAAAAAATAGTAAAACGAACTCCGCTAAAATATGTTATATACATAATGAATTTTTAACGTCACATCGCAAAAAGTTTAGTTGAAAATATCCTTCATAATTTATTTTGGATAGAAATCCGAGTTGGGATTAAATGCCTCTTCGGTATGGGGCGCAGGAACAAAATAATACAATAAAGTTTGAGATTAAATAGTCTATTATCAGAATTTTAGGGAACAATAGTGTAGCTTTTCAGATACAACAAGGGAGACGACTTGAAACATCATTACGCGTCGAACGGTAAAAAAAGATATAAAAACCGGGAAAAAAGCTCTTAATAGAGGCAAAGCGAAAGAAGAAAATGGAGAACATTACACTTTTGCGTGAAATTCTGCCTACTATCTACTTACATTGGCACAATTTAATTCCACTCGCCTAAAATTAACTTACATTTTATACAGTGTGTTCACCGAAAGTGGTAACAGTGAATATTTCTTTTATCAATTTCCTGTGGCTCCCTGATAGGAAAGTTTACTTACTCCAAGAAACGATCATCGATTTCTCAGATTTATATGCACTTATAGAGAAAAAAAAATGGAGATTGCGAAAATGCTAAAAAAACAATAGCTGCCATTTAAAAAAAAAAAATTGTACACTTCCGGTTAAGCCTAAAGTACAAAAAATATAGCTAAGCAATTTCCAATAGTAAATTTCAAGTTTACCGTAAAATCATTGAAACTTTTTTTGTATCTAATAAGGTAAAAGAATTATTCACCGTTAGCACTTTCGGTGAACACACTAGTAGTGTTCGTATCAGCAGCGACTGTGAAAGTAAAAAAATGCAATAACGAGAGATCATTACTTACATCTGAAAGCTAAAAACAACGATCAGACTTTTTTGGAAGTCACGTATTACATCGAAGTTACAAACAACTTTATAACCCTTAACTGAGATAAACACAACACCAAATACTTTCTGTGGCCGGAGGCAACCTTAATTTTGCCCGTTATGTCATTTCCAGTTTCGCAATTACCACTTATTTGGTGCAAAATTAAAAAAAATAACTGAGGTAAACGTAACACCAAATGAAATGATGGTCACTAACAAAATTACAAGTACAGTAGAAGCCGCTTATTTGGTCCTTTGGTTAGTTGAATCGGCCGCGTATTTCAACCATTAAAATCGACTTCAACCGAATTGTTGAATTTTTCTCGGGAGTTTATTGCAGTTGCCGCCGTTATTTACTATTTTAAAGCACTAACATTTTATTTATGATCTGTGCCAAAGGCTTACATACGTTGAAGCCTGGCTCGTTTGCTTGCAGACAAAACGGATGCGCCAGTATGTTCATCACAAGCGTCCTATCGGAAGTGTAAGCGCTTCGAGCCTTGAATAGAGAATACCGGAAATACAAGAAACGTACGTCCCGCTACAGTAGAAAATGAATAGTTCCTAACTAACTGAAATCTAAATACCTTGCACTGGTTTGGTAGTTAGCTTCATTGTGTTTCAGTTTACCAACGTGTAACGTTTTAGTCGATTAACAAAGTTTACTGAATAATACAAAACATTTCAAACGTAGCTTCGTTTTCATTAAATAATCCCGAAAAAGCTTTTACAAAAAATTTATGAAACATCAAAACATATGTGGACCACTAACGAAAGTTCCATTCAACATGTTTTTGCGAGTATAAACGTTTCAGATCAACATGAATAACTGAATTTATGTTGCTTCATCGAAATCAGTTTATTTAAAACGCAATTTCTCTTGCATGAAAATTAAAACCACCGCGTAATAAAAAGATAATAAAAATGTTACAACGTGCAAACTCTTCCATTAATTAATTCGTTTCTTCGGCGTATTACTTATTTTTAATCAAGTTTATGGGGGAAAAGCTCGGAGGAAACTTCATTTTAACAACCAATCGGGACTAAAAGTGTCAAATTATTGATACAATCAACGTTTTGGCATTTAAAGCTGACTATTAAGCTGTGATTTTAATAATTTTCTTTTATTCATTTCGCCACATTTTTCTGCTATTTATTTTGATAAGAACGATGTAAAGTATTTAGAAATTAATAAATTTCATAGATTTGTATTCTTCTCTGTAATAAGAGCTCATAAATTGTTTGATTTAAACACTTCTTTTTTAAATTTCCTTCAAAAACAGATTAAACAACAAATTTTTCGTGTATTCGTATCAACTGGGTACTGTGGATGAATTAAGAAATCTTTTAATAGAAACGTGTGAAACCCCCAAACCAAATTATAAAATAATAAGATGTGCTCTAAACTTAAGACTCTTTTTAAAATAGTTTCAAAGATTAATCTGAAATAAACTATAATAAGCCACATGCTTATTTTCCTTTACTTTTTACTCCAAAACGACACTTATGGGCAGACAAAAAAAGCAGTGTTGGAATCAAAATACAAACCTACTAAATCATAGACGTTTTAAGTAGAATTGCCATCTTTGGTTTTTGGTCCGTGCCATTACGAAACACCTTGTAGAGTTAACGTAATGTGGTCAAAATCATCTTCATACTCTGTTATGCAATTATTAGTGCATTGAGCAATTATGTGTTGCATTAGGTATAGCAAGTGACACTAATATTTAATCTCCGAAATTTGCCCGAGCACGATTTAAGCAAGTTTTTATGCAACAAAATAATTTGTTAGTAATTATAATTTATAGATTAATTAATGTTTGATGCATTTCCAAAACTAACGTTCCAGTGTATGTTTAGGAACTTCATTATTGATTTATCGCTGTTGACAGTAATAACAATCACAAAATGGTATACAACTGAGCACAATTAACTGTCCACTATACTAACAACAAACAATAAGAAAGAGAAACGGATAATTACTTCAACGTGATTTATGACGACGGATTCTTTTCACACCTTCTTGCTAACCTCCGTTGGAAATCGAATCAGTCAATGTTAAGTGTTAAAGTACAGCAATACTCCCAAGTTACGCGATGGGTGGTACCGCCGACAATAGCATAAGTTGGAGTAAAAATCTCCACATAACGTCATTTGTTTATGATTTATTTATGATGCAAAATTTTAAAAATAAACCCTCAACTCTAAAAGTTTATGTTGCAACGCACGTACTTGCAAGCTCATCATTGCCGTAGCGAGGTGAGGAGAGGTTGAATAGGGAAACCCACAAATCTGCGTAACTCCGAGCTATGTCAGAATGGCGTAAGTTGGAATATCACTGTACTTAACTCAGTAAGAAATATTTTCACGCCCATTGGCAACAATTTTACAGACAAAGGGGAAAAAGTATGAAAGCAGAAGGATTTAAACTGAATTTCTCAGAAAAAATGAAGGAATGTAATCTGAAAATAAAACAAAACAACCCTTTGATCAGCATACTTTTATACTTTTTTGGATACTTTTATGTAATCTAAGAACAAATCGATTTGTGAATGCACGAAATAGTCCTGAAAAAAGGCTGAATAAAATATCACGGATCTTGTTTCTTTTTCATGGAGAAATGGCAAAAGAAATATCTTCCAACGAGAATCCAAAACCCTCTCGACGAAGGAAACGTAACAACCAAAGTGATCCGACCGGAAGTCCCATTCACGTATTTGCAAAGGAATCAATTCCACACAAAAAAAATTGCACTCAAAAAGAGCGAGTGAAACGTTTAAAACTGGAAGCTTTTTCCTGCAAATTTACAAGTTGACAGCTCCTATTCGCAAGTTTGAAACTTTTGCGATGATACCAAGTTCCTGTAAAAATTCTGCAATAGATCAACTGCTGTTTATTATGCGAAATAAACTCCCGACTGACAGTGAAAATGAACCGCTTGATAAATGAGTTTTTCCATTTAAAAAGATAGGAAAATCTCAAATAAATCAATGAGAAACTGCACCGATACAAACTATTTGTGTTAAATCGCTAAACGGTTACAAAAAAAGTTTCAGACTTTATTTTCCTGAAAAGGAGTTGCAGTTAAAAATTTATCACGAATCCCGGTGAACGGCGTCAAAATAAAATAAAGTTCAGAACAGACGTTCCCTGCACTCCATTTACATATTTAACAGCAGGATTACATTCACTAAAAAATGTGCGACTTAAGTTGGATGTATGGGAGGACGAATAATGGTTTTTCTGGGAAACGTTAAGCCACTCCGGACCTCCTTCAGAAATGCAAATTAGCATCTTGCGTCGTAAGCATATTAAATGGAAACTGTTGAGTAAATAGAAAGACGATGAAACAAGCAACAGCAGAATTAACCCCAACAAAAAATTGTGGCAATTTTCGAACGAATTTATTAAGAGCACATTTACGATTCGGTCGATTACCAGAGGATAATTACTGTAAAATTCAGCCCTCAAGAGGCAAAATTTAACGCTCAATCTGTTTCATTTTCCCAAGTTACACAGCGCAATGTCGAATAATGAAAATAACAACATTATTCTATAATTTCCCTCATTAATTTGCGTTACGACGCAATGAACATTATGTTGCCTGGAAATAAACTATTTTAAGGAATTTAATTCGGTTCAGTTGATCCACCCTTTTAAAATTTACACCTTTTACGTTGGAATTTAACAATCATTATTTGCGGATGGTAAATATCTCGAGGGTGCAATGTGAAAATAACCAGTGGAAAAATATGTAAGTCTTCGAAAGGGATTAATTAAAACTAATAATCTAAAATTTATTACTGCTCTAACTTCACTTCACATTTTATTAGCTCCAAATTCACAACGGTTGGTCATTATAATTTATCAAAAAAATGATTAATAAAGTCGTTTCCACCGCCCGATGCCACAGTCTAATGTTACCTAATTTATTATTAAAACAGTCAGTCTGTTGTGATTATGCACTGCATTACTTCGTTAATTAAGAGGGTCTAATTATATCCTCTACAAACCTTGGAAAAAATTAATTCAAACCTCAAACCTTGCAGTTAGAATATAGACAACGTATTTCCAAGACCACTACTCAATTAATAATATTAAATTACACAGTAGAAATTAATACAGACTTATGTATTGTATGAAGTCTTCAACAAAAGTTGGATTCCACGTAATCGCAAAATACAGGCAATCAAATTTACGCGTTGGTATTGATTCCATAAAAAATCCCCAAAAAAACGTTTAAAAAATAATTTTCAAGCTTTTCTGAACTGTTGATTTTAAAAGTGGAGCGAGTCCATTCTTATTAGAAATTAACATACAATTTACGCTTTTCATCAATTCACAATAAATATCTTTTAAGATCAGTATAAATTGTCACTAGTAATTTATTTCAACAATGGTATTTATAGTGAGTTGATTTTGAAAGTGAGACAAGTTCACTCTAAATAACGATATCGTGGAAGCGCGACTATCTTGATTTATGACTAAAAAGGGGTAGGCTAAGTAGTTTTGGAAAAATAGTATTATCATGTTTAAATGGGAAAAATAGGTCTATTATTGAAGAAAAATTCATCATGAATACTTTGAAAATCTGCACCATCTAACTAAACTGAGAAATATAATTATATGCATGCAAGTTATTACTTAATATTTTTTCCTATTTTATCTACTTTGCTCTATAAAATAAAATTTATTTTTGGTTTATTATAGCTTTTGGAAAGAAGTATAAAATGTTGAAATACAATGAATAAATAACTAAATAAGACATTTAATTTTTTGTTATTATAATTATATTCCATTCGAAGAAAACCAACTTTTCAGCAAATCATTGCTTTTGAAAGTAAGGCAAGACCATTGGCGCATACCAAAACCATGATTTTTTCACCTAACACAGCTAACGAATATTGCATATTAAATTTTGTTACGGTCACTTTAACACACCAGGTCAATGTCACAAGATCTCGCCTTTTGAGAAAAATTTCAGTCAAAAACTCGCGCCAATTATCCAACGGAAGCGACGAAGTGTTTCATCTAATTTGGTTGTTGTTAACATGGAGGTTATAAAAGAAGCGGACGCCATATGTTCGCTCTCTTCTACTCTTATCGCCCTACTCTTAGCTTAGCTCGTTGGCAGCGAAAAATAGCTCCAAAGTTTTGTTTGGAGTTTAAAATTAAAAACCAATGCGTGGTACTGTGAGTACCCAAATATTCAAGTAGACTCGCAGTAATTATTTGGCTGGTTAAAAGTTGTACTCTGGTGATAAGTAAAAGTGCTTCGTGTATAGTGTTGCACTTTTCGGATGGTTTTTACGACCCTGCAATAGTGATTATAGTGGCATTCGGAAAAGCATTTGAGCCAATACAGTCCTGATTATCTCGAAGGATCGATCGGTCTATACAGAAATGGCAGTACCTGCGTAATGACAGTATCCTTCGTAGACACAATGAGAACATGTCTTAAAAGTCATCTAAAAAATGGAACACTATATGAGAAAACGTAGCGCGATGTTATCCGCACGAGGAATCTGGAGCTGCTGTCCACCGTAAGCACAGGGGTGGAGCTGCACACGACCAATTACATAATTATTTCCATTTGTGATTATTTATAATTTGTTACACCTATAAGCACATAGTAAAGGGCCCTTGGATGGTTGTAATTTCTTTTTATAATTGGATAAATGTACCATTTTCAATTTTACTCGCTTCATTTTGTCTTATCACTGTAAATTACAATTCGGTGGCGCTCAATGGAAGAGCATCATCCCTCGAGAAAAATTAAAAAAAGACATACGACTCAAACCCTCGCCGGCTAGTTGTCAGGCTACCAAAATCGTCCCGGACTCCGCGGTAGCGAAGTCCGGTTTCAATTTACTGCTTAACAATATTTTTAAGAGCGCCCCACGAAATGGTGGGGGTTTGACAATTTTATTCCACAGTCCAAATGTTTCTAAGCTAAGAAAGTGTAATAATTTTTCTGCTTCATAGATGGCCCGACAATACCAAATGAAACATCAAATCTATTTTTAGAATTTCTGGGATAGGAGCAAGGCTTCTAAACACTTATATTGTAACGGAAGGTTACCGCATACCCATCAGAAACAAAATAGCAAGGTCAAGGCCAATGATTACATTTTGCCGCGAAGTTTTGACGGGCTTCTGATTCTGGAACGTCATCTCGTTGATAATGGCAACACTTTTCACAACCTTGGGGACCTACCTTTTCTTAACCTAAAAAGTTTTTAGACTTTTACTGCGTTGTTATAAGATATAAGAACTTTAAAGGCTCTAATGTAGTTTACAAATAATCTAACCTGGGTCATCACGAAGTTTCAGGGATTTTTTTTTAAATTTTGTTTTTTTTTTTAAATACATGTTTTATAATAAATCGGCATTATTTCTCAACTACAACTATCTGACGGCCGACTTCCAACCTACTTCTATCTATATTCTATCTAAATTCCGCTGTAATTATAACAATTAAATGCGATTATCGTTAAACATCGGAACCACTTTTGTAGCTCATTTCGCGCCACGCCCAAATAGGCCCCCCTTAAACATATTCAAATGCAAACCATTTAAAATCTACCACTAACATAAAATGGCGTGCCCCACTTTCAAAATCAACGGCTCAAATAACGTTTACCCTTTTATAAAATAGTAAAACTTACTATTCAATCAATCAAAATGTGCTAAATTTAATTAAAATTCCAATTTTGAGTTTTCACAAATTTATGAAGCTTTTCAGTAACCCATGTGTGATAACTTTTTAGAATGTTGGGGTTGAAGTAACACACCAATTTTGACTAGACTTTTATTTAATGATGGAAAAGTATTTACACGATAATGGCACAAATTAACACGTGTGAATCGACTGATTCGGTTAAAGGATTCGGACGGACTCTCCTGAAGCTCACTGAAAATTTTGTATTTATGCAAGCTTCAGGGAGGTCGGGTTGTACGGTCTAAAGGGTCGATTTCCGGTAATGTCCAGTGCGGGTGGTACACTTACATATATCATCCGACATGTGTCATCTGACATGTGTAAGTGTCCGTGCTGGGCCGTATGTAGTTTGGCGTCAAGATTTGTTCCGGATCAGCTAAAAACGCTGGTGGTCGAAAAAGATCTCCGGACCACCACGAGTCGATCGGTGCCGCCACAACTTTAACTGTTAGCCTGAGAAATGAAACAGTACTGAATCGGTGAAAAAAAATAAAATCGAGTAATTCATTATTGTTCAAGTTTCCATTGTAAATGATCTTGTCGGTACAATTTCTGAATAATAGTAATTTTATAGACATCACATTCAGATTCTCCCGAAACGCTTTATAAGATGTTCCAACTGAAAGACTAGTTCGTTGAAATAACCGTGCTTTGAACTTTGGGAATATTTGCCGCTTTTAACACTATTGAATAAATTCGTTTCAGTTTTCAAAAAAACGCTGTAATTAGTTCATTGGTTGTTACTTTTTAAATTCAACAATTTCACAGGTCTAGCAAAAGAGTTAAGAGTTAACTTTCAACCATAAATAAACCCCCCTACAACAAATCTGTTCGAGGTTTTCATTACTAGCACCGCTGAACTTTCGAAAGTCGCACACACCGAAAGCTCCGGGAAAAATAGGGTTGAATAGCGGTCGGGGCGAGTCGCGTAGTTAGTCAAACAAGCCGAGTCTGGGTTTCAAAACCGTTACACTTAATCACAAACTGTCACCCATTTAATGCTTAATTACTGACCTATTTGTTTGCACATAGGTAGTTTACTTAATTACAAAATCATAGAAAAGTGGATGCATGCTTCTGCATACAATGATGCCCAACGTTTTAATCAAAAATCAAAACCTTGCCGTCATAGTAATCGAACATAGCCGCGTGTGTCTTATGATAGCTAGCGATTACACTATCAGTACGGCACACGCTGGGCTGCATTCAGTAACCATGTCATTTTCGCCCTATTGCGATTTCTTGATACTAAAAAAAGCACCAATAAATAAATACACAAAAAAATAGAGAAGTAAATTACCGGTCGAGATTCACGATGCCCTGCGGGGAACATGAAAAAATAACCGGGTTTATAGATAAGCAATACAAAGTGTTATTTGTCGTGAAAACTGTGCCCGGAAAAAAAAATTTTTGCAGATAAGTTCGCTTTAATTAACTAATTACGAAGGCGAACTTCCTTCAGCGAATTGCCGTTTTATCAAAACGCAACATCAATCAGGTGATTGCGTTATTAACACACCGGTTGTCACTCACAGGCAAATGAACCAAATGTATATTAGCTCGGAAAGATTTTTTCTAGCTAAGCAAGCGCGAAATGGGGAAAGAGAGGAATGAAAAATTAAAGCAAAATGAGAAAATTCAGAGCGGAAAAATATCGTTCTGGCGGGGCCTTTGGAGGTTCGCTGGTGATAAACAGATCAACGAACATTCCGAGGTCGGAGATGTAAAGCCTCCGGAGTTTTTCGAACCGTACGGAACGGTGGAAGAACAATGTAAACACATGCTTCGTAAAATTTAGACAACGCTAGTTTTTTTTTTATGCGCACCTTGTTCGTGTTTGTCTTAATGACAAATGTAAATAAATTATTCATTAATTTTCAGTGTGATATAGCATCTATAACACAGCTTAATTGCAAGGACGAGCCAGTTATTGCTTATTTCCGCTAAATAAAACTTTAACGGTTAATAGTAACGTATTTTAATGGAAAATCTTTATACTTACAACTAGCGAAGAAATGACAATTTACATCCTACGAAATTTTCAAGTACAGTGGAACTTCTCTAAGTCGGTTTCCAGGGACCGTCAAAACAATTCGAGTTAAGAAAACTCCGTAATACAGAAATTGCAGAAAATGGCTATTTGTGTGCAAATGTTCGGAACAAATATTAAAATAAGGTGAATGCATCTGTTGGTACTAGCCTTTAAACAGAATTTCGACATTACGGCAATCACATCAAATTGAAGAGTCTTTTAATATAAAGATTCATCAAAAATACCGTATTTTCATGTATCAAAATTTAAAAAAATATTTTGTCAAGAAATGAAAGTTTACCGGGTAAAGAGAGCAGATGCTACACGAGTATGAGCAAAACATCAAAGTAAAAGGTTGACATATAAGGTTTTGCTCTTATTTGTGTGAATAATGATATCCTTTAATCATGACCATTTAAAATTCCTACACAGTAAAAAATTTGAAAAAAAAGAGTATACAAAGCAAGGCTGTATCACGCACGACACATCCCGAATTAAAACCAAACTGTAGCGCAACCTGATGCAATTAGAACAATAACAATCACTTATAAGTCAAGTAGTACTTATGGGTCACGTGACACACAGCCCCTGAGGTATGCTTACAAACAAAGCCAATGTGCCATAATTGACACAGATTTGTTTATTGAGGGATAATAAATCAAGTATTAGTTGAAAAGGCTGCGGAATGAGTGCGTCACTCTAAGACGATATTTTCAATATTTTTATTTGACATTAAAAATTAAATTGAATAAAGAATTCTGATTTAGTCATTAGATAATGTTCCTTTAGAAGCGTGTTTGTCAAAAAGAACAAAACAAATTTTTTTACTGAAGCAAAATTAAGAAAAATATTGTGAAAATTTTCTGACATGAAGAATCAGTTGAGCTGGCTATTCAATTTTTATTGCCAATGAAATCAAAAGAAAAGTATATAAACACTTATCAAAGAGTGAAATTGATCAATATGTTTTTCTAACTGGAAAGTTTTTCTTTCTGAGACAACTGTCCAAGTTGATCTCCCACCATCCGGAGTTGTTTTGTTTTATTGTCCTGAACTTTATCTTTCCTTGTCACGTCGCTGGTGTATTTTTATAACGTCATGTTAGGGATTGCAATTCAAGTCGACAAGAAACACTGATAAAATTTTCATTAATTAATTAAACTTTTTATAACTTGCATCAAACTTCCATTACTTCTATACAAAATGTCTATGGATGGAAATTAATGCATTCGATGCAGCGCATAAACAGGTTAGAGTGGCTGCATAATGCAAGGCTCCAAATCGAATTTAATTAATTGAAGGACAAGGAATTCCATTGGTACCATTAGAATGTAGCGATTTAATTAAATAGTTTAAAACTTGCGGCATACCATCCGTTCGTAAATAATCTTTAATTAAAAAATAATTCCAAGCAAATTTCAGTTTGAGAACTTTCGTAAGATAATGTTTTAATTTACTTTTCGTGAAATTCTTTTAATAAGAATTTCACCGCGAAATGTGGGGGGTTTAATTTTTAATCGACTTTCCGGAAACTGTGCGTGCATTAGACGACTGCTTTTATAAATGATGCATGACAGCATATCGCGAACGCTTACCGGTGTTAGTTTATTCAATCTGCGGTTTTTAACTCGGTTTTTATCATTTTAACAAATTGTACCGAGCAGAGCGAAGGAAATTAAAGCGATCAAGAACATAGCTGGAGTTATTGTTTCAGATATTTAAACCGAAAAGCAGGAAACATGGACTGCGAGACGAAACACATTCAAATTTGTTGAGTGCATCACGTTTTTCATGTTAAACTTTATCACAAAAGAGTCTAATCAAGTCAGCTTTAATTTTAGATCCTGCGAATTTAATAACAAGGATAATGAACTCATTTCAACCATAAATCATGGATTTCAATAAAAATGTACGGAGATTACACACGAACTGCAAATGGACTTCTGGGAGAAGTTAGATTAGGTCCGCAGACGAAGTAGTGGTGATGGAAAATTGCGATAAGTAGATTAAAGAGTCGCTATGTTCGTAGACGGGCACATAAACGCAGAATTTATGAAGCTACTGAAAGTTACTGATTTTTTTTTGTGTAATCGTATAATTACAGAAATGAAGAGAATACAGGGAGATTTTAAAGGATTGACTTTTCCTGTCTACAGGTTGATTTATATTATGTTGTACTGTAAATAATATGTAATAGGAAGAGGTTAACATAAATATTAGCTCGGCTTCTACTTCTTCCAAGACCTGTTCTGCGGTTTCGTTTGCCAATTGTAAAAAGGTTACTGTTACGATTTATAATCACCATAAAAATAAGAAAGGAAAGTGCAATATTAATAAAGAGTCATCTTTTTCAAATCTTAATTTATAACTTTCAGTGCTGTAATGAATATTCCGTAACAGGTGTAAAGAATAGCCCTATTCTATGTTCAAAAATGGTCGCAGAATGTATGTATTCTGAAACAGTAGTATTGTTCGACCAGAGATTTAGTGCGTTTATGGCTTTACGCTTTAAATAGTTTACAATGGGCCCTTAACACACAATGAAAATTTGCTTACCTGCAGATATTTATGTAAAGCAACACATCAAATTTATAATTTACAGGCACGCACCGCTTCTTGTATTTTCATTGTGTGTTAAGGGCCCATTGTAAGCTACTTAAAGCGCCCATTGTAGGCTACTTAAAGCGTGAAGTCATAAACACACTAAATGTCTGGTCGAACAATAGAGAAAAATACTTTCGAACTTGTTAGAAAAAATCGAATTTTTCCCAACTCAAATTTAGTATCGAACAAACATTAATAGGAAAAAAATATTTGAAGTAAGTCTCATTTTGAAGACGTTTCGATGCGTTAACATATAAATTCGATTTGATTTTTATCAATCGAGCGAGATAGGTACGCGATTTCCAAGCAGTAAAACGGTCTGAATTGCGTTTAAGATTATAAGGGTTTATTTAACCGGAAGTGCCACTACTTGGAGATAATGGTGATGCGGTGCTTTTTCTTCGCATCGTCAAATAACGGATTGAGGTACTTTCGTCGCGAGTACAAAACTTCTAGACAGACAGATAGTTTAGATCCGCGTAAAACATCTTTTATGAGTTTTAATTAAAATTTTGTTGTTCATCATAAAAATGTAAGGACGAAAAATGAGACGTTAAACTTCCGCTCTAAATTTGATTGCGTTCTCGTTTTTTAAAATTAACTTGCCCAAATAACAGAGTGCATTTAATTTGTATAAATTCTCTGAAATCCATTACAGACATTTCCTTTCGCAGCCAGAAGGATATTGCGATATTAATTTTCTTTTATGAAAAATTAGTAAGTATGTAAACTTTTTCAATTATTTTTTAATTTTTACATTTAAAAAACAGCAACAAAGTTGATTTTAAATTACCTTTAGAATATCTAAAAAGTTTGAATTCTCGCTAGGTACCTAATCAAGGATAGAATCGTTGAAAGGTAGAAGAAAATGAATTTTGAATTGGAAAAACGATAATTTTCAGTTATCTGTTGTGTGAAATATTAAAAATGATTTACCTTGAAAATTTTACAAAATTACTATTTCAAGCTACGGCTCGAACGAGACTAGTGCAGTTTGAGACAACCCATTACACAAACATTTCAGGGTATAATGGATTCTCTAAAATGGAAAGTAGAGCTCAAATCACAAATCGTGTCCAGTTTTAGATAATCCATTATACAAACCTTTCAGGGAAAGGTCTATTGTGGAATGGGTTATCTAAAATCCACGACATAAATTTGTTTCAAAACGACCACCAACAGAAAACGTTCTTCAAGACGATTTTCCTGAAATACATTTTAAATAATCCTTAACCAAATGGAATGTTTTATGTTATTTAATTTGTGCAGCAGATACTAATCTAACTAAAAGGCTTGTTTAAGTTACACTATGTACATTTAATTAAAAGTGTATAATATGCTCGCTAATTTACAACCATTTATTCAGGAAGGCGGAGATAAAATTTGAATTCATCTGGACAATTATCAAAGAAGCTGATGCCATAAACTCAGCCATAAAAAGCAAACTAAACAATATTACGTGAAAAGATCGTGATGGGGTTGCTGAAACGTTGGCCCAGTTTAGAAAGGGAGGTAATGGCATGTGAAATGGGCGCTCGTACGTACAATGACCTTAAAAATATATGAAAAAGCGTTCATATAATGTAATGTGGTTGTTTCATAAAACAAAAGTACAAATCCAAAAAATGGGGGCGCAATTAGTAAAATTGATGTATAAAGGAATCCAATTCTGTGTTTTCTTCTTTTTTTTTGAAGCTTCAAGTCGTCGGATCTTAATCGATCGATATTGTCAATGCAGTAGATGTGGATGATAAATTCTGTAATGATAGTATTTATTTCTAATAATATGAAACGAATCTTATAATTGAGGGCCCATCCGGAAAAAGGGCCCATATCAAAAAATGGTATTTCAAGAAAAGCCAGTTTGAAAGTTTTGTTTGCTCCTATCTATCTACCAAGAATAGTTTGAACTACACAGCAAAGCATGTTTTGAGGAACAATACTTAAAAAAACAGTTTCTTGAAAAAAGTTGATGAAATAACTGATTTTTGTAAGAAAATTATTGAAATTATGAAAGTATGTTATGGGTCCTTTTTCCGCCTGATAGTTTTTTTGTTTCAAGAAATAGGTGGGTTAAAAATAAGGGAAAATAAAATAAACAAACATTTTAGTTGCTAAGCCATAACTCAGCACAGTGTTGCCATATTCACTTGAAAACTCTTGAGCATGTAGTTTAAAGTATGGCGGTTCGTTTAAAACGAACTCCACAATTAGTTTGAGAAGCGAGATGGGCAAATTTCACTTGTTGATGATCATAAAACTAATATACCTACTATCGTTCAATATTGTCATTAATTTATTTATTAAGTATCAAAAGTGTTTCAGCGTTTATTTGAGTTTCGTCTGAAGCCGTAAGTAAAACACCCGAGACATTTCATTTTTCTTTTTCAAAGTTGGACGGTCGCAGCGACTCAACAAAGCGAACCGAAAGATAAAACTTTCGATGATGATTATCGACAAATTCGACGACAGAAGGTCTAACAAATCCCTCTACACATAATCTGTCACAGGACAACAGTTATTTATTTTAGACAAAGAAAATTTTGTTTTCTTGAATTTCAACGTTTACTTTCTGTGTGGAAAACCGAATCAATTTAATATTCCGCCATTGTCTGGGGCAAACAATTCCGCAGAAGCGAACCTTGCCGTCCGCAAGACAGTTTTCGGTGATCAATTACAGAACTTGACACACATTTCAGCACGTCAACACTTAACTCCTCGTAACAATGCCGAACAATCGATCAAAAATTCAATAGTTTACAAAAACCAGTAAACTAGTGTACATATCTGACCTTTTGTAACGAAACTCGACGTTAAACATTAATTGATTTTCAACTCTTAATGTCACTGGAATAATACTAAAGAAGCCCTCTTTGTAGCACACCCCGTTTTCCCGATTTTCCAAAGAGCGCTTAAATTTAATATGTGACCCAATTTAAGCGCCCTAAACGTTTGAATAATTTTCTATTTCCGGTCCGCATAAACCAGCTGATGGGTTTTCAAGCTGTGCAATAGGATCACGATGAATACACATTTGGCTAGAAAAGCGAGTTATGGAAGCAACGAAGCAACAAATCGGTAACAGGATGCTGATACTTTGTGTGGCAGGTGAACTAGTGCATGCTTCACCGACCATCCAAACCAAAATGCACAAGTGAATTAATGCAATTTTAACAACAATTCACTTGTTTTAACTTTATCGAAAGGTTTGTATGCATTGTAATGAAAGATCATAATATAATACAAAATAAAGTTTATAAAACAAAAATAAAATTAACAAAATTACCTCAAATCGAGGATAAAAGGTCGTATATGACTTGCACATAATGGCTATTATTAACGAAGATAAGTGTTCCCAAATACATTTCGAAACTGTAAACATCTAAGTACATTATGTGCCCCTAAAATAGTGTATTACAATTTGACCTGTTTGGTGAAAATTAAATTTGAAGAACCAAATTTAGATTCGGAACGTCTGAGTAGTATAGCTATACGGGTTCGGAGTCACTTTACATAGGGAATTAACATGTGTTAAAATATGTCGTTTGGTGTAACGTGGGTTGCCTACTTCGCGGATGTTGCAGCATCCTTTGCGCTTACCCCCACTCCTTCCCCCTCTCTCTGTTGCAGGTTTATCGTGGATTATCGGAATTTATCGTGGATTCTCGTAATTTCGCGTGATTGATTAATCAATTTTGCGGATTCTTGGAATTTCGCCTGATTCATGTGTTAATGAGATCATTAACCTAATGAGTTATTAATGAGTCCTTTCAGTTTCAAGGTCACATAACGTCATCAAACGATTAGCTTAATGAGTCATTTCAAGGTCGACAGGTCCATTCATGCATGATGACGTCACCATGTAATTAGCTCAAGATCACCAGGTGCATTCATTCATAATTAACTTAATGATTAATTAATAACCTCTAAGCTTCAAGGTCATGAGGTGTATTCTTTCATGATGAGTAATAATTCATGATTTAATTGATTTCGCGAGATGCGCGCGCAGGAGTTGGTGAAAAAGAACACTGATAATATTACATAAATTTTTATTAAGATATTAATGCTAAATACATTACTAAATACGTTTGTTTGATAATGTTTGAAGTATAATCAACAATCGGTTACTTACATATCTAATTGGAACTTCAGAGATAACTTATTACAATCTCAAACCCTAAAGATGTTGCAGAGCATCCTCACTGTAACGCTTTACACCTATCAGCCATCCTTACAATCGTGTGATATCGGAAAATGTCAGTTATCAAAATAACTTGAATTTGTTGTATGTTAATAATGATAATGTTGAATTCCAGCTACATTAGTAATATAACTAATTACAAATATGCTCGTTAACCTCATTAACTCAATATCGAAAACATTTATTGAAATAACTCAAACAATATCCATTATTCATGTATGTTAATAGTCAAAAATAATAATTATGGGTGATGATAACAAAATGAAAAATTTTCCACTCATTAGTATGATGAGTCATTATGAATAACCCTGGTGGTCAAATTAGAAAGTAGCTCCGAACACAACCATATAAAAGGGAGCGTTGACAGAAATCACTTATTCAACAGTGTGTGTTACCAGTGTGAACAGTAGTATTTACATCGTTACAAAATGTCTGCTATCCAGCACAGTGGTGAAATAGTGAAAGTTTTAGAAGAGGCCATCCTGCATCATGACGACAGCGTGAATATTCAACATTTAATAACCACGGCACGGAAACATCTTCGTGCTTTACATACATTAGCACGTTGTGCTGGTGCAACTGTGGCGCAAAAACAAAGTGTTGTGTCAGCGAGCGGTAAAATTCGGTGTTTAATTATTAAATTGCAAAACCTGCAGCGCCAAGGTGCCGCTATAAGTCAACGAAAGGAGAAACGTAGTGATCGGGTAAGGTGGCAAGATATTGAAACGGCCTTCGCAAGCCGTATTCGAACCGGGATGATTGTAAATATAAAACATATCGATATCCAAGCATTCATGGTTGATGCCGAGATGTTGGCTAAAATTCGGGTTCAAAATGCTGTGAAAAAGGAGAATAATATAAAGGTTAATGCCATATTAACCTGCGAATATGTGATAATCAAAGATGGTGAAGAAGTGACGTCCACCAAACATTTCAACACGAAAAACACACCGATATGTGCGACAACAAACTTGACCGAGTGGTTTCTAACCGGTGTGAAAGAGCCGATTCTGCGAGACATGGAAGAATTTCAGGAAAAAGATTCAGGCTGGACGTTGCGCTCGATAGTCAACTTGATGTTGAATATCAATAAATATAACCCCATGCGTGCTGGAACGTATGTTGAACTTCCAGCTCAAATTAAAAAGAAGGAAGCATGCATCAATGTTCAAAACAATGATGTTCTATGCTTTAAGTGGGCCATCCTCTCTGCATTACACCCGGTGGCTCATGGTAATGCCCCACACCGTGTAACTAAGTATACACGGTATGAACATGAATTAAATTTTGAAGGTATCGAGTTCCCGATGATGCCCCGGGCAATACCAAAATTCGAACGGCAAAACAACATGTCTGTGAATGTGTACATTCTACATAAACACAAAAAGTCGTTTACGGTATCACCAACACACATAACTGGGTGTAAAAAAGATACACACGTCAATTTACTGCTCATCCAAGACAGTTATACTGATGAGGATGAGCAGTGTGATGATGAGTCACCAATTACATACCATTATGTATGGATTAAGAATCTTTCACGACTTGTCAGCACCCAGTTATCCAAACATGATAAAGCAAAACATATATGCGACCGATGCCTTCATTATTTTAATAGTGAAGTAAAACTCAATAGCCACCTTATCGATTGTGCGCAAAGAAATCAGTGTCGTGTTAATCTTCCAACCCAGAAGAACAATAAAGTGGTATTTAAAAACTTTAATTTTAAAGAGACAGTGCCATTTGTTATTTATGCTGATTGTGAGTGCTTTCTGAAGCGTACCGAGCAGGTAAATGTTTTTCAAAATTTAATTACATGATTTTAATCATTTATGTATTGTAACAGGATTCAACCAGCACAACCGAAGTGGTTCAAGTACACGAACCATTTAGTATTGGCTACTACGTAGCGTGTAGTTACGATGACACACGGTCATATTACAGAAGTCATCGCGGCGCAGAGCCTGCTAAATGGTTCGCTACTGAGCTGCAACGGTTAGCTGAAAATCTTGAACGTGTGTACGAGTCACCGGTACCCATGGAACCGCTCACACCCACCCAACAGGACTCATTCACCAAATCAACACAATGCCACATCTGTGAAGGACCGCTGCTAGCCGATAGGGTTCGTGACCACTGCCATCTGACGGGGCGGTATAGAGGTGCAGCACAGAATGTATGCAATCTGCAATACCAACCATCGCGTGTGATTCCGGTGGTATTTCACAATCTAAGCGGTTATGATGGACACCTTATAATAAAAGATGTGGCAACCTGCTTCGAGGGGCGTATCAACCTTCTGCCTCAGAATAAGGAGCGTTACATCTCATTTACAAAACATATCGATGGAAGTGATATATCTTTTCGATTCATAGACTCCTTCAAATTCATGGCGTCATCTCTAGACAAGTTGGCGTCATACATGCCTGATCTTGTGATTGTTCGAAAAGAATTCGCTACCATGAGCGATAATCATGTGACGCTCCTGAGGCGGAAGGGGGTCTTTCCATATGAATTTGTTGATTGTGTGGAGAAACTCGAAGTGAGTGAGTTACCAGATAAGACTCAATTTTTTAGCAACCTGAATGGTTCTGATATCTCAGATGCTGATTATGAGCATGCTAAAAGCGTCTGGACTCACTTCAACATCAGGTGCTTGGGTGAGTATTCAGATCTATATCTGAAAACAGATGTATTGCTGCTAGCCGACGTTTTCGAAAACTTTAGGCGTAATTGCAGGGATACATACCAGCTCGATCCGGCTCACTATCATACAGTGCCCGGCTTCACTTGGGATGCTATGTTAAAGTATTCAAAGATCGAGCTGGAACTGTTGACGGATATAGATATGGTCATGTTCGTTGAGCGTGGAATTAGAGGCGGTTTAAGCCAATGTAGTAATCGCTACGCCCACGCGAACAACAAGTATATGGCGGATTACAATCCAAACGAGGACACCAAGTACCTGATGTACTTCGATGTCAACAATTTATATGGATGGGCAATGATACAACACCTCCCGACTGGTGGCTTCAGATGGGTTCCCACCAACACCAACTGGGACATCCCAAATGATTCACCTGTGGGGTATATCCTTGAGGTAGACTTGATGTACCCCGAGGAGTTACATGATACCCATAAAGATCTTCCTCTGTGCCCCGAGCAGGCTAAACCCCCCGGATCGAAACAACCGAAACTTCTGGCAACGCTACTGCCCAAATTGCGGTATGTAATACACTACCGCAATTTAAAGCAGGCTGTACAGAGTGGGTTACGAATCATGAAGATCCACAGAATCCTCAGTTTTAGCCAATCTCCATGGTTAAAAGGTTACATAGACCTTAACAGCGAGAAGAGGAAGAACGCCAAAAACGAATTTGAAAAAAACCTTTTCAAATTGATGAATAATGCCGTTTTTGGAAAAACCATGGAGAATGTGCGCAAGAAAGTCGATGTGAAATTGGTGACTAAGTGGGAGGGTCGATATGGAGCTGAAGCTTTAATATCGAGACCGAACTTCCACAGTCATACAATTTTCGCGGAGAATCTTGTCGCAGTACAATTGGCTAGAACTGAGGTTCTTCTCAACAAACCCATCTATGTTGGTTTTTCGGTTCTAAACATATCAAAAACATGTGTATACAGCTTTCATTATGACTATATGGTGCGTGAGTTCGGTAATATGTGCAAGCTGCTATACACAGACACTGATAGTCTCATCTATCAGGTGCAGTGTCCAGACATATACAACATTATGAAACGTGACATAAGCTGCTTCGATACATCAGATTACGCCTGCGATAACCCTTATGGTATACCGCTACAAAATAAGAAAATCGTTGGTCTGATGAAAGATGAGTGTTGTGGTGAAGTGATGACTGAATTCGTAGGACTGCGCAGCAAGATGTATAGTATTCGTGTTAGTGGTGTAGACAGAGTGAAAAAGGCTAAAGGTGTAAAGGCTGCTGTTGTTAAGAACAGTATCACTTTTAATGACTATTTAAAGTGTTTGCAAGAGAATACAACAGCGCACAGATGGCAACACCTCTTCAGATCTCAACGTCATAAAGTGCAAACAGTTAAACAATTCAAATTAGCCTTAAGCCCCCATGACGATAAGCGTTGTTTACAACTACATACAACTGATACGTTGCCATGGGGGGATTATGGCATTCCTGTAACTGTTAATGACGTTGAGATTATGGACATTGAATAGACTATCACTGTGTAAATTAGTATAGTTTTTTTTTTTTTTTTTTATTTATTTATTTATTTATTTATTTATTTATTTTTTTAAATTTTTTTTTTATTTATTTATTTTTTTTTTTTAATATATTGTATATAATAACATTTATGTTTATGAAAATAATTTGTATCATATTTATTTATATTGTACATAGTGATACAAATTTATATGTTTGTATTATAATACTTTGTATCTTATTGTATATACTATTACACATAATTTGTTCTACATGCATTTACAATAAATGTTATACATTGTACAATAATTGTTTTATTAATGTACTGGTGTACACTAGTACATGATTTCAGAATTACTTCGATTTTCTAGCAGCTTGTGATACAATGAAGTGATGTATAGAATCAACCTGGTTCACATGATCATCTTCTTGATCACTTGGTGGTCCATTAGATGATATCATTTTTATAATAATATGTTGAAATTTAAAACTCCTATTTTTTCGAATCGGTTGATCTTGATTATAACGTTTCCGATGGCTGTTTGTTGAAATTACAATTTTTTCATAAGTTTCCAAATCGTTTTGTTTCACAAAATTCATATTGGGTGACTTCTTGAACAGCAACTCAATCAAACCTTCCGTTTTAGGATAACTTATATCACCCACAAGAATATGAGTAGTGGTAAAATTAATCGGTGTATCACCAATCATCAATCGGTCTCCTTCAAGCTTCCATACACCATATGTTGTATCTAATCCTCTCTTATTATCACCCATTAACCTCCCAAGGTACTGATTGAGGAAATCATCCTTTATACCATTATCCATCTCTTTACATTCATCAACCACAGGTTGCATTATTTCATGCAGTGCCGCCCTCTTAGTTGTAACCTTATTCACTTTAACCATTTTATGTTTTCGGCAAATCATTTTATCTAGAATGCCTGCTTGTTCACTCATCGCACTCCAAAACGATACTGCAGACCACTATTGATGCACAACCTTATAATATTAAATTATGAAACTCAGGATGCCAACTTAACTAATAGTATTCTGACTCAAAAAATTAGATTCTGACAGACAAATCTTATTGTGACTCTGAAAATTAGTGTATATCTCAGAGAATGTTTATTGTGACTCAGAAAAGCTTATTGTGACTCAGAAAAAGCTTATTGTGACTCAGAAAAAGCTTATTGTGACTCAGAAAAAGCTTATTGTGACTCAGAAAAAGCTTATTGTGAGTCATAAAATTAGTTTATGTCTCAGAGAATGTTTATTCTGACTCAGAAAAATAGTTTATGTCTCAGAAAAATCATATTCTGACTCAGAAAAAGCTTATTATGTTTCAGAAAAAGCTTATTCTGACTCAGAAAATTAGCTTATGTCTCAGAAAAAGCTTATTCTGACTCAGAAAAAGCTTATTATGTCTCAGAAAAATCATATTCTGACTTAGAAAATTAGATTCTAATTCAGTGAAATCATATTCCTATTTGAATTTATTATTTATATGTATTGTGCGGTACAATTAAATGTTTAATACAATCCAATGAATTATTATTTCAAGTGTATGTACAGTTTGAATTGTTATGAGCTAGCTATCAGAGGTCAGCTATCTTAAAAAGCATTTAAAAGAATGTATTTATATTCAATAAGTAAGATTGGTATAATTTTTGTAATAGATATTATTTGAGTTATTTCAATAAATGTTTTTTTTGATTTTTAGTTAATATCTTTAAGGAGCATATTTTGCAATTAGTTTTTTGAGTTATTGTGATAACTATCCCTTTTATATGGTTGTGTTCGGAGCTACTTTCTAATTTGACCACCAGGGCTATTCATAATGACTCATCATACTAATGAGTGGAAAATTTTTCATTTTGTTATCATCACCCATAATTATTATTTTTGACTATTAACATACATGAATAATGGATATTGTTTGAGTTATTTCAATAAATGTTTTCGATATTGAGTTAATGAGGTTAACGAGCATATTTGTAATTAGTTATATTACTAATGTAGCTGGAATTCAACATTATCATTATTAACATACAACAAATTCAAGTTATTTTGATAACTGACATTTTCCGATATCACACGATTGTAAGGATGGCTGATAGGTGTAAAGCGTTACAGTGAGGATGCTCTGCAACATCTTTAGGGTTTGAGATTGTAATAAGTTATCTCTGAAGTTCCAATTAGATATGTAAGTAACCGATTGTTGATTATACTTCAAACATTATCAAACAAACGTATTTAGTAATGTATTTAGCATTAATATCTTAATAAAAATTTATGTAATATTATCAGTGTTCTTTTTCACCAACTCCTGCGCGCGCATCTCGCGAAATCAATTAAATCATGAATTATTACTCATCATGAAAGAATACACCTCATGACCCTGAAGCTTAGAGGTCATTAATTAATCATTAAGTTAATTATGAATGAATGCACCTGGTGATCTTGAGCTAATTACATGGTGACGTCATCATGCATGAATGGACCTGTCGACCTTGAAATGACTCATTAAGCTAATCGTTTGATGACGTTATGTGACCTTGAAACTGAAAGGACTCATTAATAACTCATTAGGTTAATGATCTCATTAACACATGAATCAGGCGAAATTCCAAGAATCCGCAAAATTGATTAATCAATCACGCGAAATTACGAGAATCCACGATAAATTCCGATAATCCACGATAAACCTGCAACAGAGAGAGGGGGAAGGAGTGGGGGTAAGCGCAAAGGATGCTGCAACATCCGCGAAGTAGGCAACCCACGTTACACCAAACGACATATTTTAACACATGTTAATTCCCTATGTAAAGTGACCCCGAACCCGTATAGCTATACTACTCGTCTGTTAAAGCAAACACTATCGAGTACAAAGAAGCTGATTGAAATTCCCTCTTGAAGTACAGTTGAGCTTTTCCTCTATAAATTCTAATATTTGCCGAAACATTTTCTCGGTATAACGTACGATACCGCAGCCGGCTCGATACTTGTGATTTGCTTTCGTTTCATTCCGACGAAATTTTATTTTTCCACCTTATGATTAATAAAAATTTTAATGGGCACGACCATTTTTAATTTAAAATGCCATTTTCATAACGTAAACCAGTTTAATACAATGTACAATTTTTTTTCGATTCTTGTATCCGCGACATTCAAGTTAGTTATCTGTATAAAATGTGAATGCCTGTTCATAACAGGCCACGTTTGAAAACTGCAAGCTGAAATTAACTGAAACTTTTCAAATTAACGCCGACACGTGTGTTCGTTTATTGCATCAACGCCGAAGTCTTCATAAATGTTTTTGCTGTGAACCCATCAAAACGATAATTGCATCAACAAAATAAATTTCAGCTTTTAGTGACAATTAGCACCACCATTTACTACACCCACGCTGATTATTGCAGAAAATAGCGGTTATTTTCACATTTGGTCGTCTCAACAGATACAGTGGAACCCCGTTTTTACGTCCCCGCATTTCATGTTTTCCCGTTATTTACGTCTAATCTTTGCAATTCCGTTTCATTTTAATGTAGATAATACCCGGCTTTACGTTTATTTTTCCCGCAATTTACGTTGGAAATATTTAAAATGCAGATATTAAATTTATTAAAATTAAAAATTTCATTTATTTTAGCACATTCGATAGAAATCATTGAAATGAATATGTTAGCAGTTTTTAGACACGTCCGTACTTTGCAAAGTTTCGTGATAGTAATTAGGTGGACAAACAGTGAAAGAACACGTGAGCTCAAGCGTTTCGCTCGTGCGTAATTTTGATATACCACTTTGGCTACAATAATAAAGAATCATGAATCAATTAAAACAAGTGCCATACAATGTCGTCCCATGGAAAAAAACGCATGCACAAAGGAATTTCAAAGTACGAAGAAATTATAGTATTGCAAGAAACCTATAAACACGAGAAATAAATTTACACCAAACTAATTTGTATGATTTTTTAAAGAAAAAATTTCATTGTCCTTAATTTACGTTTTCCCTCCATTTACGTTTTTTTTTCGATCCTTTCAGTAACGTAAAAACGGGGTTTCACTGTATGTAAATCCCGAACTTTGCTTTTAAAAATCAGCTCTTCTTCAGTGAGGCTATGTAAGGATCTCTGAAGGAAGTTAACTTTTCCTGTTTTCTAAAACGCTGGGTTGATTCCAAAGTTTTAAAAGACAGGTAAGACCTAGCAAACCTAGTGGAAATACAATATACAATACAATAGCGATTATCCGACCTAAAACAATTCTCTGCGCCGTGCAATAATTGACCTGATTTCAAGAGTTATAGGTAAAAAATTCGTTTGGACATTTAAAATCTTAGAATTTAAAAATTAACTTCAAACACAATTGTTCCTTTATCCAGACGATTCTAGACTGTAACGACGTTTAACAAATCTCTTTTTTCACGCGCGAAGCACTTAATCGAGCTTTTAGCTTACATCTTGATTACAATACATACAAGACCGATTCCACCCCTTCATCATCACTCATTGTAGCCGAAAGAATATCAAACTACGCCGGAAAAAACTGTTTACGAGTGACTTGATAATGGGAAAAATACAAACAAGAGCGAAATTTAAAACATTGTGGCAATGACTTGCAAACTTCGGACGCAAAATAAACTGAAAACTACCACGCCCTTTTCACTTCAATTTTTACTTTAATGTAACGATTATTTACAAAATTAGATATCACGGTGATGCCACTGTGATAAAGTTATTTTGCGGGTCGGTCGAACGTCCCGACGCATCGGTTTCTTTGATTGGAATCGTGACGTTCCCGCAAATCCCGCTTTCATGGAAACTTATTTCAAATGTCACTTTATCAAAACTGACAACCGCAATCTTCGGCTACAAAAAGTTTAAGCCGTATCATGTGTAAAGGGAATTTTTATTTGTTCAGAGAATTTTCTTACGTTTACTCGTACTTTTTAAAAAAATTTATTAAAAAACTCATATGTCGCAGGTTTAATGCAAATTCAGTTGTTTTATAAAACGCCTATAGTCTGTTTTTAAACCGAGATGAACGTTATAGAAGGCTATGAAATATTTTTGTTTTAGTTTATGTTGGTAGTAACAATACTAGCGTTTCACATCTGATAGTTTAAGGTTATATTAAGCAGACAGTAAGTAAATTCAACTTAATGATCACGAATACACATCTTTTTCATTTTATGAAAGATTTTAATTAGCAAAGTTGACTCGATATCAGTGGCCTCTCTCGGCCTTCTTGTTTACTTTTTAGTTGTGTCACCATGTTTACTCAGCGATTTGTTTACTGTTACAGCACGACTGTATAGGTGATACATCCTTAAACAACAATTAGGGCAATTCTGATCATTCAAAAATCATAACATGCGTGCAGTTGAAAGTAAAAATCAAATGTACCTAACGTACGTTTGAGGGATCCGTTATAGATGACGTAGGTAATTATGAGATTTTGAGGTTACACGTTGTAACAGGTTGGTACATGTAATAAATTAATTAAAAAAATATTCTTTAAAAGATAATTCAATTTCTGTCTAAACAGTTGAGTGCGATGAACGCGATCATTGTATACTAAATGGTAATTGATGCTGATGGTGAGGGGTTGTCGACCTTCGTCCCTACCACCACCATACAAGCTCTCAACCCCACCTCAAATCATCCCGTTTCACTGCCGGACCCTTTACCAATACAAATTAAATAAAACAATAATTTTACGGCCTATACAATAATTGTTTTCAAAATAAACTACAGCACACCAACAAATTAATTAGTTTAATTTTTCTTTAATTGAAATTTTTACGTTGGTGTTATTAAATGAAAATTTGTGGAATCTCTCATGAAAATGTAGGCGATTAAGAAATCCTATCCTAGACTCATCGCTTGCGCAATCCTCCGCTTTCCTTAATCGCTGCAGCAGCTGGTTATTGGTAGTGTCCACTTTTCATAAATTCACCGGATCGACCATTGCTTCAAAATTTGCGGACTAAAATAATGAGTTTATTTTCTATCAAATACAAATTGAAAAAAAAAAAAACTTTCAGTATTATCTCAATGGAAACAGCTTTTGTTGAGCGAAACTTTCGGGTAATATACTGCCTGCGGTAAAATATCGTTGTCTTCATTATTTAGTGTTAGGCTTCGTAGACAATAGGGATTCGCGTAACGTGTCACAGTACGTTTGGCAAAATAATATGTTAAGGCAGAGTGAATTAAATGGTTTTAGCGCTGAAGTGTTAAAACTGTTTAAGTCACCTTCATGATACGAAGCGCCAGGATAGCACTCCTTTGTTCGAAAATCAACTGTAAGTCCAGCAGATGCAAAATTTTGTTGAGATAAGTACATAAAAATAGAAATACAGTAGATGCCTCTTAATCGGCACAGCAGTTCGTGACTAAATTGAGTGTTGATTATTTAAAAACTATTTTCATCACCAAATTGTGATTTTGTTTCCGTTTTCCGAAGACTAAAATTGCATATTTAACCACAAAAGATTATGTCAATTTAATCCCTTATTAGAGGGATTAAAATTATGCCTGTTTTATGGTTTTTCAAAGCTCAAATTTCGTTTAAATATTTTTTTTATAATAAATAAATGCAACCTACATTTTCCCCTTAATACTCCTAGACGTGTTCTGAAAATACATTTAATGATACAATATTTGCATTGTCTAACGCTTTTGGAGGTCAATTAAAATCGTCGTTGTCCATAATCGCTGACAAATTATAAACATTGTAAACCCATCACACCTGAAGTTTTGACATTAGTTGTATCAATGGTATCTTGAAAAATGATACAATTGAATGTTTTTTTGACCAGTGAACCGACTAACCGGCATCTACTGTATTGATGCAGACGGAAAAGACGGTAGAAATCACAAGCCAAAGGGAAGAACTTCATCAAAACCCGTAACCCGGAAAGACAGGCGTCGTTAAACTTATTTCAACAGCACGATTCACTAACTTGACAGAACTAACAATTGAATTTATCTGGCCATTTGAATTCTTGTTACAAACCAACAACTGTTTCACGTTATTCAAGCTGCTGCCGGAAAAAATTTTCCTTAATCGAAGTTATTAAAAATTATAGATTTTAAACTTTTCCCGTTGGTTGCGTTTTCAGCGAACACAAGCACAAATAAATTAAAAAAGTTCCACTTTTAAAAAGTTACAATGAAATGTATTTGAAGTGTCTCTGAATGCATTTAAGCAAATAAAAAAAGTCAAGTTTTTCGCCAATTTCTTTATTCCCGTTGCATTCATTCGGAATCGACAACTGTTCACACGAAAAGCTACCCAAAAATAACAAGACAGCTGAAAGAAAATTCGATATTTCAACTGAATGTCCTGAAACGCTTTTAATAACAATAAGAAGATAATAAACGAATGTGTAGCAAAACGCTATAAGAAACACATTGTTACACAAAGAATGGCGGCACAGCACAAAAGAAAATCACCCAATTCTGTGGGTTTTTCTTTTGTAGGATAAGCTATCCGTCAACGCACAAATCGCTCTATTATAAATTATCACCAGACGGTAATTAAAACCTTATTAAAATGCAACGGCAGCGCGCAGAAAAAAAACAGCTTTTGATTGATGCCTTCATCAGTCGTCTAAAAATAAAGCAATAAGTTACTTGTGGTTCGCGATTAAGGACCAGCTTTTGCGTTTCGCCGGAAAATTAGAAAATATTCCTGAAAGCACCTTTCATGTTTCGCTTCTTTCTGCTGAAATGAAAGGGGGAAAGCATAAAACGGAATTAAAATGCTGTAAACATACATTTCTATTAAAATTAAAATAATGTAAAAATGTCGTGACTTTGTGTTTTTAACATCTTTCAGTCACGACATAAAATGCGATTTCAGTGCGAAAGTAAGGTTTGTGGCCGATCTCCAGCAGATTCATGAAAAAATTAAATTCAGAAATTTTTCAGCTTATAAATGGTCCGGCAATGAAACGGGATGATATGCCCATTTTACACCTAAATTAACGTTTGATCAGTTGTGCATTACTTGATATGGTTTCTATAACTTGCAGTACTCAGAATCTCTCAAAACTATACAGATTTTACAGCATTTTGCATCCAAATATATAAAGTTCAGCAAAAACTAGACATATCCCAAGTAAAATTAAAATTGGGCAAAAACGCTTTTCTCAAAACTTGTTAAAATGGACATGTCTGCTTTTGCATGAACCCTCCTCGCTTAATATACAGAGTATTTCATAATTGCACAGGAAAATATAATAAGCAATTTTATGTAACAATAAAACGTTTATGATTCAATAGGCTCTTATTTTGATTTCAACACTTGTTTTTTTTTGTTTTCATTTATGTGCTAACGGCTTAGCCTATTTAAATTTTCTTCAGAATTTGACCTCACCCGTACATTGTTTCGTTGAATCGTTAATTCGTCTCAAATGGTTGAATTAAGAAAAATCATAACTGCGAGGCCAATTTTCGCACATCAATGCAACCAAAAGAAACGGATGTTGAAATCAAAATACTAACCTACTAAATCGTAAACGTTTTAGCTGAAATTGGCATCTTTTGTTTTTTGTTTATATTTGTTCCATGCAATTACCAAACACCCTATATTTGAAATGAACGTGCGAATGCACAGATTGAAAGATCAGCCAAATAGTGGAAGGAAGGAAGTTGAGAGGCAGTGTTTGGATGAAGCGAAAATGAAGGAAACATGTTTGTTATGTGGAAACGACAAAAGTATAAAAGTGAAGGAAGCGAATTGTACATTCAAGCGATGGTGCATTTTTTATTTACATTGTAACGCTGAACAACATCTTTAAAAATGATTAATAACGATACGTCACGTCGGAGAGTGTAAATAGATAACAAGACTCAGAGGAATAGAAAGTTATTACAAGTTTTTCGTCTTGCATCGTTTTTCGAATTATGTTCGAATATTACGAAATCTAAACAGAAACGGTTTCCAATAAAAGGTTTCTCATCATTTTATCACCTTCTGTAAACAATACATTACGCCCTAAGTAATTGAACGCGTTGATTTATTACTATTCCTTTTTTAACAAAATCTCAATTCAGCTTTTATTTAATTTAATCAGTTATCGATCGGTGAAAACGCACTCTTCCAATAACTGCCCGTTACTTTGTCGATTCCGGTTCGACCGAGGACGATAAGTTGCTTTGAATAATTAAGCTGAAATTTGATTTAAATGTGCATAATTTGCTATTACACCGATTTCAGTCATAATTGAGCTTTAATCAGATTTAACTGCGATAATAGAGAAACTATATAGCCAATGATTACGATACCAATTTACATTAAATCTGATTCATTATCAACATATAGAATAGGTAAATTTGCGGATGTTGTCAACGAAATATGTTAATTTGTGGAAAACAAAAAAACCCACAAAAGCGACATTCGACAATTTGTTCTTTCTTGTGTTAGTGTGTGACCGATAACAAATGCGACACTTCCTTTTGCTTTATAAAGGTGCGAATAATCAGCCCACGCCCTTTCCACCAGGGAAATTATAACAAACCTTGAAAATATTTAACCAGCAAATTTTCCGATGCGAACCGATGTTCGACAACCGCCGGGACTAAAGCTCAAATGAAGCAAAAAACGTGACAAGTTGATGATGTGATGTTTCATTTCGTCGTCTGCGAACTTTTCGACATAAAAAACTTTTAATAGAATAAGTGCGTCGTGTGTATGTTATGCCATAAAGGTGGAAAATTACTTTCGTTCGGAGTTAACGTGCGATGAAAGCTCTGCGAAGAATGCGTGCGGCCCATCAAATTATTTTACTGGAAAAGAAAAATTTCAAATTCCATAGCAATTTTCAGCTCTAAAACTTTCCCAATTGTATTTCAATAACGATCAGATGCATTTCAGAATGTATCAATTGCAATTCAAACTAGTAAATTGCATATCAGAAAACGTCTATTGTAATTCAGATTAGTTAACTGTATATCAGAAAGTATTGATTGTAATTCAGTTTTCAGAATATGTCAATAATTGTACATTGTATTGGTAAATTATAATTCAGATTAGTCAATTGTATTTTAGATTAGTCAACTGTAACTTAGAATAGTCAGCTTCAATTTCAGCTTAGTACATATATTAGAAAGTATTGATTGTAATTCAGATTAGTCAATAATTGTGTTTCAAAAGACGTCAAAATTGTAGTTTCGATCAGTAGTAGTAGTAATACTTATTGTATATTAGATTAGTTAATTGTATATCAGAAAGTATTGGCTGTAATTCAGATTAGTCAATAATTGTATTTTAGAAGAAGTCAATTGTACTTGGATCAGTTAAGTAATTGTAATTCAGATTAGTCAATTGTATTTTAGATTAGTCAACTGTAATTTAGAATAGTTGGCTTGAATTTCAGATTAGTTAATCATATATCAGATTAGTTATGTATTTCAGAAGACGTTAATTGTACTTCGAATTAGTTCATTGTAATTCAGATTAGTTAAATTCTATTCAAACAACGTCAAATGCATTTCGACAGATGATGCAAATGGTAATTCAAAAAGCTCCAAAGAAAATAAACGCTTGCTTCTTTACATTTTGTAAAAAAAAATTAAAATACAATTAACCTTTTAAGATACAATTGATGCTTTCTAAATAATTGATCGACGTTTTCTGATATACAATTTATACTAACCTGAATTGAAATTTATTGATGCTTTCTGAATTATAATTGACGTTTTCTGAAATACAATACTGGAAAAGGCGAAGATCGCAATATTAAATTGAAACCTTCATTTCATCCGAATAAAAAACAGCGAATTAATTAACATACAGAATTTTTCAGGTGAATGTTTGGTACGAATCGGCCTTATGTTCTTAATATTTTTCCTGCTGGAGACAAATCATTTTGTTGCCAAACGGAAACTGTCAAATTGAATGTCCGGTGTTTGAGTGGAGATTGTTTGCGGTTGTTGTTTCCAGCTGATATATCTCTACCTGCAACATTTATGACAAAAATATAAACGTCACTTCAAATTTGCAAAATTGCGATATTCTATTAGCATCGTGATTGAAATAATTTCGCCACAACGTAAATTGGAGGCGAATATACGTTACTAAAATTAAAAGTAGCATCTTTGATGACTTTGCGGAAAAAGACAATCTTATTAATTTGCTTAGGGCCTGTTGTTCAGTCACCGTTTAAATAAATATATGTATAAACTTGAGAAAAAAAACTGTGCAATTGTGTTGGCAATGATGAAAATTACAATCTTCATTTCATAACCCCACTTGTTCATGGGTGTCAATTTGAAACATAAAAAAGAATACCTACATACTTTGACACATGAATACGTGGAATTATGAGGTGAAGTTGACAATAATTAAATCAGACGTAAATTTATATCGAAATGGCGAACAACCCATCATTTTCGAATAAATAATTAAATATGCACAATACAATAATGACACAAGCTAAAGCCTTCGTGAAATTCATCTCTTTACAATAATTTTAGTAAAAAAATAAAATTTTCGGGATCAGGTTGGAAATTAGATCGCTGAAAAATGCGACGAGCAAATTCACAATATTTTAATTAAAACAAAATTGAAAACACAAGCGGCGGTATTTCAAACATTTCTGAAAACCTTGTGCCGTAATCGCATTAAATTAGTCGCCAGCGAAAAAACTCTACACAAAAAATCCAGATACGAACGACATAAATTATATTAATGCGATTGCAAAATACCGCATGGAAGCCGTCATTCGATTCAACACGTTCATAATTTAAAAAATTAGAACAGGAAGGTGCCACATGGCAATCTGTAACATTTCCGAACAAATTCCCGAGGAAATTTAATAAAAACGGATGTAACTTGTTTAGAGTGAGAAATGTCGCGACAGTTTTGGTTTACTGCATCGCTGTAACTTGATCATCGTCTCGTGGCGCATTAATTATTTTGGAAACTTACCGAACAAATTTAAACATCAGAATTAGGTAATTGCCGAAGCCTAGATTTTCGTCAGCGATGTCCGAAATGTGTTCAAGATATTAACCAATTAGTGCCGTTAAACTTCACATAAAGTACAAGTTTCGCAAAGGAGATTATCAACTGTAGCGAAGTAGTACTTACCTGAAGACTACTGCGAGCTTTCCCACATACTCCCTTCCCTGAACCACAATATAATACCTCAGTGGTATTATGAATTTCATGAAATTTCAGTTGATAAATTATTTATATTTTAAGTACAGAGCAATTCAAATTCAAAGAAATTCAATTAAGAAAAAAATAATGCAGTATAATTATATTTAATTCTTTGTACAACATCAAGTACAACATTTAAATTTTATTATATACATAAGTAAACTTACATTTTTGTGTGTCCTTTGTTTTCCACATACTTATTTAATGAATTTATGTTTATATAGCTTTAAAAATGATATCAGGCAGATGACGTCCGTTATTCTCAATACACTGCGTCAATCGAACCAGGAAGTTTCGTTTAACACGTTCGCTGCCCCCGACGCGTTTACGCGTTCGGATGGGTTTTAACTTTTCCTCGACCGCGTTATCGCGTTATTTTACACCTTCTTTTGTATGGATTCCCATTCGGTATGGCATTGAATACGAGACAATATTTTTGTCACAGGCATGACTTCATTAATAAAGCTGTGGTGGCACTTTTTCAAGTGTCCTACCAAAGTGGGTGGCAGCGAACGTGTTAACTCTTCTTGTCATGCCTCACGACACACTTGTTTTCTTGAGTAACGAGCCTCACTTCTATCTTTCGAAATGTGTAAACAAGCAGAACATGCGATATTCGAGCCCTAATAACCCCAGACAACTTTATTAGCGTCCCCTACATTCACAGCGTGCAAGTGTTTGGTGTGCACTATTGCGAGTTGGAATAGGTCCATGGTTTTTTGAAGAAAACGAACGGGCAGTTTTGGTGACTTCTGACCGTTATGTCTACATGATTCAAAAGTTTTTCCTGCCAACACTCAACGAGGTGGATGTGGGAGTTGGTTCCAGCAGGACGGTGTCGCGGCACACACAGCGCGAGTGTCAATGACTGTTTTTCGGCAACACTTCTTCGGACGAATCAACGATCGTCCTAGAATCCTGGTTCACCTGAAGAACAACATTCACCAAGCTGTCGCCAACGTACCCGTCGATATGCTGGAAAGAGTTCAACGGAATTTCCGAGTTCAATTAACGCAGTGTATTGAGAATAATGAACACCATCTGCCGGATATTATTTTTAAAACTATGTAAACATAAAATTTAAATGTTGTACTTGATGTTGTACAAAGAATTAAATATATACTGCATTACTTTTTTTTAAATTGAATTTCTAAATAAGCAAGTTGTTCTGCCCCACCCTGTATTTACTTGTTACTCATTTGTAAACGTCATTTATTAGAATTGTTTACTGTCAGTGAAAAGTGACCTTAGGCACTTATTTTATTAACCTTACAATTTTCAAATGTCAACAACGTTTCATTTTACCACAATTTATAGGCAAAGTTAAGGCCTTCTTAACCCCGTAACGAACATTGAAATATCTCATTTAGTTTAACTGTAAAAGATGGTAGAAGGGTACTCTTTTAGCGTGTTACGCCATTGTAACCGGCCACCCTAGAATAAAATTTTTGAGAGATTTTTTGTAGCACAGGGTATCTGCTAAAAACATAGCTTGCACAAATTTCAAGAAATATCTGGAGCCACTTATCAAGACGGAAGAATCGCTAGAAGTTTAAATGGCTGTAGCTCAAAAAGAATTATTCTCAGGAAGATGATTTTTATTTTAAATTGTGAAAAATTTACTGTACTTTAAAAAAAGGACCAAATGTTTTTTTTTGACAATTACTTCTTCAAAAAAAAAAAAAAAAATACGAGAAAACTAGAACAAGATCAGAAATTTCGCCGTTTGTCGCTCTGGCAAGGTCGAAAACTTGGCCTTTTTAATAGTGCCCCTATACATACAACATACCGAAAAATCGGAACTACCCGACCTTTTATCTATAGATGTACAGATTGACTGGACTATCGTTTGCACAAATAGCTATTGTATGTTCAAGGAAACCTATAATCGTTACATTACATTGCTTATCTGATCATTGCGATAGCTATCGGTAAGCATTTATTAGTTTATATTTACCTGATAATAAAAAACAACACAATTAAATGAACGTCATCTTAATCTGAATTAGTTGATTAATCTCTGAATTTATGAAAGAAGGCAAAATTAAATATCTTTGAACTTGATGTTGCAAGGTTGAAATAATTTCAACGACAAAAGTAACACTTGTCGTAAAGTTGTAACAAAAATGGAAGATTCCTTTTAATAATGTTACATGCCCATCTACGTCAAATATTACTGAAATATTAAAACGTAATGCAATAACGTACTGAAGGTTTCCCCTTAAGCGGGCTACACATGCTACGGTATACCTGTGCGGTTTGTCGTTCCGGTCTGTCGAATACGATTTACCGGATACAGAAGCGCATCCACACGATTACGGTTTTTTTGTCAGTTCTGTGTAAAAGCGATGGCGTCAACACACGATGCTTTAGCGGTAGTAGCATTACTATTATGTATGAAAAAGCGCCCTACACGCAAAATAAATCGTAAACAGTGGTGTAAAGATTGGTTGAAAGAAAGAGAGCGTTATTCACATGTAAATTTGACGCAGCGGTTAAGACTTGCGCCGAAATGGTCCATTCTATCACTTTCGAAAAAGTGAAATCTGAGTGATAATGGAGTTTTTAAACTACCCTAGCAATTTAAACAGTTAACCCCCATTCGATTTTTTTCAAAGGCCATTGAATACCACTTTCAGAAATATCGGCGATTATTTTATTTCAAAAATGAACACGGTATTATTCTGATAATACCATTCAAATTTTGATACTTTTTTTAAATTAATTACATTACATTCAACTGTACAAATTTAACAATAAAATCACTTCAGCTGCGTGTCGTATTTTTAATACATACAACTAATTATTATAATTTAACCAATAAATTCAATTCAGTGAAGGTACGGCAGCGTATTGTTTATGTAGATTATTTAACTTTACAGATTTGCGTTGTTGAGACCTATTGAGGATTTTTGTCTGTGTTGTAAAAATGTCGCTTTTGAAAAAACGAAATTTCGGTGACAATTGATAAACGAGCAATTTAGGGTTTACTGGAGAAAGTGATTTCGGTCCCTCATAAAATGTTAAAAGGAAAGAATTAAAGATCATTCACCATGTCGTGTTTTTTAAGGGTTAATTTATTGCAGGGTGACTTTCGAATAAACTAAATCTCGATGACACAACGTCAATTGTCAATGATAAACACATTTTTTTGGAGAAACTCGAGAAAGCGACTTTCAATTTCTGTGAAGGGTTCATTTATTGTGACTTGAAAAAACAAAATCTCAATGATAATAGTGTTGTTAAAATACACAAACAATTTAAACAGAAAGTGGCTTTGACCCTCCATAAAATGTTGAAGAAAAGAATGTTTTTCAGTTTTGGACACGTGCAACCAATTTCTTAAAGAAACGAGACGTGCGGGCGAGAGACCTTGTCTGCGGCAAATTTAAAAAAACTGAGACGACCGGATTGCTTTCCTATACACGGTCCGATATGCCTGTACGGTTTTATTTATCGAATGAAAATATCTATTTGCTGAGGCGACCTGTGCAGGCGGCCGGATCGTCACCGTTTAATCGTCCACACGTTCCGGTTTACCTGCACAGGCGCACCGGAGCGACAAACCGCACAGGTATACCGTAGCATGTGTAGCCCGCTTTAGGTAGAGCAACCAAGCTCACAATATGTGGGTCTATTAATATTTTATATTTAAAATATTATTTGGATCGAATTTTGCAAAGTTAAACGGAAATTACTAATTTATTGCATAATAAATAATTGGATTTGGAAATAATATTCGTTTAATTCGAAGCTCAGCTATTAGTTGTCACGCTGAAAGGCACTAATTATTGACCCTTTGTATTTGTTCTTACTGATAATTAATTTTATGCAAATTCGGCATTGCTGCTCCGCAATTAGAGAAGCATACCGTGCTCGGTTGTATGAATAATAAAAACAGAACTGCCTCAAAATCCTCACGTTGATTATTCAGCTTTAAACGCCCTTTAAAAACAAAAAAACTCAACGGACACTTTCCACCCACACGGAAAATGGTCACAAAAGAGATTCAAATGTCTAAAGTAATAATTTCTTCCGCTAAGAAAACGGAATATTTTGTAAATGAAAAAATTTTTGTCGGTTGGGTGAAAGTTGAAAAAGTTATATTTCGCTCGCGATTCCGCAGTTAGCCACGGATCCATTGATTTAACAAAAAAATCATTAATAACTTTTTCACGAAGAAAAACTTTTTGTTTGAGAATTTTTTTTGGAGTATTACAATAATTTTTAAAATGAAAAACTAAAACGATTTCATTCATTTCATAAAGTTGTTTTTATCGAAAATCAAACAAAATTTATCGGCAGCGAAACTATGTATAAAATTTTTGTAAATTGAAAAATCTCTTTGGCAAATATGCTGCAGGTAGGCTTAGCATTTTCCCTTTGATCCGTATCACTAGCAGGTTTACATCGAACGGCGTTTCATATATTATACGTTTATCTTCTGTTCACAGCAAAGTGTGTTTTTCTCTGCAATAAATACATACTTATTTATTTATTTATTTTTTACATTGCGACTGCAAACAATTCTTATCTCATGAACATTTCCATTCCGCATTTTTTTAAAACGAAAATTAAATCTGAAACAATAATGAAATATACCACTTCTATTTCTTACTTGAGGAATATAAAACAAACCGAACAGCGGCGAGACTAGAAAAGTTTTTTGATATGAATTCTTTATGAAACACTCGCCGAAACTTAAAATAATATCGTTGCTCGAGAGAAAACCCACTAAAGGTTTCGAAGTTTGCCTACACCCGAAAGCTTGTTTATATCCGGCGTACACTTTCAGAAGGTCTCTCCACTATGTCCATTATTAAGGAAGGTGCCAGGCACTGGCGGTCTGCGCAGTTATTTATAATGTAGTGCGGGCAAAACGCATCGATACAATCATCTTTCCACATTTCATCTAACAAATTAAACTAAAAGCTTAACGCAACGGTCGTTAAATTAATTAAACCGTAAATGGTTCCAAATGAAAAATATTTTCATACAGTAGTTTTCGATCGACAATAGAGCAATTAACGCATATGAATGTGCAAATAAATCGAGTGCTTAATGCCTACGCTGAGGCAATGACAATTATCGGTGTTGAATTGGTTTGTATTGGGACTGTTCACGAAAAGCTGAAATTCATAAATTAATTTGCTTGCTTGTAAGGGTTACAAGTTATAAGTACTACAAAGCACTTTTTCTACTGAAGTTTGGAAAAGAGCGATATTTCAATACTAATTTAAGCTAGGAAAAGTTCGACTTCTTTTAACAAGTGGGGAAATGTTATAAAGTTATAAATCAATATTGATTAGAATAAGATGACCCTTTATTAATATTGTGCTTACATGTACTATTTTCTATAGTAATTAGAAATCTTAACAATTAAAAAATAATAATAATTTTCACTTGTTACACAAATAGCTGTTAATAAATAAATAAAAATTGTGAAAACGTAAAATGCAAGTTTGTGGTTGCATACATTTCATGAAAAGCTCTACACATCAAAAGCGTACAAGTACCTCTTGCCTTATTGAAGTGGTTGATTCTCGGTTACCTCATTCATAACATGTTACAGATTTTAAGGATACACTCTAAGCAATCAATGCAACAAATAAAATAGGTGGTAATTTTAAATAAAGGCACAACCAATAATAAGATACAAATCCATATTTAAATAAAATCGTAATTTGAAAATTTAGTTGGAAGAAATTGCAATTATGTAATTCTAAAAAATGTCTACATTTCCGCTTTATATATAATTCTTGAAGTAATATTTTATTCTATGTAATTTATCATCAGCAATTACTAACAATTTAATTTTTTTTTGACTTATCCTTTCTAATATCCAAAAAACTTATTATTAACTATAAAATAACAATGTTATATTATATAATGAGGGATAAAAGTTAGTCATTTTTAACCTAAGATTAAATTCATTTCAGACTTCGGAAAACGAGAATAAAATCACAATTTAATCCCGAGAGGCAATAAAAAATGTATCTTTGGCAAACTTTCTATAAATATCAAGAAATGCAATGTAATCAATTTACTCGAGCTCGATTTTCTATAACTGGTGAACGAATCTGTAGGGATTGGGTTAAATAATAGAAGTATTATAAAAACAGTGCTACAGTGCCTTATACAGTTTTAGTAAAAACTATCACAAAATAATCATTTTTTAATGAACAATATACCGTTTTAATCGCCGTGCAATAATACATCACATAACAATAAAATGGTTTGGTTATTACAAAAAAGGTGATAACGACCCACATAAAATGAAATTGTCCACATAACTTTTTGCTATTTACTTTATAACCCGAGTGCTAGCAGTAAATTAAATTTATTGTACAGATATCAATATAGTTTTCCTAAATTTGACAATTTCATAACTCAAAAAGACCAATTTATGTCCGTATAACAGCTATTTATGTAACGAGTACATAATGCAACCCTAGTCACAAAACAAACTCATATGCAACTCAAACAATAATTTATGTTTTCCTCAATTAAAAAAGTGCAACATTTAATCCACAATTGTCTTGTCAGCTAAAATACTTGATTATTAATTAAATGAATTAAATATAAAAGGGGTTTTGGGTTGCACATTATCTGATTTTCAAATAGAGATGTCGCCGGAAATAGCTATTTATGTAACAAGTGCATAATATGGAACTTTATGGACAGAACCGGTTTATCGCAGATTATATACCTATAAGAGTTATGCAAGAGTTGCATACAAAGCTTTATGTAAAAGTGCTTTTTCTATTGCAACTAAGGCCGTTTTACATTGTTATTATCGGACTAGGGCATAAAGAGTCGCATTACGGATAAATCGTGGATTATAATACAATCAAACATAAAATGTGTTCTTTGGAGTCAAAACAAATACCAATGTGCGTTGTTACATTTACTAAATACCACACCCCCATTTTGTCCTACGTTCACGTTTTCTGTTATAATGGCCATTAAAAGAGACCCTTCGGATATAACTTAAGCAACGATGCACGCGCAAAGAAACGGGAGGGGGTATTCTACATAGCCAAAGGGTGCGATTTAGGAGTTTAAACATTTTTTTTTAAATTTCGTGATAAAAGCTCGATTCCGTTATGATCAAGATAACGTGAGCTGGCACAAAAGCCGCATAGTGCATCAAAAAACGGCGCAGCCATCGTGGCCAGTGATAGGAGCTGAAAGTAAAACTCTAGGAGCAGGCGCGCTTATATTGACCCACCGGTTTCTACATACCTTATCGTTTTAAAAGCTAAATATTTACATCATTTTAATTAATCGACTCATTGTCGAACCGAACAATTGATTCCCATCAAGTGAAGGAACGATGTTCACGCCGTTCAAATAAAATTACCTTCATCTAATTAGGTGCCAACGTGTCCATTGAACAAATCACAGTGTTTCAATGTGCCCGAAATTAGAACATAATTACATTAGCCCCGAACTAAAATTAGACGAGGTGATCAGAAATTCAAATGCAAACATTTTATAAGGAAGAACAAAGACGAGTTAACACCCCCCACGTCCCAATTTAATCTCGCATTAAGTTTTGTGATATGCTTGAACGATAAAGCTTATCGAAAACTTAATGAAATAATAAAATTGTTCGAAGGAGCGGTTGATTAAATTAGCGAAGGAATCCGCCAACAAACAGGTATGGTATGGTTTATTTAATTTTTATCCACACTGGGAAACGATGCGTGTAGCTGTTACCACGCGAAGATTAATGAAACGACTAATTTACATTTTTATCGCTCCCTTAAGATGGCGCACATGTGGATAGTTATTACACTATCTGAAAGTGCACCTGAGACCTAAATTGACTTGTGACCTTTTTATTTCCAGAGACAATTTTTAGGTGTTGAACTGGCAACGACGACCTACATTTTCGCTGAACCTCACCACCAATATTTACCAAGGGCTAAATCCCTTATTCGCCCAAATAATTGCAAATAACGGCCGAGATTAATTTATGGAAATCAAGAAACTGGCAACTTCAGCTGACTTACAGCTTCCGTGCATTTTGTCCATTTTTTTTCATTGTCACGGGAATTTAAAAATAATTGAAAAGCTTATTGTTTGTCGAGTTTTATCAACAAATTATTTAAAAGCAAAACATTGATGAGCAACACAACTCTGTTTTACAGCCAATTACGGCTTTTAATCAGAGCTTTATTAAGAGATGTTTTACTAGTAGTACAGCATTTAATCGCGGAAGAGGCTTAGATGAGGTCATCGTGACCCGACGCAAATAGGGAACGAGGCATTCTACGTCAAGCGACCCTAACATGACTTTGGGTTGTTGGTCACAAAGTAAAGAGTTGGCAAACAACCCTTCCTCAATTACGGTTATATAGAGTACTAAATTTGTTTTTTAACGAACCCAGAATTTTCTTGAAGATTGTCCTGTTCTTCGGTTGTAAGTTTTACGTTTTGCTCAACAAGTTTATTAATAAAAGTAACATAAATTGCAAACAGCCTTAAAACAGATTCAGGTTCGAATTAGATTTGTGGATCTTTGAGACGCAAGATGTGTTGCATAGTCTTAAACAGTAAAGCGTTTGTTTTTCAAAAGATTACTCTGTGTGTAACAAAACCTTTTGTCCATCTAAAATTTCCAAACCTTGCAAAACGAACAAACATAAAATCATAATTAAATTGCTTACAAACCGTTTACTTCTCAAAAGTTCGATCTGCACGATTCTATACCATCGTATAGCATTTTTGAAATATACCTATCGGCTATTTGTCTTCGCAATCTCACCCACGTTACAGTATAGATTTTAATAACTGACAAATTAGCATTTAGATTTTAATAGTAACTGAATAAATTGTATTCTAATATCGTCTATTGTATAATAGCATTAAATTGCACCCTCGTAAAGATTATGGTTAGACTTTTGAATGTAATTTAAAAGTGTTTGCAATGAAAATATTTACAGAAGGACATCTGGCACAAACTTGTTGGTCTCAGCAACAAGCAAGAATACCCAGAGCCGTATGGCAAGTATTTTATGGAACTTAAAACCATCCAAATTTATTTCTTCATTGAGGGCAATAAAAATATCAAAGGTTTTCATTGTGTTCACAAGAATCTAATTTAATAAACCAAAATTTTTAAGTTCGGGTTTGAATTGAAAAATACCTGCCTTGTAGAGTTTCTGTTTGCTGCAAAAAGTTTTAAAAACTTATTAATTTGAAATCGACAGTTCTTTCAAAATTTTAAACTTCGTCAACGTAACATTTTGAATGTAATGACCTGAAAAAAAAAGATTATTTTGAGTTCTGTTGTTCTATAGCGACCTGACGCCATTCCAATAATTATTAATTTTATAGTAATGTAATATTGTAGCTTACTGACCGCAGGTTTTCAATTTTTTAACAGAATTAGAAACGTGATTTCTCGCGAAAAAACTATATGATGTACCACCCTGTACAGGGACAAGATCGTTAACTACGAACAAATTTAAATGTAAAGACATTAATCAATATAGATAAATTTTTGCGTGCAACACTATGAACACTATACTTCAATCAACGTGGCCCAATATGGGTCACACAGTTGTTATCAACATTTTATAAAGAACATCTTTTCGATACACGCAAGGTTGTAAATGAAGATAAGTTAATCACAAGTCTACAACACTATAGCTCTCTAATTTTACGACCCGAGCAACGCATTACAAAGTTAAAGCTTTTCTTGCCGGAAGCATAACCAATGTTAAATTTGATAAAAACATTTTTCAATTTCCATGTTAAAATGTAAGGTAGAAACCGTTCGAAGCGTTAATCACTGCTGAAGTTTGGCGGAAACGCCACATCAAAGACTTAAAAACTAGTTAACCCAATTGCTTCGGGTTTCCTTTTTCACAAAGACAAACTTGATTGTGCAGAACGCTGATCAAACGATAAAATGCAAATCGCCTTAAGAAGCTACACATGCAATAAAATCAATTATAAATCACTAAATCTTGAAGAACAATATTCATAAAAATTGCAATAAAACAGCTCTGCGTGACAGTGCTTCACGAAATTAGATTCAGGCGGTTCGAAATTTATCACAAAGATAATTTTATGGTTTAATGAGGCAACTTTAAGACAGTTAATGCCCTATTTACTTGCTCGTTAACTACCAGCCAAATCAACCAGATTTACGATTAAACTAAATTTCACTGACCAACAATTAACAGCCGCTTTATAATTAATTATTCGTTCACACTGTGATAACAGTTGAAGTGGGCGACCTCAGATCTAGACATTATTAATATGTTTCGGGTACGTTATTTAACCCGATTCTGACACTGATTTATATCATTTTCTGAGGGTTCATATAAAGTTAAGAATGGATACAAATCTTCCAGACAATATATCAAAAGATATCAACGCGAAATGTCAAATTCGCAGGGAAGAGAACACCGTCGGCTTACAAATTAAGAAGTCAATTCTTCATATTAAATTTCTGATCCGGAAATTTAAGAAATAAATCGAAAAAATCAAATCTCAGGAAGAGATAAAGACAATTCCAAGAAAAACTAAAGCTTAACAGCATGTTCAGAAAACAAGCCAAGTACGAGCAAAATGTGGATTATTCGTATGTAGCTGTAAGTACATAAACTAATTTGCTGGGATAATAATAGACCTATCGCAGATCCCTAACTAACCAACATAGTCTACTTTACAATTAAAACAATGTAGAAAAATAGCGGTAGTTCAGAAAATACGTTTCTCACACTCTGAGCGCAAAATACTATTTTCTCCGTCTAAGTAGAGGGAGCAAAATATAACTTTCTTTCCTTAGGGAGCAAAATAACTGTATGCTATATGTGTATACTGTTATAAATGTTTAAAAAATAATCACATAACATTTGGCGCTCCCGTCTATATAGAGGGAGCAAACTGCTATTAATAGTAACACTGCTTTGGAATGCAACGGAGCTATTGATTATGTACTAATACCGCGAAACTAACTAAAATCAAAATAAAACGCGAACGAACTCGCATGTAAACAATAGCCTTTTTCTTTATTTTGAATCAATAGCAGCAGTGTTTCCGTGTCGTGCAGTACATATTGCTTTTGGCGCATAGCATTTGGTGCTCTCGTATGAGAAAGTAATATGTGCTACAAGGTGTTTGCCGACTCGTACACTTTGGCAAATACCTATTTTGCTCCCTAGTTGCACAATGTACTATTTTCTCCAGCCGCCGTGAAACAATTCGTTTTTAATACCATTTTTGGTATTGTTGTTTTAGTAAACTAAGGAAAAAAAATATTTCGCCACTACGGCAACATTTATTTTTAATCCTAAGCTTAAAATTTTATTGAATCCTAAACTTAAAAAATATTCTCTTCCATTTTTGGTTTGAAAATGTTATTACTAATTAAAGTAAACCCTACAACAACTACTGCCACATCTAGAAGTAAGTCTTCTTTGTTACAATTCATCTTTACTAATACAAAATACACACATTCCTGGGAAAACTTTTTACTTGACAGATACTTTTTTCCCAAAAACAATGACATAACTAAATAGTCACGACAACTTGGATATCACTCTTTTATCAGTAGTTTAAAATTTGTATATTTTGTACTTGCCGTGCATTGTTGGCTGAAGAAAAAATAGCATGTTTTATTCGGATCAAAAGTTTTCTTTTTTGATTCACAATTTTGTATTCGCTCGGCTTCGCTTACGTTCCGCCTCGCAAACACAAAATTTGCTCCTTAAAAAGTGACACTTTTAATCCTAATAAAACACCACACTATTGCTTCTAGCTCGTCACAATCTAAATTTATTTGCAAAATTTAAAACGAAATCCTTTTAAATGAATTACGTTTTCGTCCGTACGCTATCGGAGCTCGTCAATCTTGGTAATACGCCGCATAAATATTAGCTGTTCCCCTCATAAATATCTCGACATGGAAATGTCAGAAGGTTCGCCGGGCCGATATTTTACATTTCGTTTCCCATATGATCCTTTATTTTTCAACGAAATCGCTTCCGGTAGATTTGATTATTCGAAATTCAGTGATATTTTTCATCCAATTACTTAAATTCGTTCAAATATTCATTAAGCGTCGATCGATTTGCGAAAAGGGCGACAGTGTGATCGATGGGTTTATTAAAACGTGCAATTAAATTAGGTAAAAATTATCGAAAAACTTTGCGCTTGTATAATTCATTTAAGGTGGGGCTGTCTAATTTGCCCCAACGTTTGGATAGAATTGCAAGAACGCTTACTGAATACTTACTTAGTCCATTACCGCAATTTGGAAACGTAGATAATTTAAATTTGCTTTCAGAATTCCAATAATGTCAGATAATCTAAAACATCTTCTATTATTTGATGTATGTATTAAACACGCGATTCTACATCAATTTTGTATCAACGTTGTAATTCAATATTAATTCATTTTATTTCTAAGAACCATTTAAACATTTATTTCATGATTTATTGCGGCAACTGTAAACAGAAAGGGTTCAGTTTTATGAAAACAATTTAATAAAATCTCGAAATTACCGCGGCAAATTTAATTGGCAGTAAGCTCCTTAAATTGACTCTGCTAATAGAGGATTGAAGGGCTCCGAGCTGAAAAAGCTTTTAATTGCTTTAAACATGAACAAGTAGTAAAGTGACGGCACCTAAGAGTGCGCAGTCCCTAAGAGTACGCACATAAACAGAAATTATTTTATTCAGATATCAAAATTAAGTGCTTACTTTTAGGTGCCCCTACCCCTAATTCGACACTTAAAAAGTTTGTTTTGCCAGCCAAAATTTTCAACTTTGCTTTCAATGTACAAACAAGCTTGTGTACTTTATAATCACTTTAACAATCTGTTCCATCAATTTTTATTTTGGTTTCATTTCGGATTAAAGATTTAATGAAACCTCCAACTTTTAAAAGAAATTTGTAGATAATTCAACTTGCGATTCTGGTAGTCAAATGATGCTGTAATTAAAATTAATCACAATTCAATCAGAATTAGTGCCTTTTAGTAAATACTATTGAAATTCTTAAATGTTACAGCTGCAATAAATTAATGTTGTAATTATAGAATATTATTATGCACAATAAAGAAAGATTTGGAACAGGGCCAACGTACAACTAGGAAACCACTTTAGTAGTAAACCTAGATTTAATAATACTTGTAACAACTCTCTGATGACTGTAAAAGTTAGGTGCAATTTCTTTTTTCTTCCCTAAAAATGAAACGTGTGATCTAAACATCTAAAGGGTAAAATATTAGGCAATCTCTTTCAAAATAGTCCCACCGCGAGGAGATACCTGTTTAAAAGAGCCCTGAAATTTCAACCGAGGGATGTATGTAGTTCAGCACGGCAGGAAGCAGTTTTCCTGCTGAATCTCTTTCAACTTATTAAAACGACACAGCTGTACCTTTTAAGTCTCAAACATAAAACGTTGGCATCTTCAAAACCGGAATAAAATTGACCAGTTTTCTGTGTGTTTTTAGTTCACTTTATAACAGATATTATTATAACAATTATTGGATTAAGTACAGAAACAGTAAATGTTTTTATTTTTGTAATTTGCGCTAACTAAAGTGATGTAGAGAATAAAAACTAATTGCGCCATTTCTGCCTTCTAAATGAACATACCAGTCAGTAAAAAAATAGATTTGAATGCAAAGTACTTATTACCTTATGCGCTGTAAAACGAGCACTCACACACTCACTTTAACTTATTCAAGTAAACTTCCATTCCAAAACCCATTTTACTAATGTTCTCGATTTATCTGAAGCAAACTTTTAAATCTTATTTGTAACAAACTGAAATGTACGACTTCCGATGCATCAGCAGCACAAAAAGTTTCAAACTCTTTAACGCTTTTGCCATCATCAATTAATCCACAAATTCCAGAAGAAAAATGAGACACTTCTGAAAGTAAAGACAATGAGAAAAAAGTTGTTTTCGGTAATTTTATTACTCAACTTTTGAACAATCATTTTTGTACGAGTTGATTAGGTGTCAGATCAAATTTTAACATTCCTGAAAATGCGTGCAGACAAAAACCAATTTTTTTCTCTGCATTGTTCACATTATATTCTTTTACCTGTGAAAACCAATTCACCTCGTTCGTTTAGGCTTTCAAACTGGAAAAATTTAAAATACGAACAATAAATCCTTCTAAAGGTATTACAATATATCATTTCGTTTCAGAATGATCGTTTCATATATAGGAAGCAATAAAACATTGCACTCAAACCGACGAATGGATAGGTTAGCACGCCCTGGCTGAAAAGTTTCAGGTCGGTTCAAAATGGTATGATGATGAAACTAACTTATGAAATTGTTGCAGACTCAATTTTCCGTTCTTGCGGTATTAAAATGCTTCTTGCATGCTTTACATAATATCGTACAGTATTGAGGGAAGTTACGAGAAGTGTACAAAATTCCACCTCACGATTTGCATACATTGCGCACATGTTCACTGGAAAATAATTCACAAAATCCTCAAATTTAAGCAATAAAATTTGTTCATGCCAATGAAACTAATCGCTTTCTATTGGAAGATGCAGTATCAAAATAATGCGGTCACGAGTCAATTAAACCATTTTTAGAATCTGACCTCTGACATCTCAATTGAGGGAATATCACAATGTTCAGGCACCAACTTTCCAGGCGATGCATTTTAAATAATGTACTTACTGTACGGAAACGCAATAGTATAATACATACCGAGAGTGGTAAGAAACATATTACGCACGAGTGCGTAATTTTGACGAAGGCGTAATTGTTTTACAACCACATTAATTCATGGGAATTAAAAAAGAAGAAATGTTTTATTAGTTTAGTAACGCTATCTATCTAGAGACGATGAATCGAACTACCTAACCTAAAAATCAAGTATGTTTGACTATTAATTTATCAAAATCTTTAATGAAACCTGGTCATTTAGATATGTAAATTCTGATTTACTGTTTGGTTTACGATTGCACTTAGAAAATAAGTAAACAAGTATATATTTTATTAATCTACTACAAATTTCGTTTACTTTTTTACCGGAGTCTCAAAACTAAATCAAACTGTCACCACATTTTAATTTTAATTGCGCTACCAACACAATTTAGATGAAAGTCCCTAATTGTGCGATTTTACTCTATAACACACAGCGTGAGTAAGAATACGCTTACTTAGTTTATTGTTTGTACAATATTGATCATTTTTAATAGTGACCGTAGAAAAATACATGTTATTAAGACTTGAAAACAATTCAATTACAACAAATCTACAAGAAAATAAAATGTATTTCCACTTGTATAATAGGAAAGCACACCTTATCGGGACGATAAAAGTTTTTGTTTTCGCTTCAATCCAATTGAAACGTTGATGATTTCCAACGAAATCAATGGAACTTATTGTAAGAAACGGAGCTTTTATCGCAACAAGAGTTTCAATTCGTTTACAGTCATTGATACTCTTGTGATGAATAACTAAACAAAGTGAATGTGTATTCTGTTGTTGGGAAAGAAGATACACAAAGATTTTCCTTGTTATTCCAATAAATTTATTTGAAAAAACTAAAATACCACTCACCAACAGTAGATTAAATTTTTGCAAATAATAGTTGAAACAAACATTTAAGTTCATAATAGCCTGCATTATATGCAAGTCAAGTACAACCTTTTATCCTAGCTATTAGATAATTTTATTTATTAAATTTTTTAAAACTTTTAAGCGTAGTTAGATAGAAAACCAACATAAAATAGCTATTACAACCTAAATGTTGGAAAAACATTTTCGGTTTTCTTTATCACAATTCAGAAAACAAATTCGTTAAAAAAATATCGAGCTGGTGGGAAGTTTGCGGCAGAACAAGAAACAAGTTGGCGTTTACTCATTCAATAATCCTTATCTTCAGTTGAGGACATTAAATTGAAACAGTGGGTATCGATTTTACCTGCCACAATCCCAGCTAGTTTTGGGAGCATTAGCTCAGAAATATGTATGCCCTAACGGCAAACCCAATTATATACCGAAATAAATCAAAGCCTACGTGAGTTAAACCAAGTTTATCGGGACGAAAGTTTATAACTTTCTTGCCACCAGGACGATTCCTCTGATTACTGCATAAATTACATTCGAAAATCACTGTTGCAATATAAATTGCCTATCTGAAACAGCACAAATATTTCAGCGACGTAAATTGAGTTATGAAATCCAGTAGATTTGTAGAGCAATTTATAACAACGGCTCTAATAACCGACCGTATTTGTTAATAAATGGAAACAACGAAAAATCGGTCAAATGAAAGAAACTTGCGGTTCGTTGTTAACACAGTTGCTCCGTGATTTTTACACAATTCAATTAATTTCCAATAAGTGATTTTCCACTTCGCTGCGAAGAAAACTAAAGTGAAATCGAAACGGATTAACATTGCTTTCGGGTGGTTCCGAAAAAAATTAAAAACTTTCTTTACCTCTTCTAATTGAAGGGCTATATGCAAGAAGTACCTAAGTCACTTTTCATATTCTGTGATAATTGAGATTTGATGTTTCAATTTGATCTGGAAAACATATTGTTTTTATTTTAACTGATCTTTTTTTTACTAAAGATTACTTACTTTAGTAAAAAAAGATCATTCAAAACAAAGCAATGTGATTTAAGATCACATTGAAACATCAAATTTCAAATATCACAGAATATGAAAAGTGACTTAGGTACTTCTTGCATAGAGCCCTTCAATTGAAACCATGTTCTAAACTAAAATTGACAAAATTTTAGAACCAATTTCAGGTTACCAGTTGTCAACGTTAAACTACTGTGCTGTTCACTTTTATTTACTTCTCAAACGAAATGAAAACGAGTAAATTTATTTGAGCTGTTCGAATCGACCACTTTCGAGCGAATGCAATCAATAAAAAATAACAGCAGCAAACAAATTTCCTTATTTATACGGTTCAATTTTGAGAAAAGTCTATTTTGATACAAAGCGCACAAGTTTGTTTCTTTCCATTGAACTTTTGAGAAGATGGCATTATTGAATTTTTTGTTACAACCGCTGAAAGCATCGAAGCAATTAAGAGGTAATAACGTTAAAATCCGGCTACACTAGATTATCACTTCGGCGTAGAAAAGGTGCAAAGCCGAAAATCTGTGACCACTTCGTCGTCCGGTTCTTACGGCACGAGATTGCCAAAAAGGTCTGCAAAACTCCAATTTAAACGGCTTGGAAAATCTAATAAAGAAAGCAACAATTTTACTCGGAAATTTATAGGTACTCTTCAAGTAAATTTTACCTGAATATTACACACCACGAGTCCGAAAACAAGTACGTTTTACCCCACGCCTTTATTTAACGATTATTAATTAAATGCAGTCAATAGTCACATCCAATTTCTATGGAAAATAATGTGATGTTTTTTTCAATAAATTTATCAGAAATTTATGTCAAATTTTGTAATGAATGAAAAGCTAACCTTGCTTGCAAGTTCCCTTCAGGTAGTTGAAGCGTTTGATACAGTATACTTATCTTTGAGATGCTTTCCATTTTGTCATTGAGCTTCTCTGGGTTTGACAGATACCAGTTCATTCAAAACTAAGGTAGCCACTCTTCCCAGTTTAAAAAATAAACAAAGTCAAAAAGTTTACATCCATTGCTCCTAAATTCCATCGAGGATTTAAAACCGCTACACTTGGTTTATTTTTTTACTCCGAAGACATTTTACGGGAAGAATGAAGATATATTTACGATATATTTACGTTTTGCAATCTTACTTTGGAAACACCAAAGAAAATCAAGTACTCTTTCAAATTTCATGGATATCATAATGATTTGCAGAGGGTTCAATTTATGACAAACCGGAAAATATCTCAGAAATGAACAATAGAAAAATGTGTGTGAAAGTTTCTGTAAGCTAACTCACTAGTGATATTATGGCAAATAAAAACTCACTAGTGTGAAATATTTCCTTTACGACTTTTAAAATCGATACTGTTGTGGGCGAGTTAGATAAAAAATTTGTTATTATAAACTCTCGAATTCAATGTTCGGATGTAAATGCTACCATCAAAATGTTAATTCCATTTGAGTACGGTTCTAGAGGTAAACTGTTTGTACTTGACGCGATTGTTTTGACGATAAGAGGGAATTACAATCAATCAAGCTATAAATGTATTGCCCGATTTCTTTGGCAGATATATAACCGGTAAATAAATCGCAGAGATAATAAAACGTGTAATCCATTGAAACAGTGCAGCGTAAACAACAGCTTCAAAAAGCATCAAACTTCAAATACAGGCGAATCAAACACATAATTCAAAACCGTTAATTAATTTACATCACTGAAACCCTTTGGCGAACGATAAAGCAATAAAAATGTGTTGGAACAATTTTTGCTGATAACCTCATTTCGCCAAAAACTGAAGTGAGCACCGTTTGCCTTTAGAAGGGAAAATAGTGATAATGTGCTAGTCAATTGTATAAAATGAAAATGCCAAGCCTTAAAACTAGTCAAAGAGAAAAACGATCTGTCCGTAACAGAAATCTTCGCATTTGAAGTGCGACGTTGAAAGCTCAACCGTATCCTTCACTCATCTTTAATTTTCCTTTGTTTTTGTGTAATATAAATTCATCTGAATAGAATGCAGCAGGTAAGAGAAAGTGCTCCATCCACCAACGTTGACTAAAATTTGCAAATAATTTAATAATTTATGGACCCCTTATTGTGTGGAAAGTTTCGCTTACAACTGCCCAACATATACAGTGAGCGGCAAAAATAACGCAACAAATCGAGAAATCCGAAGCTGCCGTGTTGAAAAAAATCCAAAAAACATTTAAATTAAATTTCACATCCTTTAACATACCATTTTTTGATATACAGGCTGTTCCTTAAATATCAACCTGTTTTTGGAATTTTCTCAAAACTAAATAGTTTAATAAAAAATTATTTACCTTATTTCCTTTGTTATACTCATGGTCACTTTTTTTAAAATGTTTTCTAAAAAGTGACCATGAGTATAACAAAGGAAATAAGGTAAATAATTTTTTAATAAATTTAACTCATGTGTGGACAATAAAGTACTAAGTTAAATAGTTTAAGATTTATCGAATTGTTGCTTTATTTATGTCGCTCAATAACTGTTTTCTCAACTGTTTTCTTATGTAAGGGGCTAAAAATTTTATACCATCGTTTTGACAGTTTTAAAGACCTAATCGGATGATGACGTGATTACTTTGATACAAAGTGTGAAATTAAATTTAACAATTGACCTGTTTTAGGATTCTCCTCAAAATTTAACAATTTAAAAATAAGCACATAATTTTTCCTTATTTAAATATCTATTTCTGGCAAGGTCAAATTAAAATAATAATGAGCATTCTCCCTATGTTTATTAGTGTCTGTAAAGATGCGACCTTTTAATAAAGGATGTTTGAAAAGCCTATAATAAAGAACAAAACCCACCATAAACCTAAAATTATTTTCTTGGAATGCATTATACAACGTTTGTTCTTGATATTACATTCAGCCAGGTCAGGGTTACAACTTCAACCTGACCCATTAATAAGATTGTCGTTTTTTATTGAAAATCAATACTTTAGCAATTTTTCCTTTTTCGTTTAATTGCGCGAGGCCTTTCAGATTCCTCCCCCGATATCAGAGCATCAATTAATTTTTTTAAAAGCTTTAAACGCGTTCAATCATTTATTAAGTTGTCATTGCAAAATGAAAAATAATTTATAAATCGCAAATAAGACAAAGGGAAGTGCGCCCTAAATATGATGAAGCGGTTGGGATTGAATCACGACGTCGGTGTCGTACCTACATCTCTTTTGACGTGTCCACATTGAAAGTCATCTACAAATGGACTGCGGTAATACGTTGCCATTTCATATGAAATTATGTGTTGCCTCACGTTTTTTTCAGATACCCGAACACAAGTCATAAATAAAAATTTATTTGAGCACATCCGAAAAACAGCAGTAACACATCAAGTTTACAGACAGAACCTTAAGACCAATTGGAATTTTTTCTTGTCCCCACTTAACGTGAAATTTACAACGACAGCTACAATTCGATCGTCCAGATATATTGCCGCAATAATAAAAATCACGATACAATCTTTTTTAAGGCAAAACTGGGGGGCAAATAATTAAAGCCACAGTGCCTAACCGATAGTGAAGTGAAGTGTCCATATTAATGTCAACGATTAATTAGGAGAGGAAGTGCCCTAAACTTTATTAATTAAATCCGATAATAAAGCATTCGCTCCTTGGAAAATTCAGACGGTAAAAATTCTCCCCTCTAACTAGAAAATTTCTACCTTAGGTAACACAATACTTCTCCAACAAAATGTTGTACCTTGGCAGCAGGTGTAATTTTCGCACTTAATTACACTGCAAGTGTTCTAAATTAAAGTCTATTATTTTCCAATTTGCAGATATTTACAATTTTGTACATTACATTTTATAACAACATCAACAAAAAAGCAAAAGAGACACAACACAACTTTAACTACGGCACACTTACTTATCTAAGTCACTCTTTACATCTGCAATGGATTTTAAAATTCAAAATTTTATAATTTTTCATAAGTAACGTAGTGCCACTTAAGAGTACGCGCTTAATTTTCATAAATAAACACAACATTTTATTGAACAGACATATTCTTACTGTAGTCTATTAGGATCCAAAAACAAATAAATTTTTTAAGGATGTCTCGAAAATGGCAGATGAACTCTTCAGTACTGTATAAGGATAGTTAGAAAGTTCTTGCTCTTAGTGTTTTTAGAATATACCCATCAATTTAATATAAAAATGTGAATTTTTCTTAAGCCCCTGAAACAACTTCGTTAAATAACATCTTTCGCGAAAATAAAAATGTATGGCGTTTTTCATTAGAAGTTTGTTGCTGTTTCTGAGATTTCAACACACCCAAAAGATTTTATCAAGAGTGGCTTTTTATCATCAAATTAAACATAAAACAGTTTACTAGAAAGCGAAACCCAATCCGGAGACACACTGAATACAACGCAAATATTTTTTTTGTAATTTTGAACAAAGTAGCGCATAGTATATCCGCCATTTTCGAGGCTGTTTAAATGAAGGGTCTAAATGGAAAAAGAAATGTGATTTAGGAAATTTAAAGCCTGCTTGCAGTTTGGAAGCATAATCAACAATCGAGCCTTGAACACAGATTGATCGCAAAATATAGGTAACTAAATTTACGCGTTGGTACTGATTCCATAAAAAACCTTTAATAACGTTTTCAGAATAATTTTCATACATAACATTTTCCAAAAGTTTTTTTTCAATTTAATTTATATTTATTGCCTTAATCATTTTATAAAATAGTAGAACTTAATATTTAACGGATTCAATAAATGAAGGTTCTGTAGTAAAGCAGCAAAAATTGTTTTGCCGTAATTGCAGCAAATTCTTTAATTTAAACCATAGCATTATGTAAATCTACAGCAAGTTGCAAACTTCATTATAACTTTTTTTCACCTCTGTTGTGCAAGTGCACTTTTAATTAAAAGCACATTACAGTAACTAGAATGTAGATGGCTGCATAATATGTTTTTTAATTAAGCATAAACCCTACTAACGAGAAACTTTCTACGTAATATGTAAAAAAGCTTATACTACAAAATGTGTAAAAATTAATGTATTGATTGTAATACAGGCTTCTGAAGGGAACGCATGGAAGTCCCGAGAAGGTCTGAAAATTTTTCCGATTAATTCGGGGTCGGTACTTTGTCCAGTCACCATTCGTCATTGGGATACAATCAATGACGCTGTTCCTAAAACATCTGGACGTTTGGGGGAAGTAACAAGCAAATGTTGATGACAAAACTGAAATAGGTAAGGTCACAATTTTTATTTCGCAGTAGTTTAACGTTTCACATGCAATACACACATCAACCAAACGTATCGCATTAATAACGTTTTAACTATCCTCAATAAATTATATCAGTGTAAATAAAGTTAATTCGCCAGAAGTGATTAACCCACAGCCAGGTTCAGTTTGGCAAATATATTGATATAAACTTGCAAACTCTCCCAATTACAAATAACCACATACATTCTGAAATTATTAACGTTCCATTCGAAACAGCACGAAACGCTAAATTTCAATTATACCTGTCGAGTAATCGGGAAAAAAATAAATTGGAGCAGGTGCGAAATGTGTAGATCCCACTGGATAATATTTCCGCCAAATTATGAGGGAACGGTGCGCATATACTTCACCTAAAGTGCCCTTATTTAATCCTCTGTGGGATCCAAAATAAAAACAAAATTTCGGTGGATCTTTTTAATCAAACGAAATCTGCGATACTTTTGTAGCTTTCGGAAATTTACTTTTTGAAAAATTTTGCGTTCTTTTGAAACCAAATATTCCTGCGCAAGATCGTATTTCATTCAATATTCGAACGATTTAGCAGAACAGATTTAATAACAAAGCCAAAAGTATCTAGTTTTTGAGAAGTTTATTCATAATGGCCATATTCTCAGCAAGATAAATGTCCTCTCCAGGGAGACTTCAAATGCGACCGCCCTTTCTACCAAGTTAATATAATGGAACTGCGTAAGCAGTTTAGGCAAATCTGCCGGAAAACAAGCCTCTAACTTAAAATAATATGTAAATTGAGTAATAAAATTCAAGTTTCCTTACCGATAATTTTATTATTTCGACAGTTCATAAAAACTCCAGTAGCCACAAATACTAACAGAAACCTTAACTGAATTATAGAGATATTTATGTGAGCATTTTCTAAGAGAATCGTTTTTTTTTTTTTGGCCGGAACAGAAAAACTGCTCACAAAAGTTTTTAAACAGAAAAGTTAAACGAGCACAAAAAAATGTAACGGAAGTTTTTCCCATTGGAAATAAAAACTATCATTATAATATTACATACCGATCCTAGTAGCCACATATTTTATAAATATTAAAAAAATATTTTGAATATTTGAATATTTTATTAATATAAATAAAATATATTCAACAGTAATATCCCAAGTCCATCAAAATAGCCGATTAAATTTTGACGTTTTTGTCAAAATGTTTTGCCTAGAAATATGTCGAGTAAATTTGACACGTAACAAAATCTCGAGTGCGAAGCACGAGGGATTTTGGGTGGCAAAATTATCTCACGAATGAAATTTGACATGACTATTTCATGAAACAGGTAAGACAAATCAATTTTATTTTAAATATTCTTCCTGGGCGATTAATGCTGTTGTATTCCACATTGATTTGACACTAGTTTCTTTGCAGTTTTCTCCGTTCTTTTTTTTCATGTTAAAAGCCCAATCTTGTAATATTTTTGCGATTTCATCAAGAGTTGTCGAAAATAAATCATAACGCCGTTGTTTACAAAATTCGCTGAACTGCAACCATATTGAATTTTTAGTTTTAACAGTGTTGAGAAGGATAACGTTGGTAGGGAACTCTTTAATATTTGCAATTGATAAATCACCAAATCTATTTTTATTTTCACACATTTTTATAACTGACGTTTCAAAAATATTATAATAACAGCGACTTGATGAATCGGTTACTATGTTTGTCAAAAACAAAGGAAAATTTGCCGCTGAAAAACAGATCGGTTGCTTCATTCTAGCTTTCCATTGGTTCAGCAGCACTGGCAAAATTTTTATTTTGAAATTTTGTCGGTACGAAACAATTTTTTCGTTAAAAAGATGGATTTTGATTGGACGAAATTTGCATGAATGAAATAGTCAGAATTATTGCTGTAATTCCGTGTTCCTCCCTCAAATAACGAATTGTGATTGGCTATGAATAAAATAATCTAGAAAATATTTTAAAATTTCTATTTCGAAATTTTAAATGATTTTGTTCTGGCTGAACTGGACGATGAAAATTTAGAGTCCAGAAGAAAAATTTAGTTTTAGCAAGACGGATGTTCTGCACACTCTGCATTACAAGCTCGGCGGTGGTTGAACATTTACTTTTCCGACAAGTCGATTTTTCACTTTGGGTCAACAGCTTGGCCTGTACAGTCGCCTGATTTAACCCCATTAGATTACTTCGTATGAGGATATTTAAAGCAAGAAGTCTATAAAAATGAGTAGAATGACAACACTGATCTGTTAAACAAAAAATCATGGAAACTGTTGCCACCATAAATGAAGATATAATATCATCTGTTTATAAGGAATTTTAAAAAAGATTAAAAAATGTGTACAAGTGGGAGGTCTTCACGTTGAATAGTTCTTGACATAAATAAAATGTTATTTTAAATGTAACAGTATTGTTGCTATTGTTACATTAAGAAATAACTTTGTAAAATAACATTTTTCATAAAAATGACAAATAAAGGTAATTGTTTAAGGTCGATTTCGTATTTTCTAATTTCTAGAGTTTGACAATTGTTTATGATTTCCCAAGATAAGCAGAACTTTTTGTCAGCAACGATTTTTTTGTCGCGAAATGGCAGATAAGAAAGTTTACGAGTACGCAACCCCATCCGTGGACACACTGTAGATTGTAAGAACTAACATAACATAAAATCCGCCAAGAGATCTTTCTATTTTTATGTAGTCGGATAATGCTCGGATGAGAAGGAAACACCCGAAAATAATTCCAGTGACAAATACCTACAAGAAATTTCTTTCTATCGCGTCTGAAACATTTTTCCAGACACATTAAATAAATTCTCTGATTTTTCATTTTTCATTTTTCCCTGATATTTTGGCTTACTTCTAAATTCCCTGACATTTCCCGGTTTTCCAGGTTTGGCAGGTTGCTGTGAACCCTGACTTTATAGCACACGGCGTGTGTTAGGATACGCTTACTTAGCTTATTGTTTGTACAATATTGATCATTTTCAGTAGTGATCGTAGAAAAAATAATCATCCACATCAGATGTATTAACAATGCACGCGCAATGCATAATAAATTAAGTGACGAAAACTGAATTTCGTCACCGATCTAATTCAATTTATTCTAATAAATATTCAGCGCATAAGATCAGAAATGTCCAACAATTAAAAAGTGATCCATTTTCAGGATAAATGGGGTCTCAAAACAGCCAGATGCAAATTACCGAATCGGGTCAAACCCGCAGATTGTAAATAAAATGAAACCCAATCCGCAAACCCTTTTCACACTTTACACATCTATCGCTAATGTTCGTCCTTTGACCAGCTGACCCCTTCGGGAATTCGAGCTCCAGTAATAGATTGCTTAATCCTTTCGTTATGAAGGGATTGTGCCTGTTTTCTTCCTAATTGATTTGCAGCGATATTTATTTCCGGGCGTTAACGTTGAAATTTAGACTTTCGCCATCGGGCCTGTTTGACTGTGTAAATTGTTGGTAGTCGGTTGATTAATTGGAATAGATGTTGCGAACATTGCAAATTACTGGATAATTACATTATCGGATATGTCTAACGCCCCGGCTTGTCGGCGCCACGGGCAAGATCACGTCGTTCATGAACTCCACGGCTTTAAGTTCGCATTTTTTCCTACTTAAAACCTATTACGGTTTATTAAAATTAATGTGGGCACACGGTAAGTAATGTTGAATGCGCTGCCATCAAAATATTGAACTTCTGCGATCGATTTACACAAACATTTAATGAAGGCGAGGGATGTAAGACTATTATTAACATAATATGTAATATTTAATAACATCTGCGTGCAAGTACAACGTTTAATCTCAGCCTTCATTCAAAGGATATTAATTAAATCAAAAATTTTGATTTAGATTATTTAGAATTTACCTTGCTTGCAAGTTCTCTTCAGTTAATTGAAGAATTTTTAACCTACATGAATAATAGAAGCAAATGTGTATGAAAATTTCCATAAACTAAAATTCACTAGTGGTGTGGTGGGTAAACAAAAACTCACTAGTGTGATAATATTGCATTTACGACCCTGAAAATCAACAGTTACGGATTTGGTAAGAGTTGGATAAAAACATTTTCAAATAACGATCCATCTCGACCCGAACATAGTCGATCGTATTACATTGTTTATAACACTGAAGAAGTTTATCTTACTTTTCCAGAATAACGAGGTTTTAAAGCAAGGATTAGAAAAGAGATTTGTATCTGTATTGTCGCCGTGAACGTAAAGATAATAGCGGTGGAGTGAATTATTAACTAATTGGTGGTTCAGCGAGCACCTTTTTCCTTAACTTTTTTTAAGAGGTAAAATTGCGATCCTTGGGCTTAACACCTTAACGGCGGGCACAGCGCTAGTGCGAAAAATTGGGCCAACCTCGTACGCCGGGAACAGCAGTAGTGCTTTTTCTGTTCCCATCGTTTTAAAACGGGTACAACACTAATGCTTTTCAACGATATTCAATAATAGTCAAATGATATGTATAAGTAGTGTCATCTCTCATTTAAATTCATTAGTTTTCGACAGAAAACTATAACCAACACACACATAAGAATTTTTTTATTTGCGCACCGATATCTTTCCGTATCGTTTAAATATAAAGTATTAGTGACCGATTGGAAAGTTTTTTATAACAAATTAGTTACTAAAATGTCATGTGAAATGAACTTGTAACGTTTTTGCATTTTTATGTTCCCACAAAAAAAATTCTTTTTGGGTTTAAAAAAAACCACTCGTCTTTAAATGTTTACCCTTGTAGTTTAAAGTGGTTTCTAAAAATTGTAGGATCCCGTAATCGTTGGTTGACACCTGACACGAACTGCCGTTCATATCTTTTTGAGTTTTAAATGCTTTGATGAAGTTTTTACGGTTATTGCAATATTTGCTTTTATCTAATTATATTTTTAACCTTGTGAAGTAGTGTAACCAAACAATTTGAAAATGTTTGGAACGTAATAGAAATGCATAATTCGAAACTGTTTATCAAAATACTGCTTTATTATGACTCTTATGGGGAAAACAAACACAATAATTCGATAATCATTATAAACAAGCATCTGTGTTATGTAACAGTAGGGCCTAGGCTAACTGGACTAAATTTAACTATTTTTTTTTAAATTTTGATGACATGTGGTCAATATAATGCTTTTTTAAATTTATTACTTGATCATCTGGAGATTATTTGGAGTGGCTCATAAACTCGATATTTCGATTGTGGAATTTTTAATGCACTTTCTTCGATTATTGATTTGTTTGATTAATTAATTGATTTATGTGTTAGATAAGCACATTTTTATGTAGGTATAAATTAAATTATCATCGTAAAGGACAATATAACAAGATTGACTAATTTAACTTTAATTACTTATTATTATTTCCGTGGTACGCGTTCACTTCGGATACATGCGAAAAGTCTGCATTTCATCTTCCACACTAGATAGCAATAATTATGTCAAAGTTGAGTGTTGCGTCTCTTGTAACCAGTACTGCTTGTAACCTACACATTATATCATCGAAGATTTACAATTACAAAGTTGTTGTAAATGATTTGTGCAAGTATTTATCTGAGAAATTTCTTAAGGGTTGTTTCTCACGAAGTTCTTGTACTTAACGCGATAAGAAATAAGTAGTGAGACTATGGGACTACGGGAACAGCGGCGAATTAAATTGATTCGCGGATTTGATTCTCGGATTAATTGATCGACGCCATCTTTAATTACACCCCTTTAATCACAGATGTAATTACCCTAATTACCGCGTAATTGATCTGATTACAATTGATCGGATTATAACCCTTTAATCACAAATGTAATTGTCCTAATTACCGCGCAATTGATCTGATTATAACCCTTTAATCAAAGGATTATTCTAATTACGATGTCAGGCGTCTGCACTCCTGCGCATCATCTATCTCGCTCTTACACACATGGTTGAACACTCCATCTCTCTCTCAGACACATTGCATAAGCGTACGGACAGGAATTTTCATGTTTGGCGCCGCACAGCCGAGGCGTCTTCACACCTGCGCATCATCCATCTCCCTCTTACACACATGGTTGAACACTCCATCTCCCTCCTACACATGGTTGAACGCTCCACCCCCCTCTTACACATGGTTGAACACTCCATCTCCCTCGGGCGCATTGCATAATCGTACGAACGGGAATTTCCCCGCCAGGCATGTCTGACGTCACACCATTGAACTTCTCGCTCAAGTTGTGAAATTTTTAAGTGAAAAAAATGTTTTGCCATAAGCGAGTTTCGAACCCCAATCTCGGGGCTACAGCAGGCAGTCCATTACCGCTGAGCCGGCAAGCAGCCCTACTTAGCGTGTATTCAGATGTTATATAACTATTTGTAAAATATAAAAAATAATTGAACTTATTTAAAATACATGCTTTTCCATACAAGTGTTTTATAATACATCGGTGGGAGATGTGCGAAAAATAAAATGATTTTAATTGTTTAATTTTAAATAGAATATGCAAACTACGTTCTTTATGCGTAATTTTACAAGCTCGGAGATGTCTAGAAATACGCGTCTTTGCAAGCTCTGGCGAATGCATGAATTGGGAGATGTTTGAAAAAATAAACCAGGATAATTTTACAATGTTTTTATTCGTACATACATAAAAATCATATAAATTTACAATAATCGCAATTTTTAATCATCGGTGGAGGTCCATCGATTTCGGTTCCGCCACAAGTGTTGTAATGGGTTAAACATCTTCGGCAATCGGCGACATCCTTATCCAATTGGAACTTTAGAGGTAATTTATCCCAGATGAAATGGATGCTATGTGATGCGAGCTTGATGAGGAAATCCTTCGGTAAACAGGCGATATCTTCCGCCTCCATACTAGCCAAATTCTCAGTTTCAAAGTAGATTTGAATCGATCGTTCCATGGACGGTGCACCATCATCGTTTGTATACCACGCTTTTAACGATTTCACTGTTTTAGTAGCACAATTAAGCTTCGAAGCACCAACATGATGTGTACAAGGCGTCATATTATCGCACAACTTGTTCAACGCTAGGCAGCCGAGATTTTCCATATCAATGATTGTGTGCTGGAACTCGGTGATTTTTTCCAACCATAAAAGTTTCTCCACACCCTTGACGAAAATTCTCTTGGCATCTTCGAGCTGCTTGATTACTGTCTCCTTCACCAGGTCGTATGGAATATCACCAGAGTCCCATGAAAGCCCATGATGATTACGTTCCAACCACAAATTAGTAGATTTGTATTTGGCAGGTAGTTCATCCCATGGAAACGGTGGTTCGAATAGAAAATTCACAGGCTCGGCCGTTTTATCATCAGCCGAGATCACGGCAAATTCTTTCAATATAAATTCGTTGTGAGATGTTTTGAAACATTGAATATCGACAATAACCTCCGCCATGTATAACAACTTTGAAGCGACTGAAGCACAAACTCCGATTACATTAGCTTCTTAACCCCACCACTAACTGCGTTGTATTCAATTATGCGATCGTGAAGAATTAGACAATAAGCGGCCGTTGCAGCTGGGAAATTGTTTGAAGATTCAAACTCAATGCGTACATCGACAGGTCCTGACTTGAGTGCCTCATTCTGTTTCGAACAATCGATTACAATTAAGGGAGCGTATTTGAGAAAATCGCCTTTATTCACCAACGGCTCAGAGTCCTTGCCATAATATGTACTTTGAAAATTTGCATACATCTCATATAATAGGGCATATTGATTATGATCAATGTTGAGATTTAGCTGGTTATAGGGATAACACTGCGAGTTTAAGAAAAGTTTAACATCTTTAACGTTGCAGTGATCGAAACGGCTGACATTCATATCATTCTTATTTTTGCGTGCGGTTTGAAAACCGAGAATGACGTAGCGCGGTTTCTCCAATTGTGAAGATGTCTTTACGGGCCAAACTTGTTTGTCTGCACATGGAAGTAGAGGATACTCATACAACTCCCAAGTTCGGAAGCTCATGGAGATGGGCTCGTCTTTGGCGATAAAGTTGAGTAATTGAACTTTTTGATGGTCTGACGGTTTGACGTATGGCACTAACCACTCCAATTTCATTATTTCGATTTTAAAATCTTCAGCTGCAGATTGCACAACAGCATTTGCATCGCTGTTCGCCCGCGTCAAAATCAATTCATGTTTAGAATTAATGATGATTCGACGGTGGTCTTCGGCGAAACCCAATATCAATTTCAGAGGTATTGATACGTCAAAGTAGCCAGCATCATTAATTAATTTTTTAGCATCTTTATCAATATCAAACCAGCCGGCATTCTCGAGCAGGGGTTTCTGACCTGGACCTAGAGACACACAACCTTTCATGAAACTCGTGAGTCCGACATTCTTGCAGCGGTCAATCTCAACCGCATTCAATTCATAGCGTATTTCATCAAAGAGGTGGCAGATGGCGTTGTTGACTAAAGTTGTACTTTGAACTGCTGTTTCACCATCGGCCCTGGTTAATTTACCAGATATGTGTAACGAACTTCTGCCCGGCAACAAACACAAATCTTGATGTTGGATGGCTATGCGAATCTCATCGCTGTTGTTGAAAGTTGACGATGCGTAGGGCTGATGTGTATGACTCTCCCAATGAACGATGGATTCATCATAAACAACCGGCGCGTGAATCATTAAGATCTCCCCCTCCATGGTTGAAAACAAATAATTAATGTGCAGCAGCAGAATCGGTCTTTAATTTTCCTCCAAAAGGATTCACTTTGAAGCCCAGACTCTTCAGAAGCTCGATGTTTTGACGTGTTATCACTTTGGGTGATACACGCTGACTGACTTGATTTGGGCATGGTGATTCAATTTTATAACCCAGCCCAATTTTTGCATTATATACAATAACCATTTTTATGATGATGATGATGATGATGACTTGACGTGAAGTCGTATAGTTATAATTTCGCCGCGAAAATTTACCAAGTTCCCGTCCTGGTCGACCAATCGGAGCTGCAGATGATGTATTACTCGCACTGTGATCGGTAGATAAATGACGTTTGTTGGAACTTCCACAATCTTATAACCCGGTGGGACGACTGGGAAAAACTCATGGATTGTGTGCACTTTGCGTTCATTGATATAGGCACCTGCGGTGATGTTGCATTCAACCCTGAGGGCGTTTACCTTCAGAATGGTTACAGGAATGTTCGATATGTGAACTACGTTTGGTTTAAGAATTTGCGGTGTAAAACCCAAAAGGTTAGCTATGGAATTAGCATGTTCAAAGTTTATCTCACGATTACACATAATTTCACTATGAAGTGTATTGTTGTTGGGTCTGATATTGATGTTGACAGTTTGATCAATCAAAGCCTCTCGTATAAATTTCTCGATATCTTCTAGCTCATAACTACCAGTGGGTAAAGTGATTTCTTGATCGCCGATGTAAAACATGTTGTTCCCAACGTCTATATTGGGAATCGAGTTAAATGTTAGCAGTTCTACCAACCCCAAGGTGTATGTATTAAGTGGCGAGAGTTCGATTGGTGGAAAATATTGAACCTCGAGCACTGATGATGCACCCGACACTGTTAACGTAAACGAATCCATTACTATTGTGATTTCCAATACTGACATGCCAACCTTTTATAGGAGTCCGCATAGGAACTTGAGGCACAAGTGTCCACAATTATATGTGTCATAGTCTTGATATTGAATATAATTATATTTGACGCTGCCAACACCGAGATATGTGATTAGATCCCTAGGTGGTTGCAGATTTCCGAAACTGTCAAAGTAGATGGCATTATCACCAATCTTTTTATATGCAACCCAATGTGTTCCAGATCCAGCAGCATCATCTAGGTTAATTATTGCCGACTCGAATTTTCGAGGGCCACTCTTGGGTAAGTCATCCCGCATGTATACTCCGCGAAAATGTGGAATTTTCAACTTTTTAGCATATTTAAGTATATCGATATCGGTCAATGCTCGGCGTGGCAGCTTCTCAATTAGTTTTTTGGAGTCAGATAAAGTCCCAACCCCTGTCTGTATGGCTTCAAATAAAGACCTTTTCCCAGAGCTATAGATTCCATCGTTTTGTTGTGGCGATGAGTTTCCGCTAGTTCCCGCTTTGCGGCGCCAGCATCATTCACAGCTTTAACAACTCCTGCAACGCCGCCTGTCAACGCGCCGGCGGCACTAAGACCCGCAAAGATTGGTACGAGAAATGGTAGAAAACCTCCGGTTTTTGTTGGGATTGGAAGAATACGCGGCGATCTCACATTGCATTTTCCACCGGCCTGTTTAACAGCTTTTCGAGCGCCCAGCAGTGCCGATTTGACTGCAATTTTGGCATCCCTGCTTGGCAGCATTGCCAGCCTGGCAGCGTTAACAATCTTCCGCAATGCGGGCGAGGACTTCTTCTTCTTTTTCTTTAGACCCATACCGAATTTTGTTTTAGCCTTCATGATATTTGTTACGGCCCAAGCAGCTGCTTTCTCGCCGACACTTGCGTCTTTGGCTAAAACACGCTTCCAAGCTTTCTCAATCAGTATTTTGTCGGCAACCCTCCTAGCATCCGAGTTTTCACGATCTTTAGAATAGGCAATGTCGTGTTCTTTACACGCTGCGTCTAGCGGGTTAATACCCGGATCTCCTCGTGCAAGTCTTTTTGACAATTTTGTGCCAGGTCCGCAGTACTGATAACCGGGTATATGAAGCTCCACCGGTAGTTTGTTTATAATACTGTTTACAACCCCCTTGCCGCGAGGACGATGTTTTTTCACACCAACTGGTTTACACCCCATCGATGTGTGCGTAAGCATCGCTGATGTATGACTGAGGAACAAACACTTATAAAGCCGGTATTTATGGTTTCTCAATCAGTCATGGCTCAAATTAGCTACGAGGAGCAGTCCTGCAGACTACCCATGCTGAATTTCGATGGCCTTGTGCAACAGACTAGTTCAAATAAAGAGAAACGTCATGGCGAATTATTACCGAATAGTGTGCGTGCAATATTTTGTGGCCCATCCAATTGTGGCAAGACCAACGCTCTACTGGCCTTGCTAACACACCCGAACGGGTTAAGATTTGAAAATGTGTATGTCTACTCAAAATCACTCAATCAGCCAAAATATCAAATTTTAACGCAATTACTCGCACCTGTGGATGGACTCAAGTATTTCCCATTCAGCGAACATGAACAAGTGGTTGGACCAGATGATGCGCGCCCCAATTCCATAATGATTTTTGATGATGTCGCGTGCGAGAAGCAAGAAAATATCCGAGCATTCTTCTGTATGGGTCGCCATAAAACAGTCGATTGCTTCTACTTATGCCAGACATATGCACGCATTCCTAAGCATCTAGTTCGTGATAATGCCAACCTATTAGTACTGTTTAAACAGGACGATATGAATCTCAAACATGTTTATGAGGATCACGTTAATACTGATATGACTTATGCGAATTTTCGAGAATTGTGTTCAGCATGTTGGAGTGACAAGCATGGATTTCTGGTAATCGATAAAGATAGTGAACTCAATGAGGGGCGGTATAGAAAGGGTTTCGACTGCTATATGAAGACGATCTAAATTGATGATGTGCACAGTAGCGTTTTGAATGTGATGGCATCAACATGCAGAAATTTCAAGAGCATGCTGATGTTCTCCATCAAATCGCTAAAGCTAGCGATGCGATTCGGAAAAAGTATAAAATAATCAAATTGGGTAGAGAGACTGCTGAAAGGGCTATGAGTGAAGCGCTTAAACCTGTGGTGGTTCCTCTACAGCAGCTCGTGAATAACCATATTAAAACTGAAATCAAGACTGAGATGGAAGATGCTCCTGTGAAAAAAGATGTGGACCCCTATGCTGATGATGATTCACTCGCACAATATCTAAGAATGTTAGCGAAAAAAAATAAAAAGGAATTGGATACTACGTATGGTGTGCGCAAACTCGCCAATGATCGTATGATGATTGGTGATTCGCAGATTCATTTTGAAAATAGTTTCATTTATGTGGGTGACAGGAAGTATCAGAAAACCAGCGGTAATGGACTGCCTGCTGTAGCCCCGAGATTGGGGTTCGAAACTCGCTTATGGCAAAACATTTTTTTCACTTAAAAATTTCACAACTTGAGCGAGAAGTTCAATGGTGTGACGTCAGACATGCCTGGCGGGGAAATTCCCGTTCGTACGATTATGCAATGCGCCCGAGGGAGATGGAGTGTTCAACCATGTGTAAGAGGGGGGTGGAGCGTTCAACCATGTGTAGGAGGGAGATGGAGTGTTCAACCATGTGTGTAAGAGGGAGATGGATGATGCGCAGGTGTGAAGACGCCTCGGCTGTGCGGCGCCAAACATGAAAATTCCTGTCCGTACGCTTATGCAATGTGTCTGAGAGAGAGATGGAGTGTTCAACCATGTGTGTAAGAGCGAGATAGATGATGCGCAGGAGTGCAGACGCCTGACATCGTAATTAGAATAATCCTTTGATTAAAGGGTTATAATCAGATCAATTGCGCGGTAATTAGGACAATTACATTTGTGATTAAAGGGTTATAATCCGATCAATTGTAATCAGATCAATTACGCGGTAATTAGGGTAATTACATCTGTGATTAAAGGGGTGTAATTAAAGATGGCGTCGATCAATTAATCCGAGAATCAAATCCGCGAATCAATTTAATTCGCCGCTGTTCCCGTAGTCCCATAGACTATCTACTGAAATACATGCGAAAAGTCTGTGTACCATCTTTGACACTAGATAGCAATAATTAAGTGTTGTGAATGATTTGTGCAAGTATTCGTCTGCGAAATTTCTTAAGGGTTGCTTCTCACGAAGTTCTTGTACTTAACGCGATAAGAAATACATGCGAAAAGTCTGTGTTCCATCTTCGACACTAGATAGCAATAATTAAGTGTTGTGAATGATTTGTGTAAGTATTCATATGCGAAATCTCTTAAGCGTTGTTTCTCACGAAGTTCTTTTACTATCATCCCTACCCTGATTACTGGTAGCAATCAGGGTAGGAAAACCTCAACGAGGAAGCCACAGAGTTCTCATCTCCACGTCAAACGCGACACATGAAGAAGAAAACGTTACAGTGTGAAAATGGAATTCGAAGACGAAAATTTATTTGAAACTTACAACGATGAGTTATCTGAAGAGGGAAGCGTTATCAACGAAAGTGATTATGAAGATTTCGAAGACGACGAAGATTCCGACTCCGACTCCGACATCGCAATGCCTAGAACCGGAGGTCGTCCTCGCGTTATGCGTATTTCTTCGTCCAGTGATTCTGATGTGGACCTAGACTTGGATTGGTCAGAGTCGGACCCGCGAAGAAATAATGAAAATTTTCTTGGGGACGCAGGAGTTAGAATTTTTCCCGAAAACTGTGAAGAGTGTTGTTTCATTGTTCCTATCTGATGAGTTTTTTGAAATGGTGACGAGGGAAACAAACAGATATTACCTACAGAATAAACAAAAATATAGGGAAGGAAAGAAATCGGCCAAATGGAAAGATGTCGACATCCAGGAAATGAAGATATTTTACGCGCTAACAATATTGATGGGGATATTAAATAAACCAACCATTGAAGAATATTGGTCTACCAGACCAATAGTCCGAACATCAATGTTTTCAAAAGCAATGCCGAGGGATCGATTTAAACAAATTCTCCAATTTCTGCATTTCAACAATAACGATGAAATGCCCGTTAATAATACAGATCGATTAGTGAAAGTGCGGTGGTTAGTCGATTTTTTTACGGAAAAGTTTAATACTGTGTACGCGCCGAAGCAAAATTTAGCTTTAGATGAGGCCATGATTCCGTGGAAAGGCCGATTATTATTTAAGACTTATAATCCCAGTAAAATTGTTAAATATGGCATCCTCTGCAGAATGGTGTGCGAATCGGACACTGCGTATATCAGTAATTTTAATATTTATACGGGAACTGCAGGGCCACTTTTAAACACCGTTACGTCGCTTTTAAGCCCTTTTAGGGACTTGTGGCACCACGTGTATATGGACAACTTTTATAATTCTGTGAACTTGGCCGAAACATTATTATTAGATAAATTTAGAATATGCGGTACCATACGTGTAAATAGAGGGTTACCGGATATATTAAAAAAAGTTAAATTACAATATAAACAATCGACATATCGTCGAAAAGGTGAAGTGTTGGTGCAAATTTGGAAAGACAAAAAAAAGGGTGATGTTCGCATGATTTCTACAATACATAACAGACATTTTTCAACTACCACCAAACGAGACAGAAGCACCAATATGTTTGTCAAGAAACCAAACTGCGTCATCAAGTACAACAAGTACATGAAACGGGTAGATCGTGCCGATCAGTATTTGGCTTTTTACTCAATCATGCGAAAAACAAGGAAGTGGACGAAGCGAGTGTCCTTCTTTTTATCAAATTGTGCACTTTTGAATGCATTTATTGTATTTCAAAAATTAAATCCCGGCAGTAGATTAAAATATTACAATTTTTTAATGACCATTGCCGAAGAATGGTTGACCGCTGAATTACCGGAAATTACTGGAAGTCCTTCTAGTGGCCAAGTAACGCCAACCCCAGGAGTAGTGTATTTCGATCCACCTGGTCGATTATCGGGCACTCTGCGACAGCACGTGCTAATAAAAATTTTCAGTGAAAAAAAGAAAAAAAATGTGCGTAGAGGATGTCGTGTGTGTCGTGTAAATAAAAAAAAAGGAGATACCTCTTTTATGTGCAAATTTTGTGGCGTTCCGTTACATAGAGGAAAGTGTTTTGACATTTACCATACCAAAAAAAGGTACAAAAATTAAGAATTTTTTTAATATGTATAGTTTATAGTTTATTTTATAATTATTGTTTTTGTGTAGGCCACAATTCCTTGTTTCTCTTTGCGCGTTCAGTTCTCCCAAATGAGACACCTTGATTTGTATTTTAATTTATTGATAGTAACTATTTACACAATAAACATAACTAAATGTCTACTGCATTGATTTTACCATATTGTATTGTGAGCTTGTAAAACTAATTGTAAAACTAAAGTGTTTATACTGAAGCTGTGAGCTTTCGTGAAAGAAGGGACATTTGCAGGTACTACCTAGTTTCCCAGTGACCCAGATATGCGGGTTCAGTTTTTAAGAATTGTGCCACTATCTACACCCCCGAAACCTAAGGGGCAATGACCTGCCGAAATTCTTTGCGCATTTGTAGAAGGTCGCTGCGTTAACAAATTCATCTTCTCAAGGAGAGTGCGTGAACTTAAAAATTGTTATTTTTTCGAAACTCCAATTATAGTTTTATGTCTTCTATGTTATATGTTTATCTCTAATATAATTATCATGTCATGTTTCGTCTCTTATCGTAATAAAAGGAATATTAATTATTTCTTTTATTATTCACAATTAAAATTTAATTCATATTATGTTCAACGATGGAATGATAATTTATTTTCAGTTATTATACTCTTTATTTTTTGTATAAACAATTGTGTACATGTTGTAAAAGTTTCATCGAAATACATTAATTATTAAACAAGTTGTAATGATTTTACTGCACATATGCAAAAACCGCGCGAATCATTAACTCGCCCCGTTTTTCGCGGTTGACTCGCAGAATCGTGCCCCGCCGGTAAGGTGTTAACTTAATGCGAAGGGATTTTTAAAGTCTGGGACATTCACCAGTTAGTTTTTTCAAAGTCGAATACAAAAATTTCTTTTTCAGATCGATGAACCAACAAGTCACTTGGTAACTAAAATAGCTGCAGATAAACAATTTTTTGGACATAAATAACTTTCATTCAATTTACGTTCTCCAAGTTAGCTCGGCAACCTCCAAGGGCGCAAGCACAATGCTGTGACCCAGTTATTATGTTCTGTTTCATTGTGTGCTATCACAAATCTGTCCACCGCTTTCAACACAACCTTTAAAAATATTGCAACTTCAAAAGGTGGCCATTATAAAAGACCGCGTGAAACAATTAAGTTCTTTAAAAAACTTGCATAGAAGAACACAATAAACCCTTTTGAACGAGGTAAATCCCTAACGAAATCCGGTTCCTAAATTAATCACGACCTTTCCAAGGAGGTGACTGTACACGCTTCTTCGAACAATTTCTGAGGAACTAATCCTTTCAGATCCAGCGGGGTTTACCATCGACTTGAGCCCATATTTAACGCTTGCTAAACTAATTTTTGATCAAAACACCATTCCGCGGAAGTGACCCGCAAAGGGTATGGCGAAAATTCTGTTAATTTACAAAATTTTGATTTATTTATAATTTCCATGGATTATTTTTTATGGGATTATTTAAAGTCAAAGCTATATTTATATATGAAATGAGCAGAATTAGCGAAGAAGTGATTCATAATGTGTAAGAAGAATTTTCAAGTAGGATTGATTATTGTTAAGATACCGGTGGGCGGCATTTCGAATATAAAAATTAGCAATTTTATTTACTTTCTAAATAATTGAACTTGTCACCAATAAGTTTAAGGTTTTCTAATTTTCAATCGTTTTTCTCAAAAACACACTGTATGTAAGTCAAGCCCTGACATCGATTTTCTACAATTTAACCCCAACAAAAACTATACAGAAAACGCTTTGTTTGAAACCACCGAGATAACCCAAAAATTTAAATATGCCCCAATTCCCTCGCGCACGGGATAGCAACGCTTTAACTGTATTCCCGCGTGCCCACAATGATTTTCTTTAAATACTTTTTATTCCCCCAACAAACAGAAATAAACTGCACTTCAAAAACTTTTTGGAAATTACATTTCTCTTATGTAAGCAGTACAATGTGATCATAAAAAGATCGGTTAGATGCGCTTGAACATTTCAGTATATCAACAAAGGGAAACAGATGGATACACGAGAAGGGATTTACGCGGTGGGGGTTGGTACATTTTTGCAGCGAAAAAGCAATAAAATTTCTACTTTTTACGACTGTGCTCTTCACTACGCACATGTGAGAGTTGATGTTTTCGTTGAGCCGCTGTGGGAGATGAAAAAGTGAGCTTTTGCTGTTATTTTCGTTAAAATTTTAATTTCACCAACGCCCACATTAAAATCGCTAAATTTTACTAAAGTTTCGCACCTGGACATTAAAAAGTATGTTAAAATTTGGAGCAAAATGAAAAACGCAAATTTATCTAAATAAAACGGAAGGGTTCAAGATTTCGTTTATTTAATTGAGAGAATTAAATGATTGAGATTAATTAACTAATTGTACGATGAAATATGACGAAATTATATAATGATGATCTACAGTAATTTATTACCATCGTTCCCAGATTGATTCAAGTTGGTATAAACCACATTTTCAATTTTGCACTTTGTGGTTCGATATTGGGGAAAAATTCAGAGTAAACACATATTGCTTACTTGCTGTTGATTAAAACATAAATATTGCAATGCAAGGCAACCCTTTCTGTAATCGTAAAGCCTGAAAATAAAAGCACAAACTTTTCATAAATGAAGTTTATATGACGCCTGAGGCTTAGGCAACTCAATTAACAAAAATAATTTGCAACCGTAAAACGTTCTGTTTCAATTGCAATTTCATAAATTTTACATAGGTAACTGATGATAACTTATTATCTATCCCTTTTCAGACGATATTTCTACCCCGAAAACTTTACCGTACGTAACCAGACTATTTTTTGTGAATTCTATAATTCCGCTTTCATTTGTAACCTTCTTTCACTAATGGAAATTCCAAAAAAATCCCTCAATAATACAAGTTAACAGAAAATGCAAATTAAATCCATAAGAGCATTAATAGAAAACGTGACTTTATTTCGTGAACATACAAATAACCAAATTCATTTGCAATAATTTGTTTTTCTGCTACAAAATTCATGACGTGAACTCATCTATTATTTCATACACGAATCGCTGAAATAATAAAAAATAAACGATCATTTGTGTAAAACTACCATCAGTTTCAAATTAAGCATCGCAAAAAAAAAACATTAAATTTTTAACTAAATACAGTGTAACCTCGCTAATTTGAACCCCCAGTAATCCGAACAGCAACTACAACCATCGATACTTCTATATAATTCGAATAAAATTATTTTGACCTCAATAATCCAAACAGGTTCGACAATCTTAGTGGTTAATTTAATTGAATCAGCTGCAATTATTTCGGATTGACGAGATTGCACTGTATTACAGTTATAAAGGAGATACAAAATCAAATGAAAACGGTTACAGCAAGAAATTCGAGATCCATTGCTTTCGGTGGAAAACCGACTGAAAAAAATAACTGTGTCGATCGAGTAATGTAAATATTAAACGGGTAAAATCAACAGAAATCACATACATCTTAAAATCCATCCCCGGTGCACTCCGCGGGATATCCAAACACAAAGTTGGTTGAAATTAAATTTTATTCAAATTTTATTGAAGCTTTCCACTTCTTGTTTACATGTGCGAATGTAAAACTCGACGAAACTTGGCAAAATACACAAAACTGCATTAACACATTTTATGTAAAGTGCGGTGGGAGACTGGTGTAACCCAAACATGACAAAATTACAGTTTACTTTAACGAAGCTGCGACACTTCCAGCACCAACAATTTATTGGTGACTTCACTCACACTTTATTTGTTAGTTGAGAATAGAACGTGTTTTTTCTATATCCATCATCAAACGTAAAAGCTTTAAAAAGTTAGGAACGGTTATGAAGTTATTTTGCCTATAATTTAAAAAAAAAGTTACTTATCTAACGAGCTATCATTAACGACAATAAATATTTGCAAGTACGTGTCAAAGACGAGTATTGTAAACATCTGAGTTCATAATAGTCATTATGTGCAACACAAATACTACCTTTTATCCTCGATTTTGGGTAATTTTATTTATTAAAATTCTTAAAACTTTAAAACACATCACACACATCAAATTCCGAAGTTAAATTGACAATGTTAATCATGGTGACACCAAAATGAAATCGATTGACAAATACACCACTTATAACTGCAGATGGATTTGCATCCCTCAAAATTCAGAATAAAAAACGAATAATTTGTTTAACAACAAATTAAAAAACACTACAGATCGTCTGCAACTCTTTAGATGAACATCAACGAGATGAGATTTGCAAGTAGTTACCAACAGATTCGACAATTAAATTAAAAAAAAAAAAAATACATCAGAAAATTTCACGCGTAGTCCGTTTTAATTGACTGATAGTGTACATAAACTATCAAGTTATAAATACAGATCAAAAACGAAGCCATTTATCACATCGGCATTGGGTCACCGTAAAAAAATATTTCAGGTAAAAAGAGCAAGGGAAGCAAATTCAAATTCGACATCCTTGCAATCAAAACAAACCTAATCTCCTAAAACGGAAGTAATTCGATATCGCAGTACGTCACATTCCAATAAATTGTTCGATTGCGAGTTACTGTAAAGTTGTACAGATCGTAACAAGCCGGATATTAAACAATGCTGAAATTACTCAGCAATTTTGGACTAAAAAAAAACATTTTTACGTTTCCACATAATTTATCAATGCATTGGCTCCGTTAAAAAAATTAATATTACTTCCGTAAATTTTAATGAATCAAACAACAAAATAGACCTTTGTTTAAACTAGCAACCTCGTATGAAAGTGGTATTTATGTGCAATGCAACTACGAATTTCGCAAACCGTAAAGAGCCATTTCGCAAGACTACAAATTTTCATTAAATTCATTCTACGCTGGATTTTCCAAAATGAGAAAAACAATGCGCAGTTGTCCTCGTATTTTCTAGAAGTTGCAAACGGTTTTGTTTTTAAAAATTACATTTGATCAAATCTAAAAACGAAATGAAAATTGAAGATATTTTACGTTACACCGACACAATTCCGTTTCCTTTTCTGGTTTCCTTCATTGTTACGATTAAAGTAATCCAAGAAAAGTAGATAAGAAATTCATTTACCAACTTTACAAAACTCTACATAACTGATCCAAATTTATTCATCCTAATTTGTTTCATTCAGAATATTATATTTTATGATAATAAATAAATTTGTAATTGGTTGTTGGTTAAATAAAAATTCAGTGACATCAATTGAAATTACATTGCCATTTCACAACAATTAATATTTAATCGCAATTTAATAGCACAGATAAAAGATTATTGAGACTGCCTTCAAATTAATTGCCGAATTTATCCTCAATTTCCACTTAAAAACTGTTATCACATCCACATAAATAATGCCCAAGTGTTTCAAGAGAACGTTCATGATTTTCACCTGCGTCGCAATAAATTTAGTTTACACTTAATTTTCTGTAATTACAGAAAATCCTCAAGAACCCTGCTAAGTTATTATTTTGCAGCGAAGCAAAAGGGAACGTTTCGTTTATTAATTATAAACTTCTACCTAATAAAAAACAGTTTCATCCGAACGATCTACGTTTTTCTGTCATTTCATCAAAACTGTTCTTTGTTATTCTTTGGAATGTCATAATGTTCTATTTTTTCATTTCATCAAATAGTTTTGATTTGTCATTTTATAAGATATTCTTAGTTTCTATAACTTCATCAAAAATGTTCTTCGTTATTCTTTGCAATGTCATTAAATGTTGTTTCCTTTTTGTCATTTCATCAAATAGTTTTGGTTTGTTATTTTATAAGATTTCTTGGTTTCTGTAACTTCATCAAAAATGTTCCTTTTTGTTCTTTGCATTGTCATTAAACGTTCTATTTTTATTTTTGTCATTTTATCAAACAGTTTTGATTTGTCATTTTATAAGATATTCTTGGTTTCTGTAATTTCATCAAAAATGTTTTTGTTGTTCTTTGCATTGTCGTTCTGTTTTTTTTTTTGTCATTTCATTAAATAGTTTTGATTTGTCATTATATAAGATGTTCTTGGTTTCTGTAACTTGATCAAAAATGTTCTTTGTTGTTCTCTGCATTGTCATAAGATGTTCTTGGTTTCTGTAACTTCATCAAAAATGCTCTTGGTTTCTAATGTTATCAAATGTGTTTTTTTGTTATTTCATCAACTAGTTTTGGTTTACTATTTCCTCCATTATTCTTGGTTTTTGTCATTTCATCAAATATGTTCGTTATTCTTTGCATTCATTAAATATTGACAGGTTTTTCCCTATTTCATCTAATGTTCTTGGTTTTGTCAGTTCATCAAAAATGTTCTTTGTTATTCGTCGTAATGTCATCAGATGTTGTATTTTTTTGTCATTCCAACAATTATTAAAGAAAAACATAACTTTTAGTCCTGAACAGAATTATATGTATTAACGGCCAAAACGGTGGCCTAAAGTTAGTACTTCGTGCAAGTCCTTAAATCGAACACAATTTAGAGCAAATGTACAGGCTGGTCCATCGTATAGCATTTTTGAGATAAAACCTATTTCCGGTAGTACAAAAATTTGGAAATTTAGAAGCAATATTCTTCAATTGACAAACTACAAAATGGCATACTTATTTTTTTTCGATTAAATCAGTGTGAAAACTGACTTTGAAAGCGATTTATTATCAAACTATTAAAGCTATCGGGAATTGGTTTTCGCAATCTCACCTACGTTACAGTGTAGATTTTAATAACAGGGGAATTGGCATTTAGATTTTTTTATGGCAAAAACCTTAAATCACACCATCATAACGATTATGATTAGATTTGTGCAGGTTATTTAAAGGAGTCTGCAATAAAAACATTTACAGAAGAATATCTGGCACAAACTGGGTCTAATCGATAAGCAAGAATATCCACAGCTGCATGGCATATATTTTATGGAATTTAAAACCATCCAATACTTTTAATGTTTTGTGTTAGGCAAGATTATGTTGGCCAAAATACGTTCTGCAATTTATTTCTTCATCGAGGGTAATAAAAATATCGAAGGTGTTCATTGTTCATTGCGTTTACAACAATCCAATTTATTAAATTAAAATTTTTAAGTGAAGTCTGCCTTGTAGGGTTTCTGTTTGTGGTTACGGTTACGGTTAGTAACTAGCGCATAAGCGACCTTTGTTGACTGAGATTTACAATCTTTCAAGGGGAAAGTTTTAAATACTTATTAATTTGAAAACGACGGCTCTTTTAAAATTATAAATTTCGGCAACGTGTCCTCAGTGACATTTTGAACGTAATGATCTGAAAAACAAAACAAAATTATTTTGACTTATTTGGCTTTATAGCGTCCTGACGCCGTTGGCAGAATTCAATTCAAAATAATGAAACCCCTATTTTGTAGTACGGTAATTGGCAGATTATTGGCTGTAGGTTTTCAATTTTTAGATGAATTAGACAGTTGCTTTCTCGCGAAAATGCTATACGATGGACCAGCCTGTATAATTAAATCTCCATAAAAACGAATTTTTCCAAACGAAACATAATTTTGGATAAATTGTATTTTAACCAAAAGTTTCATAACATTGATCTAACTATTCTAGGCTAAAGGTTTTCTTACGTGTACTAACTTGTTAGCCAAATCAAAGCCCGCGTTAATTAATCTAGTGACCCGTGGCTGCTACCTAATCAAAGTGGCCGGAAAATGTGATTTGTACATTTATCAAAGGAATGGAAACATGCAGCACTTGTGCGCAGATAAGTAAAATAACCGATTTTATCCAATCAACTTCAAATTTAATTGCATTTTAACTGGTTTAATTAAATTAATTTGTGCAAGATTAACCCTGTCATAAAAAATTTCAGGTAACTTTAATTATTTTGGGCAATAATCAATGGCACCAATGCGTACGAGCAGTATCTCTTTTAATGTGTACATAAGATAGCACTAATAAACACAATCACGATATTCGATACACAAATCCAATTCTTATATTATTCCCATTCGCACTTACCCTCTTCACTTGGAAATTGTCTGGCCGCAGGGTCTCCTGAATTTCCTGCTCGGGCTTCGCAGGCTGCGGAACCGAGGTCCGGAAATTCTCCAAAACGGCCTTCAGGGTGAACTTCTTCATGACTTCGCGACGATCAGGATCTTTGTCTCGCTTCATTGCACCATAATATTTTAACGACGGCGGCGAAATTCAAAACGTTTAGAGAGGAATTTTGGAAAAGTGTCTCTCAGTAAAACCGCACCATTCCCGCCGCAGAGGTATCGACTTTAGCCAAAACTGTGTTGCACGAAACGCGCTGGAAGGTACGAACCTTTTGCAATACGCCAGTGCCTGGAACACCAGGACAATCAACAATGCTTGCTACTTATTACGTCCGAATGCTACTGGTCTCACCGACGTACGGGATCCACCAGGAACGTCGATACTCCGAAAATCGCGGCTTGGTTCGCACGGTCGGAATTCTGCGCCATACAAAAACCAATATCGCGCAAGCGAAATTCGTTTTTTGCTTTGGAATTACGTTCGCACTTTGATTTACGACACCGTTTTGATATCAACAGGCACGATGCGATTAGAAATATTATTTTTGAATGTCTGATGTGTAAGATTTGACAGGACGATGACACATGTTGCACTATATCCACTGTTTTCAACTAGCACAGTTACTTTTCATTTCGTAGTTTGCACACGTGTGTTAGAAGAAGACGGATTGTCAAAGTTACGCGCAGGATACGCGCGTAGGTACAATAAACAGCTGATTTGAACTATCAGTGACTTGATAAACTTCACCCGGAAAAATGTTTTCCAAAGTTATCGTCCGAAGCTTTTCGCTCACTTTTTACCAACAACGCCGATCTAAACACTTCCAGTAAGTTTACAAAATTTTGCAAAATTTTGCAAAATTTCAATAACCTCATTGTTTGCAGCAAGTTCGGCGCCTCCCTGGTCGGTGCTGCCATAGGATTTTTCAGCACAAGGAAAGATACGACTCCAAAGCCATCCACTTTTATGGCCGCTCCGATAACCGAGAATCTTAAAGAGAACTCCGGCGATATGAAAACGAAAATGGAGCTGATGATAATGAGGGTGCAAGCGGATCTTTGCAGAGCTTTGGAAAAAGAGGAGGAAGCAACCAAATTTGTGGTTGATAGATGGGAGCGTAAAGAAGGTGGTGGTGGTATCACGTGTGTGATTCAAAACGGTAAGGTTTTTGAAAAGGCCGGAGTTAACATATCCGTAGTGTCTGGACATTTGCCACCAAACGCAGCAACGATGATGAAATCTCGAGGCAAAAAATTCAATAATGAGAAACTTCCATTTTTTGCTGCTGGGATTAGTAGTGTAATACACCCTCGCAATCCCATGGTACCAACGGTGCATTTTAATTATAGATATTTTGAAATACAAGACGGAGATGAAACACTTTGGTGGTTTGGTGGCGGCACGGACTTGACGCCCTACTACTTCAACAAAGAAGACGCTATTCACTTTCACAGGACATTAAAAGTGACTTGTGACCATCATGACATATCGTATTATCCAAAATTTAAAAAGTGGTGTGATGATTACTTCAACATTCCACATCGTGGAGAAAGGAGAGGTATTGGAGGCATATTTTTCGATGATTTGGAAGGCCCTAATCAAGAGACAACTTTCCAATTTGTAACTTCTTGTGCCGAAGCTGTGAAGCAGTCTTACATTCCTTTAGGTAAATACAAATTGTAGTCTTAACCTGCTTTTATTTGAATTCATTTCAGTTCAGAAACACAAACATGACAGTTACGGAGAAAAGGAGAGAGACTGGCAATTATTGCGAAGAGGGCGGTATGTGGAATTCAATTTGATATACGACCGTGGAACCAAGTTTGGACTGTACACTCCTGGAGCGAGATATGAGAGCATATTGATGTCATTACCTCTCCATGCTGTAAGTAATTTTTTCAGATTATAGTCATTTTTATCCTATTCATTTCAGAAATGGGAATACATGCACCAACCATCAGTTGATTCTCCCGAAGGGCAACTAATTGAAATATTGAAGAATCCTGAAGAATGGGTATGATTACAAAAAAAAACAAATTGTTTAATGTTATGTTTAAAGACCAATAAACAGTATTTTATTTAAAACATTTTATAACTATCGTTTTCCTTGCAACAACATCATCGCCAAATCTTCTGCTTCATTCACAGTCAATGCATTATTAATTATGCTATCAGGTTTGTGTTTTTTAGAAGGTTTATTTGTTGTCTTCTTCCTCTTCTTACTTGAATTTCGTTTTTGCAATCTAAAATCGAATCTAAAATATTTTATCTTCAAAAACAAGAATCAACTTACTTTGCATCCAATGACTCAGATTCGGAATTTTCATCTTCAGTTACTACTACATCTCTTTCATCCACATCACCTTTTCCATAAATTTTATCAGGATCTGGCAACCAAGATAAATCAGGGCCATCATCTTCAGATTCTTCATCAACATCAGAATCTGCCACTTTTCTTTGCTTTTGTTTCAGTTTTCTTTTCGTTTCCTTGTGTTTAGCTTTCACCCTCTCTTTAAATAATTGCTTGTCGAATACATCTTCCTCTCTTAAGACTAACTTGGCTCTTTCGAGATTAATACCACCTTCTAATTCTTTTTCGTACTCTTGAGCTAATTCAGACCTTTTATCTTTGGTGCCCACCGTAATGGCTGTACCATCGTCATCAAAAATGATTTTCTTGTTGGCAACGATATTCTTTTTTAATATTTTCTTAGCCACAGCAGCTTTTGTTAGCGCTTTTTTCTTGCTGATTTTTTCATTTTGTTCCAATTCAGTTTGGTTGGGTAATTCAATGTCGTGATCTTTTCTTTTCACTTGCAGTATTTCATCATCACTGTCGTTGTTATCTGACACATAAAATGGTGTTGCTTTGGTCGAGTCGTCCTCATCAACTTCACTCTCGGCTGATTCTTCATTATCTAGAGCTTGATTTGCGGTTTCATTGATCTTTGCCTTGCGCGAATTAATTCTTTGCAAAAACCTGACTCTGGGAGGCACTGCCATACCCAATGATTTTGCAAAAGAATCTGTGTCCAATGCATGAACGTTAAAAATGTTTTTGTCCTTCATCAAAAACACTGATTTAATGTATGACACAAAAGCTCTTTGGGCAGAATCTTTCAGTGCTGGATCCTTTGCTAAAAAAGCTTCCATTTTCCGCACAGGATTTTGAAGCTTATTAGGATTAATTCTGTAAATTAGGTTTATTAATCTATAAAATAAAGATTCCAAAAAACCTTACTCAATTTTATTAATGGGTATCTTCCTTGCTGTTAATTCAGGAACAATTTCCTTCTCACTAGGTAACAATAAGAGAAGACTTTTCCCACCATGGTGAAACCTAGCAGTTCTCCCAACTCTGTGAATATAAGTAGATGAGTCTTCGGGGCAATCGGCTTGAACCACCCAATGCACGGCTGGGAAGTCCAATCCGCGAGCGGCTATATCTGTTGCAAACAAAACAGCACAAGATTTTCGACAGAAGGTGTCGTAAATATTCATTCTCTTCAATTGATGTAACGTCCCATACAGGGCCAAGATGCTGATGCCCGGTCTTAACCTAAAAATCATTTTTTTTAATAAGTCAACCAAAAATTCATTTTTACTTGGAAATTATTTCGAAAATGTATTTCACTTCCTTGCAACTGGCAAAAAATATGATTATTTTTTGTTTTAGATGATTTTTTATGAAACTCCATATAACCGACACTTTTTGTTCCAACTCACAAATCATGTAATTTTGTTCCAAGTCATTGGGCGTCGTATATTTATCATTTTCGTGCACTGCTACATAAGAGGGATCCTTCAAACTCAGTCGAACCAAATCCTTAACGGATTTCGTTTGTGTGGCAGAAAATAGAAATGTTTGTCGGACCGGAGGCAAATTTGCAATTATGGCATTCATCGTTGGTTCAAAACCCATATCCAGACATCGATCAGCTTCATCCAACACCAAAACCTACCACATAAAAACAAATCAATAAAAAGCTACAATTTTAATTAATAACTTACTTTTAAATTGGCACAATCGAATATGGGATTTTCGTCCATATGTTGCAGCAACCTTCCAGGAGTGCAAATGACTATGTTACACTGACCCATGCGGCTGCGTTCAAATTTCAAATCTTTACCTCCGATTATCAATGCTGCAGATATGTCATGATATCTACCGACTTTCCTAAACGTTTCAAAGATTTGATAGGCGAGTTCTCTGGTGGGAGTAATTATTATAGCGCCTATTCCATCTAATCTTGTCCATTGTTGACAAAATAACCGTTCCAACGTCGGAATAACAAATGCCAACGTCTTGCCCGAACCAGTTTTTGCTGCTCCTAAGATATCTTTACCCTGCAGGGCAAGTGACACTGTTGCCCGTTGAATTTCTGTAGGGGAAGTGTAACCATTTTCTTTTAAACCTTTCAAAGTTTTCGGTGACAGTGGAAATTTATCAAACGAAGTTAAACTTTCAACATTTATCTACAAATAGAAAACAGCAAAATTAGATTTTTTGGTACCGACTTTTGTTTCGGGCGCTTACTTCTTCATATTTGGACTCGAGCTGTGTGATTAAATTTCTCTCAACTGCTCCCACAGGAGCTTCCTTGCGGAATTTTTTTTTCTTGAAACCTTGATTGGCCTTTTTCTGAATTTTTGTAACTGCAACATTTCCCTCTTCTCGCATATTGAAATGATTAGTTTCAAAATATTCAATATGTAAACCGAATATAAACAAAAATTCACAATTATCTAGGTTAACTTTAACGAAGTCACTTCACACGTGGTTTATATAGATGTCCAGTTAAATTGCTAGGTTAAATGCGAATCGCGTTCTTATCTTTTCAAGAACAATATTCAGTTGATCATTTGTAGGAAACGTAGAAGTCGGTACACCAATAACCACACAGATGGCGCGAGAAATATTTCGAATTTTAGGCTATTAATTGAGGGTAGTACAGTAATACCCCGATTTACGCGCTTAATGCGTGAAAAAAGGAACGTTATGCAAATCAAACGGGGTTAATTACGTTTTTTTAAATTGTCATATAAAGTATTTTAAATAAAAAAGAATACAAATACAATTAGCTTGAAAGCAGTATTTAACAGTGAAATACTGTTTTAATATTAAAAAAAAAATTAAATTAAATTGTAATAAAAGCGCAAGAGCGACTGGAAGATGTTACCGCGCAGGCGTACGATACAGTGCATCTATGCGATAATTTATTTTTAAAAAAGCGTTATAGCGAATCAACGAAAACCGGGGCAACGTATTAGTGTAATAATTTATATTGTTGTACATTTGCGGCCACCCAAATGTGCACGATTTCTTTATCAACTTGATTGTTGGTTTATGTCATAGGCGTTCAGAAAACATCAGTCAAATGTCAATATTATTTTGTTTATGACAAATATTATTTCACGAAAGTCACTGGATAAAGCCGGATTTAATCTATGGAAAATAGAGAAATTTGTGCCAGGTATCGTGCACATTTGGTTGGCCGTAAATGTACATATTAAGATTAAAAGTTTCACATTTTAGTGATTACATCTTATGTTTGCGAAAAAGATCGTTAGCAGAGCCGAGTGAATATTTAACTTTCATTATTAATAAAATTTTCAAACCAAAGATGGAAGATAATATTTTTTCTCCAGCCGTCTTACACCTCATTTTTAATACCATTTTTGGAAAATAAAATGGTTGGTTTCGTAACTAAGAAAAAAAGTGTTTTGTCACTAAGGCAACATTCAAAATGTCAAAATGTTTTGCCTAGAAATATGTCGAGCAAATTTGCCACGTAACAAAATCTCGAGTGCGAAGCACGAGGGATTTTGGGTGACAAATTTACGAGAAATATTTCTTTATGGCAAAACGTTGCGACAAAAACGTAAAAATTTAATCAGAGTATTTTCATGCACGCGGGGTATTCGGCATGATTATTTCCTGATTATTAATCTGAATAAATAGATTTTAGAACGAATTATTTATTTACTTCTCGAAGAATCTTTGATAATGATTACAAAAAAAATCAGAAGCGATTAAACGTCAAAATTTAATCGGGTAAATTTTGACACATTTGAAGCATCAAAATTTAATTGCTATAAAACTGAGGAAAACCATGGTGACTGCGACTTTTTATGTGTATGAAGGAAATAATCGCTAGTAATACCATAAAAACTTTGAATTTATTGATTAATTTACGATAACTTGTTGTGTAGCAACTTAAAAGAGTGTAAATTTGATGAGTATTAAAAATACGATAACGCAGTGGGAGTGTTTTTATTATCAAATTTATACGATTTAAAAGTTGCTACGCGGGAAGTTTGAGTTAATTAATCGAAGAAATTCAAAGCTTGAATGGTATTTGATTAGATTATTTTATGAATGTATAAAATTTGACACAAATAAAATTGTTTGAAAATTTTTCGTTGGTGGAAACTAAGCGACGTCAATATAAAGGAACTCGAAGTTTTATCAGAATATTATCGCTGTAAAACTGTGTTCTTTCCTCAAATAACGAACTGTGATTGGCTATATTAGCCATGAATAAAATAATCACCTTTAATCCTAGACTTAATTTGAAAATGTTATTAATAATTAAAGTTAACATCTGAAAGTAAGTCTTCTTCACAATTCATTTTTACTCATACGAAATACACATATTCTTGACAGATCCTTTTTTTCCAAAACAAACAATGGCATTACTAAAGTAATGGCTACTTGGATATCACTCTGCTTATCATTATTTTAGAATTTGTACATTTTGTACTTTGCCGTGAATTGTTGGCTGAAAAAAAATAGCTTGTTTCGTTCAGATTAAGCTTTTTTTTGACTCGCTATTTTGTATTCATTCGACTGCGAACGATCCATGAAATGACTTATTTTTCAATGGTAAACCGGACAGATAGTTTTAAGTCTTTGTAAAAAAATTATTTATATACAAATTAACTGTATTTACAAAAATAACAAAAAAAGTGATAGTACTGTGTTTCGATTTATTAGCGAATTACTCCTTAATCTGTTTTTAGGGTTCATGTCTGCACCTGTCAACCACGTTTCCGTGCCTTTGACCAGACTTTAAATATTCTAAAAACTGAGACGCAACACATTTGACTTTGACTGAGGTACGCTGAACTAAACTAAACTAGATGTTATGAGGAGTATTAAAGCATCCAGTCTTATGGCCAGAAATTGAAAATTTGCAAGATCAAATTAAAACTTGCTAAAAAGTGTAGTCCTGTTTTATATTAACTATGGTAATAACCATATGTTAGCTAAATGAAAATCTTGATTCTTCACTACTCCAGAAATTAATATGGGAAACTTAAAAATAGAAAAATTGTTTATTCAAAAGTTTTCACATATTACATTGCATTACAATTCTCGTAAACTTTGTAAATTGTCACAATACTGTTTCATGAGCAACTGCTGCCTTTTCTGCAGTAAATTAATGACTCCCGTCAACATCAATTCATCTGCAAGGGTATGAAGTTCAAGGTAGGTCAATTCTTCTTCTGGTTTGCCTAAAATGACAAATTTACACTGTGGAGAGTGGGTACGGTGCTCTTCCCAAGGGTCATCACTTTCAAGCCAACCTTCTAACTTTTTCTCACAAAAGAAACACACAACCGTATCCATTTCATCAATCACCTTGTAAAAACCGGCTTTGGCCACCTAAACACAAGGAATAAATAAAATAGAAAATAGTTTACAAACCAACTCACGTTTGGTGCACTGCATGCTACGTCTTCTTTATGGGGCCAACTATTAAACGTTTCTAGTCTGTTTCTTTCCAGTATCATATCTTTATTATTGCATAGTTTCTTTATATCCTACAAAAAAACTTTTGTAATAGTTGTTCTAAGTGTTATATTACCCACTTCTTCAGTTATTTCAAGTCTACAGTGGTCAAGATCCATTATGTTATAGGAAAAAACTTCTTTAAATGAAAGTGGACAAATTAATGATATTTAACGACTTTTAAGTTTAAAACATTTAAATGACATTTGACAGCACAATCTGAAGCTTCAGTAACAAGCACAGATAAACAAGAAAGTCCCTATATTTGTAAGGTTATTTGCCGGTTTCGCGCGTTTTCCAATGTCAATATTGTTTGCATTAAAAACCTTTAAATAATTATTAAATTCCATTAACATTTACAATGGCTTCAAGGGTATGATATCTGCTGTTTTAATTCGGTTTTAAAGCAATTATTCCTACAGGATGAAGATTCCCCTTCGCTGACACCAGCTCGTTCAGCGATGACTTCCCCTGTGCAAGATTTCGAACCGTTTGAAGATGAAAGCATCATCATTGGTGATTTATCTCAAGCAGATCCTATGGAAGAAGAAGATGGGGAAGAATTGTTCGGTGATAACATGGAAGAGTATGTACAATTGCTTTTATATCAGCGGTAATTACATACATTGTGTTTTAGTGATTACCGTGAAATGCCTGGATTGGATCGGTATGATACTCAGAATTTAGACGATGAAGATTATGATCAAATGTCACCGGGTGCTCGTCGGGCTGCTGAAGAAGAATTGCGCCGAAGAGACCGAGAAAGGGGCATACTACGCAGAGATGACAGGGATATTTTATATGATAAAGAGGACGATGAGGTATAATATAAAAGAAATTGTGAAAAAATTGCTAATAATTGTGTAGGATCCGGGCCGCAAACGACGCATTGCTGAAAAGGCCGCTTCTGGTGACACTGAAGAGGTCGACATGATTGAATCCATCGAAAATTTGGAGGATATGAAAGGATATACTGCCAAAGAGTGGGTGTGTATGATTGGACCGAGGACTGAAATTGCCAATCGTTTCAAGAATTTCATTCGTACTTATGTGAATTCTAAGGGAAATTATGTATACAAGGAGAGGATTCGCAGGATGTGTGAAAACAATCAGGTATTTGAGTTTTAAATTAAAGAAATTGATGAAAACGCTTAAAAATTTTATAGTCTAGCTTTGTTGTGGAATTTACTACGTTAGCACGTGTGGAACAAGCATTGGCCTATTTATTACCCGAAGCACCCACTCAAATGTTGGAAATTTTCGATGAAATTGCCAAGGAGATTGTTTTGTCGATGTATCCAAGCTATGAACGAGTGACCGGTGAAATACATGTGAGGATTTCGGATCTTCCACTTATCGAAGAATTGAGAACCTTTCGGTATTTTTCCTTTAATTTAAATATTCAAAAATGAAATAATCATTACAGGAAACTTCATATAAATCAGTTGGTGAGGACGTTGGGTGTTGTTACCGGTACAACGGGAGTCTTGCCACAGTTGTCCATTGTGAAATATGATTGTAACAAGTGCGGTTTCATTTTGGGACCATTCGTTCAAACACAACAGAGTGAAGTTCAGCCCGGAACTTGTCCTGAATGTCAGAGTACCGGTCCTTTTATGGTAAGCTAAACAATTTCCATTTATCATTTAGATTTGGGGTCATTGTATGTGAACTCGCACAAATCGTTGCCTGGCATGTCACTGAATTACATGAGAAAATTCAAAGTTTATCTATGCAAGCATAACCTGACTCAGACTTTGTCTATTACTTGGTATAAGTTTTGTTATTATAACTGTTAGGTACATGTTCAAATGATATAAATTTTTTAAGTTTAGGCGTTTTAGATTTTCATGACACTTGTGTTTGATGTACATTCTGTATAGTTCTTAAAAAAATTCTCAAATAGACTAATTTCCCTAATTTCAAATTTTTCTAAGAGTTTCTGATATGAATTGAGCCCCTGATAAATTGGGTGTCAAAGTTGCCCATGCCAAAAGATTTTGCTGAAAATCGTTAAAATAGAGTAATTTAACGTACGCTTTAACACCTCAGACTTTTTTATGGTTGGTATGTCACACATTATTACGGTATAATACATTGACAATAGGTCGATGTCTTACAGCCTTCGAGGATTTGGTAGAATTACTACCTTTATTTACCAGATGTGAAAATGTTTGAATTTTAAGTCGTGAAAACAAAAAACAAATTTAGTATTGCGTGTAACCGGTTGCCAATATTGTGATTTCATTGTGTGGGCCCTCAGGGACATTTACATCGAACGGATTTTGTCTGATTACAACTTTTGAAACCAAACATTGTTTCTATAGTTAAAATTTTGTTTCGAAAATGCAATCTTACTAGAAATAATAGACCCCCGAAAATGTAGAAGTATGGAGATTAGAGAACCACATGAAAATATTGAAAAAATAAAATAATAAAATATATGATTTTTGCCTTACCGCACATCCCACCACTTTTTTTGTAAATAACAGCGCCCAGTGGACTGTCGGTATACGATTGTCAAAGAAAAATGCATTTTTCCGTTTCGGCCGTTATTATCTGACAATATTAAAAAGTAAAAAAAAGTTTTGTCGTATCTGTGTTAACATTTACCGTTGGGCTGATTTTGTGTAATTTTTTTAACAAAATAAACAATCTTTTTTACTAAAAAAAAAAAAAAAAACTAAACCGTTGTCACAAATTCAAACAACATTTTAGAATTTGAAAATCGGTTGCGCCGTTTCTTCAGAAATCGCTCAATACTTTTCCGATATCTGAATCTCTCTCGCACACTTGGCCGTCTTGATTCGTCTTAAAATACAAAGAATCTGGAAGAAACTTTTTTTGTATTGAGAGGCAGATTCTTACTGACAAAAAACGCCTCTCTGGCAAGATGTTGTTCTAGTTGTTTGTTCTAGTAGAACAAGAAACTTTGAATTAGAAAATTCTATTCTTCTGATTCTTGAATTTGTATTTATTAATTAAACAAATATTTGGGGTTCGCCCAAAGTGGATAGGCATTCTTTGTTAGATGAAGAAGTATCAACCTTCTTTTCAAATTAAAAATTAAGGCTTAAAATGAAATTGTTGTTTACATGCATTTAATATCTATGATGGAAGCGGAGGTTTGTATAGAACAAAAACAAAATTTTTTCATTTAATTCTGTGGCTTAGTTCCCTGAGAATTGACCCTTGAATTTAAATTGTGTTCAGGTAAATATGGAACAAACCCTGTATCGAAATTATCAAAAAATAACCCTACAAGAATCCCCCAGTCGCATTCTCGCCGGTCGTGTTCCACGCTCGAAAGATTGCATTTTATTAGCCGATTTATGTGATCGTTGCAAACCTGGAGATGAAGTGGACGTGACTGGGGTCTACTCACACAGTTACGATGGTTCTCTGAACACCGAGCAGGGCTTTCCTGTATTCTCAACAGTCATTTTTGCCAACCATTTGGTTGTTAAAGACTGTAAGCAGATTGTGCAGTCATTAACAGATGACGATATAAATGCAATCATTAAATTGAGTAAAGACCACAGAATTGCCGATCGTATTATCGCATCTATTGCACCGTCAATTTTTGGACATGATTACATTAAGCGTGCACTGGCTTTAGCACTCTTTGGTGGAGAAGCAAAAAATCCAGGTAGGTTTTTGACTAAACATATTTAAGATACTTACAAGAATGTCATTATAGGCCAGAAACACAAGGTTCGAGGTGACATTAATGTATTACTTTGTGGGGATCCTGGCACGGCAAAATCACAATTTTTAAAATTTGTCGACAAAATCGCACCTCGAGCTGTCTTTACAACTGGACAAGGTGCCAGTGCAGTGGGTCTCACGGCATACGTCAGAAGAAATCCTGCCAGTCGCGAATGGACCTTAGAAGCAGGTGCTTTGGTCCTGGCAGACCAAGGTGTCTGCCTCATAGATGAATTTGACAAAGTACGTCTCGAATATATTTCAATATTCTATTGTCACAAATTAATATTTATAGATGAACGATCAAGATCGAACTTCCATTCATGAAGCCATGGAACAACAGTCAATTTCAATATCAAAAGCAGGAATAGTGACCAGTTTGCAGGCGAGATGTTCCGTGATCGCCGCCGCTAACCCGATAGGAGGCCGTTACGACGCCAGTATGACCTTTGCAGAAAATGTTACCTTATCAGATCCGATTCTCTCTCGTTTCGATATACTTTGTGTCGTCAAAGATGAAGTCGATCCCATACAAGATCAAAATTTGGCCAAGTAAATCATGTGAATTTATTTTGAATGCTTGAACTTGTTTCTTAGATTTGTAGTCGCATCACACATTCGTCACCATCCTTCAAAAAAATCTGACGAGCCCGATGATATTGTGGTTGATAATGATTTGTCCATTCCTCAAGAAACGTTGAAAAAATACCTCGTGTATGCCAGAGCAAATATCCACCCGAAACTTCAAAATATGAATCAGGATAAAGTTGCCAATATTTACAGCCAGTTAAGACAGGAATCTTTGGTAAGCGTCTATTAATTTAATTTTATAATTGATCATTGTATTGTATTTGTAGGCCACAGGCAGTTTACCAATAACGGTGAGACATATAGAAAGTATGATTCGAATGGCGGAAGCCCACGCTAGAATGCATTTACGTGATTACGTGCAAGAAGATGATGTGAACATGGCGGTGAGAATGATGCTGGAAAGTTTTGTCGAAACCCAAAAATATAGTGTTATGAAAACAATGAAACAAGTAATGATTTATTTATGCTATTCCTTTACTAAATTGAATTGTCTCTTCTAGCTATTTCAAAGATATCTTCTATTTAGAAAAGATCACAGTGAACTGCTATTTTATATTTTACGGCAGCTATCCCAAGATCAGTTAGCGTTTATCCGAGGCACACGTGCCGCTGATACACTTACAGTTGAGATTGATGAGAAGGATTTGATGGACAAGGTAAAGTATTGTGCGAAAGGTTTTTTTTATTAATTTTGTTACTATTCTAGGCCAAACAACTGGATATTCATGATTTGAAGCCGTTTTACCAGAATAAACTTTTTGAAAATAACAATTTTGTGTACGATGCAAAACGAAAAGTTATTATTCATACCATACCGGAAGCATTTATTCCTGAAGATTAAGTACTGAAATGTGTTGAAAGTAATATTTTTTTAATGTCGTATGGAATGGATGATCTTTCAGTATTTTAAGTTGAAAATGTTTTAATGGTTGAATTCACTCAAATGTTGAAAGGCCAAATGAATGCTATTATTTTAAGAAACGTTAAATGTAATTTTAATTTGTAGGTGTAGTGTAGAATTGAGTATATTTTTGTAAGAAATTCCTTTTAAGGATTATTTTGTTTTTTTTTAATAAAAATAAAATAAAAGCGTTTTGGAAAGATTTTTATTAATTGCACAGTTTATATTGAATAAAAAGTTTTATGAACTGTTCCTTTTCATGAACCAATCGGCTTTTAACTAAATTGAAATATTTGTAGCACAAATTTGATTCTTAGGTAACTTGAAAAAATCGTTATCAAGAGAATTTTGGACATTTAAGAAGCCCAAATCCGTAGGAAAAATATTACTTTTTTATAATGAAAATACAGTACAACTTATTCTGAAACTCGATTTTATTTATTTCCGACAAAATGATTGTTATGGACTAGATCAGCGTTTCCCAAAGTGTGGGTCGCGACCCGGCACCGGGTCGTAGAAAATTCTGCGACCCGGTGCTGTTTTGTAAATAAATGTTTTTCTTCCATAAGGTGGGTTGCGAAAGCCTCGTACCGGGTCGCGGTCAAAAAAGTTTGGGAAACGCTGGACTAGATCAATGTAATTTATATAGATACAGGGGCATTGATAAAAAAAATGAAATGGAATGAATTTGGTAACGAAATAGCGTATCTAGTAAAGAAAAATCATTATCTTGACGTTATACATTACTACATATAAATTCATAAGGACGTAGTATTTAAAAAAGAATTTAAATGCGCTTTTATAACGGCTATCTCATATATGTATGAGCAGCAAAAACGGGTCAGTTTAGACATTGAGCCGTTTTTGGATTTTTTTCAAAACTCGACAGTTTGAAGATTCATCCAATTGTTGTATTACTTTTGTCGCTCACTGTTATGCATAATAGTCCCTACAACTTTTTGCATCATTCATAAATGAATATAATATTAACATTTTTGTTAATCTATTAAATTTCTGTGTGGTAGGTAGGCAACTGTTGTCTGGCGTTGATGTGACGAAATTACGGCGTTTTTGTTTACTTCTTCCTTAATCAGCTAGGCCGCCATTATAGGCATGGAAATGAAATACATTTTTTATTCGAAAACGGTTAAATTATACGACAAATTGCGATATAAAGTTAACAGCCTATTACTTTCCCTTTCAAAATACAAAATTATAATTATCAACTATGTGTGTGTAAAATGACACACCTTTGCGTTGAAGTATGTTCATACTAATTATCAAATTTATCAACTTTCTATTGTTAATAAGCGACGAATTACACTTTTAAAATATTAAACACATCGTTAAATTAATAATTACACACCTTTTACGTTTAATCGTAAGAAACTTTTTTCTGTATTTTGTTGTCCCGGAAACTTTTTCTCGTTTCGTATAAATTTTCGGTGTTATTTTTAAATAAAGTTTTTATTTCACGACATTCGCTATCTAGTATTTTATGGCGGTAATTATTCTCATTATCTCCAACCTTCAATTTTCCCGTCATTAAAATAAAGAAATTAAAAATGCGTTGCAAGAAACTAAAAATGTAAGCAACCAATTTAAGAATAAATGCCCCATTACACACAAAAACATCGCAGAGATGTTTTGTGTTTATTGGGACTCGATATTTATATTTAACCCTTTCGTATAACTGAGCCAACATTTTTTGTTTCTGCAACCGAATTATTTGACAGAAATCTCCAAAATTTTTTGTGTAATTTGTTGAAACGGTCGTACAGTTTTAATTCCGGCCTTAAGTTCGTTGCAACTCTTCAACGATGATCGGAAAAGTGGCTGTTTCTTTTTATGACAGTTACAAATGTCAGCTCTCACGTTCATAAGTTATTAAAAAAAAATTACATTTTCCTCACAATTGTTAAAGTCTGGAAGAACACAGTGCGCATCTGAAATAATCATTAGGTGGACGATGTAGTACTTACCTACTGTACTATTGGAAAATACTACCCGGAATGTTACCAATAACATTAGTGGCGTATTTCCCATAATAAAACTTGCTAGAGATCTTTACCGATATGCATAACGCAAGTGACTTGCGGAGCATTATATGTGTTCGTTGGCGGTAGTTTAGTATTGTAGAAATGGACGTGATGTACTCTACATAAAATTAATCAGGATCTAATTACACCGACATGGTTTCTGGACATTTGTACCTCTTACCGATCATCGTCTTTTTGTGGTTTCCAATTACCTTTATCACAACGTAAGCACTGAAATTTATTTTTTATATTAACTTAATTATTTCGTTTCAGCTACATAATCGCAGTGGAAAATGAGGATGTCTTTCCGGTTTTGCCGTACATAAGCGACACGGGCACTTTTTCACCAGAAAGTTGTATTTTTGGTCAGATGCTTAATACGGGATCTATTCTTAGTAAGTAGTCCTGTCTTCACTTTTAATGACGTCTTGTTGATTTTATGCATTTATAAATTTTCGATTTAGTTCAAAAGTTGTTATTACTGCACTGAATCAATTGCGTTCACGTGCGACTGTTCTGATTATTACAAAATCGATGGAAAATTAAAATAAGGTGAGAGGACGTTGTCCTGTGGCGGGTTTTATTTATTAATAAGCCGATTAGGAGAACGCGACCTTTGTAAAAACTTAGTTGAGTGTGCTTTCTTGAAACTTGTGAAAATCAATAGGTTAATAATGGATCTGAAAGTAATCGCTTTGAATCGCGATTTGAATAAACGAAAACTTTTATCTTCAAACTGAACAGCTTAAGTAAAAATGTGTAGCCAAGAAAAATTAAAAAGAACTTTTTCAGACCGTTTTGGGTTCACAGCAATTGGTTCCTTTTAGCCAGTCCTACGTTGTGCTGTTGTTTGTTCTCAAGCGCCTTCACATCGTTTCTTATGGGCTTTTTCTTTCTTTAACCTTTCCAACTAGCAATAAACAGGACTCGAACTTTCATGGAAAAATATTCTATTTCAGTATTAAAATAATTTTCTCTTGTACCGTCCGATCGAAAAATTCCATCTTCTAGTTCATTTTTTAATTTGAAGGAGTGAAATTGAAAGAACAAATTACACTGTAATATTTTTAGGAAGCAGTTTTTGGCGGAAAATTTGAATCTACCTTTTGGCGCGATATTTTTGAATCACTACTCTGAATTAAAAATTGAACTACAAAACGTTATTAAATTGTTTTGTTTTAAATTTATATTGGCAGTAGCGAGTAGAGTTGCAGTAGAGTTGCAGTAGAGTTGCAGTATGTCACCAAATCGGCTTAAAAAAGGAAAAACTTTTTTAGTTTCAACTTTAGCATATTGTGTATAGAGAAGAAAAAAGGAAGCATTTCAGGATGACGGTGATATTGTTGGATGAGACCAGCATTCACAGGAGTAAGTTGTAAAATGCCAATGACACATTTACTGCCGACATAAACTAAAAAATTATATATATGTATATCCCGGCGTATAACACGCAGTTGAAATTTTGAACGATTTTCTTAACTTTCTTCATATATTCGGCGTATAACACGAATCTGGTATCCAGATGTGAAAAATACCTAAGTACCTAGCTTAAAGCCAAGGTTTTTGTAGATACAAAAAGAAATTGCTTTTTTGCAATTCCAGTGTATTGTAATAGTTGAGTTATTTATGATGGCTGACCGTCATAAAAGTAGGAGAGGTTTTGCATATCCCAATATCTCTAATTGTTGAAGCAAAAATTTTTATACACGGCGTAAAACACGCACCCGAAAATTTGAGCTCATTTTTTAATCTTAAAATTGCGTGTTATACACCGGGATATACGGTATTTCAAGCTAACGATTAGAACGTTTTGATCGAACGTTACAGTAAAATTGATATTTATGAAAATACAAATATCAATAATATAATCTTCTTCCTCAGAAATCAATGACCGATTTTGTAATAAAAAAACAGCAATCAACAGCTAAGTACATATTTTACAGAACAATTTAGGAATTAGAAACGTTATCATATTTCTTAGATCTCAATGAATTTATAGAAAGATTATAATTCTATTATTAATATTATTATTGTTAGAATGATATGCGGTTCCACTCGTGCACTAGCTGACCCTTAATTTTCCTTACAAACTCGTTTCTCTGCTTTTTAAAATTTTTCTTTTTCTCATCGATTCTAACATTATTCGCCGACTATAGTTTTATTCTAATTATTATTATTTACAATGCACAATTAATATACAATTTGTTAGAGTGATATGCAATTCCACTCGCACACTAGTCGACCCTTAATTTTCCTAACAAACCCTTTGCTCTGGTTTTTAATATACATATTTGTTTTTCCTGTCGATTCTGATATTATTCGCCGATTGTACTTTTACTGACGTTCGCTACAAATTAATCAATAACATTTCGAATAATAAAAATAATTTTCATAAAATCATTTGATATTTTTGACCTTTAAAAACAAATCTTTTCTTCCCCGAACTTTTAACACAATTTTGCTAGCGGTGCTCGAAAATTCCAAAAATCATTTTATTTTCACAATGTTTTAGTGTGGTTATTTATTGTTTTGCACGTTAAACTAAAAAAGCTCTCGGAAGCTATAGGCCTTTTTAATTTTTGCAATCCCCACAGATTACCCACTAAACTCAAAAACATTGCAGCGTTGTTGCAAACATCCCAGCGATGTTACAACGTATCCTGAAATGGTTGAGAATAACGTTGCAACATCATCGTGATGTTTATCGTCCGTTGGCCAACCTTCACCTTCTTAATTGAAATTAACTCTGAAAAAGTAACGCTTTTTCGAATTAGGCAAACTAATGGAATAATTACAGGGGTTTTCAGAAAATGATCGATTAAGGTTTTGCTGCAATGCGTCTTAATTTATTCGACGACGGTGATATTGCAAATAAACAATCTGATAACGTCTCTTAGAATTTTCGCAAAATTAGTTCAAAATAACTACTAGCAATCATGATCTTATCGGTGTGCTTTATGATTATTGTTATTTTTGTTTCGAAATTGTTTAATCAATCAACATGAATAATGGGCGTTATTGTGTTTATGTGGTAATTCGTTTTTTCAGAACATTTCTTTATTTAGAATATCGAACGTTAGTTTAATTTTTAATGGAAAGATGAGGCACAATTTGTTTATCTTTCTAATCTTGTCCTCTGCCGACTTTTATTGATTAAATGTTAAACTTTCTTCTTTACAGTGGCACTGGTGATATATTTTCGATATAGGCAAGTCGAGGAAATATGTAAAAGGCATGATGTCGCCAGAGGCGTGCAGAAAATGAATCGGATTTGTTTGTGGCTTGGAGTGATTGGCGCTTTCGGAGTGTCGATGGTCGGGAATTTTCAGGAAAGCAACATACTTGTCGTCCATGCAATAGGAGCTTTCCTTGCTTTCGGTTTCAGCACACTCTATCAGGGCTTGCAGGTTAATGTTTTAACTTTACCTAATATTGTTTTGATTATACTTCATTGGTTGAAATGTCATATTGGAAAATTTCAGAAAATTGTGTTGTTGGACATGTTTTGGTTTTGCTGGTCAATTAAGAGGCCTCTGTATCATTTTTAGATTCATTGGTTACGCACATTACGCCAACGGTCGCATTTTCAAAAAGAAGGTCGCTATCTTGTAGTACGACGAGGATACACTGTCCGGGCGGCCATCACTTACTAACAGTTTGATATTATGTCAGTTAAGCTTGTTATTAATTAAATTGTCTAAATTTCGCCTAGTTGCACGAGTCACTATGCCCTTCCAATTTTCAACATTTCCTTTTTAAAATTTAACTAGGCTTGTAACTTGCTCTTTTATCCGGGACTCTCACTATATCATTTTTCTTCATATGCCGCCGTTTTTAAATTATTTCAATGTTTTGTGAATCCTTACAAAAAATGGTGCAGAAATTGTCGAGAAAAATACTTCCCGAAGCTAAATGGCAAGATAGTTTATGACCTCACAGGAGACAGACCTTATGATAGGTTATTTGAATCTTCACTTAGAAAAATAACGTAAAATACTTTAATTTAATTAACCATCGCAAATGTTTCTTTAACCGCTTCTGGTAGCTAAAAATAATCTAAAATCTTCACAAGGCACAGCTTGTGACAACTAAAAACACATTGCACGAAATTTGAATAGCAGCACGGATTGCGCCTAAGTCGAAGTTCCGTTGTAAACGCAAATATAATATATATAAGAGATATTTATGGGCACTTGGTGAGAAGTCTATTGTTTGAAATGCATGACACATTTTTACAATCATAGTGACACAGTGATTGCCTATAATTTAGGAGAGCGGCCGAGGTACCTTAAAGTGGTCCACTAGCAGAAATTCCATTAAAATAAATTGTTTTTAGTACAAGGCCAATGATTTAATTTTTTATTTTCATAAGTATTGATGATGGAAAAAAGAATCGAAATTGAAATAATTTGTTTTATAGTAAGAAAATTTAATTGAAATCAAATGTTAACCAATGAACCACTTCATTGACCAGCAGCTTATTTGTCGATGTTCGACTCGACGCCAAATAAAAGTAATCAAAACTTACATTAAATTTCTTAACACGCACCAAAGGGGTCCTCAGGGACTGCTCTTGTCATTTGCTGCCACGACACGTGCTAATAAATGTCGGTTGTTATTTTCATTAATTAATTTTCAGACTTTTGTGTGTATTAAAATATATCCCGCTTTTGGAAGAAGACAAAACAATTACATAAGAATGGTACTAACAACTGTCTGCTCAATTTGTTTCCTGTTGTGTATACTATTTGCAGCACTGTCTTTCGTTCAGTTCAAAGGTGGGTAACTTATGAAATCTTGAAGTGTTTGAAACGTAATATGCAATACCAAGTTTGGCATAGCAATGCCCGTTTGCACCAGTCGTAGTTAAATTTAATCTTAATTTACTTCCATGGTAACAATTGTTGTTATAACAACGATTGTTTTTAACTATTAGTTAAATCTAACGGCCGTAATTCATTTACTTACAGGGTGCGTCATGACACCATCTTGCTAAAATAAATAATTATCTATTCCAATTTCCTTTTCAAGATTTGTAAATTTTATGATAATCCCGTACAATTAAAATATAACTATCCCAGTCTATTGTGTTTAAAAAATGAATAATTCTTTTATGATTGATAGGAAATGACGTGACCAAGTGGAAAGAACAGGATGGCGGTTACCAATTCCATTTAGTTAGCACCGCAACGGAATGGATAACCGCAATGTGTACGATGGGGTACATATTAACGTTTACTCCGGATTTTAAGAGGATGACTGTTGACGAACCGGTCGTAACAGTAGAGGATAACTTTCAAACGGACCACAAACAAAACGGTCGAAATGTCGCAAGTGGAACGGCGTCGTCATCTGCAAAATATTAAAGTTCACTTGAATTGATAAGCTCAGATACAAATTATTATGAAATTTTGTAATAACTTACAAGTATTAGTTGTAACGATTAAAGTTTACTCAATTGTGATTAATAATAAAGGAGATCTTAACAGGTCTTAGCTCATTCGATAAACGTTTACCATTTTATTAATTGTGTTGTTGTGGAATGAATAACTGACACTTTCCAAATTCACTTATAAACATCAAATTATAAAATAAATTAGCTTTGGAATGTTTTATGAGGTGTGATATACATAAAGCAGCACATTTTATCACAAACTAACATATAATTAGGCTTTGTGTAAATTGATTCCGAAAACATAATGGTCAATAAGTTGTTAGGCATGATGTATTAGCTTCCTTTGGAGCAGAACTTCTGACTTAATTTTTCTCATTTTGTGGTTTAATGTAGTGAACGTTATAACAATGTTTAAGTAGTACCTACCTGATATGTTAAGCATAAGTTGTTGTTGAGTTTTTATTTAATTTTTACTTTTAGATTCAATTTTTGAATCAAAATGCGTTTTGATGTGGCACTAAACCTTTGACATTAAAATATAATGTTTGTAGCCTTGTAATATTCTAATGAACAGATGTACCATATTAGATATTTATTTATTAAAAAAAATCATGTAATTACATCCAATATCTAGCTTATTTATAAGTCTAAATTGAGATAAGGATTTATCAATTATATTGTTAAAGCTATGACAATTACAATAAATCACATTTAATTATCGAGTGAACTTACGAACTGAATCCCTTGATATTTCACAGTTTTAAATTCCTTTGTAAACGACAATATGTAAAGCAATATCATCGCTGCCATTGTCCATTCGCAAAAAGAACTAGTTATGTGTAGTTCATAACCAGGACTTTCAGGAGTCCACCAAAGGTGGATACCTTCTGAAAAACACAAATAGGGCAGTAATGAAAGTAATTACTTTGATTTTATTGCGTTCGCTTACTTTCTAAGTGTTGGATTGAAAGTGTTGCCAAAATCATAGTCATCAGATAAAGTGGGAATAAGCAAAGAGATATGAGAAGACGCACATAAACAACGCACTTTCCAACACCAACATCGGGAATCTTTTTATTCATTTCCATTAATGAAAATGATATTTTGGTCTGTAAATATAAAGAAGCATAGGGATCAATTCACACAAGAAAAACATTATAAATTGTGAAGCTCAATTCATGAGGTCAGGTTGTCGCCGAAAATGTTATTTCTATTTCTTTACTGAAACTGACATTCTTACTAATTCGATTAGCTATATAGGGAGTGCATAAATTGGCGAAAAAACCGCTCGTGCCCAAATTCTATAGAAAAATGTTGTAACATGCTTCCTGAGTCTGCACGAGGTCCTCAAAGTTGGGATATTCAGCTGTTTAAAAATGTTATTAGCCGATATCTGTCGATAGAAAAACTGCAATTTAGAATAAAGAAGCACTGTGAACTTTACGTTTACGTAAACGTAGCGACCTTGCATAGTAACACAACTTTGTGGGCTGCAGTGTTGCCAAATGTACACAGGACGCATTTTAGTATTAAGGGCGAGTCTTACCTCAGAACGTTGATATGTTTAAATCTAAAATTTGGCTTTTTAGCAATAAATGAAAGAAAGAGACGCATGGAATATGTTATAAGAATTTATTTCGCTTAATTGTAGATAAAAAAAATATATCTAATAGTTTAGAAGTTAAATTTATTTATTTTCTCGCATAATTTACCCTTTTATTCTTAAAAAAAAATATTTATTTTTCATCATTCTATTAGGAAAAATGTTCTCTACGAATTGGTTCAATATTAATGCGTATTTTTTATCAATTAAGAGATATGAATTATTTTGTTTCGTAGTCAGTTACAATTAATGACTACGCACGGGATTACAAAATAATTCATATCTCTTAATTGATAAAAAAAATACGCATTAATATTGAACTAATTCGTAGAGAACATGTTTTCTAATAGAATGGTGAAAACTAAATTTTCTTTTTTTAAGAATAAAAGGGTAAATTATGCAAGAAAATAAACAAATCTAACTTCTAAACTATTAGTAATAATTTTTTTTTTGTCCGCAATTAAGCGAAATAGGTTCTTATAACATATTCCATACATCTCTTTCTTTCATTTATTGTTAAAAAGCCAAATTTTAGATTTAAACATATCAACGTTCTGAGGTAAGACTCGTCCTTAAGATTTTTGGCCAATATATTTTAGAAGAATATCGCTACGAACAGTTTTTTCGTCAATTTATACACACCTTGTATATGAAATCTTAGTGCTTATTACGCTGTAATAAAGTAGCTGTTTAATATCACTTTTTGAACATAAAAGCTTCATATTTGCAGTGCGATTTCAACTTTTCGGTTTCATAAAATTGATGAACTTCTTTATAATTCTATTATTTTTTATTAGACTCACCTGCACTAAAAAGTAAAAACTTCCAATTCCAAATGCCAAAGAGGCACCAATAAAATGTACTGTTAATTCATTCGTTTGCTGAAAATTAGCCACCAGACTTATACCAAAACATGACAAAATTCCAAACCAAAACGACATTTTAATCCATATTTCTCTAATAAGCACATAGCGCAGAGCAAACGCTACCTGTCTTTCCCTAATGTACACTGTAATAGTCACTGCAATTCAAAATTGACTTATATAAAACTATAATAATTAGAATTATAAATATCTTTAGTTTGAATTAACGTTTTGAGGGAGAGATTATGTTAGACGGTGAATATTACGACATTTTCAGTTATCAATGCAAATTAATTTTATCAATACATTGCTGACAGATTGTAAGCTAGCACTATTATATTTGCGGCTTAATTGTTAATTTTGAAAGACGTGCGATTTATGAAATACTTAAAAGATTTTAACGAAGTAATTTATGTAATAGAAAGTTTTTGATTTACTCACAAAGCAATGCTCCTATATTCATCATTTGTCCAAAAATGCAACTTTCTGGAGGCAGTGTTCCAGTGTCACTGATGAAGGGAAAGTATGCACTTACATGTCCATTTCCTACCGAGATGGCATATCTAAAAAAAACGAATAAAAAAGTAAGAAGGAAAATGAACACAAAAGCATTTTACAAGAAAAATGTATTGTTTTTTTAATAGGTAATCGATGGTTTATTTTCCACACTCTTTGTTATACCTTAACGCTTTAAATTATCTACATTTTTGAAATATGTTCTTTGTTGCGTGTTAAACAACTTAATTTCATGTTACCTGGAAGTAATCGTCATGTAAAGAATGATTAAGTGTTTATTCATTATTTGGTGTTTAAAGAATTACAAAATTTTCATGCCAATCCTGGATAAAGAAAGCAACTTACGATATCGCGAATGTCAATATAAACCAGATCCCTGTGAGGCTTGGCCAATAGTGGAGCTCAAAATGGGTTTTCGTTAGTTCCATTTCACTACTTCACAAAATTTTCAACTGAAACACAACTTACATGTTGTGACTTATGAGAACCGCCGGTGACATCACACCGCTTATCTATTTGTAATTTTTATAAACTTACGTTACACAAGGCCATAAAACCGATGTCAACGTTTCCAATAAGAATATGTGCGTAACTCATTAAATATTAATTATAATTTATTATCATCGAGTAATTAAGAGAGCGAATTTTTTTTTTTTTAATTACAAATTATCTGTAATGTTTACATTTTACTGAATTAAAAAAATAATGTTTACAATCTGTACAAGATAAGTGATGAATAAAATAAGCTGTTATTTTTTGTAACTTTTTTCTTTTATAAAATTACTCTAATTTTATTTATATTTGCACAAAGATGAATATTTGTAAATAAGCCTTGAAGACGAGTATGGTAAACATCTGAATTCATAATAGCCGTCATGTGCAAGTGAAATACTACCTTTTATCCGTGATTTTATTAATGTTATCAATTGTATATACAGTCGAGTTCGGATATAGTGAACCCACTTATAATGAACTTCCCGGTATAGTAAACGCTACTTCAAGCACCGAAATTTTTTTCCATAAAACTAATATATTTTTTACAGCTTACAGTGGAATCGGCTGGAACTTTCTGATAAAGTCAACCAAATTTCGTTAAAGTAAGGTAAAATTTTCCGTTTAGAGTAAACTTTTCAGGGGTTTCTTCGGTAATTCCCCGGATTTTAACTTAGGATAAGAGCATTTTCAATTCAATACCATTATATTGCAAACAAAGCAAAGTTTATGAGTTTATCGCGTGTCCCGTTCAAAATGGAAAAGGAAAAATATAAAGCTTAAATGCTAAAAGGCACGAAATGAGTTTGCCGAAATCAACCGTTTCCGTAATTTCGAAAAAAAGAGAAGAGATTTTATCGTCGTATGATAAAGTCAATAGAAGGTGCAAAAGGTTTGAGAAAATCACCTCATGAGGAGGTTGATAAGAGATTTTTACAATGGTTTATTAAAAAAGGACAGAAGTTTACTGATCTTCAGAAGAATTATGATAGTAAAAACATTTTTAACGCCGACGGGGTCGGGCTTTTTTACAAACTGGCCCCGGATAAAACATTGTGTTAGTGGGAGGATGTGTAAATTGAGAATTACTGTAGCTGTAAACATGTTGTTTCTTTTATAGTGAACCTCAGATATAGTGAACCAATTTGTATGCATTTTCCAAGTTCACTATATCCGGATTTCGCTGTATTAGAACGTGAATTTAGAAATTTAGAAATATTGCAAAATACCCAGAAAAATATCTACTTTCGGTTGACATACGCATTTTTAAATTACAGTTAAATTCGCTTGTAGTAAACTTTAATTTATGGTTTCAGTGATGTTGGTTGCGGCCTATCTAACTACTTTTTAAATTTTTTTAGAATTGTTCAACGTGAGTCAATTGTGGTCTACTTCTGAAATTTTCTTTGTAAGATGCAACCAAAAATGCTAATTGGAACAGGCACTAGATTTCCAATTTTTCAAAAATTAAAAAATACATCTACCGTTCCATGGTTCTGAGTATTGTCAAAGTTTGATTTGACAGTTTGGTTGAAGTTTCATGAATCATGATGAACTATTATTACTCAAACGATGAGAAAGTAGACATGATTGTCGTCTATGGGGAGTGTGGTATAAATTCCGTGGTTGCTGCAGATTTGTATCTACAAAGATACCCAAATCACAGGCATCTTACCAGGGATCATAGTGAGGTCACTATTTAATGACTTGTCACTATTTTAGCTTTTAGGTCACTATTGGTCACTATTTCTAAAAATTGGTCACTAAAGTCACTTTTTTCACTATTTTGGCGCAAAGTTTTTCGACCGTCGGCGTCGTCTCGAAATAAAAATATTTAAATTGTTTTCCTTTTTAAAAGAATTATAAAAGTTTTCCAGTGAAGTAAGTGATTTTATCATTTCTCTGTATCATTTCCTTGATGGTTGGCCATTACGATTAGCAGACTGAGAAAATTCAGAGTAATCTAAAGTTATCTTCACACAAATTTATAAAATGTGTTAGTACCAGGTGGTTAACGTTAGGTCCAGTTATCAGCCGTGTTTTAGAACAGTATTCAGCAATAAAGAAATATTTTCTGGAGTTTAGTTCAAAGTACAGAAGTTCTTTAATCAAAACTAAATCTCACAAAGATATTATTATATTTTTAAAAAATACAACTTCTATAGTGGATCTTTATTTGATAGAATATGTTTCGTACATTTTTACAAAATTTACGGAATTTTTTCAAAAGGATGAACCGTTAATACAAGTATTATATTCAGAATTAAAAGAGTTACCTAAGACTATCTTACTCAAATTTTTGAAAAAAAAGCAGCTGTTGATTTTGATAATGTGCTTGCGAATACTAAAGATGTTTGTATCGTCACGAATTCTTTTTTCCATTAAATTGTGGAGTAAAAACTCAACAAGAACTTATTAGGAAGCTAAGGAACAATTAATTTTTTTAAAACGTCAACATTTTTATACGGAAGCTGTTCATCATTTAATAAATAAGTCTGCCTTAAAATTAGTGACGTTGAAATATTTTTCATGGTTATGCCCAAATAATGTTACTAAGGTGCCTGATAGTGATTAACGTTTGTAATACTCTTCTCATAGACATTGCTGTGGATAAAGTATGTGATGAATTCAAATTACTGCAGTTGGTCTTATTAGAGGAGAAGAGAAATTTTGTTAGAAACCTAAGAGTAGACGAATTCTGGTTATCTTTCAAACACCATAAAGAATTATTTCAAGTCGTTAAAATGTGTCTATCTTTGGCACATGGAAGTGCATCAGTTGAAAGGGGATTTTCCCTTTGGGGCAAATTTTAACTCCACACAAGTCAAACATGAATCTACAAACATTGAATTCCAAGTTACATATTCGTAGTGGTTTAAAAATATAATAATCAAATAGAATTGATTCCAATAACACAAGAACTTCTAAATATGGGTAGTAGAGCTTATGATTCATATAAAAGTTATTTAGAGCTTGAAAAATCGAAAAAACAACAATCAGAAGTTGAAGAATATCAAAGAAAGCAAGAGCTTGAAGAAGAGAAACAAAAAAGGAAGAGTTGGAAAACAAAAAAAAATGATGGTTCGGAAAGACAGTTGGAAGACAAAATTAAAGAGAAGTCATATGAACAACTAGTGGTAACGAAGCTACTAGATGAAAGCCATAGAAAATTGAAACAAGCACTAGAAAAGAATGATATTACGGAAGCAGATATTGTTCAAGTCTTACTTGAAGGGTTGGCGACGAGGAGAAAAAAAGACAAAGAGAAAAACAAAGAAGTTGACTTATTAAATAAAGATATTCTTTAAAGAAAGACTGTCATATTAGATAATTTTATTGCAAAAAAAATGTAAAAAATGATTTAATTATCATAGTCATTTCATTTTGTTTTGTTTATGTTTGTTAAGAATATTTAATTTTATTTTGGAGTTTATTATAAATTATTTTTCAGTGTAAATGTTTTTACTATTTAAAACGTCTTAAATTTATTTTCAATATTTCAAGATAATAAACGCCAAAAAGTCACTAGTTAGTCATTTTTTTTCTTCTAGGTAAGTCACTAAAGTCACTATTTTTTGGCATTACAAGTGCTATGAACGCTGTATTTCCGAAACATTCAGGAGACTGGAACAAAAGTTGCGTGAAGATTGGCTTAAAATGACAAAAGAAAACGGCGAAGAACAGCTACTGCTCCAGAAAACAAAATGTGTATACTAGAGGCAGTAGAGGAAAGCCCTCATTTTGGTCAAAGAACCTTAGCTCTTCAAATGGGAATCAGTCAGGCATCAGTAGGACGCATTCTTTGGGGGAATAAATTCCACCCATACCACGTCACCTTGGTGCAGGTATTGGAACCAACCGATTTCCCACCAAGAATGCAGTTTTGTCAGTTTATTCAATAAAAATTAGATGAAAACGTTAATTTTGTTAAAAATGTGTTATTTAGCGATGAGGCCCGATTCAGCAATAACGGGGCTGTAAACAGGCATAACTGGCATTACTACAGTCAGGAAAATCTACGTTGGATACGAGAAACTCACCATCAAAATGTGTTTTCGGTGAACGTATGGTGCGGGATAATAAATGAACAGATAATAATTGGCCCTCACTTTTTTGATGGAAATCTCAACGGCGCAATGTATCTAAATTTTTTACAAAATGAGTTACCCACATTGTTGGAAGAGTTAGATCTGAATATACGACAACGTATGTGGTTCCATCAAAATGGAGCCCCACTCCATCTTCATAGAAACGTGATAATTTTAGAAACGTTTGGATAGGGAGAGGTTCCAATAATCCTTGGCCACCCAGAAGTCCGGACTTAACGCCTTTAGATTTTTTCCTGTGGGGCGTACTAAAACAGAGAGTCTACCAAACTCCTTTCCATACGGTCGAAGAACTCAGACAAAGAATTAGTGAACAGTGTATGGCCGTAACACCAGAGACATTACATCACGTTCAAAGGTCGTTTTTAAACCGGGTTGAAGTTTGTTTGCTCCAGAATGGAATGAATTTTGAACAACTTTTACGTTAGTTTTTAAGTTCTTTTATGTAATTTTGCTGATTAAATTTCTTACATTGCCATTTTGACGTTTGTGATCAAAAAGGCAATTTTGATTCAATTTATAATTTAAATCAAAGGCAGTATCAAGTGGTAAGTAGAATTAGTATTTTTGGTTGCATCTAAGAAAATTTCAGAAATGGACCACAATTGACCACGTTGTACAATTCTAAAAATTTAAAAAAAGTAGTTAGATAGGCGCAACCAACATCACTGAAACCATAAATTAAAGTTCACTACAAGCGAGTTTAACTGTAATTCAAAAATGCGTATGTCAACCGAAAGTAGATATTTTTCTGGGTATTTTGCAATATTTCTAAATTCTAACTAGAAATCATTCTGATCGACACATTTTCGATAAATCATTTACGCTTCTTAACTCATCATTCGTCACCTCTAAGAAGCTTTGCGGCTTGGCTTGTCTTCTTATAGTTAAACTTTACTCGGCTGAAAGTCATTTGTAAATAACGTCCTCTGCGAAATACAAATTCTATAAATTAGGAAACTGTATTTACTACAAATACCAGAAATCCAAATAACTATAAAATTTGTAACTTTAGAATTCAAGGGTATTTTCAATTCATTCGTTGAATCCAATTTTAGAAACTGGAAAAAATTGGTGTATCAAGCACTGTTTTTGTGATTAATTGCGTCACGAGGATGTACCTTTGTGTGAACAAGATATTTGAAATAACCGGATGTTTGCTCTTTATTTTTTCATTTAACAACCAAATTAGTTGCAAATAGTACTCCGTAGTATTTGCGTTGCGAGGCAATTTTAATATTCACCTTGCGTTTATTTCTGGAAAGGAAAACACTGTTTTTAAGAAAAGTTTAATTGGTAAACCCATCCAGTGACACAGCAACATCTGGCTTAATTAACATCGTTTATTTGCTTTCTAGGAAAAGGTAGGTGTCGTTGTTTACACTTATTAATTTCCTTCAGATCGCCTAAAATTTTAATTCATTGATTCCTCTCATTCAAGGCTTAACGATCATTTTGCGAATATTAATCGAGGAATACGCAGAACTGTCCGAAGGTCGCCAAAGTTTATTTGTTTCGGAGATAATTAGTTATGTTTGCTTTAGCACTAGCGCAGCAACCGTCGTCGGGGTTTCCCAGTTTCCACTTTGATATTATTTACTAACCTGTTCCAATGGTATCCGACACAAACAGGCTGTAATATTCCGAAAATGCCCTTCAACCATAAAAATATTGTAGATTCACCTCAGTCACAACAACCTTGACCATTCTGCATTTATTTGTTAAATTATAAATACAGGTTTGTTATAAGACAGTCGTAAACAGTATCTTCGGCAGTATTGTTACTTTGCTTACCAACTGTGAGTATTTGCTAAATTTAATTTGTTTCGTTTCTTTCTCAATGATAAAGTGTTATCAGACCAAGGCGTTGTTTTAAATAATTGAAAATAATTTAAAATTAAAAAAAAAAAATTAGAATAGAGTTTGATTCGGTTCAGGAAGCTTTAATTTTATAGAGATAGTATTTTGTTTTATTCATTTTATTTCACAGTTCTATCGCTTTTAGTAAAATTCAACATAATTTGGAAAGAAAGTGAAGAAATTAAATAATTTCTTTTTTACTAATGTGCGGAAAAGTACTGTATTTAGGGAATATTCGACTTTGAGTAGAATAGAAAGTTTATTGTACCTAGATGTATTATTTCTTGTCGTGATTATGAATCTTAACAGAATCTTTTTACAATTAGTGAACGAAACACCACAACAGGTCTTGCTAATTTCTTTCTTTTGACCCAATATTTTGGGTTTTACTTGAAATATATATTCAACAGAACCCTCAATATATCCCTCTGCCACATTTGGTGATTCCCATCCACCTTGTCTTTTAAGAGTGGCGATGTCTGCATCCGCCAGTATTGTAGTAGACGTTCTTTTAAAGGAATGTCTAGTATAGTTGGAAGGATTCGGCAACTTTAAAAATTCTGCAATTTTTCTAGGTATGCCCCAACGCTATTTACATCAACAGCTTGTTTTGTACATTTTCCGTTTCGATATCCAAGAAAGAATCTTGAATTTACAATTGGAAATAGGCGAAGAGAGGAATATTTTCAAAATATTTTAACCAAATTTCCACCTTCGATGTCCACACCGGAAATTATAAATTCTTGTCGCACATTGGTCTTTTTGTTAGGTCTCAATCAGTATAAGTGATCTCATGCCCTTAATGTTATAAAACTGAAGAAACGTTAGTTCTTCCTGGCGGCATGCTCCACAATCAAAACTTCCTAGAAAAACAAAGAAAAATTTTTAGACTAGAATAATGAAAATTTTGCAATTTAAAATTTTACTTTCATCTTCAAATAGGTTGTATCTTAAGGATTGTTCTGTTTCCAACTTTGCTAAAATCCTGGATTTTTAGAATTTTTCCTCACTGACAATAAACGTTCAATAAACACTGTCAAACTTAAAAACCTTCATCAATAATGTTGTCCTCGGTATTGAGTAAATATTCCACAATGTACAGGGTGAGTCAAGTTTTACCGCCGGTTGCAAAATAACCCTTCAAAATAATTTGTCAATTCTCATAAATTGCATGAGTAATTTTATATTATTAAGGAACATAGAAACAAGAAAACAATTTTTTTTTAATCAGGTAAAATTTTGGCTTTATCTCAATTATTAGTTGTTCAATTTATTAGTTTTATTGATGCACGAACAGTAAAATATTTTCACACAATTTAGCGCAATTGAAATAATTTTACTAATTTGCGTTTATTAAATAAAGCCATTTCCGTATTAGAAGGTATTTTTTAAATGATTTACGACATAAGTAGACCAATTTACCGGATAATGGTATTGACGTAGAGTACTTGACTTTTTATTTATAACGGTCACTAAACGTAACTTAATGCAGGTGTACCGATAACTGAAAAACTGTCTCGTCCAGTTTAATGGGTCGATCATAAACTATTGTTAGGGTGGTAAACCGTATTATCCATTGTTAGAAAGTTATAAATAAAAGCATTTTTCGTGCTTTATCTTAAATTTGATTTAACTCAAAAAGCAATAATTTTTTACGAATGAAATTGCAAATATTAATGCTACGAATAATTTGACAAATTTTGAAATAAAAACCAAACATCGAAATTTTACCCATAACTCTTTGTTTTACTTTTTGGCTTCAAATAAAAATAATTTGGAAATTTTGTAGCACTAATCGAAAGTGTGAACTTCAAGTGATGGTAAATTGCATACTTTCCTTTAATTTTTAATAGGTATTATGGCTGCGGCGGTAAAACTTGACTCACCCTGTACACCTCTTGTAGACTTTGAATTTTTGTTCGAAATGTGCTAGTAAAACACCAATTTTCAAACTGCCGATTAGTATTGAAATACTTTCCTTTTGATTTCACTGGTAATAAAGATTCAACAGCCAACGCAGTTGATTCTTCAATATCAGGTGATTCACTTATACATATTAGACAGTTTTCCCAATTTTTTTTTTTTTTTTTGGTAACTATATCTAGTAGAGTCCGCGGCGAAATAGATGTACGTAGAGGCGTGGTTTAAATGACGCAAGTGAATTTTTCCAGTGGCTTGCTAGTACAGTAACAGTGGTGAAATCAAGAAGTAGTCCACAAAGCGGTGTCGCGAGAATAATAATTTGTTATTGCTTCTCCTACTTTAATAACTTGTCCAAATCCGATTTTGGTTTCTGCTCGCTCCAAATGTACATCTCCTTTGCCTCACACTCTATAGTTCATTTTTTAATTCGAGATAAAAAATAAAAGGAACAAATTACACTAGAACATTGGACGCGCACATGGGCTTCGGGTTCTAAAAGTACCTGAAGTGTCCCTCTCCCAAAAATACCCTTAAGGTCCACAGAAAACATTTAAGTCAGTTACTTACAATAGCTCAAAGTTTCAACATCATAAAAACACTAGTGCACAATTTAGCGTTATTGTGTATATAGTATTAATAAATCATACAATCAGAAAAGGTGTCTCATTTGGAGAATCTAAGCAAAAAGAGAAACAGCCAGGCAATTCGGCCTATACATTTCAAACATTCTTTATAACATGCTGGATGCTGTTCTTCCAATGATCACACGTAACGTTATTTACAGCTTGCAAGAAGAGTGGTTTAACTTGAACTAACTTAAAAGTTTTCTTTTTCGAAGCTACCTCATTTTTTACTTTTTATCTCGAATTAAAAAATGAACTATAACTAAATCAGAATGTCAAATAGAAATATTGAAAATAATATCTTATTTTAATATCTTTCTTAAACATTAGTAGAAGAAATCACACTCCTAATACGGAAAAATTTCGCTTCTCCTAACTTGTTATTAATGAATTTCGTGGCGTACTTTTACATTTCTGATAATAACAGTAATGTTGCCTGTAATTACAAAAGTGAACTCATATGTCTGTAATTATCGTAATTGATCGAAGCGAGCGAGCGACGCCGTTCGAAAGGGCAATGATTAATTTTGTTAATGCATTTTTAATTAAAATTAAATACAAATTAAATTTAACAATCAATTTAATGGCTTCATTTGAGACAAAGGCGACGCGAAATAAGCGAATGATCGGGAAATCCGATTGGAATTAGACACCTTTTTAAGGAAATTCTTAATGAAAGCGACGGAACGTTTATTAAAACGCGCTCCGCCTCGAATGCAATCATAATTCCGTAATCGCAGAAAGGAAAATAACGATTCTATATTGATTTCTCTGTTTCGCAGATGCTGAAGTACTTGACAGTGGCTCTCTTGAGCGTTGTGCTGGGTTACGTAAACTCCCAGTCCCGTTCTCCGTGTCCTGAGCTTTTCCAGTACGAAGGCCGTAATGAACCGGGTCGATGGGAGGGTGTACTCACCCTTCACTCCGATGCAGATCTGCAAGGAGTGTGGGTTAGGACGCTGTTCGATGCGCCTTTTACGCAACTCACAGTCGCGGTAAGTTGGAATGTGTGCTATTCTGGCGCTTCAGGATGCGACGACCGCTTTTGATATTAAACAGACCGTACATGTGCTAAGGAAAAATATTTACTCAACCGAAATACGCACTGACGTTTTTGCGTTAATTTTATTCGTGGTTTGACGACTAAACTTTATTATTATTAATCCATCTTATACAACCAATGAAATCAACTTTATTTTTCAGTTTTAATTCAGATTTTTTCAAAGTATTATTAAAGTGAATTTGTTATGCATCATTTTCAGTAAAAATATCTGTACCAGAGAAGCAGAAAGATGTATGTCCAAAAGTGACAATGCTCAGGAAATTCAAATTAATGTTTTGATATCTTTGGTGTTGTCTTAAAGTAATGCTTGGAGATGTATCATAGTGCAACACAAATTCTAAGTTTGGACATAATTCCCCCTTTAATGTGTAGATGGGACATATTTTAATCAATATACATAAAAAATTCATGGTTGGAAAAAGTGGACATACATCGTTCTGCTTCTCTGATACAGATATACTGTTATTACTTGAAAAAATTCTAGCAATGAATTACACCCGCAATATTTATTACAGAAGGACAGAAGTTAATCATTTAATCTCGATCATACGATGGGGTTACATGGTACTTCTGTCCCGTGGTATACAGTGTGCTCGCCATTAGCAAATAATTCTTGTGTCTTATTAGATATAAAAAAGATTCCAATAATTTTATATTACACTCGAAATTAATGATTAAAAATTGCTTAGCTATATTTTTTTGTACTTTAGGTTTAATCGGAAGAGTACAATTTTTTTTCTGTTTTATTTTCAAGAAAAAATTCGATTTATAAAATATAAAATAAGCAAACAATAATTAATATCTTCACATAATAATATGTACTATGGAAAACGAAATAATAATTGAAGGGGCAGATGGATGAAGGGGTTATGTTATAAAAACATTTTAATGAGATAATAAAGGTTGTATATAATTATTTGGCATTTTTGCGGCAGAAATTCAGATGGTTATTTTTTGAGTGATTTTAAAATTGTTTTGTCCTTTAATGATTTTGAAAAAGACGCTTTCTTTCGAAGATACAGGGCGATAAAAGTTTGGATAATTTTCAAATTACTTTGTTTTATATGGGACCGTTTGAAGACATTAGTGTACACAATTTCAGTGAATATGAAATCATAAATCTCACTTTTCCGAATTTTTTTTATCATCCTGTATCTTCCAAACAAAGCGTCTTTCCCAAAATCATCAAAGAACAAAAAAATCTTCTGCATGTTTAGTAAACAGCCCTGTATATACCTACGTAATACGTTTTTTAATTGCAGATAATGTTAGAAGGCCGTGTATTTTTGTTTAACTTTATGTTGGTAATTATGAGTGCTTAATACCATAACCTATACAGTTTTGACCGAATCACTTAAATGTAACAGAATATCAAAGATAAAGTTTTTCTCGTCGGACGTTTCTTTGACACTATTGATTCATTAGAAAAAAAAAAGTTTTGTGCTATATTTTTTAATTTTAAAACTACTTTACTAATACAGTCGAACTTCTCTATAGTGAACTCCTCTATAATGATTTTTTCTCTATAATGATGTTTTTGTCAGGAACGTGCATTTTTGCACGTTTTGCATATAAAAATACCTCCGTATTATGATGTTAAGCCTCTATATAGTGATTATTCTTTGAGAAATATTTACCAACATTCTCGGGGAACGAAATTTTCGGTAATAAAAAATACAATGGATGTATTGAACATCTGTTTTTTTTCTCAAATTCCGACAACCTACCTGAAAAATTCTTAGAACAATTTATTGCAAATCCCTTATTTATGGAAATTTCTACCCTCACCAAATGCATTGGCTACATTTGCATTTATACTTTTGCACTTTAGTTTCGCTTCAATTTTTGTACCACACGCATTTTAGAACGTGAAATGGCGAAACGAAAGTGTTTGAGTATCCAAGACAAATTAAAGGTGTTGGAAGACGTTGATAATGGTGTAAAGCAAAAAGACGTTGCCGCAAAATTTGGTATTGCTGCAAATAGCGTAATTGTGGAAAATCGTGAAAAACTTAGAAAAGAAGTTAATTGGGTACGAAAAAAAATGAGGCTGTGTACATATGAAAATTTAGATGAAGCGATATTAAAGTAGCTACAGGTGATTCGCGCCCAAAATGTTCCGGTGTCCGGGCCATTAGTAAAAGAAAAAGCGTTGGTTTACGCAGAAGCCTTGGGATACTCAAATTTTCAAGCAAGTAACGGATGGTTAGACAAGTTTAAACAGAGACATAAAATTTCCGAAAAAGTAATTAGCGGCGAAAGTGTTATAATTAGTGACCATACCTGTAACCAATGGTTAAAGTCGGTTTTAAAAAAAATTTAGGACACATATCATCCTAAAGACGTCTTTAATGCTGACGAAACTGGGTTATTTTTTAAGTGTACGCCAAATAGAACTTTAACGTTTAAAAACGATAAGTGCTTTGGAGGTAAAAACAGCAAGGAGCGAATAACTGTCATGATTGGTGCCAATATGACTGGAAGTGAAAAAATGAAGCTTCTTGTAATAGGTCGCAGTAGAAATCCACGTTGTTTTAAGGGCGTCAAATCGTTAGAAGTGGATTATGACTTCAATAAAAAGGCGTGGATGACCAGTCAGATTTTTGAAAAGTGGTTGCTAAAGTTTGACAATCAAATGGGCAGAGAAAAACGAAAAGTTGCGATAATTATAGATAACTGCCCAGCCCATCCTGCGCTTATAAAATCAAAATGTAAAAACGTCGAATTGATTTTCTTACCACCAAATCTAACGTCAAAATTGCAACCGATGGATCAAGGAATCATAAAAAATTTTAAATTCCATTATTGGAAAAGGATATTAAAGAAAATTATGACCGCCATTGAAGAAAATCAACCTACACATAATATCATAAATCTTCGGACGTCCATATCTGAAATAGCAAAAGTATGGCAATTTGAAGTGACGGAGATTACATTAAAAAATTGTTTTGGCAAGGCAGGGTTTATTAATTTAAATTTGACTAATTGGGAGGAAGAAGATAACCTTCAATTGTCAGAATTGAAGAAATCTTGGGAACAGCTAAAAGCGTTGGACATTATTTGTGATGAAGTGTCAGGATTTTTTAAACATTGATAAAGATGTGTTAATTACTGAATATCCTGATGACATCGAGATTTTGGAAAGTGTCAGAAAAGACAACGAATTGTCTAATTTGGAAGAAGAGGATGAAGAAGATTCTATCGAAAATCCTTCCAAAGCCGAGATGGTCATGGCATTTGAGACTATTCGCCGAGGTTTGCAATGCCAAGAAAATGTTCCAGAAAGAATATTCAACGCATTAAACAAGTGTGAAACGTTCTACGAAAATAAAATAATTTTTAAGAGTACTGTGCAAATCAACTTTAGATGGATTTTTTCTTCAATAAGTACATGTTGTGTAATATAAATCTGTATGTATTTCTAAATACGGAAATATCATTTCAAACAATAAATAAAATTTAATTTTAATTTTTTGTTTCATTTTGAATATCGATTGTTTTTTAAAGTGACTGCCAAAACCGTAAAATTATATGTGACTTCTCTATAGTGAAGTTTCTCTATAGTGATCTTTTTTCAGGGCTTTTCGAACATCACTATAGAGGAGTTCGACTGTATAACCTTAAACTGGCAAATGTAAAATGTCATTACTATGAACATAATGTAAAACAAAATGTTTTCACAGCCTTCTAACTTTGTTTGGAATTAAAAAATGTGATATAAGCGCCGTGAGCTAACTGGAGTTATGAAATAATGCGCTACCAGAAATCATAGCAGAATTTCTATTATTATTTCGGCATCCGGCAAGATGGTGAATCAGCTCATAATGTAATTATACTTCAAAATTATTTCGACGAAACATCGATAGGATAGGATACATGACCAGTGTGGCTTCTTTTTTATTTAAAATCGCCACTTTACACAAATCTACATTTAAATTTGCAAGATCCTAAAGAACAAAAATTTACAAGCTTAGAATCAATTGTCAATAAAAAAGCAGCTAATAATGGACCTGTGTATATCCTTTACAGAACAATGATACCTTTGAACAATTTATGACAATTTGTTTTCCATGACATTCTACATAAGGGATTCAATTTATTTCGTTTCTTGGGATGAAATATGCCATTTCATTGATCGGAAAACGGGAATAAAATCTCAATTTAATCCCGTACCATTTATTATCACGTCATATAATCACTGAAGTAGATCAAATTTACGTATTGTCGCAAATACATATGTGGTTGGTGTTTGCGATTTTAATTTTAAATTTTACAAAATTTTATCTTTAAATTGCTCTGCTACAACCTCATTAAAGTTGAATATATGCGAAGTTGACGTTAAAATAATAAAATCTAATTTATTACTGACTAAAGCAACACATGCTAAACTGGCATTTACAACATATTCTGAATATTTGCATATTTGAATCGATTAAAATGTGCATAGCAACTGCTGTAATAAGAAAAGAATTTGTTTATCATAACATCGTTGGCATTTCAATAATTTTGATGGCCTGTTTGCAATTTGTCTTGCTTTGAAATCTTCAACAAAATTTGTGATAATAAAACTTCAATATTTATTTTGCAATAATTCGCTCAAAGCGAACAGATTTCAAATATACAGAAAGAAATTGCAATTTCGCTCTCTTTAATGAAAGAAAATAAATAAGGTGAAGTTTTCAAATAAATTACGACGCTAATGCCGCAATTAATCTGTAACTGGAACAATGGTCGGAAGAAAATGAACATGTGAGAATTTTCCGACGGAACTTTTGTCAAACTGAACCGGAAAGCAAAAGATTTATTGACGCTGATAAGGATGTTTGAGCGCAATTTATGAGGGAAAGATAAATAACAATTGTACAAAAAACACGAAAAAACTTGAAGCTCAGGCGCTAGTAATTTATCGCATCGAAATATTATCAAAACAGCAACTGTCTGTTTTCCATGAATTCTCTTCTTTTTATGCACCGTCGACTTGGTACTTTTAGAATCTGGAAACTTGCCCAGTTCCGATTAGTTAAGCATCATTGCCAATTTGTGACCACTTAGCGCCCCTTTCACAAACGCAAAGAGTCAGTTTATTGGAAGTAATTAAAGATTAGATTAACTGTCTTGAAAATGAATATTAAAAAGCTTTATCAAAATGTTACTTTGCAGATTTTTAACACATTAGTTTTGTAAAAAAGTGTGATTATAATTTGCTCACATTATTAGACCCTAGGGAAATAAAATGTGAGAAGCGCCATCGCCACAACAACGACCTCTACTGCATTAATACATAAATTATTTTGCGAAAATATTTCCAAACGATAAAGTTGATAAATGTTCCGAATTGTATATCCATTTTTCCGGAGAGAATAATAAATAAATAAGTGCAAGACGAAACCACTCCAAAACGCCAAAAAACGTTTCTATCTTTATTTTCATGTTTTATTATTATTCTTTGCATTCAGATTTCAACGTGTTGTTTTGTTGCTCATTAGTGCCTTTCAAAAAAAAGTGTTTGAAATCGCGCCGCTTCAATGATAATTAAAAAAATTTAATTCGATGCTCACAAACTGTGTTAATTATTTTGGAAGCTTGAACTTTAATAAAAACAAGTTTTCTAATTTCAAGTACTGACAGTTTTCTTGCTTCCTTGATCAAATAAAATATTTTCCAAAAATCATGTTAATCTCAATTTAATAATTTGCTAAGAGAGGAAAATCATATCTTTATAATTTCATTAAAAAATCAAAGTTATAATAAAAATGTAGTTTCTGATAAGATATCAGAAGTAAACATTTTAATCTAACGGTGGCTTCACAAAAAGAAAATTGTGTAAGAATTTTCTAAAAACGAAATCAATATTAAAAGCTTCCAAAATTGAATAGCTTGTCGGTGAATAAAAATCTGACGTCTGATAAAAGTAATCGAATTTTTCGAGACCAGTAAAGTGGAAATTCAACCTGCACTATTAATAATAAACGTTTCAAAAGTCTCAAATTTTTGTCAATATTTTACAAGCATTACTATCGGGCAATTCCACACTAACAGACTGATTCTGTTTCGTGACAATATGCAAATTGAGTTGAGTTTAGCAGAAATTTTTCTTAATAATAATTGGAAAATTGTTACGACTAGTATTTTAAATTGATTCCTTTTTTAAGTGCACAAACGCCCTGCATAAGTTTTCAATTTAATTCATGGCATTCTTAATTGTAAAATTAACGACTTATATTTCTGAAGGAGGAAAAAATTACAAAAGGCATTTAGAAAATTATTTAACTACAAACCACATGATTAAGTACAATTATTGGAAAATTTGTTAATTCTCAGAACTGGCGAATTTACTGTTAAGTACATAAAAAAACATCTACTGAGCCTAGAAAAAATATTCAGCTTTCTTTGCCGCTTTTATTAACTTCGTATTTTTGTGGTGTCCTTGATGCATCCTTCCTTCTCCGAAAAAAAAAATCTGATTCATTAATTTTGTGGTAAAACTTACAGAACGTTGTATAACGGCGCAAATGTTTGTGAATCGTTATTTACTGAGAATAATAAATGACCAGAAGTTAGTGCCTCTGACGAAGAGCCGTGTAGTCGTCTGGAATAAATACCTGTAGGCCACAAATCACGAAATGAATCCGTTATGTTTTAAGACCTATCGATTATATTCACAAAAGCTAATAAACAAGATTCACGAACGTTTGAACTTTCTAACAAATGACGAAAATAACTTCAACTCTGGTGAAGCTTGAACCAAAAGAAAAACAAATTTTATTTGGCATTATGATGTAAAATGTAAATGGCAAAATTACTTAATCCTTTCCAACTTTATATCTCTAAAGCTGCGACCACCATTAAATTCGGAAGCTGAAAAAAGCTGCAAGCTTTACCAGTTTCCGGATTTAGCACGTGTGATTATAAACTTAATTTTATTTCTACAGAGTCAAAAATTCAAAACCAGCAAGATTCCAATAGGAAAGGTTAACCTTCACAATAGTGATTTCTATCTAAAAGTAGTTTGTTCTCACACCATAAACATTTCGCATGAAACATTTTCTATAACAAGCTATTTGCATACAAATTTGTCTATTTTTACTTGGCGATTTTATTATCCGTCTGAATATTTTGTTTTATTTGCTTTACAGGATAATTTCGCGGAAGTGGTAACGAGCGATCACAAGGATTACTTAATCAAGAACAGGGAGTTTATGCTGAAAGCCGACGAGCCGAAAAAAATTCGAATCATCGTTAATTACGAAGGCAATAAAGTACCGAGCTTGATAGGTTTCCGTCTAAACGCCAGAACGGTGTGCCCTTCGAAGTTCAGGTGAGCGATTTAATTGCAGGCTAAAGCGTACTGTTATTACACCATTTAATAACTGTGTTAAAACTTTAATATCGATCGATCACTCGCCGCAACGTTATGTATGTAAATATTATTCAAAATGTAAATGTTGATGTGTTCGCCCAAAAGATAGCGCACAACCGATCCCTGATTGTCACATTGTATGCATAAGCAAAACTGGAAAAGTACTTACTGAATTCTTTTTGTTACAAATTGCTTTTCCAAGCGGAAATTGTTCTAATTTGCATTGCGGCAATTGCGTCCATTAAATAGAGCTGCTTTAACTAAAAGAAGTGCATGTAAATTAAATTACACTTTTACTGCGTTCTGCGCCATATAACGCACACTCAAAACTTATTTATGAAAAGTTGCTCACACACCAAAATTTCTTAAATCGAACGATGCTTTTAATTATAAATATTTACAGTGCATGCCAATTATAACGATGCAGAAGAAAATAACTGTGATTATTACTAGTTCTCGGTTATAACGATATTTTTGATATTAACCGCGTTCAAAGTAGTAGAATCAAATAAATAAATAAAACAATTCTATTGTACAAAATATAAAATATTTATTAAATAATACTCCTAGTAAACAAGCAATAATTCTATAAAAAGACATGGTTCGTTACAATAAAGATCAACCGTTTTTACAAATTGTAAATCAGTGGTTTTTTGAACTACATGGCCATAAAAATCAGTGTGGAAATGTAAATTATTCAATTTTTCATAGATTAAATAACAATTTTCATTTTCATCCACTAGCATAATCTTCAATAATTCCAAATTTAATATTTCGTTCATCATCGTTACTTTCAAACACTATCACAGTTTTTTGTTTTAATTTGCAATTATTTATTTCCACCCAATTAACTTATCTTCCATTTTATGTTTATAGCAAAATTATTATGACACTATTAATAATAATAACTTCACCATATTTTTGTAGGCCGAATGCTTGGCTGTATCCCTTTTTGATGGATTCTCTCAATGAGACACCCTTTTTGTTAAATTTATTTATTGTTAATAATAACACTATACACTAAACATAACGTATGCAAGATAATCATTTTACGACGTTGAAAGTTTCAGCTATTCAAATAAACTGAAAAACTACTAATGTTCTGTAAAAAGGGACCCGGTCAGGTACTCTCCCCTGACCCGGATATGTCGGTCCAGATGTGCGCGTCCAATATTATTAAATATTATGTAGAAAAGATCATTGCATCCGTTTATTTTTATTCTTTGCTTTTGACCGAAGTTTATTCATTCATGGGTAGAGTATGTTGTAGTAGGTAACTATTCGCTTGCTTAGAAATAGGGTTCTGTGTCACAAAAACAACTTTCCGAAAAAAATGCACTTAAAGTTTCACTATACCATAACTTTCGTGCAAAATTCTAAGTTATTTTCATTAATACTATAATCAGGGAAGTACATAGAACCATGAGTGTCTTATCCTATCAGATGCAAGAGCAAGCAACATAGAATTTTGGGTATGAAAACTTAATTTCCGCAAAATTGTAACGTAGGTAGAACCCTGTAATTCTAAACAAGCGTATTGCATATTTAAATATTAAAGCATTTTATTGGTATAGATACATAATATGTGGATAGTTGACATAAAATTCTCGAGTTAGTATTTAATATAATGTCTAGCGGTTCTTAATATTTAAAATATACTATGTTTGTAATATTAAGGTAATTTTATATTGCATTAGAAGTAAAGTCGTATTAGCAAGCGCTGTAGTTATATTCAATATTAAATAGTATAAGTATGATATTGTAGTTGTATTTTATATCAGTCAATTTTATTAAAAAGACATAATGAGTTAAAAGTTAAACTATCTGATTGTAAAATTTTGTTTTTGTAGTAATAATTAGTTAATTTAGCGTATGAATATTTTATATTGTCATGAAAGCCCCCTGCGAAGTAATCTAATTAACTTGTTCCTACAGTTAGTAGAAAAAATATCGATAATGAATGTCTGTTAATTTAACGTCGCATTTGTTATCAAAATTGCTTTTTCTAATGTTTCTTATGACGTTTAGATGCAATCTATTATTATTTCGGCCGAAAATATCCCGATCGAAACGCACAGGGAAAAGAATTTTGTACCTAATCAACTAAAAAATCGACCTTATGTCACTTCGCATACAAACTTTTTATTTAATAAATGATACCTTGGTAAATTTCTTTCTTATATTCAAACGTCTGCAGGCACGTGTTTACAACACGCACATTAATACTTGTCTCTACTTGAAAGTTATGACTAAATTGCATGCGAACATTTATGTTTCATTGCAATCTCTTTCTGTTACAGTGGGACCGGCTGGTCAGATCAGAGTTACATTCAGCAATCCGGCGATTATTTCTTGGGGGATTTGAGCAATAAAGATTTTCTGGCGTCGCGACCCTCCTCCGGGTCCTTCCAAGGATGCGGCACGGTTCCTCTCCACCCCGACGAGTTGTTCTCAAACAATCCGGTGAAAGAAGGGCAGTGGCCATGGCACGCGTCGCTTTATCTCATTAGAGGCAAAGAAGAGGGTTACGTTTGTGGAGGAACTCTTATTTCACCCAACCACCTCCTAACTGCAGCGCATTGCGTCACCCAGAAGAATTCCGAAAATCCCCTCGACCGCAACATCGTTAAAATTTACTTGGGCAAACATTTTCTTAGCGGAGATAATAATGGGTTACAAGCCGCTAGAGTCGGGGACATTGTTCTGCATCCTGGATATAATTCTAAAACTTTCAGGAACGACATAGCTATCGTTAAATTCGACCAAGCGGTTAAGATTACGGATTATGTGAGACCTGCTTGCCTCTGGGAAGAAGACGGCGATTTAAGTAACGTGATCAGACGAGATGGTTCGATTGTGGGTTGGGGTTTCGATAATAAGGGAAGGTACACCGATAGATTAACCCAGAACAAGGTGGCCGTGCTGGATAATGAAAAGTGTTTGCGGCTGCGGCCCGAACTTGTTAGTTTCTTATCGGAGAATACACTGTGTGCAGGATTTGAAAAAGGTATGACATAATTCTTTCTTATTACAAAGGCAACAAATTAAAGGGATTGTATAATTTGATTACAAAAATTACTTCAAAGTTTACAGGATTTATAAAAATCCTAAAATGACCGACATAACTTAAAACACATTGCTTGACATTGCTTGAAATAGTTTATTACTCTCAAACTACACATCCCAACTCCCGTCCGGGATTATATTGTGATTTTATTCCCGTTTTCCGAAAATTGAACTGGTATATTGTTATCCCTGTTTAGAATGATATAATAAATATAATCCGTGATTAGAGTGAAATAATAAATTTAATCCCTGATTACAGTGATAAAATAAATTTATGCTTCATTTGCAGTCTTCCTATAATTACTTAATTTGCTCAAAAACAGTTTTTATATTGAAAATATGATACGGGATTAAATGATTAACTTTTGTTCCTCGTTATATAACGAGTATACGGTCTCTTGTTTTTTAACTTGAACATACAATGTAAATATCCTTATGTTCAATGTAAAAAAAAATAAAGTCAATCAGTAGTGCCATCCCAGAAATCCTTAATAATACAAATGAATTGACATTTATGTCAATTTAGGAATAAAAAATTTGCTTGTTGAAGTTGAAGTTTTGAAATTTAGTTATTAAAAAGTATTCAAAAGAAGAAAAAATTAATATTCTGAATTGGTACAAAAATAGCAATAGCTTCAGACAAGTCAGAGATTTATTTTCCATGAATTATCACGACAGATCGCTATCATCTGTCGGAACAGTAATGAATTAAACCCCAATTATTTAAGAAATGCTGCGTAGGATTTTACAATTTTCAGCGTATTGTTTAGAATATAAAATGTATTGTAATTTTTCTTTTAAATCAATCGTTCTACTATTCTAACGTCTTGCCATTACAATTTAATAATTCGTAACCTAAATTAAGTTGACGTAAGAGTACGATAGGTTGCATACATTAACTGATTGACTTAATTTTTTTTTAAATTAAACATAGGGATATTTACATCTCCGGTATAATGGAAGCTATTATCCGATGGTAATTTTTAGATTACAAATCAAATACGAGTGTTGTAAAAGTTATCTAAGGGTATATTGGGTGCGGCAAGTTTTAGCCACTCCCAAAATCGCGACTTCTAATTGAATAAAATCAATCAAATTTGGTGCACGTATTTAGATAGTGATAGAGTACACAATTAATGTTTCTTGGAATTTTTTGTTACTGCATATGGTCGAAGTAGTTTTTGTGATTTATGCAGTAGCAACTGTTAGTTCACTTATTTAATTTTAACCTAGATCAATGTTCATTTAGTGGTCTATCTAATTCTGTAGTCAGAATTATACGTATTGACTTAGTTTGTTATGTATGGCAATGGAAATTATTTGCAGGATTTGTGCCATTTGCCAACAAAGAAATCATTAACACCTTTTTGAAGCCTGTTATTTACAACCTTCGTTATAAATGTGCCAGGCTGTATTCCAATCTTTTGTTACGATAACTACTGCTTGTAAATCCTTACCGCATTTACAGATTTTACTGTCGCCTTAATTTGCAACTGTCCAAATACGAAGATCTTAAATAAAATCAATTTTCGGATTTCTAATATGAAAGTGCATTTTTTTCGCGCTAATTGCGTGAATAAATTTCAGAAGTGAAATCTGATGCATCAGTGCAAAAATTGGAAGTTCAAAATTTGGCCTAAAATTGTATTTTTTCAATTTACAGTTTTATTTATCAAGGAAAAATTAAAAAAAATATATTTTGTGCTCTGTCACTTGACAATTACGTGTACTAAATTTGGTGAGAATTGCTTAATTAGAAATCGCGATTTTGGGGGTGGACGTAAACCTTGCCGAATCCAGTATACCACAAAAATAGATTAGTTTATCTACGACTTATCAAAAAATCCATTTACATTTACAATGACCCATCGCACCCCTCAATTTCTTTCTTTAGATGACAGTTATTATTCTTAGCCACATAATTAATTGGATTTAAACTTAAGTGGGTGGTACGGATTAGATAAAATTTGGATATACATAGTTTTTAATTGTATTCTCCAGAACTTTAAATTACCCAACTTTTAAATTAATGAGAACAGAATCTTGATTCGCCAATTTGCAATTTAAATTTGTTATTAAATTTACATCATCCCATAATTTTAATTGGAGCATTTATTAATTCAGGCCAAAAATTGTTTGCAGTAGCGATTTAAATTTCGCTGAAAACATTTTGGACCAGGTGCTTTTTTAATTCCAATTTGCGGCGAATATTTATTCAGATAACATTATTAAAATTATGAATCCTCCAGATTAATTAAGGGCTCGTTTAGAAATTCAAGAAAATACGCACTTGAATATACAAAAGGAGCTTATCGCGTCTAATTTGCGGAATGATAAACGTTCTGCAGTAATAAATTTAATGTAACTAATTAAATTATGTGCACATTTGCCTAATGCGCTTTTCGGATATTAACGAGCGTTAAATACATATTTGACTTTTCTGGCAATTCAAGCGAAACGAGCCGGTCATTACATAAACGATTATTGTAACGGCAGCGTTTTATTTCTGTTTCAGCTGAGCCGATCTGTGCCGGAGATTCAGGAAGCGGACTGCTGTACCTGAGCAAGGGTCCGAGTCCTGTCCTGCAAGTACGTGCCATCCTCTCAGTTGGGGTGGCTTTACAAAACGAATTCGTTTGCGACCAACATCACGTCACAGTCTTCACCGATATAATTAGCTATTTGAAATGGATCAAAACGGCTATCGCCTGAAAGCACTGAAAATGTTTCAATTTAATTTTTGTATTTTTTAATAAAGTGAACTTTTTAATGACGACCTGGCTTTGCAATTAGTAACAGAAAAATTTTATATGAAAAGTTAATTAATTTCAGTTTTTGCTGCAGACGCTTTTAAGGTGCAGAAATAGACGAATGAGTGTAAATTTTTTTGTCCCCTTCCGTACAATGGATTTTAAACAATAGAATCTAAACTTTTCGCTTCGGCTGTACGAGCTGAAAGCAACGATAAAATAAGTGGACATTATATCCCGAGGGCTTCATTACAAAGCTGCAATTCGCGCAGTGATTGCATTTCCAAGCGAAAAGAAAACTGTGGATGTAGCAGCATCGTCGCATTAGCAAATTTTTTTCTTCCGTCGGCGTCGCATAAATTTTCTAAGATTTAAAAACCTAACTATCAACGTACGATGGATTAGCGTAATGTTACGTTACTGTTGCGCTTTAAAGTCGTCATCGTAACTTTCTTTACATTTCGGTGAAAGACGTGCCTTAATAATTTCGATATTACACTAACAAAACGTTCAAATAATTTAGCTCAATTTAAGTGTCGCGTTCTGCATTTATTGTATCAAAGCGTTGTAACATTAAGACTAAGGGTACCACCATGCCATTATGGAAACCCTTTTAGCATTTTCAACAAAAAGCATTTTAATTGTTAAAACTCAATTTTTTAATATTTTAACATAACATAATATTGCTACGATACAGGTTAGGGGGCGTAAGAGCCTACTTTCTACTAATGCAGTCCGGGATGAATATGATCGCCCGTCTAACCCAGCCGACGAGGGTCAGAGTTTTTTTCTTTACTTCTTTTTTTTAGAATATCGCGCTGCAGGGAATGATTTCTCCTTCTGGAATAAATTCCCAATTTGGGCTCCAATTTTTCTAGATATACCTCCAATGCTATTTATACCAACAGCTTGTTTTGTACATTTTCCGTTTCCTATCCAAGGAAGAATTTTGAATTTTGAATTGGTGATGGGTGAAGAGAGGATTATTTTTGAAATATTTCAACAAGATTTGCACTTTGATGTCCCCACTGAAAGTTGTAAATTCTCATTGCACTGTTGGTTTTGTGTTAGGGATCTCAATACAGGGTCTTTCACAACTTGCGCCCTAGAGAAAACTGACATGTGCCGACGACAATAGGTTGTCAGAAAATGCAAGAAAATAAATTACTCCTGCTTGCATAACAGAGTCAATAGGATTTTAAATCCACCAATCCCGGAAGGGCAGCACCAAGTGTTACTAAAAATAAAACTGGTTGCTAGGTTTCAAAAATATTACTAGTCCGCCTGTTGGTCTGACAGATCAGAGTTGTCACTGTCAATAATTTTAGGTTAGCAAGGTTTTATCTTTGAATTCTTTAAAGTTATAACAACAATTGGCGGTTCAGAAAAGAAACGATTTTATTGCAAATCAAAATTATAAAAACAATCAAAAACTTCGTCAAAAGGAACTATGGAAATAAACAAATTAGAGCAAATGCTCAAAATGTCCACCATTCATTTCTAAGCATAAACGTGTCCTTCTTAAGAGGCTTAATTTCTAGTCCATGATCATTTGTGGGGTAATTGTAGCAAATGAGTCTTGGATTCGATCTCGGAGCTCCTGCTGCGTGTTAACGGGCTCTCTGTAGATAACATATGCCAATTATGAGCGTTATAATACCCGTGCCTGCCAAAAGTTGATTCATCCGAAAATAAAATTCGCGAAACAACAATTGGTTCCAACATTTCTTGGTTTAGCAACTACGTGCAGAACTCCCTTCTAGCAAGCTAATCATGTGGCTGTAAATGTTGTACACGAATGTAATGATACGGATGTTGTCGGGTATTTTTCAAAACTTTGTATACCGAACTACTAGAAATACATAATGGGCGAGCAACTTCGGCAAAGCTTCTGGCACCATCTTCTGCAACAGCATTTAGAATGGCTTCTTCATTCTCAACCGTACGCGCAGTCATGGGAGGACCACCAGACTCTTTTCGATTTGGTAGAACTTGACCTGTCTCGTGCCTCCTTGCAATCGCTCGCAGTATTACCTTGTGATCAGGGTGATTTCTGTCCGGGAAACGTTCGGAAAAGACCCTCGCTGCTTCCATGGCGTTACGACCGCATTCTCCAAAAATTATAATCATTTCGAAATAATCAGCGGCTAAATAAATGATTATGGACACATTAAAACGTTTTGATTTCACTTTATCAAAATTAATTTGACAGTGACATTTTTCAAAAAACCCAGGTACCCACATAATTTTAAAGATTTGCTTTTTTTGTTATAACCTAGTAACGTAAAATTACGACACACACCTTGAGGGCGCCTGTCTCTGATTGGTTAACTTTAAGTTGCCTTTTCTCTAATAGGTACCTTTCAAGTTAGATTTTATTTTCTTTACACACGCGTTTCCTCATTTTTCCTAGGGCGCGAGTTGTGAAAGACCCTGTATAATCTTTAATGTTTTGAAGCTGAAGAAAAATGATTTCTTCTCATCTACTAGCTCCACTAATACCAACAATCAAAAGTACTTAGAAAAACAAAAAAAGTCCTTTAATATTTGGCCAATAAAAAACTTTAAATTTTAAATGGGTTGTAACTTCTGCTTCTTTTATGAATTTTTCTATTTCCAACTTTGTTAAAACATTGAAGTTTTCATAGTGTTGCCCCACTGACTTTCGTTTAATAAAAGCTCGCGAACTTACAAACTTCTCTATGCCGATATTTTTCTTCATCGATAGTGTTGTCCTCAGTATTGAGTAAATGCCGCACAACGTCGAGCTCTTGTAGACTCTGGATTTTTGTTCGAATAATAAAACTCAGCTCTTCTTCACACAAATTTTCAAACTGCTGATAAGTAATGAAATACTTTCCTTTTGATTTCACTGGTAATAAAAGTTGAACAACGAACGCAGCTGATTTTTCAATAGCAGGAGATTCACTTATACATGAGACATTTTTCCAAATATGTTTCTCAATTTTGCTTCAGTAAAAAATTAAACATTATCTAGTAACTAAATCAGAATTCTTGATCCAACGTTTTAATTTATTAATGACGAATAGAATATTAAAAATAATATTTTACTTTAGTGAAATTTTCAAACATTAGTAGAAAAAGCACACTCTTAATACATATCTTGTTACACAAACAGCTATTTACTTTTTTCCCAGAAAATTATTACTTAACATTTATTAGATCTCTCAACGTGCGCTTTCATAAAAACTTGGCCTTAAGAAGTTAACGCCACGAAAGTTAAAGGTTACATTTTGTGGGCCGTTTTGTTAAATTACCCTGTCAAGTTCTAAAAGATAAATAGTGCACCGGAAGTTTATGTCGTTGTCCCGAAAGTAGCTGCGGTTCAGATCTTCCAATTTCTTACTAATAAAATAATTTCAACGAAATTTATTTATTAAATTCCGCAAATATTAACTAAAGCGACAAAGATTCAACTTGTGGGTGTAATTTTTGTCGATTCTCTTTCCCAACCTTGATTGTTAATTAAAAATAATATTCCAAACTGAAGGGAATTCGAAGGATTTGTTCCTTACTCAGTTTAATTCAAATGAATGTTTGTTTTTAATCTGTGTTACTAGCGCGGCGATTGCTTTAAATTGAAGATTTTTTTGGAATAAAAAAAGAACGGTCACTTTTTATTTCCGCCGAATTTATATAGGACAGTAGCGTTTTTAAATCCACAAATGTTGGAATTTCAGTAAAAAGTGTTTTAACGATCACAATTTGGACTTTGTGCTTTGTTTGATGTTTCATGTTAAACACCAAGTTGAAGCAGAATGATATCCTTTTTTATACTTTCCGTAATCGAAATCTTCAAGTATTTTATTGTATTTTCTTAATAAAGTATGCTTAGTTTAATTGATATTTAGGTATTAAGAGAAAAGGCCAAATTTGACGTATTGCCGCAACGCACCTGCTCGTGCGATTGCAAACCGCGCGCCCTTCCAAGGGTTAAATTAAAATTGGACCAAGTGTAATTAGGAGAGCAAAGCAAATTGAAGGAGGCACGGAGACGAAAAGATTATGAAGGAACGACGTAGCGAGTGGAAAGGTCGGTCATTGACAGATGTAAAAAGCTCTCGAAATTTGTTCAAGCGGAAAATACACTGTGGAAATCTTGTTCTGAGGCCAGATAAAAATATTAAGTTTGAAATGTGGCTTGCCCCCGTCGTTTCGCGTTACAAAACACACGGTGACATACACAAAATGATAAAACCGAAATTAAACAAAGACATCTAAATTATAACGTAACGTGACTGCCATGGCGGGCGTTGTTCCGAGGCGTAATAGAAAAATTATACATTAATTTAAAATAACTCGGCGTAGCATCGAAAAAAATTTAATTTCGTACTGTGTTTTCTTTGGAAGATTAATGAATGCAACACTAAAACGGGCATATAAAATTATGAAATTATTTGCGAAAAATGAGTTCCTAATTTGCGATATTGCTTAGAAGCTTACTAAACGAATCTGACGCGAATCTCTGTTTATGACTGTGATGTCAGGTAACAAAAAAGAATACCACAAAGAGGCAATTAACCCGTGTAATTTTCTTTTATTCTTAGCAGAGACTGTTTGAAACACAGAACACATTTTTTATTCAGCGGTTATTTATTTACGACGACGTGAACTGAAAACGCTGGTGTCAAATATTAACTTCAACATGTGTCGCTCATCGACCAAGTTACGGCTGAAACTTGAAAATAAAGTTTTCGCATGAAGTAAAATTGGCTTAAACTACGGTGTTTATTGAGGGTACTTGAAAATTTCCGCTGTTGTGTGATGTTATATCCCTGACTAGCAGTAAATTGAGAGTAATGATTGCAATTTATTTCTAAGGAGCAGTTTTCATTTTTTGGGAGAAGTAAAAAGACGCATTTGAAGAATTGTTTAGTTGTGGGGGCAGTTTCAGATCATAACCATTCCAAAATGTTAGTATACTTTATATGAACACATAAGGGAATTGTGTCTAAAATGGCACTTAAGATAAGATGGGACAGTAGGTACTTAATAATAATAATACAGGGTGCCCCATGAGTGGTTATCAAACTGAGAGGGGTTGTAGAGGGCAGCAAAAAGTCATTTTGGTTGATAAACATCTGTCAAAAAATGTGTCGTTTTGAATAAAAAAAATAAGGTTTACATCATTTATTGCAAACATTACAAGTAATTGTTCAAAATGGCATCCACGTTGATCAATATACAAGTTGTCAGGGTGGTGCATTGACATACGGACCCTGGGATTGCGGGGATTGCGTTTGAGGCAAATACCGGTCGAAATCTCCACAATATGACGCCAATATAGTTGATTATGTTCAATACAGAGAACCTTTTATTCCCTGTAGTGCCAAAACGATGGGTACATTTTTTGACAGAGTTTGATGTACATGGGACATCTTGTATATGAGAATCTCTTATTTTAGAAAACGCTTTCGTTTATCGAAAGCAACTGTGAGAAATGCTTTTACTCAAATTTCATATGGAAAGTATAACAGCGAGATTACAATTCCATATTAGAGTCAGGGGCAAAGCAGATGTCTCAAGAGACGTGGCTTAAACTGCGCAAACGCGTCAGTGGCGTGCTAGTAAAATAAATAGAGGCGTAACTGGCGAAACATTGATGTGGATGCAGGAAACTGATAAAAAATTAACAGATTATTGATTTTTATTTAATTGTTAGTATTTGCGTAATTATTTTATTTAAATTAAGAGGTATATATCTCCATAAGTATATTGAATCGTTTTCATTTATTACCAATTTAACACATTAAACATTCTAATTCGGCCAATTTGTTGAAGTTTCGGCAAATACGATAAAGTTAATGTAAGATTTAAAGTGTTAACTTCCCTCTCTCTCTTTCGCTCTCTCTCTCTCTCTCTCTCTCTCTCTCTCTCTCTCTACAGTCGTCTACTTCATAAATGTAGCATCGCAATTCCATAGTAACTCCTGTCTTGTTTGAGTAAACCACAGTAAACGTTTCTTATGCTCCTGCCGCATTTGGAATAATCATATTCAAAAACTAAAACGCTTCTTTCATAGTACGGCAAATTGTAGATTACTTATTGCGGGTTTTCAATTTTTTAGGGGCATCAGAATGAACTTTTTCGCGAAAATGCTACACTATGAGCCACCCGGTATTTAACCTAACATCTTTGGGTGAGATGACACAGTAAGGCTTAGAAGTACGCTTTTTAATTACAGAGTTATACAAGTTCTCATCGCTTAAATATGAGTGATTAATTTAATAAAAATTAAAAATTCTTAAACATGTCATTTCAGGCACGAATCCCCTACTAATTGCAAGCGGTATGAGATCAAATGAGATTTTTATAAAAATGGTCAAACAACGTTTCTCTTATCTACTTCCCGCAGAGCGAATTTGTATTATCGCGTTTCTTTTGTGCTAATAATCTGTTAAGTGAAAGAAGCCGATGGGTTGAACACATTCAACCATTTACGCGTGAGTTCCACATTTCATTTGACGTTTCCCCGAATAGGAGAGCGATGAAAAGGGTTCCAGATCAATGAATCTAGGATGGATGCTCCCATGGTAGATTCAACATGGTCATTGATTGACTGCCTTCTATATTCCGCTTTGATCAGCTTCTTCACAATATACTATGCGTTAACTTGAACATCGCGGCGATTTGACAAGCCGTGAATAATGATAAAAGTTTTACCGATGCAGCTTTATCTTCTTTCATGGCTCAACAAAGCAATTAAAAAAAAATATTTTACATTGTTTGGGGTAGTCGCATGAAATTTAATGTCGCAAAAACTGCACATTTGTGTCCACGTTGAGTGAACCGCTTTGTTCGCGCGAATTGTACAAAAATCAGAATTTAACTTAAAGCAGCATAAGTTGAAAATGTCCGAACTTTTTTTAAATAAATAAAATTGACGAGTGGCTGATTTTTTAATTTTGTAAATGGCAACAGCACAGCGTCTGATAAATGAATGGAAGTTTTAAAAAAATTAAGGTCATATGTGTCTGCATTTGCCGGGTCGATATTCTGGCAACACATTTCCAAAACGTTGCGTTGGGTTTAATTAAATCTTTTAATTATTCAATTATAGTTACTGCAACGAGATTTCGCCGATGAATTGATCGAACTGTGATAAATGATCAATGTGCATCGAAACAGAACATTTTGGCTTGAATTTGAAATGAAATTATAAAATATAAAATATAATTTGACTTGATTAATGACTGAAAATTTGAACGCTGCATATATTCAATGTAGTTGTTAAAGGTGATATGTACACAATATGTATTGATTAAAGCTTAAAGAAATCAGTATTTATAATTAATTTATTGCGCTATTAAGCAAATATTTATATTTACCATGTACGCTGAAATGTTGACAATTTTATTGGATGTTTTTAACCAAATTTACTGGAATTTACAAATTCATTTTAAAATGTGCGTTGGGACATATTTGAATTCTGTCGGGTAAACCAATATATTTCATTTTGATTCTGACAGAACGGAAAAATTTAAAAAAGCGTCAACTTTACAATTTCCAGTAAATTCGGGTATTTTTTAATATACAGGATGTTTCAAAGACAAGCATAAATCCTTCAGGTGCATATTCCCCTATTAAAAATACGAGAAAAAGTTCGAATACACTTGGAAATGCTTCTTTTCCGAGATACGGCCCCTTAAATAGTGAATGAAGAATATGATTTTTAATTTATTGCAGCTACTAGGAAGATGCAATTTGAATGAAAGTACAACTTCATGTAGAATTAGAAATTAAATTGATATGATGCTGAGAAAGAGTAGTTTTGTGAGGGGTGAGGGTATTTCTTGATGCAAAACTTTTTTTCGTATCGTTATTCATTTAATGAATAAGTTCTGAATTTAATGGACAATTTTGGGGAAAAAAGCTATTCTTATTTCAAAATGGTAAACTCAACAAAATTGTATTACGCTTCTTCCCTAAAAAATAGTTTATTTGCTTTCAATAACTTTGTTTTTTTTTTCGAACGCTGATAATGTAGTACTCAAAATTATACACCGTGATTCACGTAACTTTCCTAGGCATACGCCCAATACACACAACTCAATATTCAAAAATCACAACATGCTAGATACAAGAAACGTATCGAAATAACTGACAAGTTAAAGTAATTTTAAATTTTAGGTAAAGTTTGTGTTTGTGCAGTATGAACGATATGAAAACGGAAACATTTGGAAACGAATCTAAGCACAGACAGTAAGACGATGTTGATTAACGCTGTTGTCACAAAACAAATTTCGGAAGTTGTTAATTATTTTTGATATAGGTAGTGAAATTTTAGCGCACGAGTTACAGTATGTGCCTTTCACACCAACAGTACAAGCTGCATTTGAAATAAAAACTGCTGTAAGTGACGACGAAGTAAATGAATCAACAACAGACAAATTATGGACTTGCGACGCAGTGTTGTTTCTCATCAGCAAAGTGGAGGAAGCTGGAGAGCGATTTGACCTCAACTTGAAAAAAATAAAATATATAAAATGACCCGTTCCGTTCGGGTATTGCTCATTTACTTCACACACTCCTAATGTCACGTGATTCACTCTGTACCGCTCCATACTCCACTCTACTCCAGCTCCAAATACATCTAAAATTTGAAAGCCTAAATCCTAACACTGAACGCGTGGTTTTACTACCTGATATCTCCGGGGCATCTTGTTACTTCGAAAAGATTCGTCATTCATTGGTTATGCCTCGAAAGTTGAAAATAGCATTGCTTACTGGCATCGCAGGATTTCTAATCCAAATAACGACGAATTTCAATAAAAATCTGATAAGGTTTTAATATTTTTATATTAAAGAAACTATAAATGAAAAATTTGTAAAAAGAAAAGCTCAAAAAATTTACGAAAGCTGATATAAATGAGCGCTACGACACCAGGCGATAAAAATTGAAAACTGAATTAACATATCTAAATTTTCATAGTAATAACTTCAAAATTGAGTTTTTTTTTGTGGTGACCATTTACATTGGAGGACCCTGTGCAATACCCAGCGGACATGCAAGAAATAATGCAATCAATGTACAAATGGATTTGCTTATTACACGTTGATCCAATTAACCACCGAAAATGATTCGACGCCGTTGGTTGCGCTATCAAAATAATTATGTCACGTTTTCTTGATTACCATCAGTTTACCCAAAATGGCAATTTAGGAATGAATAATGGTTTACATGAACATGTAAAATTCGGCATAAAAACGTTTTCATGAACAAGTCTATAGAATGGATTAATTTATTATCCAACTTTGATATCCTTACAAAGGCGAATTAATATATCTCCCAGTAACGTGATATAATAATAACATTCTTAAATTAATAAAAAATTACAGAAAAGGAATTTTCCCAATAACATTTTATCGGGAAGGAGTTTCTCACATTTATAAATCGTAACGAGAATAAAAATAATTGCCGTAAAGGTTTTATTCCAGTTCGTTTCAGGGTATTAAAACTTGCAAGATTTCGCAAAAATACAGCCGTAAAGCGATCGATCATAAAATGGGCTCGATAATTAAATGAAATTGCGAGACATTTTGAGCGACATTATTTCGCCCGCTCGCTGAAAACCCGACTTCGATAAATGGAATTACATAAATTTCTTTAGTGCACATTCCGAACTTGTATACCAACACTTATTTTTGGAAATCAATTACATGAAAATAGGTACTCAGAATTTATTTTCTGGAGCTTTGACGCCTAAGCAGATGTTCCCCTATTGATTTTCTTTGATGCGGCACCAATTTTATGCCACATACTTACCGACTTTAATCAATATGCTGTAAGATAAAATTTTATACGGCAGAGCCGGCTAATTTATAAGACAAACACCGGCGACCTTTTCAATTTTTTCACCCTTCGTTTTTAATCAGTCGCTAGCCTTTTAAGTTTTCAGTGCGTTTCAGAAAGTAATGAGCTCTGCATAATTTAACGGCGGTAAACTATGACCGGGTAACCACTTAATGCATCTTAATTACGAACCGCCGTGCTGTGCATTTAATCCTTTCAAAGATTTTTTCTAATTTAAATTTATAATTGTCAAGAGAAAAGTCGTTTCGTTGTAGCAGTTAAAGAACAAAAACTTTTTAAATGACAATGTCGAAAAAGCTCGCAAAAAAGCTCAGCGTTAAATGAATACAAGTCCCGAACGTTGAAAACTTTCAATTGAAATTTTTAATAAAGGCGAATCTGACGTCTGGATTCGCTTTCGACGTAATTTTTATCTTCTCCATCAATTCGCGATCACAATTTTTTTCGGGTTATCTCCGACTTCCTGAAAAATAAGGCGCACTTATCTTTCTGCTGTCCAATGGGAAGAATTGGTCCGGTAATGTATAGGACCACTTAATAATAAATATCTCCAATTTTCAAATTAATGATACCGTCCGATAATGGCGTCTTCAATGAACCAGTTGACGTCATCAGTGAAAGAATTGTTAATTCAATTCAATAAAAAGTCTTGAGAAAAAACATTTGTTTTTAATTCTATTTTCGTTATTTGTGTAATATTTTAAGATCGAGGCGACAGCCGAGAACGAAAACATTCCGAGCATGATGACTTTTTCTGATTTTTTTACTGAAATTCTGTCAGTAATCTAAAATTTGTTACTAGCGAATGTTAGCTACTTACAACAGGCGTCCAACATTTCTACTAAATTCGACTATATTTACATATCATTACGACACAGTTTGTAAATGGCGGAATTACCCTGTTTTAATCAACAAAAATGTGTTACACATCGAAGTACCCACTAAAATATTTTATTTTGGAGTTTTAAGATATCAAGGGAAACTGACACCTATTAGGTATTATTACATCGAAACATGTTACAGGCAGTCGTTGTTTGTTTTATAATAGAAGAGAAAATAAATAAAAGTTTATACTGGAGGAACAATGCCGTCGGAGCAATCACAGTGGCTCAACTTTTACACCTGACATACCTATTCAATTTCACAGTTCTTATTACACGTTGCCATCGATTCCTCGCACAAGTTTTACTTTAACGCTTTTCCTATAAATTTTCCGACCATCTACAAATATAAATTAATTCCGGTTTCCCTCAGTTCAAATATTGCAAATATTTATTGCCGTTATTAATTAAGCAAATAATTACATGAACAGCAAAAAGCACTTGTTATGGATATTTTCAACTTAACCTAAAACCTAAATCTTGAGCAAATTTATTAGAATATTTCAACTTAAGATGAAATCTTCAATGATGTGATTAATTCGTGTAAATCTTGAAGACGATAAATTATAATCAGTCAAAGAGAAGTCGATATTGAAGTATATGGGTTAAGCAAAATCTGCGGATATTAAAACAGCAAATTAATGTTAAATTTTATTTCGCACGGTTTCAATATAAATTATATGTATATGTTAGGCTCAAATCCCGAATTCGGCCACTGAGCGAATAAACTGCTCAGGACTAGTTCTGGCAAATGAAAAACGACCACAAGCCGAAATTACAGGAAATTCTTTTAATGATCGCACAGAACGCGTTGTAGGATTCGATATAATAATAATACCTTAATAAAAATTATTAAAAATAAAAAAATAAAACAAAATAAGTTAGTCTAATTAATCCTGTGACTTTTAGAATTAAATTTCTGCAATCTCGGCGATACTGCATTCTTTCAATCATCCCATCCCGATTTACAAAATACGCTTCATCGACTTCGATTCCTTTCTGCAATTAGCGAAAAAAACTCTTCATTTGCACGTTTTATCCATTTTCAATAGCAGTCATACAGTCTATAAAAAAAACAACAAACCTCTGGTACAACCTTATTTGGATATAATGAAATTAAACAGAAATCAAATAGAAAATAGTTATTTAGGAACCAAATGCGGGAAGACATAACTTGTGTTGTAATTTCCATCGCTACATTGAGCTACAATATTAATTTCACGGCGAAAAAAATTATTAAAAAAATTTCAATTCGGATAATCGAGGTTCTACTGCATTAACGAAAAAGTATTGCCGAAATTACAGAAATTTAATTTTAAGAATCACCGGATTAATTAGGCTAACTTATGTTGTTTTATTTTTAATAATTTTTATTAAGATATTATTATTATATCGAGTCATACAACGCGCCCTGTGCGATTATTAAAAGAATCAATCCGAATTTCGGGTTGTGGTCGTTTTCAATTTGCCAAAACTAGTTTTGAGCAATTTTAAAACAGCCACAAGCCGAATTTCGGGTTGTGGTCGTTTTTGTGTTGTCAGAACTAGTTCTGTGCGATTTATTCGCTCAGTGGCCGTTGTCGCGCTTTGAGCCTAACATATACACTCTGTCCCAGAATTATCGGGGGAGCTCTTTACCATAAATTCTCAATTTTTAATACATTTGATTTCAATCGGTTTATTTTCAGTGTTGATTCCGGTATTGATTAATATTGTTAATTTTGAGTCAGAATTTGCCACCAAGTTTTATTGGTGTTTGCTTTTATGCTCCCTTTTTTACATAAATTCCAAGTCCTATGCTTCGTGGGTCATTAGAATCTGGTTTTCTGCGAAATTTAGCAAATTTCTGGGTGGAGCAAGTTTTACGATTACCCTCAAAATCCCGACTTCTAATTAAGCAATCCTAACTAAATTTAGTACACGTAATTGTCTAATGACAGAGCACACAATTATTTTTTTTAAATTCTTCGTTGATAAATAAAGCTGTAAATTGAAAAAATACAATTTTAGACCAAATTTTCAACTTCTAATTTTTACACTGATTCATCAGGCTTCACTTCTAAAATTTATTTACGAAATTAGCGAGAAAAAAATGATTTTGATAAAACGAACTTTCTTGTTAGAATTCCGAAAATTGTTTTTGTTCATGATCTCCATATTTGGTTGCAAATTAAGGCGGCAATAGGATCTGTAAATGCGGTAATGATTTACAAACGGTAGTTATCGTAACAAAAGATTGGAATACAGCCATAAATTTTGCGAATACTTTCCATCGCAATACAAAAACGCAATTATTTAAAAACTAAGTCATTATAATTCTGATTGCAGAATTAGATAGACCACTAAATGAACATTGGTCTAGGTTAAAATTTAATATACAACGTGTAGAAAAAGTATGGAAACCCATAGAAATCTCGAGGGATTAGTGAAAAAAGAAATAACCACAGTCCATACCCTAAGTAATTTTCGACGAGGAATCCAAAGGTGACCTTGGATTTTACCGTGAATCTCAGTTTCAAGGTCATTTAGAGGTCAACTTTGTTTTTTTAAATAGGAACCCCTATTTTTGGTGCCAGAATCAGAAAGAGCGGGAAATTTTACGTACAAGTACGTGTTTAGATCTGGGGTTAACATCACCTCTACGAGTCAAATAAAGGTCAAAATACGCAGGAATCTCGGGGATTAGTGAAAAAAAGTAACTTGGATTCCTCGTTGAAAATTACTTAGGGTATGGACTTTGGTTATTTCTTTTTTCACTAATCCCTCGAGATTTCTAGGGGTTTCGATACTTTTTCTACACGCTGTATGAATGAACAGTTACTACTAGATAAATCGCAAAAACTGTCCCGGCCATATGTAGTAACCAAGAATTGCAAAAAAAAAATAATTTTGTTCTCTATCACTACCTAAATATGTACACCAAATTTGTTTGATTTTGTTCAATTAGAAGTCGTGATTTTGGAGGTGAGCGTAAAACTTATCCCACTCAGTACAGTGAGAGACAAAAGTAACACAACAATTCGATAAATCTAAAACTATCGAGTATTGAAACGAACCAAAAATAGATTAATTCTTAGATACAATTAATTTCTCATTCTTTGACATAACATTTTGGCATACAGGTCGACGTGCGAATTTAATAACATCGTAACTCAATCTCTTTTTGACAGTGAAAACGAACGGTTTTTGGTTTAAATAAAAACTTGGCATATTATAGAAAAAAACTGTAACATCGTATGTTAAAAAGTTATACATAATTACAAAAGTGAACAACTTATTTTGCCTCTCCTCTAAAGTAGTGAATTTTAAGATACGATTTAATTTATTTATTTTTTTATTTGATCGTCAAAGAAATAACGTTATTATTAATTCTTTAAATAGCAACCTATATTTTTTCAACAAGATTTTGATAAGGTTTTTAACTGTTAAAATGACGTTGTAATAATTTTAGCCCCTTACATACAACAATTCTTTTCTCAATATTAAGAAAGAAATTTTTATATTTTGTAGGAAATTCACACAACTTTAGCAATGATGTTAATTTTGATTTAAATATCACACTATTACACTTTCCAAGCTGTTCCACTAATTTTACCTTTAATTTTTATTAAGAAAAAAAGCAATATTGCTATTTCCATTCCAAATGTAATAAATAGTATACGTTTTTTAAAAGCTAGTGTTAAACAATCTGTCAGTGGACATAAAGACATCCGCCGCTTTAATGTTTCGAGAATTTTATTCAATAAAATTACCTGAAATCGTAGATAAACGGTGGTACTTGACTTGCACACAGTGACTTATGAACTCCAATGACTACAATACTACTTTTGGGCTGCTATTTGGAAACGTTCATCATTGTTAACATAATATTATTTACGTGGTTCGTTTTACTTCAATAAATCATTGTTATCTGGAACATTAATAAAAAAACCGTTACTTCTGAAATTACAAAAAAAATTGATGCAACAAAAGTTGTAGATATAAAGAAGTTCTAAAATTTTTTGTCCCATTATTTTGCCGCATCTTAAACCGCTTTCAAGTGAAGATCATTTACATTCGCATTAACGCCGAAAGGAGCTTTTAAAAATTGAAAGCAAAAAAAATTCGGACAGCGTAAGGTTAACGCATAAAGTTCGGTTAGGGATGAACTGGAGGATTTTTTCTCGACTCTCGAGAAGGTTTCATTCACTACGAGGAGCGAGAAACTTAATACAGCGAAGGAAATGGAGAAAACATCAATATCTATAACATCCATCAGTCACAAGCACCAGGCGTTAAAAAACGCTGTAAACTAATATGTACGGCAGCGTTTAATAAGTGGAGTGTCGCGTGACAGGTCAACAATCGTTCTTAATAGCAATTGTCAGGCCGTTATTAAATTACAGTTTACACGAGTAATGGCATGGGAAAAAAACAAATTGTTAAAAGGAACCGAACCAGAAATTTAATCCGACAAGGTAAGGCAAGGAATTTAATTAATATCAACTCGACTGCACACTTGGCGAAACGTCTTTTATGTTACGGCACATAAATCTGAAAACGTACAACATAAAACATATTGAGACAGTCACAGCGAGATATGGATGAATTTATGGGGGTTATTAATTGTTTCGGCCGCGGTTTGTCGCACGAATCCTGTCGGAAAATGAGGTGCATCCTGCCGAAGTCGTGTTATTTAGAATAATCGCGGAGGTGCATAGTTTCAGAATATCACGGCAGAGCAGCAGGAGAGCCGGCAGGAATGAGTTACAGGTTATTTATAGTGCATTTTGGGGAGCAGCTGCGCGGAGGGGTTGCGCTGATGAGATTGTATTGATCACAAATACGCGTGACTAAGATGATCAGATGTAATTTCCTTAAGAGCGATGAAGAAATGGTCATTGTTAGCTGTTTAGTGGAGGTAGGACGAAATGTAAATATTATTTAATGGAGAGAAACTAATAAGGAGTAAATTCGAGTAAGGGTGCAATAAGAGTAGGGAAGGGAGCGAGGGCGGGGAACGCTCGGCTAAGTCTGGGGCCCCAGTGTGGCCCACGCAGGCTGGCAGATATGTCGGGTGGCACGGAGTTTTCCGCGGTCGTCGAGTTGAACGTCGGCGGAGTTCTGTACACCACCTCGTTAGACACCCTAATAAGCCAGCCCGATTCGCTGCTAACGGCGATATTCACCGGTCGTGAGTCCATCACCAAAGATTCGAAAGGCCGCTTTTTTTTGGACAGAGACGGTGTGCTCTTTCGTTACGTACTAGATTTTTTAAGAGACGGTGCTTTGGTTCTTCCGGACTGCTTCCGAGAACGTGAACGACTGAAACGCGAAGCGGAAAAATACCTGCTGCCAGGACTGATTGAGGCGATATCCGGCGAAGGATCGCGGTCGAGGCCTCCAGGAGTGATCACAGTAGGTTACAGGGGCAGCTTCCAGTTCGGCAAAGACGGATTAGCCGACGTCAAGTTCAGAAAATTGTCCCGCATCCTCGTCTGCGGACGAGTCGCGCTCTGCAGGGACGTCTTCGGAGACACTCTCAACGAAAGTCGCGACCCAGACCACGGACAGGCCGAGCGATACACTTCCAGGTTCTATTTGAAGCACTCATTTTTAGAACAGGCGTTCGAAAATCTGGTCGAACAAGGATTCAGAATGGTGGGTAGCTGCGGTTCTGGCACTTCAGGCAGTGCCAACGAATTAAAGCCCGGGGTGGACGCCGAAGAAAATCGCTGGAATCATTATAACGAATTTGTGTTTGTGCGAGAGTAGTGATAACGACCAATATCGAAATCAGAATCATATCGAAATATATAATTGTTGAACACATTTATTTGCATTTTAGCGATTAGATTTATGTTAAACTACGGATTCAAAAAAAAAACTTCACTTGCGTTGCTCTGTAGCCATCAATAGATTTTATTGCACAATTCAATTTTTATAAAATAGAAAATTTTGCGAACTTATACTTGACCGATTGAGATGTGTTTGAAATCGATAGTTTTGTTTTTTGAAGCGGGACTTGTTGCTTACCGGTTTGGACGAAATGAAAAATGACATTAACGTTGCATGTTTTATAGACGTTTATAAGTAAGTTTCTTCCTTGTTACTTTTTCATTGCATATAATAATGTATACCGTCTGTCTGGTCTTGAACGTGAACATAGAAACTTAATATTGTATTGAACGTTCTTACTGATTTCTGCTCGCCAATTCAACTTACAAGAAAGCTAACTGATGGTGTCAATAGGAAGATAAAAATATTGCGCATGCAATGCTAATAGTAAGATTCAAGGTGTGATATTTGTTATAAAATACAAATTTAAAACTTGGGGATTTTTAAATTTTAAATTTTTTAAATTAAATAATATTTGACAAATTGCTAATTATATAGTTGACTTTAATTATTTTTGCCTAAAAATAAGTGGCTAATTTATTGAAGAATGATTTTTTTAGGGAGGTAGAGATTTGTTTGCGATTAAGTTTAATAACAGACCTACAGGATAGAGAACCACTTTTAGCCAGTTTCAGTAAATTTGTAATTGAAAAAATTAGGAAATGGCTAAGAATAGCCGTTATCCACATTGCTCTATTTATATCGTGAACTTAGTCTTTTATTTTTTAGTTATGCCACAGTTTTTAAGTTGAAATTCTGTAAAACTTGGTAATTTAATTATTATTAAAGGCGATATGTACAATTTCACCACTGTCGGCCACTGTTCTTCCAGAAGCGTTGTTTAACTCTACTTAAAAAAATATCTGTCGTTATAACAACTAACGAATCTTATATCGAAACATTATCAAGTGTATTTTACTAAGTAAACCTTAATTAGTCCTGCGTTGTTTCTTGCGAAATCACTAATTGTAAGCACAATATATAGTTCAGCGCTAATAAAATTGTTACTTTAAATGAGAAATTGGGTCGAAAAATGTTTTGGCGACGTATTTAAAAACGCTAATCAATCATATTGGTACCGCAAACCTTATAAATAAGAAATTTACAAATAAAGTGGCTGAAAGTGGTACCTCTACCCTACTTTCATTAAGAACTATTCAGAAACTTGTACAAAATTTGATAGAATCAACAGCACGGAATAGTTAGTAACAATAATTTTTATTTAAAACCATATTCAAAAATAATTATATCGCAAGTAATAGACAAATATTTGACCTAAGCGAAGAGGACATGGAATATATTGAGCAAGTCCAAATGTCCCTATTAAGGTGGGTATCCATTTGTAACCAGTGCCCTGTAGCGTAACCCCGAACGTGTTACGTCGCGTTGCAAAAATGGCACGGTTCGCTACGAAGACATCTGTGGTTTTGGAAAATATTTATTGAAGCCGTACGGTTACGACATTCATCAGTTTCAATCAGATGCGCAGAAACTGAAACCATCCCAACTTGCAGGACTGTGTAACGTTGCATTTCCTTTGATGTGACGGCCAAGAACCGACAAATGATTGTTCGGTCCGAGCATGTTACGCGTGTCATATTGGTTACACGTAACATGCAACGGGTTACAAATAGATACCTACCTTAAGATACAGCGTCATCAAGAGATTCTTGCTGTGGATGAAGAAAGTAGAAGTGTTATAAAATGCAGGAGCATGCTAACAGTGATCGTCACCTTTTGTACTAAACTTGCTTCACAGACGAATGTCTTTTACATTGAATAACAAATCAAATGTTCAAAACACTCGATATTCAGCACAGAAAAACCGACACTCAATATCCGCAAAAAAAACATAATAACTGGGTTAAGATTTTTAATAACAATATTAGCGGGTCATTTGAAATTGAACGAAATTTAAATTCGCCAACGTATTTAGAATAATTAACACCTAAGGTATGGCCCGCATTGAAACAAGTTGAACGAGAAAATCAGGAGATCTGGTTCCAACAAGATGGGGTTCGCCCGCGTATTTTGGCTTAATGTTAAAAAAATTTTATACGATTAATTTTCAATTAATTAATTGGATAAATTGACCAACAAAATCTCATAATATAGCATCATGCAATTTTTTTTGTGGGATCGCCTTAAATGTAAAATTTATAAAAGGCGTACCAAGATATTAATTCTCTGCGACAAACAATCGTTGCTGAGTACAAATTGATTACTGACTGGCAAGTGGATATTGTAGTAAAAGCTTTTTATAACAGACCAGCGCATTATTTGAATATCCATTATAATGTATCTTTCTTTATTATTGTTTTTTAAATGGCGTATTAAAAACTATCTAAAGTACTAATTATTTTAACTTAACTTATTGATGCAGTTTAGAATTAGCAGCAAAATAGTTATAAATAGAATGGACAATGTGAATTGACTATGTTTGCCTTTGAGAGTGGACACCCGGTATAATAATGTATATAAATGACTCTTTATCAATGTGAATCAAACTCAAAATATGTTAAACGTTGCTGAATCAATTGAAAATGTATAAATTATGTCTCTCCTGTTAAACTGTATTGTTACATTTTAAGCCTTCAATGAAGCCAATAACTTAATTACAAGCGACCTACCTTCATTATCGATAGATTTTATCCTATAATTAGACACTTACATTGAGATAATAAAAATAGATACGAGATTAATTCCTGCGCCCTTCTTCAGTTCTGAAACACTTCATAGATTGAACGAATTATGAAATGTTATCGGAGAAATTAATGTTATGTACCTGCATTTGACGTTAATATACTCCATCGTTTCTGTCATTCATTATCGTGCTGTAAAATACTTATGACTAATAAATAATTTGAAAGTTAGGCAATTTATTGCCGAGTTGCTTTTGGGAATTTATTTCAGATCTGCCAGTGACTACAAAAAGTGACCGTCCGCTAAATTTTAATCCTTGGCTTGATTTAAATTGAAAGGTGGAATCTGAATTTTTAATCGCAGATTAAAGTTGACCAACTGTAAAGTGTCACAAATCTGATCTCTGAAGTACTGAGCGGTTTTGTTTTTGGAATGTTAATGAAAATTGAAAAAATTCAGAAAGCAATTCAATTAACTAATTAATTTATGAGGACTCGGAAATTTAATTTCGTTTCGTTCACGTTACATTAACTGAATTTGCGAATTAACAAGAAAACAATCGAATTTTACATTTTAACTTATTGAAATGAGAATGCAAAGCGAAAAAAGTTTCTTGGCAACGAAAAACAATGCAAAAGTATTACATTCTCTTTGAGGTAAAGATGTTTGTAATAAAACTTGTGGATATTCACAAACCTTACAATGTTTGCTTTTGTTTTTTAAATTTAGAAACCCTGTGAGGTCTTGTTTATTTTACTTACTTATAAATTTAGAAAACATCGTTAGGTACAACTTATTTTGCATTTAAATACAGGGTTGGCCATAGTATTGTTACCATTTTTAACATTAAATATCTTTAAAAAAAAACATAATACAGTTTTAATTCTTATCATAAATTTTTTCTCATACCTTTGGATTTGATGTCAGGCGGTAGTGACAGTTAAAAAATGGATCACTAACTAGTGCAAGCAAGAATGTTTGTGGTCGAGAAATTTGCAAATTTGCAGCACAACGTGTGTTTCGTATGAAATTTGGAGACAGATCCAGAAGGACTACACCATCTCGACTGACCATTTGAAGATGGATCAGGAAATGGCAACAAAAAAGGAATGGGTCGCAGAAGATCTGTCAGAAGTGCAGAGAATATTGAACGAGTGAGAAATGCATTTGAGCATAGTACCAAACGTTCCCCAAAACGGCGCTCCTTAACTCTTAACATTGTTTATAGTATATTACATACCGAGGCGGAAAGTATTCCATTTCTGTCGAGAGAAGTATAGTTTACCGAAAGGCGTAGCCTTGAGGTGAACTAGTTCTCGAGACACAGGAATGGTACTTTCGCCGAGGTCTGTATACTATTTTATTCGCAATCAATAAAAATTAAAAATAATATTATCGTTTATTTCGGTCAAATATTAACACTTAGTAGGCGCTTCACGACTGACATTTCATTAAATTGCTTAACAAAAGTCACTCCAAATTTGTATTTGCTGTTCCTTTAACAAACAAAATGTCTGATAGTGAAATAGAGTGTACTTCCCCCAATTGCGGGAATCCACGCAAAACTTCAAACTCAATCTCTTACCTGAGAAAAGTAAACTGCGATACGAAAAAACATACAGAAATTTTCGCGACTGGTGCTCTAAAAAGGGGGTCCAAAAGTACATTTCTGAGAGCATTATACTCGCTTATTTTGGTGACTTGGCTAAGACTCAAAAACCATCCTCCATGTGGTCTCATTATTCTATGTTGAAGAGTACTGTCAACTTTAACGACAAATGTTGACATTTCGAAATATATGTTAATTTGACATTTGTAGTTTAAACCGATAGTAACGCCCTCACAGATTGGTTATGGTTTTTTTCTGACCGATTACGCCTCATAACTGACTCCTTTTTTAATATTTCTGACTGGCTGAAGTGTATTCATGAAATCGCTCGCTTTCCAACTTTTAAAGAGTTAGAAAAGTTGTATGTTACTAACTGATTGTGAATAAAAGAAGTTTTCGAATAATTTTACAGTTACACCTATAATTCCATCCCTACAAGATGCAAATTGATCAAGAACTGGATGAACGTCGCAAAGAAAATCGACATTCAAATTAATTCTGATTTGTCAGATCAGCTTCTGATGTCTGACGAAGCCTATTTTTATTTAACGGAATTTGTCAGTAAGCAGTTAATGAGTGAGCGAGTATCGCTCCAAGTTTATAATAATCAAAAACCAACAGATGCAGATCACATCGCTACTTCATTATATTAAAAATATTATTTTCAACTTTACGCCAAAAAGTTATTCTTTATAAAAAGTTTTGCTTGTCTTGGATAGTCATAAATAATTGCCAAAGTTGTATGAAAATATACAGGTGTTCTAAAAATGGCAAAACTTGAAATTGACTTTAAGCAAAGTAGTCTTATTTTTTAGTTTTATAAAAAATATTATTTCAGAAAGTTGTTTCAAAGCGTAAGAAAAGCTTATATACAAAGTTTGGTAAAGAAGTTTTCGAAAAATTTTACAGTTACACCTAAAATTCCATCCCTACAAGATGCAAATTGATCAAGAACTGGATAAACGTCTCAAAGAAAATCGACATTCAAATTAATTCTGATTTGTCAGATCAGCTTCTGATGTCTGACGAAGCCTATTTTTATTTAACGGGATTTGTCAGTAAGCAGAATTGTCAATATTGGTCTGACACAAATCCTACGGAAGGTGATCGTTTGATGTACTGTTGGATCAATGGGAATCATCGCACCTTACTTCTTTGAAGATGTCAATTGTCGAGCAGTAACGGTAAATTCAGAGCGTTATGTAGAGATGTTCTACAACCGGAGTTACATCAGCGACGTATCGAAAATGTTTACTTCTAGTAAGATGGAGCCAGTACTCATACCGCCCGTCGATCGTTAGAAACTCTACGTAACTTGTTCCCTGGACGTTTGATTTCGTGTTTCAGCGATATTCCCTAGCTAACGTGCAGTCCAGATTTGAGAGCCGCAGATAATTTTCTCTGGGAGTACCGTAAAGAAAAAGTTTCTTCTATCAATAACTTAAACGAGTTAAAAAACCGTATTACTGTCCAAATTGAAGCGATCCCCGAGGAAATGTTACAACGAATTATGACAATCTTCCCTCAACGTCTTCAACGTCTTTGAAAGTCAAAATAAAATAAATTAACAATTTTGTAATAATTTCATTGTTAGGGTCTAAATTTGATGCAGTTGTTAAAAAAAAGTGTGAAAAATTCAATTGAAACCAACTTTATTACCGATGTTAGAATACGGTTTCGTGGTTCCGAGGAAACACTATCAATGTTGCAACATCGCAAATCTCCTAGGAAACGGTGGCAACAATAATTTACTTTCCAATGTTAGTTCACTTGTCAAATTTGAACGCAAGTGCTCTAAAGTCTTAAAATGGAATAAAATTTCAGCGAATATCTAAACATGTTGCTCAGCTTGGGTGCAGCAGATAATAACGCATCAGAAGCTGCTAGAGAATATGCTAGACTGTATCCAGATCGACGTCATCCAGATGCTAAGGTAATTAGAAGAGTGGAGCAAAGATTAAGGGAAAATGGACAAGTAATGCCTATTTTTGTAAATCGTGGACGACCTCGTGAAGTTCGTACACCAGCGTTGGAGGAAGCAGTTGTGGAAGCGATAGAGGATGTACCAGAACGAAGCATACGAGGATTAGCGCGACAGTTTCAAGTAGAGTATCAAACAATACAAAGTATGCTCGTCGATGAACATTATCATCCTTATCACTACATTAAGGTGCGAGCTCTTCGTCTAGGCGACTATCTTTCTAGAGTGCAATTTTGCCAATGGTTACTTGAGCGTCACGGTAACAACCCTAGGTTTATATGTAGAGAACATTTTATGGACAGATGAGTGCTATTTCTCGTAAAACGGCATATTTTCAATCAACATAATAATCACATGGAGTAAATTTGTGGGGTGGCATCATTAATAGTAACCTCCTAGAACCATTTACGTTACCTGCAAGATTGAATGCAGCAAATTTTCTACAATTTTTGCAAAATGATTTTCAAATTTTGCTTGAGAATTTGCCCCTTGCTATTTTCAGACAAATGTGGTTACAAATGGATGGCGCACCTCCTCATTTCGGCTTATCCAAATAGATGGATTGGTAGAGGTGGTACAATTCCATGGCCTCCCCGATCACCTGATCTTAATCCTTGCAATTTCTTTCTCTGGGGTCACCTCAAGAATTTTGTATATGCCACTCCAATAAGCAACATAGGGTTAAGGCTAAAGATAAACGCAGCGGTTGGTACAATAAATGCCCCTATTCTTCAAAGAGTAAAGGAGAACTTAATTCGAAGAGCAATATTGTGCATTGAAGTTGAAGGGAGACATTTTGAGCAGTTGCCATAAAATTTAATCCAAACGAAGGGCTCTATGCAAGAAATCTCTTATGTCACTTTTTCATATTTTGAGATATTTAAATTTTAAGTTTCAATTTGATTTGAAAATTACATTATTTCGATTTTGATTGATCTTTTTTTACTAAATAACATGGTTAGGGGTCTTTTAAACGCAAATCAGTAACATCGATCGAAAGTTCATCCATTCTTATCAGAAATAGCGCAAATACAACGACACTTAGGAACTTTTTGCATACAGCCCTTCAATTACCTGTTTGCTGTGTATTTTTGTTTAATTACATTAAATTCTGTTGAAATAAAAAAAGTTATGTCAGCGTGACAGTTGTTTATCTTACGCAAGTGACATTATCTGTCGGTGTTGGTTGCTTAGATACAAGAAGTAGGCCTACCTGAAAGTAATTCTTTAGAAAAGAAATGTTTCAACAGAAAGCATTGTCCCAATATCAATCAAGGGCACCTTTTTTTCATCACCCTGTATTGGCCAATTGTAAGCCATTGTACTATAATTTGTAAGCTAAAGTAAAAAGTCAAAAATGAATCTCAAAGCATATTTTATGGATTTTAAGTTTTATTTAAAAATTTACCCATATTAAACGAAATTCGAGAGTTTGTTAATAACGTGTATTCCATCCTCTTGCGTTAATGACTGATTAAAGTCGACGAGACATACCTTCAATTAAGTTAAGGATTATACATTCTGGTCGAAGTTATTCCATTTTTGCAATAGTGCCTCCCTCAGCTACTAGGCCAGGGGTGGCCAACCTGCGGCTCGCAAGCCACATGCGGCTCTTTGAAGGATTATTTGTGGCTCTCGATAAATGTGTTCGAGTTCCCTTTTCATTTTTGTGCTATTATATTTTAAAAAATTATTATCGCCGTATGTGTATGTATTTAATTGCGGCTCGCGAAAAATTTCAAATTTTGAAAAATGGCTCAGACTATCAAGGAGCTTGGCCACCCCTGTACTAGGCAGTTCTTGGAAGCTGGTGTATGCCTTCGAATACGATGTCCCACCTCATCCAGATATTCTCCGACAATTTTAGCTGCGTGGGTCTAGCATTATCGTGTATAAAAATGCCACGCTCGCTCATAGTGGTCATGAAAGGCAAAACATGATCTTCTACCGCCATGGTAATGTCAGAGAACCATTCTGCATGACGACCAACTCTGTACGTGCTTGTGAACTGATTCCTGTCCAAACCATTACAAACCCACCAGCAAATGGAAGTCGTTGGTTAATACACACTTGAGCGTATCTTTCTCCGGATCTTCTCCATACTCGTCGACGTCCGTCTGACCAAGCAAAAACGTGACTCATCTGCAAACAGTACCTTGCTCCAGAAAATTCCACAAAGATATAAATATAAGTTGACCTCAACAATTCCATGCTCGCCAATGTATTTAGTGTTAAAAATGGTAACATTGCCATGCACAACCCTGTATAATAAATACAGTACGCCCTGAAATCAACTGAAAAAGAAAAGAAGGTTTTTTATTTTCAATTTTACAGAAGAATAAATAGTATGTATTGTTTCTAAACCAATTTGTTAAACAAAATCCAGATAATAAATAGTATTATTAAAATAAGAGATGGAAGTTACAGAAAAATATTTAATTTTATTCGACGAGGTACACAAATTTTGTGTAACCATTCTGTACATATAAACGTTCTTTACTGCCAATCCATTTGTTCCAAAAATGTTGACCTAAACAATTCCGTGCCAGTATTGCAGAATGAGCAAGACATCCATTTTGTTGAAAACACTTATTTTCTCTATTAATTTTTACGCAATGTCAAAAAAAGTAATACCATGTGGCGTACCAAATCGGTACGCCACAAAACAATATGGTTAAGCGCTGCTAGGCGATAAAGTTATACAAAAGTGACTATTTTGTTTTTGGTGTAAAAGGATTTTTTAATGTTACTTAAGGGCGAGTTGCAGTGAAAACCGGCGTCTGAATTAATCCGTTCAAAAAAATTAAGTGTATGTTGGCCGAAACTTCAGTCACTGTTTACGTCACTTTTACGTCTCAAATTTAAACTTGTTTTTTTTAGATTATTTGTATTTCCTTTTGCCGTATTTTTTGAACTACCAATTTTGCATTGTTAAAATATACTGAAAAATGTAGCAAATAATAACAACATTGGTTAGCAATACCGTGTATTCACCAAAATTTAATTCCCTATTCAGAGTGAATATTATGACATCCGACATCGCCTTTGCGATGTTGTGTTCTCGGAATTCGTAAAAATTAAACGGTCGGTGTGCAAATTATCTTGCTGAAATTAGATATACTTTTCGAACTTTTTTTGTTAAACTGGAGAAATAAAACTATGAAGCGTAGTGTTAAAATTACCACTGTTCTAAACTATAAGACATTCATCCATTTAGCGTACCTGCAAGTTGGTGGAATTTTCTATAAACTGCACCCTCTTTAAGCAACTACAGGCTTTAAAAAAATGCGATTTTGCAAATTTGAAAAATCACCACTCTAAACAAATACTTTACCTAGGTAATATAAAAAATCTAACTCAGAGCAGCAGATCATAGAATTAACTAAAGTTAAAACATTCACGCAGTTTTTGCTACTTTAACACAGCCTTCGAGTTACTTTCAAATGACATTAGAAAATTACCTACATTTTTTTAAAATTTGTCAATACAAAATGTCCGTGTTTAAACTACGAAACTACGAAATATTTTTTTTATAGTTTATATTGGTATTGTATAATGCACTGATATTGGCACTCTACCTCTAATAGTTTAAATTTATATTAGTAATGTCACCTCTAATGGAAGGAAGCAATGTGACCATTTCAAAAGAAATTTTCCATGAGGAAAGCTTAGTCTTCAATAGTGAATATTGTGTAACCTTTAAGTTATTCTGTCAAAATTGTTTAGATTATGTTACTAAGCATTCATTACTGCCAACATAAATTAAATAAAACAACAATTTCATAGCCTTCTTATAATCCTCCTGGTTTAAAAATGAACTATATTCACTAGTAATTTCAAGTAATGTAAAAATTTTTTACTAAAGAAAATGACACTAAAAAAATACCAAGTCTAGCTAAAGATAAGAGTAACCCCTCGAGGATATCTCCAGAATAATTTTGTCATCACAAATCCATCTAACTGTGAACATTTAGAAAAGCTATTTGAATGTGCAGCTGAATAAATGATTCTTCTAACTCCGAATAAAACGAAATTTCCTATGGGATTGAACTCGGCATATTAGATTTCTTTTACTCGATGTATCCGAGATTCAATTTTCTCTTCCTAACTAGAATTTTATCTCGCCAATTAAGAATCGAATCGACGTTAATACTTTTAGTAACATTTATCGTTTCGTTTCGTATCGTGAAGACAAATTATGTGCTACATTTTTGCTATTTTTTCAGTAAATTGTTCCCAGCGCAGGTTTATATTTTATCACGAAATGTTGTGCCCATAAAATGCTTCTAATCAGTTCACGATCTGTCAGATGAAGTTCCATTTATGGCTGTGCATTGTGATAAGCCACAACAACGTGCGCAGGTTCATTTATCTTAAATACTCAACCGTTCCGGCGAATCCGGATTATTAGGTTACAAGTCGAAATTAAATTACGTTGATCTTTATTATGAACAAAGCTCCAATAAAACCGTCTAATGTATCGTTTTATTTCCTTTTAACACCACATATTGTTTACGGTACGATAATGCGACCGTGACAAATGACGAATGTTGATAATGTTAAAACGTATTCGGAAAATTTTCGCAGTTTATCAAAAAGCCAATTAAAGGATGGAAAACAAATTAACGCTTGAAATGTTATGTTTCGGATATTTGCCGGCCATCGATTTGTTCAAACAGGCCGACTTTTTGTGTGTGGTGTATCATTTGTGTAGTTGCTTGTTCACGAAAGGTTAGCAGGCAATTTGTAAACCGAATAGAAATGTGGCGTTTATTTTCTGAAACTGTTTGATCAAATATCAACCACAGTGTAAATAAATAACTCATTTTTGTATCAAATTAGTATTTTTAGCTAAATGTTTTTCATTTTAGATTCAATCAGTCAAATTCACTTATTTGAAATTTGGTGCATGTAAGACACTGGTATAAGGCTAGAAATTTCCAGTTTTAAATGTTAATTGTCGGCGTTAGTTTTCGAGAAAAAATATAAAAACTGATTTTTTACAAAAATAATATGTTTCAATTTTTTCAAATTTCGCTTTTCAGGATCAGTATGATTGAAACAAAGATATCCAAAGTAAAAAAAATCCAAAAGCTGTAATTAGTAGAAAATTCCCTTATATTGAAATCCTAAGAGTGAAAGTAATAATTTACGACTGTAAGCAGTCGTTACTACCTAGCCGCAAAAAGGTATGTATAAATTTATGGCACTGTAAAAATTGATTTCTGTGTTGCTGTTTGCTTTGAATAACAACATCGTTAAATGGTTTTTAAAATGGCCCAAATTTAAACCGTACTTACCTTTGTGGCTATATAGTAACGACTGTTTACAGTCATAAATCTTAAGAGAATAAGCGAATTTTACACTAATTACAACTTATGGATTTTTTTACGTTGAATATCTTTGTCTTAATCATACTGATCCTGAAAAGTGAAATTGACAAAATTGGAAGATATTTTTATAAAAAGTCAATTTTTATATTTTTTCTTGAAAACTGACTCCGACAATTAACATTTAAAATCCGAAATTTCTAGCCTTATACCAGAGTTATACGTGCACCAAATTTCAAATAAATAACTTTCAATTACAGCTCAATTTTGGGGATGGCCACAAGTGATGGTACACCTGCACAAGAGTGTGCATTTAGTACTTATCCACTTTCGGTTATTCACTAATTTGGAGATGACAGGGGTATATAAACGAGAGAAAATGGAGGTTCAACCGATTTCGAACGGAGTGAGAAGGATATGAATCCTAGCAGATGAAGTAGTATGCTGTTCGAATAAGAGCTGCTTGAATGTATGGTCGTCTGAAAAATATAACGTACCTCTGTGGCTTGAAACTGATCATTCATTCTCCCAATTATATCGTATAAGCAGAAATTAAAACATTTGGTATGCTTTATTTTTATTTAATTATAACGAAATTTCGTATGAAAATATTTTTCAATATGTGGTCCCTTTCGATTATTTACTAATTTCACGAAGATAGTGGCATATAAACGATAGAAAATGACGGCTCAGCCGATTTTAAACAGAGTGAAGAGACATGAATCCAAGCAGATGATACATCGTTATTTGTAAAGTAGTATGCTGTTCGAATAAAAGTGGCTTGAATGTATGGCCGTATGAAAAATATAACGTACTTCTGAGCCTGGAAACTGATCTTTCATCTCTCAATTATATCGCATAAGTAGACATTAGAACATTACAGTTTAATTTTGAATATGTTTAATAACTCGTGGAATATGTAATGATATTTTAACGTTAAATTGTAAAGTTAAGAGTTATTATTGTAGTTTGTTCTGTTGGGAAAACCAAATGGTGCCGACAAGCCTTCCTATAAATTTCAGGTCTTATTTGCAATGGTTAAATAATAGATTCAAATAGTAAATGAAACAATTTGAAAAAATATATTTGGAAACGATTAAGAAACTAACATTAATTTTCACTTAATTTTGACAAATCCATTTGGTTGATTACACCAGAACTTTGCGAGATTAATTTCAAATATCGAGATGACGTAAATGTACTCTGAATGTTTAATCACTCCGGTTTAAGTTATTTAGGTTTGGCAGCTCGTTACAAAAGAGCGCAGGATTAGCTGTAAGCTACATAATATTTGAGCGTTCTGTAAAAATTGATTTAATCAAAGTTAATGAATAGTTAAACAGATTTTAATTAAAAGTTTGTTTCTAATTTAGTTTTAACCTTAACAGCGTTAAACCAGTGAGCTGCTCCATTTACCAATTTAATCGCAAAAGTTGCTGATTATTTTCTACTAAAAACTAATTATACGAATAGAGAAATAGTTTTCGCCAATGGAAACTAATAAACTTTGTGTGTTCTCCTTCATCAATAAAGTTCTGGAAGTAAAATTTGCCAAGAATAAGTAGAGCGTGAAAAAGTTTGCGCTGATACAATCTACATAATTTCTATTTTTATTAAATCGCACAGATTACAATAATTTATTACCGCGTAAGTGGAAAATTGCAATAAAACTTCGGTGCGAAATGGTGAACGATATTTGGGTGTCGAGATGAGCAAAGTTAAAAATGCCAACCTGTAATGAAAATTGATTTCAGTTCCATGAAAAAAAACTTCGTAAAAAGTCATCGATCGTGTTCGAGTTGATGCTATGGGCGTGCAATTTTATCAGGTTATTTCGTTTTAAATCGCATCCCTGGTTCGCAATTTTTTCTACTTTGACGCAATCCGAATACGGGCGTTAAATTAAAGCTCACTACAGAATCATTCGAGTTTTGCGAAGCTTTCAGGTCGCATTCTCCGGTGAACAATAATCATTTACCGCTGGAAATCCATTTAATTGAATTTTGTGTTTGTAATCAATGTCCAAAATGTTTCAGATTCATAATAACTACATTTAGAACAGTTTCGTTGAAATTTATAGTAATAACCAATTTTGAGGTAATCTCAGATCTTTAATTTTCTGGAAATGAAGGAAGTGCTTGAACCGACGCGACGGGGGTTTTGAAGTCGGCCCAAATTATAAGCTTGATGTCTTTGTACAAATCAAATTGGAATAGGATGTAGTTGTTAGAAAATTATGTATCACCGTGAAGTCGTTAATGGCCGTCCTGCAGAAACGAATGACAATATTTTTGTACTAACTTCCATTTCCAAAAATTCATAAATGTATAAATACTTTTTGTTTTGCCCAGAAGTAATAGAGTTCTGAATTGTATAATTTCATTTAAATGAATTGTTTGCATAAAAACCACAATAACTATACCGGGGTTTTTCTATCATTGAACGTACGATATTAATTGCACAGCTTCCTCGGCCACGATCTATGATTTTTTTCAAAACATTTTAGTAAATTTTGATTTACAAGGCAGATTTTTATGTAATCTACTTTATATTATTTGGGTTGCCTATATAACTATTGCTGTTGTGAAGTTTAACGGCGTTCCACCCTAAGATTTTCAATACATGTAAAACGTGATTCGATTTTAAGCCTTCATTTTTAATTTTGAAGAGGAGGTCGATACTTCATCTTACAGAGAATACCAATCTACTTTGAGCTGACCCCAAGCCATAATTAAATAATCATAATTAACCAAGTTATTAATTAAAACATCAAATTTCGAAATTCGTTTTTTTGCCTTCAGTTATCAAAATTTTGTATTAAAATTTTGTGGACTCGTAGATTAGACTTTTTTTATTTTTAGCTGACCCCTAGATGTTTTAAACAACGCAATAGTTTTTGATGTATTCAATGTTCTTTAGATCAAGAACCGAAATTGAAACAGCTAATTTTTACCGATTTCCGAGCTACGTCAAAAAGATTTATAACCCGTCTCAGCAGGCGCTTAACGTTTCCCTGTAGAGATAATTTAACAGCAATAATATTCGAAATACTTTTAAAGCCAGGTTCCGTTTTCAAGCAGTATATTTGAAATAGTTTATAGTAAAAAGGCTTTTTAAAAAACAATCTTTTATTAAGACGTAGTAAAAATAAATTATTTTTTAGTCTTGGACAATTTTAATCTTTATTATCTACATTAACTTAATAGGATATAAGTTTAACTCTAAGGTCATATTAATTTTAAAAATCGCTCGTGAAGACCCCTTTAAATAAATGAATGAGAATAAGTTTAAATTATAATTTCTTTTCAAAAAAATTGTTTGACTTTTTTATCCCACATTAATTAAAAAATATAAACTGTAGTGGTAATAACTTATAATAAGCTAAAACTGCAATTTTCTGTAAAAAAACTACGCGTTATCTCAAAAAAAATGTGAAATTGAATTTAAAAATTAAGCTTAAATTGTAATTTTTTAATTAATTAAGCTGTAGGGTTAACGACTTATAATTTTATTGTTAATGGGATCTAATTTTTTGGTTTGTTAGTAAGAAATAAATTTTTACGGTAACTTGATTTTTTTGGTAGGTAGATAGCTTCATTATAAGTTAGATGAAAAGCTAATTTCGAAAATATCAATTTAGCGCTTGGTCAAGTCGTGCATAACGCGGTCCAATTTTCTGTAAACATAAACTGTGCCTTAGGGGGTTAATCTTTTAGTCATTGTGTTTTAATTTATTAATAAGTATTACTCCTTTCGAATACGAAATTTAACATCTGTTCCGAGTTCTGAACATAATTTTCTAGAATAAGTAATAAAATTTTATGACGTTCGACAATACAGCCTTTCTTCAGACAGGTTATCTGGCCTAAAATTTTAACTAGTCAGCTGCATTCCATTATCTGTTTGTTCGCATATCGTAACAAATTGGAAAGAAAACTCATTAACCGCAAAATTATTAAAAGAACGCGTACATTTCAAAATAAAAATTCTGATTAGGGTGATATGGAGATAGATGATATTCCGGATATGTCATTAATAAAATTTGAAAGGGCTAAAAATCAATTTTTAAAAACGATTTACGATATAAATATAAATGACGTTGAAAAAAATACCCGGGATCAACATACTAACCCGTTTTGGCGTAAATTATGGCATTGCAGAGTAACAGGCAGTAATAACAAAACTTCTTTACTAACAATAAGTAAATAAAATTATTAAGTTTAACAAATTTTTCTTGCATATTATTATTTGACTTTAAATTATATCGTTCTAAATTTATTGAAGATACAAAAATTTTCGTATCTGTTGAACAGGTATATTGGAATGCAACCGCTCGAAAGTCATTTTCATTGTTACACATAGACCTATTATTCATTGCACTTTACGGTAATTACGATAATTATGGTGATATCTGGATTATAAAAAGTCTGAGGTGTTGCCTGTATTTAGGCGTACGTTAAAGCAATTAAAGCAAATTGCATTTGTCAACAATTTTTAGGGTGGAGCGGCCTCAAGTAGGTGTTACTAAATTGTACTGGTAAGACATTAGAAAAGTAAAACGATTTATTTAAAAGAAAATTTAGAATAAAGTTTCGAATTGTCCTTCTTTTCATTCTAAATAATACGCTAAACTATTGTAAAATTCCTGCACAGCATTTCTTAAATACAACCAACTCTTTTTTACACGCTTTTTTACACGAATTTGAAGTTACGCGGTTCAAAAGTCTTCCTTTTTTGAAAAATTTATTTCATCTAACACGATTTCAAAGTAATTGCCTATGTACAAATTACAGTATTTGTTACCAATGTGTCAAATAAATTCACGTTTACCACACTTCAAAAATTAGGCAACTCTGGTAGTTATTGGGAAATCCCCTTATTCGATAACTTTTACCTACACATTTCGTATGGCATTTACATTACATCACTCGTACATTACATACTGCATCATTATTGTTGTTTAAGGTATTCACAATATTTAATCAATTGTTTGTGTTTACAACCATACGTAGTGCTATCAATTATATTTAAACATTTCTATTTTATTCTTAATTTTGGTTAGAGAGATTTCTTCTTTTTACTTTCGCTACTCATTTTTACCTATGAATTACGTATATATTTTAAGTGTTATTGCTCAATAAACTTGCATATGTATTGTATTATATTATTGGTATGTACATGTATGTATTGCTGGGGTATACAATACTGATTGACTTTATCTTTTTTTAAATTGAACATAGCGATATTTACATTGTACGTTAAAAAAAGAGACTATACATTACACACTTTGCGTGTTACAAAACTTTGATATGAATCGAAAGAATACCGCCGCTGCTTAGTACAATGGGTTGTCTAAAACTGGCTATATGAATTTAATTCTTCAAATGGTGACCTTGCCAGTGAATGAACACTTTGCATTTCGGTTGTCACATTTGCGTTCACAGAATTATTTTCTCCGTCCCCAATATCACTTTTGTTGCTAATAACTTATTGTATCGATAGATATTTTGTTAGAGCACAAGATTATTGCATCATTTGGAAGACTCGCTACAAATCAATTTATTAAAAGACATTTAAATACAAGACGTACTAAATACCCAGTGAATGAACACCAAAACCAAAAACCAAAACAGCGACGTCCAGTAAATGAACACCCAATATGGATGACAATACATTAACTTCAAACGTATTTGTAATAAAGAAAATTTTGTTTCTTTGTTATAAATTATAAATTATGTTCAAAGATACCATGAAATAGGACCTGCCTCTACATTTGACTGCAACTCGCAACCAACTGTTGATTTGAGCAATGTCTTTTTTTGGAATAAACTGATAAGAAAAAAACAATAATTGGATCATATCTGTAGAGACCTAATGGAACTATTTCGCACTCAAGATAGTTCGAAAATGCCCCACTGTTCTTAATAATTCAGTTTATTTGAGCAGTGTTCATTCACTGGGTGGTGTTCATTCACTGGACGGTTCACGATACTGCTGTTAATAATTTTCATTTTTGGAAGTTAAGGTCTGCAATTCATGTAATTAGAAAATTTGTAAAAAAAAGTCAAAAATCATAACGGTGTAAGAATTACAGGGTGTACTTGACAGTCTAACCAACGAGTGATTTTATGGGAATTATATCTGAGATAGTACGTACAGTAGTCTTTTCTAAACCGTTCAAAGCTGTACAAGCATTTATAATATTTCACTTCGTTGACTGGGAGATTAACAGTATTTTGAATTTATTCTCAATAATTCATTAAGGTACGTGATGCATTAATTGATATCATTAAATTACATCAGAGTGTATTGTATCCTTGAGATTTTTAAATAAATTAAACTTACAATTAATGAACTTTGGGATGCAAAATCTGTTGTCTATTTGAAAGCGGTTTTCATTTTTATACTTATGTATTGTAAAAATTTGTCTGGAATTTTTAAAGCCTTAATTGATACACTCACTGTATGACTCATTCTACATTATTTCCCCAGGTATTTTGTGGAATGCACCAAAGAATTTATAAGGGCATACTATGACTCACGCACTGACGTGCTGAATAGTTCATAGGTATGCTAATCTGTGCTCTTGTTTTATATTAAATATACATACATATGGGTGACATTAAATACCCATTTGCATAAACTATGAACTATCTTCAGCCTCTCTATATAGAGGTTAGGTTAGGTGGGTTAAGTAACCATTTTCACGAAATTATAAAATCAAAGTTAAGGGTTGATCCTTTGCATAACATGCCTCCTTATTATTATAACGTTTGTGAATTAAGCTGGCGATATGTGGTTTATGGTCATAACTCACTAGTTGAATTGTGGTCTCTTTATCCACTAGTGAGTTATCTGAATTTTATCATTAGTGTTATAGCGTACAAAAATTTGATAAAAGAAATTAAATTGTGGCTTCAATTCAAGAAATTTACAACTAGGTACTCCATGGAATCGATACCAACCTACTTAGCTTGTCTTTAGCATTACCCTTATTTCAGCAACGTTGATGTATCATCTCGATGTAGAAAAGCGTTTTTCCCTGTTTTGCGTCGTTCCCTGCATGTCACGTCTGTATTTACAAATAAGTAGATTGAAATTTGTTGTTGTGTGGAACTCGAAACAATTTTTTATCCAATTCCATGTCGTTGGTTATCGCACAGCATACAAAATATGGTCGTATCACAGAATATTACAAACTGTCTATTTTTCTAATGTCGCAAAAATCCAGACGTTACTTTCAGTAATGCATAAACAGGAAAACTTTGCTGATTGCCCGAAAATATACTCACATAAATATTTCTTCTAAAAAACAAAAATAAATACAAAAATTTTGACTTTTATGTTAAGTTTGAGGGTTGTCACGCTTATTTGTTACGCATAATTAATCGCGCACGCTCTTTAGCTAAAATAACGCAACCAATCGTACATCTGATATGTGATTATTATAATATTGATTGTTTTATGTCTGGATAATGCGTAAACATAATAAATTCATATTTCCAGGATAAAATTTTAACAATAAGATAAAAATGCTTTGTCATATCTTTGTTGACGGTCTGTTAAAACTAAGTACTTATATTGTTGTTTGTCCGATACTGCCTCTCTCTTCTTCAACCAAACGACCCCTTTTGTGAAATAACAATGTTCTTGTGAATATTATTGCTTCAGACCTTGACCGAATTCGACAAAAGATTGAGTCGCAAGAAAAATCCTGTTCATCATAACTCAAGAACGGCTTGTAAAATGATAAAAATATAGTCGTTCCCTACAACTTTTTTCATTTTTTAACCATTTGGCAAAAAGCTGTATTTGAAAATGAAATAATCTCAAGAAGCAATTTTAAAATTCAAGCAATAATAAAATTTATTCGACAGGACCCGGCTCCACATTTCTACAGGGTTTTCCAATAAGAGGTGTTATTTTGAATAGCCCGTTATTTCGGTAGATGTCACTTTTGGAGCTGTAATTTTTTGACATTTGACAAGTAGAAACTACGCCATTAATAAAAATGGAACGATACACGCTTCAACAACGCATTGAAATTATTAAAATTCACTATAAAAATGGTGAAAATTTGGCAGAGACGGTTCGTAAAACTCGAACATTTTTGGGTCGTCGTGAAGCACCTTGTCGGACCGCAATACAGAAATTGGTGGAAAAATTCGATAGGTGATCACAATTGGCCACCGAGATCTTGTGACTTAACACCTTGCGACTTCTTCCTTTGGGGCTACGTGAAAGAGAAGGTCTACGCCAACAGCCCAGCGTCGATTCAAGACCTGAAAGATGGAATTCGTGAGGCTATCGAGGACATAGGGCAGCCACTTTGCGATTTGGTTATGGAAAATTTCATGAAAAGGATATGGTCCTGTAGGCGTGGTCGTGGTTGTCATTTGGCTGATGTTATTTTCCATTATTAACGGCATACCTTCCTCTTTATAATGAAATAAACATCCGATCATTTATCTCAAAAAATTAGCTTTTTCCTTTGAATATCAAAATAACACCTCTTATTGGAATAATAATAATAATAATTTCAATGCGTTGTTGAAGCGTGTATCGTTCCATTTTTATTAATGGCGTAGTTTCTACTTGTCAAATGTCAAAAAATTACAGCTCCAAAAGTGACATCTACCGAAATAACGGGCTATTCAAAATAACACCTCTTATTGGAAAACCCTGTATATCTTTAATGTGCCTTTCTATGCAGGGTGAGTCAAGTTTTACCGCCGGGGCCATAATACCTATTAAAAATTAAGGGGAAAGTATGCAATTTACATGTTGAAGTTTACACTCTTAATTAGTGTTACAAATTTTCCAAAGTAAAACAAAGAGTTTTGGGTAAAATTTTGATGTTTGGTTTTTTATTTCAAATTTTGGCAAATTATTCGTAGCATTAATATTTGCAATTTGATTCGGAAAAGAATTATTACTTTTTGAGTTAAAGATGAAGCACGAAACATTTATTACTTACCAACAGTAGATAATGCGGTTTACCACCCTAACAATACTTTATGATCGACCCATCAAACTGGATGAGACAGCTTTGCAGTTGTTGTCACAAATAATCAGTCAAGTGTCCTAAATCGATACCATTATTCGGTGAGTTAGTCTCCTTATGTCGTAAATAATTTAAAAAAATACCTTCTAATACAGAAATGGTTTTATTTAATAAACGCAAATTAGTACAATTATTTCAATTACACTAAATTGTGTGAAAATATTTTACTGTTCGTACATCAAAAAAAAACTAGTAAATTGAACAACTAGAAATTGAGACAAAGCCAAAATTTTACCTGATTAAAAATTTTTTTTTTTCTTGTTTCTATGTTACTAAATTATTATTATTTTAAGATTATTTTAAAATTATTTTAAAGGACTATTTTGCCATCGGCGGTAAAACTTGACTCACCCTGTACAATAGGGTATTCTGTTATATGTTCACTAATGCCTAAAATAGATTCCTTATCCTCCAAGTAGACTATGTTCACAGGTATATTTCACTCAATTTCTTTTATTTTTTAAATAATTTAATATTAAAAAATTGTGGAAGAGACCTTGACGTCATCGCTACATAGTATCTGCCAATAAATACAGATGGCGTCGTTTTCACTATATTTGAGGGTATTTGTCGAAACTAAAAATCATTGGGTAAAGCGAGGTCACGCTTGGAAGAGAGAGGTTCAATTTTGGATAGATCTATTGTGGAGTAGCTTTAGTTTACGTGGCTATACGCCTTCCCAGAACTCCTTGACCGCGAGGTCCGTAAATAATGAACGAGAGTGCAGGTAGACAAAGCATCCAAAGAATTCGGACTATCCTATTTCTGGAGTAAATATCGGTCAGAAACTAAGCGTGACTTTTCTTAACTTGCCGTATTTTGTAACGTTTCAGTCGCACTCTATGTATGATAGCGTTCTGGTCAGGTAAGAATAATTATTATTAAAAATTATTTTAATTACAACCACCAACTTTAACAAAATTTAAAAATGCTCCAGAATTATCAGGGAATTTCCACTGATTTAAAATCATTTAAGTTAATTTAATTTAATACCATATAAATTCCTACAACAAATACAACAAAATAAATAGTCTTAAAGATAGAACAATATATATATTTTTTATTCAACATATCAAAAATAAGAATGCATATTAAATTAGTAGGTATAAAAAATGTATCAAGCGTTACAAAATACGACAAGTTAAAAAAACTGACCGATATTTACTCCAGAAATAGGATAGTCCGGATTCTTTTGATGCTTTGTGTACATAATAGCAGAAAACCGGTCTTGAACACTGAACATACTCTATATTTAATTTTGGGCAATTGTTTCTCCTTTATAATTGCAGCAAACATTACATCGATGTGAAATAAAACAAGCATTTAAAAAAACAAATTTAATAAAACTTTTATTGTAAATTTGTTTACTTATTTACTTATTTTTAAAACAATGTTGCTGACATATAAGTTTTTCTTAATAATTTTAATAAACACCGGCATGCAAAGTTGTTTTTTTCCTAGCCAATTTTACCTGTTTTAATGGTTCTAACAATTTTCGAAGGACGTACGTACCCAATTCTACTTTTATTATTGCTCAAATAATTGAGAATTTCAAGTTTCTTTCAATTGAAGACTTTTTACAGTTTCGATCGGGATCAAAATGTAGCTTTTGATGCCGCCAAAATCCATCAATTAAATTCTACAACTTTTTATGCCCATTGACCAAATTCCGTTATAGAATTAATTTAAGAATGACGTCATATATTCAAATGAGATCCTCAAATTATCTCGTTAATCGGCAACACTTCATTTTTTTGTCACCTAAGGTAAACTACCTTCTTCTTGAGTTACAGATAAAAGAAGGGATGCAACTCGCTTATACCTGTATTTGGGCCATAAATAATACCTGCAATTGTATACTTTACTAAGAAAACTGTTTACACCACTGCCAGTGGCAAGAATCAAATCGCTTTAGTGTGTTTTAGGATCTCTTTCGAAGATGTCCGATTATTATTTAAATTTCATTTAACTGTGACAGCAATCGAAAAAGGTAGATATCATTTTTTTTTTGTGCTAATAATCGAAAACAATATTTTACGCACAAGTTTGCAAATGAATCATGGCACTTCCTATGGTTCTTGGCAAACATATTTTGGTGTAGTAAAGAGTGTAATGATAAAATAATATTTGTGCGTGGGTAAGGCCCAAATTTGATTATTTCGTGAGGTCATTTGTTTGTTGGTGGGTATCTTAATCTCCTACGGCGTAGAGCAGCTGTTCGGATTTTTAATTTTCAATTCGGAAAAAATTATCAGTATATGCGCACATAGACGCAAAGTGTTATCGTTTAAAAAGACATGTATATACAAATCCCGACCGGTTTTAAGAACGTAACACGCGAGCGGCTGACGGGGGCATTGCACTCCGCGCGAAAACTTCATTATCTAGCAATCTGCGACAAGAATTAATTTCATCAGGTGCGCTTTGAGAACCAATGATCGATCGCAACAGGAACAATTTGGTGATTGGCGGAGATTGGCGAGACACTCGAAGAAATTAAAAGTGTCGCGACACTGGTCTAGTAAATTCACCTGCGTTCACAACTGTACAATTGTTTCCAGTTGTGATGTATGATGCATTTGTGCGGTATTTTGTGTTGTGTTGTGGCTCTCACAATTTGAGCTGACGAAATTCACGGTTCTATGATGAATATATTGTTAGGGTGCGATTTATTAATAGCACTTGCTCGTTTTAATTGCATCCACTTGCAGTTTTAATGATGGACGATATCAAGAAAAGGAGATTTGAAGAACAAAGAAAAATTATCACCGAAGATTTGGACGTGACTAATATTCTAGATGAACTCTACGCATCATCGGTGTTTGATGATAACGATCTGGAAGTGATACGTCGAAAAGTAAGGCAGCATCCTTTGTGGTATAGGTTATGATCAAAACAATGCTTTGTTATTGTAGGCCACGCAAATTGATAAAGCTTCTTATCTGTGTGAAGTCGTACTTAAAGGAGGTAACAGTGCCTACAATGGATTTGTAGCGGCTGTGAAGAATCAGTATCCATGGTTATATGACAAACTTGATGTGTCCAATTCCGATGAAACTCGGGCATTGGAGGAACAAATTTTTTATGATGCGCTGGTTATGGGGGATATACCACGGCAACCTCCGCATTATGTTGACAGGGAAGAGGCGGTAAGACATTCACATTAATTCATAGTGTCCATGACCGTGACATTAAAAATTAATTCGCAATAGTATCTTTAATTGGTTGATATTGATTATTGTATATTGCGGACCATAATATTATGATGACAATATTTTATTCTACAAAAATAATTATAACTTCTTAATTTAAAACATTTAGTTTCGGCAGTTTCCCTGTTTCATAACTGTTAAAGTTGCTCCAAAAATACTTAAATTAAGCTAACCTTTTAAAGAAATTGAAATTGAAGTTCTTTAGTTGTTTCTTCATTTTGTTCTAACATTGTTGAAAAAAATTAAATTTCAGTTCAGGTTTTCGAATGAAATGAACAAAGAATAACTTTTGTAGATATAAAAAACAATGCAATTTTACTTCCTACTTAAAAAATAATGTTCTTTTGTTCATGTTGGATGAGACTAAGAACCAAAAGTGTAATATGTTCTTCAGACGCCTAATTTTTATTCAAGCACAACCAAATTTTCTCTGTTATCTCTTGTGGAATATCTTCACTTTCCACTTCATAACCTTTTTTTCATTCAAGTTGATAACTAGGAAAAAATGTAAATGCAATAGCTTAAAAGCTTATTGCATTATGAGAGATTTGCCGTAATCCTAACCGTATTGAAGTGAGACTTTATTCGATAAGAGTGTACTACTTTGTGTAAAAATTGCTGAATGAATGATAAAAGATTATTTTAGAAAATCTTGGTAAATATTAAAAACAAATTTACATTTCAATATTTGGTTGTTTGTTTTTCTTGTCGAAATAGATTATTTTACTACACAGTACTATCAAACAATAAAGGCTATAAAAATAACCATGAAAACACCCACCTCGGAAACATAAACTTGTAAAGCTTAAAATCAGTGCATGGAATTTGTGCAATCATTACATAATTATGTTGTTAAAGATAAAATTGTATCTCATTCCAACTACAGTTTATATTTGTTATCTTATCCTTTTAGCTACACTTTTTCATTATCAGAATACTATTTTTTTGGCAGATGAAACAATTCAATATTCAAAGAAATGATTATATTTAAATATATTTAGTAATTATGTACAATATGTGTTACGACGAACTTCCATTAGAACTTATGGTTTTTATAAAGTTTTGAAATTCTGCTTTTTGTTTTTTTGTTTTTGACTATGTTTATTACTCCAAATAAAATAAAATCACCGTTCTTGTTTTTCCTGTTGCTATGGTAACATATCAACTTTGATATTTTAATTGGAACACCATAATATTTGTACATTAATTGGACCCCCTTATGCAGAAAGGAACCAACCTTATTTTGTTTGCTTGTAATGAATGAAATGTAGGTTGGTTTCTTTCTGCATAAGGGGGTCCAATTTATGTTGATATTAATGCATATTTGATTTGATTTTCAAAGTTCTAATGGAAGTTCGTCATAACACACTCTGTATGTCAAACTACAATTTAATTCTATAAATACAAAATTATGCAGTATTTTATTATTTAATCATTAAAACATTTCAAGCAAGCATTCAAACTATTGTGGTTAATAAAATCAACAATTTGTGCATTATGAATTAATGTAGTAATTCTTGTTAAAATTTATTTGGGTTATTAATATGCAGATTACCCAAAAGAAAACAATAGGTTCAAACAATTCTCAACATTTGACCTAATAAAAGTGTTTAATAAATTAGTCTACTTAATTTTGTGATTTATATTATTAAAAATTATGCAGACAATAAAATTTAAATCTTATCATATAAATTTATGTGTGAAGATTTAAGAAATTAATAAATAATCCAACAAAGAGTTATAAAATTTGTACAAATCTTTTGTTCAGAATTACAAAGTTGTATGTGAACTAGAAATTTGTAGAGATATCTCACAATTTTGGTTGTTTTATTAGTATTAAACAATATCTACTGGTAATTAAAAAAATTAATACTGTCAATGTTCTAAATCTACAAATGCATGTTTCTATTTTTATTACTTTATGATTAATTCCTAACAAATTGATTAACTGGATTCTTTTTTTAATGCTAAGCATTGGCGCAAAAGGGTTAGTAAAAATAAATTTGATTACCTGAGCCACAGGACAGTTTAATGAAATGAATTTTTTTTCAGCTGAAAGCTTTAAGAAATAATCTCAGGAAATTAACGCACGGCCATCGAATAGTCTTACATGGAATGAAAGGCAGTGGCAAATCTTGCCTGGCAGCTGCAGCTCTCAGAAACAAGGATCTCTTGAAAGAGTCTTTCAAAAACAGAATATTCTGGTTGAATTTAGGAGAAACACGCGAACTGGATCAAATATTATCTCACCTATACATGTAAGCACAAACACCACTAATTTGGAGATATTACAAATTTTTTTGTAGTCTCTACGAAAGGCTCACAAATGATACAAGAGACCTGGGCATTACTTTCAAACCCGTTTCAATGTCGGCCCTTCAGGAAAGTGGTGATTCGCTCGCTATGATGAAATTTCACTTAAAAAGTGTATTTCTTAATGAGCACCTTCGGGAGGCACTTTTGATTCTAGATGATGTTTGCTGTCCAAAAGCTGCTGATGCATTTGATGTCGGCTGTAAGGTTCTCATCACATCACAAAACCGAACAGTGGTGACTGAAGCTAATACTATTTTTATGGAGGTAAGAACTTTGCATTGATTAGAGCAGAAATAATGCAGAGTTATTTGAAGGTGACTGGAGGTTTTACTGAAAAGGAATCTTTAACATTGTTTGCCAACTGTATAGAAACAACTGTTGAAGCTCTTCCAATTGAGGCTACTAAAATACATCGCCTTTGTAAGGGAGTGCCGATGTTAATAGCGCTTATTGGTTCTTTGCTGGGACCGGTTCGAGAAGGTTTGCTTGATGATCGAAACCTTTGGAGTCACTTCATTGATAAATTAACGAATAATAAATATGAGTATGTAATGACAAATGACCTTAATTGCAGAATTAAATAAGATTTTTTTAGATTAAAGTTTAAAGAACAGCTGTTTAGTGCCATAAGCTTGTGCGTTGAAAACTTGAGAAGTGAATTGCGTGATAAATACTACTCATTTTCAATTTTTGTGGAAGATGTCAATATTTCCATTGAAGTTCTTCAAACTTTATGGAACTTGGATAAACATGTTGTTTTATACATGATGAACGAACTCGAAAACAAATCATTGGTAGTGTCCTATTACAATCAAAAATTGAAGACTTATGTGTACGGAATTCATGATCTGCTTTTGGCCCATCTGAAACATAAAGTGCTAAAAAAACAGAAAATTGAGTTTCACAACGAATTAGTGTTAGCATATAAAAGAAAGTCCGCAAATAATTTTGCTAATTTACCAAACGATAACTACATTTATCAATACATTGCTTACCACTTGTCGGAAGCTGAACTTTATGAAGAACTCAGGGACACTTATTTTGATCTCAATTTCTTAGGTGCCAAGATTAAAGTAATGGGTATTGCCGATTTATTGAGGGATTTTCAAATCTATAAAGAAACAATAACCAATAACGTAAGTTGTCTTTTTATTGTGTTTAAACAATCATTGTAAATTTTATGGCAGGATGACGTACTGTTAAAAAAATGGACTGAATTTTATGACTTCATTAAAATCAACGGCCAGGATTTATACATATATCAAGATACGGATATAATTCAATGCGGCTTACAACAACGAAAAGATGGTTTTATTTACAAAGCAGCTGCAGCTGTGGCTGTTGACAATCCAAGATCTCTCTATTTGCACCTTCAGTGAGATTTGAATTGATTTACAAATTGAGTTTGTATTGATGGTGTTGTTACAGGGTACCTCAAGAAAATATTTGTTTTGCACACACAATGGACATTAAGGAAGATGTATCAGCAGCATGTTTCACAATTAATACCGAACAAATTCTTGTAGGAACTGAAACTGGAGCCATAAAGGTATGTTTGTGTGAGGTAGAAATTGATTTTATTTTGTTAATGTTTCAGCTTTGGGAACAAAATTACAGTCAAAACTTGCATTCGTTTGTTGGCCATGAGGGACGTATTACATATTTACAGCTTAATCCAGAAGGTGACGGTTTTCTCTCAGTTTCTGACGATGGTAAAGTGAAATTATGGAGCTTAGAAGGCAGTGTTTGTCGTAACAGCAATGGTTCCGTATATGATGAACATGGTATGTTATTGATGCAGATGCTTCACAAATAAATGTGTATCAAGTGACCTATAAAATTTACTAAGGTTGCAGAAAATGACATACTTTTCTCAAATTCATTTTTTAAGAAACTTTATTTTGGTAATTTTTAATTTGCATTTTCCTGCCGTATTACAATTTTGGTGCGGTTTTTATGTTGTTTTTGATAAAATATTTTTTAAAACCAATTTACTGTTCATTTGAAACTTTGGAAGTGGCAAATTATCGTCTAATTTTATGATTCACTTATAAACACTGTTTTATTACCATACTACTATTAACAATATTATTATTTCAGGATTTACAATAAATACTGCATCACCTCGCTTGAAACAATCATTTTGGCAGAATTTATATGGCACAGATGAAAAAGTTGATCACAGTAAAAAGACCTTTCAACTTGATGATAAAAATAAAATAATATCAGCGTCGTATGCAAACACTTCTGATTATATTGTTACCGGTTCATCAAACGGAACATTAACCATCTTTGATATTGAAACTGGTAATATTACTTTAACTATCTCTGGAAAAGGACACCCAGCAAATTGTGTCATATTTTCATTTGACGATTCTCTGATCATTTGTACATGTGACACAAATATTTTGCTATATGAAGCTGAAAGTGGAGAATATGTTTCTCAATTTTGCAACAAATCGCACGTTAATTCTCTCTTAATTGTGCCTGGTAGTGACGCGGCCATTATTGCCATTAATGACACGGTAATTAATTTGTGGACTTGGACTAATGCTGACAATCCTTTAAAACTTAGAAATCCTTCTGTGACTGAAATAGATGTGATAAAAGATGCCAATTATATATGTGGTGCTGTTACTGATGACGGCCAGTATTTAGTGGCCGGCTCGACTGATCATCTTATTAGCATGTGGCACATAAGCACTGCCACCCTTGTCCAGAAATTAGTAAATAATAATGGGTAAACCATTAATTTCACAATAATTAATTTTTAATTGTTCATTTTACAGCTTAGCAGTTTGCCTGGACACTTCCTTCAAAGACGATACCAATTCAGTGCACATACTACTATCTGGTTCTGATGATAAAACCGTGAAACAGTGGCATATTCAAGCTCCCAATTTAAGCTTTGCCACAACTGCAAAAATACTGCCAATTTTTGATACATTTTGGAGCAGCCCATCTTCAATGCCCCGAATTGCTGCGGCCGATTCTGAAGATAAAGTGCAAATAATGAATGGCCACAATTTGATAATCGAGTCTGACAAAATGCCATGTCCTATAAAGGCCATTTGTTTTTCTGTTTGTGGTAATAAGGTGGCTGTAGGTTTAACTGATGGCAGAGTTATGGAATTTGATTATAAAAGTCGCCAAACTAGAGGCTTAATGCATTTGTACAGCTCTATAAAGTATTTGAAATTTTTTGCTGAAAGTCCAAATAGCGTCTCAGATTCGGAAAGTTCAAGTTGTCAAGAATATTCAGTGAGAAGCCAAAAAATATTTTCTTCCAATAGCATATTAGTGGTTGGAACTGAAAGTGGCATATTAGCAGTTTATAAATATCACGATGCTGTACCTTTAAGGATGTTGGAGGATAAGTCGGATCCTGTAGTGCAATGCTTCTTTTTAAAATCAACAAACTGCATACTTTCAGTGTCAATAAGTTGCAGCGTTAAAATGTGGAAATTTGATGGATCTCATGTAGTATTAGTTAAAACAAAGTCATTTAGTAAAAATTCTGAAGATTGTGTAACAATGGCTGCACTCTCGGAAATTGAACAACATCTAGCAATCACTATGTCTGATGGTACCTTTGAAATCTACAAGTTAAAAGACACAAATTATTCAAGCAGTTGTTATCATGTGAGTCAACTTGACACTCCATTGAGGTGCTGTTGTTTTTCACAAAACGGGAAAATTCTTGCAATAGGCGGTGACAATGGCTCTGTTGTGGTATGCACAACATATTTAGTGATAACAGTTTATTGACTTTTATATTTAGATATGGAGTTTGGAGTCTAAGAATAAGGTGGCAGCTTTATCATTACACAAAAGTGGTGTTCGCAATTTGCTGTTTGCTCCGTGTTCGTCGTTGATTCTCGTCAGCATTGGAGAGCAAATAGCATGGTGGGATGTTTCTAAACTACTCACTATTCAAAGAAGGTAAAATAACATCTTTGTTTGCATTTCTTTTGTTCAGAATTACAAAATTGTATGTACATTTCATATTTGTAAAGATAAATAGTGTCAGTAAATTTTGGAACATGCAATTTTGTTCTTTTTATTATTACAAATATTAAGTATTGATAATTAAAAAAGAATTAATTAATTTTTACTAACTTAATGTTGAAAAATGTCAAGATGAAAAATTCGCGCATAAAAAACGAATTTTGTTTAATGTTTTGATTATTTGCAGTGAAAACGTTCGCCGTAGGTCAGGCAGATTTCGACCGCGTCCTGTGGATGTACTGTCATCAGATTTGGCCACTTTAAATATAAGTCCGTGGCTTGATAAAGAAGGAAAGGCTGTTAAACCTCATTTACTTTCGGCCATTAAATTGCGTGGCCTATATGGATCCCAAATTTCTGCTTCATATGATTTTACAACATTTTGTACCGTTGACAACAGCGGTTATTTGTATGTTATAGAATTGCTAAAGCAATAATGTTTGTGCAATTTTTAAGAAGAAATTTAAATTCAAATATTAATTGAAATTGTGCAATATTTGCACATATTGTTATTTTGTGATAACATATTTGTGAAACAAATTTTATATCGCAAATTTGTGAAGCAATATTCCAGTTGTAAAAAAGAGGTTGTTTATGAAAATGGATTTCTAAGTTAGTGTTTGCAGCACTTCACTTTTCACAGTCAAATAATAGATTCCATAAATGAAGTCACAAGGTGTCACGCTTCTCCGCTTCCTTTCCCCAAGTGCGCTGACATTTTATATTGGTCATTTACCAATAGTTGTTAAATTTTTATTTTTTTGGGCACAGTCACAATTCCGGTAACCCCTCCCCCTAAATCTGGGACCCCCCTCCTAATCCTGTGAAATCATTTATGGGAGGCCCCTTATTTACTTTATTTCTTTGTAGTTTACTAACCTATTTATTGTATGTGCTGGTGTGGAAGTATATTGCATTTAAATTGTGTTGAAATTGATCAATCACTTTGTGATAAAGCAGGAACGTTCCAAATAATAATTCTTTAATATTTAAAATTCATCAAGTTCTTCAAATACATCAAGTCATATGTTTTTGAAATGTTTTCATATAGTCAATAGAATTGAAGTTGGGAAACGATACTGCCATGTTGCTCAAATCAAGAAGAAATAAGAGACTGGTCTAATTTACATAATATGTTCTATGATATATAGGATAACTTGATATGATTGTTAATGGTAATAATTAACTAAGATATGTCACCTCCAGATCTGCTTGTACTCTTGAATTAGTTACTATAAATATGCCCCCCCCCCCCACGAGCTATTATTTTGTGAAATTTCAATGAATTATTACCGTCATCAGTCACTGGTTATCCTTTCTAACTGATTTTTTTTTTATTGGTAGTATTTAATTTACTTAAGTAACAATTAATATTATATTTTATTAAATACGTTATGCAGGGTTGCCACTTTTCTGAAAAACCTGAAATTGCCAGGGAAGTTTGGTAAATTTAAATAGATAAAGTATTCCTAATAATTCCAGCATATTAGACTTTTTAGGATGAACTAACTCCCAATATGGTTAGAAATATAGAACAAAAAAGTTTCCACCATCAATATGGATGGAAAATTTTTTTCAACCAAAAACGACCTCAGGGGTCTGATTTCGATTTTTTTCAGAGAATTTTTTGGTCAGAGGAAACCTGAAATAGTCAGGGAATTTAAGATCAAATAAGCAGTGGCAACCCTCCTATTATACATTGGCTGCGATTTGATTCTAGTATATCAATTTTAGGTAAGTTTAAATTTTTTGAATAGTGCAAAATACTGTTTTGTTACAGTGTAAAAGTTTTGATTTGAAATGTTAATGTTAAATATTTTATTAGGTAATCTGTTTTAAGTTAAAACATTTCAGACTGACTTGGAACAGTGACCTTTCAGTATAAAAATGATACTGAAAACTTCAAGTTTATACCGAAAATGCAACCCTTCATTTGGCTTTCATCTTTCATAAAAACACAAATACAGTAGATGGCGCTTAATTGGATCATATTTCTACAAGCCGGTATTGAATCGATTGTAATTGCGACTAATCAATATAAAACTAAATTTTGTTCACTTACGCTAAAACACTTTGGAGTGGGCAAGTGTTTTGCATTTCGCCCATCCTTATTTTTTAAACATTCCAAGAGCAAAATTAAACAACGCCATATAGCACTTGCGTACCCTTGCACACTTGGTTGGCACCTCGCGTGAAGGAAATTGTTAATTTCTTTACTTTTAGTATAATATACTAATTATTATTACAATCGACTCAATCAACCAATGAACCAAGTGAACAGCATCTACATTTCAAGTAACAGGCAAATAAGGGGTTCAAGTATTTGATATCTGACAAAAATTTTTGGAGTACTTTTGCAATATCTTGTTCAGTTTGGCAAGGTTGTTCACTGTATATTTTTTCTAAGCAAGACATTTTTAATTTTTTGCTAGTCTCTACTGTTTTTAGAAAATTTACCAAATAGATAATGTTAACAATATTTTTTTTTATATCCGTCGATACCTCAACAACAAGTCAAAAATTCAAGTTTTTTCTAAAGTTGTTAATTTCCGTACGTTAATTTAATTTAATTGGATGTAAACGCCCCAAACTTTGCACAAAATTTTGTTGTGTTTCATCTACAAACGAATTTTGAAGATTCGACTTGTTATTCTTTTGAATTGAATAAAATACACTCTACTTTTGTGAGTTTTTTTGATTTGTTGCGCATAGAACTGAGGTATCGATATATTAAGTATTTTTTTTACCAATGTATTTAAATTTTTAAAAACGTTCATATTGATTGTAAGGTTTATTTTTATAATATTAATAAAATTTATTATATTTGTACTTGAATGTCGGCGTTTCTTTTAATTTTCAGCGGCATGTTCTGCATCAGCAACTGGCTCTTCAGTTGCAATTTCTTGTTCTATTTCTTCAGGTTGTTCTTCTTCCACTTCACTTTCTGTTACTTCATCTTCCTCTATTTCATCAAGTCCCAAGCGATTCCTGCGAAGTGCCTTATTAATCATGTAAAGATGGTTTTCTGGTACATCTGTTTCACGTAGGTCTAGCCACTCAATGGTTTTGTTTGTAGCTAAGCTCAGTATAAGTGCCTGTTGATATAAATAACATTGTTATTTCTGTACAAGAAATATGTTAAAAATTGCGCTAAAAACTAGTAATGGGATTGGTTGTGCTGACCACATGATCTGCTTTCAGCCTACCCCTTTACTAGTTATAACGCGCATGTGTGGTCGAGGTATAGATGTGTAGTTAACACACCTCACCTGCTTCTTCTCCAAACCAATTATTACTCGCATCCAAAACACGAATCGTTGAATTCAAACGCAGCATTTGAGCCACTCTCAACGACGTTTCATCATCAAAACCACAACCGGAAAGATTTAATTCAGCAGGTCTATCTCCACGCACAAGAGCCCTCATGATGCCCATCGTGCCGTCATGGCCCAAGGGGTTTAGCCTTAAGTCGAGGTGAACCAATGGACAACAGGTTTCATGGAGCAAAACGAAACCTATTCCTTGGCCTCCTATAGTACCGATTTTGTTGTTGCACAAGAGTATTCGTTCCAAAACTGGATGTTCAGTCATAATTTTGGCAATACACAAAGCTCCATGGTCTCCAATTTGGCAATGTGATAGATCCAGCTCTATTAAAGTTTTATTATTTATCAAACCCTGCATTAAAGCTTGGCAATGAAAGTATTCGATTTTGCTGCGATGAATTCTTAATATTTTAATAAATTGCAAAGTTAAAACCGCTCTTCCTAAACGTTTACAGTCGTCCACTGATAGTCGGAACATGTTCCACGTGAACGAATCTGCAACGTCTTTCATACCAAAAATGATGCTAAGTTCTTCCACGTGCTCAAGTTTTGCAAGGATCGGTGTAAGGTTGATGTGGTCTGTGGGATATACTTCAGGAATTTCCTCTTTGTCCCAAGTAAGTGGAGGTTTCCAAGTTTGTAACTGCGTTATCAGTAATCGATGTATGAACGGGCAAATAAGTTTTGTGATATCTTCCATGTTATCTTCGTCGTTATATTGTGGTTGAGCTTGCTCTATCTTATCTTGCATATACTTCTCCAAAAACATGCATTTCCAAGTGCAATCCGGATGCTTTCTTTCCAAAACCATTCCAAAGTCAGTCTCATATCGTCGTTGCCAATAAATTTCATCCTGAACGACAAAGTTTTTATTATTTTGAAACAATCTCTAGGCAAAAGAGTTATTTGAGAGTATACCTCGATTAAAGGGACGACCAGCTCCAAAGGCAGGTCGGTCGCTAATATTTCCAAGAGGTGCAACCTATCCGCACAAGGCAATTCATCTAGAATCGGTTTTTCAGCGAATTTTTTCGATATCGCCTCAACGCATAAGGTGACGAGAGTAGGACGCAGTTCATTGTCCCAATCGATACTTTCAGCAAAAAGTTTCCTTTCTTCTTCCCCAATTAGCTGTGAGGTCGCCTGCGACGGCTTGTACGCCTCGTCGGTATTTTTGCTGATGATATGTGGAAACCTCATTTTTATTTATCTAATTGAAATTCAGTTTTTAAATCCGTTGTTGAAATTGTGACGATACGAGAGATACCACTCCCAATTTAAAATTTTCTATTTATGCGGACCATTTTGTCACGGTTTGACGTTTCAAAACTTTGACGCTTTCGTCTCAAATTAGTACGGTGTCAAAACTAAAGTTCCTTATATTTAAAAACCGTGATGAAAGAAAGTTTCCACTACATCCACTTAATTGGTATTCTGTACGGTTCAAGTAGATGTATGTAAACTCAAGAAACTGAAATAATCCAAAAAAATTAGAGGATTTCCAGGGAAGATCTAAATGGACGTGGAAAGAATGTTGCGATTGGAGAGATAGAGAAATGTGGAGGATATGGCACGAAAAACGGTCGGAGAAGCTGTAATCCACTCGTTTACATATGAAATCATAGATGGGTAAATTTTTAAACTAAAATTATTTATACTCAGTTTAAAAGTTTACCTATATCCATTCTATCTTTGTTGTGCGACTTATTTTGTTTATCTTTCTTCGTTGCACTCAGTAATTTCCTACATTCAGGTTAGTTATTTATGTACGGGAAGTATTTAGAAAATACAAAATAAAGTGAGGTAATTCGAAACTGAGTTTACAATTATGTAAGAGTGTCTTTTACCAGCGATTCGGCTGCGAGGCGCAAGCTTAAAGTATCGATTGGAACGCTATGATAATGAAGATAGTTTAAATAGCGCCAGAGGGCGGCAAAATTCTGTTATTATTAGTTGTGCTGATTTTAGATTTAATTAATCCAAATTTTAAGTAGAGAAATTTCCGTCTGAGATGGCATATTTTGGATTGTTTAATTTTATTCAATTAACCAGGTATATTTACGTGATGCGTTTGTTTATTTTTTAAAATTATTTTTACGCTAAATGCCGTACAGTGCTTTCTTACCCAAAGACACTAAGCTAAGATGGCACACCCACTCAATTAAAACCCGTAACTATAGATACGTAATACTGTTCATTAAACACAGACAATTGATGGACATGCCCCGTGCATAATATTTATTAAACACTGTAATGTTGGTTGCCTACTGAAGTGTTCGAACGACGATTACTTTTCAGCAACAAATATTTGCAGTATGTACCCATAATTATGAAAGTGGCCTGAGTTAAAAAAACATGTGTGATGTGACATAACTACTAACTTTTATTTATCAGTTATTTCACATCACATTACATATTATGGATGTGAAATAACTGATATACTTTCTTTTTTCTGACTTAGACCACTTCCATAATGTATTATGGACACATGTAAGTAATTTAACTGCCATTTATTGTTCCTTTGCTATTCATAAACACTTTAGAACATTGGAAAAGGGAACGGGGGGGGGGGAATGGAAGCCTGTGGAATTATTTAAGCATTGAGGGTTATCAGATCCAGACCAATAAAGTAAAAAAAAGGTGTTTGTAGATTCCGATGCTTAATATGCAACGACGATGGAAAAGATGGTGAAATGTGGTATAATTGCACTAGATGTAGGAAGTGGATGCACGCAGAGTGCAGCGGTGCAAAAAACGCAAAAAAATATACTTGTGAATTTTGTCTTAATTTTAATTAATATTTTCTTTCCATATTTTATTATATTTTTTTGAAATAAATATGTATTAATTTGCAATAGAAACCAAAAATTTCATTATTTTTTTGACCGGTTCTCATTACCCCAAGAAGGGGGAAATGGAAGCCAAATGCACTATTGCATTTGTAATTTTTTTAAATCAAAATGTGTAAAGTTATCGACTTTTCCTCTCAAAAATCTAAAAGTAGAATAACCATGAATATACATAATATTAAAAACTGATTAAAAAAAGTCTTTAGATTTTTTTATGCATTTTTCCTTAGGAGAAGCTCATTCCCCCCCGTTCCCCTACCTGTCACGGAGAAATAGAAAGAGAGTTCATCGCGAACGCTTTACAAATTTTTCAGTTCGAGCCCCCTACAACCCTCAGGGGTCGGGTTAGGAACTGTTGCTCTACGTCCGCATAAACGTCCGGAACATAATTTTCTGAAATGTTACAAACGGTTGTTATTGGAAGGAAAACCTTCATTTCATGTAAATGATATGACATTGCCCGGAGGTACCATACGATAAGTGTTACTTCTATATTTAACGTAAATATTACGTGAAATCTTAGTGATTCAAGAAGGCGGATATAATTTTAAGTTTTCTGATTTGAATAATCGAGTCTATTGTACTTTTGCGACTTATAACGATACGAACAGTGATAAAGTTTCAGAAGTTTTCAAATAGAAAAACTTTGACTTTACAAAAAGATTTGATAAGTAAAATTGAAACGAGAACGGAATAATAATCTACGGCAGGAAAAAAATTATTTAAAATGAATTATCTTGTTTTGCTCGTTACCAGAATTGAATCATTTTTAAAATCATATCGAACGCGCCGACGAAGCAAGGAAAATCGCAAATACGAACTTTTTAAATCTTTTTATCAGAAAATGTAAAGTCTCCAGTGTAAATAAACGCAAGGAAAAAATGGCAAGGAAAAAGTATGTTACCGATAATGTAAAGAATCTTGCGTATACCAAACTACAAAAACAAATTTTCTGTATGAAAATGCAGTAGTTAGCCAAACATTGGAATAAGTGTATGTGTATAGAAACGCACATTATTTCAGTTTTTCATTAATGGTTAAGTTTTAAATAAAAATTAATTAAAATTGTATATAGGCAATGTGAAGCTACAGTTTTGTTGAAATAGTCAATCGGTTCTGCCCAAATTAGCATCCCGTTTGAGTCATTCTACGGTTCGACTAATTAATCCAATAAACGTCGGATTTCTTACATTGGTGGTAACATACATAGGCTTCATCTGTTTTAACTCGGCTGCTGCGTATTTTACAATAAATAAAATGGTATTACAAGTTTATGTTACGAAACAAAACTTTAGTATAAATTAGTACGTTTTTCTAACAACGCTTTATGGAAAAATAAAGCAATAAATTAAGTCATTTAAAGTTAAATTTAATTTTGTACAAACAACCCTAACTCCATTTCATTAACATTTTTAAAAAGCCGTTGATTAAAGATTCCTTAATGAGGTCTAAACATGCAAATTTCAATTTCAATTGCAAAAATTTGGTTTATGGATGGAAAAAGTTGATATGGATTTGAGAAACATTAATTGAGAACAATGTTAAGAGCGGCACTGAAAGGGAGGGGATAGACAACTTTTCATACATGTTCATAGATGTCGCTTGGGGTTATGGGTGGTAAAACCTGCTGAAAATAAATTTTGACGCAGTCAATTGGTGTGGACGTTTAAACTTTAAAAAAATTTATATCTAAATAGACCGCGATTCACGTAACTTTCCGAGGCATACGTCCAATGCACGCAACCCAATATATTTCAAAAATATGAAAGTTAAATATATGTTTTTGATATCCTGCAGCATGTTGTGATTTTTGAATATTGGGTTGGGTGCATTGGGCGTATGCCTCGGAAAGTTACGTAAATCACGGTGTATATAGGTAATATTTAAACACTAGTGATACTACTTTTTATATATCTGGTCGAGATGTAAGACGTCTATCCCAGTCAATATCAAAACTATAATACTTTTGGTTTTAACGATACGGTTGATATAAATCACTAATAGTTGGCAATGAATGATCGTAATATCATTTTCTCTGACATAATAACCACACTATTGTACTCCTAACTGGGAAGCCTTAAATCTCCGTAAATACCACTTGGTCAGTTGCAATATTTTGTATTTGCAATCTACTGTCAATAACGCATTGCATGAAACACTTTCACTGATTTCTATACAATTTTTTTTCATTAAAAGTCAAACGTGTTTCTGCTTATACATCGGAAAATGTATAAGAGAAACCCTTTAAAATCTGCCTATTCACTTTCACTAAGAGATTTAAGGCTTTCAATATCGAATAATTTGAGTATGTGGTGCCATATCTTTCATGACTGAATTTCAGTCCCCCTCTTTAACAAACTTTATCTACCAATCTGGCAATGTTGATATGTAAATGCTAGTCTATGAAGTAAGACAATATGAGTATTACAAAATCTATGATGTAAATTATAGTGAAGAAAATAAAGCAAACTATACAGGTATGACATTAATAATGAACGCAAACAATTTTATTGCTTCTTCAAAAATTATATTATCAAAAGCAGCTTTGAAAAAAAAATATAGAACATTGGTGCGAAAACTGCTGAAAGAATTAACCTATTGAATTCCAGGAGCGTTCACCATGACAGAAATTTATTATTTTATTATTAAGTAGCAACAGTTTTGTGCTGGTAGATCTAAAAATAAATTTCGACTATTTATGTTTCCATTAAACACTTACTTTTGCTATCATATGTAAAGGTAAACACGAAAATAAATTGAAATGCCGACACATTATTTATCCGCCTGAATATTTAAAACTTGTTCATTATTGATGCCTACACGTTATCTACGAATTATCTATTAAACTGGCGTTGTTTTTAATTCGATTCGATCAACTTTTATTGTGGTCATACAAAATAAAACTATTGATTTGCATTTAACCGTGCATGTCGTAATTATTGTAAGCGATATTCGATAATGTAAAATGAGGCAAAAAATGTCGTCCAGTGCCCAATCGATTTGTTACTTTTCGTTAATTTTATCGACAGCAAGTTAATAGATCTTGAACAGCTATAAAGCAATTTTGAATGCAGCAAGAACAAAGTATTGGCAAGACGTCTCGTACTTAATTTACGCTCAATTAACTTTTCCCAATAAAACTGATAATTTTTGGTCTAAAAATATCCTATAATTTCTATATTGCACAGTGCAGTGATGTAGAGCTATCGTACGAACGTTGTGGCATATAAACTGTTAGGGTTATTGAGAGCATTTCTTTGGAAGCAAGTTTTATTGATCCGCCCATGCACATTTTTATTTTGTCAATTTACAAGACTTATCTGCAATATATATGTAGAACTATTGCTAATAAAATTTACACAGCATTAAAAATTAATTAAACGAAATTTCTTTAGCGGTAAATAAACAGTAGGTAACGGACTGGTCAGAACGTGGATGCTAATCGACATTCTAATTTTTCATTTTGTTGTACATACATCTTGAACCGGATGTATCGTATAAATCTGCGCTTGATAACTTCGGTGAGTATTTCAAAAAAATTTTGGCAATATATTAAAAACTACTTAATTTATTGCCTTATTTTTCAATAAAGTGTTCTTAGAAAAACGTACCAATTTATAAACTAAACGTAAACTTGTAATACCATTTAATTTATTGCGAAATATGCAGCAGCCGCGTTAAAGCAGATGAAGCCTACGTATGTTACTACCAACGTAAGAAATCTGACATTGATTGGATTAATTAATCGATTCTTAAAGTAACTCAAACGGATAATTTAGGCAGAACCGCTTGATTATTTCGATGGACTAATCGGAATAACAAAACTGTAGTATCACATAGCTTAGGCAAAGTTACATATCGCCCAGGAAACTACCTATTAATTGCACAGTTTCCTCGGCCACGATCTATGATTTTTTTCAAAACATTTTAGTTAATTTTGATTTACAAGGCAGACTTTTATGTAATCTACTCTATATTATTTGGGTTGCCTATATAACTACTGCTGTGAAGTTTAACGGCGTTCCACCTTAAGTTACAATACATGTAAAACGCGATTCGATTTTAAGCCTTCATTTTCAATTTTGAAAAGGAGGTCGATACGTCATCTTACAGAGAATACCAATTTACTTGGGGATGACCCCAAGTCGTAATTAAATAATCATAATTAACCAAGTTATTAATTAAAACATCAAATTCCAAAATTTGTTTTTTTTGCCTTCGGTTATCAAAATTTTGTATTAAATTTTTTTGGACTCGTAGATGAGACTTTTTTCTTTTGAGCTGATCCCTAGCTGTTTTAAACAGCGCAATAGTTTTTGATTTATTCAATGTTCTTTAGATCAAGAACCGAAATTGAAACAGCTAATTTTTACCGATTTCCGAGCTACGTTACGTTACGCTACGTTACGTTAAACAGGTATATTGGAATCAAACCGCTCGAAAGCCGTTTTCATTGTTACACATAGACCTATATTATCCACTGCACTTTACTGTAATTACGGTAATTATGGTGATATCTGGATTATAAAAAAGTCTGAGGTGTTGCCTGTATTTAGGCGTACGCTAAAGCAATTAAAGCAAATTGCATGTCAACAATCTTTAGGGTGGAGCGGCCTTAAGGAATTTTAATAAATAAAATTAGAAAATTATTTAAAATCGAGAATAATGACTATTATGAACTCAAATGTTTACATTATGCTCGTTAAATATTATAGTATTGATTGATTTGTTGTTAAATTAAAGTTTGACAGTACCACTCTAAATACCAGTTGTTTTATCATTAAATCTACAGTAAATAGCAATCACTATAAAACCTAGAGTTGAAAAATATTTGTGGAGTTTTAAAGCCTGATTATTTATTTATCGTTCCATTTAAATATTTTTCAGTCATTTGTATAGCATCGTATAGCATTTTTGAGCCCTATTTCCGGTAGTCGAAAAATTCTGAAAATTGGAAACAATATTCTTCGATTGACAACTACAAAATGGCCGTTATTTATTAATTAAATCAGTGTGAAAATTGACTTTGATTACAAGTTATTATCAAACGATTAAAGTTATCCGGAATTTATTTTCCCAATCTCACCCACGTTACAGTATAGATTTTAGTAACATAGTAACTGAATAAATCGTATTTTGATACCGTCTATTAGAGAGTTACAGCAAGACGTGTTTTTTATTGTCGTAATACTTTATTTTGAAATTGCTATAGCGTACGCATGCGTTTGAGCTTCCCAGCCAAAATTTCGTATTACGACAATGAAAAATACATCTTGCTATAACTCTCTCTTGTATAATAGCATTATATATGGTAGGAGCCCTCGTAAAGATTATGGTTAGACTTGTGAAGGTGATTTAAAAGCGTCTGCATTAAAAACATTGGCAGAAAGACATCTGCCACAAACTGGGTCTCATTAACAAGCAAGAATACTCAGAGCCGTATGGCAAGTATTTGATAAAATTTAAAACCATCCAATACTTTTAATTTTGGCGTTAGACAAGGTTATGTTGTCCAGAGCACACTGCAATTTATTTCTTTATTGAGAGCAATAAAAGGTTTTCATTGTGTTAACAAGAATCCAATTTACTAAAACAAAATTTTTAACTTCAGGTCTGAAGTGAAAAATACCTACTTTGTAGGGTTTCTGTGTGTGGTTATGGTTACGGTTAGTAACTAGTGTTTAAGCGACCAGCCTCGACTAAAATTTTAACAGTTATTAATTTGAAGTCGACGGCTCTTTCAAAAATTTAAATTTCGGTATGAACATAATAACCTGAAATAAAATTATTTTGAATTATTTGGCTTTATAGCGTTCTGACGCCGTTGTAATAATTAAATTAATAACAATAAATCGCTTATTTTGTAGTACGGTAATTGAAGATTATTGACCGCGGGTTTTTAATTTTTAGGGGGATTAGAAAGATGCTTTTTCGCGAAAGTGCTATACGATACCTGTATTGAGTGGCCCTGAAATATTTTTTTACATTTTTTATAAATTCATTAAACATTTAAATAGAGATTGATATCGCTTGATTGAAAGCTAATAAACAGAAAATATTGACGCAGTTTATTTTCAATCGGCTGAATTATGTCAAACTAAATCAGCGCGAATTATTTGTTTTAATGTCTGTCAACAATAAGAATTAATAGTTTCCGTATACAGCCAAATTATTAAGCAGATCCATTATGCTCGATTCAAAGGGAAATAATCGCATTAACTAACATATTGCACTAGATAATACAGTTTAGCAGGCGACCTGAATCCATTCAAACAAACATTTTGCATATTTTTTGCCCACTGTCGTAGGTGAGATTGATAGCACTCGAATTTCAGCTGCGAAAAACTGGAATAAATGAAATTTAAATGGGGGAAATGGGGAAAATCGAAATATTTGCATGCTGTGAGCGAGGCGACAAATTAAATTTGTGCACCGGCATTTATTGGGGTCAGGAGATCGTTGCAGTAATTTGTAAGAATATTATAAAGTCCGCACGGCTAATAAAAGTCTTGCGAGCATAAAACCTGATGACACATCATGCGTTTCCGGAGAGGTCGGAACTAGCACGGATGCGGAATAGGGGATATTGGAGAGGGTGTTGTAGGCGATTCGGAGGGTGGCTGACTCCCGGACGCAGCTGACGAGGTCGATCTGAAGCCGAGCGTAGCCGACGACGATAGCATAGACGCGCTGGTAGTGTCAAAGCAGCGTCGAGACGCATATCTGATGATATGATTTGTATCGTGCGTTATCTAATGATTTTTATGTTTTGTGTGATGTGAACCCCATCCGACTGTGCGAAACGCGAGAACAAAAAATCGCGATCATTCATTCACTGGCGTTTGAAAAGGGCACGAGATTAATTGCATTGACATTCGTCAAATTTGATTAAGCATGTGCTTTAGTAACCGATTAGTGAATTAGGCGGTCGGTGTGTTGCAGCTATCGGTGTTGTGAAAAAGTTTGATTTTCCGGAAAAATTCCTGTTGTAAATATTTTTATGAATAGTTAAACTTGGCCAAATTTCAACGATTGCTATAATTATCAAATTATAAATATATAAATTGACCGGATATTTCAAAAATATGTAGCGTAAACATTTAGTAAACAGTTTTAAATTTGTGTGTGAAAGGTACGATTCAAAAGGACCCCATAAACAGTTTTCGTTAACGTGACGTGAATAAGGTTCTATAAAAAGAGGAATTAAACGGTATTTGTTGGTGCGAGCATTCTAAAAGAAGGTAAGCGAAAAAAGCTCACTTAAATCAATCGCTTAAGATTTTGTAAACGTGCGATCAATTGTCGGAATTTTATTTAGCGGTCCAGGTATTCAAATCATCCGCAGGTGGATTATTTTTAGCGGTTATCTTAAAATAAGTTGCAGAGATTCAATAAATTACCGAGATTCTATCAAGTAATAATAATTTAGGACGTTTATTAAAAGTACGAAAAAATCAACGACATCAACTAAACCCTGCTGCGGATTTGTTTGCTGAAAAAATATTTGCGTCGATTTAATTTAAATGTGTTTGTGCATCGACACACGTTTTAGACTGTAATCGTATGACCATAACGTAATTGTTTGGTTTACTTATTTAATCCAATTTGCATTAAATTTTGTACAAATTGCCTAAAACAAGTAAATAGTTCGGCTATTGCGTACCGAAGACGACGTCTCGTAGTCAAGTTATTGCAACAAAAACCAAGGATGTTTTGCGGAAGTTTTCTTGCGTTATAAATCTTAGCCATTAACCAGGAATACTTGAAAAACAATTTAAAAAAACGTAACGGGAATTTTAGTATTAAGTGTTGCTATTAACGACTTTGCATTTGCTAACACATAAAATGGTTGTTTTTATTGTGGTCGTCACTCTAAAATGAAAAGTAATATTCCATTTTATTTTTATTTGTTTCATAAAAACCATTTATTAAAAGTGCCGTCGATAAAATTTTCAGAAAACCATTAGTTTATTAAAATGATCAATGAATGTGGATGTGTTTTCTTCAGTCAGTTTAATCAGTTCTTTTAAACATTTTTTCTCTTAATGTTTGGAAAAATGCTACATTTCGACACTAATAATAATAATAATTTACGTCCGCAAAATGTGTCCACCAATAATTTTTTTTCTAAACTTACAAAAAGGCAACTGCAACGAGATTTCCAAAATGGGACGACATGCAAACAACTACCGGAAGCTGAAAAGTATAATATGGGACACAGTTTTTGAAGATTGTCAGCTACAATACTAATAGATGTAGAAGCTCCTATAACTGCTTTGAAAAGACACGGGGGGTGGTAGTCGATATTAGTAGCCGAAGGATATATAAACCAACAAAATCATCAACGCAGTTCTAGCTTCCAGCAGCAGTGTGCAGAATACAAAGGAGAACTATACAGTGCGTTTTTTAACTGTTACCATAGGGAATTGCATGGTAAAAATTGTACTCCGTGTTAACTTTTGTTCTGATGAACATATTTAAACCATTTTTGGACCAAAGTCGGAAGATTCTTTAAACTATCGAATAGATTACAATTCAATATCCTAAACTGTCGAAAAAGTTTTGAAAAAAAAATTTTTGTCAAAGCGTTTTCTTGCCACTATCATTTTTAGTATGATATTGAATTGTAATCTATTCGATAGTTTAAAGAATGTTCCAACTTTGTTCCAAAAATGGTTTAAATTTTTCATCAGAAGAAAAGTTAACACTGGGTACAATTTTTACCATGCAATTCCCTGCGGCAATAGTTAAAAAAAACGCACGGTGTTGTGTGGGTTCTGTTACGATATGTAAAGAACCTTTTTAATGATAATATTTTTAAGTGGACTGTATATTAGGCTTTATTTTCTCAAGCAGACACAGAGTGCAGCTTGCTCTAACAAGAATATATTTGGCACTAAAAATAACAAATTGTGTTACTTGGTTATTAAACAATAAAAATGAACAAACAAAAATAACTCAAGGCATGACTGAAAAGAAAGCTAAACATAGAATTAAACACACGGTATAACCAACAACGAAAACTTAAACATGGATACTCGTGTAGATGTAAAATCACCTCTATTTACTATCGTTAACTACAGTACGGCTAAAGTATTATGTTAATAATAAGAATGAGACATAAAAAGAAACCTCATCATAACTTCATTCTTTTAATAATTAGAAAAAGTATAGTATTAAACTTGTGAAAAATGGCTAATCCCACTCGAATTACTTTCTCACTTGTTGAACAATATACTATTCCCGCACTCATAGTTATAAATCAATAAATAAGATGACTCCTTATTAATATTGTACTTACATTTATTATTTTTTATCGTGATTATGAAGCTTGATGGTAACCTTTTTACATTGGTGAATTAAAAACCGCACAGATCTTCAAGGAAGTAGAAGCAAAGCTAGTATTTATGTTAATATTTTTTTGGCACAATATTTTAGATGATATTTGAAGTTTATATTCAACAGAACTCTCAATATAGACCTTTGCCACATTTGATCGTTTTCATCTACCGTGTCTTTTAATGGTGCTCCTGCATCAGCTAATATCGTAGCAGACGTTCTTCTAAAGAAATGCCCGATTGGAAGAATTCGAAAATTTCAAAAATTCTGCACTCTTTCTAGGTATGCTTCAAATGCTATTTATACCAACAGCTTGTTTCGTACATTTTCGCTTCGAATTTTCAATTGACGATGGGCGGAGAGAGGAATACTTTCGAAATACTTCAACCAGATTTGTACCTTCCAAGTCTCCACTAGAAATTGTAAATTCTTTTCGCGCCTTTGTCTTTTTGGTAGAAATCTCAAACAGTATAAATGATTTCATGTTGTTAATGTTTTGAAGCTGAAAGGAGCACGATACACAAAAAATAATCTTTTGAAGTTATTATTTAATGTGAAATTATTGTAGTCAGACTATTAAAAACTATTTGGTAAAAAACCAATGTAAAAAAAATGTTTTAGAAGATATTAAGACATTTAGAATTGCCGTGTGACGTCACTGGCCCCTACGCAAATGACCGGCATATCTTTTACGTGTAAAAGCTACTCACTTCACACAATGATTTATCTACCTAAAAATTATATTGGCAATGCTTAATTTATATGAAACTGTGTAAATGGTTGTGCCAAAAACGATAAAAGAATCAGAATTTCAATATAGTGTTTAGTTATTTTTTTAAATATTAAACAAGAACAGCGCCGACTAAGCGTTCCGTCCCTATGTTATTTAATTGTGCGTATAAATGGTAGTAGCTCACAGAATATAATAATTTAAAAAAAAAAAACTAGACCCTATATTAAAATTTTGGGTGCACTATCGTCTTCAGTACAAAAAAAAAACAGTTTAAATACTCGTAACAAAATTTCGAAAATATAGTTTAAAGGTAGGTAAATTATCGTGTGAAGGGAGCACTTTTTTACTGGTGTAAGATAGACCGCTGCGATGAACAAAGACCAGTGACGTCACGCGCCTATTTTAAATTTATTATAACTCATCAAATAACCTGAGTAAAAACATAACACATATACCATTTTTCTTAGAATTAAACGAACTTATTTTTGTGTATTGTGCTCCTTGAAGAAAAGTTAGTGCTTCTCGTCGACATGGTTCAATAATACCAACAATCAAAACTACTTAGAAAAACGAAAAAAACATTTTATATTTTTTGCAGCGGAAAGCTTTAAATTGCAAATTTTCCTTTCATCATCAAGCAGGTTGCATCTTCTACTTTTGTTAAGAATTTTTCTATTTCCGACTTTGTTTAAACATTGGATTTCTTATAGTGTTGCACCACTGACTTGAGTTTAATTAAAGCTGTCAAATTTACAAACTTCTTTTTGTAGACATTTTTCTTCATCAATAATATTGTCCTCAGCACAAAGACTGGACTTTTATTCGAAATAAAACTCCTTAATAGATCAATTTCACTCGCTTTTCTTTACACCAATTTTCAAACTGCTGGTTAGTATTTAATACTTTTATTTTGATTTCACTGGTAATAAAGATTAAACCAACGCAGCTGTTTCTATAATAGCAGACGATGTACTTATATCAGACAGTTTTCGCAATATTTTTCTCAATTTTACTTCAGTGAAAAATTGAAACTAATCGAAAATTTTTGGTTTTTAGGGGAACATTACTAAATCAGAATTCTTAATCCAACGATTTAATTTATTAATGTCAAATAAAATTATTGAAAGTAATATCTTATTTTAATATCTTTTCCAAACACGGAAAAATGTTACTTTTTTTCTAACTTGTTAATTTGAGAAGTAATTTTTTAAATTTTATTAATTTGTTAGTTTCCTTTCGTGCACTTAAATGAATGGAAAACTTACAGAACTTGGAACTTTAAATTGGTGTTGCCAATATTCTGTCCCAACATATAGTGCTGGAAACTTTCAGCAATTTGCGAATGTTTTTATTATTGATATTTAATGCTTCTGCTGCCCATTAAATGTGTATAACAGTTCTAATGCACTTATGACTCAAATCGAGATCTACAATCGTTATTTAACTATGAACACATTTATTTTACGTTAAAGGTTTGCTTACAGATCAGTTTTGGCCGGAAATGATAGTCATAACACTGAAAGATTGTCGCTGATTGAAGGAATTACATAGAATTTTCTGAAATTATTCAATCTTCGTTCTTCAGTCGCTTATAAAACAATTTTGTCTTTAGACCAATTTGGAAAATATCTAATAAAGAAAAATAATTTTGTTCTACATTTTCATGTAAAGAAAATTTTTTGACCTAATAAACTACTGGTCAATAAAGTACATAGTACACTATTAGAAATTTGACTTCATTTTATTAGTAAAATATTGCAGTACTTTATCACTTTAAAATTAGAATAATGATGGACCAGCATTTTATTTATTTATTTCAATGAATCAACGTATTTAAAATTTGGCAAACTAAACCGTATTTTTTTGATATTTTTCTTCCTACAATTTGACTGGTTTAATTAGTCAGACGAAATTTGAAAATTGTCGGTTTGTTTACTTTCCAAGTGTCGACTGGGTTGACCGTTCCTGAATTCGTTCAGAAGGTCGAATAGCGACCACGAAAATATATCAGAACGTCGCCCTGCCAAACTATAATTAAGCTTCCGTGTTATGAAGGCATTTCGGTAAAAAAATTGTCGCATCTGTTGCTAATGCGGTAACGCAAAAGATGATCGCAACAAACAGGTGGACACACCCGCATACATGTTTACATACCTCGTCAGCTCTACACAACGAACTTCCCTTCAAACGGTGTCAATAATATGTTTTTATTTTTGCGCACAAATATTATAATTATTAAGGATTGGTACTTGATCGACTATCTTATCGCTACAAAAATATTTTTTGCTGTCGAGAATTCCCAGCCTTATTGTTCATAATCGTTTTTGTGAGCGAAGTGCATTGTCGGTTTTTACACAAATCATGTAAGTAATTCTTCACTTTCGTAGATACTTTCCTAATGCGAATACGTCGTTTCAATGATGACGAATATTTGTAATTGACTGGTAGGAATTTAAATTAGGGAAGAAATATTGCTTAAAGGCACCTTCGTGATCTGTGCTTCTAACCCTAATTTAAGTTCGTTAATGACCAGAATTGTTTGATGAATGGAGCACCAAGTAGGTCTCCAAAACATGACATCGAATATAAGTTGAGAACAGTTCAAGACTAGAAAGTGGTAAGAACAATTATTGTAGAGCTCGTCAATATCTACAACTTTTCTTATATCACTATTTTTGTAAGTTTCAAAATAAATGCTGTTATTATTATTTTAGTTTAAAAATTTAGCATTCAATTTTATATTGTGACCCATTTTGTTTGTCTTCTTTGTTGCACTTAATAGTTTTCTACATTCAGGTTAGTTTTTGAAAAAAATGTAGTAGCAAACATTCAAAAATGTAGTCCATAGTCTAAAGCACGGTTATCTCAACAAATTAGTCTTTCCGTTGGTGTCATAAAACGCTTCAGAAAAATATGAACGTGTATGTCTATAAAGTTAGTTAGCAATTACACTTACATTATTATTTACAGTGTGTCATTGTCAGTGGTTTATTGAAAACTTCAACAATAACAAATTACTCGCTGATTAAGTGTGTTAAAAGTCAAAATTATCAAATATGGGCTGCTGAAGCTCTTATGAAATCGGGGAAACTGCATTGCATCTGAATCGCACTAGCAAGAAGACATAATTAGACTTTCAAGTTTTAATTAATATTAGCGTATTGAACCCATTAAAGTTTTACCACTTTATAAAATGATTTAGGTAATAAACGTTATTTAAATTTTTTTTTAAATTGTGGAAATTTTTAGAAATTTATTATGGAATCAGTGCTAACGCTTAAGTTTGGTTGCCTAAATTTTGGATTTGATTTGTTGTATGCCATCTAGAGTGTTTTAGAAAAAATGTATTGTATAGAACTTTCTTTATTACCAATGTCATGAACAACAACTGGCGAATGATTGTTGTATTTTTAGAATGTTAAATTAAATGCCATTTTGAGTGGCTTTCAAAAATTCAAATAAAGAAAATGAATTTATATTAACGTACAAACTCCGTATATTACAATAAAACTTGATTGAACATATTGTTGTGCAGGTGAGCCCAGATTTAGGGTCGTCTGATGACCTTTTTAACCTACCGTGCTATTTTCTGAAATGAGAGATTCTCGAGCCACCCCATGAAAATTTAATTGAATTCGCTTTACCCTCATCTACGTCTTTTAGTTTGGCGGAGCTTTTTTGGTGACATGATTATTGGTTGCACTAACAAAAGATTGTGCACAATAAAATTTCTACTTGTAATTTAATTAAATTAACCAATATTGAAACATTCCCTGAAATTTGGAAGCTTTGTTTGCGATGATAGTATTATTGTGAATGAGCTTTGATTTTAATCTAATTAACTACATTAAGCTTCAACAATTTAACAAATTAACCAAATCATTGTGATAATAGATTATAAATCAAAATTAGCAGTTGGAGACATGGATAGGTCGGAGTTTAGAAATTAATTATTTATGGTGCCCTCTGTAAACTCACGGTAAGAAGCCACTTGGGCATTCGTTTCATGCGAACTCAGAATTCCAAACAGTTTCGTTGCTAATTGTCTTTCCTTATGAATATGCAAGCAGTTTTCCTTTAACAACAAAATTTTAAAAAAACATTTTCCAGTTTGAGCTAATTAAATTTTGTATTTACATTTTTACAGTATTAAGATAGAATTGTTAATGGTTGCAATTTGTATTTTTATTTTCGAAACTGATAATATGTGAATAAAAAATTAAAATCATCTATTTAGTGATTGAAAATGCCATTTACCATCAATGTACGAATTCAAATAATTTTATCTTTAACCCCATTTTCCTTTAGATATGAGTGAAATGAAGAAGACAGGCAACATGTATCAGGACAAGTCAGCGGGGAAAGAGAAAGGGGTAGAACTACGACAACTTAATTTAAGGTGACAATGAAAATGAAACGCAGTGATAGATGGAAAATGAGTTTGAGATGTTGAAAGATGAAAATTAGTGCCAGTTCATAGTTAACCAATGCCAGAGAGCTGGCTAAATTTGAAGGGAATTAAGTACTACTTAATTTGTAATTAATAGAAGTGCTTGAAATTATGATAGTCCCTTTTTGATAAATGTTTTTTAAATATACATTCGTTGTTAATTTAGAAGATTACCTACAAAATAAAATCAAAGGTGGTTAAAAAACAAAGATTTGATGAAATTTGCAAAAAATAGGATTCATTTAAATTCTGCACCGTTTATTATTCCAGTAAACCATGCATTTAAATTTATCATTTTATGTAAAACCAAGCGCTACAGAACAATTTAAAATGTTCTTATCGTTCTGTATTCAAATAGGTACGATAGATTATTCTCTTTGAACTGAAACTCAAAAGTTTCTGAACCTTCTAAAACAGGCCGATTTGCTTCCTAATAATTTTTCACTTGCATTAAATTTTGGTACAGGATCCGGAATAACCACAATTCAGATTTGCCTACATATTTAATGCTGAGAGCTCGGCTTTAAATTAATACATTGAGGTCCCGGCTGGAACTAAATGGCATTACTGTTAATTTCCAGCGTTTATTTTCAAATTAAGTAATGCTAGGAAAACGCAATAATATCTCTTGAAAATTGTTTACGTGAAAATTTAAAAAAAATGAAACAAATGCAAATTTATTGGAAAGAATTAAATTCGATAATGCTTAAAAATTACATGTCTCGCATTTATAATTTTATTTCTAGGTCAGCGAAAAGTGAATAAATTAATAACTTATCGGTTGAAAGATCGATGCGAAACAATTGTGTCCCATTCTTCTTGTTAATTCTCAAGCAGTGTTTTGCCATTCGCTATGCAAATGGCTGGAACAGTTCGCTATTATTGGCAATAAATTGACTTGCCTAATATAAAATGAAATTAATTACCTTGAGTTTCGATTAAACTGTCTGATCGTAAGTTGGGTTTACCTAAGGAAGTAGCAAAACATAGTATTTCCCTAATTGAGTGAAATGCGCTTTAACCGGATTTATTCATTAAAGCCCATGGTTTAGTTTAGGTCTATGGACGACCCGAATAAGTTCGTCGGTACATAAATGGCCATTCTGGCGTAAGATCCGTTCTAATCGGATACCAACTTAGTTCGAGATTCATTTAGTTAAATACTGTAATTTTTTGTTTCCATTTTTTGCATTTCATTTGACTACACCGTTCATTTTTTAACATTGGGCATACAATGTAAATATCCCAATGTTCAATTAAAAAACAATTACAAATGGTTTGACATTTATGTTAATTTAGGAATAACAAATTTGACTGTCGAAGTTTGGAACTTAGTTATTAAAATGTATTCAAAAGGCGAAAAAATTAATGTAATGAATTAAATCCCATTTATTTAAGAAATGCTGTGTAGCGATTTTACAACCGTGTAGCATATTGTTTAGAATGAGAATGGGGACAATTCGAAAGTTTATTGTAAATTTTCTTTTAAATTAATAATTCTATTGTTCTAACGTCTTTCCATTACAATTTAATAACAAGTAACCTAAAGTAAGTTGACGTGAGAGTACGATTGATTGCATTTACTAATTGATTTAATTTTTTTTAAATTGAACAAGGATATTTACAATGAGTTACGAATTCCGCTTTAACAAGAGCGTTGCACTATTGATTTGACCTGTAACCTTTCATTATTAATAGGTACCTTTTTATTTTATTTATCAGTAAGAAGGATAGCGGAGGTAAAAGCAAAAGGATCCCCCTAAGCATCGATTCCTAATCTTTTCTGACTTGTGAGCTTCTCTCAGCATCGTATATCTTATCGTGAACCCTTGAATTTTTCACGTTACTTCAAAACTTCAAAATTACCCCCAAGCATCCCAACAGTCTGAAGAACTCTCCAAGCATTGTGCTGCTCAAAAACTATTATGAATCTCTTCCTGTACTTCTTTAATATTAGCTTCTCGTCACATCCGTAAGCTGACGATTTTGAATTTTTCGCTTGGTTGCACCAACAACTTCAAAGCTTTTCAAAATTAAGAATCGGCTTAAACTTTAAACCATTTCATAAATAGAACAATTACTGTAGTTTATGTTGGTGCAATATCAATTTATTACTAAATTCATTGCAAGAAAGTATGAAAGTCGCATAATATCTTTTTCCTTTATAATTACCTGAGGGCATCTAATCCAGGGTATGTATGAATTGGCGAAAGAACTGTTCTTAGCGATATTCTTCTAAACATCCTTGGTTAAAAATGTTAATACTAAAATGTTATACCATGCTTCCTGTGTACACATTATACACACATGTATACACGTATACGCTTCACACTCAAATGAATGTGGAAAAAATTTGTTGTACTTACTCGACTAATCATTTATATCTTTTTTATGAAATCGGGCAATGAATAACTGAGTTAAAGCGTGAGACATTTTTTAAGAATCGCCCTGTATTAGGATTTTCGACTAAGAATTTTTAGAATATTACTGCGAGCAGTTCTTTCGCCAGTTCATAAACCCTCTGTATATTTTTTCTCCCGAATAAATTTTTCTAATGCAAGTTCTAGAAAACTTTTCTGGAAAAGTTACTTTCTTTTTAACTCGGTTTTATTTTGAAGGTATTTGATAATTTATCGCGGCAACGTTCAACTCCAGCGCAGGCCTATTTCTGAAATCGTAAAAAAGAAAGATATATTATATGCTACCCCTGTTTTGTATTTAACAATATTAATTAGGAGCTGGCATTACAGAAAATTAATTTACTGCTTTAATCATATTTTCAGCGAACAATAATAAAAAACGAGATTCAATTTTAATTTAATTAATTTCACGTGAGAACGTTTGGAAATTGTTGTGTTATAAAAATATTTCGGTTGATTAAAAATAGACATGTGATATCATTGTGAAATAGGTAAACAAATTTTCAATGCTATGATATATATATTTGAGAATTCGTAACAAAGTTGTAACGTTAAGTATTTTTAGATTTTATTTAATCGCTAAAATAAATACGTTTAATAACCACGGAATGTTGTAATCAATTATTTCATCGATGTATGTTTTTAACCTTCGCGTTTTTCTTTCAGTAAGTGCCGGTATTAACCAAAATACGTTCACTTCAGTAATTGCCTTAGTTCACAAGTTATCTCATTCGTTCAGTTTCATTGGAAATAGTCAAGATTAATTGGACATTGGATTTATTTAAATATCTGCATCTCAGGTTAAGTAAGGGACACCTTTTTATTTAAAAACAGCGGTTCATTTGCTTGCAAATTGTAATTATGAAATTTTTCAATTTAAAAGTAAATTTCTGATTTATGAATTTTATTAGGAATTTTTGGTCAATCGTTCATTTCAGCTCTTATTAAACTGTTGGTCAACTGAAGTGGTTCACTAGTGAAAGTTTGATTTAAATTAAATTATTTTATCACAAAACAAATTATTTGCCCCATTATTCCTGTACTGATCTGAAAGCTCGTTAATCGTTGCAGGAAAATGAATGTGTCACATGGCGTGATAAATAGAGCAGTACAAATATTCTCAAGAACCAGTAGTGTAAGTTTTGGTCATTGTGGGGGTCGTGCTAGAAATACGACTCAAGCTCAAGACCAGCAATTGAGGCAAAACCCTGCTCATTCCCCTAAACAATTAAATAATGTTTTTCGCATTGTCACAGAAATGATAATGTCTAATAAAACAGTTTTAAGAAGATTGATTTGAGGGTCCATTGATTAAAAGGCCGCTCAAGGTAGCTAGGAGCCGACAAGTTAAAAATTATTTAAATTAGAAATTTAGTCTTAGCAAATACATTAGAGTTACCAATACGCGCAACTCCACAAGTTTAGCACGTATTTGTAAGGATCAGAGGTTATCTGCGCCATCTACCGCCTTGGGGTTTAATAATGGCGTTCTCATATAAGATGCTATGGAAAAGAACGTTTAAGGAATTTAAAAATGCCGCATTAATTGCGAGAAAAATCTTTCAATTTTTTTATTTTTGCCTTTTAGCATTCATTTTTCATTACATTCATTCACTTTTTGTACATAGGCTCTTATAAAAACACTAAAAAGCGTATGTACAAAACGTGAATGAAAGCAGTGAAAAATTAATGTTAAAAAGCAAATACAAAAAAATTTTAGAAATTTTTCACAATTAAAACGCCATTTTGAATTTTCCCAAACATCTTTCCCATAGCATCTCTTATATGAAGAAAATATAAAAGCGATTTTCTATTATTTTATTAATTTTCCTAAATATTCCTTTCCATAGCATTAAAATTTTTTGTTTTCTATCTTTTCCCAAATAAAAATGCCCCTTCCGCGTAATTTTGTACCCTTAAGGACTTCGATGAACCTAATTAATTTAATTTAAAACATGCAATTCGCTAATGGCAAACTAAATTTATTTTTATTTTTTTTAAGTGTTTTTATAAGAGCCTATGTACAAAAAGTGAATGAAGGTAATGAAAAATTAATGCTAAAAGGCAAAAATTAAAAAAATTAAAGGTTTTTCTCGCAATTGATGCGGCATTTTTAAATTTCTTAAACATTCTTTTCCATAGCATCTTATATGAGAACGCCATTATTAAAACCCAAGGCGGTAGAGGCGCTACTTACACGGGATCCCGTCGAGAGTGGAAGTTGCACGTATTATTAATATAATGTATTTGGTCTTAGTCTTTCAGACACGAATCGTGAGTAATTTTACATCATTCTGACGCTCGAATTTTAGTATGGCGCCACGTGTACCAATTGAAGGTGATCGCGTTATGGTTTGGAGAGACATAACATTCAAAAATCCCCCCATTCTTGTGGTTTTAAGCAACTTACCGATTAATGCGAAAATACAAGGTGGTTCATCGTATAGCATTATTGAAATAAAACTAATTTCCGGTACTCAAAAAATTCTGAAAATTGGGATCAATATTTTTCAATTGACAAAGTTGCAAAATGCTCAATTTCTTTTTTAAATTAAAACATTGTGAAAATCGACTTTGATAGCGATTCATTATGAAACTATTAAAAGAATCGGGGAATTTGTTTCCATAATCTCACCATGTAGGTGTAGATTTTAGTAACAGGCAAATTGGCATTTAGTTGTTAACATTAGAACTATCTCGCCAAGCCAAAATGACTGGTTTTACAATTTCATTTTAAAATTCCTACTTCATGTTGCATTTTTTTTCTTCAATGATATGATAACTTTTACAGCGACAACTTAAGGCGAATATGATGAATTTTATTCTTGTTTTATGTATTCAGAATCAAAATAATTTTGTATCATGGCTATATACCAGTAATTTTGATTGATACTTCTAAAAGTGGGAACGTATTCGATAATTTGTTTTCCGAACACGAAATCGTTGGTTAGATATTTAGGTCGATTTATCGACGTTTTGTTAGAAAATTTTATCGCACGCAACGTCTTATCTGGCGCCACAACATAAACATTTTGGTTAAGGTGGGTAGGCGTAAGGTCTTTGTTATCAATACGTGTTCGATATACAAGCCCTAAAAATGACAAAACGGTTGAAAGCTTCTGAAATATTGCAAAAATAACAACTTGAAATCGACGGCTCTTTCAAAATTTTAAATTTCAGCAATGTGTTCTCTGACATTTTGAAAAATAAAAAAAATAATTTGTTGACTTATTTGGCTTTATACCATCCTGACGCAGTTGGAACAATTAAATTCAAAAGAATAAAACGTCTATTATATATATATATATAATATATATAGTACGGTAATTGTAGATTATTATTGGTCGCGAGTATTCAATTTTGTTACGAGGATTAGAAAGATGATTTTTCGCCAAAATGGCTATATGAAGGACCACCTGCAGTGGCGGATCAAGTCAAGTGGGGGCCCTAAGCGGTAAAAATAACTGGGCCCTCAAAATCAAAAAAAAAATTTACACCTGTTTTTGGGGCCCCTAAAAGCTCAGCCCCCCCCCCCGTGACCGCTTAGTCCGCTTATCGTATAATCCGCCACTGACCACCTGTATACCGGAATATATGTCTTCTTCCAATTCTTGTTCGGTTTTTTTTACATTTCCGAAGAAATTTAAATTTTGCGGTCGATAATGTCCGCCCCAGTTAGTTTAGTTTGATTATTACTTGAAAAATTATATTAAATAGTAGCGTCTGAACAATGTTCTGAATGTTCTGTACACCCGTATCCAGCGGAACTTCTTCCTTGGGTCTATTCATCAATCTATAATCCTCGAGGCGAAACTGTCGGATGCCATACATTCACAACGAACCCACGTTCAAAAGCTAAATATATTTCATACCGTAAAAGGTCACTCTTTAATTTATTTCGAACTGATGCTCTATATTAATTTATTGTTGATTGTGCTGTTTGATAATAAATCACTCTAAAAGAGTGACTTATTTCTCTATGTAGAAATGTAGAATTCCTTGTTGGTTTAGCACTGTCTGCTTAATGTTGTAATGGTTCCATTGCAATACTAAGCACTGCATTAACGCATCTTGATCTTTATTTACTTTAGTCAATTCCATAGGTCAAAGTTTGACTGCGTGTATGTCCCTGAATATTATTTTGGTGAACGTTACATGTATTTCATTACGATTTCCGTTAGCATCAAAAAATAACTTATAGTTTACGAAATCCAGATAAATAAATCAAAAATTTAGAATAATAAACTGAAGAACGTTTGCAAATTTACACAATGATGGCCGTTACAACTGGTAATATTTATCTCTTCTCGTGCAAATATGTCTATTTTAATTTTAATTGCAATTTAATTTAAAAAGTTGTAACGGATCTGACTGAGAGGTTTCCCGTAAAGTGTGGGATTGTCCGCACCGATTGTCATGAACCGAGATTAAGGTTAATATTCCACGAGCGACACTTTTAATTGTTCAGGAAACTTCCAAAATAAATGTATTAACGTAGATTAAGGTACGTTTTATAAATGTTAAGAGAACGACCGGCGCGTAGGAGTATTTATGCGTAAAATAGGCCACACATGAAAAATTCTTACTAACCATAACATTAATTTTTATTGGTATTCACGCCCGATAGTAAAAATTTTAATTCTGATCATTCTTCAATCTTTTTCAGTTAAATTTCATTTTTGTAACATACAGGGTGGTGAAAAAAGGTGCCCATGATTGATATTGGGACAATGCTTTCTGTTGAAGCATTGTAAAAATCGCAACAAAAGTGGTCTAAGTAGATTCTGTTTAAAATTTAAACAGTTTATCTAAGAGCACAACGTGGCAATACTGCACATATTTCTTTTTCTAAAGACTTACTTCTTTAAGCAACCAACACTGACAGATACTGTCACTTGCGTAAGACAAACAACTGTCACGTTGACATAACTTTTTTTATTTCAAAAGAATTTAAAGTAATTAAACAAGAATACACAACAAACAGGTAATTGAAGGACTGTATGCAAAAAGTCCCCAAGTGACGTAGAAATTTTCTACTATTGGGCTATTTCTGATAAGAATGAATGAACTTTCAGCCGCACTTACTGATACCCGTTTAAAAGACCCCTAAATGTTATTTATTAATTATTAATCAAAAACGAAATAACGTGATTTCCAGATCAAATTGAAACATAAAATCTCAAATATCTCAATAGGAAAAAGTGTATGCTTCGTCCTGATGCAGTTTCAATCGCTTCCACAACTGCTTCCTTTAACGCTGATGTGCGAACTTCACGAGGTCGTCCACCATTTACAGAAATCAGCATTATTTGGACATTTTCTCTTAATCTTTGCTCCACTGTTCTAATTACGTTAGCATCTGGATGACGTCGATGTGGATACAGTCTAGCATATTCTCTAGCAGCTTCTGATGCGTTATTATCTGCTGCAACCAAGCTGACCAACATGTCTAGATATTCACTGAAATTGTATTCCATTTTAAGACTTTCTAGGGCATTTGACTTGTATCGTTCAAATTTGGCAAGAGAACTAACATTGAAAAGTGAATTATTGTTGCCAACGTTTCCTAGGAGAATTGCGATGTTGCGACATTGATAAATTTTCCTCGGAGCCAAGAATTCATACTTTAACATCGGTAATAAAGTTGGTTTCAATAGATTTTTCACACTTTTTTTTAAAAGCACCATCAACTGCATCAAATTTAGACTCTAACGATGAAATTATTACAAAATTGTTAATCGTATAAATTTTTATTGTCTGAATAGGAAAGCTTATAAGTTGGTTAAGAGACAACAAATTCCATCTTGGCTTTCAAATTCGTGTTTCGTTAGAAATCGTCTATAACATGTAGCTAATCATGGGCACCTTTTTTCATCACCCTGTATACAACAATCGAATCGAATCGCAAGAAGGCAGTGATATTATTTTTTCTAAATCAATGTTGGCAGTAAAGTGACCGCCAATTATATTATTAAGTATCACCATAAATTAAAAAAATAACAATTTCGTAGCCTTTCGAGGATAAAAATATTGCACTTTAGCAATGAATACAAAGTAAATAAATAAGCGTGTTCAATTTGTCGGTCTAATTCACTTTCCAGTTTCACTTTACGAAATTATTGATCTCTTAAAATTTGGTATTCAAATATAGCAGATATTAAATCAAAATTTTACGACGGGATATTGCCTCAGTTAATCATCAAACAGCAATATATGTTTTTATTTGGAACCACGAAAGCCCTTCTAAAATTCAAAGGTTATATCATTCAATATTGGTTTGAAGTAGCAAACATTCACAATAAAGTTTACAACTTTACTGATAAATTCCATGATGACTACATTTTCTAGTATCAATTTCGGTGCTTTTCCTAACCAAAAATTGCGCAAGTATTCTTCAAGCATTTGAAATTTTATGGTGCGTTTAACGGCCTTTCTATATTGAGTTTATTGTAAAACGCTGCTAAATCTATAAATATAAATATATTAATACTGTGCGATCGAAAGCTACGAATTTTGGTTTTTTAATTTATGTTCCCAACAAAAGTAAACATTGACTTTTGCATCAAATAGTCTTCAGGCACAGCAAAGTTTGGACATTTTAGCAAACTATCACCCTAATCAACAAAATATTGTGTTCGATATTGTAAAAGTTTATTGGTTTTGTCAAAATTATATACCTAAGTTATGTTATTAACTACGTTCACTCATCACTGTCAATAGAAATTAAAATAAACGGTAATTTCATAGTCTGAAAGTATAGACGTTCTTGATCATACTGTATACAGTAAAAATAAATTAAAAATTAGTATTAAGTGAATCAAAAAGGAAATGTCTTGCATTTAGATATCTACAACTTTACTTCCTAAAAATACGAAGCGGCTGCAACGTGTAGAACATTCCTGAAATAATTGTTACGATCAATTCTCAATCTGTTATTTAATATCGCAATTAAAATGAATATTTCCAAGAAATGAAAGGCAGATTTTTGTAATTTTTAAAAGCTTCATATTCGCAAAACCAAACTGAAAAGGCCCTGATATAAAAGCAGTTCTTTGAAGAAAGTAACAACAAAGGTTGGCAAAGGATATAATATGTGGAGAATGATTTTATTAAATTGAACGGGGAATATAAATCTTTTTTTTTTGTAAAACGGTAATAGGAAATAAAGGCAATGGAGCTAAATTTAAAGCTGAAATTGAATTAAATGAGATAATTATAACTTTAGGTGTTTGTCACCTTGATATTACCTACATTTTAATTAACTTCTTTTGATTCTTTGCGAAAAGATTTGAAATCTTTTTATTATATTTATTTATCATTTTGGAAGGTGTTTTGTGGATTTTCTTTAAAAAAGCAATTTAAAAAGTGCTCAAACTGTACTAAACTATTGCTGATTATGTGCGATTTACGTCAAAGGTATAAAGTTTGAATTCTAGTGCCTCTGGAATAACTAAAATAAATTGCTCGCGAAATAATCAAAGTAAGCGCTCAAAATTCCGCCGCTTTTTATCGCACATTTATTTCTATCTCTTTATCTTCACCTTCATAAATATTGTAAATTGCCCAATTTGAGCTAGAATTTTGGTAGCTTAATTGCGGTAATTTGACAAGAATAAAAATTAAACAATTTGAATTAATACAACGGTAGCTTAATTCGGCTCAAGAGCTGCATAAACAATGTGACGGCGACACACCGCAACTTTTCTTCTTTAGTGGCCAATTTCAAGCAACAAAAGCGGTAAAACTAAAAGTGAAGCTTTGCAGAGCACCGAACTAGCTGCAACATCTATCAAATAAACAGTCGGAACATTTGTTGAGCCTCGCGATATTAGTTTTCGGTGTTTAAATTTCACGAGTTTTTAACGATTTTTTTTTTTTTTGTTGTTAATAACATCACAAATGAATTTTCAATATATGAAAATGTTACTTAATAATTGCCATACAGAAAAACTGCTTTCATATTCCATCAATTTTCGATCATTTAGTTTTGGTCTATTTTGGGGATACCAATTAGTCCTCGAAATATCCTTAAAAGCTCAAAAGCTTTGCCCTGACAAATAATGAAGCCACATCTTAATTATGATAATAGTCTTCTTTTTTTTTTTGTTCGTTAAACTTCAAAATTGAGTAGCACTAATATGAATATTTGATTATTTAGATTAGCTCGTCTCATTGCATTGTTTTAACAGAGTCAGAAGTTGTAAACGAAGATAAATCATTAATAACAACTTTTCGAAGTAGATTAATTACCTTTTCATCAAATATCTGGCTCGTTGATGTAAGTTTGGTTTATAAGTGAAGTGTGTTTATGTTTTGTCATATTATGGGTTTGCAATCTAATTTATTTTCAGATGCATTCTTTCCCATCAACCTATTCTCTGGGCACAGTGACAGCTTGAATTATTTAATCAAAACTTCACCTTTCCACAATTGTATTACAAAAATTATTACTTGTAATTTATATTATTAAATTGCATATCGGAAAGCGTCAATTGTATTTCAGAAAACATTAATTCTAATTAAGAAAGCATCATTTTCACTTCAAAAAATAGTTGCTTAATAGTTTACATTATTTTATAAAATTCTGAACTACAATTCTGAAATCCAATTAACTAATCTGACGTTTGCTGAAATACAATTGACCAATCTGAATTACATTTGACGTCTTGTGAACTACAATTGACGGGCTATCCGGAAAAAGAGTCCATAGCCATAGCCTTTTACATTTTACATTTTCCGGATGGGCCTTCAATTATACCTTCTAAATTACAGTTGACGTTTGCAGAAATGCTGAATCTGAATTACATTTTCTGACATATAAGCTTTCTGAACTAAAATTAACTAATCTGAAATACAATTGACGTTTTCTGAACTACAATTGATGACTTCCAAAGTACAATTGACGTTTTCGGAAATACAATTGACTAACCTGAATTACAATCGACGCCTGCAATATAAGCTTTTTGAACTAAAATTGATTAAGGTGGGTTTGGTAGGTCTAGAAGTGAGGTTAGAATTATTGAATTTTCAATCCAAGTTAATTTAAATATTACAACTTTAAGAAACATTTACTCAGTGTTACACTGTAGCCTACTTAATACCGAATGAGGAGACATACTTGAGAAATTTTGGTAATGAGCAAAATCGCTTGAAAATATTTTAATATAACATAATAAATTATGGAAAGTATATGTCATCATACCTTCATGCCAGTGGTTTGCGATTTCTACCCTTTGAAGCTTATCTGCACTGTACATTTTAAATTAACTTGGATTGAAAATTCAATAATTCTAACCTCACTTCTAGACCTACCAAACCCACCTTAATCTGAAATGCAATTGACGTTTTCTGATCTATGACTTACAAATCACAATTGACGTTTTCTAAGATATAATTAACTGATCTGAATTACGATTGACGTGTTCTGAAATTGAAATTACTACACTGACTTAATATTGCCAAATCTGAATTATAATTGATAATCTCTGAAATACAAATTGATTTTTTCTGAATTACAATAATTAACGTTTTCTTAAATACAGCACCAAATTGCAACTAACTAATTTGACGCATAAATGACTAATCAGAATTACAATAATGTCTTTTGAAGTACAATTGTTGAAGCTTCCTTAACTGGAATAAATTGACGTTTACTGAAATACAAATTACTACAATGAATTACAATATTGACTAATCTGAAATATAAATGACCAATCAAAATTACAATTAATGTTTACTGAAGTACACTTGTTGAAGCTAAATTACAATTGACATTTTCTGAAATACATCTAAACTAATCGACACTTTCTGATATACAATTTGTCAATCTGAATTATAATTGATACTTTCGGAAATACAATTAGAAATGGTGTAGAGCTTGTTAATTAATTATTTGAAATTTGCATGATTGAAGAGACTAAACAAAATTAAAAAATAATTTTTGTTTGCAAAAAAACTCGGGGTAATTTTGTTAATAGAGCAAATTTCGAAACCATGGAAAAGTAAACACTCCGTAGTGGTTTGAAATTACTTGGATCCGCTGTTTTCCAATTAGCGCATTCCATTATATTCCTTTTCAATTCCGACAAAATACCCTATGCATATTGATCGAAGTTTATTACTCGAAACAGTTACATCGTTAAGGGAACAATTCGTCAAACATTTTTTGTTCACCAGGAAAATTTCAATTCTGTTCCACTTTTACAATGCAACATTTCTGTAATGAAATTTTTGCAACTCTTTGTTTTCGTCGGGTCGAAGTCGCGTTTAAAATAATTTAATATTGGAATACTGCGAATTTTTCGGGAGTATGTTCCGCAAATTCGCGAACAATTAATCGTGTACTTTTTCGATTCGTTTATCTTTCGGAATATTAAATTGTTGAACTGTTAAAAGAGCAGAGCGGCTTGAAAGTCTAAAATCTGATTACAATAGGACATTCATCGAAGTCCAGAAATACCTCTCTTTCATAAAAGTTCAATAAATAAACTAATCTTTTATTAATTGATTACGGTAATTAAAAATCGATTATGTTACAGATGGCAGCTTTATTAAAAATTCACGGACAATGGACGGACACGAACGGAAGGTTGATGATATCGTTGCGCTCATGAGGAGAAGGAATGCTGTGCGAAGATGTAACTGCAAGTGCAACTTCCTAGGCGAATCGCTGTAACGCACCTGCGATGTGATGCCTATTATAATAACAAGTGTATTACGCAGACATGGGCTGTGGACATAGCAGAATCAACATATACCCCAAGAAATGCAGAAGTAAAAACAGCGCTAAAAAGACTGGTAAGAATCTCTTTCTACTACCATGCTTTAATCTGCTCATTAAATATGATATATGGTGTTCATTTCGATACAAATTTTCATTATAACATCACCAAATTGGCCAATGGTAGCACAGTATTTTACCTGGTAACCATAGCATTATGAGTTCATTGTTGACACAAGACACTAAAAATAACGTCGGATATGACAAATGATGTTCATTTCGATACAGATTTTCATTACAGCATCACTAAATTGAACAATGGCAACACAACATTTCATTTAGTAAGCATGGCACCGTGAATAGCTGATTTTTGACAGCTGAGATAACAACCAATGTTATTAAAAACATAAATAATAACGGACGGATATGATAAATGATGTTCATTTCATTACAGATTTTCATTATAGCATCACTAAAGTGACTAATGGTAGCACGGGAATTTATTTGGTAACCTTGGCAACATGAATTGTTGATTGTTGACCGCTGAGATCATAACCCATGTCATTAAAAATACAAATAATGTCTGATATGTTTTGTTTTTATTTAAATTAGAATTGGTAGCAGACAAAATAGTGCATGTAACTCGTAAACAATCTCGCGACTTAAAAGCTGTCATCACAAGCTCGTTACATAATATATTATTACAAAACGCCTACATACGTCACATAAAGTGCTTGAAATTATTTAATAACGTTTATTAATGTCGAATTTTGATTTATTCGGTTGTGATTGTGAAATGAAAAGCTCATGAAACCTCCAACAGGATGTGTATACCGGAAATAGATATATGCGAACACGCACCTACTCACATTTTGATTTAATTTATTTTTACATAGGAAATAACGTCAATCGTATCAGAGTAATTGTGCTTTGTTTGTTTTGCTTAATGAAAATTCAAAATTACTTGTTTCGAAATACGTCGATGGCCGAAATTAGCCGTTATTAATGAGCCTAAGCTATTTAAACGAAATAAAAACGTTTTACGCCCAGACTCGACATAGCACGCTGTTCATTCATCAAGGTTCTATAAAAAGAATCGATTGAAATCAGAAACAAAAAAAGTTTGTTTTTATTACTCCTCAGAGTTGTCGTATTTTGTGGATCTATTTTCGCGTTAAAGAAACGCCGAAAATAATTTCAGTTGGCAAACATAGGGTAAATGCTTAATTTGTTTTTGCGGATGAGTTATGTAAATCGGAAAGCACTTAAAAAATGCTAAATTGTTTCATTTTTAGTATTCATAGACCCGCTCGGTTTTATTGCACGGTATTTTACTCAATGAACATGATGAACACGAAAGGATTTAATTAAGAGGTTCTTCGTTCTATATTTATGCCTGCACTGAACTAAATATTATTTTTACTTTTATTAAAGTTATATTTTAAGGTTGCGTGGGGTTATAATTATCACGAATTCTGTGGTTCACTAAAAAAATAAAAGTTTATCGAAATATCGGTAATGAAGCTTTCTACCTGTTTTTCACCGTAATTTATATGTCTGTTTAAATTGCTTTCATGGGTTATTTAAAACTTTTAGGAAGATAATTGCAGAAAATTTTTTTTTTTTAAACTTACTCCGAAAATCGATTGTAAAGAACGAAATTAATGGTTTAGATGCCGCATGAAGACATAAATGCGACATTGTGTCAAAAGTCAGTATATATATATATATAGTTTCATCTGCGCAATAAATGTCATTTTTATCATTTTCCGAAATTTGTTTTATTTCATTAATTTTTACAACTTTCTGATACAAATTTCAGGACTATTTTCACTTTTGCTGCTATAAAGACAAATTATATTTTAAAAAGTTAACCCTTACATAGTATTGACGTAACCCATACAACACAAGTTTGTCTACAGGATGTCTAGAGTATATCTTCCCCAGATGTTAAGATATCTATAGGACGACTAATGTCGGGCGGCGATATACTTTAGTCATCCACTTGACATACAGTTGTTACATCCAGGGTATATCCCGGTTGGACTTCTACTAGATATACATTATAACTATCCAGAAGATATCCGTATTTACAATTATTCGTTATCTTATAGATATATTTTGTATGTACATGTATTAGATATTATTCTTTTCTGTACAGTGAATATTCATTATCTTAAGGATTTCTAGGATTAAACAATGTATCAAATTAATTAATTTTATTTGTTTCAATAATAATTATCTTACATATACACATTTTACACATTATTTACACATTATACAAAAATTAATATTTAGACAATCTCATAATGTTTTATTAATTTTCTATTTTAAACACTGCGGCATTTTTCAGGAAATCTTTAATTGATTTTAATCCCTGGTTTTGATCACTTATGTCCTGGACTAAGTTCAAGGAACCCTAAAAATAAAATTTAAAAATGATTTCATTAATTTGTTAATTTTTATATAAAACAAAAATTTGGATAATTACCCTTACTTTTGTTTCATAATACATTGTTCATTAGTTGAGGCATGGTTCTTCCAATGAAATCGCCGAGATCATTTCCCCCAATTCTTGATATTTCAATTTTCTGAAAATAAAAATATATTTTAGTTTTTAATATACGTTGTTGGAATGTACTGATCGTTTTATCATCTACTAAGTAAATTTCTAGTACGTCATCCACGGACGAAATGTGCAGAACTAAATATTCAGAACAAGGAAAATATTTCTATTGCCACAGATATCTACCTACCTGCGTCAAGTTAGTGTACGAAAATTTGCCAGACAATGGTAACGACCCCACGAAAATTTAATTAATTTAATTTAATATTATAATAGTATATCATTATACAAGTTTTATAAGACGATCTATTGTGGCACGAATAAGTTTGGGGCACGACGAGCGAAGCGAGGAGTGCTCCAATGTCATGAGTGCGACAATACGTCTTATAAAACGAGTGTAATATACTATTTTTTCTACTTTGGTGCTCTTAGTTTCATGAAAATTTGAAAATTGTGCTTTCTAAATATTCTAGAGATATTTAGGATTAGGTACTGCTTGGGTTGGTATTTGTCATGTGTCATATGTCAACTAAAACTTCAAATTTAAAATCTCGAGTTTGATATTTTTGTGAATAAGTCATGGAAGAATTAAGCTATACACTTGGCTTGACCTTGACAGAAGCTCGGTAGAGATGCCCGACGCCGGCCAGCGTGCTATTACAGCAATACCAACGTAATAAGTATCAAAAAAAAAACAAAAGGCGTTTCACAAAAAGTTCCTTTGTGACACTACTTTCAGTTTCACAAAAACTCGCTTATGATACCAAAGTAGAAAAAATATTTTTAATGCACGCAAAATACAAATATCGTATATTTTAAAAATTTAATTCAAATGTTGTAGTCATATAATTTTTAACTTTTCATAGTATAAATACAAATATATTAATTTCGAACATATTTCAAAACATAGTTCGTGGATATAAAAATATGTGGATCCTGATGTCTGTTTCGGATATACACAGGAAATCTTTAAAAGATATCTTCTGGATATCGGGCGTCGTATATCTACTGGATGACTATTTTACGTCCTAGCTATACATACATAGCCTAGCCATGGATTAGACATCTAGTAGATATTGAGTGTGCTCAAATAAAAACGTAGCGTTGTGTCAAAATGTGATTGCATGATTTGTAGCACGTCTGAATCAGTTTTTTATTCACTGAAACATAGTGTTGGAAATAAAAAGAAGTTCCAAAATTTTTATTTCAGTCATGATTTAAGTGTAAAAGTTACGGACAAATCTGCTTCAAAGTCCTTTCGATCACGTTTTTACTTCAACACACCTCTCATCGTATGAAACTTCACTCAAAATGTTTTATTGAACCATGCTTTAACCCTTAAACAGCCGCGTGTGCTCTGTTTGAACCGCAAATCTCTATTTTTTATGATACGGTCGTTTGGGGTGACATATGACTCTTCTGTAATCTGTAGTTACTCTATTCTACGCTAAATAGCAAGAAAAAAATCAATATAAGGTATTTTGTTCTAACGGTTATAAATAAAAATTGTTTAGACCACGGTTTTTTGTTCCTCAATAATACTCTGAAATTCCGTAAAGAAAATAATGTAGAAGGGCCGTCCAAACACCGCTGTGCGCGCATTAATGTTAACAAAATGGCGCGTGTGCTTAAGGGTTAAATTTAAAAGTCAATTTTGGTAGACTGTGATTTTTAAATGCAATAAAAATTTGAAATAGTTATTTAACCAACAAGTGCGTTAATGAGAGCGATTAATAATCGAGACAGTTTAACGTGTGAGCGGAGCGAGCACGTTAATATTGTTGAGATTATTAATCGCCGATTAACGCAAAAGTTGGTTACAATATTTTTCCGTTCATCAAATCTTACGAAATTGAAGAAAATGTAATTTCTTTCCGTGACAAAAATTCCGATAGATATTCGAATCAAGCATGTCAAACATCTTAAATCAATATATATTCAAACCAACGGTGCCATGACTTACAAAAAGTGTCAAAAGTTTGACAATCCATCTGCACTTTTTATCAATTTTACCGGCTGTACGGTTGCTAACTTCTATATAAATAGTATTACTATAAACATAACGTAAGTAATTAATTAAATTTGTATTTCTCATTGGTATATTTTGCATTCATTTTGTCATCTTACATTTAAATAAATTGCCATTTCAATTTAATCGTATATTTTGTTGCCTAGATACCGAAATCATGCATTTATAAGAAATCATTCACTTATAGAGTCATAAATAAACGATTTCCTATTCATTAAATTGACCCGTAAATTAACGATCACCGGAAAAATATTATAATGACTGTCTTACAATTGCCAACTAAATTTCAAAATCATCCTAATTAACGTTTTCATTGAAGATCAGACACGAATTTATATAGATGAAAATTGTCCTCAATTCTAGCAATCTAGAAGTATATGACCGGGCAAATGATCAAAGGTTTAGATTTAGAAATTGTACCCCATTCATGCAAAATTGTTTCTTCTGACTACAGTCTGTTCAAATCTCTGGATAACGTTCGTCTTCAGTGATAAAATGGTCTGCTTATGTCTTCTTGTAGTGAGGAAGAAATTGTAAATTTGTATTAATAACTCACTTAACTGTATAATTTGATTCAATTGACCGGCAAAAGCAACGCAACAATTAGATAAATTTTAATGTTAAACTGTCGAGTTTTGAAAAAATCTAAAAGCGGGTTAATTTTTAAATGCAATTTCGCACTTTTTAACATTACATTCTTATATACTTACAGGGTGTTTTTTTCTCAACATTATTACGTCATTCCCGATTGTTTTACGTTACCTGTCATCATAATTTTGATAGCTAATTTAACTGTAAAATTGATGGTATAAAAACGTTTACTCCTTCTTACATAAGAAAACAATGTTGTAAATGAGCAAAATAAGTAAGCGTCAAATTCACTTAACAAGTGAACCAACTGAGTAGCGAAAAGTGAAGCTTAATTGTTACAGTTTAAAACTTTTCGCCCTCCTCGCGTAGAACCATCATCATTAAATATGAATGTTTTGGGATAACCGCGTTTGTGGAACCTTGTAATGTTTCCGGATTACATTTAAAAGTCCCCCGGTAAAAAAGAAAAAGCTTCGATAAAGTTACAAGAAACTCGGTTACTTAGCCTAACGATACGAATTGATTGATTATGCTTTTTATAAGTCGGCGTTCTGAAGAAAAGTGTCAACCGAGAATTTTTTTGTAAAATTAAAAATAACTTTTTTAATTTTCATCTCGTAAATAATTGAATTCAACAAACTTTCTCATTAGCGTTTATTGTTCAGTCCATTGCAGTTTCATATTCATTACCACACGCATACAGTAAAACTTGCATAATTATAACTTAAAAACATATCCAGCAATTGTGTTAGTTAAAAAGTAAATTTAGAAGCTAATTCAAGCTATAAAAAGATATAGGCAACCGTCGCATGAGAGTTTCGGTTGAAATAAACGATCTTGAAATATTAATAAATGATAGTTAACTGATCACGCAAAATGTAAAAAAAATAGAAGATGAATACTAAAATAGATTTCCAAAAAAAGTAAATTAATAACACGTCAAAATAAGTCGTTTGCACGACAAGAAATTTGTATACATAATTGGTGCAAATTAACTACATTTTTCTTCATTTTCATTAACTTTCAGACGACAATAATAAATTGCTAATTCAATAAAATTCCATTTTCTACGCCCATACCACAGAATATAGAAAACCTTACTTTATAGTCTTTGCCCATACTTTAATCGATTTATTAGACATTTACTACTTATACTTTAATGAGATTCATTACGATACAAATTTTTCACCATGATACAAATTTAAAGGGTGATCCAACTTCATTTTCCGAATTTTATTATTAAAAAACACACAAATTTAAGGAAATCTTCGGATTTTTTTTGATTTCATTAATTATGAAAAATAATGTCAATTAAATGGCCGTCTCTAGACCTTTTGCAACAGTCGATCTTTTCGAGGTAATTTTCGATGTCCATTTCATAAATGTGCAGCCGTATTTCAGCTATACTTTGGCGGATGTTGTTTTTTAATTGCTCCAATGTTTCGGGTTTGTTAGCGTAGATAACCCCCAAAAAAAAAATCCAACAGCGTCAAATCACATGATCTTGGCTGCCAGTTGACATCACCAAAACGTAAAAACAATGCGACGTGGGAACTTTTCTCGCAAAACACGCAACGTTGCATCCGATGTGTGACAAGTTTCTCCGTTTTGTTGAAACCAAACAGTCACTTTTTGGCCATGTAGTGGTGTATCGTGAATCACATGAAGATTTTCTTCGCCACATATGCTGCAGTTTTCCTTATTAACATACTTAGAAAGGCGGAAATGTGCCTCGTACAGAATTATTGTTTCTGTAGAACAAGAACAATTTTAACACGTCGAATGGTGGTTAAGCGATCCATTTTGTAAATGTATTGTTGTAAACTAACATTTGCTTATTGACAGCTGCTTGATTTACAGGGATGCCAACATAGGAAATTAAAATTGGATCACCTTTTATAAGCAACGGAAATACAACGTCACTGTAATATATCGGTCGGCCATGAGCATGGCGGATCAAAATTTATTAATTCATAAAATTAGTGCTTTTTACAAGTTATCAATAAAATGGGTGAAAATGTGCAATAAAATTGAGAGTCAAAAACAATTTATTACCCGTAAATTTTACTCCTAGTTTATGAATTGGAGGGACAAAAATAAGGTTCAAAGCTTTTAAGAAAATGTCTTAACTGTTTTCTGCGTTTTCTTCGTAATAAAGGTTTTCCTCGAACGTCAGAAAAACATGACATTGTGTCCTTTTATATACAATGTTAAACAGTCACTTTTTCTCCGCCGAAGAAGTCAACTTTGTCTGCCACCGGTTGCACAAGAAAGTTAACATCAATGTCAGCTAACATCGATGTTAACTTGACAATTGATAATTGGTTGATAGTAGTTTGCGCTATTTCAATAATTTCAGGCGGTGTACACCTTAATTGGGCCATAATAGCACTGGTTTTAATTACATGATAATTCGTCAACCACGTGCCAACTAGGATACCACGACTGGCATGATGCTCGTTATGGATTGTTTATTAATTTTCTTACTGAATTGTTTTTTAATTCCTGCGTTCGATGAAAAAAAAAAGTGCTGTTCTGAGAAAAAGTGTTTTTGTGTTCTTCATATGGAATTGTCCGACTCGCTTCGCTCGTTCCAACGTCTGTACTCCCCACACAAAATGGCATTTTTTCTCCTAATAACACAATATACTATTTCATAATATTTCCTTAGTTATAACTCATAATTTCATTACAAGTTTAATACATTTTCAAAATAAAGTGCTTGGTTTTTAATATTATAACTGGTCGTAGAAAAAATAGTGTTCGCAACTCAAATTTAATGGCCATTAAGACACTCGTATATATTACGACACTCACCTAATACGGCTAGTGTCTTAATAGCTATCATTAAATACTCATTGCATAATAAACCTACTATTTTACACGCCAGAATAATGCAGTGCACAACAGAAAAAGCTTCACAAAAGATATATCATTTATTTATTAGATGTTTGTGAAAACATGAAAAACCGGAAGGTTTAACTATGTAGCACATTTAACTAGAAAAGCTTCCCTGTTCAACTTTACGATCCCAATAAGTTTGATGCGGCACAATAAGGTTATTATTCAACCGGTTCTTTTTGTACGCGATATTGACCAACCTCTGCCGTGAAACCAACAGTATGAAAAGTTGTTTTCAAGTTGAGTAATATTCCGCGACGTCTCGCGTTCTTTTGTAAACCTGGGGTGCGAACGACAAATATTTGAAATAAGCCGCCGTTCAAACACATAAGTTACATTCGAGACGTTTGCCGAGCTTAAATTAGAATAAATTAAAGTTGTACGAGAAAAAGCAATTTTGATTTCTGGTTACATTCATTCGGGCCATGGCGAAGCGAGATTGCACGTTAGCCGAGTTTACATTTTGGGACGTGTCGTGGCTTATCTGGAAAGGACTAGATTTTTCTTATGTCTAGCACGTTCTTTTCCCGGCAAGAGCTGTTGGTGCTCCCGTTATGAAAGTTATATTTGATGTTATGTATCTGCGAAGACTGTAGAATAGGCCTTATTATTCAGTTGCTTAAAGTTTTGATCTTTAATAAATAATAACAGGTGCGGTGTGTTGTGGCTTGCCAATTGTTAATTGAGCGAAATTTCTGGCACATTTTTCGGTTGAACACTTATTTTATGAAGAAATATGTTACAATTTGTTGTACAGTGTTATCTTGCCAAATTGAAATTATTGGAAAATAAAACAGATTTACACTTGCCGTTCCTTTCTTTTAACATTGAACATATAATGTAAATATCCCTATGTTCAATTTAAAAAAGAATAAAGCCAATCAGTAGTGCATATCCCGGCAATCCTTGATAATACAAATGATTTGAAATTTATACCAATTTAGATATAAACAATTAGATAATAAATTAGTTAATAAAAATAACAATAGCTTCAGACAAGTCAGAGATTTATTTTCGTTACCATCTACAGTAATCCACTAAATCTCATTTATTTAAGAAATGCTGTGCAGAATTTTACAATAGTTTAGCGTATTTTTAAGAATGTGAAGGAGGGCAATTCGAAACTTTGTGATAATTTTCTTTTAAATAAGTCGTACTGTTCTAACGTCTTGCCATTACAATTTAGTACCACGTAGCCTAAAATAAGTTGACCTGAAAGCACGATTGGTTGCATAGATTGACTGTTTGACTTTATTTTTCTTTAATTGAACATAGCGATATTTACGTCGTACGTTCAATGTTAAAAAGCGACCCGGTATGTGAATAAGTAAGCCAAACTGCATCAAATAAATTGAAAAATGTATAATTTAAAAAAAAGAGAATGATATAGACATATATGTAGGTTGTAGTTCAACTCCTTCAATTATAGAAATTTCCTTATTTTTTATGTTTATTAAGATTTACGTTACGACAGTGTGATAACATCATTCCAGTTCTGCAAATATGAGTTTATTTCTCCAACCATTTTTTCGTAGTTTCTTTCCAACGCGACAAATTGGGCCATCTAAGTTTCCCATTTATTATTTATTACCTTCATAAATCTTTTTAAGCTCAGTTCTGATCTAAGATAAATATTTCAGCGGGAGTTCAAACTGCTCCATAAATGATTAATGAAGCAACACAATACACCTCGACATTTCGAAATTTTACAAACTCAAATATCAAAGGACGCGCAGTCAACCGAAAAGCTCCTGCAAAGTTAAGAGAGGAAGTACAAACAATTACATTTTTCTTATTTAAGCTTAAACGAGTTTTAAAGGTAATCTTCGCAAGTTGCAACGGTTAAATGCGATAAAACCGAAATAATAAAAGTAAGCCGCCCGTAAACTTCAGAATAAGAATTTTTGATGCGTGCGTCCACAAGGTATATTAGTTGGTTAAATTATATATTAACTTTCAAGAAATCGCTCGTTCGAACAAGAATGTAATAAAGTACAACAGTACAACAGAAATACAACAGAATTATCTGTTAAACTGGAAATTCAGTTGAATCGATGAAATAGTAACAGGTAATAATCGCTAATGTAACAAGAATACTTCATTAACGTCAGACATTTACAACAGGTGGTTGAAATGTTAACACAAATAGAGAAAATCAATCATTGGAAATTGATTTAATTGCATGCTGTTCGGTTCGGTGGTCATAATTATCCAGAATATGTTAATGCTTTCAACCAATGACGAGAAAAATTTGATAGTTAATATTTCTCCCTAAATCACATCAATGATTAATGAAAACGGCCTGTTAATATTGATGAGCGGGATATTATTAGACACAAATGCGTGACACTCTGTTAGGTTCACATCACCTGACACTATGACGATCTACAGTGGTACCACGGATAACGAACGTTCCTATTAAAGAAATTTGGTTTACGAACAATCCACGAACAATGCCTCGGTTTATAAACGCACAAACATACTAAACTATTGAATATTCCTTAAAAAAAATTAAAAGTTTCAAAATGTTCCGTTAATTTTGTTCCACACATGGGTGCAATTGGACTATAAATAGTATTGTAAATTTTGGGTTGAAACTTCTCCATTGCAGTAAGCCAAGTAATAAACCAAAATAAATGTCAAAATTTAACATAAATACGACCTGGAAACCGACTGTGCGATTATGTCAAAGACAGTTAGTAGATGAATTCTGCATAATTTCCAACTCGAGAATCATAATTTTTAATTTGTTATAAACAATTTTCAACAAAAAAATTGCGTTTTTTTTAGGTTTTTGCATATAAAATGGAAACTAATGAAGCAATATTAATGATGTCAATAGACGAATTATAGAGAAGTAAATTACGACGAGAATAAAAGGTCGAGTGGTCAGATCGGATAATTATAACCAGAGAAAATCCGGAAAATCCGGAAAACTCAATGTTTTCTTAAAAAATTCACAATTCCATCATTTTTTAATTTTAAGAACTGAAACTTTGCACAAAGGTAGCTATTTATATATACCTTATGTGTGCAAAACCCCGACTCTGTTGGACTATCAGTTTTTGCACAATCACCATTTCAACTTTTTTTTTGCGATATTTTGGCGGAGGGCTGGATGCTCCTGTGATTATCCGATTTAAATTTAAAAACAGAATTAGAAACTAGACGTGTACAGCAATAAAACGACTATTTTCGTTTTTCCATAAAATGCAGAAAAATAGCTGTAAAACGATCGTGAAAAGAAGTAAAAACGGTCGAGCACACAAAAGTGGTCGAGGGGTGGGGGTTGACCAGCCGCTGAGGGGGAGCGCATCCCGGTTCTATTCCTAAATGCACGTCAATGATTAAATGACTAGGTATTCCATAATAATTGAAAGGGTTAGAATAAAAAGGGTACAAGTAAAATTTACATTTTTTGAATATATTGGAGTTTGAAGTTATGTAACTACAAAACAGTTCAGACTTTTTTTTAATAAAATTTCATTTTATATTAGTTAATTAAAAGAGAATAGAATTTTAATTGTAAGTTTGTGTTTGATGCATTAAATAGGCACCTCACCTTTAACAAAACGTACTTATCCCATAATTTAAAAAAATGCATTTATACTTATTGTGTTATCACGAATTGATATAAAGCTTAAATACAAATTTTATTTTATTGAAATACTACGAGTAAATTAATAAGTATGTACAATACTAATACAGTAAATCCCCTCCATAGTGGACACTCAAGAGATTGGACAAAACTGTCCACTATAGAGGGGTGTCCGTATTCGAGGGGGTCCTAATTATTTTTTTCGAAAATTTACAAAACTACTACAAATTTTAAGCACTTTATTAAATATTATACGTAAACATGTATTATGTTTATACATATTAGAACACTTTTCTCCTCAAAATGTATTTCCAAATTTGATAATTAATACAGAGCAGGTTTGCCTTTACTTAAAATAAACGTTTTTAATGTGTGTCTAATTCACCACAAGTTACAACAGTATTTTTTTGAAAACATGATATAAATTCTCCAAAATGCTTATCAAGTGTCCACAATAGAGGGGGAAATTCCAAGTTTGGGAAGAGAAGTAGTGTCCAATGTCGGTAATAGAGGGGTGTCCACTATGAGGGGTTTTACTGTAACATTAATTGTATAACTTCACAGGCAATATTTTTTTTGGTATAAATTACAAAATAACATATGTCTCTTCGCGTAATGTGCAACTGGCCTTGCACTTGATACATGTAATCGTGGTTATGCTTTAATTTAATTTTACTGTCATTCAACAGAATAAACGATTTCATTTTTTTTTTCGATCACTTCTTCTACCGTATAATCTTTCGTGGAAAAGCGGCATTTGACTTCGATTATCGCGTTATTTCAGATAAGGCTTTACGAGAAGCTGCTAAAAACTTTTTTTGACTATCGATAAATAACCTACATTTTTCTGCTGTCCGTTAAGGGGCTAATCTTTTACTCGTTGTGTTTTAATTTAGTAATTATTAAAGCAGTATTAAATAAATTCCTTTCTAATAATAAAAGATTCTAAAACCAAGTGTTCACGGATGTCAACAGTATTTTTACGAAAAAGTAATAAAATTTTATGAAGTTCGCTGTTGTAAATTCCAGGCAAAAAAATTTAGCTGTCAAAAGACGGATGTAGGCATCTAAACAAAATATGCAAATATATACCTAAAGTTTGAAAAATATCGGGATCTCTGTCCAACTTTTAGAATTTTGCTCGTTCACGAATATTCCCCAAAAATCGGCAAAAACTTATAAACATTATGAAACTGGAACAATTAGCCTTTGATATTGGTTAGCGCTGGAATCGGAAAATATCGTAGCGATGGGCCAAAACATATTTTTGCAGTAGTTATTTTTGTGACAGTAATTATTGCAATATTTAGCTTTCAAAATAATTTTCGTTCAACTGATATGTATTTCTATGAAGCGCCGTTTGGGCCACGATGTAAAATTTATTTTTATACCTGGAAACTATTTTAATACAAAAGAGTCCGGAGAAATAAAAAAAGTTATTGTCCAAAATAAAATATTCTCCACAAATAAAATAGTCCGGAGAAATAAATTTTTCTCCAGAAATAAATTTTTCTCCAGAAAGAAAAGAGTACAACACGGGAAGAGATCAGTTCGACAAGTGACTCGTTGACGTTCGTTACTCGGCTCAAGTTTGGCGTTTAAACTTTTGATTGACTCGGTTTACTCAATATCACTTAACAAAGTTTAATATTACACTTACCCATATTTAGACGTGCCCATAATTAGGTAATTATTTGGTTTTCAACGGAAACGTGTTCACCAATTTTTGAGGTTACGTTAAATCTGTGGGTTAGAGATTAATGCCTGATTTATAGATTGGATAACGCATCCGTAAATTAAATTGATTTTTAATATACTTACTGTATTTTAAATTTTCGGCAATAAGATCACAAATTTGAACTGCAAATATTTGCTTATAATTTTTGCTACCAACGTAATCTACTAAAATGCGTTATAAAAAGAACAGCACGGGGAAGTCCGGGAATACATCGAGCCGAGTAACGAACGTCAACGAGTCACTTGTCGAACTGATCTCTTCCCGTGTTGTACTATTTTATTTCTGAAGAAAAATTTATTTCTGGAGAAAAATTTATTTCTGGAGAAAAATTTATTTCTGGAGAAAAATTTATTTCTCCGGACTATTTTATTTGTGAAGAATATTTTATTTTGGACAATAACTTTTTTATTTTCCCGGACTTTTTTGTATTAAAATAGTTTCCAGCTATAAAAATAAATTTTACATCGTGGCTCAAACGGTGCTTCATATATTTCGGCCTTTGCTGGTGAAAAATTCTTTGTCTATTGTGGCCATAAGGCTTGCTATAAATTTTAGTTGTTAGCCATATCTCTGTTCAGAGATGCTCTCTGTTTATGCGTAAATTTCCCAAAAAAACAAACACAGTTTCCACGTTCTTTAATTATTAACAAACACAGTTTCCACGTGCTTTAATTATTAATTGATTCTCATAATTTTTAGATAATTTTATACGTTACAGCAATCTTTCGGACATACTCAATAATTATGTTAATAATTCAGAATTGACGTTGTTAAAAGCATAAATTGCATTTGAGATTACAAAATAATTAATATCTTTTAATTGATAAAAAGTTACGCACTGACAACTGAGGGAATTCTTAGAGAACATGTTTCCCAATAGAATGACAAAAAAATATTTTTTTTAAGATTAGAAGGGTAAAGAACGTGGAAGAACATGTAAATCTAACTTCGAAACTATTAATAATACAAATTTTTCTTTTGTCTACACTTCAGCCAAATAGATTCTTATAACATATTCCACGCTTCTTTATCTTTCATTTATTGCCAAAAAGCCAAATTTTAGGTTTAAATATGTTATCGTTCTGAGGTAAGACTCGTCCTTAAGTTGAAAGTAAACGATATTGGAAGTAACTTAAGAAATTACTTGTAAAATTAGCTATGCAGATATTCTCGTTCTGAAAATCAGATTGAGAATGAGAAATTTTTGGAATCTTTAAAAGTTCAATTTGACAAAACGTTTCCATCTGTTTTTACATTTTTAGGAGGGTCACTTGCCTCTCGTGTACCTGCATTCGAATTTTCTCGTGAGAATCGTTTTAATTGAGAAGTTTTTACAAAAACGTCACTGGTCTAAATTTGGAGAAATTGAGATTATAATACTACTTTAGAATAAAACTTTGCATCTATCCAAGTGAACAACAATTAATTGAAGGCAAAAACGTCACATATGCGAAGTTATAGGAATTTATAAAACCAAAGCTTCCCTGTTTCCAGTAAATTTATACTTTCTGAGGAATAACAATTTTGGACTTGTTAGGTTTTTGCAAAAAAAAAAACCCAATTATTAAGAAATAGCTTACATGCCTTAGTCCGACAGACTTAGGCGTTAATACTTTTCGCCGTAATTACGCTCGAAGAACATAATGTATGTGTTGGATGGCATTTTATAGCTTGATAAATGCATGACAAATACTGTAAAAATTAGTGCACCATTTGGTGTGTTTATACAAAAACTCGTTTATACTTAAAAATGTATTTACGAAAGAATGCAACAGTATTGTCAAAAAGGTTTTCAAAGGCTGTAAACTCATTTTCATTGTTAGAGAACGACCCCTGTTGTCAACGCACTTACCGTAATAACGTTTGAAATGATGATAATAAAAAAGTTTTAGGTGTTGCCTGTATTTAGGCGTACGCTAAATTATTTTAGAGAACCCGAAAGACGGCAAATACTGGAAAAGATAAGCACCCTTAACTCATACTGAAATTCTTGCTGTATTGCAAGTCCACCGAATGTAGTCAAAATTTGAAATTCGAACGGAATGGGGGGAAATTAATTTAAGCGGACAATAAGTCGTTACTTCGGGAGTAGCGTACGTGCTATTCAAATAAGAGTAAGTTGCTTGTATGATCGTCCGAAAAAATATTCCTGCTTCTCGAATTACGGCGTTTTATTCAGTTCAGGTGACGTACATGTACATGTGCTTGTAAAGTTTCATAAATAACTGTTATATCAAAATACTTTGCCGGTAATTGATTCCGGAAATTTCCCGTCGCATATTTCCCCAGCAGTTTAGAATTAGTTTTTACTGATTATCGACCAGTTTAAGAGCGTAATTTTCCGCAATGACTCGGATCGTGACCCCATCGAAATATCCAGGCTTGTTACAGAGTTCGTTGAACATTCCTTCCTTTCCAGTTAAATTAAAATGAAGATCTTTACGATTCCTTTTACTGTCGGAGTAGATATCGAAGGAATTCTTTTATATCTTTACCGTGTCCAACAGAAATAAATATGTACGAGGGTCAATTTTTATATAAGTATTAAAGTCATTCAAAGAAATATATTGTTTTACACTTCGTTCAGTGTTTCTCCAACTGTTGCCTTCTTTCGAGAAAAAATCTTCTTCTCCGGCAGTCTTAAAACATCTCATTTTTATTACCATTTTGGAAGATAAACTGGTTGTTTTTGTAGCTAAGAAAAATAGTATATTGTCGCATTAAGATTACAAGTGTCACTTATGTTTGCGAGGCGGAGCGTTAGCGAAGAGGAGCAAATACAAAATTGCGAGTCAAAGAAAGTAACTTTTAATCCGAATGAAACATGCTATTTTTTCTTTAGCCAACAATTAAATAGCGCAAGGTACAATATATACAAATATAAAATAATGATAAGCAGAGTGATATCCAAGTAGTCGTGACTTTATTTAGTTGTCATGGTTTTTTGGGAAAAAATGTCTGCTAACTACAATGATCTACCATGAATGTGAGTATTTTGTGTGAGTAAAGATGAATTATGAAGAAGCAGACGTACTTCCAGATGTGTCAGTAGCTTTGTACGTTTAGCTTTGATTATTAATAAAATTTTCAAACCAAAATGAAAGACAAATAATCTAAGTAAGTTATAAAATATTGTCTTTCATTTTTGGTTTGAAAATTTTATTTGTAATTAAAGTTAAACGTACAACTGCTGCCACATCTAGAGGTTAGTTTAATTCTTGAGAATTCACCTTTACTCCCACAAAATATACACACTCGTGCGGAATCTTTAAAGTTCTCATAAATGCTTTTTTTTCAAAAACAATGACATTTAACTAAATAAAGTCACGACTACTTGAATATCACTCTGCTTATCAGTACTTTAGAGTTTGTGTATTTTAGACTTTGGCGTGTATTGTTAACTAGAGCAAAAGTACCATGTTTCATTCGGATTAAAAGTTACTTTTTGTTTGACTCGCATTTTGCTCACTAAAAAATGACACTTTTAATCCTAATAAAACAATATACTATTTCGTTTACAAGTATTCACTACAGAACTTTTCATTTTGTTGGTCCCTATTGAACTACAGTCATCGTCACATTGTAATTGTAGATTGTGGGTAGATTACATCAAAATACTTCAGAAATCAAACTGTCAATGAATACATGAAAAATAAAATACGATGCGGTATGTCAAAATGCACTTACTTTCATAATGGAAAGTTAAGATACTGATACTGCGTTATTTTATTTTTATGGGAACGGTCGATAATGTACACCATCTGCTTCTTTTCATAATTTAGTAGGAAACCATTAACAGGGAGGATATTTTAGGCTTGCAAAAATGTGCATTATAATTACCAGTTCAGAATTTGTGGGTTTCATTTATATAACTCAATATAGCATTTGACTTCGGCTCAGAAACAGGTCCACTTTGACCGATTTTTTTCTTAAATTTCTTATAACCATTATTTGAAATCAGAAACATTTCGACAGGCGGAGTTAATTATTTATAATAATAATTATTTATAACTAATTTATACCGATAATTCATTTTTAGTTACGATGATATTTAATAAAGTGATTTTTGGGATTTAGTGAATAAACAATTATATTATTTATCAGAAAACAAAAAAATTTGTAAATTTTGTAATTTTGAGCACGGTGGTTATAGGTACAGGGTGGTCCATTATATAGCATTTTTGAGATAAAACCTTTTTTCAGTAATCGAAAAATTCTGCAAATTAGAAGTAATATTTTTTTGTTTTTTTACGGGGATTATTATTATTATTTTACAAATTTTTGAAATTTTTATTTTAACAGCGTATTAATAATAATTAGCAACCCTTAAAACCCCTACAATAATTTTTTTCATCGAAAATCAGACTTCATATGAGTCTCTCAGAAGAAGAATGACCCAACTGCAAATTTGCTTTATTTGAATTAGGTCGCATATCATGTTCTACATTCGCTCCTCTTTCAATTTCTAGTGACCCAACTGAGATTCCTTTGTTTACTACGAAATGGGACACGTTTGAAAGTTGGACCAAACTATCTTATTGCCTTGATACGAATTCTTATTTCTCTTATATTTCAAAGTTCGTCTTTTTTTACTTGGGCCACTCTGCTTCTGAGCGCCTCATATAAATGTACGGTAAATGAGATATTTTCCACTACGCCATCTAAGCCTTACTGTGCCGTCTCATCCAAAGTTGCATTCCACAGTATCGTGTCCAATAAAACATTAATATTGTTGGTTAAAGATTACTTAACGGCACCACCAATACTAATTTTATTTATAGATTAGTTTCATAATAGTACATATAAATACAGTGCAAAAATTAAAATGCATTACTTACCTGAATTGTACTTGCAAACTAATCACAATAAACACAGAATACTATTGAGCTCTCAGTCAATGCGGCGAAATGGTAAAAATGTTGATATACATTTTGGCGGCTTAGAAAAAGCTACACTAAGGGCAAGTTGTTCAAAGACAGCTTAAGCCGGGTTTTAATTAAACTCGGTTTACTGAAGAAACTAGTGTTGTAGTAAACCGAGTTTAACTAAAACCCAGCTTAAGCTGTCTTTGAACAACCGGCATTAAGGGTTGTAGTGTTGTAGTTGTAGTACTAGTTTCTTCAGTAAACCGAGTTTAACTAAAACCCGGCTTAAGCTGTCTTTGAACAACCGGCCCTAAGATGTCATAACACAGACTTTTAGAATTTTTGTAAAACTCACAACCTTCTTTTTAATACCTGTCAACACGCTAGTGTTTTTATTCATTTAGAAATTTTCATGCGTACATTTATGTGACAAAGAAACCTCCAATATGTCGATTACGTGAACCGTTGTCTGACATTTTGCGTGCTCGATGGACTAAACATTAACAGCTCGTTAATAATCAAACTAAATGGAACATCAACTGTCTTATTGAGATCGACATTTCAATCAGTTCTCGATTACAAAGACTCAGTACTTTCCGCTGATCTATTTCTTTATTTTTTTTATTTTACAAAGATTTGTCGTTTGTGCGACACATTCCTTAACCATTTCTAAAATACGACAACACTTCTGAAGTAAAAACTTTGACCAGATTGTAAAAGTTTCCTTCCTTACTGTTGTTTTTAACGAGAATTTTGAAAAGTTTGCAAGTTTAATAATTTTGGTGATTTCATCCAGCCTGATTTCGTCTTTGACAAATAAAATAATAATTACTTTTGCTTTCCCACGAGTTTCCATTGTGCGTTTATTTATAAATATTTGATGCTGAAGAGCCCACGCGGACAACCCTTTTTAACGCCAGGCCATATTTTAAACCACTCGCTTATCCTTCCATCCTTCACTTTAGCGCTTAAGCACAAAATAAAAAAAGTGTTTTATGCGCACGAAACGGTAATCACACTGTACCTAATTTAAATCATACTCGATTATGTTGGTCAACGAAGTGGTCCCCTAATAAAAATTTTATTTCAATTAAATTTTCTTGTATGTTCGAATTTTGTTTTAAATATTTGATATTAAAATTAAGTATTGTAACATAATGATAATTATGAACTGTGATTCTCTTACACTCAATAAAATAACACATAAGAATTTATTAAGAATGCGTGTTTTACTTTAAGAATGGATAAACATTTTGTTTTAAGGGGGCCACTTGAGAAGCAAGATTCACAAGATGGCGCCACCGTAGTAAAAATATAAATTTTGTAAAAGCTCTTTTCATTAACAAGCTTTTTTATATAAAAAACTAGTGGTGGATATAAAAGATAAAAAATGATCTAGGTATAGACATAAATTTGGCATGGATAAACTTGAAAAAAGTATTTATTCAAAAATGTCACAGTTTCCGATGCTTTTTGACTTAAATACTGACAAATGCGATTAGATAATGTACGAGTATACTTATGATTAATGCTTCCAGGGTGTGATCAGCAAGATTTTCTTTACTTTTAACAAAAAATTCAAATATTATTGAAAGTTTGACCTTTTTTGAATAAATACTTTTCTCAACTTTTTCCATGGCAAATTTATGTCTATACCTAGATCACTTTTTTATCTTTTATATCCGCCACTAGTTTTTTATATAAAAAAGCATGTTAATGAAAAAAGCATTTTACAAAATTGACACCTTTTTCTACGGTGGCGCCATCTTGTGAATCTTGCTTCTCAAGTGGCCCCCTTAAGCATGATTATGCTTAGTTAATGTTAGCATGTATGTACAATATTAAATCAAATGTAAGAGTGTCAAAACTCAACACTGTTACGTTCCAATAATTAATTTTAAGGTGGTCAATACCAAATACTTAACACAAAATTTGACTTAGCACTACTCGCTAATATTTATTTAGTTACCAATAATAATTTATTTTGAACAAAGAAAATTCAATTTAAATCAAATTTTTATTAGCGTGTCACTTCGATTGATCAGCAGTTTATGTAATCATCAAAGGTTCCATTAAAAACTGATTTGATTTTGATTGAATTAAAATGCCACGATTACATGAAAAAAGCAATACAAATTGTTTAGTTTAAATTCAGCAATTCAATTTGTAGGAAGGATTAGAGAGATAAGAAAATTTTATATTTCTAGCAATATCCGATTGCAATTTTCCAAAAACGTAATAGTGCAAGTACTCAGTATCGAACAATAAAGTTGATCGTCGATTGTGAGACCTTTAAAGTGTATGACTTCATCAAAAGTTTTTAAACTCGAAGCATCGAACAAAAAACAACGTTGCGATTGTATTATTTTAGTGATCGTTACTTTGCGATGAAGTGTTTTCTTTTATTTTTAATCGCTACAAGTTAATTTAGAAGTTATTAGGGCAACGAAACAAGACAAACAAACGAGAAGAGTTCTGTTCTACTTTTGATCGATTCGTGGTCGGCTTGTGTCTCCCGAGAGTGGAGATACTGTTTCTTTACGAGATTGAACGAATAAGAGAACACAAAAATCGGATATAAAATCTTCTTTTTTATATTGAAAACGTATCGGCTAAAGGATATCGAAATGAGAAAATATTTGCGGACTAAAAAGGAAAAATAATCAAAGAGGGAAAAATTTAATCAGCTGCACAAACGCTCTCTTATTTTTTAATCTTTATTTTCAAACCAATATTCAATCTTTGAATTTTTTTTTGTCATAATCTGTGGAAAATTTTATTTTGAATTTATAAATTTAATTTTTTTAATCTTAGCTAATACTTACTAAATTTTTTTTATGAATTCTTAACAAAAGAAATGCATCATTTGTTGCAGATTCATTAGAAAAACCTGAATTAGAAGAAGAAAAGGTGGGAGATTATGAAACAGAAGCCAACGAGAAGCTCGAAGATTGCGATCAGACAAGAACTATAAAAGTTAAGCCTCTTGGAGGAGCACTTCTTGCCCAGGCGTAAGTTAATGTATTTTACAACTTTTTGGATCAATTTTATGTGTTCATCAAATATTCTTATTAACAAGAGTTTGTCTCCCGCCGATCCACACGTAATTTGATTTTTTTACTAAAACGATGAAAAAATTTATTTGATTATTTTTTAATGATTTCATTCACCAATCGTTTAGCAGTATTTGGGCACACGTGTTTAATTCTGTCCAATCACAACATTATTATAGTGAGAATTTTCTACTGTAGAAAATTCCCGCGAGCATAATTTCTAGTATTTTGTTTACATATGTAACTTGACAGCACATTTTCTAGTTTTGACATCTGTCGCCAGTTTGATTTTAGTTTATAATGAATTAAACTGTATTTTTATGCTGTATTTTTTATTTAAACGTTAAAAAATAATCTTCCGAATACCACTCGAGAGTGCGAATTAATTAGAAAATAATTCTCCAGTTATTTTTTCAAACTTGTTGCCATTTGGGAATAGCCACTCGAGCCCTACGGGCTCTCGTGTCTATTCCCTGGCAACAAGTTTTCGAAAATCTGTCGAATTATTTTCAATTTATTCTCACTCTCTTGTGATATTACTTATGAAAATATATTTGCAATTAAGAAAGTTGTCTCAATTATGGTCCATGGTCTATTTACATTCAGTTAATAAATTCTTCAACAAAGCTTCAATTCCACATCATCCCAAACTATAGGCGGTCAAACTTACCCGTTGGTATTGATTTCATAAAGAATGACGTCCAAAATAGCTATTTGTTGAGGAAAGTAAATTTTTGCCCTATTATTAAATAAATTATTTTTGTTAACTCTTTTTTTTTCGATTTTGCCCGACTACGGACCACATGAAATAACTTCTCATGATTATTTTTCTCCCTCTTTCTTCTCTTCCAGTACTCTTTCATTATTTCTCCATGTTGTTTTCTTGTTTCTTCCGCGCATTTTGCCCCAGTCTTCTTGCCACTTCTTGAAAATCCTTCAATCCTCTAATCTTCTTTTTGAATTCTTTTCTTCTCTCCATCTTTTTCCATCTATTTTCATTTCTTTCATGTCTTTTCTGACCTCCTTAATCAATGTCATCTGTATCTTAAGGTTGTCTTCGTCCGTCTTCCTTTATGCATTTTTTTAATGTGTCCGTAGAAAGTCACTCTTCTTCTCCTGATTGTGTTTGTTATTTTTTCTGTTTTCGTGTAGATCTCCTTGCTGCTTCTCAGTTTCCATTTTCCATCTTCGTATTTTGATCCCAGAATTTTCCGTATCCTTTATTTTTTTCTATTTCGTCTAACTGTCTGGCCGTGTTTAACGGAAGGCATTCTGAGACATAGAGGCTCTCTGGCTTAATGACTGTATTGCAGTGGCTTAGTTTTGCATTTATAGATATGGACTTCTTATTATATTATATTTTTCGTCAACTGGAATGCCAGTTCCATTTGTTTTGCTCTTGCTAGGACCGCTTATTTGTCAGTGGCATTTGGTTGAATTAATTCCTCCAGGTATTTGAACTTGTTAATCCCATTAATTTTCCTATACTTTGTTGTAATCTGCTTTGGTGCCACTTTTCTATAGATCTGTCTTTTTATATGATATTTGTAGTCCAACCTTTTCTGCTGTCTCTTTCAGTATATTTAATTGTCTTCTTGCGTCTTTCATGTTTTCAGCTAGTATGTTGTTAGATCGTCTGCAAAGGCCAGACAGTCAATTTCCAGGTTATCCTTCTTTCTTTTCATTTTTATTTTAGAAATGCATTCTCTTTATTAGTATAGTATTTATTTTTATAAAGCAAATAAATGAACTAAATTATTTTTAAACAATGTCTAAATAAAATAATTTTTATAATTTAAACAATAATTATTTAGTTTTTAAAATAACAACAAATATTTACCTAATACAATTTATTTATATGTGGATTATTATTTAAAAAAAAATAAGTTCCGCAAATAAGAATCGAACCGAGAACAAGCGGGAAACAGAACCCCGTATATTAGCTTAAGCGCTATATCATCCAATTATACGCAAATTTTCGGTTTAAAAATAACAGTAAAGTTTTCAAACACGTTTTTTTCGAAAATGCTTAAGCGTTGCGTCGTACTACTTTACCAGGAGTAAATGGGAGGATAGAACTATATTTGGTGGTATGAATAAAAGAGAGCAAAACCTTTTACTCGCATAACTCAGAGCATATACTACCACGTTCTATGAATAAAAACGTAAGTAAAACCTTTTGCTCACGACCGTGCTCTGAGTATGAGTCTGAACAAGAGCTTTCGCTCACTATGAAGCATATCATCCGGTCGATAAAGCAGAGGTTTTGTTTATGATTTTGAGCAAATGCTCTGCAACTTGTGCATCTGGTAAGCACTAGATTCACCGCGCTCTTGGCTAATCTTATGATGGCAGAAATTGTTAATGTACATGCAGAGAAGCATTATAAAATACGATGATTATAAAAAAAACTTTACCGATTTGAGGAAAGAAATTTGAGATGGGTTGTAACTCACTCTTTGGGTGAAAATAATGAAAGTAGAGATGCTCTCTCGTCCCATCAGAAAATGAAATGGGGAAAAATTAGAGATTCATCAGTCTACTGTATCAAAACCTGTTACATTGAAATGAACAATTTTGACTCTTTGAAAGTATTCCTGGTCTTTTTTGCAACTGAAAAACTATTAATAGATTCATCCCTTTCGCATTATCAAACGACATATTTTTAGTGTAGGTAAAATATGAACGACTGTGAAAATCATTTCCGATGAAATAAAACGAGTGTTCACAAAATGTAACACTACTCAAAACAGTAAAAGAGAGGTAGTAAAATCGTCGTGGAAAGAACGCACGCATCCGTTCGAGCCGGCCTCTGTATTTAATTCGGACATTCTAGAATTTCTCAATCCATGTGAGCAAATGATTGTGAGTAAAAGCATAGGAGCAGAACCTTATACTTCCACCTATTACTATGAGCATATGCTTTGAGGTTTTGCTCAGACTCATGTAGCATCTGCTCTTTTTTATTCATACCGCCCAATATACCACAGACTCATGAAAATCTGAGACGACCAACCTTGGTGTTCTCTTTGTGAGACGATATTTAAATTATCTTTTGCCGTCGACTTATTAAAAATCAGTGATTTGTAAGATTATTTTGTACTTCAAGAAAAATGATTAATTATATTACTGATTATAAATTATTTTCAGGGAAATATCTTCTAGTCAACAGAACTTTTTCAGAATGCTCGATGAGAAAATTGAAAGTGTGAGTAGAGCTCATTTAAAATTTGTTTTCTTTTAACCAGCTAAGCTCAATCATTAGTTGATATTTAATGAAGCACTTTTTACAGTTTGTTTTCAAAAGCATTACGCACTGACAGCTTTTAACCTCGTCCGCATTCAACTTTACTTTTTGACGGAATTATTAATAGAAAAATAATAACTAATTGCTTTTAATCTGCAATCAATTTGAATGACTATTCAGATTGTTTATGTGTTAAATTAGAATATTCCGCCTGGAAATAATCCAAAGCTGAATTCACATTTTCGTGTTCTAATTTAATTCCTGTTTGAAAGCAGGAAATGCATTAATGGCCATGACAAGCGTTAATTTATTTATCTCAACGAAATCACAGGCTGTCTGTTAATTGTTTTTATTATTGTAATATCGTTGCAATAGAATTCTGTACTATATTCCTCAGGGTCCCGATTACGATTCCGCCAGCGAGATGGAACGAGCCGTCGAGGCCTCCCGCTTGTGTTCGCTGCTGCGAGATTGGGAAACGGCGAGCTCTGGATCACGTTCCCTCCCGGCGACGCCGAAACGCGGACATCTGCCCGCTGAAAGGGTACGGCATGCAAATGGAATTCGATCGGCCGAACCTTTACGAGTCGCAGAAAGCATGCATCCCATACATTCGCAAATATCGCAAAGTGTTATTCACCAGTCGTACGGCGTCACACAGGTCCCTTACCGCCAGGCGAATTACAATCCCGTGTACCAAGGGACGCCTCCTCCCCATCAAGCGCATCCAGCAGTTGCGTACTCATCGGCGATGCAATATCAGGTGATGAGTCCTATGTACACCAATCAAGCGATGTACCCTGCTGTACAAAAGCAATATCTCAGCTATAACCAACACGGAGTTCCCGTCAAAAGTTCTTATTCGAATAGTTCACCTAAACACATTCCATACGATCAAGCACAGACTGTCGCGCGAAGCCCCAACCATAAACTTTACGGGTCCGTTCCGGGTTACAGCAACGGAGAATTGATATTGCAGCAGCAGATTTACAATCAGCAGTTGCAGTACCAACAGACCAGAGAATATCAACAGTATAAGCAGAATCGGGAGCAGTTACTGTTGCAGCAGCAAGGATTTCCATCGAGGAGCTACCAGAGCAGTGTGCACATACCGATCGTTACGCACGCGCCGCAAAGTGAAGTTAGCCCTTTACATAGAAAACAGTATGAAATGACGTGATTTTAAAGCACTACATACTTTTCAATTATGTAAGGAAATAACTGTGTTAGAAAGAATACATTAACTAGATTATAAATGTGCAGTAAATTAGATCAATATTTAATATAATATACGTTAGCTGGAGTACAAAACGTTTTGCTGACGCTGTAACTCTCTAAAGTGGCGTTCAGTTTTTCATTATACAGGTTGGTCCATCGTACAGCTTTTTTGAGATAAAACCTATTAGTTCCGGAAGTCAAAAAATTCTGAAAATTGCAAGCAATATTCTTCAATTGACAAACTACAAAATCGTGGAATGTTCCTTTTTAAATTAAATCAGTGTAAAAACTAACTTTGATAGCGATTTATTGTCAAACTGTTAAAGCTATCGGGAATTTGTTATCGCAAGCTCACCCACGTTACAAGGCAGATTTTAATAACAGGAAAATTTTTATAGTAACTGAATAAATCGTATTCTAACATCGTCTATTATACAAGGTGTTCCGTTTTGTATCCATGAAAATTAAATGTGCGATAGAACTTTAAATTTTGAAATAAAAAGTTCGTATAAACATATATCGAAAAATGCTTTTTAGGGGAATTACGCCCCTTTAAAGGAATCCTTTATAAAATCGGTTTTTAGTTTGGTACGTAACAAAAACATTAAATGTTAATGTTATTTTTTAGCTGACAGACTAAAAATGTGAATTATACTTAAATTTCGGAAAGAAAATACACTTTAATTAAGTTATTAAAAGTAAAATTATAACTTTAATAAGTACCTACTTTAACAAATTTATTAGAATTAATTTAATTTAAAAAAGGTGTTCAAAGTGTGGACGATTTTGGTTAATGCATAGTTAACAAATATTCTGGTGTAATAATTCCGTGGAGCATTTAAAATCTTCTGTATTAAGCTCCTCGCGAGTATTAACAGGTGTAACATACACGAAGTCTTAATGTGGCTGCAAATAAAAACATTCATTGGGGAGCGAGGCGGCCAGACTACAGGACCACCCCTCCCGATCGAGCATTCTCCAAAACGCTAAAAAAAATTGCACATGCAACCTGTATCGCGTACCAAACTAAAAACCGATTTTATAAGAATTCCTTGAAAGGGGCGTAACTTCTTTAGGGAGAATTTTTCGATATTTGTTCATATGAACTTTTTGTTCCAAAATTTTAAGTCATATGGCACACTTCATTTTCATTGATACAAAACGGAACACCTGTTATGACAGGAACCTTAAATGACACCCTCGTAAAAATTATGGTTAGACTTATGAAGGTGATTTAAAAGCGTCTGCAATAAAAACAGTGGCAGAAGGACATCTACGTCATATACACACAATACAAAAATACGCCTTAAGTAATTTTGAGATACGAGGTTTTGACTCCGCATCGACGATATGTTACTTAAGGTGATTATAAAACTAATAGATCATAAAATTATCTACAATTTTTATTTCATACATTTTTCCCGTTCTCGATATACAGCTTGGACAGTGGTACGCGACAACTGTATATGGAGTACGCTATGTAAACTGCGGAGCCAGGTATATAGTTTACTATACAAAAGTAATTATTGAATATACAGTGGTTGATCAAAAGTTATTATGCATATTTTTTGTCCGTGTGTCTTGGCAATATTTATAGCACATTGTAAACTGTGATCATATTACTCGCAGGAAAGTTGAACAGATTTTCCACTGTTAAGATTTCTCAGGTTCGTCGTCATCATCTTTTTCTGGTCGCCCAAATTAAATTTTCCGATTATCATCCTCGTTCTCCGTCACATTTGATTCTAAAACCTCGACTATTTCAGGGATAAATTCACTTTCTACATCGAAATCATTTGGTATTGATGGAGCGTTCTTGTGGCGCGAACACGAGATTATATGAGACTTTTCCGCCAGTCTTCAGAACATCAAAACAAAGGTTTATGCAAAAATACAGCTTTGTCACTTTCATTCCGAAGTTTACCCTTTATTGCACCTTATCTGCATATTATTTCTTCATTGAGCACAAGAAAAATATTTCATTGTGTTAACTCTTAAGTACTCGCACTATTCTTACGTACATAAGTACTGGCGTGGGGCCGCGCAGGTCCCAGTGCAGTTATGGTTAATTCCTATACCAAAAACATGATTCCTTTTACAGATTACCTTTAATATTTTTATTTAAAGTATTGTAGATAATTTAAAAACTTTAATTAAACGTCAATTCCGCATAAACCCGGATAAAATCAGTAAGCACAAAGAAGTTCTTATTCGCGGCATTTTATTTACAAAAAATGAAAATCACCGGATAATTTAGAAACCTTGCAATTAGTTAAAATTGAAGAAAACCACAGTTTCATCGAAGTGGTAGAAAATCCTATAATAGTGTAAAAAATATAAAATGGGAGAAATCAGTTACAAAAACAAAAAAAAAAAATGTTGGGGAAAACTGCTTTAGCGCGTCTAAAATTTACCCTCCTATTTTTTAATTACATAATTGAGATTGAGGGTCCGCTTAATGAACTATTCTTTGGTAATGAATTGGTTCTTGTAAATTAAATCATTCACTATGATTCAACCCTCAATTTTCGACTCGTGCTAAAGTTTGAAGGGGGGGCAACATTAGACACGCAGTGTATATTAATATTTTACAAAAAATGTCAACTTTTTGTTGGCAAAGTCCAGAAAATTTTAATTTTGCCAGGTCCCATAAAGTGCACGGCCGGAAATAATTAATTGCTGTACGATTCCGTGTGAAAAATTATCAAAGTTAGGTTAGTCAGTATCAAGTGAAGAGTCTAATCGATGAATACCTGAAATGACAAGTTCCTGAACCTTATGGTAAAAGTGTTATAAAATTTTTAAACGGCCGTGGAGTCTGCGCGGTTAACAATAAATCAATTTACTAAACCAAAATGTTTAAGTCCGGGTCTGAAGTGAAAAATACCTGCTTTGTACGATTTCTATTTGTGGTTACGGCTAGTAACTAGCGCCGACCTTTCAAGGGAATAGTTTTAAACACTTACTCATTGGAAATCGACGATTCTTTCAAAATTTAAAAATTCGACAAGATATTTTGAACGCAATGACTTAACAAAAAAATAGTAATTATTGTAAGTTTCGGTTTTATAATGTTCTGACGTTGGAATAATTACATTCGTCGTCGTCGCCAATATTTTATTGTACGGTAATGGTAGATTATTAACCGCGGGTCTGCAATTTTGTAGGTGGATTAAAAAGATACTTTTTCGCCAAAAAGCTATACGATGGACCACCCTATATGAGTATTGACAATATTGATTGCCTGAACACTGTTACCTAAACGGTCTTATGCAGCCACGGCGGCTGCTTGACTGAGCACGGACGTTGTAGCTGGCCATGTTTTACTGTTGCCACGGGCAAATAAAATAAATAGAAATGTCACCTTTTTTACAAAGGGAATGACCAGACGTGTTTTACATTTTATTCCGTATTTTATTTGTGTTTACATGTGAGTTATTATTTTTAATGTTTCAATGAGTTTGTAACATTTGACGGCCCAACGTGGGGCACAAGGAAAAGGGCTTTTCCACCGAACTTTCACCAACGACCCCGATGCCGCGATGCCGCGACGCCCTTCTGGAGGGGGATCAAATCCTAACATCAGGAACCTCCAGTGGCGCCCGCAACCGATGATCGCTACACGATTCAGCGGTAACAGCTGCAACAGGCGACTCCACTTCCCGGAGCTCCGACGCACAGCGTCGAACTACAAGGGGATCGTCAGCGACCGAACAGCGCCGCGAAGAGCTGCATTCCGCCGCCTTCCCCGCTTTCGGCATGACACGAAAGATGCCTGCGTACTAGACCCGCGTCACTCCATGGGACTATGGATGCCTGCAGCAAAGTATGAACAAGTAGCAAGCAACCACGCAACCGACCACCGCTGTACCGACCCGGTAACAGAGTGCAACTACGCACCACTGCAAGAACCATTATGTTGAGTAGAAACCGGAAATTACGAATATAGGTTGATTTTGCGATGTCGCCAGGTCGCCAAGACCCGCTTTGAGAAACTACGTTCTGACGTTTTGGTCAAACTGGAATTAGTACTCGAAAACAAACACGTGCAATCTTTCGGTGGGCATTTATCCAAATTGATAAAAGGCCTCGCAGAATTGCACAAAAACACTCTTGGACTACTGTCAGTACCTCCGCTATTTCCGATAGAAGTCGATTTGTCAAACAGTGCTTTGCAGTACAAATCGACAACTCCAGTGGTTCAAGATAATGATGAAGAGCATGAAATAGAAAATGGGGAAGTGCAAGAAGTGCCTGAACCGAATTTAATTTGTAACCTGGATGTTTTGGATGACGCCGAACCAGTTGAACTGAGTCATCGATGCCCGATTTCGGAACTATCCAATTAGAATCTGATTATAGTGTTATGGATAATCTTACTCTTTTGATGACCCTGCTTCCCGGAGTCCCAACGCACAGCGTCGAACTACAACGGGATCGTCAGCGACCGAACAGCGCCGCGAAGAGCCGCATTTCGCCGCCTTCCCCGCTTTCGGCATGACATGAAAGATGCCGGCGTACGAGACCCGCGTCACTTCGAGGAACCTGCAGCTAATAGCTAACCATAAACTATTTTCTTTATAATATAAATAATCCAAGGCAACAGCTACTTCCAACACCGTGCTCAGCCTTTAGGGAGGGGCGTGTTACCTAAACGGTCTTATGCAGCCACGGCGGCTGCTTGACTGAGCACGGACGTTGTAGCTGGCCATGTTTTACTGTTGCCACGGGCAAATAAAATAAATAGAAACGTCACCTTTTTTTACAAAGGGAATGACCAGACGTGTTTTACATTTTATTCCGTATTTTATTTGTGTTTACATGTGAGTTATTATTTAATGTTTCAATGAGTTTGTAACAACACAAATTAATAAAATCACCGACTTTGCATTTTCAGGTCAGCCTAGTAGAGTGCCCTGTCCTGACAAAGAAATAATCGCAAGCTCCGCTTTGGTTATGCAAGAAAAATTTGTTGTAATATTCAAGATTCTCAAATCGAGCTTTTTTCTGGTGCCAATTCCATTTACTTCTGACCTAGAAAAATTTATTCCCGCAACAAAAACTTTATAGCTTGATATCAATCTATTCATTTGGACTTTATGATACCTATTATCGATGAAATTGGAAGTGGTTTCTGTTACCAAATTTTTCTAAAAATAAGATAATAAATTGTAACTTTTTAAAATACGGCCTAAATAAATGACACAATTTCAGTTTGATAACTGATTTGGTGAAATTATTATTGAAACTTTCAAAACTTAAAAACATTAGTTACAAAATTTTATCAAAAAGTTATCTAGTTAAACTTTAGGGCCAACGCATAATTTTCGTTGGGTTACAAGATTGAGGTCAAATTTCGTTCAACTTCAGAACATTGAAGTCAAGTTAAACTTGAGTTGCACTGTGGTTAATTGTAAATAGGTCGCCTGTTAGAGAACAAAGGTTGTTTCCAGAAATAATTCTCTTTAATTGTTATGATAATAATAAGACGAATTTTATTGATTCAAAAACTGTTCCAAAAAATTAAAATTATTTTAACAAATTAAAAATCTCTTTAAATCAATTTTAATTCACTAAACAATATTACAATCAAATCACTGTCAATGTAACAAATCTAAATAAAAAAAGAATTGTAAACACAAAATCCCGTGATTTAGTTGATATCATACTATAATTATAAATATCAATGTTCTTAATGACTACGGCAGTTAGCAAACCGTTTTGTACAGTTTAATTAGATAGTTCACTTCTTTCATATGTGATAAAAGTATCCATAAATAGTAATAATGTTACCAATAGCTGTATTAATGTTTCATGTAAAAATTCTATCTGTAGTTACATAGTAAATAGTTCGTATTAATTTTTTACTTTGCGATTAATAACTGCATTGCTCTTTATTTATACTTTCCGATGTACACTTACGTGTCATATCAGTCGAGACGACCAAAAATCAAAACAGATTTATTTTTAAATACTTTCCTACAGGAACATCAGCAGTACATTTAAATAAAATCTTTGTTTACTTGCGAAATAAACTTGTCTGTTTATATTTTGTATTGCATTGTTTTATTTCTGCATTTTCCCATCTCCCATATACCTACGCAGTCGAGTAACGCAGCTTAAATTACGATAATAAGAAAATTTAGTAATTCAAAATAACAATATTACGAGCATCGATGCGTCGACTGTCGCCTTCAGCCTGATTGCTTTGCCCTCGCGATCCCGACTGATCGAAAAACTTTCAGACCAGGATGTGGAATCTTGTTTTCGCAACAAAATACTAATGGAAGAAACGAGCAGAAATAAAGTCTAAAAGCAACGGTAATTTTCATGCATAGTATAATAAATAAAGTGAATTTAATGTTATTCAAAAATGTGAAATCACAACTTTGTCACATAAGAGTTGAGTAATTTAGATGGAACTGGGGTACAAGTATCAGAATCGGCTTCGCCCACACCGCTTGGGAATAGTGGTTCATCAGTTGTGCAAGGATCTCGTGGGGGACAAGCAGGACTTGCTCTAACAATGATGGCTGTGATACACTCATAGACCCAACGTTGGGGTTGATCACCGTTGACAACGCTAGCAGTTCCGCCACAGTAACTTCGTAGCGGTCCATATTGTTCGCAATAATAATTCATCTACAAAGAGTTATGTTGATTTCAACGATCCTGCAAAATCACTTGATTGGTTCAGTAATTCTTACCTCAGCGTTTATAATGGAAACTCTATCTTTGGGATGAGTGCCAAGTCGTTTTCCTACAGTCAATTCAGGATGATCTTCAATGTTTATCACGGATCCGGTATAAACATTCACTTTTCGTTGGACAAGTCTTTCCTTGCAAACTTTCAAGTCGCAGTCCAAAAATACCACTCTAAATCAAAAAGGAAAAATCAAAATTGGTTTAAAACGATTTAAAACAAGAAATTACCTGTTGGGAGGAGTATCCAAACAGTCCAGATATTTAAAATCGACGACAGTGAAAGGAAAACCGGTTAAAACCCAACCGCGAATTAAGCATTCGTCGTCCAAAAGTTTTTTATTTATCACATCCACCAGCAAATTAGATTGGAAACATACTTCGTCCTTGAATGAGCGCAACTTCTTTCCCAATTCGGTTTCGGATATCCACGCTTGACAGAGGAGATATTCGAAGTCGACTGAAAACAAATTCATTCATGCGAAACTTGCTAAAAATTGCTTTATGTCGTCAGTTGAAACAGATAAAAGTGAACAGAGTACAGTCGAATTTAAAGCCACGAAACATGGTTTTCGTGTTGTTATCGTTGTGTGCCCGGAAGAAAATACATGTTTACTGGTGGTAAACTTTGCGGTTATAAAATGAAATCATATTTTCGAGACAAAGTGTGGAAAATTTTCTGATAAATGTTCGCAACAACAAAACCGCTCCAAACAAAAAAAAAAAACTAGCATATCTCGAAAGTTTATTCCAACATTTTTTAATGGAGATTGGGTTTAAAAATTACCCCTCCTCTACTCTATCTACTTAATCAACATATTGTCTTTTAAGCTTTAGGGCTACATCTGCTACCTTGGTTTTCAGCTTAATCCATATGTTTGTATTCCTGTCTTTAAATTTTACTCCAAGTCTTCCCACGGCGTGTTGCGTAACTCTGATTAGGTTCATATTCTTCTTTGTAATTGTCCAAGTTTGCGCTATATGTGTTAAAATTGGTAGAATGCATAAGTCAAAAACTGTTGCTTCGATGTGCAATTTGATAGTTTGATTTTTCAGTATATTGTTTAGTTTACCGAACGCTACCCAACCTAGTTTTTTTCTTCTTTTTATTTCCTCTGTTTCGGTATCTCCATTCATTATGATTTTTTGACCCAGATATATAGAGGGTGTTAAAAAAAGATTGTAAAATATTTAAATAAACAAAAAAGTCTTAATAAACATGGGTCCGCAAAGTAACAGTTTCGGAGATAAGAAAGTTTATTCTTTTTTGAAACATTTATTATTTATTATGTACAAACAAACAAAGGAAGCTTCTGGCAGAAACAAAAAACAAAGTTACAAAAGATGTTCGAAGTGCGCTCCTTCTACTTCCAAGCAGCCTCGAACTCTTTCTAAAACCCCCTCATTGGGTCGGATTTGTTGGCATTTTTAATTAATTCGTAGCTGTAGCTCCTCGAGATTATTTACAGGAGTACCATAGACCAATGTTTTCAAATATCCCCAAAGAAAGAAATCTAGAGGGTTTAAATCAGGCGATCTTGGAAGCTATAAAACAGGTCCGCCCCTTCCTACCCACCTACGTGGAAAAGTTTGATGTAAATGCTCTCTAACGACAATCGAAAAATGAGCTAGATCACAATCATGCTGGAACCACATTTGTTGCCTTTGGTCCAAATTAATGTCGCCCAAAAGATCACACGTTGTGCTCTGCAGAAAGTTTAGGTAAACAGCGCTTGTTAATCGGTGTGGTAAAACAACAGCACCTAGAAACATGTTGCCTGCAATATCCAAATGTTGAATGAAAAACGGGTCTGATGTCGAGATTCCATGAGAGCATGGAGATTTTCGTCGGCCCAAACATGCGTATTGTGAAAATTAACAACTCCATTTCGTGTGAACCCGGCCTCATCCGTAAATAGTTATTTACGTATCATGTGCGGAAACAAATGTTTTGGTAATGAGTGCCCGATTTGCAAACACGAGTGCGCGTAGCACACGAGTGAAGTGCAAATGGGCACGAATTCCCTTATATTGTTTACGCACAAGGTGTGTATGCTATTTTTTGCACGAATTTTTACCCCAAAATAAAATAAATAAATAAATTGAACCGGAAACAACTGTCACCTGTTAAATGTCATTCGAAATTTACAACTTTCAATTTATAATTTCTGCACTATTCCCCAATGTATTAAATTGAAAAGTGGTGTAAATTGCATTGTACACATTAAAGAATATAAATGAAACAATAATTTGCTTGCAAACGGTCTGATTGGCGAGTGATTTTTGTCACGTTTTCACGCACGAGTGTTTCAAAGTAGATGTTTCCGTGTCTCAGTTGCGTGCGCATTTCGCTTGTTTGGAAGCAGGGAGTGCAAAAAAGAATATTGGCAAGAATACGGGGGTTTTCAGCATCATTACGTAGAAACCAGCGACAAAAAAACCATACGTGCTTGATGATTAAGTGGATTTAATGCCTGCACTCGTTGTACATGGTACGGATAAAACAGCTGCTTGTGAATGATTCTCCAAACAAGAGGAGCACTAATTCCTAACTCGACTGATATTCTCTGCACTCTCGTCTCCGGATTATGCTCTATCCGTGCTAGAATTTCTTCTGCTGCTCTAGGAGTAGATACCAACCTTGATCTTCCGGATAAATGGCACTGTTTCTTCAATGAACTATTATCACACAATCTTTGGTGAATTCTTCCAAACATACGATGTGAAGAAATCTGGCGATTTGGATAAGCTTCAACATAAAGACGTCGCGCTTCGCTGGCAATTCCATTAGCACAACCATACATGAAATGCATGTCGACTAATTCTGCGTTTCTGTAAACAGCCGTAGCAAACGAAAACTTGTGCACTGACAATAACAGTCAAATTCTTAATGTTTATTTCACAAACGATCAGCCAACTATGATAAGAAACTGCAAGTTTTTGCAAAATAAAAAAGGAGGTAAAAAAATAATAACATTCCTTATCTTTGCAGACCCATGTTTATTAAGACTTTTTTGTTTATTTTGGTTCATACTACTACCTCTTTAAATATTTTACAATCTTTTTTTAACACCCTGTATATATTCTATCGTCCTTTCCAGTTATTTGTTTTCTATTGTTGTTATGATTTCTTCTTCGTACATTACTTCTGTCTTACTAGTATTTATTTTTAGTCTCACTTTTCCAGATTTTACTTTTAATTCTTGGAACATAATTGTAATTCCTGTTGATCATTTGCTCTCAAGACTATGTCGTCTATATAATCGTAGATTATGAAGGTGCCATGCATTTATGTTCACTCTTTTGTTGATACAATTTAATGTTTTAAATAATATCAAAGTGAAAAGTTTTGGTGATAGTGTTTTCTTGTTTAACCCCTCGAGGAGTTAGAATGATCGTTCTAATTTAACAGTGTTGGTTTGTTCTGCCTCATTTAGATAGTATATTGCCATAGCCTCATTAATGTATTAGGTTTATGCAGTGCTCTTTTTGTATAAAAAAGGTGGTGGAACGCTCAACAGGGCGATTTTATTTAGACCAACAGCTATTAAAAAAAAAAAAAAAATCGTCGAGAAAATGTGGTGGGACGCCGTTCCCAAGCGTTCCATGACAAAAAGAGCACTGGGTTTATATATATACTGTCAATTCTACGATTTTATAGGGTTTGTATTACTGCTCTATGTTTTGCCGTGCCAAACGTCTTTTCATAGTCTACAAATAGGTACTGAGTGCAAGGGAAAGCATTTTCATAGTTAACAGATGATGTAAATTTGAGTATCCTTTTCTGAATCCCGACTGTTCATATGGCTGGTATGCATCGAGTTTCTTTGTTAATCTGATTGTTATTAAGTTTCGTCACTTTTGGAAAATGTAATAGCAAACTGATGTATCTATAATTTTCCAGTTTTCGATTGTCCCGTTTTTGATGCAATAATGTTTTGGATTTATTCCAAGTTTTTGACATTTTTCTTTGTTTTAAGTACTAGCTCCATAATACATTTACGATTTCAATCGGTTTCTTTCCTTCTTTCCTTCAAGTATCATATCTGTAGTAATATCATCTTCTCCTTTGTTTCGTTTCTTTCGTTTTTCAGTTCCCTCATTATCTGTCAGTGATATTGCGTGACACTGTCCTTATTTTCGAAAACTACTACGTTGGAAATCACTTTCAAAATATCTGCTGCCTGTAGGAAACGTTCAAAAGAACCCTTGGTAAAATAAATGTTATTCTTTTTTTTAAAAAAAAGAAGGAAATCGTAAATACCTACCCACATTTTATTAGCTACTAAATATCCAGTAATAGACGAGTCAATTAAGCTCTTGACTTTAGAATTTTCAGAAACAAGTCGGATTTGGATAATTTTTTTTTTAAACTTCTTATAATACATTATTTGAAATCCAAATCATTGCCACAAACGGACTTAATTATTTATATTATTTAAACAATTATAATTAATTTATACGGATTTATACAAAATTTAGTGAAAACATATAAACAATAAGATTATTTATCAAAAAACAAGATATATTGTATAATTACATTTATTAACAATTTTGAGCGCGGTTATTACATCCCCACGTCGCGTATAAGATAACAAATATTTCTCATTTTACATGTAATTGTTTTTTATTTCCGAATTTTTTGTGCTGATTCAAGACATATTGAGCCAGCGTTTTCGAAAATTTTAACCCGTTAGGTGCATTTTGAAGGCGCATCGACACATCTGTTGCAAAATTGTTTGCTGTGTTCAAAATATTTATTAAATATTTATGCAATTTTTCAGAATTGTTCAAAACATATTTATTTTATTGTTCCGAAGTTTTAACAAGTTGTACTATTTTCTGTTTGAAAGCAAATTCTACTTTGAAATGACGCAAATTAATAAGTGTTTGTCGTTTGATATTTATCATTATCTACCTAATATATATTTGATATATTTTTTAATAATAATAATTTTTTTATAATTTAAAATTTTTGTGAAATGTTTCATTGATTATACCACTCATAGTGTTATTTTTCCCTATCCTAACGACCGCTTAATAAATGACAATTAGCACTGAAGAAAGATTAATAAGTGACAATCCCTCGTGCTGCTCCGCAAATATAGTGTGCCATATTGAGTAGAATGTGATTAATAAGTGATAATCCCGCATGCTGCTCCGCAAATCTAGTGTACCGTGCTGTCAACTGAAATGTCACAGTTACAAAAAATAGCGCGTTTCGATGATTGTTCGTTAAACAATATTGATAAAAAGATACAAACTCATAAATCGTGTATCACTGTAAAGTCTCACAAATATATTTGGGCCCAATTTACCGAATTTTGCGACTCTCGGAATTACATTTTGTCCGAAAAAGTATTAAATTGTTAATTCGTGATATAATCTGACGAATACAATTCGTGGAATCGTGATTATTGTTGTATTGTATATGACAATCTTTATTTTAACAACGTATTGATAATAATCATCGACCCTTAAAACCGCTACAATATTTTTTTTCCTTGAAAATCAGACTTCATACGTAAAACTTACAAAATATTCAAAATTTAAAAAAAAAATCAAAATTTTTAAATTAGAATTGAAAAAATAATTGCCGCCCGCTGAAGTGTTTCCGATTTCAAATATAATATAGGAAAATTTTAAAAACAATTCATTAAAGGCTCCACTGACTCAGCTATAAGACATTTTCAGTGTATGTATTTTTGAAGTTTAATATTACATTAAAATAGTAATCATTTTTAAAGTGGTTTTTAAATCAAAGATAAACAACGAAATTACTTACCATGCACGAGATTGAGACGTTGTGAAAGCAATTTCGCCTGGGTCTTCCGACCCGAACCTCGAGGTCCCACTATTAAAACGCGTGGTTTCACGGGCACTATATCTCCTTTTCGAATTTGAATTAATTTCGAACATTCACCGATTATATCCTTCATATTTCTTTGGCCCAAAAACACCTCCTTAATGTGAAAATATTATTTCTATTCAAAACGCAATTGTGACACTAACCATAAGACAATGCTTGAACGCGTCTCTTACTCCCATTATGGCACGTCGATATTCAGGCCATCCTTCATGCACGTGGCAATACAACAATTCGGTTAATGGGGGCATAAACGGAGGAATCAAATGCATTACATGAGTTGGTAAAATACCTAACTCCAACAGAGCTCGCGCTTCGTTCGCCGTTTTTATACAATCTTTAACAAAAGGGTCCATCATTGATGAATTGACAACAAATTATTTTACCAACTAAAATCCATCCTGTGGCGTAGGTATTCTCGGATCGTACTAACTGATTAATGCTTCTAGCAACTTGACTGGGTCGAAGATGACTTCGGGTTTTCTGCAAGAGTTAGTAGTTATTTGCCCCTAAATAATATTTAGGAAAAAATGTGCCAACAATTTTTGGTCCTTCCCAATTGAATTAATTTAGTTTTATTTTGTTAAAATCTAATTTTTCTAAATATTAGCCACAAAATGTTAAATTTACGTTGAAAAAAAAAAGATATACAAAGTTAAAGATATTGTTTTAAAAATCAATATACAAAAGGGCATTTGACAAACCTTATTGACGCATGATAGTATAAGATCTTCAGTAATGACGGCCTGTTCCGTAAATTGTGCAATGCGTCTAGCTATTTGTAAACAGTTAATTTTGGGGGATCCCAGTAATATGACTCTTGAAACATCCCTACTTTTGGCTGCATGATCCAAAAGTTGCTTCAGAAATAATACATGGTCTACAGGTTGTTGGATGATTAGTTCTCTGGTAAGCTCCTATATTAAACGTGATGCACACTTTCAAAAAATGTTTTATAACTCACACGAAATAATTCGTATATACGATGCTTTTCCAAATAGGGAATATGCCATGCAGGCATTTTTAATTGGCGTTTGATGGCGTCTCCCATGGTCAAATAATGTTACTTCCAAATGATTAAAATGTTTGTAAAATTAATGACAGTTGTCATTAGAAATTTAATTAATGCTATAGTAATGCTTACAAAGTCGGAAAAAAATAAATTGGAGTAAAAGGTACAGAATTATAACTTTGGAGATTCTCTATGTATACAATTTATTTAATTACAATAAATGGAAGTTCAATTATAAGAATATACTCTACTTTGATTAATTGCATCTTAAATACAAAAATTCAGTTAACTTTGTAATGAGCAATTACTAATTCTACCAAAATATAGCTGAGGGTGTTTTCGGTATTCAGTCATTTGATTACAATAAACTGTTCCACTTTTAACAAATATTTGGCAAAAGCATTTGTTCGATGGACAATGAGGTATTTACTATTTTCTTGGTGTGACGGTCGTTATTTAAGTAAATTTTATAACCAATTCTTTATTTTGTAATGACAGTCCCTGAATATCCCTGAATATAATAAGAGTAAATTAAAAAATTGTCAACAATTGAGGACCTTGGTGCAAAAAGGGGATAAGTCATTATTTTCCCAATATCGAGTTATGTATGCCATTTGAATGTATTGTAAATTAGGTGTCGTTTGATGTAAGAATGGGACAAGTTATAACGTCATAATGAAGTTAAAACTACTTTTGACTCATCCCATAACGCGTCTTTGATGTAAGAAGGCGATAAATCCAATTTTCATATTGTGACTTATGCCCTTTTTGCATCAAGGTTCTCAATTATATCGATATATACCAAGTGCACACAGCAGCCATTCTCAATTCTAATTTTGAATGGTTAAAATGAGTTTATAAGAAAGGTAGTGAATGAAAGGATGGGCTCAAGTAAAATCTTGTTCCTTTAAATAAATCAGTGCAGATGTTTATAAATTAAAACAATATCAGCCCTAACTTGAAAATGTAAAATGGCAATACTAAAATTAGTTTTAAAACTAATTGCAAAACAGACAAGCATGCTAAATTAAAGTATATTCTTCAATTAACTTATTGGTGGTTCTATGTAACATAAATAGCTTTTATAGCCACGTTAGACTAATTTTATGATTTCTACAGTATTTACAACTTAATTTCAATGTAACAAAGTTTCATTACATTGCTGAAGACCTAGACTTTTAAAAATATAACATTATCAAAAATAATGCCAATACTAGTTAACAACCATTGCGAGATTACTTTAAAATTGTTTGTTTAATGTACTAGTTCAGCAGAAAAAATATTTATTATGGAAAACACTTTTAGTTTGGCAAACAATGTTAACACCTTAACGGCGGGCACAGCGCTAGTGCGAAAAATTGGGCCAACCTCGTACGCCGGGAACAGCAGTAGTGCTTTTTCTGTTCCCATCGTTTTAAAACGGGTACAACACTAATGCTTTTCAACGATATTCAATAATAGTCAAATGATATGTATAAGTAGTGTCATCTCTCATTTAAATTCATTAGTTTTCGACAGAAAACTATAACCAACACACACATAAGAATTTTTTTATTTGCGCACCGATATCTTTCCGTATCGTTTAAATATAAAGTATTAGTGACCGATTGGAAAGTTTTTTATAACAAATTAGTTACTAAAATGTCATGTGAAATGAACTTGTAACGTTTTTGCATTTTTATGTTCCCACAAAAAAAATTCTTTTTGGGTTTAAAAAAAACCACTCGTCTTTAAATGTTTACCCTTGTAGTTTAAAGTGGTTTCTAAAAATTGTAGGATCCCGTAATCGTTGGTTGACACCTGACACGAACTGCCGTTCATATCTTTTTGAGTTTTAAATGCTTTGATGAAGTTTTTACGGTTATTGCAATATTTGCTTTTATCTAATTATATTTTTAACCTTGTGAAGTAGTGTAACCAAACAATTTGAAAATGTTTGGAACGTAATAGAAATGCATAATTCGAAACTGTTTATCAAAATACTGCTTTATTATGACTCTTATGGGGAAAACAAACACAATAATTCGGTAATCATTATAAACAAGCATCTGTTTTATGTAACAGTAGGGCCTAGGCTAACTGGACTAAATTTAACTATTTTTTTTTAAATTTTGATGACATGTGGTCAATATAATGCTTTTTTAAATTTATTACTTGATCATCTGGAGATTATTTGGAGTGGCTCATAAACTCGATATTTCGATTATGGAATTTTTAATGCACTTTCTTCGATTATTGATTTGTTTGATTAATTAATTGATTTATGTGTTAGATAAGCACATTTTTATGTAGGTATAAATTAAATTATCATCGTAAAGGACAATATAACAAGATTGACTAATTTAACTTTAATTACTTATTATTATTTCCGTGGTACGCGTTCACTTCGGATACATGCGAAAAGTCTGCATTTCATCTTCCACACTAGATAGCAATAATTATGTCAAAGTTGAGTGTTGCGTCTCTTGTAACCAGTACTGCTTGTAACCTACACATTATATCATCGAAGATTTACAATTACAAAGTTGTTGTAAATGATTTGTGCAAGTATTTATCTGAGAAATTTCTTAAGGGTTGTTTCTCACGAAGTTCTTGTACTTAACGCGATAAGAAATACATGCGAAAAGTCTGTGTACCATCTTTGACACTAGATAGCAATAATTAAGTGTTGTGAATGATTTGTGCAAGTATTCGTCTGCGAAATTTCTTAAGGGTTGCTTCTCACGAAGTTCTTGTACTTAACGCGATAAGAAATACATGCGAAAAGTCTGTGTTCCATCTTCGAAACTAGATAGCAATAATTAAGTGTTGTGAATGATTTGTGTAAGTATTCATATGCGAAATCTCTTAAGCGTTGTTTCTCACGAAGTTCTTTTACTATCATCCCTACCCTGATTACTGGTAGCAATCAGGGTAGGAAAACCTCAACGAGGAAGCCACAGAGTTCTCATCTCCACGTCAAACGCGACACATGAAGAAGAAAACGTTACAGTGTGAAAATGGAATTCGAAGACGAAAATTTATTTGAAACTTACAACGATGAGTTATCTGAAGAGGGAAGCGTTATCAACGAAAGTGATTATGAAGATTTCGAAGACGACGAAGATTCCGACTCCGACTCCGACATCGCAATGCCTAGAACCGGAGGTCGTCCTCGCGTTATGCGTATTTCTTCGTCCAGTGATTCTGATGTGGACCTAGACTTGGATTGGTCAGAGTCGGACCCGCGAAGAAATAATGAAAATTTTCTTGGGGACGCAGGAGTTAGAATTTTTCCCGAAAACTGTGAAAGTGTGAAGAGTGTTGTTTCATTGTTCCTATCTGATGAGTTTTTTGAAATGGTGACGAGGGAAACAAACAGATATTACCTACAGAATAAACAAAAATATAGGGAAGGAAAGAAATCGGCCAAATGGAAAGATGTCGACATCCAGGAAATGAAGATATTTTACGCGCTAACAATATTGATGGGGATATTAAATAAACCAACCATTGAAGAATATTGGTCTACCAGACCAATAATCCGAACATCAATGTTTTCAAAAGCAATGCCGAGGGATCGATTTAAACAAATTCTCCAATTTCTGCATTTCAACAATAACGATGAAATGCCCGTTAATAATACAGATCGATTAGTGAAAGTGCGGTGGTTAGTCGATTTTTTTACGGAAAAGTTTAATACTGTGTACGCGCCGAAGCAAAATTTAGCTTTAGATGAGGCCATGATTCCGTGGAAAGGCCGATTATTATTTAAGACTTATAATCCCAGTAAAATTGTTAAATATGGCATCCTCTGCAGAATGGTGTGCGAATCGGACACTGCGTATATCAGTAATTTTAATATTTATACGGGAACTGCAGGGCCACTTTTAAACACCGTTACGTCGCTTTTAAGCCCTTTTAGGGACTTGTGGCACCACGTGTATATGGACAACTTTTATAATTCTGTGAACTTGGCCGAAACATTATTATTAGATAAATTTAGAATATGCGGTACCATACGTGTAAATAGAGGGTTACCGGATATATTAAAAAAAGTTAAATTACAATATAAACAATCGACATATCGTCGAAAAGGTGAAGTGTTGGTGCAAATTTGGAAAGACAAAAAAAAGGGTGATGTTCGCATGATTTCTACAATACATAACAGACATTTTTCAACTACCACCAAACGAGACAGAAGCACCAATATGTTTGTCAAGAAACCAAACTGCGTCATCGAGTACAACAAGTACATGAAAGGGGTAGATCGTGCCGATCAGTATTTGGCTTTTTACTCAATCATGCGAAAAAGTATAAGTATATATAAGTATAAGATCTTCAGTAATGACGGCCTGTTCCGTAAATTGTGCAATGCGTCTAGCTATTTGTAAACAGTTAATTTTGGGGGATCCCAGTAATATGACTCTTGAAACATCCCTACTTTTGGCTGCATGATCCAAAAGTTGCTTCAGAAATAATACATGGTCTACAGGTTGTTGGATGATTAGTTCTCTGGTAAGCTCCTATATTAAACGTGATGCACACTTTCAAAAAATGTTTTATAACTCACACGAAATAATTCGTATATACGATGCTTTTCCAAATAGGGAATATGCCATGCAGGCATTTTTAATTGGCGTTTGATGGCGTCTCCCATGGTCAAATAATGTTACTTCCAAATGATTAAAATGTTTGTAAAATTAATGACAGTTGTCATTAGAAATTTAATTAATGCTATAGTAATGCTTACAAAGTCGGAAAAAAATAAATTGGAGTAAAAGGTACAGAATTATAACTTTGGAGATTCTCTATGTATACAATTTATTTAATTACAATAAATGGAAGTTCAATTATAAGAATATACTCTACTTTGATTAATTGCATCTTAAATACAAAAATTCAGTTAACTTTGTAATGAGCAATTACTAATTCTACCAAAATATAGCTGAGGGTGTTTTCGGTATTCAGTCATTTGATTACAATAAACTGTTCCACTTTTAACAAATATTTGGCAAAAGCATTTGTTCGATGGACAATGAGGTATTTACTATTTTCTTGGTGTGACGGTCGTTATTTAAGTAAATTTTATAACCAATTCTTTATTTTGTAATGACAGTCCCTGAATATCCCTGAATATAATAAGAGTAAATTAAAAAATTGTCAACAATTGAGGACCTTGGTGCAAAAAGGGGATAAGTCATTATTTTCCCAATATCGAGTTATGTATGCCATTTGAATGTATTGTAAATTAGGTGTCGTTTGATGTAAGAATGGGACAAGTTATAACGTCATAATGAAGTTAAAACTACTTTTGACTCATCCCATAACGCGTCTTTGATGTAAGAAGGCGATAAATCCAATTTTCATATTGTGACTTATGCCCTTTTTGCATCAAGGTTCTCAATTATATCGATATATACCAAGTGCACACAGCAGCCATTCTCAATTCTAATTTTGAATGGTTAAAATGAGTTTATAAGAAAGGTAGTGAATGAAAGGATGGGCTCAAGTAAAATCTTGTTCCTTTAAATAAATCAGTGCAGATGTTTATAAATTAAAACAATATCAGCCCTAACTTGAAAATGTAAAATGGCAATACTAAAATTAGTTTTAAAACTAATTGCAAAACAGACAAGCATGCTAAATTAAAGTATATTCTTCAATTAACTTATTGGTGGTTCTATGTAACATAAATAGCTTTTATAGCCACGTTAGACTAATTTTATGATTTCTACAGTATTTACAACTTAATTTCAATGTAACAAAGTTTCATTACATTGCTGAAGACCTAGACTTTTAAAAATATAACATTATCAAAAATAATGCCAATACTAGTTAACAACCATTGCGAGATTACTTTAAAATTGTTTGTTTAATGTACTAGTTCAGCAGAAAAAATATTTATTATGGAAAACACTTTTAGTTTGGCAAACAATGTTAACACCTTAACGGCGGGCACAGCGCTAGTGCGAAAAATTGGGCCAACCTCGTACGCCGGGAACAGCAGTAGTGCTTTTTCTGTTCCCATCGTTTTAAAACGGGTACAACACTAATGCTTTTCAACGATATTCAATAATAGTCAAATGATATGTATAAGTAGTGTCATCTCTCATTTAAATTCATTAGTTTTCGACAGAAAACTATAACCAACACACACATAAGAATTTTTTTATTTGCGCACCGATATCTTTCCGTATCGTTTAAATATAAAGTATTAGTGACCGATTGGAAAGTTTTTTATAACAAATTAGTTACTAAAATGTCATGTGAAATGAACTTGTAACGTTTTTGCATTTTTATGTTCCCACAAAAAAAATTCTTTTTGGGTTTAAAAAAAACCACTCGTCTTTAAATGTTTACCCTTGTAGTTTAAAGTGGTTTCTAAAAATTGTAGGATCCCGTAATCGTTGGTTGACACCTGACACGAACTGCCGTTCATATCTTTTTGAGTTTTAAATGCTTTGATGAAGTTTTTACGGTTATTGCAATATTTGCTTTTATCTAATTATATTTTTAACCTTGTGAAGTAGTGTAACCAAACAATTTGAAAATGTTTGGAACGTAATAGAAATGCATAATTCGAAACTGTTTATCAAAATACTGCTTTATTATGACTCTTATGGGGAAAACAAACACAATAATTCGGTAATCATTATAAACAAGCATCTGTTTTATGTAACAGTAGGGCCTAGGCTAACTGGACTAAATTTAACTATTTTTTTTTAAATTTTGATGACATGTGGTCAATATAATGCTTTTTTAAATTTATTACTTGATCATCTGGAGATTATTTGGAGTGGCTCATAAACTCGATATTTCGATTATGGAATTTTTAATGCACTTTCTTCGATTATTGATTTGTTTGATTAATTAATTGATTTATGTGTTAGATAAGCACATTTTTATGTAGGTATAAATTAAATTATCATCGTAAAGGACAATATAACAAGATTGACTAATTTAACTTTAATTACTTATTATTATTTCCGTGGTACGCGTTCACTTCGGATACATGCGAAAAGTCTGCATTTCATCTTCCACACTAGATAGCAATAATTATGTCAAAGTTGAGTGTTGCGTCTCTTGTAACCAGTACTGCTTGTAACCTACACATTATATCATCGAAGATTTACAATTACAAAGTTGTTGTAAATGATTTGTGCAAGTATTTATCTGAGAAATTTCTTAAGGGTTGTTTCTCACGAAGTTCTTGTACTTAACGCGATAAGAAATACATGCGAAAAGTCTGTGTACCATCTTTGACACTAGATAGCAATAATTAAGTGTTGTGAATGATTTGTGCAAGTATTCGTCTGCGAAATTTCTTAAGGGTTGCTTCTCACGAAGTTCTTGTACTTAACGCGATAAGAAATACATGCGAAAAGTCTGTGTTCCATCTTCGAAACTAGATAGCAATAATTAAGTGTTGTGAATGATTTGTGTAAGTATTCATATGCGAAATCTCTTAAGCGTTGTTTCTCACGAAGTTCTTTTACTATCATCCCTACCCTGATTACTGGTAGCAATCAGGGTAGGAAAACCTCAACGAGGAAGCCACAGAGTTCTCATCTCCACGTCAAACGCGACACATGAAGAAGAAAACGTTACAGTGTGAAAATGGAATTCGAAGACGAAAATTTATTTGAAACTTACAACGATGAGTTATCTGAAGAGGGAAGCGTTATCAACGAAAGTGATTATGAAGATTTCGAAGACGACGAAGATTCCGACTCCGACTCCGACATCGCAATGCCTAGAACCGGAGGTCGTCCTCGCGTTATGCGTATTTCTTCGTCCAGTGATTCTGATGTGGACCTAGACTTGGATTGGTCAGAGTCGGACCCGCGAAGAAATAATGAAAATTTTCTTGGGGACGCAGGAGTTAGAATTTTTCCCGAAAACTGTGAAAGTGTGAAGAGTGTTGTTTCATTGTTCCTATCTGATGAGTTTTTTGAAATGGTGACGAGGGAAACAAACAGATATTACCTACAGAATAAACAAAAATATAGGGAAGGAAAGAAATCGGCCAAATGGAAAGATGTCGACATCCAGGAAATGAAGATATTTTACGCGCTAACAATATTGATGGGGATATTAAATAAACCAACCATTGAAGAATATTGGTCTACCAGACCAATAATCCGAACATCAATGTTTTCAAAAGCAATGCCGAGGGATCGATTTAAACAAATTCTCCAATTTCTGCATTTCAACAATAACGATGAAATGCCCGTTAATAATACAGATCGATTAGTGAAAGTGCGGTGGTTAGTCGATTTTTTTACGGAAAAGTTTAATACTGTGTACGCGCCGAAGCAAAATTTAGCTTTAGATGAGGCCATGATTCCGTGGAAAGGCCGATTATTATTTAAGACTTATAATCCCAGTAAAATTGTTAAATATGGCATCCTCTGCAGAATGGTGTGCGAATCGGACACTGCGTATATCAGTAATTTTAATATTTATACGGGAACTGCAGGGCCACTTTTAAACACCGTTACGTCGCTTTTAAGCCCTTTTAGGGACTTGTGGCACCACGTGTATATGGACAACTTTTATAATTCTGTGAACTTGGCCGAAACATTATTATTAGATAAATTTAGAATATGCGGTACCATACGTGTAAATAGAGGGTTACCGGATATATTAAAAAAAGTTAAATTACAATATAAACAATCGACATATCGTCGAAAAGGTGAAGTGTTGGTGCAAATTTGGAAAGACAAAAAAAAGGGTGATGTTCGCATGATTTCTACAATACATAACAGACATTTTTCAACTACCACCAAACGAGACAGAAGCACCAATATGTTTGTCAAGAAACCAAACTGCGTCATCGAGTACAACAAGTACATGAAAGGGGTAGATCGTGCCGATCAGTATTTGGCTTTTTACTCAATCATGCGAAAAACAAGGAAGTGGACGAAGCGAGTGTCCTTCTTTTTATCAAATTGTGCACTTTTGAATGCATTTATTGTATTTCAAAAATTAAATCCCGGCAGTAGATTAAAATATTACAATTTTTTAATGACCATTGCCGAAGAATGGTTGACCGCTGAATTACCGGAAATTACTGGAAGTCCTTCTAGTGGCCAAGTAACGCCAACCCCAGGAGTAGTGTATTTCGATCCACCTGGTCGATTATCGGGCACTCTGCGACAGCACGTGCTAATAAAAATTTTCAGTGAAAAAAAGAAAAAAAATGTGCGTAGAGGATGTCGTGTGTGTCGTGTAAATAAAAAAAAAGGAGATACCTCTTTTATGTGCAAATTTTGTGGCGTTCCGTTACATAGAGGAAAGTGTTTTGACATTTACCATACCAAAAAAAGGTACAAAAATTAAGAATTTTTTTAATATGTATAGTTTATAGTTTATTTTATAATTATTGTTTTTGTGTAGGCCACAATTCCTTGTTTCTCTTTGCGCGTTCAGTTCTCCCAAATGAGACACCTTGATTTGTATTTTAATTTATTGATAGTAACTATTTACACAATAAACATAACTAAATGTCTACTGCATTGATTTTACCATATTGTATTGTGAGCTTGTAAAACTAATTGTAAAACTAAAGTGTTTATACTGAAGCTGTGAGCTTTCGTGAAAGAAGGGACATTTGCAGGTACTACCTAGTTTCCCAGTGACCCAGATATGCGGGTTCAGTTTTTAAGAATTGTGCCACTATCTACACCCCCGAAACCTAAGGGGCAATGACCTGCTGAAATTCTTTGCGCATTTGTAGAAGGTCGCTGCGTTAACAAATTCATCTTCTCAAGGAGAGTGCGTGAACTTAAAAATTGTTATTTTTTCGAAACTCCAATTATAGTTTTATGTCTTCTATGTTATATGTTTATCTCTAATATAATTATCATGTCATGTTTCGTCTCTTATCGTAATAAAAGGAATATTAATTATTTCTTTTATTATTCACAATTAAAATTTAATTCATATTATGTTCAACGATGGAATGATAATTTATTTTCGGTTATTATACTCTTTATTTTTTGTATAAACAATTGTGTACATGTTGTAAAAGTTTCATCGAAATACATTAATTATTAAACAAGTTGTAATGATTTTACTGCACATATGCAAAAACCGCGCGAATCATTAACTCGCCCCGTTTTTCGCGGTTGACTCGCAGAATCGTGCCCCGCCGGTAAGGTGTTAAGTTCAACCAGGATATTATAAAAAGTACATTATATTAACAAATTTAAAATTACATAGTAAATTCATAGATCAATATAAAAATATAGAGTATATAAAATAAATGAACTTACTATAGTTTGCCCTTGAGGTATCAAAATGATTTACTTATGAAGAAAATGTCTCCCTATTACTTTTTCGGTTCAAAAAAGCACTGCAAAACTGGTACACTTAAATAATATAGTTCTATAGTTACACAGTTAATTGGCATTAACAATACTTTTAACTTAAATTTTGCACAAGCAAAAACAAGGAATTCTTGAAAATTGTACTTTTCCTGTAAGTTATCATTTTCTAGTCGTCATCAATAACATGCATGATTTCTTTTATTTTTCTAATTAAGCTCTATGTGTCGCTCTTCCACAATTTTATAGTCTTGTCATTTTCTAATGATGCAGATGCAATGATGTTTTCAGTAGGATGGCATGTTGTGCATAATACAACATCTAGAATTTGTAATTAATAACTGATAAAGCATTGTATAAAAAACAATTCACTAACCTGTATGTCCTTGCAATTTTTGAACAATTTCCTTAGTTTGTAAGTTCCAAATATAAACCATGCTATCTTCAGAACCGCTTACAATCCATTTTCCCCCAGTAACAGAAAAATTTGCAAATATGCAGTATTTCTCATTCTTGTGGCCAGTATACGTCTTCAAACATTTACCTTTTGAATAATCCCACAATTTCAAGGTATTGTCTAGAGTGGCCGCTAATATATATTTCCCATTTGGTGAAAACTTCACGAACGAAACTGGAGGATTATCATCATCTATCAGCGTTTTTAAACACTGACCCGATGCTGTGTCCCATATTCGACTGAAACAACCAAATTTAAATCGAATAATATAAATATAAATATAATCTACCATAAGCCATCATAACTGCTGCTAACAATGAGCGATCCGTCTCTGTTGAAGTGAACTGCACTGACCGGGTCAGAATGGGCTGGCAATGTTTTCAGACATTTTCCTGTTCGCACATCCCAAATCCTAACAGACTCATCGAACGACCCCGACACAATTAAGTTTGATTGGGGATTGAAATTGCAGCAGAACACGTAATTACTGTGCCCTTTCAAGGTTTTCAGACATTTACCAGACGATAATTCCCATATTTTTAAGGTTTTGTCATCACTAGCAGATACTAAAGAAAGGTTTTATGTAAATAAAAATTGTTAAATAAGAAATTTACCTAGCAATCGGCTGTCACTCGACCATGCAACATCACTGATTCCAAGTTTGTGTCCGGAAATGGTTTTTTCAAATTTTCCATCGTAGGCACCCCAAATCTTAATTAATTTATCTGCAGCTGGAAGTTAAGTAAATTATGGAAATAGTTAATTTATTGAAAGAATTAAAGTACAACCAGTGTCTTTATTTCTTATTTCGAACACAAAAACTTAATAGTTTTCCAAGGTATAAATCAAATCTGATAAAAACTAATAAAATATGCAGCAACTTTGTTACTTTCAAACGTGCACTTCGTGAAATGTGATTCAATTAACATTGGTACTTACAGGAACTTGCTAACCACTCGCCATTTGGACTAAATTTTACAGATGACACTGCTTTGGTGTGTCCAGCTAGGGTAAACTTCAGAGTGTAGTTTGGTTTCTGTGAAAATTGAAGTACTTTAAATTAACACATAGTTTGCAGTTTATAAATCTCAAACAAATTCTGATTGAATACTCGTCGCACTGGTGCAGTCAATGAAACAGTGAAAGAAATGCATTGTACAGAACAGAAATGTTAAGTATAAAGATAAAATTAACATAAAGACGGTAACATTTCAATATGTCGTAACACCGATTTTACATAAATTTGAGTTTACCGCCAAACCTGTAGAATGTATCATGGCATATTATTTCTTCAAACTCCTATTGCCTGCAGTATCGCAGACGCGCCAATTATAACAATCCCTCGCAACGTGACTCAATTTACAGTATAGGAGTTATGTGGTACATTTATATTGTTGTAAGTAAATGATAGATTTTAAGCATGGCATGTTCAACCTGCTAAGTTGGGTATCTATTGTACAGATACTGTTTAACTTTTCGAATATAATATAAACTTGGGGGAAAAAATAACTAATGCTATCGTGTTGGCAATGCCAAAAATATGAAATATTGCCAACTTCGTTTCATAACCCCATTTGCTCATGCATCAATTGAAAACACAAAAAACAATACATACATGAACACATGAAATTATGAAGTGAAGTTGGCAGTATTTCAAATTTTTGGCATTGCTAACACGTTATTGTATTTTTTTTCGCTCAGATTATATTATATTCAAAGACTTGAACGGTATCTGAACAAACCCATTGAATTTTAAAAGCTGACCTCTAATTTGATCGCACTTGTACAATGAGTGAAGTAACTGGAGTTTGCCTAAACTACAGTTGAACTTGCATTTGTACAGCCGACTCTTACTAATAAATCAATATATTTATCAAGGAGTTTAGGAAACACTTACCTTACAAAACATTTTTTACCAATCAAGTAGACCAGGAAGAAAAGCCAAACACCTGACTGTTAACGACATACAAGCCTTGCATCTGGAGGAATCGTTAAATACAGGACAAATTTTGACAGGAAATTTCTCGATTTTCCTATTAGACTTAAACCATTTATGACTAAACTAAACTGAATGCGACCATCTGCAAGAGTTAAAGAGTTGGTACTTGCTGGCCATTAGACAATTATTTACCTTACATTAATAAGTAGTCATTTACTTACATAGTTATCTTGTTTTCATTTCTTGCACTTTTAAGTTTTGGATACTTTACTTGTACTTGTTTAATATTTAACTGTGAGAACAATAATGATACTTTTATTTTTCAGTTCAATATGTCAAATATTTATCGTAAGACAAATGCAAGGAATGTGTTATTTTTTTAAATTTTATTAAAACAAAAGCAGTTTCTGGAGTTTCTGTAAAATGTCAAATTTTGAGATCGACACATTGAAGTGTTACCATCGGTATAATCTTCATGAAAGTTTACTTGGTTATCAAAGTTAAAGTTTTTAAAGATCAATGAAACATTATCCTTCATTATACAGTAATACCCTGGGCGACATGGTAATTTCCATATTTATATACATCGCGATTTTGATTCAATTTATAATTCAAATCAAAGGCAGTATCAAGTGGTAAGTAGAATTAGTATTTTTGGTTGCATCTAAGAAAATTTCAGAAATGAACCATAATTGACTCAAGTTGTATGCTGGGATTCCCTGGACTTGTCGGTTGTTTGCATACATGTGTTTTTACTATAATCTTCACAACATTCGTTATACGCACGTAACATAAATAGTTTGTCAAAACACGGTTGTAAAATAAAATGCCAAACAAACGAAAATCGATAAGCTTAGAAACGAAATTAAACATAATAAATCGAGTAGAAAGGTTAAAAAAAGAGTGCAGTGTCACAACAAACATGATTGTCTTTTTCAACTATCTCAACAATTGTAAGCCAATCAAAGAAAATAAAAACTTCCCTTGAAAACAACAGCAACGTTACTAATAAAAAAATTTGCCGCACGCGAAGTAGCATTATAGAAAATGTTGAGAAGATGTTACGTGTTTGGATTGAGGATATGGGTCAACGTCACATGCCAGTGAGTCGAATGTTAATTCAAAGCAAAGGAATAAGTTTGTTTAACTTCTTAAAAGACCAAAAAGAAGGAAACAATGAAGAAAATTTTGTAGCATCACGTGGATGGTTTGAAAAATTTAAACAGTCGCATAACAGGAGAGGCAGCTAGTGCTGACATAGAAGGAGCAAGAAAATTTCCGAAACAATTAAAAACTGTAATTGAAAGCGGTGGATATCCTCCAAATATGTTATTCAACGTTGATGAAATGGGTTTGTTTTGGAAACGTTTGCCATCTAAAGCATTCATATCACAAGAAAAGAGAACGGCGTCAGGGTTCAAAGCTGCGAAGGATCTCTTGACTCTGTTACTGGGCAGCAATGCCTCAGGAGATTTGAAACTGAAACCAATGGTAATTTATCATTCGGAAAATCCACGTGCCATGAAGGATTTTTCCAAGTCTAATTTACCAGTAATACAGAAGTCTAACAGAAAGGTCTGGGTCTAAAGGATCTATTTAATGATTGGTTCCTTAATCATGAATTGTATTAAAAGAATACGCAATCGACCATTGATTTGTTCTTGTCAAAAAAATAAAAACGTCACAACTTGTCAGTTTATTTACATATAACCCCTAATTTTGTAATACATGCATGCATACTAATTTTAAACTTTAAATTTTGTCAAGAAAAGCTGTTTTCAGTTGTTCCTATCTATTATTTAAAAAATAAAAAATGAAATAATGTATTTTTTCAATTTAGTAACCTATCCCTATCCTTCGCGTGTTATTTCTTTCTCCATTAACGTTGATTCGGTTAACGTAATGTTCTTGAGGAATGCATGCCTCATTATGTTAAACGAAGTATTACTGTATTTAAAGACGTCCTTATTTTTATTCTCACGTCTTTTCTTCTTTAGAACACTTTGTCCCATGTCAAATCACTTACAACATTTTAAAAAACCCATTTTAAAAACACATTTTAAAAACCATATTTAAAAAACATTTAGTCATTAACACATATACAATTAAACCGCAAATATTTTTTAAATATGATTTTTAAAATGTGTTTTTAAAATGGGTTTTTTAAAATGTGTATAAGTGATTTGACATGGGACTAAGTATTCTAAAGAAGAAAAGACATGAGGATAAAAATAAGGACGTCTTTAAATGTAAGTAAGATTGCTCATGTATGAAAAATAATTGTATATGATTATCCTTTATATCATGGAAAAATACGATACATTACATAAAGCATAAATTACATGGAGCAAGTTTACAAGCTACTCGTCAGATAGTAAAAAAGCCGGCAAGTGGCAAGTAAAAGTAATCCAGCTTTCAACTTTACTTGCTCAAGCAAAGCGAGTGGCCAACTTTATTACACGGAGCGAGATCACAAGCAGATTGTAAACTCGCCAGCGAGTACCTTGTAAACTCGTCCCGTGTAATTTACGCTTAAAGTTAAACTACACATTACTGACAAACTAGATAATAAAAGTTACCAAGTTACTGCTGGATTTATTCGAGCCACCAGTTGGTGTTAAAGAATTTGAAGCGGGAGGATTGTTTTGCATTGTACCGGACGTGTGAACTGGATTGTTTCCAAGAGGTAACATTAGAAACGTCCACTACAATTGCTGTTGTCTACAAATAAATAACATTCAATTAGGAGCCGTTCTTAAAATGTAATACCGCAAAAAACGGTAATTAACATACCTCGTCACTTCAGCAGATATTTTGAGTCATTTAAGAACAGAGCAACACACTTATCACAAATAACTTCAGATAAATAAACCGCTCAAATAATTTCATTCGTAAACACGCTGTCGACCATACACAATATTCGGAGTCTAGTTTCCAGTGTCACCAACCGAAAAAATGCTTATACCCAAATCAACCGAACTTTTTAAAATTCCAACCTAACTCAATATTGACAGAAATTCTGTATTATCAAATTCTCAGACTTTGATAAAATGCATGAATTCCCAAACTTTTCGTTGATATTTTGATTCATTTCTAAATTCCCCGACATTTCCAGGTTTTACAGGTATTCCAGGTTGCTGTGAACCCTGTAATTTATTTATTCAGAAATAAAAAATAGCAAGTATTCAACTCATTTCGTCTTTATTTTAACTTTTCCATAAGCATCTAACAACCCTACTTTACTCAATTTTTCATTTTTCCTACGCTTCCTGTCAAATGTTTTTCCTTTCGCGTTCGATTTGCCAATTTTGTTTTTACCCAACTGTTGAAAATCCAATTGTGACTGCTGATCAATTTTTTCCAGTTTTTTCTCTTGGAGTAATTTTTTATAATTTATGTATTTATTCTTTTTTGGCTTCGCACCTGAGAAAATTTATTATAAAATCTTGAATTATTTTATATTAACTGTGAATGTTTACCCAATTCTATCGCAAGTCGAACTTTAGCTTCTTCCTTTTTTTGTGCATCAAACCCCGACATACCGAACCGCACTACTTCATGCTTTAATTTTTTTAAATTTATAGCTTCCTGATTGAGACCTTCCGCTGGATCTTGGGCAATTTTTCTTTTATTTCCTTTCGGTTTGTGCGATTTGTAAGTTATCACTTTAAACTCTGTTTCCTTATTTTTTGTACTTGAAGATCTGGTTGGTATAAATTCGGCCATTTTGATGACAATTAAAGCTTATTATACAAATAATTACGGCTGTACAATAAACTGTCAGACTATAACCAATATGGCGTATTGACATCGTTTCAAATTTGACATAAAAAAATGTGGCTAAGTTCCGTTGCACTCCGCAAATAGCGAGACATCTGTGTTTATTTGGTTATCTATATTCAAAGTTGCTCATGCCAAAAGATTTATGCGAAAAGGAAAGAATAATTTAGCGTACGCCTTGATACAGGGAACACCTCAGACTTTTTTAAGACACATATAATTACGGTAGACAATAGGTTTACGTCTAACAATGAAAACAGCCTTCGAGGATTTGACAAAATTCTTACCCGTTGACCAGGTGAAAAATTTTTAAAACATGAAAAAAGCAAATTTAGAACGATAGAATATAAAATACGCAATGCGCAGAATTAATGCAGAAGTAAGTAATTCATAATGCGCAAGTAGGATTTGACAGAAACATTTAATGTTATAGAATATTGAAGATAAAGTTTTCCTCATCGGAAGTTTCTATGAAAATAGTCATATTGTTTCTTTGACAGAACAGTTTTGTACTATATGTATATTCTAATTTTGAAGCTACATTAATATAACCTTAAAATGACAGATGTAAAATGCCATTACTATCAACATAAAGTTAAAAAAATATTTTTTACGGTCTTCTAACGGTTTTTGGAATTAAACAACACTCTATAACGTGTGTTACAGTCATTTTAACACACCAGGTCAATGTCAGAACATCTCGCCTTTAAAAGTTTAATTCTGCTGACAATACATATAATGCATGTATCACGTGATCGCAAATGAACCAATCAAAACGCATAATGTCCTAGTTACGTTCTATCACAGCGATGATAAATCTGTCAGTTTGACAGTTTAATTTTGCAAACATTTTCTTCTACAAAAAAGCAGCTTTTTTAATTAAAATGGCTTCTAATCGGTGGGGAGAGGCAACAAACAGTGAAATTAGTAAAATCGTGAAGAAGGCCGTTTCAAAAAACACCGTAATTGACTATTTTATTTCATTCATTCATTATATTGTCTCATCGACTATAACACGTGGTATGATTAATTATCGAGGATATTAAATTTGTGAAATTGAAGCTAGATATTCCACGAGCCCGAGGGACGAGTGGAATCTTTAGCTCAATTTAATAATATGCGGTTTATATACCAATAAAGTTTATTTTTTCAAATACTGTTTGAAACTGAAACCTCGCTTTAACAATATTTTAGATATTATCACTCTGTTGCCCTCCCAACAGGTAGGTACTAAAAAATCGACGAAAATTAGCTGCTGTAATTTCAGTTTATGATTTAAAAAACATTGAATAAATAAAAAACTATTGCGATATTGAAAACGCCTAGGAGTCAACCCAATACATAAAACTGTAATCACTTCGTGTTCATTGAACGCCGTTTAACTAGTAATTACAAAACCGGTTGCAATCGATTGAATGTCCCTATTTTTTCAACTGTATTTACAGTCAAACTCGGTTATAATGAAGTCGTGGTGACAACAAATAAATCAGCATTTTTGCTATTTAATTCCACAGAATGTGTTGTAGTTATTAGTTGAAGAGATAATTCTATCACAGGGAAAAAGTAGAATAGCAAAAACATGGATATTTTAGACTTTTTACTTCTTTTATCTTTTATTGAAATGGATATACTGCTGTTTCTATTAAATATCTAGATTACGGAAAGTACGGCATTTTAGATTTTTCTGGTCATAAAAATGGGTAAGTTTGCAAATATTTTCTATGCTACTTAAGGTATTGCGGTAAATTTTTTACAGTTTTTGATGGAATCTTGTCGTTTTTCGTGTCAATATAAAAAAAAATATGTAAATGACTAATTAATATCAAATTTAATTTCGCACAGTTCAATATAAATGTAAACATAAATACCAATTAATGGCTGTGTTATAATTGACCCTTTATTCTATTTAATTTTCTACGGTTATTGCACTTTTAAGAAATTTGACGGATGTTATGAATAGTGGTTATAACGGACACATTAGTATTATAACCGAGTTTGACTGTATTTTATTATACAGAATGTTTACTAAACATGCAGCAAAAATTCAGGGGATTATTCCTTGGATTATTTGAAGAGTTTTCTGCCCTTTGATGATTTTGGGAAGATGTTTTGTTTCGAAAATACAGGGTGTTAAAAGCTTTTCGGAAAAAAAAACATTTATGACCTCATATTACGTGTAAAGATTCTTAATCTACAGAACTGATGAAAATGACTACCACCAGCTATTCAATCTTCTCCTCGTTGACTGACGACTTTCTCAAAAACACCAGGGTTGTTTCTTATTGCATTACACCCTTCAATTATCCAATTTCTTAAATATTCTTTATTTTCCACTGGAGTAGTGTATTTACACTATGGTGTCTTTTTTGAACAAAATATATATTTTTTATTTTATGTTGGTAGTAATGGGTACTTAATACCATAACCTATACAATTTTGACAAAATCACTTAAATGTTACAGAATATCAAAGATAAAGTTTTCCTCATCGGAAGTTTCTTTAAAAATATTCATTCCACAGAACCGTTTTGTGCTATATTTTCTAATTTTAAAGCTACACTACTAATGTAACTTTAAACTGACACGTAAAATATCATTACTATCAACATAAAGTAAAAAAACAAATATTTCTTTACAGACTTGTAACCGTTTCTGGAATTAAAAAACATACTATAATATTTTCAAATGGCCCCATCGGAAAAAAATATTTTAAAATTATCCAAACTTTCATCGCTCTTTCCCAAAACCATCAAATAACAAAAATCTTAAAATAACCCAAGAAATAACCCTTTGCATTTTTGCCTCATATTTAGTAAACAGACTGTATACTAACTTGAATTGCACCACATTATTAAATAAATTACATTCAATTATAAAAATTTTGTTGTGAAGTGGAATGTATTACAAAAAGAATGAATTTAACCATCAAAACGCTATGATGTAGGACAAGCCGGAATTTCTAAAATTATCCAATTATTTTATCAAGTAAATCTTAAATTGTCTATTTACTGTGTTAATAACATCTCATTTGTTGATCGTCGCTGTGCGAACAACACAAGTCATGATGTGCAATTTAATTTGATATAAAATGCCACCTGCTCTTGCCACCCTCAAGCGGGGCAGCATTCAGCTGCAGAAGGCCGCAAAAATAGTAAACGGTGAGTCCCTTCGCTTACAGTGGCCATTTTTCCCCAGGATTTTCAGGTACTTTAATAAATTTGAAAAAGGGTGTTTTACATAAATGTTTACATTATGTTAATTAACTGTTGGTGCTATATCTTTCTGATGTGAGAATAATTAAAATAATACAGAGTGTGACAATAAGATTCTCGGATGACGCTATTAATATGAATAATGTAAAGTGAACAAAAAATATGCGTAACAATGTAAAAACTATCCAGAAAAGTGTAACGTGTGAAATAAAGATAGTTTCGGAGGACAAATGTTTGAAGTCGCTAAACCATCGCCGTAAAATGTTCGTAAGTAGGGCAGGGGATATTAATGTGATATAGAAGTTTGTATGCTTGTTATGCATATTTATTTAATGCAAGCCGCCTCGAAACCAAATAGGCAGTGACCTAGGCCACCGTACATCAGGGTGAGCATATAAGGACGGCTTTTTATTGTTAATGTACATACAGAATGAGCCAAAAGTCTGAAGATGTATTCACTTTTTTGTTTTCGTTTAATTTATTACTGGAATAATGGATTGATTTAAAAGTGTCGCACTAATAACGCACAAGTTAATTTTCACATAAAAGGTATTATTTTTTTTAGTGCAGTGACGCGTGTAGATTGCAAAGAATCGGCGATCTGTATACAGGTTGATTTATATTCAGTATCCAAGAAGAAAACAAGCCATGGAATACAAAACAGAGATGGAACAACGATAACAGAAGATAGCGAAGTAGCAGAGAGGTAGTACAGTACATAGAGAACCTATACTACGATAACACAAACTTAAGCCATATAGAAAACGAAGAAGAAATAAACGATGATATGAAAAGACCCTAAAAGGTCTTACCAACAACAAAATTTTATTGGAAAGGTACAGGTTGATTTATATTAAGTGTTGGCAACTTTGTTAGTGTTGGATCTACAAAATCGGTTAAATTAGGTAACTCTCTCTCTCATTTTCAGTCTTTCAACTGGTTTGTTACAGTTTTTCACATATGTCTATCTTGGGCCATTACATTCACTTCTTTGTACGTTTTTGCATTTACATCTTTCATTATTTGTTTGATATAAAGAGTCCGGCAATGAAACGGGATGATTTGAGGTGGGGTGTAGAGCTCGTTAGGTGGTGATGGGAACGAAAGTCGACAACTCCTCATAATCAGCATGAATTACCATTTAGTGTACAATGGTAGCATTCAGCGCACTCAATTGTTTAGAAAGAAATTTAACTATTTTTAAAAAAATGAATTTTTTACTAATTTTTCACGTGTAACAAAAATAGCCGTTTGGTATTAGAAATGAGCTTTTTTGTATTGTACGCCAAAGGGTTATTCTTGTTACACGTGATAAATAAATAAAAAATTCATTCTTTAAAAAATAGTTAAATTTTCTTCTAAGCAGTTGAGTGCGCTGAACGCGACCATTGTATGTACACTAAATGGTAACTCATGCTGATTGTGAAGAGTTGTCGACCTTTGTCCCTACCACCACCTAACGAGCTTTACACCCCACCTCAAGTCATCCCGTTTCATTGCCGGACTCTTTATATCAAACAAACAATGAAAGATGTAAATGCAAAAACGTACAAAGAAGTGAAAGAAATGGCCCAAGATAGACATATGTGGAAAACTGTAACAAACCAGTTGAAAGACTGAAAATGAGAGGGAAAGTTACCTAATTTAACCGATTTTGTAGATCCAACACTAACAAAGTTGCCAACACTTAATATAAATCAACCTGTACCTTTCCAATAAAATTTTGTTTCTGCATCGAGGTTTTGATTAAATTAATCCAGAATCTTCATTGTCACACTATGTATACCTACATAAATCTACAAAATTGTCACTCCAGTGGTATAAAAAATACAATTATTGTAGTTCACTAAATCCTTAAAAAATCACTTTTTATTGAATATCTTTGGAAATAATAATTAATTATCCGTATAAATTAATTATAATTATTTAAACAATATAAATAATTAAATCCGTCTGTCGGAATATTTCTGATTTCAAATAATGTATTATAAGAGGAAGTTTAAAAAAGCATCCAAATCCGACCTGTTTCTGAAAATTCTGAGGTCAAAAACTTTATTTGGGGCAAATGGTCATTTCCAATTATATGTTATTTCGTAGAGCAAATTGGTTCGAGACAAGTGCTGGCGGCCTTTATGATCACAGGCTTTGCTCTCTGCGGCGTGGTCGAACAAAGCGCATCCGTGGCCTTGAGAGCCAACACCACTTCGAAATTTTCGGCCGAAGAGTTCGCAGAATATGTGGAAAATACAAGTTACATAACGCGCTACTGTTCACCGCCAGATAAAAATAAGACGACCGTTCATGTGGTGCGCTCCATTCCGCACATCGAGGTTTGCTTATTGTACATCTTCAACTTATTAAAAAAATGAGACAAAAAATAGATTCCCATGACGAAAACCGACGAAACCGAATCGGTGCTGAGAGAAGCTTTTATGTGGGGTACCTTAGTGTCGCCTTTGGCCGCTAGCAGGATAGCGGCTCGAGTTGGTGCCGAACGCCTATTTGGTGCCGGTGTTTTGGGCACAGGTATCGCTGCTGTTATGGTTCCAGCCGCGTGGTTGACCCCATATCACGTGGGAATTCGAATCGTACAAGGAATATTTATGGTAAAAAAATTCTAAGATATTTTTCAGGACTGATAATAATGATTAGGGAGCGACTTGGCCAGCCGCCCACAAACTTGCAGTAACTTGGTTCAAGCCAAAACACATTAGCGGTTTCGTGTCGACTTACACGGCCGTAAATTTGGGATATGCAATTGTTGGGATATTAGGAACTCCTTTAGTCCGGTATTTAGGCCGAGATTGGCTCAGCTATGCTATAGCCATGTGCGCTTGCTTGTGGTATTTTCTGTGGTGGCGCTTCGTCGAGGAAACTTTAAGTCCAAATTGGCCCAAACATAATGTACTAAATATACTCTTTCTTGAAACAATTATTAAACTGAATCTATTTCAGGAGCATAAATTGTTGCCGTGGCGCAGGCTTCTTTTATCAGGTCCGGCCTGGGCTTGTGGCATAGCCGTAATGGGAAGCCAATGGGCTGATGCGACTCTCATGTTAGGCGTTACAAAATATTTAAAATTGGTTTATGGATTTTCGATAGCTTATGTAAAAATTTCAACATTTTAAAAATAACTCTTATATGAATTTAACTTGAAGGAAGACGTTTTGGCTTCGTTGCCGCACCTGGGTCATTTCTTTGCTGCACTAACGTTTGGGATAGTGGTTGATCACGTGCGGGAATCGGGGATCGTCTCAACAACCACCGCCAGAAAATTTTTTGTCTACATTTGTACCCAATCAATCTTATTTATTTTTTCAATTGCTGATTGATGATAATTTCAGCTCATTTTATTCCCGCCGCTTTGATGTTCGTTTTGGGATATACAGGATGTGACCCGGCTGCACCTGCTGCTTTGTACACTGCGGCCTTGGCCCTAACAGGAGCTACTCCAGCGGGGGCTTTTGCCAGTGCTGCAGATATAGCACCAAATTTCGCTGGTGAGTTTCCACAATGTGATTAAATGCACGATTATCAAGAAGTATTTTTTAATACATTCTCAATGTTGATATACCACCAGCTTCTCTATCTAAAATATTCACCAATAAACGTAGTTGGGATCACTGTTTGTAATAAGTAGGCAATAACTTTTTGTGACATAAGCGGCACATTCAATCAATCTGGATGCGGCACATTCAATCAATCTGGATCACCTTGTTAATATTAATATTCAAATTATCAAATGTAACAAGTATCGTCCCAAGCCAATAAATAAAAATATTTATTGTGTTACAATGAACCAGTTTTAATAATTTCAAATTATATGGTTCACGTTTTGGTTTCAATTTTAATTCCATCACAAGAAAATCTTAATAAGTTAATTACAACTTCTTAAAATAACGTTATGAAAATTTGATGCCCGAAATTGAAATATTTTTTGAAGTTACAAAATAATTTGAATTAATTAGTTGGTTCTTTTTCAATAACATTAAATCATAAGAAGGTATGGATTTAACACCAATTTGAAAACATTAAAAATTATGTTATACTTCCCCTGAAGAAGGTTTAAAATCGAAACTGAAACATCGACCAAATCGCATAATTGTCTTGAGCCAATAGCGAACATTAAAAAAATTGAGAAGGTTGAAGGGTTAAATTTTTCAGGCACTGTCTTTGGCCTGTGTCAAACTGTCGGAGCTGCAGGTCTTCTGGCCGCCAATTATGTCGTTTCGGAAGGACTGCACGGATCGGTTGGAACATCCTTTAATTATCATTTTTGAAAAATAACTTTTTAAAAGTTTGCAGGATGGTGGCGATTAGTGTTTGGAGTATCATCAGCCGTGCTTTTGCTGACAGCGACATTCTTCATGGCCATGGGAAGTGGATCGGTGCAAGATTGGAACGCCAAAGGAGACGAAATACCGGAACTAGAGTCCATTGAAGAAATTCCATCCTATTTAGAATCGGTTCCGGAATAATCGTCAAAGAGAATTTTTTAAAGCCAATGATCTAATGAGTCACATTTTACGCAACAACGGCGAAACAATTAGGTGATTATTAAATTAGAGATCCTTGAGATAAGTGCCTGTAAAATGTTTGCAAAATAAAACAAAAATTAGGTAACGAAAATGCAATGAATATTCATTAGTGGCTTTATTGTAATAGTCGTGTAACTTTTCTGAAGAAAATGACAATCTACTTTTCCCACAATTCACAGTTCACAACTCTTTGGTAACAATATTATGAAATTTTCTGTCTTTGTGTAATAATAATTACGAACACGAGGACAGCTAAACTACTTCATAAAAAAATATATTTAAAATAAATAACACCATGCCTTTTAGAAATGTCTAAAAAAATGGTAACAAAATTGAAAGTTCAAGGATGGCCGATTCCCTTCAATCAATAATTCAAGGAACTAGAATATTTCTACCAAACATCAAATTAGTTTCACTTAAAACTATTTTACGTCTAAACCAGTACATGTCTACAATAAGTAGAAAAATTTTCAATTATCGCTAATCGTAATAATCGCTGTACCTAAATCGCTTGTTCCTGGAACTCTTCTTTGGAGGTTCATTGTCTTCTTCTCCGAGAATTTCAACATTTCGGACCGACCCTTTTCGGGTTTGTACCGCCTCGGTTGTACTCTCAACTTCCTGATTATCATCTCCATCTACCCGAAGTTCCGGATTAATAGCCAGCTGCAACATTTTCAACAGCAGCATTTCCCTAACGTTGGGTGGCAAATATTCCTCACTAACTTCCTCTTGTTGATGCGGTTTCAATAATCTTGCAACTCTTCTCGTTGGAGTATAAGATTGTGGAGGTGGATATGTGACTGGAGAATATTGCGATCGACCGTATAGTTCTTGGGGCTCATCTTGTTGGTCCACGACAATAGGACGTTGCTGCTGAGTTGGATATTCTGGATTTCTAGGAACGTAATGTTTAGGTCTGGAAAATTGCGATTGGTCCGCAAATTGAGCAGGTGCGTTTTCAACATTCCTTTGTACGAAAATTTGGTTTGGAGCTGATTGATATATTGGTCTGAATTTAGGTTGTAAATATTCTTGTTGCCTCGCATGTATTAAGGCACTAATTTGTTCCAATCGCTGTTGTCTTATTATGAGCAGTTCTAGCAATTTTTGGAAATCTCTTGTACTTACAGGAGGCTTGATTTCATCAATTTCGTTCTGTACATCATTGTTTGTGTACTTTGGAACGACATCATTGTTTATGTACTTCGGAACTGGAGTTATTGTGACGGGAACTGGATAAGGGGTTGGAACAGGATTTTGTTGACCAAATTCTCTAACGAAACCATTGTCATCAATTCGTACAGGAATTGGTCGGAAAGGTTGCGGGCGTTGTAAAAACACTGGACGCTGTTCTTGCGCAGCAGGAACTTCTCTTAAGTACTGTCCATTTGCCACCACGTACTGCGGATTGGGTCGATAGTCATTTCGTACATTTTGATTCCTTAACTGGCTGAGAGGAATTAAAACCGTTCCTCCATGGAAAGGATGTCTGATTGCTACCAATTGTTCCGATGGATCTCTGTTCGTTGGAATTTGCACGTTTTGGGCATTGTTTCCTTCCCTTACTGTATTTTCTGTGGTCGATTCTTGGACATAATCTTGATTCACTGAATTTCTTTCTCTGTGATAAATTGGGGTGTAGTGAACATTAGGTTTTTCGGTAGGATTGCCACGGAGCAATACATTTGGTCTTATTGTTGTGGTAAACAAAGGTCGATGAGTAGCAGTCGTCACAGACCCACTATACACATCTCCAGAATCAGCACCGCCACCCTGTTGCAAACTTACAACATGTTGTCGAGGATCGAAATTTGATTTATCTAGCTGGCGTCTCAGTAGATTCCCACGTACTTCCGGTTCTTCAGAGACAGCTTTGAATGTGGATGATTCAGTATCGGCCAAATTGTTCCTCAAAATTAATCGTCTGTACAGTGGTACGTCCGTGGAGGACCCAGTAACAACTTCAGGGCGAATCAATTGTCCTTCAGACTTTTCGGTTTGGGATGGCGGAGCGACCGAAGATCTCAAATAAGGTCTAACGGTTGATGACGCGTGGAATTTTTGCGATGCCGGGGTCGCATAAACAACGTGCGATGGCCGAACGGTAGTCGCTTTCGTTGCTTCTAAAGCTGCTTTAATGAATTCTCCATAACTTGGTTTTTCCGTGGTTGAAGTAGTTGACGTGGTTGATTGGGTAGTTCGCCTTTTTGGAATCGCTTGAATTACCGACGTTGTTGTGGGTGTTGAAGGTGTCGTGGGGTTTGAAAAGACAAAACCAGGCCGACGTGTTGTGGAAGAAGTAAAATTTCTAGTTAATTTTGGAATACGTTGTACTACTGTACTGGGTGCTTCTGTAATTATATCGCTGGTATTACTAGTGCTATATGATACCCGTTTAATTGCACCGTCTTCATCGAGGTAACCATAAGTACCCTTAATATTACCTAAAACGTCTCTACTCTCGATTTTAAACGATCCATCATCAGCCTCATAACCGATCGTGTACGACCCATCGTCATTAATTTTTTTAATTTGTTTTATTATTTCTAACTGCCCATCTTTGCTTTCCGATTGTTGCAAATCCTCCGTTACCGGTTCTTCGTCACACCGGACATAATTACAGAACAATATTAAAACAGCCCACAGTAGTTTCTGTAATAACAAAACATAAATGTGTAATTATGAAGCATGCGAATGATGTGCATCGCGCACGCAATACAATAGAAGAGGTTTAATTAGAAACTTTTACTCTGAACACGAGTGCTCAAGAAAATCCTCTTTGTTTTTGGTAAGGGATTTTAATAATGTGCACTTCAACACGCAAACTTTTACTTAAATCGAACTTCTTACCTGCCTACTTTTTGCCATGATGTGACAAAAGTAAAAATTGTCACTGAACCACCGCACTTACTGAAGAGACGTATTTTGTGGGTTCCCTATATAACCGCGCCTGGGGCACTTCTTGCGATCTTCGGAGTGGGACTAACCTTGTGCAGTCCACCCACTCGCTCGAGGAACATTAAAATTATAAAACAATGAGCGAATAAGGTGAAAGTTACGTTTTTCATCAAAATATATTTGCATAATTTCACATGATCTCGTTATTGAATTTTTCTGCGTTTTTTCCACCTGTGGTAGATGTTATCAATGTTGTCATTTTAATCTGCGAAATCCGTTCAACTAAAAATTGTTCACTTGGAACATCAATTGGGACAGCTAACATTATAAAAAGTTAATATTTTCAAATAAATTTCAGGACCATTTGTTGTAAAATATTTGGAATAAAATTAAAGATAATAATCACACGAAACGAAATTGATGCAACGGAATTCAAATTTCCATCATAATCGATTCATTATTTTTTCACACATGAAATTTTAAGAGGCTTATATAACTTTTGGATGTTTGTGTACATCAACTTGGTGAAATTAAAAGACGCATTTCCTCGACGCAATACTATAAAACTAGATACATTCCTCGATATGGGGACATTCCCACAATTTTATATGTCTGTTAGTGTTCTGCATTGGTAATGAGTGCAGACAATGAAACAATACCCTTCTGCAACAATCATAACCTTCCCTGAGAAGTTATGCAAAATAATGTGTTCATTTATCTCATTTCCAACACTTCATTGTGCTATTACGGCTAAAGTCGACTTATATAAATTATGAAATGTACAATTACATGATTGCTTTATAAATACTATGTTGAAAACACGGATTTATAAACATAATTTCAAGAAAAGTGAACAAAACAAAACAAACCGGTCAATTAATTTAATTATGTAATACTGGAAGTTTTACTTTGAGTGTCCCAAACATCGCAGAACAACTCAGCAGTAGGTACGTTGTGAAATGGTCCTAAGATGTCATGCAAGAAATGTTCAAAAATTCTATATTTCTTTGGTTTATGAAGTAAATAACTGCAAACCTGATCGCATTCATTCAAAATCGGCATTATATTGGTCAATAAAAAAATGCCCTCAAAATATTATTAAATAATCAAAATAAAAAAGTCCCTGTATCTAAAACATGGAATTTTTAAAATATTTTTCAAGTTGTCCCACAAATTTTTGGACACCCAGTATAATACAGGGTGTTCCGTTTTGAATCCATGAAAATTAAATGCGACATAAAACTTTAAATTTCGAAACAAAATGCTTACGTCCGTTTAAAGGAATACTTGTAGAATCGGCTATTAGTTTGGTGCACAACAAACTTTCGGGAACACGAATTAGGTGGTAGAAGAGGGTATCAGCGTGGAATACAAAGAAGAGTAAATGGTTTGCAACAGCGTAAAAAAAAAAATGCTTCTCGAGAGAATAGATTAAATATTCCCAGAGCAGCTCGGCAGACAAACATAGCAAGTATTACTATTTTTAGAACTTTAAAACTCAACCACTATTATGGCATATCATATATCCACAGTACCAGTGTTACACCCAGGCGCTGAGGAAAGAAAAATTCAATTTTGCAGATTTTTAAACCACCAGCTCGAGCAAGATCATGATTTTTTAAATAAAATTATTTCAAGTGACGAGTCTTGCTTCACCAGAATACTGAAAATCCTCATGCAATGCGCTCTAAAAATTTCCAGAGAGAATATTGACGATTTTTAAAATTTTTAGTTGTCTTTCTATTGTAGAATGTTGGGCAAGTTATTTGTTAGAAAACATGACATCTCATTTTCCACAAAATGTCGTTTGATTCCCTATTGCATAGCGAAGTCCAGGGTAATAAATATTGACTTGCTAAAAATTTGTAGAAAAGCATTAAAGTAGCTTTAAGTTATTTTATATTGGAAAAATTCAATTCAATTGTTGTTAAACAGAAGAACAATTCACCCAGACCTCAGGGCTGATTACAAACCACTTCAAAATGGATAAGTTGTGAAGGCTGGTCAAAGGAGAGAACTCGGGTGAACAAATAGTTTTATTAGAGTCCTAAATTATACAAATTACATTTTTCAGTAGTAAAATATCAAACTTTTTTGTCAGGTAACAATAAAATTGTAAAAAGATATATTTACAAACAGCTTCATTAAGTAACCCCTGGTAATCTGTGAGGATCACAGAAAACACAAGAAATAAGGTTGTCTTAAATAGTGAATCAAATTCAAATGGGTGGCATATATTAAGGGTCCCATTAATTCATCTTTGTTTAAATGACCTTCAAATGAAATAATTCGTTTATTTATATTGTCAAGAGGAATGCAATTGCTGACAATATTTCATTTTTCACATATTAAGGTAAACAAAACGCGACAAAATTATGAGAGTTCGAAATGTTCAAAACATGAAGTCGGTAATTTAAAAATTGAAGTGCACTTGATATGTGTAAAACTTTGTAGAATCAAAACATACTGTACACTACGTTATTATAAAAATACAAAAATGTATAAATTCAACAAAATATAACATTCACAATAATAAAATGGACGGAAATTATTCGCAAATAAAATTGATGATAAAAAATTGTCATAATAATTATATAATACTTAAATTAATTGAACTTAAGATTGATTAAAGTTGCTAAAAAGCACACTAATAATAAAATACCTGATGAAAGCTGCAAACTGGAATGGTTACATCGATGGTCCAAAAAGCAGAAACACCAAGTTGTGGAATCATAATAATTCCTTAAAATAAACAAAAATCAGACAAGACTATAAATTTAATGAAATCTTACCTATAAACATCCAGCTCTCTTATGGAATTATTAACATAATTAGCAAGTTTAACGTCTACAGCAGCGGGTCTACACCCTTCATAATGGTCAGCGGGAATGTCTGTTCGAAATGCTTTGAATGAACTAAGGCAACCTCGAGATATGATATGTTCACCTAAGAATTAGTCACTTTATACCACCAATGAAAAAGAAATGACAAATTATACCTTCTTTCGTTTCTATAATTTTAACGCATATATCGTCATCTTCTGGACATATAGTCGTCCAATGCCACAACCAATTAAATGGTGTTCCACAGCCCGGTTGAGTGCTGATACAATCGTAACACCATAAAGCTGAACCTGAAACAAGAAATTATGCTAAATCTAACCTATTAAAAATTTAATTTCAACTGCCTTTAGACGAAAGAGGTATTAAAACTTACCAACTGTTATAAAAGTGGAAATGAACAAAAAAGTTAAAGTTCTTTCCATTATTTCTATGCTTTTAACTCATATAATTGGGGAATGATACATAAACAGTTACACCCATAAACAACTCCACCTAGTGACAATTCCCGAACTAACATGATTCAAAATAAACAAAACCTAATCTTACTTTTTATTATCTAACTTCATTAACATCCTTACATCAATGCTAATAATGTAATCTCAAAAACATTTCCAAAGTCTAAATTAATCGTTTATATAAAACACTGCAAAAATATCACAATTTAAAATTAAATCACCGATATTACATCACAGAATAGCGACCAACTAATACAATGTGGCAGTCGTCACAGACTCGGACAGGTTTAGCTGATGAAGGTAAAGGCATTGTGTTGTCTGAACACGAATTACAAAATATTTCACCGCAATTTCTGCAGTGGTGCTACAAGTAAGCCACAGAGGAAATTAATCGAAAACACAGGAATTACCGTCAAACCTTGCGCCTGGTCATGTTAAAATCCTTGCTGCATCCCTTGCAATTGGTTACGTTTTTATCTTTGGCCCATGCTCCTTCCACTTTGGTCCTAGTAGCCTCTTCTTTTAGGTCTGAAATTTGCAATTTTGACACACTGAGTTGGGTGCCGAGTTCTTCCAAAGTCTGCTCCTGCTCCAGACATTGCTCTTTTAAATTGTAATAATCTTCCTGTAGAACTGCATATTTCTAAAAAACAATTGTGTGAGTTGATTTTTTATTAATCAGTTAATTAATCTAAAACTGGGATTTCGTCAAGTCAAATGGACACTTACAGCTGGGAATTATTAGTGTTCACTTATGCTTAAGTAAGTGCATGTTGTTTAAATGTTTCATACCTGTGCGATTGCTTTTAAGTGTCCCAATTCCATCTGTAACTGTGATATTCTCTCGCGATCTTGTTGCATGGTTTCTTGCAGAGAAATTCGCCATTCCCTTTCAACACGCAAATCATCTTCCACACTGTTTGCTTGTTCTTCATGTTGTGCCGCTTGAATGTCGAGTTCTCTTCTTTTCTGTTCAACATTTACTCTTTCAATTTCACTGTGGCGATATCTAAAAATGTGTAAGAATTTGAAAATAAAAAATAACAATAACTACCAAAACAAAAATATTTAAAATAAACGTTTTAGAGAGAAAATAATGGCAAACCAACAATTAACAACAAAAATAAAAGCTTAATTAGGTTAATAAATCCATGTTGGTTTTTAAATTTATTTTATTACTTAAAGCAGTTTGTAAAATGGCAAAATAGTCGGTTACAAGTAAGAAAGTTACAGACATCACAATGTAAGCAATTATTTAAAAATTTTATATAATACAATACTTTTTTACATTAACATACATAGTTATTTTTTATAATATCAATTTCTATGCTATGAGTACACCACTATACTTTGCTGGTAGCTGCTGTAGTGAAGGTTTGCCAACATTTCCAATCTTACTCTATTTCTATCAACTAATCTTTAGCTATAAGAGTTAATGAATATGCACCCATATTAAAATTAATGAGATGTTTCGAAAGCTTTGCTAAAGAAAAAAATTAAAAAAAGTTTACCTACTTTGTATCAAGTGTTTGAATTGTGTCTGACATAGACTGCGCCTTAGCTTCTAGCTTGGAAATAAGCTCTGTCTTATGCTTAAGGGATCCCTCGCATTCCTGAAATAATTTTTCCTTTTTTTAATGCAATTCCTCAGTCTTATGTTACCCAAAATCTCAGCATCCCTATCCCTATCTAGACATATTAAAATAGTTACAAGAAAATAGGAATTCTGTTAACAAACGGCAATTTGCCTCTATATATCCGATTATAATACAGAGAACCTTTCAACAATTTTAATACTTTGTATTTAAGTTAATATACTGATTATTAAAATTCAACTACTTTGGCTCTGGATTAGCATTTGGATTGATGTTTTCATCGTTTTGCTCAGGTGGATTACTTTTAACATCAATATTTTCCTCGCTTTTTACGTCACTGTCGACTTCAACTGATTCAGCATTTTCTGTACCTGCAGAATTTTTACTGGCCGAATCTTGTACATTTTCACCAACAACTTCCAACTCATCATCTTTGACTACTTCAACACTACTACTACTAACGGTTGAGGGAGATTTAATTTCTTTAGATTCAAATTTAGGTGCAACTAATGGTTTTCTGTCAAAACTAAACTTCCTATCTACACTTCTCCTATCCCTATCCCTATCCCTGTTAGCATCTTTGACTAAATGATTATATTTCTCTAAATTATTTAATATTTTGCCGATCTGGCCTGCTTTAGCTTGAAGGCGACTCACCATTTCACCCTTTTGAGTAAGTTCCATCTCACATTCCTATAATTTAAGTTGTCATTATTTTAACAAACCTCAAAAATAAATTTCAATAAAATGTTATCTACTCTAATAAAAACTCAAATGATAAAGTAAAGCGACCATGGACCTACCTGAAGTTTTTTATACATTTCTAGATTGATCATCTTGATGTCGTCCAACTGTCGTCGTAATGAAATGATGGTGTCTTGTTTCTCGTGGATGTCCTTCTCGAGTAATTTCATGGCAACTTCCATTTCTGCTTTCAGGCACATCTGCAGCTCCAGTTCTTTGTCTGATTCTTGTCTGAGTTTTCTTTCCTCTTCCAAACGTTGTTTAAGTTCGTTGATTTCAACAGCTACTGTTTTGTTGTCATCTTTTCCTTGTTCTGGTTCTTGATAGTTAGTGATTTTTACCATATTGTCACTGTTGAAACGATCGTTGCGTTCCTCTCGTCCCAATTCTTTTCGCAGCTGTCTGTTTTCTTCATAAAGAGATAAAAAGCTATTTTTGGAAATTGCCAAGTCTTCTTTCATTAGAGCATTTGTTGTAGTTAGTGACTCAACTTTGGTTTGTAAATTTGTAACTGTTGCACTGTAATTATTGCATAAGAATGATAAGATTTTCAGATGAAAACTTACTTCAAATGCCTATTAAGTTCTTCTATGTAATTCTTCTGGTCTAAAACAGTGGTCATATTATCACCTTGCTCCTCCATGTTCGTATCATCAGCGACTTGATTTGAGGAACGTAAATATAAAGAAAAATCAATTACTCCTTGTTGACAATCTAAATCTTCCTCCTAATAAAACCATTTTTAAATTTAAATAACGTTTTGAATCCAAATAGCTTACCTTAACACATAAATTACAGTCTATAACATTCAAACCAACCAGTAATCCGATAATAATTACTGCTTCATCACTCAACATTAAGGCGTCTGGTTCAAAATATTCGGCAAGTATTTCATCTTTGTGATCGATGAGTACTTTCAAATAATCAGCCAGTTTTTTTTGCATTAAAGCCAACCTCAGCCATGCTCTAGCTCGGCCCATCTGTGTCCTAAAACAAAAGAATTACCATAACATCAGCAAATAATAACGATTTTTTTCTACCTAACTGTTGGCAAATCTCTAACACTAGCTGTGATATCTTGAGCTTCTGATGTGTACTTTTCGACCATTTGAAGAATATCCCACAATTCTTTTTTAGGGCCCAGAAGTCCCTTTTTTGGTCGTAAACCATGGCGCAATACGTGTTCGAGTACAATAAAGAAATGTTGTAAAGGCATATGGTCGGAATCCAGCATGCGGCCATATCTCAGAGATTGCTCAATTAATTCTTTCACTACCAATTTACTGATGTTGACTAAATTGCTTCGTTCTATTATTACAGGATCTCTACCTGCAATCAAAAATACTCTCAACAAATGAAGGAAATAACAATTCATGCCATACCACTTAACATTTTATAAAACAAAGTTATCTTGTGTGTTCACTAGGTGAGATTTATTTCTATTTGACTATATCAAATGACTACTGAACACAAACCAAATGTAATAACCAAATCAGAATCATAACTTGACCTTTAAAAGTTTAAAAAGAAAAACAAAATTAGCACCCCAATCTTCAAATTTATCAAAAACAATCAGTCATTAAAAGTTCAAAAGTGTCGTCACACATAGATAGCTATATAGAGCATGGTACAGTCCAACCTGCTTTTGTTTTTGCACATTTTTTCTAGAATATCGAAAATCTTGATACCTTTTATTTATTTTTTATGTGCATTTAGTTGATAGTAATTTCTATTTATATAATTTCTTCATATTCACATTTCTTCAATTACAGTGCAGTTTTAAGGTAATAACTTATACAGGGTGTCTGTAAATGCCTGTGATCCCAGTTACCTAATCACGGAAGTAATTACTCAGGTTTAAACTAAAACCTATAAGACACTTAAGAATAATTACTATTTGCACATTGACGAAAGCATTACATTTATTAAAAATGCCCAGATTTGATACTTAAAAATGGTATATTTGACACCTGAAGTTAACTAGTTATTTCATGGTCCACTGGAGCACATATTTATAGGCACTGTCTAACCATAACAAAAGATATTCATTAAAATTGAGAAAATTTTCTTAAAAATTTAGACAATTTAATTGAAATCAAACCTTACAAATTACCGGACTGAACAAAATCATTTGAATTCGATTAAGTATCAAACGCAATAAAAATCGATGTTGCAACCTAAACAATGAAAAAATAACCCCTACCAAAAGGATGTACTGGAAATTCAGGAGATGGCGTCGAAAGATTTTGTTGCAAAGATTCTTGCATGTTAAATTCGACATCTTGTAACTCTTTCAGGCAAAGCCACTCGCCGTCCACTGACACCCTGAAGTTGCACAAGTAGATGGTATCTTGTGCTCCTGCCATGTCTTGGTCCGTGGCATTTCCGCCAGTTTCTACCATACCAGGCCCTTTCATGTGTGTTGCTTGTCTCGATTCCGTCAGGGCAAATGTCAAATTCGCTTCATGCGTTTCGTGTAGCCAAACCTCACCCAGTTTGCAACAACCGCGTCGTTTAATTATTGTTATTTACACATTTATTGCTTTCGGTCGCTACATACTGGAAGGTCGCCGATAACACTACATCGCCAATGTATTGCACTATTGATTTTCCGAATAACCTTGCAGAGGGAGACCGAAGGCGGAAATCAATAAGAAAATTGCGCTCTAGAACTAGCAGGAAAATGTGGTGCCATCTTCCATCGGCTATTTCACGTTTAGGTAGTAGTGGTAGAAAGTATCTTTTTTCTTTCGATTTTAATTTAATTTCAAACAATTTGTCTACACATTAAAGTTAACAATAACAATAACTTTTTTTTTAAATGTTTAATAATTATCTCACAAGTTCTTAGGTCACTCATCATCGGTTATAATGAATATCATAAAACCAATCAAGTTGGTCCGTGATAGACGATGGTTGTTCACAAAATCCGTGAAATCTCTTAAAAGTAAAATTATCTTGGGGAAATTAAAAACAATGTTTTGTTTGCTACATTGGATTGCTACATCATTGGATTTAGAAAAAAATCATTTACCACAATAAATAAAAAAATATATACATTGCCATTTGAAAAAAAAAGTTGACTGTCGCTTCGCATTAAAGTTAATGTGGGAAAAACCCAAATTAATCCCTTCTTGTAGTACTTACTCGATTAATTAATTACATTTTTTTTTCTGAAATCGGGAAATAAATAAATGAGTTAGAGCGTGGGACGTTTTTTAGGAATCACCCTGTATATGAAAATCAGGCGATATTTTCGAAAATTCACGGATTTATTAACGGTGGCTGAATGTAAACCACCGCCGAATGTACCCCCACTTTCCTTTAGTACTCTTTTCTCAATTTTGTCATTTTACGATTCCTCAAGTATAAATTAAATTTAAACACAATAATTAATAAATACAAATTTTAAATTCCTGCTACAGATGAATCCTCATAACGTCATGAGGTTGCCGGACTCAGCCCATGAGACTTCCGGATTTCAGGACAGTGGTCCTGACAATAATGCGAGGAACCAACAATCGCATTTCAGGCAAGGTCGTGACGTAATTAGGTCGGATGGACAAGAAGGTCACAGGACTGAATATTTAATTCAATTACAACTCCGTTTAATGGTATTGAAATTAATTAAGACCGGCCATTACACTAAAGTGAATAATAGATGTCACCACGGTTCAAATGCATACCCCTCGTATAATGTAAATTACACTCGTTTTATCAAACATATCGTTTATAAAGAAATATTATTAGTAAATTAATGCGTCAAACTTGGTCAGAATGGTATTCATATTATAATTCATTGGCCGTGTAGTAGTTTATTTGATGTTTTAACACAACCAAAAACCAGTTATATGTTATCTTCAAATTCAATGATAGAGGTGTTAGGTCATAGAAAAAATTGCCGCCGACGGAATTTACTCAATATTCCAGTTCAATTCCTAATATTTTCGATTCGAAGTACATTTTTCGATTGAAGTTTACAGTTCCGTGAAAACATGGCCGACGCATTAGCTGAGAAAGTTTGGATACCATCCACCAGAGGGTACGATTATAAATTTACTAGCAGTTCGACGTCTTTCCCGGGTATTTAACCCTAGAGTAGGCGCGTGAATTTACATATGTAATCCAGTGTTCTTATTTTCATCAGTAATATCACAAGAGAGTGAGAATAAATTGAAAATAATTCGACAGATTTTCGAGAACTTGTTGCCAGAGAATAGATACGAGAGCCCGTAGGGCTCGAGAATGGCAACAAGTTAGAGAAAATACTGGAAAATTATTTTCTAATTAATTCGCACTCTCAAGTGGTATTCAAAAGGTTATTTTATAATGTTTAAATAAAAAATACAGCTTTTTAATATTATTTCTTTTAATTGAACAGTTTCTCATTATAAACTTAGCAAAATGCGTTGTCAGTTCTTAAAATAAAAAAATGTGGGAATTGTGAATTTTTTTAAAAAAACACTGAAATTTCCGGATTTTCCGGGTTCTCTCCGGTTCTAATTATTGGATCGGGACATTCGACCTCTCATTCTCTTCGTAATTTAATTCTCTACAATTCGTCTATTGACAACATTAAGATTGCTTCATTAGTTTCCATTTTACAAGCAAAAACTAAAAAAAAAACGATTTTTTCTTCTAAATTGTTCATAGCAAATTAAAAATTATGATCCTCGAGTCTAAAATTATGCCAAATTGATCTACTAACTGTCCTTTATGTAATCGCACAGTCGGTTTCTGGGTAGTATTTATGGCATGAAAAAATGCTTTATTGCTTGGCCTACTAGTAATGCCACTAGAGGTTAAATTTTCGGATTTTAATTTAACGTCCAGTGGTATTTGGTAAGAAAATTTTGCACCTTTTTGCAATTTAATTTATATATTGACATATTATCTATAAACGTCACTCAACGCCATAAATAATATGATGAATCTTATTTCGTTGAACGATATTTGAAACATCTGAAATACAACTGTCGCAGGTAGGTAAGTTCGAATTCATTTATTTATGGGAGGTAATAAAGTACTTAAATCATGAAGCTTCTGGGAAAACTGTGTTTTGCATAATCGGTTGATACAAAAAAAATTTAGTCAAAGCAATGGTAAATCAGAAAGACTTTCTTCTCGCGGCTGCAGGATATGTAATTTTAAGTGGTGCACAGAAAAAAGAAAAGAAAAGATTTTGGATTTGCCCATTATTAAGGTCTCGAAAGCGATACAGTGGTAATGGGCAGCGACATCATCAACGATTTAAAAGCCGACGACATTGTTCCGTTTTGTAATTAACCCTTTGAGTGCCAAAGTGATTTTTAGAGAATTAGCTAAAATTGCCAATTCCAAAAACAATAAACAATAAACAAGAATCGATAAGTATGAAAGAGAGATCGATTGTATTAGTTAGTGTGGAAGCAAAAACGCGATCGCGCTCCTGGCATTTTCGGACAGTGTATTGACGAGCGCGATTGCGCTCCTTGTCACTCAAAGGGTTAATGATGAATTGCGGTGTGACGGAAATTTTAAAAATTTTGCCAGAATACCAAGCGCCGGTTTTGAATTTTTAATCAACGAAGTGGGACAAAATATGTAAAACGATTTTCAAACTAAAGTGTCAAATATGTAGTTCCTAAAGACGCAGTTAAAAGCTTTTAAAATAAGAAATTTATAACCATCATAAAATTTGTCGCAGCACAAAAGAATTAGAAAATTTGCGATATTCAAGGCTGGAGCCCGTCGCTCTAGGGACGATTTGTACGTCAATTCTGGTTGCTAGGGACCACTGACCTGCTTAAACAATGACAATTTTAAAATTTTCCTGTTCTGTTGATTTTCAATTATCTTAAATTTCAGCCTTTTATAATGTTGAGCTTGTGTTTGTTTTTTAACCCTTTAAAGACGTATGTCGCCCATACGCGTCACACTAGAAAAGAAGCAGTTTTCCCGAATGTCGCACATTCGCGACACAAATCTAACTACATCCCATGGGATCTGTAACCGAAAATAAATTCCGTCCTTAAAGGGTTAAAATGTTTAATTTGTGTGTCTAAATTGGTGTCTTCTTATGGTATTACTAGCGATTATTCTTTTTTGATTAGAGAAATACATTTTTTTCTAAAAAAATTCAACCATTCAAATTTAATTCAATTTTATGTGTAATTCAGTTCAATGGGTATTTGGATTTGTTCTACGAGTAACGTCACTGTGCCACAAGGACGCAAATACCCTGTCTCCCATCCCAGAAATTCTAAAAATAGATTTGATGTTTCTTTTGATATTGTCGGGCCATCTATGAAGCAGAAAAATTATTACACTTTCTTAGCTTAGAAACATTTGGACTGTGGAATGAAATTGTCAAACCCCCACCATTTTTGGGCCGCCCTTAATCAAAATGATAACATAAACAAACACTTCTTATTACTTTTCAAAACTTCATGCATAATTTATTACATAATTTAAAGGTTGGATAAACATGTGATAAAACTTAACCAAACATTTTTAATTTCAATGTTTACACAAATTATCTATATAGTTTATTTTCAATTATATAATTAGAATATTTAAGTCCTTGGGTACTGTTACAAGCTTTACATGGTTGAAATTTTTAAATAAATTTAATCTTTGCCTTCCTTAAAAACTATCATGCGTTCTGGTAGTTCCTCATTTAGATGAAACCCCGTAACTGTTACCCCTTTTAGACTTTAGAGAATCTTCAATAAATTTACATTCAAATGAAAAAATTACCACAAAATACCTTTAAATTTGGATTTCCTTTTCGATTTTCTTGATATCAACAAAGGAGTCCAATGGAAATCATCTATGAAAGAAGATATCGAAGGGGATCTTGAAAAATTTCTTTCTGAATTAATTACAGTGGGAGTTATCGGAGTTGTTGGCGAACCTTCACTACCAGCAGCAGCCATTTTACTGAACTGTCAAATCCGATGAAAGAACCTGAGCGGCAAATCAGTCAACTAATTCAAGCGCCAAATCATTTTCAAATACGAGGGGAAAATTAAAAAGACAAACAAAATTATATGAATTATTGTAATTTCAATACAAATTATAAACATTTTTTAAATACTGTACACACATACAGAGCGAAATTATAAGATTAATCTTCGTGATATGGCATTTGAGATATGGTTTACGAAAAATTCTGAATTATAGCACATCTTGTATTTCGCAAATGTATGTTAGACAATAAAAATATTAATAGCCGCCATATTTATAGAAATATATACAATTTTTTTAAAAATCTTACACTGACACGAGAAAATGATTTTTTTAAACATTAGAGTATTTTGTTCAAAATTTAGGTTACAAACAAAACTAGCGTTTTATAAAAAATTTGATCTTCACAGAAGATAGTTTTCAAAATATATGTGCCAGTGTGTATCTATAGTTTCGCTAATCTTTATTATCTGCCACAAACAAATTAGCACAAAATAAATTTCAGTTTTAAAAAATCACTTTTTTAATACAAAAAAAATAAGCTATCAAACCGCACAAAAAAAATAAATCCTTTTTGAAGCCTTAAAAAGACGTAACCAAAATCTACAATAGAGATCAAAAATCATTGCCACATGTTGTTATACAATATTACATTAAAAACGATGTTTTCATATTTCTTTGCTAATTTAATAATTTGTGGACATTGCACCATTTATAAAATATGAAAACATTGAAGAGAGTTTTTCTTTATTTAATCTAGCTGGCAAAATTAAGGCTGCCAAACTGTATTATTATACTCGGTACCTCCACACAATCAGATTTGTTTCAATAAAACAAGAGCAGCTGCGTAAACAACTATTATCATCAATAACACAAGAAATTATCACTCATAATGCACTTCCATTATTAGTAAACTTCTGATAAAGCAAAGGACCCACGTTTATCAACTTGTTTTCATAACAGAAGCTTGTAATATAATTAATGGTTAAAATTACTTTGAATTTTTGTATGCCAATGATTTCATAAAAAATGAAGTGGAAGATACAACGAAAACATGTAATAACATAAGAAAATATTTACACTGTACACAAATTATATGAGGAATCAGTTCATATCTACAAATATAAGAAAATAATTTTAATTTTAATTTTTGTAAATTTTTTTGATAGCAATTATAATAAAACAATTTTAATTTTAACTTTTGTAATTTTTTTGATAGCCATTATTATCCATTATTCCCTTCCCAATCTTGTCCTATGAGGTGTGTTGCAGCCAGTGTTGGTCTTTAAAGGCACAACTTAGCCCATATGCCAGATTCTAACCCAAGACTTCCGTGCATAATTATTCATTATTATTGATCATTGAAATTATGAAAGACATTTACAACCAATTTCTGTTATAAAAACAACTGATGAACAGTCGGTTCCTTTTTGTCGCTTCTGATTGTTCTGTGCAGATACCAATAAATTAACCTAATCATGTAAAAAAATGATACTATAGCAAAATCTAGTAAAATACTGGGTATTTTTTACACATGATAAAAATCTATATAAATCGTAAAAATTATCATCACATAAACTCAAACTTTATAAAATTAGGTAAATAAACTATCTAATAGAAATCTACTAAAATTAAAAAGTAATAACTCTTAAGATCAGTATTACTATTGACTCACATGATACTATTTTAAGTCTGTCTAGAATTTGTCGGTTAAGGGATGCTGGATTTCATTGGGATTAATCGAAATAGATATGTAAATTCTGATGCTAATAAATTTTTTCAAGGGCGATATCAAGGCTATAATTAAACCTAAAAGTACGATGCCACATAAACTCAATTGAATATAAACAAAAACAAAAAAATATATATAATGTTAAACTAAGAATGAAACACTCAGAAATTAAATTAATCGTAAATTAATTCCCACAAAGTTGAAGTAAACTTTTTTTAAATAATATTTATATATATATTTATATATCAAATGGCAATTCCGCTTGTATTTTATCTATCTACTTACTAACATATGTAACCAATAATAATACTAGTATTGTGAGGGTGTAGGCACTGAAGTAAGGGGCGATTTGCAATAGTCCGCTAATCTTTGATCAGCCTGTAGATATGATGTTGTGCCCCATGTTCTGATGTTGATACCTCAAATACGTATGCTGTACATAATAATGTTTCTTGCGTATCTCTATTGCTTACAACCTGAAACAGCAACCTTAATTATTACCCGATCCAAAAAAGAAAAAAAAAATGTATACCTGTAGTATGGTGAAGTTTTCAAGCACACTGTTCATCATATATTTTTCAGGCAGATGTTTGAGTTTGTGTATAAAATTTATCATGTATTCACACATCGGACTGCGATGAATCCTATAAACAAATCTTCCATTCTCAAAACGGGCATATTCGGTTTCAACCTTTTCTACAACTTGTTTGCCAAAAGAGCACACTTTTGTGGAGCATGTTATCGTCATGTTGTCATTGCTTTCGTACCTGAAATTACATTAAATTGAAAATACACTTAACAACAATTCAGTAATTGGTGAAAACTTAAAAACAATAATTTTATTTTAAATATCAATTTTAATTTGTAACCAATTGATTTTTTACAAAAACATTCGTAACTGAAAATTATATTTTTTTGTTGTATTACAAAAATATATTTATAAAAACACATCCCCAGAACTGTTTTATGTACAGAGAAATATTTAAAAAATTATATTTACTAAAATATTGTTTTGCTTATAAATTCAAAAATTTACCTAAATACTAAGTTTCTCATAAGGCACTGTAGGAAAAATGTAAAAAGAGTTTCATGGAATTTAACTGTTTGCATAATCTATTTTTTTAAATTTAATAAACACTTACGTGCTTGTGACTCCATAGAATGCTCCTGCTTCGTCCTGTATGTTCGTGTTGAGGTCTGCCCAAAATTTAACTAAGAAGAAGGCGTTTTGAGGTCCCTTGTCATATAATTCTTTTAAGCCTCCTTTCTTCTCAGGAAATTTATCATATATTTGTCTAACATCTACAGCCTGAAATTAACAAATTTCAATTAAAATTTTACTAATTTGCGCAGGGAGACACGTACTTCTAGTAATGGATCTGTATAACTTGCTGAACCTCCTATATGGACAAACAAGTGTTTCTGATACTGTAAAAAGAGTGCAAATAAAAGTGATCAAATATAATTTGTTGGATGTTTTACCGCATCGGCATCTCTATGTTGTTCCATGAAAGCGGAAAATTCGACAAGCCTGAGTTTGTGGGTAGCGATCGCTCTTCCGTCCCAAGGCGGTTGAGATGGTGGTGGTTGAAGTGGTCCTCCAATTTCACCAGAAGACACTGCTGTTGCCGGTTTTCCACCAGGATATGTACTTTGTTGGAAAGGCTTGACACTATTAATAAGAACATGAATAATTTGACTTTTAAATCATCACTAAAACTTACTCTTGTGAAGTGCCAGGTTGAAGTCCAGGTTGCCAAAACTGCTGCAAAAAAGATAATGTAAATCAGATGGGTCGTTAAAAACTAAACCAAAACACTCAAGGAACAACGAAAAACAAAATCATAAGCTGCAAGCTCTAATACCTTAAAGACGACAAACAACAAACAATACAATTCTTTTTTCCTTTTATTTTAATTCGCTAACAATAACGCACATTCTACATTAGCTGACAATACACAGCAAGTAAGCATGATTTGTTATGGAATTATGGAATTCATTAACTGCAAATAATAATAATAAAAAATGGATAAAATAGCATTAAGCGGAAGCTTAATTTTTACAGCAAATATCAAACGCTATTTGGTAAGATCAAAGAAAATATAGGGGGTACGGACATCGGTAAGCGGGACTTCAAGGCAGGATTAACTTACCGCTCCAGGATAGGAGGCGGGAGGACTAAGACCGAGACCTAGACCTGCTGACTTGCTGTGCATTGATGTAGCAGATACTATTTGAGCACTTGACATGCTTGACATTGTCTGCAACGCCTTCTCCTTGGCCGCATGGTCCTAGCAAACCACATACCATCACCAATCACTCCCAAATGCCATTTAATAAATTACTTCATTACAGAAACATTAGTTCGTTAAAAACAAAAGTAGAAATCCCACATGAAATTGACAGAATCTTGAAAAAAGTAGCGATTAAGGCAAAAATATTAGCGTTACTACCATCAAATGCAACATTATTTTCTTTGGAAATTCATTTCTCTTGTAAAATTCATCTTAATAAAATATTCCGTTACAATTGCATGTTTTATCACACTAATTACTACAAACACGAAGTGCACAACAATAAATGCGAATTAATGATTGGACTGGATATTAAATACGGAATCATCACGCAAATATCAGTAATGAATTTATGGAGCGCCCTCTTGAAGGGTCGTCTGTTCGATCAATTGTATTTCATTTGCATGTCCCTAATCAATTCAATGGTAATTTACAGGTTTAATTATGACGGTGTGGCTTTTAGTACCTCTACTAGAATGCTTTTACTGTGAATAATTGCAGTTCCAGTTAAAACGTATCAACAAAAAGGACCACGAATGCACTCGAGTGTCGTTAACTCATAATTTGACTAGGTCAAGTGAAATAAAATATTATTTCACAATATTTACGTATAAAACGCGCATCATCACAAATATTCTTTTTAAAAAACACATTGTATCACAATAGATTGATCGATTAGACTACCAAGAATGTTTGCAAATTAAAACAACTAAATAAGGTCTAAAAATAATAAAAACAATCCAATAGATTGGTTTCATAATTACTAAACCCTCTTGCCCGATCATCTGCTTCGAAAAGCAACTGTTAGAAAGTTTGTCGATCACAAAAAGGTGAAAATTACAATATCTTCAGTTAAAGGCACTAAAAACTCATTTAAATTGTACATTACAGCAATAATTTTAAATTGCCTGCACTTCCAAATTATAATCAACTTTCACGCGTTTGCATGAACTGTTTACTTTACTACTTTACTGTTTTTAGAAATATTAAACCGTAGCTCTTTGGCGTTACGAAAATGGTTCCCTCACGACATCCCCATATACGTGGTTCACTCCAAAATTATTGAGAATAAGAAACATTGTTAATATTTGTTAGAATCACTGCACTCCGCCGTTCTTCATTTCCAGTTCTTAAAAGCCCTCAAACAATTTTTACTCAGAAGAACATCTTCTACCCAAAAAAATAGCTAAATCAGAGAAGTAAAGAAGACGTTCTAGTCGTAAGCTACTTAAAACGTGAAATCATAAACGCATTATAAGTATTGGAGGATTATAAAACCAAATATAAACTTTCTTTGTACTCATAAGTCGTAATGAATCTTATTCGAAAATGTTTTTTCAGTTTCAAATATGTAAAATAAATGTGTAAATTTTGTTTTGGCGTGTTAAATTGTTTTATTCTCAATAATTTCGGTACAACCCACGTATCACTAATTTGTGAAGATTGAATAATCCTGAAAAAACATAAATGTAGGTCGAACCAACTCCAATAACATTATTAATACAAATTATTTTTCCACAATTGATCATTTTACAAATTTTTAATTTAAAACCTAAATGAGAAAGTAGGACAGTTGATAGAGCGACCGAACGTAGGTAATATTTCTTTACAGCGACCGAGGTTTCTTGCAGTTCCTATTATTATAGCCTTTGGTGAGTAATAAGTGCGCAAACTAATTCGCGGGTTGCATAAAGTGACTCCGTATATTTCGCACGGTAATTTTCCTACACGCATTTCTTGTTGCAAATCCGAGATAAACGAATGTTTGATTAATGAAAGAATAATAGACCCTTTTAAAGCAGGTGTTAATCTGAATACAAATAATTTAATAAAATTTCTAATTATCAGTGTATTTAATTTTGTGGAACACGTACGCAATAACTGGTGCATGCAGTTACAATCATAATTCTCTTAATAGCAACTTTTTTTTACAACCGACAATTATACGCAACTAATTAACGGGAACACTAAATAAGCCGCCTATTACTACCGCCCTTCTCGCAAAAAATCAATTGAGATTGATAATAACTGTACCTCTACTTTGATTAGATCTGAAGTAGGTACGGTTAATTTTATGCGGGAAAGTCCTTCATGAACCTATTACTACTATCACCATTCGATGTAATTAGAAACGATTTGTTAACATTTATGTATTAATACTGTAAAGCGGCGACGACTGACTTACAACTTATTAAATACGACTTCCTCTTGAATTTGAAATGACATCATTTAACAAAAAATTGCATCTAATTAATTACATTAGAAATGGCATAAAATATGCAAAAAAACGGTATTTAAATTTAAACCTAAAGTCGCAAATTAACTTGAAATTCGGACTAACTGAATTATACATATAATCAAATATTTGAACAAAATTTAAGTACACATGGAACGAGTCACTAATTACACAATGATCACTTGTTCGTGAAATTCAAGAAGAGAATTCTTAATGTTTGTTATTAAACTTACTGCAACACGTAATTAACCACATTAGATCAATAATTTGAGACGTTTTATAACATCACATTAATTAAACTTTAACTATTTGGTACGAGACTTTACTTAATTCATTATGAATGAATTGTTAGTAGCTCCTAAATTACACGTTTCAGACGCGATAACGAAAATAAATAGAGTGGCATAATTTAAATTAATACTTCATTCATCGAATTGGCGAATTTAAAACCGAAACATTAATTAACTGATTGGTTTTCTTGATTGATTATCTTGTTGCGTTGCTCGCTAATGACATTTCAATATAAACTTGGCCGGTTATCACCTGTACAAGTGGCAAGTTGTTGTGCAATTTTTTGATGATGATCGTTTTATAAAAATGAAATACAACGTTCAAAATTTCAATTCAATTCCTTCATATTCCAATTTATCAAATCAAGAAATTATGATTGCAAATTTACTTCGGTTTACAGGCAACCATCTAAAACCTAGAAAAAATAAGATCTATTTCATACAGGCGATTAAGGCAGTAAATTAAATATGGTGTTTCTAATTACAGATTCGAATTGCGCACGAAAAAACACGAAACTTTTGTGTCAAACATTTTTTCGAAAATTGCCATCAGTGACTTTCAAATAACCTTACTTAGACCAACATTGCTACCCATTATTTTGAAATAGAAAAAATACCTTTCTTATATTGATATTTATTACACAGGTTGTAATATAATTAAGTGTCCACTATTACAAACTTTGTTATTATTGGAGCTACAAAATCGGTTAAATTCAATAACAAAGCTACCAATGGTGGACACTTAATATAATACAACCTGCATTTTCATTTGTGTGCCTAGGCACACAAATAAGTATTGCTCTTTTTTCATTGTTTTATTGCCTTCTTGATTTTTTTTTTTTTACTTAACTGAAATAAAAACTTAAATTACTTGTAACTTCTTGATATTCATTTAATTGTATTAGTATATTTAAGACTTTTTCAGTCTGAATTAAATTTAGTAGTACTAGAAAATACGTAAAATTGTTATTTTTGGAAAATTGTTTTTGAATATTTTCAAAGTGTATTTAGCAAACTGTAACTTTCTATGATTCATTTTCAGATTAACCTATTTTTGCTTAATTGCTCCACTTACAGGTCAGCCTGTACCGCCTCTTTTTTTTTAAATTGAACATACAATGTTCAATGTTAAAAATAATAATGTCAATCAGTATAACACAAATAATTTGACATCTAGTCAATTTAGGAATAAAAAATTTGATTGTGAAGTTTAAATTTGGATTAATATTCTGAATTTGGTATAAAAATAAAATATATCTTGAGACAAGTCAGAGATTTATTTTCCATCAATATCCCGATAAATCGATACCATCTGTCGAAACATGAATTAAATTCTATTTATTTAAGAAATGCTGTGTAGGATTTTTTAATCGTTAAGCGCATTGTATAGAATGTGTAGAAGGGTAATTCGAAAATTTATTGTAATTTTTTCATTAAATAAATCGTTCAACTGTTGTCACACGTGAGGTGAGGTTTACAATTGGGGTTGCATGCATTAACTGATTGACTTTATTGCTTTCTAAATTTAACATAGGAATACAAATTTTTCGTTTTCAAATGTAATATTTGGAAGATTTATATTTTACCATGAAATTGCAAAGAAAATAAGGAGAAGCCAAATGGATTGAATTTCACTGTCAATTTCTACTCAAGATTTTTACAATCTGTTACTATGACTCACGATAAATATACTTATAAGAGTGTTGACAATGTTATAAATTAATAAAATTACTTTCTCTATCCATTACTAAGAAAAATGAGTGCGCTACAGAAAGTAGACTTTTCTCAAAGCGAAAATCTCGCAAAATTATGACTTGTTTTGAATATAAACTGCTAATCTGAGTAAATACTTACTACCTTAAGTTTTGCCTGAATTTCTCTAAGTTTTCTGCGCGCCAGGACTTGGATGTGTGAACTAACTTGCTTTCGAGTTCTTGTCTTCCCTGTCCGTAGTTTTATGTAGCGGGCGATTAACTCATTCCTACCTGCAAAGACAAAAAAATATTTTTTTACAAAAGCATTCTTTTACGAGACAATCGAAGATACTACGTGAAATTCGGTTAGTCGATTTTATCTACAGGTAACAATAAAAGGAATAAAGCGAGAGAAATGGATCTTAATTTCTTCTTCCTGCACAGAACCGGTTCGGTGATGAGCATCTTTAACTTATGGCCTCGAAATCAAGATCTCGCCGATACAACTACGGTTTTAATACGGTCTTGCTTGCCCACATCTCGTTCTACAACGCAGCGATAAAGCAAGAACTGGGAGCCAGGTCATGAAGTAGCGCATTAATTATAGTGCCCGGAGTATTTCTCTTCTCGCCGTAGTCTGCAATCTGTCCGCTGGTATTAACTACGTTTGTGCGGTTATTTCAGTGGCTGAATCGCATTTCGACTACCGTGCATCCGAGTTGATTATATAAAAGAAAAATCCACTGATCAGTCCACGTTTAACTCAATGAAACGTTTCGCACCATTGCACAATGTCGTTCATTGTTTATTGCTAATTGTTAAACTTGATTAATTCATTCATGAAAGTGTTTACAACTTATTTTTTTTTTATAAGTATGGAAAAATTGTTGTCACACCTGTTTCCAGTATAAATTATAACGGGCGAACAAAGAAAATTGACTATTTTCTTTGAAAAGAAATCCAATTAATTTACCGTAAATAGTACAGGATACAAGTGAAACCTCGGTAGCTATCAATTAATCTTTCTCCATTTAGAATATGTCAGGGTGAACTTTATATGAAATATGTGTACACAAGTCGGCGAATAGTCTGTGTGCCTAGTTGTCATTTCCATTTACCGTTCGAAGGTTTGCTATTAAGTAACATTCATGTAATAGGTATGTAATGCCATGCAATCATCTCAACGTCAGGTTTCGTTTATTAAGTGCTGGGTATAATTTTTCTGATCAGTTTCAGAAAAATTACCCAACTCTTATTACTAAAAGCAAAAACCGTTGGCATTCGAATATTGCGGCAAAATCAGGCGAAATGAAGTTCCAATAGACCACTAACCATTTTAGAGAGATAACTGTCCTCGAGTAAAAAAACTGGTAAAATAGGTAACAACAGTTATTTGCAAAAAAGTCAATTTACGACTTTTCAATTTGAACGATTAACGCGAACTCGAAAATGTACTCGACTGAGCGACAACAAAAGATTTACGTAGCTAACGGTCACTTAACTAAGACTGTAGTGGTCCGTAAAACTATTATCTCTAAATTTACGACGAAAGTTTTTCCCCACAAGATTCGTTTATAAAATGTAAAATGTCCTATCATACACATTCGAAGCTCACTATTGAGATCGAAAAAAAGGGATTATCAAGGTGCCATCAAATTTTTATGGGTGAACCTCAAAAGAACTTGAAAGATCCGAATTGAGGATAATTTTGATAAATGTTACGACAGATTTCCCAATTAGGAATAATTTATTTTTATTTTTCACTAAAGCTATTTTAACAAGACTAACAATTTGGTATACCAAACTCGGTTATAATCGTTATTCATAATCGTGAAACACTCGTGGGGTATGGAAATGCATAAAGAGCCAATCAGTTATTAATTTGTATTTATGTGTATAGAGGGGTCATAAATATTTGTTAACCCAGTAGTCATTTATAAATGGTGGTTAGTATTATATTTTAATAATAATATACCTACTCATTACCATTATTGCCACCAATTCTAAAATACGTTTAATTATAAAAATCTCTGTTCTAACTCCATTGATGGCAACCTATTACAATTTTGATGAGCTGTAATGATGAATATCATTTTGTTTGTAGATTAGATAGCTGGATCCATCATTTCCCCAAAGCGTTACTAATACTAAAGGTAATACGGTAACAGATGTTTATAGCGACATTGCACATATAATTATTTATATTGAACATAGCGCGAAATTAAATTTAATATTAATTTGCTATATAACTAAACGTAATTACCGACAAATTTTACTTTGACGCATATTTTAATATCGACGTCTCTTTAACAGATTATAATTTTACGTTCCCAAGATTTACAAAAATTCCAGTAAAATTACTGAAGCTTCTAAATTAATTTGAAAATTTTCATAGAAAAGTATCTTTTGTTATATTTTTCCTCGGAATAGATTCGTCTTTTTAATCAATAACTGCAACATTTGAAAAAATTATTTCGGGCAATCTGCGCGTTTACGCATTTTTTCCTGGAACTGGACCATCTGTTTGTACGTGAAATCTCTAAACTAACAAGAAATACCGTACGATCGTCACGTTCTATCCTGAAGGATGTGAAACAATTGTTCTTTTAAATTTATGTTGGCATGGGCATTTTCTTAAACTAAATCTGACAGTTTAAGGTTAAAGTAAGAAATACGATAATTCTCCAGCTTTCAATTTCACGCTTTTTCGAAAACTTTGTGTTTTGTAAAAGTGAACCCGTCACAATTCTGTAGGTAATATTATTGAGTAATTTTACTGATTACTGTAAAAATAAATTTAAAAAATAATAATTTCATGGTCTTTTAATGTAGAGGACATAACTTTTCGATCATAGTGCAATATGGTGTGTGTTTTAATTTCAGAAACGGTTGGAAAGCTGTGAATTATTTTTTTTGCCATAATCTATACAATAATTATGACCTAACCGTTTTTGGAATTAAAAAACACACTATAGTAACTGCTTAAATACTTTTACACTTTTTTAAATTGTAATTTAGATTAGTAAATTGTATATCAGAAAGTGTCAATTGTAATTCAGATTGATCAATTGTATTTCAGAACTCGTCAATTGTTATTCAGAATGCAGCAATTGCAATTCAGAAAATTAATGCTTGATCCTTATTATAAAATTCTTAATTTTTATTGACTTTTCTGAAATACAATTGATTGATCTGAATTACAGAATTGATACTTGAAATATACTGGAAAAATTATAGTCAAACATCTCGACCAGTTGATTTTTGATATAAAAACTTAATATTCGCTGTAAACAGATTTAGGTAGTGTCCAAGAGCGTGACATTTTTCTATGCATAAGTATAGGTTTATAAGTTATCAATGGTTTCAACTTCAATTTTGCAATATATGACATTCAACATATTACATCTGAGTTATAAAAATAGCACCTGGTAAGTAAGATGAGATTGAAGTGTTTTGTTATTTTTTAACTCAACTTTAACGAAGTGGAATAAAATTTCACGTTAATTGTAAAGGTTAAACATTCTTTTAATTTTTCCAAGAAATTATGTCACTTGTTTCTACACTCTCTTCCCCTACATAATTTATCTCGGTAGGTTTCAATAATTTTTAATACACACAGGGAAGTGCATATAAACAACAGTTATTATCGAGATTGCAATCACTGTTTAGAACTTTATCTATGAGTTTGTGAAAAGTCAAATAAGCAATACCCAACAATAGAAATTTGGAAAATTGCAGAAAATGATCTGCAAATAAAACAGTTCCAGACACATTCTAATAATAAAAGTTATTACACTGTAAAGTGTAAATTTCTATAACGAATTCAAGAGAAAGTAGTAGCAGGAGAATAATGAAAGGCCAGAAAATTCATATTTACTTATGCTAAGGTCCGAAACAACTACTTTGTATAATGAATATGACTTTTCTGAACACAACTGTCAATTGCAGTGTGAGGTTGTGTAAAGCTTGACTTTCAGGATCATGTAGTCGTCGAAAAACTTTATTACTTTGATGCGCACATACTGGATCTTTTCTTTAAATTGAACAGACGATGTAAATATCCCTACGGTCAATATAAAAAAGTCAATCAGTCAATGTATGCAGTCAATCGTACTATCGCATTAACTTATTTTAGGTTACGTATTTATTGTAAGATGTCAAAACAATAGAACGATTTATTTAATAAAAAAAATTACAATAAATTTTCGAATTGTCGTCCTTCACATTATAAACAATACGCTAAATGATTGTAAAATCCCTACACAGCATTTATTAAATAAATGGGATTGAATTCATTACTACTGCGACAGATGGCATTTATCTGTCGGGATAATTGATGGAAAATAAATCTCTAACTTGTCTGAAGCTATTGTTACTTTTATATAAATTTTTTCTTTTCTTGAATACAATTTAGTAACTAAATTCCGAACTTAAATTACAACAATGAAATTTTTTATTTCCAAATTGACACAAATGTCAAATAATTTGTATGATCAAGGATTGCTGATATACACTACTGATTGACTATTTTCTTTTAAATTAAATATAGAAATTGAAAAGAGAAGGTATACTGGAAACGGAGTAATTAAATAAAGTAGAAAGTAACATAATAAACGATGATATGACGATTAATTAGCTGGTACAAAGAGGCCAGTTGAAATTAGTTTAATCGGGAAAACAGGGAACAAAACTAGAAATTAATTGTCGGCTACTTGTTTACCTGGTTGATAAATGACAATGATTAAAAACGAAAAGTAGAATCGCCTCAATAAGAATACATCTTAAAGTTAATAAAACGAAGCCATTGTGTTTAAAATACACTCGAAAATTCTTGAACCTGCGACGGGAAATTTCTTTTAATGAAGTTTTACGCTGCCGAGAAAACAATAGGCGAAATGACGATCATAACAAAAGGGGGTGAGAGAAAACGAAAACCGCGAACTCTATAAACAAGTAACGTATAGAGAACATAATAACATTAATTGAAAGGAGCGCTTTTTAATAATAGACCCTTATCTTTTGTGATGTCTCCACTACAGCTTCTTCCACACCATCAGCCGTTCAAGACTAACAATAAAGACCTGTCAATTTTAGTTTCATGGCGGTATATCACAATATCTTACCGGGGAATCTCAAACAACGACGTTAATTCCCCCCCAAAAAATGATTCCGCGATAAACCTTCGAATACGGTTACTGGGACATTAATATTTTATTCCGTAATTTAACTAGAACGTCGCAGTTTTTGCGTGCGGCGCCACTTGAAGTGCGTGCACATTTTAACAATGATCCGACCCTCCATATCTGCTTTCAACACCCCGACATTTCATCAACTTTACGGACATAATTAGCGCGAATTATTCCCTAAATTAGCTAAAACAAGCGCAACGTTTTAATTTGGGTAATATTATTATGATTGAAGTCTCTTCCATTCGATCGCATTTTCATCTCGCAAACTTAATGAGCGATTTTTGAAAAGAGCCGACAAAAAATCACCGCCGTTTAAGAACTGCCGTGATATGGGTAGATTGGCAAGCTCTTCATTCGCCGCCGCGAGATGCTACCCTTCTTTATATTTTCTTCCGAGTCGTGCCCCACCTCCGAAAGCTCGCTCGCTCACTAATTGCACATTCTTGGCATAGTTTCGGGGCCGCACCCTCATCCCCTTTAAAAGGGACTACTATCGTACTTTCTATCCCATACACTCCACGTTGTGCCATTCCCCGGTTTAACTCGGGCAACACCACCATCGTCCTCCCGCTCTTTCAGGCCTTCATAGGTATGTGCTGCATGCAACGTACAAATGAAGATGTGTATTTTAACGGCAATTATAAAACCGACAGTTTCTTTACGCTAAATTAAGAAGATGGCGAAAGCGGTTCAGCAATATAAATAGCACAGCGCTGGCCCTCTAAATTATAAGTATTGCAGCAACTTTTCGGAGAGTTCTTCTAAATTATTATCCACTTCGAGAGAGATTATTTATAGACTGAATTTGAAAACTTGTTTACAATAAAACCGTTATTAGGTGGCTAGAAAACGTTTATTAAATTTCCACGATTTTAATTAAAACATGGTCAAGTCTCAGATTTTATCCAGGCTTTAAAAACCGAATACAAGAAATTTCAACTTGCTCATAAGAATACGCCTAAGGGGATAACAGGAAAACCATGACCATAACTACATTAAGATAGAAAAAAATTGCGAATTGATAGTTATAAACACAAATCAGCTAAATGGTAGGTAATTTAAAATATTAATTAAAGTAATATTCATTTTCAGGAAATAGTTAATTCCATCGAGTCATGATTTCAGAAAATTTGATTAACGAAAGTTGGAGATTTACTGAAATCGCAATTGCCGTAAGAAACGATCAATTTACAGTAAAACATGCTGAAGTGAAAAGTTGGCTGTATCGACCACAATTTAACAGTATACAGTGCAGTTCATCGTATAGTATTTTCGCAAAAAAGCATCTTTCTAATTCCCTGAAAAAAATTGAAAACCCGCTGTCAATAATCTACAATTGCCGTACTATCAAATAAACGTTTTATTTTTTGAAATGTCACAGAAAACGCGTTGCCGAAATTGAAAATTTTGAAATTTCAAATTAATAAGTGTTTAAAACCTTTTCATTGAAAAATCGAAAATCTTAATCGAGAATGGTCGCTGAAACGCTAGTTATTAACCGTAACCACAAACATAAACCCTAGAAGGCAGGTATTTTTCACTTCAGACCCGGACTTAAAAATGTGGCTTTAGTAAATTAAATTATTGTAAACACAATGAAAACCTTTGATAGTTTTATTGTCCCCAATGAGGAAATAAATTGCAAAACGTGCTCTGACTTACATAACCTTGTCTAATGGAAAAAGTTAAAAGTATTGGATCGTTTTAAATTCCATAAAATACTTTCCATACGACTCTGCTTGTCGAATAGATCCAGTTTGTGCCAGATGTCCTTCTGCAAATGTTTTTACTGCAAGTGCTTTAAAATCACCATCACAAGTCTAACCATAATCTTTACGAGGGTGTCATTTAAGGCTCCTGTCATAAATAATGCGATATTACAATACGATTCCGTTAAAATGTACACTGTGACGTGGGTGACATTGGGAAAACAAATTCCCGATAGCTTCGATATCTTAGTTTGATAATAAATCGCTATCAATCTTAATTTTTTAAAAATCCATTTTGTAGTTTGCCAATGGAAGAATATTGCTTTCACTTAGGTAGATTTATTCTCAAAGATGCTATACGATGGACCAGCCTGTATAATAATGTTTCGTACAAAATATGCTAATAAATGGAAATAAATTTTGTTCATTCGTTTTATAATTGTAAAAAATGAAAACACCTTTTGGTAGTGGATACTTTCGGATCCCATGAGTGAATATTATGGAGAGGTTTCATTGTATTCATAAATATTTTTGTTTTGTTTCCAAAATGAAGATTAAATAATACATTAATTATGAGTGGGTACTGTGAACAGGTTCTACTGTATTAACGACAATAAAATTCTCAAGACTTCAAACAAAAATAATTCAAAACGTGATTTTAAAAAAACCGCAAAAAAACAATGCCTCGCGAAATACGACAAACATAATTCTCGTCCTTATCACACAAAATTACAATTGCAAATCAGTTTCCTAACGAACACGCAAAAATTTTAAAAATTTATTTTAATTATTTTACGCTCGAAACAACACAGCCGGCGAATATTTTCGGATAATTCTAAACAAACACAACATAAAGAGGAAAAATGGAATTATTAACATTTATAGAGCACGAACGTAACGGTCCTTTGATTGGTACGGGATTAAAATCAATTATAGAGCGATTTGAAAATTTTATGGGAGATTTAACGCCTCGGAATTTAAAAAGTACTAAAGTCGTTCCACACAACGAGAGCTTGTTTGTTTGTTTGAAATGCGCCCGATAAAGTTGCAATTAACGAATGTTGTGCCATTTGTGAGGATTATATTTAAAAGCGGGAACCTACGTGCTATTATATTAGCTTTACCGTTACATGAACACAAACATGAAGTAATACGTTATCACCGACTAATTATAGCTATTAATGAGCGCAATTATTTATTACAGGTAACTTATATTTAGCAAAGAATCTTAATTATGTTTCCGCTGCACAAATGAAAATCGAGAATTTGCATTCATGTATTGTTTCAAGCTTAATCTTTATACATATGTATATGATTTGATTATTTCCTGTATTATGCAAACAGTGCGGATACTTTAGTAAATAATGTAATGCCTAGTAGTTTATGTTCACGCTTTCATTATTTTAAGAAAGTCAAGTGTCTGCACCTTATGCCACCATAATTTTTATTTTTGTAAAATGATGTATAATATTGTACTTTGCAAACAACGTCGATTTTTATCACAGGTCCATGTCAACGGCACAATAATAAATAAAAAGGAAAAAAAATTAGATGGCATTCTTTCACTAAAATGAAAATATGTCCGTTTTGATCAAATCATTTGTTGTTTTTATTCTAAATATTTGGTAAATATTTCGACCACATAAACATGGCTTTTTCACAGAATTGACTCATGCGGTTTCTGCAGACTTCCCCATATTTGAAATACTTGTGGACATTAATAATGCCTTCTGGCATCCGTTCAATTAAGAGATTTGGAGGCAAGCCACTATAAACTCACTGTGTAAAACTCATCCAGATCAAAAATACCGTCTCCTTATTTCTCTGGTTATTTTTTATATAATTTTTATATAATTCGAACATAAACGAAACGATAATTTTTTAAATCGACTGGCAAAAATAAATTTTTTATTACATCAAATTAGTTTGTTCTGCAATTTAAGGGAACGATATGTAAAATGACACACCCTGTAGTTCTTGAGTTTTAAGAGACCAGCCTATTGTTGCTTAGCTGTATTAGCTGAATAATTGGCAACCCTGCATGGGAAGAAAAACGGTGGGTATTTATATAAACTGCTGGTTAATGAAGTGGTCTACTAGAACTACTCGCAAATATTTATTTTATGCCAAAAAAAAAATTAATTAAATCAAATTTTTACCAGTCAACCACTTCAATTGACCAGCAGTTTACAACAGCTAATTAGGACAATACTATAATTTCGTTAAAAGCATATTCATGTGCGAATAATCTTTTTAGTAATATTTTAAAACAGTTTAGCGCCATGTTTTGCATTGGTGTCGTGTGTAAAATGACATACCCAATTTGTTTTGGAAAGAGATTAAATCTATTTAATAATTTTACTACAATCAACGAAAATATGGGATCTTCTAGTAATAAATAGTAAAGTGGAGATTTTTGCGCAATGTTAATCAAATATTTTTGAGATTAAACCTTTTTCCAGTAGTCAAAAAATTAGAAGCAATATTTTTCAATTGACAAACTACAAAATGGACGAATTATTTTCTTTTTAATTAAATCAGTGTGAAAGTTAAGTTTGATAGCGATTGAATATCAAAATATTAAATCGGGAATTTATTTTCGCAATCTCCCCGCGTTACAGTGTAAATTTTAATAGCAGACAAATTATTAGATTTTAATAGTAAAATCGTATTCTAATATCCGTCTATTGTATAATAGCATTATTTATGGCAGGAGCCTTAAATGACATCCTCGTAAAGATTATGGTTAAATTTGTTCAGTGCAGGTGATTTAAAAGTGTCTGCAATAAAAACATTTGCAGAAGGACATCTGGCGCAAACTAGATGTGTTCGAAAAGTAGAATATGGAGTAGTATGGAATTTAAAACCAATACTTTTCATTTTTGCGTTAGGAAAGGTTATGTTGACCAGAGCATGTTCTGCAATTTAATTCGTCATTGAGGGGAATAAAAATATCAAAGGTTTTTATTGTATCTGCAAGAATTCAATTTACTAAACCACAATTTTTAAGTCGGGTCTGAAGTGAAAAATACCAAGTAGGGTTTCTGTTTGTGGTTACGGTTAGTAACTAGCGCTTAAGCAACCATTGTGAACTAAGATTTACGATTCTTCAAGGGAAAAGTTTTATATATTTATTAATTTGAAATCGACATCTCTTCTAAAATTTTAAATTTCAGGAACGTGTTCTGTGTGACATTTTGAACCTAATAACTATAAACAAAAAAAATATATTTTGACTTATTTGACTTTATAGTGTGTTGACGCCGCGCCGTAAATACGATAGACCGTCTCTAGTCAAAATGACAGACACGGAATAGGCGCATTTTAACAGGAACATACAGTGTGTCATTTTACACACACATAGTTGGCAAAATGATACACTACAAGCCTATACCGCATTCACTTTTCTACTAAAATTTTAATTCTACATTTTGAAAGAAAAAGGATTTTGTTGTTAGGCGATCATTCTTATTTGTTTTATAATTTTACAGTTTTCGAATAAAAAAATTATTTCGGAAAAGTAAATAATAAATAAAATAAAGTAAATTTAAAAACTGATTTATTTTGTAAATCCACAGCTCCATATTTCCAAATGGGTCTAAAGATCACATGAACTGCGGTATTCTTTTCCTAATTTCCTCTGACCAGAATTACTCCACAAATTTTAATTTAATTAGCAATCACCACTGACTCATTCGCCCAAACTCTCCTCGGTGCAGGCAATAAAATGCAAAAGATGAATTCAACACAATAGTTAAATAATTGTCGTACAAAAAGTGCAACTGCATTGTAATTTGATTCGCACTTCTTCATTACATGGTGAAGTCAACAAAGAAATATGGAATTAATTTCTTGATTATTCAGCAAAAGTCATGTCTTGATAAGTGTTACATAAACACTGCTACCGAAAGCAATAATAAATCCAAGAGGAAATAATTTCAAAGTGAAATACATAAATAGTTAAAATATCAAGATAATGTCAATGCGCACCTTCGAGAAAAAGGTCAAATTGTTTTAGATTATTTTTACAATTTATCGGATGAGAGTAGAAATATCCGCATAGATGAAGTGTGAAAGATTTTATCATGAGAAACTGCGGCAATTCTGAGGTTACAGAGCGAACATTTCAGCTCGACGGGCGAGACACAAATTGGCGATTGGATTCAGACGTATCTACAGGTGGCAACTTAAAAAGCTCACGACGGGTGCCTACGCCTGATCCGTTCCTTCCCCTGAATACTTGAATAATAAGCGACTCGTTTTCAGACAACTGAAACGAACGCTCCCAATCACTTTGAAAAATAGTGTTTGCTCCGTCATTTCGTTCGCAAATGACAGTAATATTTAATTTGACTTTAATTTCCGAGCGATCAAGCCGCACTTATTGGGATTCTTTCAGGACTGCGCGGAAGAATTGAACCGTAAAAGGGGCACCGTCGAGATTGATATAAATAAAAATAAACGAAGGAATTGTTGGATATTGAATTCAAGGCGCAGGCTGTGAAGATATTGACCGTGATGTCCAGTGTATCCGCTCGCCTATCTCCAACCAGGAATCGCCCCGGAAAGTTAGGAAAAAGGAGGAGGGGCAAATTTAGTGACAACTGGACACTTCAACATTTCACGCCAGCTCACTTGGAATTGCACTATATCTACATCAATTTAGCCAACTTCACGTATCCCTTTTTATCTCGGAACCGACTTCTCGAAAGGAGAATTTTCCGGACGTGAAGAATGTCGCAGACGCGAAGCAATAATACGCCAAATTCGCACATCACCACCCCTGGAGCTCTTATTTCCGGTCAACTAGAAACCAATAATACGAATATATGTTCGGTGCTTTCGGCTAATGCTGAACCTTGTTTTTCTTTATTTTGCATTCGAAGGAAAAAATTCCGGGCGCGTTTTATTATTGGATGCGCTAGTAATTTGTGCTCGACACTTACCATACATTTTGCCTTCATCTGAGAGGATGATTTTTCGTCGTCCGCAGGGTGGATAAATTGCCAAAGCTTCTTGGAAACTTTGCTCGATGTCCGGACTCCAGACGCCTTCCGCATCTGCTGCTGCCATGTCCTTTTCATCCTTTAATGGCCACCATTAAAATGTCATCAATAAGAAGATATATAGTTTTACATTTGTGCCTCATAAATTAACTTATTCCTATCTAATAGAACCATCTTCAGTTTGTATGCTTACATAAAAAGCAGGTACACTTATTTTGAAACCTCAACGAAATTAGTCCACCTACTTTTTAAGCAAGCACTTAAACTTAAGAAACAACGCTGAATATGACTCTTAAACGACTTTTTGCTTTTTTCAATCCCCCAATCATTTTCCTTTCAATGGATAATGCAAATGTACAAAATCCGACACTTTAAGATGTTTGTAAACGATGGGTTAATGGAAAAAAATTAGATAGATAAATTACACTATTTTATTCACAATATTTTTTTACAATAAACAAATGCAGTCGCCAACTTTTGTGTAATTTGTCAATAATTAACTGACCTAGATCAATGAAAGCAACGTCTAAAGATGCAAAATTGAAGTGTTAAAAACACCATTTATATGAGCCGTCAGCCATTAATTCCTTCGTCAATAAAATACAAATTTGTTGATTATACTTTGTCCCTGCACTTTGCAGTGAAAACATAGAGGTACATAGTTTTTATAAATTTTAAATCTTATCACGAAATTGCTTAAAATGTGCTATATTATTTCAAAGTGTCACGTTGTCGATCAGTGCCAGTTTCTGATACATTTACCTTACTTGGTTTGTGCATGTTCGTCACTAATATTCAATCATCTAAGACAAGTCACAGATTGCCATGCTGCTCGGATCTGGATACTTAAAATTTATATCTTTCGCCAATCGATAAACACATTATTATTTACATGTCAACATTATTTCAATGCTACACATTGTAAACATTGTCAAAAGTGACAAAGTACAAAGAATATTAAAAAGACAAAGTAACGACAAAAAAGTTTGTTCGGACGCCAGTTCAACGAAAAGAACAAAAAAAGGTATTTTACGAGAAATACATTGATATTGAAGAGTAGTAGGGAAATTGTGTCTGATATGACATCTGAAGGTAAGCCCCTGAAAGTTATAGAAACATTTTTAGTGCTTCACTTCGTTCACTGTGTTTATTGTGTTTGAAATTTTGCAATTATTATTACCGTTAAATGCATTCTAATTTTTACACAGTATTTATGTTATTATGAAACCAAATGAGCATGGTCAATAAAATAATTAAAACTATCAAAACATAATTTAGTGTTAGTTGAAAGGGTGTCATCTTTCGTGTTGTGCAATGTATTACTCTGACGTGAAAAATTATCCAACTGGACGTGCGAATTCTTCATTTTGTCGCTGTTTGACTTATTATTTAAAGGTTGGCATCAATTTAAAAAAAATGCAGTTGAGGTCTACAGAATCTATCGTGAGCTTTAGAGAGAGACGATGCGCTGAGGATAACTGGCTGAACCTACTAAATGTTTTACTGGCACATTGGGACATTTTTAAAATATCCAACAATTACTGAAAATTTCGTTAATAATTAATTCAGCGAAAAATTCAAAACTGAAATTTTGTCGTTTTTTGAAACTCTTATGTGCCACTAGCTTTTTGTGATACAGATAATTCCTAATGTGGATTACAAGTTTCCAGGCGTCTTCGTCTTTCGCAAAAAATAGTTATTTAACCTCTTCTCAAAATAATTCAATTATTTAAAATTCTCCGTGGGATGGATTATGAGATCGTTTAAAACTAGATGTACGGTAATGCGATACAAACAAACAATATTCAATTTGTCTCTGATAGATCGTACTGGTGGTCACGTGCGGTTCACAGTAAATTCAGTCGACTGTATATACCTAGTTGACAATATTGACTTATTTTGGCACGCCAATAACAATTTTACATAAAAATTACATAAATTGATTAAATTTACTTACGTCGCTTATGTCTCCTACGTCCAAATTTTTTGTATCTGGGCCCGGGCCGTTGGTGTCGGCCGGCGGGCCCGTTACGGGGGTCCACGGCGAGGAAATTGTGCCGGCTGCCACGACGCTGCCTGAAACAACAGGAAAAACAAATTAAAATCGAAAATAAACGCAGGATGGAAAAAGCGACAGTAAAAACGTCGACGCGGAAAAAAGCTGACTGCAGGGCATAGTTTAATAACTAACGGTGATATTAATTCAGGGTTTACCATATATCACCGGGACTATATACAGGAAGCACTACATCAAACTTCTGTACGTATTTTCTTCTATTTCGCGCTCACCCGCTGCCGACTGACCTGTTACAACCGTTATTTATTGTTTAATAATTCGCAGCAAACTCCCTCTGCAGTAAATAATCCGCAGTGAATACCGCAAAAAATCTAAATTAATACAAAGCCTAAAAGCATTTCGTTAAGGAGGAAATCGATGAAAATTATAGCTTTTAGCGGCGCATAAATAATAAATGTCCAAACTGATATTTTATTAGATCAACCCCCGGTAGGGAACGTTGCATGTTCTGCAGTAGTTCGGACCGGGGCTTGGACCGTTTCGACCCTTTAGCTGTAAATTTGCCGTATAATGATGGTGTTGACAGCCCTGGAATGCAAGTTTAATATTGCACAACACTACATAGATGTAGGTGGATAGAACGCTGAGAAAAACTAGCACCTACATACATAAAACAAGTTTCCCCCATACCGATTAATTTCATTACATTTCATACAGTTGAATGCATTTTTGATTTGTTTGATTGATTAGTGGCTGAAGCATCGAGCGATGCAATGAGCTCGGACAAATCGCACGAGTTGAATTATTCACATCTGTAAATGTTATTATTCAGTCTAAATTGTTTCATTAACTTATTGAATGTGGCGCTCACTTGCAAATCATTTCTTGATTTGTGAACATTGTTAAGCAAAATGCCTTTATTAAACTATCACGATTTCTTGGTTGTTTCTTGTCTGCAACCTTCTGTTCCCTTTGAAGGGACACACAAAAGAATTGCAAGCATTCAGCGCCTTATAGGTAATATTTTAATTAGTCAATTTTCGAGTTCCAAATCATCTGTGATTAAGCGACTTAAGGAAAAATGTCAAACTGTTTTTGGCGTAGATTTTTTGAACGCATGTTATACAGAGTGTTATAAGTTTTATCGTCGATGGCAAAGTAACCCGTCAAAATAATTTGCCAATCCTCATAAATCACATGAGTAATTTTACAGGTACGGAGTAAGGGTCGTCAATATTTTTTCACAAATTTGGCAAGTAGGGGCAGTTTTCGAAAAATTCGCAAAATAATGAACTTACTATTAAAAATTTCTTTTATTTTTTCTTCCTAATGTAATTTAAGATACAGTTCTGGTGAAAACCGAAATGATGTCCCTCTTCAATTTGATGGATCAATCATAACCTATTGTGTGCCGATTAACCGTACTTTGATACCGCAACTAATAGAATTTTTCATATTTTCACCTTAAAATTTATCGAACTCAAAAAGTTTTTTTTTTGTGAATCAAGTTGCATATATTATGTCACATTCTGAAATAAAAAAATTAACTACAAAATGTTCCCCAAAACTATTTTTCTTTTAATTTGTGGTTTCAAATAAAAATATTTTGAATTTTAATGTAAATTGTATGCTATCCCCTTAATTTCCAATAACTTATATATTATATATTATATTACTTTTAAATATGGATTACTATTTAGCCACGCTTTCGTTACATCGTGGTATTTTTCAACAACAAAAAATGATTTACAATAATTGATAATACTTTTGCTTTAAATTTCAAACTTCTGTCTGTAAGTATTTTTATGTAAAATAACAATAAATAAAATAAATGAAAATTTTTTTTTTTTTTTTTTGGTAACCTTCCTTTGAACATAATTTCGGAGGTAGTGATGTTTATAATAATACACTGGTTAATTGAATCAGTCTCTTATTTGAATTATTAAAACCGATTGAATTTCAATATTTAGCCAAGGTATTTTATACAAAAGTATGAAAATGTAGAAATTGCAGTATGAAAATCAATGCAAACGTCGAAAACAATAAAAGACAACCTGGAAAAATTATTGCTATTTTCAATTATCGTTAAGTAGTTAACATTGATGAGAAACATTACGCAATATTGCAGTCAAAAATACACAAGCAATAATTAGCACGAACACTTGCTATACCAATCGGATCGGTCCAGTCACATGTTGTGTCTATGCAGCCGAATTAGAAATTTTCTTATTAAAAATCACCACCACGAAAACCTACAATTTTGTAACTTTAAATACAGCCACCAAATTAACCCACTCAAATAATTAATTAAAATTTTGTAATTACTGAGATTTATAATTAAATGGCGAACACTCGTTGGGTGGTAATTGCAATAATTGTTGAGATTTCGGGATACATTAATCTTAAGCCAGTTTGTCGTTTATGAACTAGTTGCCATTTTAATCATAAAACATTTTCAAAAGTTATGCAAAAATTGATGCATTTTAATTTAAATTCGCAAATCACCTGGCATGGCCAAAATTTAAAACAAATTTTTAGTGAAAGTTGCAAATATGCACAAAATGTCAAAGAAATAAACTAATAAACGCGCTTCACTTTGAATCCTACAATTTTTTTGTCAAAATCGCTTTTTTACACTTTTACAAATAATCAAAAAGTAATTGGTACGGTTCTTCTATCGTCGCGCTTCCTGTTTATTCTTGGGACTACAAGCTGATGCTTGTTTGATTTTGCAAAGGTAAAAACTAATCTCCAGTCAATTCGCTCCATAAAAGAATGTTTTTTTTGCCGAAGGAAGGGACTACTTGTTATTTTAGTTCACTTACAAAATGTTTTCCGTTTCAACTCACTTTAAATCATCAAAAGCATTCTAAAAGCCAAAACTTTGTGTTGTAACATAAAACCTACGTCTGTTGTTTAATGCTAAGCATTGTTCGACTCTCGCAGTACAAAGAAACTTCGTCTTGAATGAACATTATGTACATCACTCATTTTCCGTGTCTCATATTTTATATTTCGTTTTGAAACCCGCCGTAATTTCATGCATTCGTGTATCATTAAATAATGAAACTAGGAAATGGTTTTTTGCATTATTTCATGAATAAATCTTCATTGCCATTCAGAAAAAAATAAGCCAATTGTACAAATAAGATTAAAGTAAAAGTGAGCTGAAAAGTCACCAAAATCCAGGAGACTTTAAACATCAATAGACTGTGGTGACTGAATACGCAGTCGAATCACCCAGCATAATCTGACATTTACATTGAATATAAATAACTTGTTAAGTGTACCACACTCCTCGCGTTTTAACCCATGAGTCATACACCACGAACACTTTACAAAACATACACATGAACTTACGCATACAATATTGTCTACAAGTACATTTTATGGCAACAGAAACGCGATTAAACTCAGCCAAATCGGTTTACCCGATAATTGTTCTTCAAACCCTATACTGAGGGTCGACAAAAAATACCTTGCGTCCCCTTGGAAAGATCAAACGCTATAATCGGCTCATTGTGATTAGGCCCAATATGCATCGTACTCAACCCTATGCCGTTTCAAAGAAACAATAATCGCCTTTCAGCACGCACCGTATAATAATTGAAAAGGGTATGGAATTTATTTTCTTAAATTTATGTCGACAACAATGAGTAAAGCTAATAACATAACCTATACAATTTTCATAGAATCTCTTAACTTTTGGAAAATGTTTATTATTATTATGTTTAGTTATTGAAAGTAACTTTCGAAATGGTATAAAGTTGGAAAACTGTTGTATTCCCTGCCGCCATGCAATGACCTAACCTGAAACTGTCAGAAGTAAAATGTCAAAACCATTTTTAGTGCCAACATAAATTTCCAGAGGACAGAACTTTTCGATCACACGGTACAAACACTCGTGACCCACATTACGACAGACGTTCAATTTCCAGTACGAAACGGGTACGAAACGGGTGCAAAACAGCTCCAATTTTTCCGCACATAAAAAGTTATACAATTAGCAAACAAATTTCTACTGCTTTATTTTTAATCCAATAAAAAATAGATGCTTTAAAACGTTTTTCTTGTAATATGCGGATTGTCCATTTTTTAAATGTTTTTAAATCTGATGTCTATTAATAAATACGTTCGGCAAACACTTTAATTTGTGTCACAGCTTATTTGCAGCTCCGGGCAATAAATAAATTCAATCGATCAAATTTAATGCCCTATTTACTTTGCTGCTGTAATGTAATATCGTCGGCGCACGATTGCTTTCAATCCCAATAAAAAAGTCGAGATATAACAATTATCACATCGAATGCAATATAATTCGGTCGTAAGCGTTAAAGTCGTTCTCGATTGTAAATATTTCGATCGGATTTTTCGCGGAAAGCGCATGAATTGAAACGGCGATGCACGTCTTATCGGCTTAATCATGCAACTTCTGAGATACGAATATTTTATCTTATCACATGTGATTTTTTAATTCTTTTTTTAATTCTTACAGCATCTATTTGGCATAATTAATGAGCGGAAATGAATACAGTCAAACCTGGATAAGCCGGAAACTGGATAAGCCGGAATCCTGTTTAGGACGGAATTTTTTTTCAGTCCCGAATTACGTATATGTAAAGTCCATGTAAAGCTACCTGCTTAAGCCGGAAACTGGCCAACGCGGAAACGGAAAGTGTTTTTAAGTCCCCTGCGCGGTACTGCACTGGCTAAGCCGGAAACGATGTCAAAGTAAAACTTAAATGTTTTGCTGTTGCGAGACAAAACAATAAAATGTATAGTATTAGTTTAACCGTCTGCGATAGTGATTTGCTGATCAGCTGAATTCAGTTGATTACGGTCGCGTCTGTGAACGTTGTGATCGTATTGAAGTGTGATCAAAATGTCTTATAGAAAGCTGAACACTTTAGGTTTACAAAAAAAAATAGAGTTATTACAGTGCTATGAAGAGCAAAATGCGAGTGTCAAGGAGCTTGTGGCAAAATATAAGTGCGGGAAGACACAAGTGTACGAGATTTTAAAGAACAAACAGAAAATAAAATTAGAGTGGTTAAGTGGAAATCTTCCCGGAGAAACCAAAAGAAAAGTTAAAAAGACCGGGAACGAAACCATAAATAAAATTTAGTATGAATGGTTTTTGGACGCCAGAACGCGTAATTTACCTATATCCGGACCTATCCTACAAGAACAAGCAAAAATTATTGCCCAACGACTAGGACGAAATGAATTTAAAGCATCAAACGGGTGGCTTGAAAGCTTTAGATCTCGCCACGACATTTCTTTCAAACAGATCTGTGGTGAAGCAAAAGATGTAGATTTAGACACCGTAAATAATTGGAAACAAAAGTTGAATGAAATTATTAAAGACTACGATCCGAAAAATATTGGAAATTGCGACGAAACAGGCTTATTCTTTAAAGCTATTCTCGGTAAGACTTAAGCTCTCAAGAATGATAAATGTGTAAGTGGAAAGCAAGCTAAGGAAAGGTTAACTGTACTTTTATGTGCCTTTGCGGACGGAGAGGTTGAAAAACCTTTAGTTATTGGCAAAAGTTTAAAGCCGCGTTGCTTCAAAAATTTAAATGTTCATGAACTTCCAGTTACGTGGCGGGCCAATCGAAAGGCCTGGATGACTTGTTCCTTAATGGAAGAATGGCTTCAAGCTTTAAATTAAAAAATGCAAGCACAAAAAAGAAACATTTTGCTTTTTTTAGATAACGCAGCCTGCCACCCTCATTTACAATTTTCTAATATTAAGTTATGTTTTTTACCACCCAATACGACTAGTCTGACCCAACCCATGGATCAGGGTGTGATTCAGAATATGAAAATGCATTACAGAAAATTTGTACTACAATCGCTATGTGTAAACATGACAGCCTGCACTTCTGTGACCGAACTTTCCAAAAAAATATCTGTCTTGGATGCTATTCGTTGGATTTCAGCTGGTACCAGATCTATTAAAAAGGACTGTGTAATAAAATGCTTCAGGCATGCAGGATTTAATTTTAAGGGCGATATTGAGGAAGAAATGAATGAAAACTGCGCACAGGATATGGAAAGGATACAAGAGTTAATGGAAGAACTCGGCGAAAACTCAGTCAGACCAGAAGATTACATAGAGATTGATGAGCAAGTTACAACTGAAGGAGGATATCAGAGTTTAGAAGATCTTATGGAAGCTGTGCAGGACGATCAGAGAGAAGATGAAACTGAAGGAACAGGTTTAGGTATGGATTGCCTGGACGCAAAATTATAATAATTATTTTATATTTACAAATATTACAACCATTTATTTATTTAATGTTGTTATATTCCATTATTTCAGCTATGGAAGTTGAAGAATGTGAAAAAATAGTTACCTCTGCAGAAGCATTGAAAAAGCTGACAGCATTGGAACATTATTCAGACCGTATAAATTGTGGTGAAATGAAAAAAAAAAACTATTACAATGTCGCACTGCACTTGAAGGGAATGTTAAAGCAACTTGTACTAATAAAAAGCAAAAAACGCTGCAGAGTTTGTGGGGAAATATATCTTGAATTCCTGTAATTTGTGTTTTTTAATTACATACGTTTTCCGGCTTAGACAGTTTCATTTTCCGTCTTAGGCAGGTTACTGGATAAGCCGGAAACCTGGCTAAGCCGGAACTTTTTTTCGGTCCCAAGCGATTCCGTCTTATACAGGTTTGACTGTATCTGATTCATCTTCAAGCTATTTATAAGACAAATTATTACAGTAATACTTGGTTATAAGGGGTTGAACCATAAAAAGTACTAAAATTTAGTTTCAATATTAACAAAATGCTATCGCTTGTGACACATTTCTAATTATTTAAATATATGCAAATCCTACAACGAATATCTATTACAGTGCGACCTCGATAATCCGGACCTTCATTATACCGGATTCTTCAATAATTCAGCCAAGCATTTCAATTGCATTGTGTACTTTATAATCCGGATTTGATAGTACTCGGTAATCCGGACCTGCGTTTTTAAACGTCTACGTAAATTAAGATGTCTCAATATTCCCGAACGAACCCTGTTAATTGTTGATAACGCCTCGAGCCATGGAACTATGGAAGAGCTGACGAGTGAGGATGGACAATTTAGAACATTATTTCTTTCACCAAAATGTACAGCACTTTTGTAACCTAGGGATCAAATTTCTATCAGACTGGAAATTATTTTATCGGAAAAGTTTTAGTTCATATTTTATCTAATAACAAAGAGAACGTTGTTAAATTATTAAAAACTATTAACTTGAAGCGTGCATGCTGCCCCGAAGTCCTGGCACAAAATTATGGCTGATATGGCAAATAAGGACCCAGACACTGAAGATGATGCTGAAGATATAATTCCTCTGAGTCAATTGCGGCACAATCCGCTTGCCTTAATTGAAGAGATGACAGGTAAACAACGTACATTTGTAATGCGCAAAATTTTCCCTTTAATATTCTTTTTGTTAAGTATTTAACAGATGTTTCAGATATGCTCAATATTCTCACTGACCAAAATCTCACGAAAGTGGAAATACGTAAGTAGTTTGAAAATGATGAAGATTTGTTACCATTGGAAGAGATAGAAGCTACAGACGAACATCATGATAGTGACAATGAAAGTCCAGAGTTAAATAATAGAAACCAGACTGTTAAGAATGACGAGGCAGTTAAAATTTTGAATGTGTGCATAAAGAAGAAACTAATAGCCCAATACAAGATGTTCTTGTACTTCAAAGATTAAAAGAAACGACTTTTAATGAACCAATTACAAAGTACTTCACAAAATAATATAAAATTTGCTTCTGTTTAAAATAATTTTTGTTATGTACTATTGCGCCCACCGAAATGTGAACGAAATTGTTGAGAAAGGTAGTTCTCACGGATGGTAACATAACACTTTCCAATATTTCTCTATAGTGTTCGCCCGTTAAACGTCCATCTATTTTCCAGCATACTCCAGGTCCATGAACACTTATCCATCCCCAAAAATTAACTGAAAACCAACCAGAATTTGTTGTCGCATGTGTGTAATTTTTATGAAGTTTAGAATTTCTTGGTCTATATTGGAAACATTTTTCATCTAAAAAAAAAACTATAGAATTCCAAAATTCTTCATCGGCATTTAAAAACTGATTAGCAAATTGTAGTCGATTTGTTCTGTTTGCATCAGTCAAAAATGGTTTCTTCGCAGCTGGGTAATTCTTTAAACCGCTCTGTTTAATTCGACGCCTTGACGTTCTAACGGAACCCGGAAAATAAGTTTCCTCGCGAGCTTTTACTGCTGTAGAAAATGGATTATGTATGATAAAATGTAACAAATTTTCATCTTCATGAGGTTCAGATACTCTTCCGATTCCTATCCTAACTGGTCGTTGCAGTCTATTTTCGTGCCAACGTTTTTTCAATTAAAAAATGCAACTTTTGCTTACGTTTAAATCTGCAGCTACAGCAGCTAACGACCAGTTCTCTTCTAATTTCGCAACGGCTCTACTTGTTTGCCCTCGTGAAGGGTGTCGTGGCATTTTTTACGCTTTTTTGCAAATAATATTTGTCATAAACAAAATAATATTGACATTTCTGAAAAGTTTTGGGACGCGTATGATATAAAGCAAAAATTAAGTTGCTAAAAAAAAGTGCACATTTCGGTGGCCGGAAATGTACTATTTTCTAGTTGTTTTGTATTAAACGTTTCTCTTTTCAATAAAAAAAAAATTGTACCGCTTCAGTAATTCGAATTAATTACTTATCCGGATCACCGCGCTTTTAATTAGTTTGGATTATCGAGATCGCACTGTATTATGTTCCAGTAATACGAACAAATTGGGAATCCGAACACCGCCCAGCTCCAATTAGTTCTGCATATTTTTCCTAATCACTTTTTTTGGAAATTCATCAAGATTCAACTTAAAACAGTTAAATTTTATTTCAAAATTCAAATAGTTTTCTAACTCTTAAAATTTTGACAGTAAAAGCAATTCTAATTGGCACAGTTTTCGTGGTTAATCCAGATGTTTACAGCAAACCTTTTCATAGAAAACGTCATTCAGTTCAAACATCCCAGTAAACAACTATAAAATCGTTAGTCCATTAGTTTGTTATGGCCGAAATTTTGTAACAACCGAGTTGAACAGTAATTTGAAGGAAAATATTATACCGTCCCCTGTTCCACTCCCCTTATTTTTATTTAAATTTTTTTCTATCGCAGACACCGTCCAATTTGAATTTAAATTAAATGATCAATAAAGGCCGGATCCCGGACTTAAAATTCTTGTTAATTAAATAAAATGAAGAACGATGCCGGAAAGAAGTCGAGCAGCGCTTAATAACAACAATAAAACCGTAACACGCAGGTCCGCGCTGCGATTTTACGGAACATTTCATCCAATAAGACAATCTATTAGCGTAAAAGATCAAGGTTGCATTTAAATAATCCATTCTAAATAGATTTCAAACTGGAATAAAGATCGTTTCGTCTGATCGGTTGTAATTCAGAGCGGAGAAAAAAATCCGGATACGGTTCTCAACCGTTCAAAATTGAAATGTCTTTGGGGTTTCTCATAAAGTAGTAAAAGTACAACTGGGTCGGTTTTGAATATGAATGAGGATTAAACTCTACCTCCGAAGTGATAATTCGATTTTAATGTAAAAAGGGACTCAAGTCCCTTCCGCGACGAGCCGATAATGAATAGAGCAGAAAAAGCAAAATGAGAAAGGCTTGAAACGAGTTTTTGTGTGAGTCACAACTTCTACCGAGTAGATATTAATTGCACTGTCCGATAGAGGTTAAACGACAAACGCTGCTGTTTAAGATGACCAACGAGACATTTCCCCTATAAAATCGTTGATTAAACTTTGGAATAAATTTCAAAATTTGACTTTTTAAATACCTTTCAATAAACAGCTAATTGCGAAAATATACATTCGTTCCGCATATAAAATGTTTCAAAACAAATTAAAATATCTTTGTATCAATAGCCGCCAACGCGAAACGTAAAGTTTGTTAGCGGTTCGAGTCGGGCCATTTTCAATTGGTCCATCGGCCCCCGCCGCAGCACACCACTGGTCTATTTCTTACACAATCGTTTTACCTGGAAAGGTGAATGGTTCATCAGCGACAAACGTTACTTATAACCGGGAGAGCCGTTCTTTGTTCTTTTCATCTTTTCTCGGCATTATTACGTGCATAGTATTTGATGTGCGGTGTACGCCCCTACAAATTCCGACTCCGTTCATTCATAACTGAATTATAATATGAATTACTCGGAACTACATCTGGGTTGTAAAAATTCGATGTTACAGAAAAAAGTTGGACCACGAAAAGGTCGTAAATTACTGAATCGATGCAGTTAAATTGATGCGGTTCATCTTCAAGTTTGAAGGCAACGCGTTGGTGTAAAATGTCAGAGGAAGTGTCCATGTAGTGAATAACTGAATTTTTAATTGAGTCATCGTTGAACTTCGTCCAATTTTCAAACGGACGAAAACAGGATCACGATTCTAATAACGCGATTTTATCGTTCATAAAAAATTAGTACCCACTTGAAGAAATGTGCCAAAACTTGGACCATTTTAGTACTTTTTATGTCACGATCTACAGGAAACGGTAGTTTCATTAAGTGTACCGCATGAAACATATTCTACAAGGTCTTCCTAACAAGCAAACTGCCGTATGTATCGAAATAGAAACACACCTTGGTAGCTTCAGGGTGGCGCGTGTGTTCATTTCTGTACAGATTTTATTGAATTTAATTGAGGTTTTTGAAACTTAAAATTGAAAGTTCTTAATAATAAGTATACCTGGGAGAGAAAATAAAAACTGCCATTGAAGGGCTCTATGCAATAAGTACCCAAGTCGCTTTTTCACATTTCATATTTTCAGATTTGATGTGTCAATGTGATCTGGAAGTCACATTGTTTTGATTTTGAATGATCTTTTTTTACTAAAGTAAGTATTCTTTAGTAAAAAAAGATCAGTTAAAATCAAAACAATGTGTTTTCCAGATCAAACTGAAACATCAAATCTCAAATACCACAGAATATGAAAAGTGACTTAGGTACTTCTTGTATAGAGCCTTTCAATTGTGTTGGCAAAACTAAAAATTTATATATTGTCTACTTCACTTTACAACTTGTTCATTTATCGATTTAAAATATAAAAAAACAATACATACATACTTTGACACATGAACGCGTGGAATTATGAAATTTAATTTATAATAGCAACAAAAAGTGTAAATTTAAAAATACTAATCTGGCTTTTAACCACAGAAATGATTTTCCAAGTTTCATCAGATATTCATAAAAATCTCAACCTCGTAAAAGATGACGGTAAAATATATTTTATGACTGCGGATATTTATTTTGCGTTTTTCCACTTCGATCAAGTGCTGCAAACAATGTTATGAACATTAAACGGCCAACATACGTTATGAAAATGTAGGCGTCGAAAGTACAAAGCTGACATGTTCTTGGAATCGTATTACAATATAACAAAGCATTACATAAGTTGAAAACGTAAAAACACGGTCTCTGGCCAGTTTACAAACAATAAAAAAATTATGAATCAATTTTACCATTTTTGCAGACATTCAACTATCCACGAGCAACAATTTTAATTTATACAGAAAAACAAAGAGCCGATTAATTTTCAGACATTTTATTGTTGCATAAGTAATTGTGCACCGATAAGCATTCATCTGGCAATCAAAATATTGGCCGAAAATAACTCAACTGTTGCAACATTTACTTTACAATTTTCTGGGAATCATGCAGCTTTCGCATGGTTAGAAAATAAACTTCTGAAATATAATTCAAAATGTTCAAACAAAAGTATTTATAGCAATATTCTTTATGGTTTCTTTTTAGTAATTATTATGAAATTTAAATTTTTGTTTGGCGATTTTTAAAGCGAATGTAAAATTCGGTGTTGCTTTATAAAGATCTTAGTACCACTGAAAAGTATTTTAACTGCTGATTTAAACAGTTTATTCGTGATACGATTCAGTTGAATAGGGAGAACCAGGAACGTTAGGAATGACGCTACGGCCAGGTAGTACACAGAATGGAATCCAATCGACCGCCATAATTAATACAGCCCTAAACAATACACTGCAATAGCTGGCCAGATTCCGACCAGGAAAAACAGGGCCTTTGTTTTTATCCCCGTTTACTATTTAAACCTTTACAGGAATGCTGCAACACTTTTCTACAAATCAAACATTTTTTTGATGCATTTTGCGACGACAAAGGCCAGCGAAATGATCCCATAATTAATACGAACATACTTTATTAAATCGCATGAATAGCAATAAAGTAACAACGAGTGAGTATTAATTTTACAATTTTCATTTACATCATTATTTTGAAATGTACATTTTCCGCTTTTGCAGGTAAAAAGAACTCAATTTAATTGGATTTTACATATCGGCGAATCGGTTTTACCAAACCGACGCGTTTGACGATGAAAATATTTCATTTATGAACAGGCTTGCATTTTCCAAGTGCATATGTGTGTGTGTACACAATGGAAACGGTTTTTTATTAAAAGTCGAGAGCTCGAATTAACAAAATTATTCACGGGATTGAAAAGTTACTTGTGTAATGTTTGTACGTGATTCGCACCCCACGGTATTCTTAAAAATATGCCTCGTCACGTAATATCTCTTAAAACTGTCTATGCGTGAGCATCTAAACGACTGATGGATTTACCAACGGCCTTTTTTCTGAAAAACGTTTTCAACTAAAAATTTTTATTAAAAAGGCAACTTTATCGAACTCGCAATCATTAAAGGATGAAAGTTGCATTGAAGATTCGAAATGCGTAGTATGTCGATTGCAAATCGCTCTAATTTAAAGCGGCAATAAATGCGATATAATGACTGTTAATCGGTGGAACGAGTCCCCATATATGAGAAAATTCTTTCATAAATGCAACTTTTCTATGTAGTAACCAGAATCTCGCACATTTTTTTCAATCAGATTTCTTTCTCTGACGTATCAATATCGCGGTTCGACGAATTAGATTCCCGAGTTCTTAGTTCAAAAGGAAGAAGTTATAAAGAAAATTGCAGCATTTTAGAAATGCTTGCGGTGGCGGTCGAATAATCAAACCGAACTAGTGATTCATGCAACTGCGAAGGTTAGGCTTTAGTAATCACAGATCTGCAAAACGCGGCGTTAAAAAACTGAATTGTGAAAAATGTCCATTTGCAGTCGATGCATTCAAGAATAAAGCAACTTCTGAATGCAGCCAACAATACTCTAAATACAAATCGAAAAAAAATACTTGAAAAATTACAGAATTACGGAAATTCTATTCAGAACTATGAATAAAAATACCAAAAAGGTAGTGCAAGGTTATCAAGAACGTCAATAGCAAACGTTGAGTTCGAAATTAAGCCAAAAGAAGTGATAAGAGCAATAAATGACATGAAATGAAACAAAGCGCAAGAGAAGATGGTATTACTGCGAACATGATAGTTGGACGAAAGAAAATGATCGAAATCGTAAAAAATATTATTTAACAACCGCTTAAAACAAGGAAAACGGCCAAAAAGTTGGTATAAATGCAAAATAATATAAGGGAACAATAAAAAATTAGAAAATTGCAGACCCATCGATTTGCTATGGCGTCTTCCATAAATGATGTCACAGGTTTCGGTGGGAGAGGGGGTTTGCGGAATAGTGACAATCCGTGGCAGGGGGTTAGGGGATCATTTTAAAAACGTGACATCACAAAGGGTATTTTCAAAAAAGTTAAATTTTAGCAACTATTGATAAATTATAAATTTGTCAACTGATCTAGCGAACCTTACATGAATTGTATTTTCCTTCATAATTGAACATAATTTTGCTTGTGACGTGACTCACGTGGGGAAGGGGGGCTTTTGGCACAGTGTAACACCTTCTAACGTGGGGGTGAGATGACATCATTGTGGAAACCGCCTATCACATTTATTCAAAATGACGACAAAAATTGTAACCATCAGATTAACAAAGAAACGGGATGAATACCAGCCATATGAAGAAGCAAGATGCAGAAAGGCATGCTCAATTTCAGATCATCTGGTAACTAACAGAATTCTGATAAAAAATGTAATGAATACAAATTTTCCTTACACTTAGCATTTGAAGATTGCGAAAAGGCGTTTGGCACGATGGAAAATAGAGCCCTACAAAATTGTAGAATTAATAGTAAATATATATAACCTTATAGAAGAATCCATGAATGAGGCCACAGCAACATGATATCTAAATGAGGAAGAACAAATCAAACCTGTTAAATTACAACTAGATTGGGCATTCGGTAAACTGAGCTACATATTGAAGAATCATAATATCTGCACCTTAGAACAAAAGTTTTTTACTCGTACATTCTACCAATTCCAACATATGGAGCGCAATCCTGGACAATTACAAAGAATATGAACTTACCATAGTTACGAAACACCCTATGGGATAAACACTCAAAGACAGGAAAACAAACATATCGATTAAGCAGAGAATCAAGGTAACAGCTAAAGCTAAATTGGCAATATGCTGGTGACGTAGCTAGACGAAAAATAAGCAAATGGCAAAGAACAATCCCAACAAATTGAAAAGATCCAACAAAAGGTCACCAATGAGGTGGGTAGACAACTTGAAACTAACTGCAGACCGAAATTTGCAATAAGAAAAGCTGGAAAAAATAATTCACGTGAAAACGTTATTAGACGAAGAAGTGTTTAGACTAGTTGCAATGTAAACTTTAAGAAAACACATATGATCTTGATTTTCGGTGATTGTGAAATGTGAATTGTTGGTTGCAATTAGAACTTGTTGGTCTCGCCGTCACTTATAAATAAATAATCTGATACGGTTTTAAACAGTTCATTAAGTTAATGATAATTTTGTTTAAATTACTATTTTGTTAAGTATAATTTATTAATTAGCTATTACTTCCGCTGCATTTACAAAAACAGTAAGTTATTACACCGAAAACTTTACCGAAAGAATTCGTTGGAATTCAAGATCGCAGTAACGTTATCAGCATTCCAAATGCTAACATTAATATTTAATAGCTTGAAATTGAAAATATTGTGACATAGGTACATTTTGTGTTTTAATTATTAACAAAATCGATTCTTTTTTGAGGCGCACAGAGATTCGTAAGAGTTGATAGCATTTTAAGTGCTGCACTTTGCTTGATGTGGGCGTAAGATTTTGGCATTACATAAAAAATGTATGTAAATTACCGTTGGAATTGACTCTCGGAAGTGGAACAACGCTTTAAGATGCAAAAAAGTCTGAACGCAATTTTCTTCAAAATGGAAATGTCACAAAATTAACTTATTTTTTCGCGTATTAGAAAATATTCGTCTTCTTTGGCAATACAATGATTGCCTGCATTAAATACTTTACAAAATATCTAAGTTTGTATATTTTTACCTGACAACTTTTAAAATTTACAAATTTAATTAATACATTCAACGAACTTTCCGCCGAAAGTAAACCAAAATCAAAATTGTTCTCAAAGAATATAAGCAAATAATGTAAATGAAATAGTATAATAAAAGGCTATCAAGCTCTCGTCCGTTTAGACACTCGCCAGTTCTCCGTGTCCAAATTTCGAACTCATCCTAGAAACCGACTACGATTCTTTTTCTTTTTTATCTACATTTCAACAAAGGGAAGCTAGAAAGTTCTTTCCAAATATTATTCTAAAATAAGCAAATCATCGGATCAAAAACAAGAATTGCAAAGTGCTTTTCCATTACACCATAAACGCAATTAATTCGTGTGAGTTGAAGCTAGAGTTATGTTTGGAACGGCGTTATTGCATCGAAACATTCAAATCGACCATCAGCGCACATCTGTTGATCGAAAACATGTCATTATAGAAATTGAAAACGTGTGTACCTGTATTAACAGATTAATTACCGTAACTTATAGGCCGCCAAGAATGATTATAAAACGTTCAGCCGCCGAAGACCGTAAATCAAAAACTAATTAGGTACCACATTGCGCCACCAAGACAATCGCGTTTGAGAACGATTAAAACGACAATATTTCCGCAACTTGAAAGAAGAAAGCATTGAGCAATTGTTACATTTAAAATCAAATAATAAAAAAATTACTTCAATAACGTTTCACTTTAAAACCGTCTTTGTATATACATATACTACGACAGAACATTGGGTGCCTCGTAAATTGAGTGTATTATTCAAATCGGCCATTATGTGAAAAAAGCGTAGGAAAATTGTTATTATAATTTGCATACAATCAATAAGTGTGAGAATTAATCATTGGTTTCATTTTCAATTAGAATTAGAATTAACCGAAACAAGGTCTAACGAAAGCGTTTAAAGGTCCACTTTAAAATGTCACATGAACTGACTCAACATTCGATTGATCGATCAATGAAATGACAAAATATTAACGAAAATTTTTGTGGACTCATTTTCACGACTCGACAAAAAATTTTGGAAAAGCTCATCGCCAAGTTAATTGGTTTTGTCGTTTATTTTCGTGGAATTAGTTCATGCTGAACAAGAACTAAGTTATCACGTTGCGTACGTGTAGAAATGGAAAAATTCAGCGCTGATAAGATTTGCAAAATTTCCAGCGAGGAATTAAAATTTTAAATGGATCAAAAAGCAAGGTCGTGAACGCGAGCAATAAAAAAAAACAACAACTACTTGCAGAAAATCGTGCAAAAATATTCAGTTTACGTTACACTTCTTTAACCAGATAACGAGAAAATTGACCGATATGCAGAAAATCGTATCGCGAAATTGTTGTTTCAACTAATAAACAAATTGTTATGCAAATACTCTCAATTACAATACAATTTGATTGCGAATTAAAAATAGGAAACATTTAACGATATTTTCATTTCACCGATAAAAAGTTATGATAAAACTAGTTTATTAGCGACGTCGCAATGATAATAAAAGTATCCTTGAATTTCGAATAAAATCTCGACTTTTGTTAACACTTTTGCGTAACGATAGCAAGTGGCGTGATTTCACTCCGCTATTTTTCCTTTTCTAACATATAATTTAATATGAATTTGCAATGCACTTATTAAGCGAGGTCACTCGAAAAATAAATACAGTCAAACTCGATTATAATGAAGTCTCGGTTTCAAAATAACATTGTCAAATATTTATTACCGTTATTAAATTCCTCTCTCTCTCCTCATTTCGTTAGAACCTAGTTTGATTGTATGTACTAACGTCGATGATAAGTGCAGAAAATTTATTTTAAAAGTGTCCAAGTTGAATGTGCGGATTAAACAAAAACTGTAAATACAAGCTTTACCACATAATCTTTGAAGATTTTCAAGGTCCTAGGTTTTCATTCCCTAATTTTTAATCAATAAATAGATAGATATAAATTTATCTCAGGTCAGTGATAATGCATTAATAATGAATTATAATAATTTCTATTTAATATCTCCTCGTCGCAGTATCAAGGAACTGTAACCAACTACGTTAAAATATTTCAATTAAATACCGTACGATTCTGATATTGTCTTCAGCGTTGATTCAAACAATCGAAAGAAGTTTCATTTTCACTTGAGTATAAACTTTTTTGTTTGTTGTTTTGTTTGTTTTTGTTACATGAAGTATTGCATAATTTAAAAAGCCGTTGAACTTCTCACGACTTATTGCTTATATTGCATTAAATCAATCTTCATTAAAATGGAAAGTATCTATGATAAAGGCAACTTTTTCTAGAAAACGCGGAGGGCGAAAATTTTTAAATATTAGTCACAAACTGCAAATTTCAAAAAATTTAAACAGGCACTGTATATCTAGTTACAAAAAAAGTGAATGCAAGGTGCAGGTCACAAGCACTACAACTTTAGTTCTTGCAACTTTTTCCATATACAGGCCTATCCATATACAAAACCGTTATTAAGTTGTGATCGATTTACATAGACTGCTGGCCAATGAAGTGGTCCACTAATAAAAATCTGATTAAAATAAAATTTTCTTAGCACAAAACAAGTTATTTACTTTTTATTTTATTAGTATTGGTTAAATATTAGCGAGTATTCAAATTTTGAAAACAACAATGTTAATTTTTCTCAGCAATCTTACACCACTGAACTTTAGTGTAAATTAGTGCCGACAATTAAATCAATAATTTTAATGCTAAAAGATTTACAACATTAAATACAAATAAGTCTTATAAAATAACCAGAGATGTGTTTTATTGAAATGGTTTCTTACTGATATGAAGAGACACATGTCACCTTAGCCTCGCATTAAACGTAAAAGTTTGATCATACTGGTGGTATTAGAAACATTTTCCCAGCTTTTAGGTGCCTCTTCATTTCAGTGAAAATCCATCTCCTAAAATGATGTTTTCAAGGCATTTAATTTTTTTTCTGTCTTCTCTAAGATGGGTTGTGGCTTACATCAAAAACAGACAACTACCTCAATAATAATAAAATTATAGTAATAATATATTATTAGCGAGTAGTTGTACTTCTTAATTTGTGGAAAATATTTGGTATTTACCACTTTGCAACATAGTGATATAAGATCTGATACTCTTACATTTTTACATCTCTTGAATAAAAACTACTGACTTTAAAGACTTGTGAGGCCACCACGTGTTCTCATCATATTTTCTTGAGAGTACCGATAAAGTTTTGAGGAATTCGACCTCATTATGCCTGTATGAAAAAATGGGGAAGAATTCCTCAAAAACGAGCCAATACCCTCATAGAAAGTATTCCAAGAAGTCTAGGTGCGTTTCAAGCACGTGGTGGCCCCACAAGATCTTACAATCATTAGTTGCTATTCAAAAGATTTATATTTGCTTTGACATGTAAGATTGTCAGAACTCACAAGTTAGAATAGTTCATTTTAAGGTGGAAATCAGATACTTAAGAAAAAATTAGACGTAGAACTACCCACTAATATTTATTTAATCACCACCAATAAAAAGGTAAAAGAAATTTAATTTAAATCAAATTCTACTAGTGGGCCACTTTTTTGACCAGCAGTTTATTCAAGATTCTATGTGCTTTATTAATGAACTTGCATCAACGTTCCGGACTCTATTGCTTTATATTAAATCTCATTAAAAACACACACAGACAGACAAACGGTAACATTGTTGAATTAATAAAATTTAATTTTGACTTTAATACATGAATTTGGTGGTTCAAGGTATTCTCCCTAAGAAATTGATGTAACACAAAACGATTTGCTGAATTGTCTGACAAAGAATTTATTAGTTTTTATCAAAATGTACTTTAACTTTTAAAACAAAACGACCCATTTTAATTTAAGCCACTTCACATTAACGACTGTCATGTAAACGCCCCAAACAGCTTCTGAAATTATCGCAGCTTCGCAAAAACTTCGCTTTATATTCCGCATATTCAGACTTAAAATCACTCATTAACTAATTCACCATAAAGTACAAACGTTGTCTGTTTTAGCGATCGTTTAAAATGTTTTCCTAGTTGAGGACGCACAAAAGAAATTCGGTTTGGTGGGGTAACTCATTTCCATGCAGATTAGGATTGGATGCAAATCATCTCAAAAATTAGACGGTTAAAATTCAACCAGACTTAATTTCTGCAAACTGAATGAACGGTTCTTCAATCAAAACTGAGTATAACGTAACACGACTTTAACTGTTTATGTTAGTAGCTGCTCCTTTCAACTCTTAGAACTTTGGTCTTTGTTGTGGTGGCAGAGCGCGAGTTGCTCCTGAGGTAGGGACAAAGAGATACACGTACAGTTGGAAGCGAATTAATCAAACAAAAACAAAAGTTTTCCAGCTCAAGATTTCGGATAAATTAATAAAATAACGCCGGCGAACTTTAATTATAAACTGGCAATTTTGAGCAAGTGGGTTTTTGAAAAGTTTCGAATTAAAAACTTTTATAAGGTTCACCACTGCTGCACACACAGCTTGGTTTCGACTGATAACTTTTGTAATTACTTGTTTTCGCAGAGTTTTCATCACAGTAACAAGAGCAAGTAGTAATTTACTACAAACTTTGACTTAATGTTTACCCGTTCTGAAGCATTTCAATTTTCAAGACCGTCATTAACTTAATTAAAAATTATAAAGTTGACCTATAAATCAGACAAACTCGACAAAAACTCAATCATTTCGCGAGCAGTAAGTGAGTCTACTTTGAAAACGATTCTGTTCCATTACCAGTCGGTAAAAACTTGTCGTTAGTCCCATTTAAACCGCATAGCCTAACAAACACAATGAACTATAAAAGAGCGGTTTTATATAATTAATCTTTGCGAGAATTTTTCAGACGATTTAATAACGTACCGAACCAAATTGGGCATAAAACGTTTCCACGTGATAACAATTTTTTTCGATTCAAAAGTGTAATAATACGAATGTTCCAATGTCACAATCCGTTTCGATGTCACTGATAGATCCAACGTATTTACAACTGTATCTTTCTTCGGTCGACTTTCAAAATGTCACCACATTTTAAACCACAAGTCTACGGCACTTGTATCTGTTAAGGTAACGTACACTTCAAAACCGCTTCGAGATGTAAAATATTACCGTACTTTAACTTGGATAAAGGTAATCATACACTCAGAGCGGCAATAAAAGGACAACAGTTTTATACCAGTGACATAGAAACTCTTTTCAACGTCGCTTTCTTTATTATTATTTAACAAAGATGAATGTTTGTTAATACGAGTGGAAGAAGAGTATTCTAAACATCCGAGTTTATAACAGCTATTATGTGCAAGTCGAATACTACCACGACTTTAGGCAATTTTATTAATTTAGTAAACCAAAATTTTCAAGTGGAAAAATACCTCCCTTGTAGGGTTTATATTTGTGGTTATTCAAAATAATAAACCGGCTATTTTATAATACGATAATTGTTGTAAAACATTGACCGTGGGTTTTCAATTTTTTAGGAAGACTAGAAAGATGCTTTTCACGAAAATGCTACACGATGGCCACTCTGTATATATTTAGTAAGTACATGAAATATTCGAAACAGTAATATTGTTTTCTTACGGTATTTTATTTCTAATAAAAATTAAAGATGACATCACCGGAACAGTTTAGAAGGTGTATGTGTTGTAGACGAATCGTAAAATCCACCGCAATACAAACTGGCTAGACGTATGATAAAGCAGCTGTGTTCTGTAAAATGACCGGTTAACGTCCAGGCGGATTGTAATACGGCTAAACGTTTGTCAGTCATATTGTAAGACGTTTCGCGTCCTCCAATGCGGCTAAATGACGCGTCGCCGTTTTGTAAAAAGGTGAACGGTTGCTTTGCATAATTAGTTTCTAATTTCACCACTCGCAGCTCTTCCATAAAAACAACAATGCCGTCGAACACCGAAACTGTGCCATGTTATATTTATGTATTAGGAGTTCATATCTATGTCGCCGGTGATTGGGCAGATTGTAAAATATAGTATGAACGGATATTTTTTACGATTTGACTGAAAATTTTAGGTGTTTTATGAATCGCTGAATAACTTCCAGTCTTATTGTAAAAAAGACTGAAGAATTATTGGATATTTTATAAAAAGAAAGAACTTTTTTAGTGAGTTAAACATATTGCTTATAGTTATGACAAATATAAAAGTCATAACGATAAGGAAAAGGTTTAACTCAATATAAAAGTTTTTTTTATAAAATATCTAACAATTCTTTACTCCTTTACAAAACGTACTCAAGGTGGATTCACAGTAATTCTATATTTTCAAATTCCCTGACTGTTCCAGGTTTTCCCTGGCCCTTTTTGTGTATTTTTCCTGACCTTTTTCTAGTAATTTGTGCTCTTAACTAAACCGGTCAAAATTTTTTCTATCTCGTCCTAAACGTTTTTTGAGGTACATAAACTAAATCCCTGATTTTTTGATAAAATGCATGAATTCCCTGACTTTTCTCTGATATTTTAATTTATTTCTAAATTTCCTGACATTTACAGATTTTCCAGGTTTTCCAGGTTGCTGTGGACCTGATAGTTATTTAGCGATTCATAGAACACCTAAAGTTTTCAGTCACATTGTAAGACAAATTGTCGCCCTACATTACATAAAGTCAACTTTCATGTTGCTACAACAATCTGGCTAAACGTTAATCAGCCGTTTTACAAAACAGATATGCTTTGTAAAGTGGCGAGCATCATGTGGATAAAAATATTTCTTCTTTAAAACAATTTTAAATAATTAATTACTTTATGCTATTGATTTAAATTCAACTTATTGTTAGTACAACCTGGTTTTTACTTTAAACAAAAGTGAAATTGAAAATATGCAGCCAAAGAATCCAAATAATGAAGGTATAAATGAAGAGTTAATAATAAATAGTATTTCAACTTTTATTACCTTAATTATTTCTTAACATTTTTTACAGAGAAAAAAATTAATTTCAAACCCATGATTAAAACAGTTTGAGATATGTTCGGACAGAATTCACAATAACATTGACACCATGCTTTGCATTGTTTTAAAATATTAAGGGCCGGTTGCAGAAACGAAGTTAATAGCGGTGTCAGCTAACAAAGCATTAACTAGATCTATGATTGGCTGCCAATAAACTGCAGTGTGCTAGCAGCCAATCATAGATCTAATTAACGCTCTGTTAGCTGACACCGCTGTTAACTTCGTGTCTGTAACTGGTCGTAAGAATATAGCGGCCTAGAGCTTTCAAATGAATATAATCGAGATCAAAAACAGTACTGAAACTGATTTTATTATCATTGATATATTAAATACAGTCAAAGTCGGTTTATACGGATATTGTAGTGATTTGGTATAATCGGATTTGACTACTCATTATTGTAATTTATTTACAATTTGTTAGTCACAAAAAAACCGAAGAATAAAATTGGAAGTGGATAATAAGAATGAAGTGAGTCATCACTACCGTTTAAGCATGAAAATGTAATTTAAAAAGTAGCTACGGCAAAGGGTCAGAAAACAAAAACGACGAATGTAAACAGCGCCAAGAAGAATTTATCAATTTAAAATAAAACAATCCGCTGCAAAAAATATATTCTTGGCGAGATTCCAAACGACAGGAGCGTTGACAGAAAAAGAACTTATATTTTAAAAGTAAAGGCGACTGCTGCAAATTAACAAGAATAACCTTTTCCATCCGATATGTCATTCATAAACGGATCGTGGTCTAACTGCAGGAAATAATGAAATCACGGCGCGATTAATAAGAGCGCACCGAATTGGAGAAAATTACCAAAACTAAATGCGGATTGCTTAATGAAAAATTTCTAAACGTTAATCGCTTTTTATCAGCGCAATGGAACGAGCCTCAACAAACTCAATGTTGAGTCGATAATGTCCATGTCAATATTTACTTAACGCCGCCGGAAAAATTGAAAACAAAAACGTCTTTTCCCCATATAGGGATCGACGTCTCACGTTACGCCATTAAACGATAAATACACATTTAGACCATGAACTGTTTACGTATCTGAGATTATGATATTAATTAAGTAACCAAAGACACACAATAGCGTATTAAGCGATGCAAATCAAGTAATGCACTCCGAGTTCTCATTACCATTTCAATATTTAAATTGTGTTCTGATTTTGCGTTTGTGCATTTTTGTGTCGCAAACTGATGATTTCTTACGAAAAGTTACAGATTCGAATTTTACAAGAATCGAGCTGAAACCGTGCAACGTCAACGAGTAAAATGAAGTAATTATTTTGAAATTTTTATGGAAAAAATTAAAATACAATCAACATTCTTGCAAAATGAAAACAAAATCTAATGAGTAACACTACGAAAATTACGAAACTGTTGTTAAAACTGCTGACTATACATTGCGCTCAATTTCTAGTCTTTCTATAATTTCATCATTTTTACGGAAACTCGTTTATTGCTAACTATATATAATTAATTGGTCAATGTTAATGGAAAATATATTTATAATTGCACATTGTATCTAACCCAGTTGTTGCTGCAACAAGCTCATTTGCAATCGTACGCACCTACAACTTTATTCATTTTATCTGAAAATTTTCGGTGGTAAACTTTTTCCAATATCAGTTGGGGCGATCTTGTTAGAGATAAGAAATAAATGATTTTACGCTAGTCATCGTAACAAAAGATTAAAAATGTAGCTTGCTCAGGTAGAGAGCAGTACCGGACTTACAATCGGTAACTTTAAAATATTTGTTAACAGGTAAATTTATTAATTTAAACGAAACGTACTAAACTTTCAGTTTTGCATAGTGACTAATCCTAATGTGTAAATATACAAACATAAAATTTTAAATAATTTTGTACAAATTTTCGAGTATCCAAATTCTTACCTGAATACGTCCCGTAACAATTCACACCTAAATAACAGTTTTATTACTTTAAGCCGTGATAAGTACTTTAACGACATCGCCCCAATTGATATTGGAAGAAGTGTAACAACAACTAAAGATGCAGAAGTTTGAAACGATATTTTTGAGACGTCAGGTTGCTGGATGGATGCATACATTGGTCGCGGTTGCAAGAAATGGTGCAATCGATTGTAGAACTAATTTATCACAATCTAAAAAAAATTCTTCGGATACTACTACAGCGAGACCTCGATCGATCGTTTATTTCATACTTATGAATTCCATATAAAACATGTAAAACTAAACCCCTATAGCCGTTCCCGTTTCGAGCGTTTTCCGCATTATTCGTTTATAATAAAACTTTTTCTTTCCTGTACAAACCAAACCAAAACCAAAATTTATAAGTCCGGGTCTGAAGTGAAAAGTACCTACCTAGCAGAGTTTCTGTTTGTGGTATGCTTCGGCACCCATTGTCAACTTAAATTTACGATATTGCAAGGACAAAGTTTTAAACATTTATTAATTTGAAATCGACGGCTCTTTTAAAATTTTGGCAGTGTTCTCTGTGACATTTTGAACGAAATGACGTGAAAAACAAAAAATAATAATTTGGACTTATTTTGCTTTATCGCGTTCTAACGTCGTTGGAATAATTAAATTCAAAATAATAGAACGCGGGTTTTAATTTTTACATGCTTTTCGCGACAATGTTATATGATAGAACACCCTGTATATGTGACGGAAACGGCACAAAACACAAGCTAAATAAAACAACAGGCTGAAGCAGCGGCAGTGAAGGTACCGATATCTCGAAAAACAAGATGGGATATAATTCCCAATACAAACAATAGACACTGCAACGTTTCGAATGTACCTCTGAAGAGTAGATCACCGTCAAAAAAAATCAGTGAAATTGTCACGTTAGTAAAATGAATGAAGAAAGAACATAAAGAAGCCTCTAGAATCAACCCAAGGGAAGAAAATTAATAGAACGATCGAGAAAAGGATTGAGAAGTAGATTATGGTGGGAAAACAAGAAAAAATGTACAGGAGGATAACAGCCTAAAGAAGAACAACAACACTGTAATTAATCAAATTTGGAATGAATACTCCAAAAAACAGTTGCTGTTCCCTTTTAACTTTTTATTATATTCAGATTACAGATGCATAGGCATCAGATTATAGCGAGTGATACGTCAATGATAAATAGGCACGGGCTCCCCTAAATTAGGAAATTCAACTCGTTTGAAAGAAAAGCAGGAGACTGCGCAATCGGTCACGTGACAGGTCTCTCTTAAAGTAAACTAACCCTACAGGTTGTATTATATTAAGTGTCCACCATTGGTAACTTTGTTATTATTGGAGTTACAAAGTCGGTTAAATTATCAACGAATTAGTGTTTTTTCCGCTCATTACCATAATGAAAGCAAAAAGACAATCGAACGTCAACTGTTCCAGATATTGACGAAAATAACATTTTTTAAAATGAAATGCCCTATCTTTTCTTGCATATTTCGAAGGGATGTTTAATTCTTAGTAAAAAGTCTTAATGCACTAGTAGTATTAAATTAACTACTGTGAAGTTACAAGCAATTGAACTTTTTATTTCAATTAACTACAAAAATCACGTAGGCAATGAAACAATTGAAAATGGTATTTATTGAAACATTGAAACTGAGAATGGAAGTTTAGAAAAACAGATTTTATGGCTAAGACATTATAATAAATATTCGAAAATTCCACTCTCTTGATCTACACATTTTTGAGCTCTTTTTTGAACACTGCGCGCTGCTTTCAAAATTTTTCTATCATCCAATGTATTAATTATTAACATTTTATTCTCCAATTCCTTAACTGTTGCATATCTTTTCTTAAAAACTAAATTTTTCACAAACCCCCACAGATAAAAATCCATCGGGGTTAAATTTAGCGAACGTGGTGGCCAACGCACGGGCCCATTAGTTCTTATCCATTTATCAATGAATAATCTGTTTAACAAATTGGCTGTTGCTTGATAATATGGGCCGGTGCTCCATCCTGTTGGAAATGAATGTGTTGCCTTGAAATTAAATTCATTTCATTTTCGTGAATATCTCGAACAGTTGACGTTCGATTATTTTTTTTGCTTTCATTATAGTGATCAACGAAGAAAACACAAATTCTTTGCTAATTTAACTGACTTTGTAGCTTCAATAATAACAAAGTTACCAATGGTGGACACTTAATATAATACATCCTGTATAGTAAAGTTGGTTGAAATTCAAGGTATGTATGTCTTAGAAAAAATTACAAGGCTTAAAAATGATTGGATGGTATGGTATTTTCATGTTTTTAGTTTATTCAGCAACCAAGTAATTTACAGCTGAATGCTTGGTATTCCACAAATGGCGTATTTTCTCTACTTGATGTTCATCACTTTTGTATTTAAATTATAAGTTGAAAATTGCTTAACTACTTGGCCTCGAATACAGATTGTTAGAATTTGACTCTTTTATCAGCCAACTATGACTTTTACTTGTCGTAATCATTGTAACGCATGTTATGTAAATAAAAAGGGATAGTTTGAAAAAAATATATTTATTGAAGTATGTAACTTCGGCCAGAATTTGTTTAATCTCATTCGAGTTTTGACTACAGAAGTTTGACCGCAGATAAGGGAAAAGACACTTTATGATAATCGAGAATCAAAGCCCACGTTAAAAACATTCCTAAAAATAAGTAAAGCAACCGCAACATTAACGACTTGCAAGAATATTTCACGCCCACCCAATTTCAATTTGAAAGGCAAAAATTAAAGATTCCGGTCGAATTTAATGCAGTGAGGCGGTCTATTTGTCCGAGAATCATAAAAGAAATGGAGCTCGCGGATAAAGAGCAAGACGTCCGCGCATGTCTATCTATTTGTTAACCAACGTTCGGACAATGGCTAGAAGCTATATTGATTTTCGAGACCCTACGAAGGAGCCAGCAAGCAATTTTGCATGAGACCGTAATGTCATTGTGTGTCTCACTTGGTAGGACAAATGGAAATAGCCGGGCCGTATTGACTCCGTCAAACACAAAGGACGTCACGTAATTTCAGTCCCAATCCTGTCCTCCTTTGTTTCCGAAGAATAATAATACAACTGGCCATTCTCTTCGGCATGTAAATTTACGTTGCGCGGAAAAATCGGATTTTAATTAACTTTTCGGGAATAATATAAACGAAATAAGTTTTGCATGCACAGGTTTGAAATGAAAAAAATTCCTGAAATACCGCAAAAAATTGTCGGCGGCGTTTCAACATCCGACTCCAGGTTTGCGTATGCGAATTTAAATACTTTTAATTAACAAAAAGGTCGCAGATGCGCTCAACAATTATAAATCCGAAAACGAATTTATTTAATGTGGATGGATGTTGGAAGGAAAATGATAAGTCACAAAAATAAAAAGACGAAACCGCTTAACCACCGGTACACAGCAAGTAGATGTTTATCGCCTATAAATGATTACCACGGAATTAAGTTCGTTATCTGGTACAAGTATTTTGGATTCCTCAGATATTACCAACGGTTTTAATTGAAGATATTAATGCCTTTGAAGATTCGCCGAAACTATCTGACCTCTTCTACCTATCCGAGATGCCTCGGCGTTTAATATGAACTGAGCAGTTTTAACACATGAATTTAATGAATTTGGCGCAGCAAATACGCGCAGCAAAGCGTAAAGCGAAAAACGGGCAAAAAGATAATGGCTTAATAAATAAAACGGCGCAAACGTTATATAAACAGGGGCGACGAAAATTAATTTCTTGTAATTTTTACACAAACCCGGGCGCAATGTTGAGCCCGGGAATAGAAGAAGTAGTGATTTAGTGCAAGGGGACGAAGTAATAAATGTCTCGTAAGTCACAAACTTGATCAGTTGTTACCAGGAAAGGAGGAAAATTTAATTTTGAAATCACAAGCTTATGACTATAAATTTTCACTCATTTTTTGATTTTCCCAATGGAACGGCGCCTTTCAAACCTGCGCAGTTAATAACATTGCCACATTTCTTACGATTTCGTGTCCACCAGTTTGAAGAACATAACAAATTCAATTACAGTCAAACTTCTCTACAACGTTTTTTTTTTCAATTCTCCGATTCACAAAAAAAACATTGTTTTAATTGCTTTGTTCAACCCTGAATCTTTAGAATTCGACTATTTCACAAAATTAATCAATAAGGTATGTGACAACCATGTCGCGCCTTTTTAAGTTAACATTGTACAGGGTGGCATAAGTTTTACCGCCGGTGGCAAAATAGCCCTTCAAAATAGTTTGTGAATTCTCAAAAATTCATTAATAATTTTACATTACTAAGGAAGTGGTGTTATGTTGGAGCTGCGCCATTGAGCGATGAGAGTATAGCGGTACACGCTAAAGGCCATTTTTCTTGGTTGTGTTTATGTTGCAGTGGTGACAAGAGCAATGCAATAAGGGTGGCCTTTGTAACTGTGACGTCATGCTCAAACAAGTATCGTTCAAATTTCGGAGATAATCTCCAAACATGTACACAGTATTAATTTAATAAATATATTGTTTATGACCGAATGTTGTTTTTGTGATTATATGCATATTGTTATCGTACATAGAAAAATGAGTGATTTGCCTATTGTAACCTCCCAAAATTCAAGTCCATCAAAAAACAGCTGTTCGATATCCGTCATATTGGGGCTATAAGGGCTAAGAAATACAAATTTGACTCTCTCGTCACTAGTATCTCACCACTCACAGCTCGAAACACTCTCATATAAATGTATCGTTTGCTTCTCGCTCTCATCACTTAGGCCTGGTATTTTAGTGCAGGGTAAAACTTGAGGTAAATGCAAATTAGAGTTATACGCCAGCGCAAGATAAAACCGTAAAGAAAAAGTTAACCCAAGACGGAGGGTTACCTGGTTATGTTCCTAACCGTGCACTGAAATACACTTTACCCAACGTAAAAGAGGTTATCTTAAAATTTCTGGTTTAACCCTAAACTGAAATACCGGGTCTTATTCTAGCAGCCTCAACATAAACACGGTCTAAGGAACATAAAAACAAGAAAAAAAATTCTTTGAAATCGTAAATACAATAGAATGTTTCGCATTTTTACCTTAAAATTGATCTAAATTTTTTTCACTCATCGAAAATGTGCATTTCAACTGATGTTACATGTAAATTACACACTTTACCCTCAATTTTTAATAGGCATTATGACCCCGGCGGTAAAACTTTTGCAACACCCTATATATTATAAAACGAGCTAGCAAGGGACGTAATAAAAATTTCACGTATCGTCTAAGATTGTTACACTAAATAAGATACCACTCATTAAATTTAACCGGAACAACGCTTTTCAATCGCATCAACATCATTACCAAGTTGACAGTTAGAGAGGTTAATGCGACAATGATTGTTTATGTTCGCTTTAAGACATAGTGTCAAACGTAATTAATTGATTAAACATGTGATATTTTTATAATTTAAATTGATTTTAAAACTAACTACAGTGCATGCCGTTAATTTGAATTTTTGAACCAATTAAGCGGTGGCTTATATAAAAACAAATTTGATGACGTGTTTAACCCTAGAGTCATGTTCCGAAATAAATTTTCTCCGTCCATGTCTTCGGTCTCGGAGACCGAATTTTTCTAGTTTAATTATTATTGAAAAATTATTGTTTTAGGTTAATTCTAAATTTATGTATTGGAAACTACGTCCTTTCTTTACAATCAAACACAAAGAGATTTAATATAACATTATTGTTATTGAACTTATCAGTGGGTATTCACTGGTACCACAATTATGGCACTTTTTTGTAACATCTCTAAAAAACAACAAACCATTAAACTTTCTTTCAAAAATTACTTTGGTGGTAAGAAAACAACATAATAGCCTATCAAACCAAATAAAAAGAGAACTATAAAAAAAATATTTTACGAAAATAAAACTGTCACAAATCAGTATTCTTTCTCGGTTGAACAGTCGTTGCATACGACCGTAATATGTTCGAGGCATAGATATCTGTTGCATTTTTTGCAACAATATTTGGTTTTTCTATTTTTTTTCGAAGCACATTCGAAGCAACATTAGATCAAAAATTATGATAATACACAAAAAATATAAATACAGTGCGACCTCGATAATCCGAACCTTCATTATAGTGGATTCTTCAATAATCCGCCCAAGCATTTCAATTACATTGTGTACTATATAATTCGGATTTGATGGTACTCGGCAATCCGTACCACTACAAGATGTTCCTGTACTTCAAAGATTAAAAGAAACGGCTTGCATAATGAACCAGAAAAGAATTAAGCAAGCAATAATTACAAAGTACATTTGTGGCCACCCAAATATGCACGATACCTGACACAAATTTCCATATTTTTCCATAGATTAAATCTGGTTTTATCCCAGTAACTTTCGTGAAATAATATTTGCCATAAACAAAATAATATTGATATGTGGCTGATGGTTTTTAGGATGCTTATGATATAAAGCAAAAATCAAGTTGCCCAAAAAATCGTGCACATTTGGGTGGCCGCAAATGTGCTTCACAAAATAATATAAAATTTAATAAGTATATTTCTGTTTTAAATAATTTTTGTTTATGTACTATTTTATAATTGTTTTGTATTAAATGTTACTATTTTCAATAAAAAAACTGTCCTGCTTCAGTAAACCGAATTATTTACTTATCCGGAGCACCGCGGTTTTAATTAGTTCGGATTATCGAGGTCACACTGTACTCATAAAATTATTTGTGCTAAAACAATAGTAAGAACACAGAAAATAATAATTAACAAAGAAATCCCTAAGTAAGTCTAAAAACATGCCGTAAAAAATAATTGCAATTGGCTTATTTACTTTCTTCAGTCATGTTGTACGGTCCCACAGACCGTAACGGTGCAAAAACCACAAAAACAATACAATGTGAGCACATGTGGCTATGAAGCGACTGACTGAAGATAGCAAAGACCAAATCAAGCAGCTATCTGAAAAATCGGCCAAATTTGTTAAAATAGTAAAAAGTTATACAAAATTTACGAAAAAGTCGGTCTGTGGGACATATAGAACATGACTCCAGGGTTAAAGAAATCATAATCATAATCCCTGAGTCAATCCTTATACACCGTGATTCACGTAACTTTCCGAGGCAAACGCCCAATGCACGCAACCCAATATTCAAAAATTACAACATGCTATGATACAAAAAACACATATGTTTGGAAACCCCTGACAGAAATAACTGTCAAACTGCCAATTTAAATTTGCAAAATGTATTCAAACGATGAACGAGTGGATATGATCATAAATACAGTTGTTGCAGTCAGAATATACAGGCATCGTTACCCTGAGCGTATACACCCAACCAAGGTAGATCACCAGGAGGATTTATTAAGATTCGTGAGCGATGAGGCAAAATTTTTCCTATTGTTAGATTCTTAGGTTTCCTAGTTTTGGGCATTTTAACAACTGAAACTGACCTCACATATGTTGAGGCTTCACCCAGTTCAACCATTTGTAAAGACCTTATTGTGTTGAAATGATAAACTATAACACTACATTCGTTGATTTTAACTCAAATGTTTACATTAAATCAGCGCACTCGGTAGCTGCGCTACGGTAAACCGACGAGAGCGATACATTTGTAATCTTTACTTTCATCGCTCCTTTTATACCTTTTTTAAAATCTAAATTATTATAAATACTTCCAAGTAACGATTCGTTTACCTTTAGCAACAATTAAGTGGATTTGATAATTACAGTTTGAGTCAAATAAGCGGCTAATTGAATTAAATTATTATCTAAATAATAATAAGTATGACAACAAATAGCGATAAAGCAGTCAAGCTGATCAGTAACGAAGTGAAAACTTGACAAAAAGTGTTCAAAAACGCATTTTCCGGCTAATTTCCATTGCATAAGGGTCAGATATCATGCAAACCCAAGTTCCTACAAAACGGTATCTAAAAAAAACCCGAGCTGAACAGATAAAACAATAATATAAAAGAAGCAACAAGTAGCCAATACTGTTTAACGATTCCCAATGGAATTAGAGTTACAGAAAAAAAGCTAGAATACCAGCGAGTCAACGTTTCTCTTCGCAAATTACCATTTTATTCGTTTGATTGAATATAAACAACTTTTACAATCAATTACGACCAAATTGCATAAAAACCAAACTGTGCATAATTGCATGAATAATGTATTACAATTCGTTTAACATTCCGAGGGAAAAAACAAGCGCCGTATGAGCTTTATGGCTGTCGCACTGGCGTAAAATTCGCATTAAATTAAATTAACATAGATATTAAACTTCGGATGGAATGAATATTTACGATCCAATCACATTCTTAAAGACACACTTTTCTTAACTGAAACATCCGTCGCGCTGTGTTCGCTGCAGCATTTGCAGCGCGCAATCCGGGGAAAAATGGGATTAAATTATTCACTCGGGTGCTTCAGGAAGTTCTGAGCTTATAAACTGAAGCAGTGTTTTTCCGGATGGCGCAGACATACTTCCTAGACAGCTGCAATTTCTTTTCGGCCAGTTTCGGTTTCATGACACAAAAAGCGCTGTTACCTTTCTCGACAGTGATTTTAAGAACCCCAGCGCAAATAACTGATTTGATGCAAAACTTCATGCGGCTAATCAACTTGTGCTTGTCATGTTGAGCTTGTTTGCACTCCGGGGTGTGATGACTCGAACGTCATTTTAAAGCGATGATGACACCTATTTATTATGCAACGTACGGAATTTAACATTCTCTCTATAAATTTTGATTGGAATCAAACTGTTTCGGAATGAAAATTTTAATTAAATTACTTAAAATTAGAATTTCGGCTTTTTTAAAAAACGACAACATAACAAAGACGGTTCCCAATTCCCAAGTATTGTTCTAACCAAATTGGTTACTTTCTGTATTATACAGTGTGATTTTCAAAACGTCACGTTTACTATTTTTACCGGATAAAACGTAAAGTGTAACTTGAAACAAAGCATAATCTAACTTTCCAACCAACGTCAAATTTTAAACATCACTGGTTATAACACAATATGTAGTTAAAATGATCATAGTTCTAAAAATATATTTATGTACTTTCCAACTAAAATCATCTTATGCGTTGTTCATTAATTCCGAAAAAGTATACCTTTGGTGAAACATTCGATTACAAGTCGTGCATACCAATCGAAACAGCATATTTTTATAAAAATGCCCAACTCTCCCATTCACTGACATTGTTGTATGGAAATATGTGAAATACGTACAAATATTTCCCTAGCGCGATTTTATACAGACAACTTAAAAAAATTCCTACATCCAAAGATACAATTTATTGCCGCCAATTTCCCCACAGAAAAAGGAACTAGAGATAAATCAACAATTTTTACATCCGTGAACTTTCTTAGACACAACAAATATTCTTCAAGTCACAACATGAAATCATACACACACAACTGAATTAACTCTTTCCAGTCTCTAATCAATTTCATCTACTTGTTTATATAATATTGCTCGACGAAATTTAATGTAAACAGATTGATAGAAATGCAGTTATACAAACTAATATCAATTGTAGAAACAGCTAATCAAAATATATAATAATAATTTCCTGTTTTTTATTACTTAACCCACTGCAAGCAGTCGTATTGTTATCTTGAGGGACCAAATCCAATATATTTTCTACAATTGAAAACAGTACAGTGATTTGAATCACTGGCGTTATTTGAATCAAAACCAACCCCGTTAGCGTTTTGAATCATTACTTGGAAAAATTGGTATTAAAATCTGCTACATTTAACTTCGACGTTTTAAATCTAAATAAAAGTTGTAACAGTGGTGATCAAGTCAAGAAAGACAACTGTGCCACTTTAGGCGGTCTTACCCCGGCGCAGCTGCAGAGGGCGCTGCTTCAATATAAACATTTACATTTGAATCAATGCCTCGGTAAGAAACGTTCTGTGCAAGGTGTTATAAGTTTTACCGCCGGTGATAAAATAATCGTTCAAAATAGTTTGTCAATTCTCATATTGCAGAGTAATTTTATATTACTAAGGAACATAGAAACGAGAAAAAAATGTATAAAAAAAAATCAGGTGTTTTGTTCAATTTATTAGTTTTTTGACATACGAATATTAGAGTATTTTCACATAATTTAGAGTAATTGAATTCATTTTACAAACTTACATACAAAGTTTTTTTATATGTTGTAAGTGAGAAGGTGGCCAATTTATTCAACAATAAGATCAGTTAAGGGTACTTAACTTTATGGCAGTTGTCGTAAACTAAAGAAAATAAAAAAGAGCAAAAGATACATTTTATAGCTACGAAGTAAAGATCGTCAATATTTCTTTTCAAATTTGGCAAGTAGGGTTGACGGCAGTTTTCAAAGACGCATCTGTGTCTGCATAGAACAAGTGGGGCAACATTTTGAGCATTTTTGGTAAAATAATAAATTTAATATTAAAAACTTTTTCAAGAATACGGTTCTGGTGAAAACCGAAATGCTGTATGATTCCAGTTTGATGGGTCAACCATAAACTATTGTGTTGCTAGTTAACCGTACTTTCGTATTTTCACCTTAAAATTGATCTAACTGGAAAAGTAATAATATTAATGCTATGAACAATTTTTCACATTTTAGAAAGAAAAATTAAACAATGAAATTTTCCCCAAAATCCTTTTTCATTGCGGCTTCAAATAAAAATATTTTGTAAATTTTTTTGCGCCCATCGAAAATGTAAATTGCATTTGTTCCCCTCAATTTTTAATAGGTCTTGTAGCCCCGGCGGTAAAACTTATAACGGCCCGTATAGTGTTGAATAATTTAATTTATATTTTATTTTTTATATTCATATTTGTATTTTATGTATTGTCCCATACAAGTAAAACAAATGAATAAAGTTAAAGATCTGATTGAAAATGGGTGGTTTCTTGGATTTGCCTGTTGAAGCAACAATAAAATTTTTGTGGGAAAGTTTATTGGAAAAGCCATTTAAATGTCTAAATTAAGTTGTTGCGAGAAATCAAACATGATTGCTCGTTTGTACCCTCAATCCATCACCGTTACAACACAACATCCTACGCTGTCTGCATCAGTTTTACGTTAAATTATCTCCCCTCTTGCCCCAACTGAATAACCTGTTCGGCCCATGCAGATAGACGCCTACCCGTGTAATTTCACTTCAGTTTCAAGCCTCCCCCTATTGTTTTCCCTGTCAACCGCTTCACGTACGGCACGGCACAGTCACGTTATGTTTATATTCTATCTGATGAGATCTAACTTTATAAGCGGCTGCGTTATTGAATATTCATTGGCTTATTTATGAGTATTGTGGCCTGGAAATTGGTCGTCGTTCAACAAGTCACTTTTGCCGTATCGAACAAAAAATCATTAATTCACAAACTAGGCGGACGTTTCAGAATTTATTTTCCTTTTATAAGCAATCTGAAACAAAATAATTTAATTTCTGAAAATGAAAACTCGTCGCCTGAAGTGAATTCCGTCTAATGACGAAATACCTGCTTCGAATGTAGCAATGCTACCCCCTCGATTTACATAAAAAATTAAATTAAGACGGCAGTATTTCAATAATATTCGCATTTAAAACGGCGAGTTAAGAGAAACGGGAATGTATATAAGGAGCAATGGACTGAATTTATAATTTAATATTACGTTCCTGTTTATATTTGAATTCACTTACGCGCGTACACGTTCGAGTTCCGTATTTTGTATTTGTTATTGTGATCGTGTTATAAACCGTATGGAATTTTTTGGGCAAATGTAAATTTAGACAAGGTGGCACAGCCAAACAAAATTTACTCAAATAAACATACGCCGCATTCGAAATGATGAGTTACGAATAACTTCTGAGGAACGGCAATATCTCTTCCCGGAAAATTAACTGCTTTCGACCTCGCCAGTATTTTTGCAACGAAAAATATACCCAGTCACATCGAAATTGCAACCAGAAACTGTTCAACCAAATCGGGTAGAAATCATTGGCTACCAATATGTGATACTTGATCATAATTAAAAGAAAAAATAGTAAATTATTCATTGCCTGCATTTAATAATGTTTCTATATTATTTGCTTATTCACTGCTTCGTAGTGAAATTGATTCCAGCAGATTTTGCAAGAGAGACATGAGAAAAGCTTGGAAGAAACAGTGAAAGCAATAAAGAAACTCAACAATTGCAACGCACAAGGCTCCGATAATATACCTGCAGAATATTTCAAGTATGGTTTGGACAAATGAAGAGATACCAACTAAGTGGTAAGGGAACATTATAATACCCATCCTCTTGCAATTAGTACCGGAGATATATCTATGAGAGGAGATCTAGATGGCCATGGCAAGTAGTTTTTGTAAGAGGTTTAAAGAGGCCATTGCCGCAAGGAAAAAAATGAAAAGAACACAGAGATTCTACCACTTCTTCAATGTACGAAGGACCTATCTAAATTCTACGGGTAAATACGAAAGAGAACTTACTACCATTAGCAATAAAAACCCATACCACAATGATATCCTGAAACTGAGATTTATCACTGAATGGCACTCAGGTTATGGTCACATAAATACAAATGATCAAATACGGCATTAAAACATTCGGAGTGTAAACCCTCATCAGCATCATTGCACTGCTACGTTTGGTTAAACGATCCCAATACTTTTTGATGTTGCAATTTTAATGTTACTGGGTGTAATAAGTGCGAGGTGCGATAAAAAGGACGAAAAATCCAAGGTAAGTGTATAGGATTGTAAACAAAATATAAATGATATAAATGATTATTTTGCCATCTTTTGCGGAATGACACTGAACGAGGACATGAAACAATATACAGAATCTGTTTTCACGAGTGCAATATGTTTCTAATAAATTACCCAATCAAAACAATTTCATTAAGGATATTTTACAATGAAGCTTTCAGTAATTAACTTCGACCAGGCTGAATGCAGAGTCTTTGACCGATAATTCAAACAGAACTGTTTTTATTTCGTATTTAATCTTATCGTCCTTTAGTAATGACAACGTAAGTGATTGTTGTTATTAATACAAATTTAAAAAGGCAACAAAAAAATGAAGGAAACTAATTTCCGTGAAAGCAAATTTTTTTCCTTCATATGGAAACAATGAATCCAACGGTGAAGATGAAGGATCACAGACGCCAGAAATTCATAATTAAAAAAGAATACACGCATTTTATTAAAAAAACGCAAGTGCGTAAGACAACAATTAAAAGCGGACTTTGATGTTTGAAAAAAAATAGTCTATTTGTTTATCGCGAAGAGATACAGTGAGTTTGAGTGAATGCATCAATTGAGGCAATTTGCAGTAATTTAATGAAGTTCTACACAATATATTAGCAGAGATTCCGCATAAATAACTTTGAAATTCTGTGTTTCCGGCATATTTAAAATTACTCTCTAATAAATGGATCTGCGCAAACTATCAAATTAGAGAAATTATGTACGATATTCAAAGCGGCGAATGTTAAATATTATTGTAACTAAATTGATAAACGATGAAATTCATTTTCGGATGATTTGATGAATAAACAGTAATCTAATTAATTTAAATTAAATCCATTCAAGTTTTTACTTTCAAAATTAAAATCCCAGTAAACAAGTTAAAAAAAAATTAAGTTTAACTTGTGAGAGAAGAGTCCGTCGAGCAGAATGAATCTAGCGGAAAATCAAGTTCGATGAGGCGCACCGTTCTGTTTGACTTTTGATAGAACATTTCCCGGCGTTAATAAGTATAATTTTGAAGAGTTCAACTCAAATTGGCCCTTTCAAACCGACCATGTCATCGCCGTTGTGACCTTAACAAATACTTTATGGCGCATTTATTTACATGTGTTAAAAAATTCCAAATGTTTCGAGATGCAGCTAAATATTTTACTAAAAAAAAAAACCGAAAGGTGCTCAACATTTCTTGAGATTAGGTTATTTTTTGTAAGAAACAATTTCGTATTACGTTGACTATCACTTTCTATTTATAAATTACTCGGCAAAAAATGAGATGAAACCAAAATTTAAAATCTTCATAAAACTACATTCTCAAATCTTGTTCAATAAAAAACTAAAAGGTAAAAAGAGCGCAACTGACGACAATTCGAGTTGTCTCGGTTTAAGTCTAATATTTACCTAACAATTTCAAACTGAAATCTGTCCTTTTTCATTACAAAGCATAAATAAATAAGGAACACTTTATTTTAAGTAAATAGGTTTAAAAGTGCGCTAATGGGCAGCCTTCGAATCGCAAGTGACGCTCGGAAAAGGCTAATCATGTTATTTAATTCTACAAACGTATTATTTTTTTATTATTATAATTCAAAAATGGTCCAAAGAATCAAACAAAAAGAAATGAAAATCCATTGTAAACAAATTTCTACCAACCGCAAACAACCACAACCACATTGAGCATAGAGCAAAGCCTCTGACTCAGGCAAGCAACATATTAACCAATTATTATTCTAAACCGATCCTTTTCGTTTTTGTGAACACCGTTAGACGCTTATTAACTATACAGTGAAAGGTATATTTATATATAGTTTGCCATAAATCAACATGGACAACTTTACAGGAATTTTATGTTTTAATACATCACTATTTCTGGAAAAAGGAAATGCAACTAAAAAGAATAAGAAAAAAATTGTCAAAAAAATATCCAACTGTACTCTATCTATTAAGGTCTTATTTAAAAAAAGTAGTACTCTTTAACTATGCCAAATTCGAAGATGAATTATAAATGTGAAATTTCATTTGACATGATGAATTCAAATTTGATGCAAATTTGCTTTAATGGCAATGCACAAATCATTTAATTTATTTAATTGCGTAAGGAAACGTGAATTCTAAAAATGGACTAACAATAAATCAATGTGCAATATAAACTGATGATCAATTGAAGTGGTCTACTAGTAAAAATTTTCTTCAAATAAAATTTTATTACCACAAAACAAATTATTTACCTTTTATTTCATTAGTATTGATTAAGCTAACATTAACGTCGAATTGTATGGGTATTTAGTAAAATTTAGTATTTAAGCTTTCACACTTACATTTCAAAGCAAATATATGTAAATCTTTTGAACTACAATTTCCGACTCTAAAATCTTGCTAACAAAATTTAATTAAAATCAAATTTTTACTATCAGTATATAACAATCTGATAAAACTACCTGCAAAACATTTCAGGATAATTGCAAATCCAAAAATTAACTCATAAATACAATAACACAACAAAATTGGCGGTTTTCAAAAAGTTCAGTTATTTTCGGTTACTTTCAACCCTATATATTTTAATCTTTATTATATATTTAATGTTTTTTCCGTAAAATATTTTCTACCAAAAAAAAATCTACTTTGCGCATAAATATTCCATTATTGAGTTGCAATAATTTAAATTTATGTGGCTATGTTTATCGCATTAGGTCATAAGCTATAATTAGACCTCCTTAAATAACCAAACGCCTAAAAATTAATATTCCTGTAGCGAAACGCAATGAATAATTAAGGCAAACAGAAAGTGATCAAACCCCTTTCTTTACAATTGGTTACAATTAATATAAAATGTATTTAATTTAGCACTTCCTAGTCGTGAACCCGGTCGGTAACTTTAATATTCCAGATTTGAACTGTACGTCCCCTCGGGAGCTTTTGTGAGCAGTTACCAAGTAAATTATGGGCGATGTGAAATTTGCATTTCCCTGTTCATTCATAACATAGTTTCTATTTCGAACAAAAAATTTCAAATAACGGACTTCATTAATTAGCGCTTTTAAATGCTTCAGCACTCGATAATTTTCCCCAAAATTAACAGTGATAAATCTCCCTTATAAATAAAGCTCTTGAAATAATATTCGCGATAAGCGGGAAATAAAAAACAATTCTGAGTACTATCGTTAATTATAAAACGACAGGCAATTTTATGTAAAAACGTGCCAAGTATTTATTTATTACAGTTGGCAAATATCGACGCTTACTTCACTACTCTAAAATATCAATGGGATAACCGGCGCCAATTTGCATGAAGTTATATTTAGAAAAATGTCATTTTACAGCTCTAACGTTAGATTGTTTAGTTTCGATAACAATTAATTGCCAAACCAGCATTAATAACACACAGCAGCTAAAATATCGTAAGATCGAACAGTTCTATCCTCTAAAATGCTATGAACTTTATTTTTTTAAATTTATGTTGGCAGTATTGAATAAAGGTAACCACAATCCATACAATTTTACCTGAACAACCTAACTTTGTACAAAATGCTTATTGTTAGTGTTGAACACAAAATTTTGTCGAAGATTAAGTTGAAAAATGAAGATTCCAGTGACACTTATCAATATAACCTTAAAGTGACTGTCAGATGTCACTTTTACTGCCAACATTAAATTAAAACAAAAAATAATGTCATAAACTAAAGGATAGGATTATTCGATCAAACGGTAATGTCCATAAATAAAAGGTGTGGAGTGGCGAGATCCTGTAAACCGTTCTGATAAAAATTGGCGCCTTGCTTCTAATTGCGACGTATTTTATAGGGCGTCCTTCATTAAGTTAAGCCCTATTTGGAGTACTTTTGAGCTGCGAGAATTAAGTGCGATTTGTTCAGACTGCGAAATTCCATTTCAACAGATGTTAAACGAACCCCTGAGAAAAGGATGTCGCAAATCAATAATCCGACGTCAATTTATCAGGTAGCACTAGAGATAATAATTTCCTCCGCTTTTAATACTCTTGATGCCACAACTATTTAATAATTACATCCTCCAACGAGATTGCATCATACGCAACATCGAGTGTCATCGTAACACCGCTATTAACAAATGCCGATTTCGATCTAGAGAACTTTGAAACGGTTTAAAAGGAAAGGTAACTGGAGGAACTGCTTTTTTTTGGAGAACGTCTTATGTAACTTTCTTCGCATTAAAAACGGGCAAAATAAAATTTTATGGCCGGTCTCTCACTAATTAAACGTTGGATGCGAGTCGAGGCTAGTCATCTAAGGTAGTAGAACTTGATCTCGTGTAATCGGTGGCGAGGAGCAATTCTCAGTAGGTCTGGTCGAACGGAAGAGAGCAAGAAACCTGTTGATGCACCAAAGCCCGTCCCACCGTTTGTGTGTATAAGATGAGTCATCTATTACACCTGTACGGGTTGGAAGAGCTGGTCACTGTATTTCTTTTGTTCGTTGTAAACTACGAACCCGTACCATAACAATAGTAATAATGGTAATAAACTGTTTTCTTTCGGACGGGGCGGAATAGTAATGCACGCCACGCATAATCACGTTACTTGCGAGGCGGCGGGTCATTATTCGAAAAATTGAGGAGCAGCGTCCGTGATTATTATTATTTCCGAGCGAAAAACTGGCGGTAGGTAATTAACTACATAAAAAATAATGACGTCCACAACAAACCGACGTTGACCCTCTTTATCAGTCTGTTGTTATTTATTAGTATTTTATTCCGATATTTTGTAAACGTCGCACTTATCAATACTACTGTTGAGTCAGATTTACTGGCAACAAGCAAGCACTGGCAGCAAACCCCATTATCTCAAAAAGTGAGATAATCTCGGTACAAACGACAGCTGACATGACGTCAGGCAATATTTTGAATAAGATAAGAAACTACCTCGAATTCGATGACAGAAGTTTGTATTTAATTTAGAAAATGTACACGAATAAAAAACTTGTAAATTAGTAAACTGAATGGTGATTATAAAACCGCACGCACATAAATTTCTGATGGCTTTTATTTCATGTTATTATTTAAAAAACAATGATAATCTGTTCATCAATCGTTGTTCACAGCACGGTATTTACATCTTATAAATGTTTCAAATGCTGGTGTAGGTGTAAATGCTGGGTGTAATCAAAAATAAAGGGAAAAGAGAATAAAACGGGTATCGCAGAACTTGGCAGCATAAATTTATAAAATCTTTCGGAACGACAGAATTTGGAATTACTAACATAAATAAATTTGAAAGCCGTTCATTTCAGAAATAATGAATTCTCGAAAAATGAATGTTATATGGCAGCATGTTCAACAGTGACACACGTTATTTTACAAGCAGCTGTAACTCTGTCAAAAAAAATTCTAAAGTGATAATGCTTATTTAATAGCTTAAAATGTTCTTCTTATTTACTTATATTTTATTTGAATTCACTTACAATGATCTAATGAATGAATGCCTATCAACCATTTTTCTTTTTCACTATGATAATCACCGGAAAAAAACTAGTTTCAATAATAACAAAATTACCCATGGTGCGCACCTCATATAATAAAATCTGTACAGGGTGTTATAAGTTTTACCGCCGGGGCCATGATACCTACTAAAAGTTGAGGGGAAAGTATGCAATTTACATTTTACGTCAGTTGAAACGTACACTTTCGATTAGTGAACAAAAAATTCCAAAATACTACTTGTCATACTACTATTTGTGAAGAAATATTGACGACCCTTACTTCGTGCCTGTAAAATGTATCTTGTGCTCTTCAACTTCTTCTTAATTGATTGCTCACCTTCTCTCGTAAATCATACAAAAAAATACCTTGTAATACGAAAATGTAAGTTGGTAAAATGAATTTAATTACACTAAATTGTATGGAAATACCCTATTGTTCGTACGTTAAAAAAACTAATAAATTAAATTGAAAGTCAAATTTTACCTGATTTAAAAAAAAATTTCTTGTTTCTATGTTCCTTAGTAACATAAAATTATTCATGCAATTTATGAGAATTGACTAACTACTCTAAAGGGCTATTTAGCAACCGGCGGTAAAACTTATAACACCCTGTATAGTATTATTACAGTCAACGAAATGTGCACGATACCTGACACAAATTTCCCTATTTTTCCATAGATTAAAGCTGGCTTTATACAGTGACTCTCGTGAAATAATATTTTCCATAAACAAAATATTATTGACATTTGGCTGATTTTTTTAGGGCGCCTATGATATGAAGCAAAACTCAAGTTGCTAAAAAAAATCGTGCACATAATAGACATACAAACAATAGATACAGTCGAGCTCACTTATACTGGACAATCGACATAAACTACTACTTTTTCCCATCGTCCCCTAAATCGCTCAAAAATGATGAACTCGGACCGTCTGTAGCTTTTACCGTTTTGCTATTGAGGAAAGCCCGCTGTTAATATTATTTCGATAAAGTTGTAATTCACTATTGACATTGAAAAATTAGTCTAAAGCATAGCATAGGACGTTTTTAAAAAACTACTGAATTTTCTTTTTTTGCAGTAAACCATAAATTATAAAGACGCGTTTTCATATTTTCCTTTTTTGATTTTAAAGCGATCGATTTTGCTTTTGACGAATCTGCACTTTCAATGTCGCTAAGTCTGGAGGTGCAGATGAAATGAATGTTTCGCTTTCCATATTGCTAATTTATTTTTGACAATATTGCTTGTTTGTATGCAAAACACAAATGGATTCCATGACAACGCTACAGCCTGCGTCACATTCTTTTAGCATGACTTCTTAACGCATTATTTTGCCAATTAGGATTTATTAAATTCACGTTGCGCTGTTTTTGAAGGTTTAAAGAAGTACGCACTGGATTTTCATAACTAAATCGAATAAACAAATTAAGCTCTTACATTTTATCGCCCAAGCATGTTTTTACTTTAGTCTGTTGAGATATAAAAAAGACCCAAAGTTTGTTTTTAGAAATATAATAATTGACAGTCATTCCATACATGCAAGAGTACGCGCATATTTTATTACGCATTTGTTACTAAAGAAATCAAAAACAAAAACACAATTGAGTTAAAGATTCTGGTACAAACAAAACATTTCTCTGCGTACTCTTAAGCGTCGTCACCCTACTCAAAATCGCCCTGTATGATAAAAGTTTAGTTTAGAATGACCTTTTTTTGCATCTTTCCTGCGATCGTATTTAATAAATTCTTTTCTAAAAATTATAAAAAGAATCAGATATTTAATTTTATTTTTAGTTCATTTTATTTAATGTGGAATAGGCTGGCTAGAGCCTATAATGAAATATAATCCAATTTATCTACCTTGACTTGAACGCGCTTATCTTATTCAGATATCAGATGATAAACTATAAGATTAAAGGTTGAGCAATATACATATACACTAAAAACAATGAGGTAATTCTAAATAAGGCAAAATGAAATATCAGGGAGATTAATTACGAAAGTTAATTTTGCATGGAAATTTCTAACGCCAACTCAAAGAAGACGTTTTCTGTCGATTGACAAAACGCCCTTTAAACCACGAAAAAATAACCAAAGTTCGTATAATTTAGTCTAGACGGGGTAAATGTAAAAGTGCTCTTAAACAATTAACGAGTTATAAAGTGCAGACATTTTAATTTCGCTGGCAGCATATGTGCAAATTGAAAATTTCACGCCCGCCTTTTACGAGCGCACACAATTTATGTATGTAGTTTATATATTGACGCATGTTGAATAACGAAACGCTTGATCCCGCAAATGAAGCTAATAAAAAAATAATTCCCGACGCGACCGCAGGAGATGCAGGCGAATCCGACTGGAAAAACGAAGGGTTGCAATAACAAAAGTTAAAAAACCGTGGGTGTATCAAGCAAAAGAGTTAATCCAAAATCCTTTGTTCCATTTTCCCACGAGTCGGTGACTACAAAAGCCGAGAGATACTCAGATAAATGACTCGAACAAGCAAGGAAGCCGCTGGTTGTCCATATATTAGTCCTCCTATCGGAGTCACCGTACGCGAATTGCTTCGTCCTTTTTCCATAGGTACAACTGGCGGCGCTTGAAAAGAGAAACCACAAAACGGGCCGGATTTTATTACGACGTCAATGCAGAACATAGTGCTGACACATTTGTCGAACTGTCTGATTACATATTCCGCGCTATTAATTTCGTTAATTCGTAATTTGTTTCAAGGGTGACTGTGGCAAAAAATTGGCAACAAAAATTCAAGTAGACCTATTAGGTCTAATCCGTTACCTTACACAGCGTTTATAAATATCTGGCTGTATCTGTTATCAAGTCATGACATCATGCTTATAGTACTAACTTATCATTTTTATTAGTCACATTTATTAATGAATCAACAATCAGCAGGTGTTAATTTAAACTATGATTCCATTAAAGTTTGATGTAATATTTGTAACGAGGCATGGAAGAAACTTTCTGGGCCTAATTGCCGAACATCAGTCGACCGAATTTTTCTTTTGAATATAAAAATATACATAAAAATAACGTTATCGATAATGTTCAAAACTTTTCTCGTTAGATACTTTTATATTCAATCGGATATTCGAACAGGAAAACGCTAACAACCTACCTGTACTAAAATGAATTAGGGATCAGTTTTACAACTGGAATTACTTTATACCGGGTGAAATTTTAGTGATTGCCGGTGAATTAAAACAGCATCCATTAAGGATGGAAAATTAATTCAAGAACAAGTAACAAGGTTCTGTAATTAATATTATCAGAAAACATACAAAATTAACAACCACAAAATATAAGATTTTGAACTAAGTAACTGTACCTCATTTATTAATTCCAATATTATTTTTTTACTGTATGTTAGTAGTAATCACTGCTTACTACCATAACCTATATAATTTTCACTGAATCACTTAAATGTTACAGAATATTGAAGATAAAGCTTTTCTCATCGAAAATTTATTTCTAAATGATCATATAGTTTGTTTCGGCAGAAGCGTTTTGTGCCACATTCTCTAATTTTAAAGCTACATTACTAATATAACATTAAACTGATATATGTAAAATGCCATTAACCGCGTTTTGAATTAAAAAACGAGGTATAGCTGAAGTGATTAGTTGCGAAGGGAGATCCTAGCATTACTAGCTTTAATGACACAAAAATAATTGCGAATATAAAACTGATCCCATATTCATTTTGTGCACTATAATGGATTTGATGAAACCGTCAATATTAGTAAAATCAAAGCATAATTAAACCCAACTCTCCTTTGTAATTGCTTATGAATTAATATTATTCTTCAAAAATATCAGGTGAAAGTACGTAATTACAATAATTTTCTAAACTGCTAAATTAGTACTTATACAAGTAGGGGAGATCGGTTATAGTTGTTACATTTTATATTTTGATTTTTTTCTACATTACAAAGCGGGAAGTTGATTAGCTATCGGACATACTTTAATTTAAACATCCTTCATAAAAAAAACTCAATTGCTAGTAATAAAATTAGAAGATACTTCACATTATCTGTACGCAATTATTTTGTGCCAATTTGTGACAACTGAGTTGGTTACGTTTTATTGATACAATGTTTATTGCGATGTATCTATTATTACTGCTAAAAATCTCATATTTAACAAATAGTAATGAAAATTGGGAACTTCACTACTTTGTTGTGGGGAGTCCTAAACAATCTTAAACACAAAATTAAATTTGGAAATATTTTGAACAAAGTTAGAAACTCTAGGAATTCTTTGATTTAGGGGGTTACACTGAACAACTTAATGACAAAATGGCAAATGAACCCAAACGTTCTGTGACAACTTGATCAAAGCCGTAAAATATATTCCTAACTATTTAATCATCTATTAACCTATTAAGGAGCTTCAAAAATGCTAAAAATCATTAAAGCAAGTTAGAAACAACTCTAAACTATGAGATTGAGTGTAGCAAATGTTATAAAGCAAGTACACCTATTCCCCGATTTACACGGAATAACGGTTCCTCAGAATATTGTCAGTTACTTAATTCCTTTCTGTCACAGAAAAACATGCAGAATTTCTTTGATACAACATTGACATCTTGTAAATTAATTTATTGAAAAAATTTTAAAAAATATAAATCAAAAACCAAATAATGTAATTTTTTTGCATTTTTTCCTGTTCTGGTATTTTGTAATTTTATTTACTTCTTTATTCCTTGATTTTCCATAACTTTTTTTAAGAAACGATACATTTTGCACTATTAATACATTGTTGTCTTTTTTAACAAAATTTTCTTTAATGCTATATGCGTTAACGTCGCAAATATATAAAAAAATATTAAAAGTTGTCCTTCTGCAACGATTCGACTGGAACTTTTTCTTTAAAATTGTTTCAGTTTCGTATTTATCCATCAGCAACCGTTGCTGATAAGTGAAACCAGAGTCCGTATACAATAATCATAAAATGAATCATTCTATGATTAGTGAAACCAGAGTTAGTATGCAATGGTTGCTGATGCTGAATATGAAACTGAGACAATTTAAAAAAAAGTTCTAGTGTAATCGTTGGAGAAGGGCAACTTTTAATATTTTTTAATATGTTTTTATGTTTGTGACGTTAATGCGTATAATTTTTTTTTTTTTAAAACAATGTATTAATAATGCAAAGTGTAATTGTGTCTTTAAAAATGTTATGGAAAATCAAGGATCAAAAAAGTAAGTAAAATTAAACATGTAATTAATTTTATAGAAACTAAAAAAACAAAATTCATGAAAAATTAATTAATTAGTCCAAAGGTTTAATATCATCATGATAGGTAATATTTATTAATACTGGTTATCTATTATGTAATTTAAAAACCGTATAAAAGCAAAATCGTGTTAAAAAGGTACCGTATAAATCGGAGGATAGGTGTACTTATTTGGTAGAAAATTGGCCGCACCAATTTACTTGGAACGCGCGAAAATAAGCGATGGTAAATTCTACTTTTGCTCCACTTCGCAGGCAAATGATGGGCCTACAGATTACAGTTTTTATGTTATACCTGGTCTCATTTTTTATACCGCGTCCTTTTTGAACATTGAACATAGAGTTTGTCTAAACTTATTCTGCGTTTATGACTGTGCCTTTTACAATACTATAAGTGATCCGGCCATAAAAGTAGGTAAGCCGTAATAATCAGCATGGGCAGAAGTGGCCAGGGCTGTATTTGGTAAATTTTTATAAATTTCTTGATGCTTAGATATAAATATGAGTAAACATTAAACCTCTTCTAATAATTAGGTAGATATGTGGGGTTATTGATTAACTTAAATACTTGATGAATTCTATGACTTGTATTTGATTATTTGTTCTGAACTTAACCAAAGTTGAAATATTTAAGTACGGTTCTGAAGTATCTACAAAAATATTTTTCAAAGCAACCAGATGTGTCGCACCCTGCAGTGAACCCTCATTATCATCACTAAAAGTTGATTGCGGTTTAAAGTCATAAACGCAGAATATTTTTAGTCAAACTCTACGATGTAAATATCTCATGTTCAATTTAAAAAATAATAATATCAATTACTCAAAATATGCAACCAATTTATGCTTGTGCCAACTTATTTTATTTTACGTTATTAAATTGTTAGAACCAAGAAACGATTTATTTAAAAGAAAAATTACCATACATTCTCGAATTGTCCTCCTTCAATACGCCAAACGATATTAATTTTTCTTCATTTGAATACATTTTAGTAACTAAATTTCAAACTTCAACAATCAAATTTTTTATTTCTAAATTGATATAAATATGGATTCATTTGCATTATTGCACTACTGATTGACATTATTTTTTTAAAAAAATGAACATGGGGATAGTTACATTGTATGTTCTATGTTAAAAATTGACGGTATACAATTAACTTGCAGTCTTGTAAATTACGTTGATAAACGGCTGAAAAATAACGCATTCCTCGTTAGGTACCTAATCCATATATGGGTCCTTCCTCTAATAAATCAGCCGATTAAATTATGTCAAATTTATTGATAATTCTTCAACTTCCTTAATAATGAGAGTTTTGAACTTTAAGTTACTCTCAAACTGTGTTCGATTCCCGTTAGGAGGCACTCAATAAAAATAAACATTAAAAATGGTAAAAGCCTGAAATTTATTGGTATTTTAGAATATAGTAAATAATTGATTTGACCTTTCAACCAAATTTATTGCCGTATATAACCAAATTGATTTAATTACTTTTCTCGTGATGTCATTAATCGGTCAACTTGTGAAAATCATCACAACATCGCTCAATTAACGCAAGTAAAGCAATTAGCGACACTAACAAACCCATCCGGACTGGTAATTTGCGAATAATTTTCAAATAAGCAATTACATAACGGAAAAAGGTTAAAGAAACATCGGAAAGAACATGTGCGAGTGAATTCACTTACTGCTAATAAAAAATAAAAATGTATGTCTCTATAAACGATTTAGCGTTAACATTTTGGCAGTGAAGCTCGCGGTTCGCACCGACGACTTTAAATATACATCTAAACACGAAATGCGTTTTAGCCGACGATTTATCGGAAAAAAATTCTTACATAAAATCTTAGAACGCAATAAAACAAAGACAATATTCTCGAAACTCGACTTCCCCTTCACCGAGAGAATACTGTCGCTTATTGAATCGCTTCTCAATTTTTGACAATATTCACTTTCGCGAAGTGCGGTTCCATAATGTGACGCATAAGAACTCTTATTTTCAAAATCAATCAAGCCCACTGAAATATCCAGCTTTATTGTGGAGATGAGTGTACATATTTTTATTTTCACAATTCAAACCAGAAATATTGCCGTTATAAAAGGAAAGATATCAATTGCGAATTCATTAACATTTACTACGGTGGCCTCTGATAATTGCCCAAACATCCGCTGTAACACAAAAAACATCTGGTGCCCGAAAAAGGAGTATTAACTTAAAAAAATCGCAATGAGTAATTGTCAAATGGGGACTGCAAGTACAGTGTCGTCCCAGTTAACTAGTTTCCGAAATATTCGCCCAATTTACTAATCTCTGTGGAGTTGTACGATATAGCCCGAAAAGTGTTCTGAAACTAAGAATGTGTCATGTATCTGAAAATAGCGCTCTTGGCACCGATCCCGCAGTACATAAGAGAAGAGATGGAGACAGAACAGGGCGAGGCTTAACGGGACATCGTCTGCAAATGAATCTTACTCGACACATCCGTCGCCTGTACATTACTTTATGAGTTTATATTATTTCGCTGTAAACACGGCGCAGGTGGACTCGCATGTCCGCACAACACGTGGTCACATATCCAATCATAAATTGTTTATCGCCATCGGAACATGTGAAGTCGCAAACGGAACCAAGGGCACAGATGTAACGGACATAAAACCGGTCAATGTGTTTAATAGATCCCACATCCAATCGCGAAAATCATAAATTTAGATGCTATCTATAGCAAAACCTGTTTACAGTGATCACACTATGCTCGGTTGTGTCCAAAAATCACACTTCACAAAAATAAAAAAGTTATCTGTAGAGTTTGACTAAAGATATTCTGCGTTTATGACTTTAAACCGCAATCAACTTTTACTGCTGATAATGAGGGTTCACTGCAGGGTGCCACAAAGCTGGTTGCTTTAAAAAATATTTTTGCAGATACTTCAGAACCGTACTTAAATATTTAAACTTTAGTTAAGTTCAGAACAAATAATCAAATACAAGTCATAGAATTCATCAAGTATCTAAGTTAATCAATAACCCCACATACCTACCTAATTATTAGAAGAGGTTTAATGTTTACTCGTATTTATATCTAAGCATCAAGAAATTTATAAAAATTTACCAAATACAGCCCTGGTCACTTCTGCCCATGCTGATTATTACGGCTTACCTACTTTTATGGCCGGATCACTTATAGTATTTTAAAAGGCACAGTAATAAACGCAGAATATCTTTAGTCAAACTCTACATAGGAACAATTTTCAATAGTGACACAGCAGAAACAGTGACACGGTTGCAAAATCTTTGGAAAGTTCATGTTGTTCTCCAGTTTCATCAAGTTTTATGTTTCTGAGGTGTTGGGAGTGTTCTTTAGTGTTTTGACAAAAGGTATACTAACATCTTTTCAAAAATCGAAAAATTTAAAGATAATTTAATTGTCTTTCATACACATTAAGTAAAAAGTAACTTCATGTTTTAGGCAAAAACTGACACAAAGTGGTTGCTCAACAGTGGGTGTCAGCGTATGATATACACTGTTGACAATTTGTACTATAAATAACTTATTGTTAGACACAATAAAAACTAATTGATATGTGTTACACAGATATCTGAAATTGGAAAAACCTTTTCTTTGCGGAAAATTGGTTTATTTATTTATTCTTCAGTTTATAAAATGCCTTTTGAATGTGTCGTTATTATTTTTGTAATTTAATAATATTGAAGCCAAAATTATTGATAGTAAATATGAAAGTTAAATTAGCTTCTGGAATAGAAATTGAAAGATATGGTTTATAATGGTTTAAAAATTCCTCTACGACGTTGTTTACTTTGGGTGACAAACAATGATAAACATTACTAATCATTTCTTAAAAATATAGATATTTTTGCATTAATTTAAGATAAAAAGGTACATATTAATTTTTATTATTGTGATAAAATTTAGTTTAAAAATTTTTTATTCAGTAAAACTAGAAATAATTAAAAGGAAAAAAAGCATTTTTGTTTATTATGAACTTCTCATATAGCAAACTCATCTAAATGGACACTTCATATAATAATTTTTTTTTAAGTTACAACAGTTTATAAAAAAAGTGTCATTGTCGAACATATTTTTCTAAACAAATATATAAAATTAGATGTAGCTAATTGATAACGAGAGTTAGCCACTTGAATGATACAGCAAAAGTCGAAAATTCGTATCAAATTTAATAATTTGTACCAATAATGAAAACATTTGATAACTAAAATTAATCACACCACGATAGTTTCTAAATTTTGGCAGACTATTAAATTACTGTAGTGACGTGGTCGTTATATCCGGAAAGTCACTTTAACAGGTTGTACTGTATATTACTAAACTTTTACTTGCATTTGAGAATAACTACAATCACTTTCTCTAATTATAATCAAATTATAACTATCATAATATCAAACTATAAATTAACTACCTTAAATTTAATTTGTTATCGTTATGTTAATTGATTTATAATTTAAAACCATTTACAAATCCATTAATTTAAATAATTTTTACTTAGAATGTAATGTCTCAAATATAATGTTACAAAAAAGAAGCAAAAATATACAGTAATAACGTCACACGCTGTATAACGAAAGAAATTAATTGAAAAAAACTCAAGTGCAAGCGTATCCGGGACGTTGATTCGAATGTTACCTACAAACTGTATAATTTATCGACGATTAAGTAAAACAATAAATAAATTTCGTTCAGCAATAATAATAAATGAATGATTTGTAACAAACTAATTTGCACACAGAAGCCGAACACCACTAACCCAGCCGGTATTACCAGTTTTCTAAGAGGCGCATTTTTGTAATTGCACGTTATGTTGCCAATAAAATTAAAATTGCACAATACCCCAGGTGCAGTATTATCATACGTTGAGCTGTTTCACACACACACACACACACACATACATACATACATACATACATACATACATACATACAAACAAACACAAGTTCCTACATTTTTTAATTTCTCTCGGTCTACGTCGGTAACAGTTTTCTAATATATTAATAGGCGCAAAGATATAAACACAATAAATCAACATAATTTATGATTCTAAATTAATCAGAACGGTATTATATAAAATCAGAAAATAACAACTGTTCACACACAATATCGTGGCATCACGCAACCAAAGCTCCAAAAATTAAAAATTAAATTCGAACTTGGTTACTTACAAGATTACATAGTTTCATTTTTTCTCAAGTTCAAACTTTATCGCTTTAATATTAAAAAATGTAAATAAATATTTTTCGAAAGCCTCCCAATTTAAACTGATTTCAGCCGGTTCATGTGCCCACTTTGATGAGAGGCTCATCCCCGGTTTGTGTAATCAACTGTTAAGTGCGATCAACTTTCGGATCAAATGTTTGCAATTATGATCGAATGTCCAAAAGCTCGCCGCTGCATTTAACATAACATTTGGAATCCCATTGAAACATCAACGTTGAAGGTGAAAGATATTTTTTCCTGTTGCATAAATAAAATTTCGGAATAAAAATTTGAATATTGAACATACATTTTCGCATAAAATTAGACGGTCTGTTTTAATTTGAATTTACCACGGTGTGCCAAAACCTTGAATTGCAAGTGACTGCATTGTGACGTCAATATACTATAAACACACAAGTTGTATTAACGAACGAGCCCACGAGCAACAAACTGTTTGTTTACATGTGTGCTAACTCATTGTCGCTTATAACGTTCTCTGACAAAAACAATCTCGTCGATAATGAACTTAATCAGTCTCGGCAATTCAACGACTCTTTCAAGGGGAATCAGCAATTCACTCGTTTGTAAATAAGCTGTGCTGCTGCAGTGTACATAGATTGTAACTTAGATTAAAGAAATAATTGGGGTCACCCACTTCTAATATTAGATTAAATAAAGCCACACTTCAGTTACACACCTAGAACAACGTTTAGCCACATTCAACATCGATTAAATTCATTTTACAAATGGAAATGACACAAACAAATCGCACCTCGGCTGCAAGAGTGGCACAACTCAAAATAACAAGTTTAGTGTAAATTGAAAGAGTAATCGATTTTCTTCTGTCAAAATCCACAATTTTCTTCTGTTAAAATTCATAATTTGGTACAAAATCGTTTAGGTTACGATATGTGCTACTTTTTGAAATTATAAGAGTGTGGTAGTAATTATATTTTAATATATTTTTGGGGACAAAAATATTTTAAAATTTTTGAGTTGTGCCACTCTTGCAGCCCAGGTGCGATATGGTGAACGCACCAATTCCACACCCTCAACTTGTCGGCAGCCTCTGCAACTAGTATTTGATTTCTTAAGATAATTTTGCCCTTAACTAAGGGCATCAATGTGTTAAATCGTTCTCCGATATGTTCTTTATCGTTCGATAACAAATTTGCAGCCTTCCGTTTTAAATTAGAATAGAATATTATAGATTGAATCGTTGAAATCTCGAAAAAATCTCTTTTAGAAAAAAAATGCGGGTCGTGGCAGCAGGTAGAGTTTGGCTAAAGATATTCTGTGTTTATGACTGTGCCTTTTACAATACTATAAGTGATGCGGCAATAAAAGTAGGTAAGCCGTAATAATCAGCATGGGCAGAAGTGGCCAGGGCTGTATTTGGAAAATTGTTATAAATTTCTTGATGCTTAGATATAAATATGAGTAAACATTAAACCTCTTCTAATAATTAGGTAGGTATGTGGGGTTATTGATTAACTTAGATACTTTGATTATTTATTTGATTATTTGTTCTGAACTTAACTAAAGTTGAAATATTTAAGTACGGTTCTGAAGTATCTACAAAAATATTTTTTAAAGCAACCACATTTGTGGCACCCTGCAGTGAACCCTCATTATGATCAGTAAAAGTTGATTGCGGTTTAAAGTCATAAACGCAAAATATCTTTAGCCAAACTCTAACATAGACTTTTTCGCAGCCTGGATCACAAAAATTATTCGATTTGTAAACCAAAAGCCAGGATGGTATAAAAATGTTCTGAAACGTCATCCCGAAATCTCCGTTCGAGAAGCTGAGGGAATTATACCTATAATACCTACTTAATGTTATTTTTTAATTCCCTTAATTAAACGATTATTTCTGGTTATTTTTGTTACAATTATTTAACTGCTTATGATACATAATCAAGTTTATCGAGCAAGGCCGTCCAATAACCACGTCACGGGGCCGAAAATCCAATATATTAGCGGTCAACAAATAAACGATGACTATCGTCATCCAGTAAAACTGATTTAAAACTGCAGCTTGATTAACTTCATGCGTGACCGTGGGATTCACTGTCGTTTTTTCTTTTCCCTTTAAATTTCCGTTATTCAAAATCTTTCGCATTCATCTTTGAACTCAAACATTAATTCAAAATGTAATACGTCAATCAAGCTACAGTTTTAAATCTCGCCGATAGTAATCCCCGATTGAGCATTAGTAATAAGTCCTCTTCGACTTAAAAAAAATAATTCAACATCCAGACTTTAAATCATGTTCGTTCTCATAATCGTAATTTATTAGAGGACTTACAAAAATTTTAGAAATCTACAAGAATGTAAAAAGGTTCGATTTAGGTATGCTACTGATGTCCACTTTGCCCGGCTTCCACGAGACACTGACAAATTTTTACAATGCCATAAGTTTAAATTGAAGCGTTTTTTACAAAAACAACCATAGTCCTAATTTTTTTTGGTGATATTTCTTATGAATATCGAGTGGGGCAATGGCTGTTTTTGCAGAACAAGCAAATATTTATTTAACTATAACGTTGGACTATGTATCTTCTTGCAGAAATCGATCACACCATTCGATTGGACGTCCAAGATACTCTGTAAATCAACACTAACCGCGAAATTCGCATTTTTGGACTATGGTCGTTTTTGTAAGAAGCGCCTCAATTGTACTTGAGTTTGCGGAGAGTTCTTGAGGATCGTTACGGCCATAAATCATTACATTTACTGTTAATATTCGAATATAAGGGAATTTTAGGCTAATTACAGCTTTTGGATTATTTTTTTTACTTTGGACATCTTTGTCTAAATAATACTGATCCTGAAAAATGAAATTTGACGAAATTGGGAGATAGTATTTTTATAAAAAATCAGTTTTTATTTTTTTTCTCGAAAACTAACGCCGACAATTAACATTTAAAACCGACAATTTGTAGCCTTATACCAGAGTCATACGTGCACCAAATTTCAAATACATAGCTTTCAATTAAAGCTCAATTTTGGGGGTGGCCACAAGTGATGGGACACCTTGTACATAATACAGAATTAAAACTTCAACCTTATGGTATTTGTATTCTTTTTTTATTTAAAATACTTCATATAACAATTTAACAAACGTAAATGACCACGTTTTACGTTTGATTCGTTTAACGTTTTCTTTTTTGTCACGCATTAATCGCGTAAACCGGGGTATTACTGTATTTAAAAATACAATCCCATAACACCATTACTCGAAAACATGCTGTGCATTTTTTGAAACAATTGTTTTGATTTTGATTAGTTACTTTAGCCGGTCACTGTACAACCGAATGGAATGAATTGTGGGATTGCATTCGATAACGTTTTTAAGTAATAATCCCCTCAAACATCCTCACTTTATAATTGAACTTGTTTGTTTTTAGCCATTTCGAATATGGCTTCGACATTCTACATCATAACAAGTTGAAAAAGCTTCTCTCGGGCATTTAAAAAGTTTTAATTGGACAAAAAATATTAATTGAAAATTGTAAAATAAATCCATGTTACAGTTAAACGGTACGAAATGTCTGTTTCCTCCGTTAAAAAACGAGCTTATAATTAAGACTGTTCCGTTGAGTTCCTATTATTTAAAATCACTGACACGGCGGCTCGCCTTTGGCGATTTCTAATTTCACCTTAGATCATTTGTTAGATAATAATAATTGTTTATTCCACTAATGTGACAGTCGAAGAAATTCACCAACCTTGAACGGTAATTACACGGACATAAGTCACTATTTTTCAAAAAGCTTGAAGAATTTATTGTGCGCTGGAGAAAATTCCACGGTGGCTTTTTATCAAAGCCATTTGACGACTGAACGTTAATTTTTCCAAAATATTAACGCATTTGCTAAATTAAATTTAGCCTTTGAAACGACCGCTAGGCATATTTCGATCACCAACTTATGGTTTCACATTAATGCGAACTTTATTTTCATCCACTTGTTCTACGCGGCAATAAAATCATTGGCGTAACGAGATATGTGGTTTTCTGGAATTCCAAGATCGCAATTTATCTTTATATTCCATTTATTAATTAAACTTTATATGGGGCTTTATATGCAAACGAATAAACAAGTCGAAATGAACTTTTATAATAGGAAATTTAATATGAAAAGGATTTTTATTTGTTTAATTGAAAGTATTAAACTTGAATTTTTCTCACGTTTTCAGCGAGCTTGTAATGAAAAGTTAACGTGTCGCGGACCTGAAGCCAAGTCGTGTTTCGCTTGTCGTATTTTGACATTTGTCGCATTAGCACGTGCTGTTTATCGCTTTCATTACATTATTACAATCGGTACAATTTTTAAAAGCTACCGCTGGTGGGTCCCAGATTAAATTTGCCTAATCTATAATTTTTACTACTAACTCAAACCGCCACTTGAAAAGAAATACTGAAATTAACCATTTTTAAATACAGTCGAACCTCGCTATAATGATCATGTAATTTTTTGTTAGACCGTTCGGTGATGCCCCAAGATAAAATAATCCTTCGTCGATCAATAGTCCACAACTTCGAACTTCAACCTTTTCAATCTGCACTACCTGTTTTTTGCAATTTCCTCAAAAAAATTCGGTGATTGAGAGAATGTACATGAAGATTCTTGGCTCCATATAATTTTTTTACAAGTTTTGTCGAATTGGTGTTTTTTCTCCTTTTGCATATTTTTGATATGGTTCCAAGTTTAAAATTTTACATTGCACGGATGAAAATGTTTAAAAATATTTAGCGCCGTAACGTTGGGGTTTGAGCAGGTATAAACGAATGGTGGAAGTATAGAACGGTGTCATAACCTAATTTTGTGGGAGTTCCAAATTTTTGCCATTCAGTTGTAGTTGTAAATTAGCGGTTCCATTGTTTTCTGGCAATGCACAATAATTCTGCAGCTATTGTGAAGTTATTAATTTGAATATTTACATCCCGTTTTAAAAAACGTTTTAAGAAATAAATAAAATAAAGTAAATTTAAAATGGTCGAAGAAAAAAAACATTTTTCAAGCTCTGAGATATTTAACAGGAATCGCTTAGTTACAATTTTTTTAAAAATTTTTATAATCAAAAAATTAAATTTCTAATCTATCCATTCTATTGCAAATTAGTTTCTCTTTCAAATGATGAAAATATCTCATTTAGATACTTTGCTATGGCGTCAGGACTGTACATGGACAACCCCGTAAGAACATTTTGTAACAACTCCCCTTAAAACACAACCCTGAACTTTGGGCAGAAAAATAAAAATAGAAGATACGGACATCTATAAAGAAGTAAGTAAAAAGTGTGATCTGATTCTGGAATTATTTTGGGGATGTTTCGACATAATAAAGCTCCAACTTCCAGGTATGTTCTTCATTGTCTGATTTACTGATAACGAAAAGTTTTACCAGTTGCAAAAGGTTGCAAAGCGATTAAAATTTATTGCTTCCTTTGTAAATAGAATTCAGGTACAATTTCGACTATTGTCAAGAGCAGGCCATTTACAAAATTTCGAGTTACCGCATTTTTAAATTTCAAAATGTTGGATAAGTTAAATTTTGGAGTAAAATGACGTTGTAAAAACTTCACGTGGATGTTTAGTCATTGTGAACGACCCTCCAAAAAAGTAATTGATTTATGGGCACAGTTACTTTCTTACAAAACGGAAGTGTCCGGAAAACTGATTTTTTGGACGTAGCTTTGTTCAATTTTATTTATTGGAGAGATTCTTAATTCTTCTTAATGACTGAGCAAAAGAAAATTAACGTTTTCTTTTAAATTGCTCTGTATGCGAGAAATGAGAAACCACATAATAGAACAAAATTTCAGATTCGATTTTTTGTCAATTCCGTACAACAAGCCACCACCGCTTCAAGAACATAAAAGTTCCTAATTACCCATAAATTAAATAGTAATTATATTCTAATTATAAACTATTTGTTAATTACAGAAATCGAAATATATTTTTAGAAAGTGTTGAGACTAATGAGACAAATTATTTTCATAAACCTTGCTAGCGATGTTTAAAACGAGGACAAAATGCAATGCCAAGATCAGGAATAAAAAGCACAATTGCAGTTAAAATTTGATTCTGTAATAATTATTGTTCAGTGACAGTTTTCTTTATGGGATGTAACGATACGAAATTACCACTTTCTAAACTTGTACTTTAACTTGATAATTGCATTTGATTAATATTATAATATTCATTACAATATCCAACCATGTTTAACATAATCGTTGGGTACATACATAATTTTCTCTTGGTACAGAACAGACGGCCGGAAATTTAATTACAAGTTGGAAATATCAAAATATGGGAATAATCACGAAAATAAATGTTTGCGCTGCGTTCAAATTTAGCTTGCACGAATTGCGAAATTTCTTTCACCTTTGGATAACAATGAATCGCGGGTTAAAAATAGCCGATCAAAATACATAAACGGTGCACTCTTCTGTAGATAAAATTAGCTTTGGCGATTGGTTTTTAATCAATTGTAAATAACTCTACTTCCGGTTAGTGAATCCGGTTCTAAAATATCTCGCCGTCGATTTGACGCAATAGTTTTCCGACGTTTTCTCAGAAACGACTTAAAAGATAACCTGCGTACGCGAAAAGCTCGATCTAAAGAAAAGCAAAAAACAATCCTGGTAAAGTAAGCAACAAATGGATAAAATACAACCAACTTCTATTTAACGAATTTTTCTTTAAAGCAAATTTATTGCCCTGGGCAGTTTCTAACGTACTTTATTCACAATCGGTTATAGTCCATTTTTAAACCAGGAGGAGCATTAGAAGGCTACGAAATGATTTTTTATTTCATTTGGTAATGGCAATGAGTGCTTAACAACCTATGCAAGTTTGACAGAATCACTTTCCTCCTCGAAAATTTTTTTCGAAATGGTCAGATTGCTTACTTCCACAAAAGCATTTCGCGACATTTTCCTAATTTTGAAGTGACATGAGTAATATAATCTTAAACTATTAGATGTAAAGTACCAATATCGGTATATAGCAAATCGGACTTTTAGAAAGTTGTAAATTAAAAAAAAATTGAAGTGAGCTGTCGTGGGACACTCCGCAAGAGCGATGCATCAACGCACATAAACGCAGAGCTGCGGCATCTCACTCTGATGTCTGCCTTCTCGCTATATGTGCCGCGGAGTGGGAGAACCATTTTATGACAATTTTATCGTCTCAGATCGAAACGTCTTAAATTTTTGCCGGATAGATAATTCGAGTCCCAGCCCCAAATCTGAAATGTAAACGCGCTCAATTAATTCATCCGTCGGCGTCATTGGAGCAACTGCTTCATTGTTGACTAAATTGATAGGTGCCATTTTCTTAGTTGTAGGAATCAAACTATTTTTCTCAACTATCAACTTACTTGTTGAAGCTTCTTCCACCTCTCTAGAATCCGCTGATTTCGTCTGAATCGCAGTGTTTGTTTTTTCACTAGTTGCTTCACTTACTTCAATTGTTTTTTTAACTGCAAAATTATTTGCTGGAGCTATTTGCTCTTTCGCAGAATAGGTTAATTTCACTCTTTTTTTCGGAATCGCTTCATCTGCTGGTGCAGTTGCTTTCCGCTTTGTACCACAACTCACAACATCTCTTGCACCAAGTCGCATAGACACTAACGTACGCATTTTCTTAATTTTTTTTTGCAAATAAAACAAACCATTAACACTTGTTCACGAACTATGTGAATATGAACGGCCAACACCTCACTAACGACTACAAAATTTTCTTTCCCTTACGAGGTACTTTCCAGGTAGTTAGTAAAAAACCACACTGGGGTTGTCACCACTAATTTGTTAGAAATTATTTCAAAGAGTGGGTAGTAAATCGCCCCCACCCAATTGCGCAAGGTCACAAAGAAAACTATTTACCACTGCGCAGCACCAAACACTCCCCATAAAAAATCAAGCTGGGTGTAATCAGGCGACCAGAACTAAACTAAACCTTCCTGTTCACCTATCACCGAAATGTTGTGTTAACCATTCTCTCACTAGAGGAATTGGACACGACATCCGTCTTGCTGTCAAATGATGTCATTTTGTATATCCGGTTCTAAGGTGTTTAAAAACGGCAGGGTACAATGTCAAAAAGAAAAGTATTTACTAATGCGCAGCTAAGAAGCTAAATGATTCCTGTGTGAGCATGAAACACTTCCCATCAAAAAAATCAAGCTGAGTGTAATCAGGCGACCATAACTAGACTAAACCTTCCTGTTCACCTATCACCGAAATGTTGAGTTAACCATTCTTTCACTAGGGGAATTGGGCAGGACATCCATCTTGCTGTCAAATGACGTTATTTTGTATATCCGGTTCTAAGGTGTTTAAAAACGAATAAGTGTTTCCAAAATATGTATATAAGCATGTTGTGCTTGTGTATTTTTTATCGCGTCGCTGTTTTGGGGAAAACCTGCATATGAAACGTTAGTCGAAGGCACGAGCTCGACCAATGAGGAAGGCAGGTGACCTTCCTATTAGATTAGATTAGGTCAAGTCAAGACATTGTGAGCGATCGACCAAAATTGACTTTGCGATCGACCGGTCGATCGCGATCGTCGCATTGGCCACGCCTGCTATATAAGCAGAAGACGCCCTTCTAAATTTGTTGTACTATTGTGTGTTGGTGCATTTTAAAACATCAAAATATAGTCCACTTTAAAATAAGAAAATAAAGGTGGTCTGACACAGGAAGAGTAACGACCCTGCGAAGGTGGTACCGTAACCGTATTTGGACGGACTCTACAGCCCTTAAAGGTGCCCTGTTTCACAATGAAGTGCACAAGGTTGTTACTGGAGTCTTGCCTTGACCAATTCACACCTTCTTGCGGGAGTCTTGTTGTTGTTAATTCTCAGTTGAAGAATCATCAATTGTTTCTTTTACAAAAAAACTTGTAAGGTTTTTTGTTGTCAAAAATTTTCTAGTTGTTTATTATCCAAATTTTATGTGCTTATTTTCAATTTCGACAGTCGCATCAAATAAATTAACATACGCATTCTATCTATATTGAACATCCCGGCCACCAAAATATGCGAAAAAGAATATTTTAAAACTAAATGAGAACAAACAAAAGTATGCAAATGTTTAATGCGATTGAAAGGGTATCAACTGACCAAGGTGACTAATTAGTAGATCCCCTCTTGGGGTTTGTAAGAGAGTGCGTTTTGTGAGAAAGTATTGATAGGATTTTGATAAGCAACGACGTATTGCTCGTCTTGGAGACAATATCCAGAATCTCTGAAGAAGCAAATACAATAGCGTTTGGCACCTGGGATGCAATGATTCGCGATGGACTTCCTCAATGATGAGGTAGGTAAGTCGATGATGACTTGGTAGCAAGGCTGGATGCTTGCTTTCGAATGACAGGTTTGATTGAGCCAAGCGACCGCCCATTCTGAGGACACTGTTCTGGTCCAAAAATGCGTTAAGATAGTGTTTCTTAAACCGTTACAACTTGCATGACTGTGTAACATTGCATTTCCTTTGATGCGACGGCCAAAAATCGACAAATTTTGGTCCGAGCATGTTACGCGTGTCATATTAGTTGGTGGACGTCTCCGCTAGCCGCACCGTATCTTATTTTCTGCTACGATACGGGTCAATTCTTACAAATGGATACCCACCTTAACATGTTGGTGCAATTTTCCTTCTATAAAATATGGACCAATAATTTTATCATAAAATATTCCACATCATATGTTTTGAATGCCCCAGTGACGGCTATTTTGCTAAGAGAGATACCCATTCGTAAAACAAAATAATTTTATAATCTGCTATTTTCAATGTAACGTTCACCCCATCCATAAACAAAAATCTAATCGCCTTTCTTCAGCCCCAGTTTCAAGTGTATTTTTAATTTTAGGTTTAGATGAACGAAATTTGCTTTCTTTATAAATTTTCTGCAATAAGCTCTAACTAGCAATTCTTCTGCTCGCTTCCACAAAGATAATTTAGGCTCTTTTGTTACAGAATGTATTGCTATCAATGAAGTAACATCATCTGACACAAATATCAACAGACAATAGGTTTGTTTCCACAAAGAATCAGAAACAAGTTTCTTACAACTTTCAAACTATTGTCACTGTGCATGCCATATCAGATACAAGTCAGTAACTAGTTTCCGACTGTTGTGAAAACACTGGACAAAAGTATAACGGGTTGTATAATTTCGTTCTATTTACTAACCTAACTTTACCACCGAAGCACGCGTTCATTTTCGGTTCGTTTATCGATATTGCCTCGCGCCCCCATATATGCTTACACTACACCTAAATTACTTTAATTACGCTAAAACGCAACACCGTTATTTTCTATTATGAATGAAATGAAGCGTCTTCATTTCCACGTTCTGCTAAATCTTCGACACCATACAAGTTTAAATTATTTTGCTCTTGGGGTTCAATAGTAACATTTCTGTTGAACTCAAAATGGTCGTTAAGTCCTAAATTATGTAGAACGCAACAGGCTCTAATAAGATGCACCGTTGTTCTTATATCCATGGTGCAGAATTGTGGCAGCACAGGCTCTGCATGGTTAAGATGAAAAGGAAATTTGATTCCATTTATGGAATGTGCTGCCGTGCTGTTTGCAAAGGGTACAGCTCCCTCTCTAATGACGCCGCGGCCATCCCTCCTCTGGACCTTGAGATACAGAAGAGGACTTGCCTCAAGGGATTACGCAAATTTGGCTCCGCCCCATTTGAGGCTGATTTCCCCGGTTTCACCCATGCCAAGGAGTACCTGGCACTCCGCATCTTTGACCGCTGGCAGGATCGATGGGATTACTCCACTAAAGGTCGGATTACCTACTACTTCTCGCCCCGGATTCCGGAGATGCCTCGCTTTCTCTCTTTCTATGCTACCCAGTTTTTGTCAGGCCATGGTAACTTTGCCGTTCATCTCCATCGGCTTGGAAAACGTGACCACCCGAACTGCTCGGTGTGCCCTGATGATGTTGACGACCCTGTTCACCGTCTTCTTGCCTGTCCACTTTTTAATGAAGCTCGGACTGCCTTGCAGGCCCAGTTGCTAGTCTGGCCCCCGCCTCTAGAGTCTGCGCTTTTTTGGGATCCTGCGTGGATCATTCCTTTCACGGTGGCAATAGAATGACCCACTTGCCACCTGCTCCTATGCCTTGCCTATATGCTTTTGACGCCATGGTGCTGTTACCTTTCCTGCACTTTACTGGTTCCCTAATGCGTCCTCGTCCTAGGCAATTCTGCCCCTATTGTTTTCGACAGTTTTTACTTAAGTTTAAAATATTTTCGCTATAGTAACTGTAATATTAATTAATCTGTAATATTGCGTTCAATTTGACGCTGGTCAGTGATTACACGCTGTTGGGCGCCTTTTGTTGTTGTTGTTCTTATATCCCGTAATTTGATATGATAAAGTTGCCGTCATTTTTGTTTCAACAGGCCATTGCAATGTTCGATACAAATTCTATTCGATGAATGTTGCATATTATAGTTAACTTGGTTGAAGCTTATTATGCCCCGATACTTTACTTGAAAATAATCCGCAAACTATCAGGAATGAATGTGGAAACAGCCGGCTAGTAATTTAACAACTGCTCAAAACTTCTGCGAGAGCACAAAAACCTTATTGCGCAGAACCCAAACATCAGAAACAAGTTTATTACTGATGTAGAAACAAACCTAATGTTTTGTTTTGAATTTTGTTGATTTTATATTTGTTTACCTATGCCCGGTTTCTGAAAGGCATATTAACTTCAGTTATTACCATGTTTACCATTGTTGCAACAATGATAACCATGGTAACCGTTTACCACCATGGAATAGCAACACCCTACATTTATCTTCAATAATCCGGTCAAGCATTTCAATTGGATTGTGTACTTTACCATATAATACAGATTGATAGCACTTGCGTTTTTTGACGTCCCCGTCATTTAAGAAGCTCAATTTTCCGGAACGAGCCCTGTTAATCGTCGATAATGCCTCGAGCCGTGGAACTACAGAAGAGATAATTAGTAAGAATGGACAATTTACAACATTATTTCTTCCACCAAATTATACCGCACTTTTGCAACCTATGGATCAAAATGTCATCAGAGTGACAAAATTATTTGATCGGAAAAGTTTGTTAGCCCATATTTTATCTAATAACGAAGAGAACGTTGTTAAGTTATTAAAAACTATTAACTTGAAGCGCAATGTATGTCTATTATGCAATGCTTGGGAAAAAGTCTGCCCCGAAGTCTTGCAGAAGTGCTGGCACAAAATTTTGGCGGATGTGGTAAATAACGACCCAGACACTGAAAATGATGCTGAAGATCTAATTCCTTTGAGTCAATTAGGACACAATTTGCTTCCCTTCAAACATTTGTTAAGCGCGAAATTTTTCGTTTAGTATTTTTTTTTGCCAATTCATAAATACTTAACAGATGTTTCAGATAAGATCAATGTTCTCACTGAGCACAATCTCACTAAAGTAGAAATATGTAACTACCTGAAAATGATCAAAGATTTGTTACCACTGGAGGCCATAGATGCTATAGACGAACATCGCGATAGTGACAATGAAAGTCCAGAGTTAAATAATAGAAACCATACTGCTAAGAATGACGAGGCAGTTAAAAGTTTCTATGTGTGCATAAAGTGGACAGAAGAAACTAATATCCCACTACAAGATGTTCTTGTACTTCAAAGATTAAAAGAAACGACTTTTACAATGAACTAGAAAAGAATCAAGCAAACAATTACAAAGCACTTCACAAAATAATATAAAATTCAACAAGTTTAAATAATTTCTGTTTATGTACTATTTTCTAGTTGTTTTTTATTAAATGTTTCTCTTTTCAATAAAAAAACTGTTCCGCTTCAGTAATCCGAATTATTTACTTATCCGGATCACCTCGGTTTTAATTAGTTCGGATTATCGAGGTCGCACTGTAGTTGCCTCTTCAACTTTTTACATGTACAAAATCGCAAAACGATTGCTACATAAACGCAGATACCGTAGCTAGATCGATCTTCAGAATTTTATGAACTCTCATAGCTGTCACAAACTTCATCTGGCAATAAAGAAATTAGCAGTGTTGATGGTTCCATCATTAAATAATATGTGGGGCTGCCCATTACGTCCCCTTATAACCTGTTGTAAATCTTCCATCGCCATTCTCATCTCAAGGTGCAAATACTTGTGGCATTATAATTCTCATATCCATTGAAATTTATTCAATATCTTATAAGTTATAGCAATAAAAATGTAATATCTACATATTAGACTATGTTATATTGAATGTGCATGATTCTGGCATTGCGGTGCAACACTAATTGTTCCATTTTTCCTACTATCAAATAGAAATTTGCAACTTTGTCCAGTTCGTTAAGTAGAAAATTGAATTCAGGTTCAGATGATACCGGACTTATTATGATATTTGTTTTTTACTCACAGTTATGGTGGCAGACAAATGTATTGAGTTCACCATAAGAAATCTGCGTGGGGAACCCCCCTTCTAACTATTCTACGGCCGCAATTGTACAAACAAAATTTTGTTACTTCCTCTACCAAAACTGTGTATTTAAGCTTTTCTTAAGTTTTGAAATAACATTTTTTAGAAAAATAAAAAATAAGGCTACTTCACTTAAGGTAAATTTCATGTTTCGTAATTTTTTGACCACCCTGCACATTTTAATAAAACTTTGGCCATTGTTTCTGACTAACCAAGCCAAGTAAAACCTTTTATCAACAATAACTTTTGGCGTAAAGTTGAACTAAAATTTTTTTTCCCTCTTGCCAACCCCATCCGTGCACACACTGTATAAAATATGTTCGCACTTGTGTGATATGCAGATTGAAGTGGTTTAGTTTGAATAATTATTTTAAAAAACCAATTTAAACAGAGAATCTGCATATAGTACTTATTTGAATGCGGCGGTGAACGACAATAAAAATCGAGCGCATTTAACTCAGTCAAACTATTTCCGAAAGTTTTCAGTAGAATTTTTAGTTAAGAAATTCTGAGTAACATTAAAACGAGATAAACGCCGCTTGACATTCTTTTATGAAACAATGGGTGTGCTTGTTGTAACATTTCGTAATTCTACTCCAACTAGGCTGTTGGTTCAACGTTAAATTCGCGAAAAAAGCAATTTTGGTAATTAATAGAAGCGCTATTAGGCAATAATTGGCGTTACCGATTTAAACGGAATTGTAAAAATCTTTTGCAACGTTTTTCGCCGCTCGCCATTACTTTTATTTATAAATTCGAATGTATTCTTGCGACAATCTCTGAAGCCGATAATTTAACATTGGGAATGTTTTAGCGCGCGTGCATATTTTGCGAGTTTCAGTGTCTGAAATTCCTCTGAGGAATACACTCGCGCGACTTTTTTGCCTTCTTTTTCAAGTTTTAAATAGTAAGAAAAATCGACGACGACCGTAAATATATATAATTAGAGAAAGACAAAATTGTGTCGTCTCCGCTATATAAATCTTATCTAAATATAAGTTTAAATGAGGCAAATAAAACGAGATTTCGTGCGCCTCTGGTCCAGCAGAGTGCAGTTAAGAGCCTCCACGCCACTAATTTTAGATCCGTTCGAAATAGTATCTGAACGTTTATGATTTCTTTAAATGTAAAAAAGCGACGTTTATTTCACGGAAGCCCGTGTTTTTCACTTTTTTCAGAAGTGTTCAAACAAACAATCGCAAACGTCACAAGCGCCCACATCGCATGGTATATTCTTCAGATTGTTTTCACGTTATTGGCGTTTTCGCCAGGCCGGAATTAAAGAAAACAAGTTTAATATTTAATGCAGAAGCTTATTTGTGGACACTCTTGAATTGAAATGTAACTCTCTGTGCTTACTCATCAATAAGTTTTATGTGGTGTTAATTATTATGAACGTCGTAATGCCAAAGATAAACATCAATATTTTACGGTGTGAATGTGCATTAGATTTTACTGCAATTTTATATTTTTTGTTCGTAAGCGCAATGAAATACTTCCCTGTAACTAATTTCCACCTATCGAATTTCTTTAAACATAGTATTGTTAACTTTATCTTCTATAACGACCTTAAAAATAATGAATTTCGGTTAGTAGATACCTACAACCTAAATATTCCTTGCAGTCATAAATTTCGAAAGCCAAAAAAATAACCCAATGATGTCAAATCTTACAGATTGATCACTCTACTGCCAATAGTCTCAAAACTGTAATAAATTACTGCTCAAAAGACTGCGGCCAATAATAAAAAATAATAACTTAATCCCGGATTATCAATATGGATTTAGGCAAAAGCACTCAACAATAGACAAAGTCCATAGAATAACCGATATCACCGAACGTGCCTTGGAAGAGAACAGCTCTGCTCTGCAGTCTGCTTAGATGTTGCGCAAGCCAATGATAAAGTATGGCACAAATTAAACAAAATGCTTCCAAACAATATGTAGACATATTAACATCATACATCTCTGACAGATTCCTTAGAATTAAATACGAAGATGAGTATTCGGAGCTAAAAGAAATAAAAGCGAGAGTGCCTCAAGGTAGCGTGCTGGGTCCTATCTTCTATCTACTAGTGATATACCAGACTTGAAGAAAACTACAGTAGCTACGTTTGCAGATGACAACGCACTACTGGCAGAGAAAGACCAAGATTTATCTACTAGGAAACTGCAAACAGCCAACAATGTAATACTTGACTGGACTAAACAATGGAAGATAAAGCTAACGAGCTAAAATCTACCCACATCAACTTTACAAACAAATTATTAAGACTCATCGTCTTTAGATATAAATGGCACCACAGTGGAACATGAAAACAACGCCAAGTGCCTAGGCATGACTCTGGACGCCAAACTTAAGTGGAAAGAGCATGTTAAGAAGAAAAGGGCGAAAGAAACTCCAAACTTTCAATATCCAATAAACTACTGATTTACAATCAGATCTTGAAACCCGTATGGCTATATGGTATCCAGTTTTGGGGATGTACCAGTGATTCCAACATCAGGTGTAATCAAACACGCAGAATAAAGTATTACGAAACATAGTGAATGCCCCCTGGTATGTTTGAAATTCTGATCTTCATAGAGACCTCCGGATTTCAACCATTAAGGAAGAAATCCAAAGGTTCGCTAGAAAGCATGAAGCTAGGTTTCACCTTCACGTAAATGCAGATGCTCTTCAACTGCTGGACAACCAACACCATGTCCGAAGATTGAAGAGGAGAAAACCAGCTGATCTTGTGCAGTGTGTTGTGAATAAAAGCAGAGCACAGTGCGTAAATGAAGTGTAAACAGATCAGAAAAAATTTAGAAGACATCGACGGATAGACTCTAGTAGATAGGTACCTAATTTTAAGATTTGTGAGATTAAATTGCAGGCACATCGGTGCTATAAATAATAAAAAATAAATAAATAAATTTCGAATCCGACAGTTGCTACGTTACAAATTAGTAAAGACCCAACTGAGGCCCTATGCTTCACACTGCACCTGCAAAAATGCAATTAATCCTGGTTCCTGGAATAGAAATTGAAAGATGTTGTTTATAATGGTTTAACAATGCCTCCATGGGGTTGGTTGTTCATCCCGAATGCCCTAATTGCTAATTTTTTCTTAAAAATAGATATTTTTGATTTGGTTTAGTAATTTCTATGTAGAGAAATTAGAATAATTATGTAATTAAAAATAAAAGAAAACATTTTTGTTTATTACAAAATTTCCACATTTAGATGATCCCTTAAAGTTCGTTATAGGCCGTGTAAACTATAGGTAATTATTTTCAGAACAATGCATAAATATCGGCAAACAAATTATTTAATTAAAAAATAATTAATGCACTAATGAATTAAATAAACCAACATAACTGTCAAAATTTCGAAATCGATTTGGTAATAGTTAAAAAAACACAACTCGCAGCAAAAATACGACAGGTCAGATAAAACCTGTCAAGCTTCCATATTTCAAAAATCATTAATAGATTTACTGTTATAATTCTGATCGAAGTGCCGCTAACAGATTGCGTTACTCAAATCAAGAGAGGTGAAGGGACTAACAGTTCAGTCGATTCAGGTAAAATACAAATTTGAATCAATCGATAGTATCAATTACAACTATTAAATTAAATTCGACGTCCACTAAATTCAATTCAGATAGTTCAAGGATTTTATTAGCACTAATTTGTCAATTACTTTTACATACTAGCGAATAAAAACTGAAGTATATTTGAAATTAATACAAATTACCGTAAATTGTAATAATGTCATTGCCGAATAACTGAAATATCGAATCTTAAAAGTCCTTGTAAAATTTGGCGACGAAAATAGAACGCGATGTGGAAAGTTTACATAAGTTTATCCATAATTACAAACTTAAAATCAATCAAGAGGTAAAGAAACGAATTTAATTTTCAAGAACTTCAAACGCAAAAATAGAACAAAAATCAGCTAAACAAATTACATATTTAAATAATTTTAAAATGAGTGTCCGTAATGCCCTTAAGCTGTAGTTGCACGCGAGCTGGTTCACTACAGACTCAAGTAGCATGAAAATCCTGTGTATACTTTATTACGCTACTTAAGTAATCGACACAAAGGTGCTCTCATCGTAATGTTTAAATTACCGCGACAGACAATTCACATAAAGTATGGATTACTGTTATTTTGATAACACAATTAGGGAACAAAACAATCTCAAAGAAGAACAATCAAATTATGTATCTAGAGTCTACGCAGGTTATAACGAAAATATTCTGTAAAAATTAGGTGAATGTGTTAAAAAAGGAAACGCTCTACAGCAATATCAATTTTAACAGTCGTAATGGCAATATTAAAGAAAAGGTACGTTTGACGTGTAGAAAACTTGTCTGGCAATATTTTTTTCATTCAAATTGGGCACTAATTGTTGGAAAACTAACTGAAATAACAATAAGTAGTTCCATTTCCCGAATGAAAGCAAAACTTCTGATTTTAATTAAGTAGCATTCGATAAAATGTTGTACTACACTAGAATGTTATGAGATATTAGTTGTGCAGCAAATAATTATTAATACTTTTACACATTACAGCCAGCATCAATTTCAAAAAAATGGGTATCCTTCTTGAGGATAGCAATGTTCGATATGAGGGCTATTTATAAAATTTTTTGCTATCCTTTATTTATCGTTTAGTATGTATACATGGATATGCATGAAAGAATTCACGTCTGTGAAATACAGGAAGTATTTGTGAACGCAAATAATAATGTAAACAAACACAAACATCTATATATTTTACGTCTAGGCGGCTATGATTTTTTGCCAGAAAGAAAACGTATGAATTCGATTAAAAACTTGCCGAATATGTTGCATACCGTCGTGCTCTGTGGCGATTTTGATATAACAAGCCAGCATCATTGTGTCAAGTTACATTGTGCTTAAATTTGTCTTAGGCGCGGCTGTCTAGACGTGAAATTCAGAAAAACACCCGGTATAGTGTAACTTTGAAAAAAAATTAAATAATGTGTGTTCGTATTTGTGCATTCAAGCGAGAAAATATTTAATAATCGACATCTCAATCGAATGTGTGTAATGTGCAGCATTACGTGCCCTAAATCAGCATTGCACGTTAACTGCCAGGTGGACCGAACGCGGACAGTTTATGACGCTCGTATGCAGTGGTTGCTTTCACAATGAGGCAGAAATGCAGCGAACCTTTAAATAATTTTTTTTGCGGCATTTTTTACGAACCAACTTCCTAGTTTCATTGCCAATGTACAGTTTGATTTCGCTGAAAAAAATACGCTGAATATTATTTTAAAATCAAGCAGAAAAATTCTAAATCTTTCATGTGAAGATTTATGCGTCACTGATGACGCACTTCATATACGAATTATAACCCGTGGACAGGTATCAAACGCAGGAAAATATGATTTGCAAATATTAAGAATTTCTAATCACAGAAAAAATGCGAAATAAAACGGAAACAAAAACAAATCAGGCGGCTATAAATAATTCATGAAAATTCAAGTAGCAGTTGCATAAAGCGCAGAAATACAAACACATTTTATACAATTCTTATCAGTTAACATACGAAACAACGTCGAGTTTGCAGCAGTGATAAAACTTATATTACTCACAAGTGCAGTTATGAAAGCATTATTAAACAAATTGACGACAGCGTTTCCCAAACATTTGCTCCAAGGAAACACTTCATAAATCTCAAAATTTTAACGGGACACCTTGGGTAATTCTTCAACGTTAACGAATCGCTTATTTACTTTTCATATGACAGTTTGAGAATAGCAGATTTATGTGCTAGATAAAGCGTTGTATAAACAATTGTACGATACATGAAGATTAGGAAATACGACTCACTCAAAACAAGTCAACATTTTGTTTTCTTGTGAGTTCTATTTGGTATAGTAAATAAATACTGAAATAATTGAAGCGCTTTTTACAAAAACAACCATAGTCCTAATTTGCTTTTTGTGGCAAATCAAAGAAAACGTTCTGTCGTTGTTATATTTCTTTATAATGGAATAATTTCCATGTAAAATATTAGATAATGTTTAACTGAAGTGTCACTAAATATTTTAGCTTACAAGATTGACTCGTTTTCCCAAAAAAAAATCTTGAGAATTATGTGAATCGGACATTGGTTGTTTTTGTAGGAAAATGTAGAAGAATAAAAGCGAACACTAAAACTTTAACACAAATTTATTACAATGCTTAAGAATACAAACACTGTTAACTTTTATTATTTTAATAGAAATATGAGAGTATGAATGGTATGAATTTTTGGAGTTGTTTAGTTTTCAGAGCCACTACTGTTCTCATCGTCGTCGATTTCCACCTCAATGGGACCAGAACTTGTACCTGGTTCTTCAGGATTAGATTGAAGATTTAGATAGTACTGAACATTTTCAGGAGTTTTCAGACATCTAGCTAGATTTCTTAAAAAACCTAGCTTTTGAGGCTTTATTTCAATCTCTCCTTGATACAGGGCAGACATTTTCAGTTTTGTAGCAAGTTTGTTCCTATTTCGTATCTGTATCCTACTCCAAGGTCCTGTGTAAGTATCTTTTGTTTGTACATAATCCACATCAGCAGATATTTTAAGGACTCTAACTGCTTTAATCTTCATGGGCGGTTTTGGATTTGGCATGAAGTATGGCTTTAAAGCTTCGGCCATGTTAAAAAAGGTTTCCTGCTTAACTTTTACTAAATTAAAAGGAGAAGGTTTTTCTCTAGCTTCTAATATTAGTCGGTCCCAGTCTGCCTGAACTTCTGCATTATTTTTTCTTTTTTTAGCCTCAATCAAGCTAAAGTCCTGATCGTTTGGCAATCGAGAATGTCCTCGTATAGGGAAATAGTACGTTATTGTCTTAAAAACTTTAAGAATGTGAACTAATGCGTATAAAAATCTAACCATTAAATAATTTTTATTTTGACCTGGACATCCGTCACTAAACAACACCAAGTCCTCATTGGATATATCAACGTTGTTAAAGTAATGCAGCAATAATGAAGTTACATTATTTTGCCCTTTTTTTCCAACGGTTTCGTCATAAACAAGCATGGCTGCCTCATTAGTTGCAAGATCGTGAACACCAAAAACGTAATACCAAAGTTGACTTGAAAAGAAAACTTCACTACTCTGAATATGAGGCAAGGGCAAGTTTTGCATGTAATCAAAGGTTATGCACATAATATGTCCTTTTTGTGCTTTAAGCTTACATTGCCTCTTGATCTCATAAAACTTATCTGCTCTGAGCTGATGAATATTCTTTTCTGTTTCAATAGTTTTACGTTCTTCTAAGTCAGTACTGAAGTTTATTTTCGATATCAGTCGATCACAAATAGTGCAAGTGTCAGACCTAGGTAGACCAAATTTAATATTGAAGGACGTAGTGAAAACGGACCAGTAGATTTTATAAGAAATATTAATACGATACTTCTCTAAGAACATTTTGTACATAGTTTTAATAGAAAGCGTTTCAGGTAGATATAAACGATTTGGATTTTTTCTTCGAGAATAGTGAGATTGTCGAACTTTGAACTGTTGAATATGCAATGTTATTAACTCCAGAACAGGATCTGGTGTTTTCTTAAATCTATTTTTATGTTTGCCCCTTCTGTCATGAGGCGATTTGCCTTGCTCTAATAGATGATTTTGTAATCTACGTATTCTTGCTCTAGTGACACCAAATATGCTTAAAAATGCCTTGAAACATACTGCATACTCAATACCTTCTACTCTAACTTTGTAGGAGTATACTGCATTATTACTGAACTGTTTCGATTCATGAATGTTATTTTCATTTACGTGCGAGTCACTATCACTGTCATCACGTACTTTTCTTGGTCTACGACGCTGTGGAGCACTTACAGAAATCAAACCAGCCAGGTAGGCATCTTGTTCATCTTTTGATCGCATAGAGTTAAACTGACTTAGTAAAGCCTGCCGCTCATTGTGATTGATATTCGCAAAGCATTTGAAGCGGGAACATCTACAATAATAAAATAAAACCCCAACTAGCTATGTAAATGCAACACTAATAATAATAGTTTTTTTAGTGTGTATTATACGATTTTTGACTTACCTACAATCTGAACCAGTTTGTCTTGCAGGAACTTGCTTTCCCACGTGATTGATATGTGCAACACCACTGACTTTTTTAGTCTTTATAGATATTTCTTTTTTTATAGATTTTGCCTTCTTCTTTTTCCATTTTGTCACATTGTTTTCATCACACAATTGTGAATCTAAAGACGCCATAACTATCACACACTAACCATGCGGTCAACTAAAGGGTGTTACAATAGAAGCGCAAGATTTGAATTGCGTGTCATTTTGACGGTCATGATTTGATAGGTTAGTAATTGTGACAGTTTGATAGGACTATGGTTGTTTTTGTAGAATATCGAGTGGACAATGGCTGTTTTTGCAGAACAAGCAAATATTTACTTAACTATAACGTTGGAATATGTATCTTATTGCAAAAACCGATCACACCATTCGGTTGGGCGTCCAAAAAACTCTGTAAATCAACACTAACCGCGAAATTCGCATTTTTGGACTATGGTCGTTTTTGTAAGAAGCGCCTCAATTGTAACAATGGTAAGCTTGTTTCCTTTCTTGTTAATATTTAAGATTTGACATAAATTATTCATGCAAATAACTTCTTTGAAACCTCAAGATAAAAACGCAGGAGAAAACCTTGAAAGACACATAAACAATTACTTTACAGTAATTGCCAACGTTCATAATCGCTTTAGAATAAGTAATTACCGGCCGATAGAAATCTCCGATATAAAACGGTCAGTTAAAAGAACTGTCCGCGCGAATAATGTGACGATATAAACAAAGTCATCGTCCTAATAATTCTTCCAGCTTCGTTAAGTTTTAACAAGGCGCAAGTGGTATCTTACAGAGTTGGAAAACAGAAATCGCGTGAGGTGAAACACTCAACTTTGCAGCACTATAACACTAACTTTCGCGTTTTTTTCCCATTCGAACTCGCACGCAAATGCAAAACTGCAGCTCGTACGATGCAAATAATCTACGATATCTCAAGCATCTTACATAATTACATGTGTATCATCCCGTACTACCAGAGGGGTATGACACACCCCAACGAATTGGTTCTTATTGCCATTTCTCTGAACTAAAGATACTTCTTTAAAACTCTTTAATGCAACATGGGTAGGGCAACATGTTCAACACTGACACACCAAAAACATTGATAGCGTTGCATGATATAGAGTAGACGGTCAACAATTAATTTGCACATTAGTTGACGTCGATCCCGGATTTCTCTATTTTAAATTGGAATCAACGTTGGAGGTTGTTAGCAACGTACTTGCATAAATAGCTTCCCTTGATTTAGGCAGCAATTTAATTTTGTGACTAAAAATTTATTTATTTAACAAGTATGTTATATCGCAGCCTACAAGCTTTTATTGCATGTGCGTGATTTCGTTACTGCCGGTCGTTACGCTCGTCAGCCAACATGTAACCCGTTACCGGAACAATAAGACTAATTCTACGTCAAAAGAGTGTCACTGTTGGACGTGTTGCCCTACGTCCCTACATCTTCCTACAACTCAGATCTGTACAACATCAATGCATTAATTATTGTTAGTTGATTATGCAGAATTGTGTACAACATAATTTTATTGTGGGGTGTGTCACACCCCGCCGCATAACCGCCACGATTACTTAATAGAAATATTGTTTTTGTTATGAAATATTTCTTCTACAACACAATGTAAAATACAGTTAAACTTGTTTATAACGAATAATATCAAACTTCTACAATTCAAACCATTTTTCTATATAAATAAACTGTTCAGACTTTATAAGACATAATTCATTCAAATTTGTGGAAAAAATATTTAAATTTTATTACCTGGCTGCTGTGAGTGCGTGTATCCTTATTGCGTTGATCGTTTTCGAAACCCTAACAATTACACATTGCCGCCAAATTTTAATTACGTCTGGGCATTGGCCTTTTTCTCCTTTCATTAAACCAGCAACTTTTAGTAAGAGTAAATGTTAAGAAAATCAATAAATTGTTTTAAAGTTTAAATGAACAATATTATTTGATCGATGAAGTTGATAAAATGGCACAGAAGCAATCGAATTTGAATCTTGAATACAGTCGAAAATAAAATTCGTTATAATAGATGATCATTCGACATAAGGGGTATTAATGCGTTAGAAAACTGTCCAGGGTTTGTCAAACAAAATTCGTTTTTATGAGCCGTTGATTCTCAAAGTGGGACAAGTCTATTTTGTTATTGTTAGATATTTAATGGTTTTCATTTGAATGTGTTTTAAAATATTGGTAAGCAGCAGTAATTCGATAAGAAAGTTGAATGTAGATGGCGCGCAAAAAACAATCAGAGTATGGTTCGACCTTTTCTCACCAGTAGTCACAACGGTTTCTCAGTTTGCCCTAGAACATGGTGAACTTTTACTTTTATGATCTGTGTGTTATGATCCAATGCACAAACAAGCCCTGCAGACCAAGGTGTAGTTCGATTTTTCTCACCAGCACGCGAAATGGTTCCTCGGAAACTGCAGGTTAAGGTATAGTTCAGTTTTTTACGGTAGTACGCGTTACGATTTGTCCCATAGACTTATTTTATATTTTTTGTGGTCTTATTTTATGTAAATTGAATTGAATGCAGAAATGGACTTGCCTCACATTCAAAAGCAATGATATGGAATATATAATAATAAAATATTCAATATTTTATCTACGATCATGGCATAATACGTTCGTTTCATTTATGCTAGCTATGGATACATAACACGGCTCTTAATTCATAGGACACGACCTTCAATTTTTTCGGTTTTATTTTTATTATTTATGTGATCCAAGTAATGCTGGTTGTCTACGCACGCGATAAAATGACAGTTTTGACAGATTGTTTTTCACTTTAGGACATCTCATAAATACCTGTCACTGCACGCCGGTACGAATACTTTCGCGAGCGGGAACGGTTCCACCGGATCAGATCCGGGCAAAATGATAGCAGGTGTGTCGGGACAAATTTGTTGAAAAGTTAATAAGCTGCACAAATTTTGTAGTGAATTTTTTCATTGTTCTAGTAATTCTACCTTTAATCTTTACTCGAAATAAAATAGTAATAAAACAAAGCATTTTGTTGATCCTCAAAGCAAATAAAAACTTTGCAAATACTTCATTTTTTGAAGATTAAAGATAAACTAATTGTCACGTGGGTACACTTTGCATACCCAACGGGCGATTTAAAAATATTAATAAAATGAAAACAATTTAGGGCTTGATTGAAGATAAACAGTTGTATTTGTCCCGCACATAATGAACTCAGATGTATCCTCTTCGTTAATAATAGTCTACATTATGTGTTCGTTAAATAATATACTATTATTAATTTACTTATTTCATACTTCGGAAAGCTACAATAAACAAAAAATTAATTTAATTTTATAGGAAAAAGTGGATAACAAGAAAAAATATTCGGTAGTAAGTTGCAAGTATATTTCTTAGTAAACTAAAGATGGTGCAGATTTTTTAAGTATTCGTGATGAATGGGGTAATAACTCCATCATATCTTTACATTTTTCTCTAGTAATAGGCCTAATTTTTGCGTTTAAAGATGATAATACTATTTTTCCGATACTACTTGGCCTACTCCGTTTTGGTGATAAATCAAGAGAGCCGCGCTCCCACGCTGTCGTTATTTAGAATGGACTTGCCTCACTTTCTAAATCAACGCACAATAAATATCGTTGTCAAAATAAATTACTAGTAACAAATTTATACTAACATTAAAAAATATTTATTGCAAATCGATTAAAAAAAATATTTTTTTTATTAATCAGTAATAAAAATTAACTTTTAAAAATCAACGGCTCATATAGAAATCGTTAAGTAGAGGTTCCACTGTATTATGAAGTTGTTGCTTTGAATTTAGTACTTTGTTATTAATGAGTTTCACTGTAATTTCTACCCATTTGCCATAAATTTAGTTCATGAAAATGAAATTTTAATTGAATAGCGCCTTATTTGATAAATGACACAAAATTTAGTTATCTAATTTAGATCATAAAAGATCGTTTGAAGTCTGAAAATGAGACAATATCGTCAAAAAGTTAGTAGGGTAAAAGCACCCATTCCACAGCCTCAACCTGGGGGAAGCCTTTTAACTAATATGTGATTTATGTCATTAAGGGACCCTGCCATTAACGGGGCCGCGATCCGATGCATTGGCGACCAATAAATAATTGATGACTGCTGTCATCCGATAAAACGTGCATCTACTGACAATTATTTTTTTATTTTATACATGAAAATACGGGGTATTTCTGATAAATTTTTATATTAATCCAAACATGCCGAACTTTTGAATAAACAAACAGATGCAGGTCTCCACTATAATTTTTTTATCAATTTTACTCAGATTATGCATAAATGGTGCACTTATGAGACATAAACAAAGGCCTCTATCGTTTTATGCTTCAATAGTGCCGATAACGTTAACCTTGCATAAGTTAAGCGAAAAATTATGTAACTAGTGGAGACCTGCATACTGTAAGTTTATTTGTACGGTAGGCATATTTAGGTGGCTATTCAATTATCTTATTGCTTACATGTTCACCTGATATAACTATTGTAATCTTGAAATTCAGTTAAAAGACTGCCAATAGGTGCGTTCACTCTATTATAAAGCTTTTGCCTGATTTTAGTACTTCGTTATAAACGAATTTCACTGTAATTTCTACACATTTAGCATAAAAATTGTTTAGTTGATGAAATTTTAATTAAACAGCTCTTAATTTGGTAAAGATGACAAAATTAAATATTTACCTAAATAATTTATATCATAAAATACCTTTAAGTGGAGTCTAAAAATGTGACTATCGTCCAAAAAGTTGCCCGCGAAAGGGAAATAAAACGAGATTATGTTGGTATAAAAAAATTTACTTTCAAATTAAATAATATAAATAAAATTATTGTGAAAATCGATTAAGAATAATTGAGCATAATGAGAGAATTGTTTTATTTTTTTTTAGAAAATGCTATTCAGAATTGATAATACCAATGGAAAAAATATTGGGTCGCAAATATTGTTGGGGTATAACACACCCCATGATTACCTGGGGAATAATTTGTATTACGAGGGGTATGCAATTGGATTGAAAGTTTTTAAAAATAAAGTACGCGGGGGTTTTGAATTCGGTCGGGCAATCGCAGGATTCAAGGGGGAATTAATTAAGGGAATTCCTGCGGGGACGATCATACCTAGATACATGTCTGCTTGCTGGTAGAAAATTCTGACGTATTATCCAGCATCCGACGGGTAAATAAAGTAATTAACACTAGAGCACATTTAACGACGGTTTTAATTGTTCAGCACAAGAGTTTTGCACGCACGTCACCCACGTAACGTATCGCAAATAAAATCGCACGGTGGACGCGATTGTTATAAACATATGACCGGCGGACAGAATGGTTGTTGGTTTCCATGTCCAGTCCGCGGCGTGCACCAGCCAGTTATGTCCACTTCGGTTTCACACTTCACTTTTAGTCCGATCAATAGTCTCACTTGTAATCGCACATTTTTTACAACAGTTTTCCATGTTTACAAATTTTTCCCACTTAAAATTCATACTGAACCGAAACACGGTCGTCGTCAGTCGTCAGAACTTCGAGCAGCAAGCATGACAAGTATGTAAAGTATTGGAGGAATTGTGGACACATTGCTCGCATTCTAGCGAATATTTAGCCTGAAACACTGCTGAAACTGTATGAAAACTGTTCTTAAACGATAGTGTACTTACCAAAAATAATGATTTGCACCTGGTTGGCGAGTTTGCGGATAATTAGGCTAACTTTTCGTCCGTAAATATGAAGAGTTGCTCTGTTATTGGTATGCCAGGAATGGTACAAAGAATCTAGACAACGCAACAACTACCGCGCACTCCGAACGCGCATGGTTTAACGCTCAAAATCCAGTTTTATTCCTCACCTTCCCCCGAAATCCTTCTCCCTAAACGAATGGGTAAATAATTCGCCATCTGTAGTTAGAAGTCCTCAACCGTCACCAGGTTTTCTTTTCGAATGGTTACGCCAGCTTTCGCCTGCGCACCCAATCAAACAGGTTTCATATCTTGCTATCGCATCCTCTTTGGGTTGCTGCGCTCCTAATTAAAATCTGTCGCTCCGACTTTTATGCGACATTCCCTGGATATATGGGCTCATTAAACTGTGGGTATCTTGCAGGAAGAGCTGTAGTTACATAAAGCGACTATAAAACAGAATTGAACGACTTTTTTGGGCCATAAAAGCGCCCAGGGGAATTTTTACATATTTTTACTCATTTAATTACCGGTCTTGACAAGAAGACAACCGAATTTCCTTCTCAAATTAAAAATGTTCATTTGGCAATATAATTAAAAATAAATAAAAATTCGTTAAAAACGCACGAAATGCTAGCATTAAGCCAAAACTGATTTTCCAGAAATTTCACAAAAATAAATTTTTTGGCGAAAAAATGATGACTTGTTTATCTTTAATTTTCATTACTTTCATACTATATTATAAAATATGACCCAGAAATTTCGTTTCTTGCACAAAATAATGTTCCTCAAAGTTTTTAACATTAATCTAAAGCCTCTACATAAAATACTTTTCATTTTTGTTACATGAAATTAGCTCCAATTAAAACATTAATTACTTTCTGGCAAGATATGAATTTAAAATGTTTTATACCAAAAGTCACGGGAACAAAATTATGTCTGGGTGAGTGAAATTTTACACTCTCCCCCAAAATAGCACTTTTTAACTGAGCATAACTTCTGAAAGAAATTGTAAGTGATTTTTTGTTGTAGATGAACATTATGTCAAATTTTCAATTGTCTAGTGTGTACGGAAAGGTTTTTGACTTTTGATTTTTAATTAATTTAATTTAATTCTTAGGTTATAAGTATATTTTCATATAGCTCATATAGATGTCGCATCACATTGTGGAAAATAATTCCGGTTCTTTTTTAATTCTCATTTTAATATTGCATAACTTTTTTGACTTATCTACTGAAAAGCTTTAAATTTACTGATGAATAGGGTCCTCTTCAATATTACTTATGGCACTTGCCTCAAAATCGGCACCTTCCCGGATATTACAGAACCGGCTTTAGAATAACAGACGTGACTGAGTACCTCTTTTTCTTTTTATTTAGTTTTCGGTAATTTTATGGATTGATGTTAATGTTTCGGAGAAGGAATTAGAAGAGTTTTATCTGAGGTTTTACATTTTGGGCAGAAATATGTAAAAACGTTTTAGTTTTGCATAGGCCTGCAAATAACAACATCGTTTTCCAAGTTTTCTTCAAATGTTTCTTATTTTCGTAGTTTTCGTTATTTATGTAAAAATGCCTTATCAATATTCAAATTTGCAAAAGCTTATTATGGTTTTAATTTATGGTCAGTGTTTCCAAAATTTATCTGAAGCAGCACGTTTGTACGCCGAAACATTTCCGGAAGGGCCTCACCCGCATCGAACAACTTTTCGTTCAATATGCAACCAATTGTTGGAAACGGGCAGTTTTGAACGCCAGAAAAAGAAATATGAGAATCCAGCTAGGGCTAAAGCTATTAATCAAGTCATCATTGTTAACATGATTATCAATAATCCCCACATGAGCACTCGTAATGTAAGCCGAGAAACCGAAATTAGTCAAAGCAGTGTGGTTAGGATTTTGAAAAAACATAAATTTCATCCTTACAGCATCGAGCTACACCGCGAGCTTTATGGGGCGAACCTTGGAAATAGAGTTGACTTTTTCAACTGGGAGCAAGCGCGAATTGAAGAAGAGCCAAATTTTTTTCAGAATGTTTTATTCACTTTTAAAAATAGTGGCCTTGTAAACAAACACAACCTCCACTACTGGGCAGTTGAGAATCCACACTGGATGCGACAGAGCGTAGATAACACAAAATATTTGGTCATTAATGTATGGAGTGGCATGGTTGACAATAAAATAATTTAACCCTTTTTCGATGGGAATTTGAATGGGGACATGTATGCAGAGTTTTTGCGAAACTCCTTAGGAGAAATATAAGACAAGCAATGTGGTTTCAACAAGATGGTGCCCCACCGCATTATAGCGACGTAGCAAGAAATGAGCTGCAGCGTCAATTTGCTGATCGACGGATCGGTCGAGGGGGCCCAATAATTGGCCGGCCAGATCTCCAGATTTAACAGCACCAGCTTTTTTTCTTTGGGATTATAATGCCATTGTTCGGCACATTTACTAGCTCTCGAAGTTAAACGCTCATAATCTACCAATTTTTGTCCAAAAATGTTAAAATGGCGCTAATTCAAAATCCAATCACTTTTTTGTCGCGAAAATTTTACGAATTAATTTCATTAAGCATTTCTGACGCATGAATGGTAAAAGCAGGTGATGCCAATCTGGATAATTTTTGAAGTGAAAACTTCTTTAGGCGCCTTAGACGCTTTTTGGATGGGGTAAATCTTACGAGTTCGCGTCACCTAGTTACGTCACTTAGTTACGTCACCTAGTTACGTCACCTCGTTACCGTGTCACGGATCCACTAATTTATCGACAGATTAATCCTTGTGCCTTATATGGACCCGGAACTGTTGCGTCCATTCACTGTGGCCACCGATTGATCCATCGGCCACAAGTAACTTTGCCTGGCCCCAAATGCCTTGATGGACCTCCCCGCAGATGTTCTTGTCTGCAACGCTAGCCACCGCCTTCCCGCGAATAATTAAATAATAATTTAAATACTTTAAATAATTTAATAATTAAATAATAATTAAATAATTTAAGTTGAGATACTGCCGCTGTAACCGACTGTAACTGTGCGTCCTATTTGGCGCTATAACTTTCTAAAAATACATGCGCTGTTTGATATATATAGATTAATCCTCAAAAACAATTGTAAAGCATGTTTCTAATGTCAGAATTTCCATAATTCGCAAATTGCAGGCCCATCAACGCGAAATGTGCCACATGTTCCACCAACTCATACTGGGGGCCTATCAACACGGAATGAACCATACATTCCAGAGTCACATTCAGATTATGATGACGAAATTCACAATGATATTCCTTCACAAGTTCAAATTAATTATGTTCCACAATTACATGAGCCAATAATAACAAACTATGAACTAAATACTCAAAATTTTCCTTATCAAAATATTATTCCATTGTTATTTCATAGTTTTAAGTCTTCACTTCTGTCGGCAGTTTCCAATAACTGCCAATTTTGTTTTTAATTTTACATCACCAAATGAAATTGTAGCTGTCAGTTAGTATTTCTGGGAAAAAGGTTACGAAATAAATTCAACATTTCATTCAATTTTTTTATTGTTAATATTTATTGCTTTGATACTATTTTATAAAATATGGTCCAGAAATTTCTTTTCTTGCAAAAAAAAAAGTTTCTCAGGTTTCAAAATGAACTAAAGCATCTAAAATCATCTAAAAAACGGTTTTATTCAAAAAGTGGAAAAAGGTAACCATAGATACGTCAAAAAAACATAACAAAACTTATCACTTTTTGCTGCAAAAACTCAACCATAGGCAAGAGGCATTCAGCGAATGGAGGAAGCGCTATTGCACCTTCAATTTTAAATCATTAATGCCCTTAGCGATCAGCAGGTATTCAGTTGGGAAGTCCATCATTACGGCTATATGGAAGGACATTATAACGGAAGCCAAGATATATTCGCACAAAGCAAACCGACTAAATGCTGCAATATAATCGTTACTTCCAAGTATTAGAAACGATGAACAAATTACCCATGTCGTGACAATACAAACGATGCTCCAGAAAAAAAACGACTATGCCTATTGTACTTAAAACGGCAACAATGAACAAGGCCGTTTTTATTTTTATGGTGCTTTCAAAGTCTCCAAAATATCTATGCGTTTCTGCAACAAACCGCATTGCTTTTATGCAAGCCAGCATGTGCGACAAACTGCTGATCATAAATACTATGAATATTTTTTCATGCACGGCTGTAACATCAACTAAATATTATTTTGAAGCCCAATTCCGACAACTTACGATAGTTTTCCAGGTTTGAAATGTACGTAACGCCGCATAAGGAAGCAATTTCGGTGATATTGAGCCAATAAGCGTAATTAATCCAACGATTCGCAGCATTTTGTTGCTGAAATTTCGGTACAAATTCAAGAGCAAAATGAAATTAAATCAGCGTTACCTTGAGATCACTCTGGCGACTTATTAAATTTCTAAGATATGCCCTGTGCACAGCCGCTACGATAAACCTCGGTCCAATGTGCAGAGCCACACTGATCCTCCACAAATATCTTTGAGGACTTACCCCAGTTATTGCACTAATCGACGGAATTATGTTATAAACCTGAAATTAAATTCTTTAAAAAAATGGTTTCATTAAAAAATTGCGTACTCTGCAATGAGTCTCATGAACATCATCGGCCTGAAATATATAAGCCGTTATGAAGCATATAACTATAGCAGCGAGAGGACAAAATGCAGTAACGAGACAAATCTGCTTGAAACTTAACATGTAATGGATAACCAGGTCGGCAAAAGCCGACTCATTTTTGTCAAGTTGTTTCATATTTCTCTGGTCTCTCTGACCATTTCACTGTCAATTGTATTGCTGAAATCACCGCATTATCACAACATGAATTTTAAAGTGGTTGTTTAAACTGCATGGAGGTTACAATTAAATCAATATTTTCCACAACTGCAAATTTTATTTTTAGCCCAGATATTGATGAAGCTAGAACTACATTAAGTTATATTTAAACATTTCAAAAGGTCACTACATCTTGCAGGACAACACAAAATTTTACCATTGCAATTGGCAATCAATCACATTCAACCAATTTGCTTTTTTGACATTCCAAAGCAAAACTGATTTCCATCTAATTTTTTTATTGGATACAAAATCAATGAATATAAATCAGTTGAAAAATTAAAACTTAACATTCGAGTAACTTAATTTTTTGCATTCACTTTAAGCAGGGCCTTCAATGTGTTTTCCAATTTAATCGAATCGGCTGCGAACTTTCTAATGCCTTCAGCCAATTTATCGGTCGCCATCTGGTCCTCGTTGTGAAGCCAGCGGAACTTGGCCTCATCCAGCTCAATCTTCTCCAAATCACATTTCGCTGCAGCTTCCTTACTCAACTTCGTTGTTATCACAGCAGTGCTCTCTTCGAGTTCGCCAAGAAGTTTCGGACTTATCGTTAATAAATCACAACCAGCCAATTCGATTATTTCATCTGAAAATAATCTATTAATTAAGTTATAAATAATCAACGTTATTTACGAACCGATATTTCTGAATGAAGCGCCCATTACCACCGTTTTGTATCCAAACTTTTTGTAGTAATTGAAAATCTTCGTCACGGAACGAACTCCTGGATCTTCCTCGCCGGAGTAGCTTTTCACATCAGTGTTAGCAACGTGCCAGTCGAGGATTCGTCCCACGAAAGGTGAAATTAATGTCACGCCGGCTTCAGCACAGCCGACCGCTTGGGCAAAAGAAAATAGCAACGTTAGGTTACAATGTATTCCATGTTCTTCTTCCAGTTCCCTTAAAATTTTTTAAATAAGTATTAACATTCTTAATGTATTTAAATAATAAATACTTTGCTGCTTGAATTCCTTCCCATGTTGATGCTAACTTGATTAAAATTCGTTCTTTGCTGATGCCTTCATCTTCATATAATTGAATAAGCCTTTTAGCCTTGGCAATGCTGGCTTGTTTGTCAAATGATAGGCTAAAAAAAAATAAAAATTATAACAAAAATTGTTAAAAGAATTGTAGTCATTTTATAACATTGATTTGTCGCTCTACAGTAATTTGGTAAAAATGATGATATTTCTAGGGTTGAGTTAGCATAATAACCAACGTCAAAGTGATTTCCATCGTCAAAAATTGATCTAATGAATTAAGAATTTTATTCTTATTGTAAGTCATTACGAATTTGTAAATTATCGAGTAAATTACTATTATTATTGAAATACACTACTGTGCAGCTCATTTTATGGGGATAACAGACATTTATGACCACTCTGTATGTTGAACCTGTATTAATCGACTTTACATTAGTGCAATACAACTTTTATTGCAATGCTGAAAATAGAGCCTACACAATTTTTATTGCAATGGCAATGGCAACTCTAGTGACATTTTTGGTAAATTTTGAAATACTCCAAGACAAATAATTAAATAGCTGGTTATCAGTTGAAAAAAGTGAAGTGGTACTGTAAAAATTATACTTTTAATACTAGCTAATATCGTGTTATCAAACTGTTTCAACAATACTGACTTGTATTTTAATAAAGGTCAATATTGGCATTATTGAATAATTTAGATGATATTGCATGTAGTCTAAAGTCTACAGCAATTGCATTGCATTGTATTACAGTAATGTAAAGTGAACAATTATTTAAATTTAAAAATGCCCCTTCATATTATAAAATACTACTTGATATAATTTTCCTGAAAAAATGTCGCTTTAATTAATTTACTTCAAATTAAAGTTAACCAAACATTTTATAAAAAAATGTATTTTTTATTGACTTGGTAAAAATACCAACTATTAACTAAATCAAAGTCAATAAAAATAATCACCCACTACCATAACGCAAAAAATTAATTTTTATTTGTAAAATTAATCAAGCGTTTTGTTCAATACAGTGAAGATTATTTAATTAAAAAAATTTAATAAAAAACTGAATTTAAAAAAAATTCAAGGTGATTTACCGGGCATCGACTTCTGTTGACACACGACCAGGCACAATTTTAAGAATTTCTACACCGAATAAAACACACAACATTTCCATGGCAGCATCAGCCTTCTCCTCAATACTACCCCCAATTTTATTCCCATAGTGTACAGCCTTTTGTATCAGGGGTTTATATTGTGCCAAACCGGCAGCAGCTAAAATCAACGAGGGGTTTGTTGTCGCATCTGTTGGCTTAAACTGTCTCATTGCTAAAAAAAAAATAAAACAAATTAAAAATGCATCCCCTGTTAACCTAGGTCACCTTCATAAAGTGAAATAGAAGATGATAATTAATGATGAAGACAGAGATGGCTATATTGTGACTGGCAAAATTACCTTCAAAATCGCCTGTATCTGCCACTACGGTGGTAAGGGCCTTCAATTGTTCCAACGGGTTGACCATCTTGCTTCTCTTGCACTGGGGTTCGGTCATAATGGTAAGGTGGACGCAAAAAATTCGTTAAATCCGAAAATGTTACCGCTTATCTTTTGCGTTCGACTACCGCTCGGCCTCAATTTAGAGTGTAAAGTCACATTCGGTTTATGGCTTTCACCTTGTCATAAACGCGGGAATGTTACACCAATCGTCGTTCGTTTCGCCACTTCAAATATTTAGTTTGACCAATAAGGCTGCTCTTCGTAAAAAAAAAGTATCGATAAGAATCTGAATGAGGGGGAGATTATATAAATTGAAATTATAAGTTTACTGACAAGTACACTATCACTTGCATGTAACTAAAAATGTATTATAAATTGTATATGTAAAGGTGGATAACTTCTTAAGCAAAATGTTGATGTGGGCAGCCAACTATTAATAGATATTACTTAGAAAGTTGAACAATAATTTTTTAGGAGAAAAGCATGAAACTGGTAAATCATCAACTAACATGTGAAATCGTTAGACCAGCAATACCGGTTGGTAACAGTAAGGTGGTAAAAGTTGAATATATCAGAACACCAATGAATAGTCCATAGTTTTAATTGTATGATCGGGAACTTACATTTAAATGTAACAGCAAAATTTTTAATTAAAAAAACAATGTCGAAAAACAATAATGTGGCGTCTTTTGCATCGGTTAATTGCCGACATTCAAATTCCTAATTGTATGATTGAGGCCAGAATTTCCAAGTCTCTTCAATCAGGTTTCGTAAAAAATGATTATGAATTTAAAGTGAAAATTACAAATAACTACAATTTTATGTCCTTTCAAAAGACCTTTATCAATCGCGGACAAAACAATTACCTATATTCACAGTTTCATTAGTAAATAACAGTGATTTTATTTATGTGAATTTAATTATGTAAAATTCAATAAAAAAATAAAATCAAATCATCTGATTTAAAGTAGGCCGTGATTGTAATTTTAAGTTGAGAACAGGTATTAAATTCATTCAAAATTTTAATGATTTTAATTCTAACCGATACCAACTTAATATAAAAATCACAGAGACTTTTATTGAAGGCACGGTACAGATCAAGTGACGTTTAGAACTTAACTTATTACAATCAATTTTGCGCAAAAAATAAGTACTTTTAAAAAAATTGAAAGCTAATTTGTTGGAAAGAATACATTATGCGTGATGCGCATAAAGAGTGTCTGCAATGTTTTTAAAGGACCATTAATAAACGAGTGGAAAGTGGTTGTAGTCATAAAAATGATTTATTCAAACCGCTTGTTAAGAAGTTGCTTCCAACATTTTAAACATTCCCATTTCGAATTCTTAATCATTTTATGGATCGTTTAAGATAATAAAAAAATGAAATCCCAGCGTCATAAAATTTGAATGAATTTATTACATTATCTGTTAGCAAAAATAATGAAAACCTATGTTGTAAAGAATACCGAATATCCCGGATTTTGTGGCATGGGATGAATTCCGCAAGACCGGCATCCGGGAAAATATTCTAAATTACATATTTTATCTATTTTTTGCGCAATAATTATTCTTGAAACTTTATGACGTCTTAATTCCAAAAATCAATTAAAATGCGGACAATGTAAAAGAATAATCACCTAATAATAGACCTAAAAAAGTAATTCTGCAACTGCTATGAGAAGTGCTTTTTATTATATCCAATTATTATTTTACAAGTACAAAGTGAATATAAAAGAATGTGGGTTGCTAATATGGCGCCTTTCAAAAATTGTTAAATGTTTAATGCCTGTATTACACGATCATAAATTGTTACAAGAAAATGTTACGCGATTTTGGTAACAAATTGTGATGCAGCATTCATTATATTTTGTGAAGGATTTAGTTTGCGTATTACACGATAACATATAATTTGTATGTACAAGATTCTGCGCAGTTTACGTAGGTACTACTTGAACAAATAGCTGACAAAGAGTAAACATAACCTTTAAAAGCTATTTACTTTTATTAATAAAAAAACTTGCTACAAAAAGAAATTACTGTAAAACTTATCACCACGTGCTATATCCACTGTTGCTCACGTGCTGCTCATTCAAGAGTTTTTTGCGCATCCTTAACAAATATTTGTGATAAAAATAGGACGCGTCCTATTTTTTTTGTGTATTACACGATAATAATTTTTCGTAACAAATATTTGTGACAAACTTCTAGTATCAATTTATGAAGGTTATGGAAACGCGCTTAAAATTAACAGCCGAGAATTGTCAAACGGACGTTTCTTAAACTTTATTTCTAATGTCATAGCTGATTTGAGCCACATTGATTTATGCCCAGTAAGTATAATGTTACAGATATAATTTTGTTTCAAGTCAGATTTGATTTTGACCGGTTAAAATCGTAGGTGTAAATGGCAATAATATGTTGAAGCCACCATGAAGAACGCACACTTTTTGAACTTCACAATCTAGTAGAAACTTAGGAAACTGAAAAATACAAAGTAGTTAAATCTTCTTTCATTGCACTTTTGATATTTACCAATTCAATATCCATTTCTTCTGCTCCTACAACCACAACAATCTTTTTTATATTCTCTTTTAGCAGAACACTGTATTGACCAACACTTTCTATATTAGTATCACCAAACGTTACGCTTGAAAATGGAATGTTGATGCTCCCAGTAACACTGCATCTACTGCATCTGCAATTTATTTTCATTTGTGCAAAGATGAATTTTTAAGATCATGACTTACTGCATAGGATTTCTGATATCAATTATGATTAATTCGTTTGGGGAATTTCTAACCAATTTCACAAAATCATTAGCACTGATTCTGGGACACCTTTCACGTTTAAGATCTTCTAAAGTCACTCTAATGACATCCTAAAAGCGCCATTTTAAGCAAACAATTTCTAATTAAATAAAATACAAACCAAATCAGTTTTTGTCACAAATTCAGGATTTTCATATTCTCTAGCGGTCAGGCTTTTTGGAGTTATGTTATAAGTTGTTAATGATGAGATGACACACTGCTCTATATCCACCTCAGGCAAATCAGAAAATAATAAAATGCATTCATTAAATCCTGACTCTAACAGAGTTTCTCTCAAATGCCTCAATACCGACAAACCAATGTGTAATGGAAATGACGAATCACCCAACAACAATTTATCCCATAAATGTAGAATTTTATGCAAAGGAAATACATCTGCAAAATTGGTTTTTACAGATGAACTGAATTGTTTTTATGCTTACGTGAAAACATGGTCAAAAACCAAGGAATTGCAAATAACTCAGGTTTAAAATTGATGTTGTAAAGATGGTTGGCTAGTACAGGATCGTGAAATGCTATCAATTGGGAAAACTTGGCTAAATATTCTTGTATAATCAGAAAATTGTCTCTCAAGAAAAAATTGTGTAAATACTTCGGGACAAACGCTGACAGACAAGAAAAAGCTTTAGCTGGAAAAGAAACAATTACTAATTATAAAATCACAAATGTACTGCACAAATTTGTAAGGCGACACAATTTAATCTCTGAAAGGTTTGTGTTTTTCATCTATACACCCTGTATAGACTCCCTATAAATGTCTGTGATCTAGTGGCCAAGGAAATGACTTCAGATTCGCACCAACATACGTCAATTTTAGAATCTGGGCAATCGTAAGAAATAGAGCAAATAGTAATTATTCTTAATTTTACATATTAGTTCAAACCCTGATCTCTAACTAGTCAATTCCATGGTTCATTAGGATTGTAGACATTTACAGACATAATTTTTCTGGTAAATAAATTCTACAATAAATATTAATAAGAAAACAATTACAACTTCATTTTTTTAACAGAACTTCTATTTACAAACCTTCATCATTGAAATTTAAACAGAGAAACGGTGCTGTTAGGGAATCTAGACCTTGCCAGTAAACATATTGAGGATTTTTAAAAACCCAAGCTTTAAGAATTCGTTTTAATTTTTTGTGGCCTTCTCCCGAAGACAATAATTCATTGTACTGATGACATCTCGGAATGTCGACTTCAATCTGTTAAAATTTAAAAATAAAACTTTAACAAGTTTTAAGTTAAAAATAAAAACCTGTCGATCAGTAGCTGTTGGCGTGTCTTTGTCAATTTTGATGTATTCCCTCTCCAAATCCATTTTGGCATTTAACAAAGCTCCCCAAATTTCTCCCCTTAATAAAGGTGGAATATCAATTTGGGCTTCGTTTATGATCAAATCCCTCGTAAATGGATATCCCTGTAATGATTATGAGTTCACCAATTTAGAGCAATTTGTATTAATTACATGTAATAATCTCCTCAAAAGAACAACTCGATGGAATTGATATTCAGGGTCCTTTTCTCTTATGACCAATGGTAGACCGGAAGCATCATACGGTGCAGGCTCGGCTTTTAAAATGATCTCAGACTTGGAGTGTATCAGAGGATAATAACTGTGCAATGGGATGTGTTCGAATCTTAAATACAAACTATCTAAGGGCATTTCGACTATCCTGGGGTCATAAAGGGTAGCCGGATTACGTTCTTGTCCTAATATCGTGCCTTCAATCAGCACTAAACTGAAAATTTCAAGTAAACAGGAAGTTATTATAGTGCCAACGTTTGAGCTAACGAAAACTTTTTTTGGTCGACGCGCATGCGCAGATATGTTCTCCGCATGTGCGTTTGCCATAATTTCTTATTAAATAAATTAATTTTGATCTTGATGTTTACTTGGGTAATGATAAAATCGGTGGACTGGAACGAATGAGTCCTTGCTTCTTCAACTCCAAGTACACATCCCCTCCAGCCAATTGCCACCAGTAATACAACTCTTTTATTGTGAATATCTCGAAGGGCTTGCATATTTTACTTCTTGTGTCGAGTTCAGCAGGTATGAAGGGATTGAAAATAGTTCTTTGCAGAAGTTCCTCGGTTGATGGTCGATCTTTCGGAAAAATATTCAAACAATTTTCGATGATTTCTTTTAGGTCACCTGGAATATTCTGAACAACAACAAATTATTAAATAAAAAATAGTGATCACTCACAAGATATTCCTCATAGCAATTGTGCTCTCTCGCAATTCTTTCAAAAACGCCAGAGTTGCTTTGTGTTAAACTTAGAACTTTTCTTATGCGTTGCCCCAGTTTTAAAGAGGACCAAAGAGATTTGTTCAAAATTAATTCGGCTAAAATTATTCCCAACGACCAAATGTCAACTTTTGGATTGGATAATTTGCCGCTAGGACCATCTAAATACACCTCAGGCGCAGTGTATGAAAGTTGGCTAAAAATCGCATTTTTATGATTTTATTAATAAAAATTATAGAAAATAAAAGTTTTCATTGTTTTAACAAAAAAAAATGGTTTTTGAACGAAAAAAATTGATTGACCCCGACGTGATTTGAACACGCAACCTTCTGATCTGGAGTCAGACGCGCTACCGTTGCGCCACGGAGTCGGTTGGTAAAGCTTGGTTACAACTTTCCTTATTAGGTACAATTTAGACTATATTTATATTTAAAATTTCACGTTAAAATTCGATAATTTAAAATAATAAAATAAGATTCATACAATTAACTAAAATACTCACAAAATAGGAAAAGAGACTAAACGTCCATGGTCTGTAAGATGGTATAAACCATAATTGAACAATTTTACATCCTTATTTGCCTGAATTAATATATTTTCTGGACTTAAATTTCGATGAGTGATGTTTTTATTGTGCAACTCGCTTAAACTGACTAAGATTTGATAGGCTAGTTTTGTTATTTCATCCACTTTTAATATATCTTTGCCGATGAAATTGGTCAGTGGATCCCCGCAGTATTGTGAAACGATAATTGTCCTTTCTGATAATAAGGTAAATTAATAATAAGAATTTTTGCTTTCATATCGTACCATGTTTCCCTCTGATAATGTCCAAGTACTGGCACAAATATTGATGCTTTATGGTTTTTAAAATTTGTGCTCGCCCATAAATTATGATCGAGTTGGGAGTTAATGGTAACCCGTTACTGCCACAGGTATCACCTTTATGTTGCTTGGCAAAAAAAGTCATAGCTCCAAATTTCAAATCAGGTTTTTGCAATAATTTGGAAGACATTTTATTAATTTATTTATTGTTAATAACAAACAATTTCAACAAATAGTACCAACAATTTTCGATGATAAACTTTATACTTTATTAACTTTTATTCTTATTCAAATTAAATCAAGTTCAAAAGGCCGCAACTCCCCTTTGTTTATTTACTTCTGCTCTTATAGGTTAACTGTGCAACCAACGAAAAGGCGGCAACTTTTGAATCCACATGACACGAAACTGCATTCACAATTTATCGATTTGAGAAGATTTAAAACAAGTTTCTTGATTTCTTTGGCAATAAAATTTATTATGAAGATTTATACGAATCAGTTTAATCATTTCCACTTATTCTAATCGATTCTTACTTTATTCGTATCAAGAATGGCGGGTAATTCAAACTGTTTGGGTCCATTAATTATTTTTTTTGGCCTCCGTCCTAAATGGTTTTGAAGTCCTCTAAATAGGCCCGAAAATCCGATTTTCAGGACTAGGCCTGAAAATGTAAACTAGTGTAATTTTAATTTTGTAGGTTGGTAGCACCGAATCTGCTAACCAAATCGAAAATTAAATGTCAATTACACAGTTTGTTAACATCGATAAGAACTTTATTAATATTAGTTATAAAAATAAAGGATGTTTTTAATTTAACAATATTGCAAGAATCTCAATCCATGTCATAATTGCAGGTTGTTTTGCCATAAACGTCAAAAGGCATTACATACTGGGTACTTGATTCTTTCCGGGTAAATATTGCCAACAGAAGAAAAAATAAATTCTCTAGCCGAGATATTTGAACTACAAATTTATATTTATTTATTTAAATATTTTTGTCGACCTAAAAAATATTGTGTATCATACGTCCAGAAACTGTTTTGCGAGTACTCGCAGTTGAGGGCTTCGGCCTTCGGCCTCACCCCTCAAACCTTACTCGCACTCGCAAAAAATCAGTTTCTGGCCTAGTGATACAAATAACTATTTTCATTGGGTGGTTCAAATTGATTCCCTTATTTAAAAATATGCGATTGTTTATTGTTATTTGCAGATATACATTTTGGACTGGAAAGGAAATTCATCAAGTATTATTGTAACTTTATAAATGAAAGGGTTGAATTCAAGAAAGAAGACCATAAAAGGGTTAATGTTTAAACGGAATTTATGAAACCGTAGTAAAACACCCAAGAATGGTCGCAGATAGACACATTGATGGACATTGGTCGACTTGATGGCGTATTATTGGCATTTACTGAAAAATTATGCTTGTGTCGCGTCGAATAGGCCGCATATACTGATGATGTATGCATCTATCTAGGACCATTTGGTGTTTACCTAGGAACTTGCTTCTAAACTACTTTTTTTTCAATTTTCTTTCAAAATATGTACACAGTGTCGAATAAATGTGGTCTTTATTTAGCATTTTATTAATAAAGTTTTATTTATGATTAAAACAAAAACACATTTTACATCATGGGGTTATTAATTGTATGTGATGATATACCAATATTTTTAGTTGACTGCTTATTTCTTTAAGGGTGCATAACGCGACCAGCGTACAAGACGGTATCAGTCCTGTGCGAGAGAATGTAGTACATAAATGGATGGTCCACTACGAAAGGAATCAAACTGAAATCCTCCATCGTATCCATACTTCTTGATATGAAAGTCAAACCATTTGCTACAGCTACAAATCAATATTAATTAAATTCAATCCTACCAACAGTAGTGACAATACCTATGGAGTAATTTACTCCAAAAATATAGAATAGTTTAAAAATTTTAGGAACGAAATTTAATTTTTAAATTTAGGTAATGATTTCAGGAATTGCTTGAAAATGTTCCTGTTAAATCATATTTTAAACTTACCTCCAGTTGTTGCATTTGCATAGGTTCCAAACTCATCTATGTTGATATGGGCTTGTTGAGTCAATTTGTTTATATAAATATTCTGATCGCCACTACAAATTCCAGAGAAATTTGCGTTGGGCGAAAAAGCATCGACTATTCCAAACTAATACAAAAATACTTTTAATCTACATCCAGTTCATCAATTAAAAAAATATTACCTTTTTCAAAAGAATATGGAATTCGACACGAAATTCAGTGCTAAACTTAGGCATCACCAGATCGACTTGCCTGTAACTGAAATCATGATCGCCGAAGACCAGTTCAGCTTGCTCTTCTAAAGTCTTGATACCACATATTTTATTTGGCAACACAATAACCATTGAATAGCCTTGATGCACGTAGTCTATTTGCAAAAATTTGGCGTCAAGTGCATCACTGACGAAAAATTTAAACGTGTCGCGAATGTACATCATGTTGCATTGCATAGAATCGCGCTCACTGCAATGGAACACTCGGTTGCAGGTTCCGTAAGTAGAAAATTGATTTTGCCATTTCGAAGAGAAAAAGAAGGTATGGGTCCACACCGATCCGATTGGATCTACGAAATAATCAGGCGTTACAACATCTTGAACTGTTTGGTGTGTCTGGTCGCTGTAGTAGTCGTTAACTTTAGCTACGGTTTCGGCTTTTTGGTCGAAATCTACATTTTCAATGTCACCGTGATAAGCGCTGTTCAAGATTGCTTTATAATCCTGGTTAATGTTAATGTTCTTATTGACGTAGATTTTATTTAGGTAGAGCAATTCTTGATCTTCAGTGCCTTTTAACGACTTGAATTGCTTCGTAACTGCCTGCTGAAGGGTGTCGTGATTAGTTGAAAGATTGAAACAATCTGCAATTTGAGAAGCTGTTGCCCCGAAAGATCCTTGCAGCGCAGATGTCAGCACACTCAAGATGGAGAATGGTGAAAAGACAAAATTTCCAGTTGTTTCAATAGCTAACCCCTAAAATTCATAAATTATACAAAAGTCAAAAGTTATCTGCGATATTTTATATTTAGCTTTGGGAAAAGTTTTGATTAGTTGGCAAGTCAAGCAAAAATTAATGCTTAATTGAATTTAAGATTTTTGTTGAAAGTAATAAATCTCTTTACCTTGTAGATTTTGCCTGTGGCAATTTGTGTGCTTGTTACTAAAGGTTGCAGTACTTGATCGGTGGGAACCGAATTTGTGACTCCCAAGAAGAGCAGTGCTATGAGAATCTTCATGGTCTGAAATTAAAATCGATTTTAACGCAGTAAAATTAAATACTAAATTCAAAATGTGTATTACCAATAGTTACCTTTAAAAGAATTGTTTACAATTCGCCACAAAATATGAATAATGAGCACGAACTAAATAAATTAGAAAAATATAATATGGAAACGGAGCTCTTCGAAAAAAACGAATTCACTGCCTATGAGGCGATCATATCTATGATGAGCTCTAAGGGTGTGTGTATGATTATGGTCTTCTGTCGCTTTTAAGGACTGGCAGTTATAATATTTCCCAGCGTCATACATGCATAATTACTGAACATTGAACTTTTGTACATGTATCCAAATTCGCTTATGCATTTTGCCAAAATGACATTAAGGTAGTGGAATGCTCCTCATTTTATACTAAATAGGTACGTTTACGTTTTTGATAAACTGTATTATTAAGCGTAATGTAAGTTTTACTTGCATTGAACTTAATTGAATCGTGTATCGGAATATGGCTCAACGATTTGCCATATGTTGTAATTCGGCTATGGATTGCACAGTTGTTATAGCTGTGTCTTTTCATAGTTATAGAATTAGAAAAACAGGCACCAATTAAGATATAAATACCAGAAGTACAAAATGCAATGAAAACACTGGAAAATGGGAAATCTCCAGTGATAGACAACATCAAGGCTGAAACACGACACAACATATGGACAGCGTTAGGAAAAATAATATGAACTGTAAGGAGATGTAAGGAGGATTGATAACATGAAATATCTAGAAACTTCAACATGCGGAAAAAATTCAGGGAGTTATTTCTTGGGTTATTTCTTGGGTTATTTCTTGGATTACTTTAAGATTTTTTTCTTCGTTGATAATTTTGGGAAGCTGCTTTATTTCAAAGATACAGGGCGATAAAAGTTTGGATTATTTTAAAATTATTTTTTCCTATATGGGACCATGTGAAGACATTAGTGTACACTACTCCAGTGGAAAATGGAGTTTTTGAAAGAGTTTGGTAGTCAATGAGGAAAAGATTGGATGCTTGCAGCCTAGCTGGTGGTAGTTATTTTCAGTAGTTCTTGTAGATTAAGAATTTTTATATCTAATATGAAGTCATAAATGTTTTTTTCCGGAAAGCGTTTATCGCCCTGTTTCTTCGAGATGGATGGGCCGGGCCGTCTAGGTTCCATTTTGTGGCTTCCCCGATCTCCGGATTTAAATCCTCTAGATTTTTTTCTACTGTGGTTGCATAAAGAAGAAGGTCCGCGCAAAACAGATAAATAGCGTAAGTGAATTGAGACAGTATTACTGAAGCCGCACAACAAATAAATATCGTAGGAAGCGCAAGATTGATAAAAAAGTCTTTTCTGAACACATTGAACACATTCTTTAATTATTCAATTAATTCCACAATAAGTTTCTTTTGCCATGAAAAAGTAATATCTTTTTTTCTGAAGTAAAACTAAAAACTAAAATACTAAACTAAAAAGTAAAATTAACTTGCCAGTTTAGCTTGGTATATTTTTTTTACAATATGAGGCGTCCAAGTTAGCTAACAAAAAATATTAACTCACGAATCGGGCTAAAATGTTTTTTTTTCTTCTTCTTGATTTTATTTTTGAACTGTAATCAGGGTTATGTATCAAAAATTAAAATTTTCGAATATGGAATTTCGTAGCTGTGTCACATGAAAAACTGATCTGAGGTATCGATTTTCACAAAATTCGTAAAAGTACCAATTTCTTGAAAACTAACAATTTTTTACTAAAATCAGATTTTGATATTGTGGTCAGTCATGAGCTGGTCTATCATCCCTCCAAGGGACGACGTTGACTAATGGGACACCTGTATATGCAGAGATCTCAATTGACTTCGTAGAGACATTTGAACAGACTAGGAATGATCAAGCAAATGAGGGAAGTGTGGTGGCAAATGAAATAAGTAAAGAAAGAAATGGATGTTAAACTAATTTGTATAAAATTTTATAGAAATTTGACTTTGTATGATAAAAATTATAAAAAAAAAAAAAATTATTATTACCTTGTTATGTTCCGTTTCACCAAGCCTGTCGTACAACGAAATAAAATTAGTATGCTATCTTAAACGTTTATATATATGCACAAAATTCTGTACATATCACATTACTTTGCGATAATATTAATTATATTTATTAGATACAGTGAAACCTATTTAAAATTAACTTTTGTGCCTCATTTATATAATACGGAATTTAATTATGCAAATAATCTAATATTATTTAACAGTAAGTCAATTTGAGGAGCAAGCAAACAAAACACGTTAAATCCATTTTTACCAAGTAGAAGAAAATCGATAAAATAAATTCACGGGAAGCCAATGTGAAATTTCAAAGAACTGATTGCATTGTACGGATGACATTATCAACCAGTTTAAGTAATCATATTCTAGTAAATTTAAATAAAGCTACTTATTTGTTATCAAATAAACCATTTTGGATTTATCGCGTTTTGCATGATCAATCTGGATTTATTACGGTTTGCTTGCTACATATTATTACATATTATCTGATTCGTCAGTTTCATCAAAAATAATATCGTCATATTTTTTACTTTGATATTATTTATTTAATTGTAATTTAAAAAAACAACAAAATTATAGAACTCCAACATCTTCCTCCAAGCAGTCACATTTCTGTTCCAGTTTATGTTCAGAATCATTATTCTGATGTTCATCTTCTGGATCTTGTTCACACAAAATGTCTTTGTACAATTGTAAGGTTGCATCAGTTATTTTTTATTATCTTTTAAAATATTGCTCTACGTTGTAAGGAAATAGACTATAGTCAAGTAACAAGAATCGGTTTGGCCGACTCGAAACTTCAGGTTTGGATTTAACCCGCTTTGCTTGAATGTAGACTTTTTTTATATAAAAGATAACTTGATTCTGAGTTCACCAATGAATTTAATAAATAAAATAAAATATAAAAATCACCATAACGTCAAATCTGCCAAAATATGGATTTAACGCGTTTTGCATGCTTGCTCGTCATAACGTAATCATAACTGCGAATGCAAAATAAAATTTTAATTGTTTGTCTCAGTAATTGCAATTTGACTGTATAATCTTGCGAATTTTTATTTTTTTGAACTTTCGGAGGGTGACTGTAACAAACTTGTTTTTAAGGCTCTCATTAGTGCATATTCCGCACCGTTAAGATACACTTGGGGTCAACTGCGTAAACATCTCTCGATTTTAATTATTTCAAAATTAAAAATATCAAATCGCACTGGAAATAACGCCAACAGATAAAATAACAAAAAGAAATTTTATTTTGCCATCAAAATTAAAACAGAAAATTATCGAATGTTTAAGGAAGTTGGTTCAGCAAACTTTTTGAAAAAATCCAAAAAATACATAATAAAATCATTATCAGACACAATCTTCTTGTTTTCTATGCCGAGACATAACGTCCAGAAAAAAGAATTATTCCATCCACTTGTATGTAATATAAAAACGGATGGTCGGCCTTAAATTCCTTTGGTTTGTCGAAATATATTAAAGATGACAGAGGAACAATTTTCACTGTTAAAAGAAAAATTCAATTAATGTCTGAATTAATGTCGGACGAAACGTTAATCGTACAAAAAGCTTGTTGTAATGCATTCTACTTCTACTGTGTTGTTGTTATTCGGTAACAAAAAAGCATTGCACATAATATATTTTATTTCTGAATAACAATTCCCATTTACAAATTAATTTTAATTCTATTATTAACAATGTACAACTCGACCTACGAAAAGAGATACATTATGTTTGTTATAATTTATTGAGAATAGAAAAGGATGATCAACAATGAACCTGAAATGGACATAGCCTGCTCCAATTCGATCCATTTCCACTGTAATCATTATTATTCATAATTAATTACTATTTTTATAGATCATAGAAAATTATATCCGCTACATTAATTTATGTAAAACGTTAATTAATTTACGGTAAAAAAGTTTTTCTTGATTTGTTAATATAAAAATGTTGATTGCTATTTAAAAAAGAAACGATGGCGTCATTACTTTGACAAGAAACACCCTGTACCTATATAAAAATGTTATGTCAAAAAAGTTTAACTTGAATTTAAAAATTGACCTGTGTTTTGATTTTCTCCAAACTCATTGATTTAAATTTAGCTAGTTGTTGCGTTACTTTTGCCACTCATTGTGTACAAAAAACTGACTACTATTGAATACTAACTTTGTTTGTTGTTTTGACATTTTCAAATATAATTTTTAAAAGCATATATATTGAGGCGTTTATTTTGTTATGCCAATTAGTGCAATGAATATAAATTGATAAAATCAGGAAAAAATTGCTGTTCATTGAAATAAATTGTATTATAAAAGCACTTTATTTTGTTATTATGGTTATAAACCGTTAAAACGACCAATGAATAACAATGCACCAGTCTGGTCGTCATGAATGGTGAAGATGAATGGGTGATCAGCAAGGAATATTAATGGAGACCATATTTCGCCACTTCTAACAGGTACAATTTCTGTAAGGACAAAGCCTAAGTCAGTACATATCAATTGATAAAGCTTTGTGTCAGAATAAAAGATAACATCTACTTTCCCCGCACCAGTTTGGTGATTACCTCTCATAAAATTCGGTTTAATCTAAAGCGTTCTTTGGACCCCCCCCCCCCGTAATTTCATCAAATTTAACAATAGCAGTGAAGCAAATAATAATTAAATTGTAACAATTTCAACGGTTTCCACGATTTTTAAAAACTAAACTGAACTTCCATTAACTTAAAATGTTACATTTCTTGTTTGAAACTTGCAAAACTCTCGGAATGTTCCTGGGGAAAGAAACTTTTACCCAAATAATATTCAATATTAATAAAAAAACAAGACGAGTCCATAGCTCCTTTATTTATCGGAAGATTTTAGTTATCTATAGGTATACAAAGTTAAATGGTTGCGAATAGGCTACAAAATGACCTAACAAAATCACGTATAACCCTAAAGGATTAAGGCTATACTGTCAAAATATGTTTATTCAAATTCGAACATACCTTTTTTTAGTAATTCTGATAGAGACTTTTATTCTGAATACAAAAATATATCACAAGTATATGCTTACATAAGAAAACTTAAACAAAAAAAAAAAACACCTTTTAGTCTTGTGTAAAAAATAACACTAGCTTTGGAAACGAATGATGAGCACTAACAATAAGTGAGAAGCTATTAAAATGCATTAATTTGGCTGAGAAAACAAATGACAACTGTCAAGTCGAACTTAAAAAATTTCTAAAATGAATGAACAATATTTAGACATGCTGCGAGTATATTTTGAGTTGCGGTGATAATGCTTACCAAGCGTCACAAGTTTATCGGCAGCGCTATCCGAACATAGATAGTCTAAGTTGATGCAAATTTCAGCGGTTAATCAACAATTTACGGAGGTATGGGGCTGTTAAGAAACCGAAACAAACTCAGCGTCAACTTCGGGATGAAAACCTAGAACTTGACGTACTTCTCAGTGTTGGGGAGAAACAGTGGACTTCCACCAGAGAGATATCTAATAATTTAGAAACTTCAACGGATACTGCGCATCGAATTTTGAAAAAACAAGGTAAAACCGTATATCCACGCAAAATGCCTGCAATAGAGGCTGGTGATCCTAAGCGCCGTTCAACATTTTGTGGTTTCTATTTACGCAAAATTCAAGAAAATCGTTATTTTATCACAGAATGTGGTCGGATGAGTGCGGTTGATATATTCAATCGATACATCCATCGGTGTTGGGCTCAGGAAAATCCGCGTGTGACGACAGTAAGCAATTTTCAACGTAGATTTTCAGTTAATGTGTGGTGCGGTAGTTTACATAATAAACTCATTGGGGCAATTTTTATTGATGGTAAACTAGACCAATATAAATATCCCACCATTCTTCGTGAAGGCGTGGACAATTTTCTTGACGAGCTACCGCTCGATGAGTACCGAAGAGTAATATTTCAACAGGATGGCGCTACCCCTTATAACGCCATTCCGAATAGGGAGTTTTTAACAATGCAGCTTGTCATTTATTACTGAACTAGAATATGTGAAGGTGCAAAACCAGCTAATTAGACGATTCTTTGCAATTTTATACCATGTTCCAGAAATTGATTTAAAATCAAAATGCCGAGTTTTGCAACTGGACTACTCACTTGTGGTACATTCCTGTTTTCAGAATAGCAATCTCTATCAGAATTACTAAAAAAAGTATATGTTCGAATTTGAAAAAAAAGTTTGGCAGTTTTTTGAAGTTCGACTTGATAGTTGTCAGTTGTTTTCTCAGCCAAATTAATGCATTTTGATAGCTTCTCACTTACAATTAGTGCTCATCATTAGTTTCCAAAGCTAGTGTTATTTTTTTTCACAAGGCTAAATGTTATTCTATTTTTCTTTTGTTTGATTTTTCTTATGTAAGCGTATACTTGTGATATATTGTTGTAGTCGGAATAAAACTCTCTATTAGAATTACTAAAAAAAGTATACACCCTAATTCACGTAACTTTCCGCAATGCAAGCAACCCAATATTCAAAAATCACAACATGCTATAGTTCATTTTTTAATTCGAAATAAAAAATGAAAAGAACAAATTACATTAGAACATTCTTTATAACATGCTGGATGTTGTTCTTCCAATGATCATACGTAACGTTATTTATAGCTTGCAAGAGGAGTGGTTTAACTTGAGCTAACTTAAAAGTTTTGTTTTTCAAAGCTACCCCATTTTTTTATTTTTTTATCTCGAATTAAAAAATAAACTGTAGGTACAAAAAACATATATTTAAATTTCATATTTTTTAAAACTCCTGGCAGAAATAACTGTCAAACTGACAATTTAAATTTTCAAAATGTATTCAAACGATGAACGAGTGGATATGATCATAATCTTTTAAAGCAGTGGAGTGGAGTGGCATTGGGTGGTGTTCAGTAATGTTTGAAGATTATACGAAGACGTGGGGGAACGTCGCGGCATTCAATTTCTGTTGATGAGAATGTGCACCGAGCCACAGGAGTTACGATGTAGGGTGATACCGTATCTTATAATTGCAATTGTAACGTTGTTCATAATCAGTTTACTTTACTTCTTGCATTAAGTGTCAAATGGTAGGGATGAAATTTATTTCCTTTTATAATTCTACATACTGACAACTGACTGATTCCAGTTTGCCGAGATATCTGGCACTGGCTTAAGTGGGGGTTATCAACTATTAGTTCGATTACACAAACTTCGTTGTCCATGTTTGTAGCTGTTCAACGCCTATGTCTTTTTAGTTTTGGCCAATTCTTCCTTAATTTATTTTCAAGCCATTTAAATGTTTTGTCGGTTGGGAGTTTACGCTCAGGGTAACGATACCTGTACAGGGTGTCCCATCACTTGTGGCCACCCCCAAAATTGAACTTTAATTGAAAGCTATGAATTTGAAATTTGGTGCACGTATGACTCTGATATAAGGCTAGAAATTTCCGGTTTTAAATGTTAATTGTCGGCGTTAGTTTTCGAGAAAAAAATAAAAACTGATTTTTTATAAAAATACTATCTCCCAATTTCGTCAAATTTCACTTTTCAGGATCAGTATTATTGAGACAAAGATGTCCAAAGTAAAAAAAAAAATCCAAAAGCTGTAATTAGCCTAAAATTCCCTTATATTCGAATCTTAACAGTAAATGTAATGATTTATGGCCCTAATAATCCTCAAGAGGCTGTCCGCAAAGTCGAGTACAATTTAAATTTATGGCATTGTAAAAATTTGTCTGTGTCTAGTGGAAACCAGGGCAAGAGAACGTCAGTAGCGTACCTAAATCGAACCTTTTTACATTCTTGTAAATTTCTAAAATTTTTGTAAGTCCTCTAATAAATTATGATTATGAGAACGAACATGATTTAAAGTATGGATGTTGAATTATATTTTTTAAGTCGAAGAGGACTTATTACATTTTGAATTAATCTTTCGTTAGAACCTGTTCAAAAGCATGTTTTATCCATAAATATTTAATGACTTTATTGCTAAAGCAACTGGTATCTCAAATGATCTATCCTTTTTCAGAACCGCACTGAAAATATTGTAAACGAAAAATATTAATAAAAGTAACGCTTACCGCATGCAGTTTATTATAAGTGATGTTCAAAGTGGTGTCCATCCCGTTCTATGCACATTTGAAGTCTTCGCTCAAATGACGCTTAAACAGTGGCCGCTTTATTTAAATTATTTAACGTTTGAAAAGCATTAACTATGCGTGCTTGCATATCGTCTCTAGTGGTGGGTGCAGTTCGATAAACTATTTCTTTGACGGCGCCCCATAAAAAGAAATCCATTGGCGTCAAATCAGGAGAGCGCGCCGGCCAAGGAATTGGACCTCCACGTCCAATCCATCGAAAAGGGTAGTGTGTATCCACCGCGTTTCTTGCAACTTGGGCAAAATGAGGTGGAGCCCCATCTTGCTGCAACCACATATTTGGAATAACCTTTAGAGGGATATCTTCTAATAGATTGTCAAGGTGGTTTTCTATAAATTCTGCGTAAATTTGTCCATTCAAGTGACGGTCAAAAAAGAAGGGACCTACTAATCGATTATTGATTATTCCCCCCCAAACATTAATGGACCAGTAGTTTTGAATTCGCTGCTCTCGCATCCAGCGGGGATTAACTGGTGACCAGTAGTGAAGATTGTGTTTATTAACTTGCCCACTACTCTTAAATGAGCATTCATCTGTATATAACACATTTTTAAAAAAGTGTAGATCCTCACGGAGCTTTCCATTAGACCATTGGCAAAAATTTACGCGGCTTTCGAAATCTCGATCATGCAGTTGCTGATGTAACTCTATGTGGTAAGGATGATATTTGTGCTTTTTTAATATCCTCCCTACTGAAGATCGACTAATTCCCGTGTCTTCACTGATTTCCCTAATGCTCAATTGGGGATTATTATCGGCGAGATTTAAAACTGCAGCTTGATTGACTTCATGCGTGACCGTGGGATTCACTGTCGTTTTTTCTTTGCCCTTTAAATTTCCGTTTTGTTTCAAGGAATCAACAAGTCTTTGAAATATTTTTCTTTCTGGCGCAACTCTTTGAGGAAAACGCTCGGCGTAAATTTGAGCAGCTTGAACAGAATTTTGCCGTGCTTCTCCGTAAATTAATATCATATCAGTCTTTTCTTCGAAGGTAAAGGTAACCGGCATTATAAACGAAAACTAATTAAAACACACGGAAATAAAACACAGATAAACACTTTTTGGACAAAGTTACTCTTCAAAAGCTGAAGTTGAACTGATAGCAAAAGTAATACACCCACCCTACGTTTATAACTGACAGTCGATTTTTACGACTACCTACGTTTACTATTGAAAAATGCAATTCCGAAGCAACTTTAGCAATAAAGTCATTAAATATTTATGAATGAAACGTGCTTTCGAACAGGTTCTCACGAAAAATTCAACCAGTACGACAACAATAATCCGTGAAACTAATTTCCAAATTTACGGGGATGACAAAGTGAGTCTCGAACGAGTTCCGAAATCATTCAGTGCGATATTCATCAGCCCGTTATTCAAAATCTTTCGCATTCAATTTTGAACTCAAACATTAATTCAAAATGTAATAAGTCCTCTTCGACTTAAAAAAAAATAATTCAACATCCAGACTTTAAATCATGTTCGTTCTCATAATCGTAATTTATTAGAAGACTTACAAAAATTTTAGAAATCTACAAGAATGTAAAATGGTTCGATTTAGGTACGCTACTGACGTTCACTTCGCCTGGTTTCCACTCGACACTGACAAATTTTTACAATGCCATAAATTTAAATTGTACTTGACTTGCGGACAGCCTCTTGAGGATCGTTAGGCCCATAAATCATTATATTTACGGTTAAGATTCGAATATAAGGGAATTTTAGGCTAATTACAGCTTTTGGATTTTTTTTTTTACTTTGAACATCTTTGTCTCAATAATACTGATCCTAAAAAGTGAAATTTGACAAAATTGGGAGATAGTATTTTTATAAAAAATCAGTTTTTATTTTTTTTCTCGAAAACTAACGCCGACAATTAACATTTAAAACCGGAAATTTCTAGCCTTATACCAGAGTCATACGTGCACCAAATTTCAAATTCATAGCTTTCAATTAAAGCTCAATTTTGGGGGTGGCCACAAGTGATGGGACACCCTGTATAATCTGGCTGCAACAACTGCATTTTTGTGACACCCGCCGTAGATTATTATTATTATATCCACTCGTTCCTCGTTTGAATGCATTTTGAAATTTAACTTCTCAGTTTGACAGTTATTTCTGTCGGGGGTTTCCAAACATACGAAACGTAAGTATAGGTTTTTTGTTGTCATTTTTGAATATTGGGTTGCGTGCATTAGGCGTATGCCTCGGAAAGTTACGTGAATCACGGTGTGTGTTAGAATATGAAAAAAAATATTTTGACAGTATAGCCTTAGTGCCCTTTCGGTTATAAGTGATTTTGTTAGGTAATTTTGTACCCTATTCGCAACCATTTAACTTGGTATATGGACAACTAAAATCTTCCGTTAAATAAGGGACCTATGAACTCATTTTGTTTTTGGAGACAGTCTGTATGTGAGTCTGTTTTTTAAAAAATAAAGCAATCCAACAAAATTATTATAGCTAAGTACATTGATTCTGTTTAGTTATTTTTTTATTAAAGTTTCAACAATTAAAATGTATAAAATTCATTACAATCGTAAAAATTAATATTGGCTGTACACAAAACAGCAATTCTTTTAATATGCATTCTCTATACCGTAATATGTATGAAAATTCACAAAAGAAGCAACAAAAACTCGATATAATCAAATTATTATGACTTATTAATTAATTATACTAAAAGTTTTTATTTGTAAACTTGCAACGACAAAAAAAAAAAATCGGTACCGTAATTTAAAGAAAAAAATACGAAAGGATTGAACACTTCAAAATTATGCAAGGGGGGGATTGGAGCCGATTTTAACGACACATTTGCAACAATAAGTAGCCATAAGATTTAAAAAAATAATAAAATGAAATAGGCCATAATGATTGCATAGCAAAAATGTTTATGACGCGGAGGTAACAAAAGTTAATCCAATTATTATCTACCTTCAATGCCCCGGAACAACAAAACGGCCCACAAAAAGTCGAATTCCGTATTTATTCTGTACGCAGAAAAGAAAAGGATGTGCGGCGATAAATGTCTGGATCGGTCCGAGGTGAATTTCTCCGTAATAATCGGTAAACATAACTGCGCAAAAAGTAAGAAAAGATGGTTAAGTGCGTGTTGGTTTTCTCGTTGAAAATTACCGCGGAAAATGAAAATCAATAAGTGGTTGTACCACTTATCGCCGATAAATAGAGTGATTGATAATTACCATGATTTAATTTAATAGCGGAAAGAAGGATTTGGCTGATTATAGCGTCCAGCAAACAAGGTAATTCCAGATTTTGTTTTCAGGTAGAATAGGAATGGGTGATCTGCCAGAAAAATTAACTGTGCCATCGGAGGTTGATACGGTATTGACAGAGTTACTGCCCCTCCTAACAAGAAAAGAAAGTTATTAATGCTTTTATGGTACTCAATCAAAATTAAATTGCTGGTAAAAGGAAGTGGTCCAATAATCAACAGTTGATTTAAATTAAATTTTCTTAGCTCAAAACATATTTCGCCTTTCATTTTATTAGTATTAGCGAGTAGTTCTAATGTCGAATTTTGTGCTAATTATTTGGTATTTATTTGAATAAAACTACTAATTCTAAAATTTCGTGGGACCACCGTGTGCTTGAAACACAGTTAGACTCTTTCTTGGCATACTTTCTATGACGGTATTCGTAAGGTTTTGAGGAATTTTCCCTCATTCTTTCTGTACCGCTTAGGAAGCTTATTAGAGGTTGCAGGAATGTGAATGTGTCACATGGTGCGATAAATAGAGAAGTTCAAATGTACATAAGAACCAACAGTGCAAGTTTTGGCCACTGTGGTGGTCGCCTAAGACGCGTATAAGAATCCAATTAAGATAAAAGGTGAACAATTGGTTTTGTACTAAGAACATTTAATTGAAATCAAATTTCTGGATCACTTCAATTGACCAGCAGTTTAATTCAAAATACAATATTAAAGAAAAGTTAAAGATGTTTTTAATTTATTTTTCATGGAATATAAAGCGATTAGAGAACTTACTAAATACTAGCTTATAAATATTTATTATCTGTACATTTATGCAAACAAAAATCAACCCAAAAATTGGTACTGTAAACCAGTCTTTAGTAAACTTTTGACTCTATTTCTTGTTGGGATTATTGCACCATATTAGATAAATTATACCAACCAATAAGCTTCTGATTGGTGCAATAATTATATTTTTTTCTGCGATAATTTGGTCCTTTTGAGTTAATAGTTTTCCTGATGTAATAATCTTCTTAAATAGTTTGTGTGTGTGTGTGTGTAATTATAATTTGCAGTTGATTTAACAAGTTGTCTAATTAGAACTTTATTGACACTAACAATTTTGAACTTATCATAGGATTTGCTATTTTTTGGTTTAATTTTTGTTGGCAGTGATGACACAATTTTTGCATAATCACTTAACTATTACATTGAACACAAAGTGTTTCTTATCGAAGTTAGTTCCGAAATGGTATAAAGTTGGAAAATGTTACTTTTATTTCCAACATAAATAGAAACCAATACAGCCGTCCAAAGGATAGAACGATAATTATTTGTTTTAAACTCCAGTGCAATTATTTATCATTGATAGGTGATAAATGATTTTAAATTTGCTTAGAGTATTTTATATATTGGGACACCTTTCATACATTAATTATAAGCATGACTGAATTTATAATATCACACTTAATTTGTTTGACATATCTACTGCCACATTCAGGGACACAAAAAATCTTGCTGGGGGTCGCCAACACACTCCTTTCGCCCAGCCCAGCTAGTTATGGTGTCAAGAAATTATGCTAACAGAACTCGGCCGACAAATATATAACAGGTGGTCCAAGAGTAATCAATAGAAAATAAGAATAGTATTTTCAATAGTGTGTGATCCATTTATTGTTAGAATAATTTCCTTGCACTTCCAAGAAATCAATTGATGTTAAAATTGTATTAATTGTTTTTAGTTTATTCGAACTCAACTATTTTAATAAACGCATTAATGTTAAAGTAACTTTAGTGAAATAAAGTACACAATAAAATAATTCCAGAACTACCATATTAAACGACTAAACCGCAGAAATCTGTCAATACGATTGTTAAGTTTTAGTTGGGAAATGCAAGAGTAGACTTTATTTTTAATCTAAGTCTTCATGCGTACAAGGATAAATTTATTCATAAATAGGTTGGGTCACATGGCCAACAAATAAAATAACTCCATTGTTACGATTCGATATAAAAACAGAAAATGGATGATTCGCAGTAAAAATCTCTGCTCTTTCGTGAATGCTTCCGAGTCCAACTGCTAAAATTTAAAATTGATTTGCAACGCAGAAAATTAAATTTTGCTAAAACGTTATTTTACAACATTTACCTATTATCATCGCAGTGAAGTAATTTTAAAGCAAAGCGGCATATTAAAGACTCAAAAAGCTGTTAAAGCTGCATTACGATTACCATAAATCAGTTAACAACATACCTGCAGTGGCTGCAGCTGCTTCCGTTCCTACTTCAGTTACGTTGATGAATGTTTTCTGAATGATTTTGCTGATGTACAAATCGTTGTCGAATCCAGTAATTCCACTGAAATCGGCTTCGCCACCGAAGGCCTTCCGTACTCCGAACTTTTTGATTTAAACAAAGACAGGATAACAATTAAAATAATAATCCATAATTAAAAAATTGCGAATAATACTTTCTCGAAATTAAATGTAGTTCACATCAAGGCTATTAGATAAACAATATCTTTGTAATTTTGCATAACGGAACGTCCAACAGTTTAATTTGTTTTGCCGGAAAATAAAATCGGAATTATATCTAATACCGTACCCCCAACCGTTACAAAAATAGTTTCAACTCGAAAAGCTTCAGTGTTTCTCGTGTCAACATCAATTTCTATATTAGAAAAATGAATTCTACAGCAGGAAATTGAGTTTGTGCAATGACCACAAACATTAGCTGCAACAGTAGTAATTAGCGATTGCAATGGTGTAATTTTAAATTAAGGACATGCAAATATTTCAATTTTTACTTGATTCGTATCATATAAGGTGTGACAGGATTGCATACTCCTTTTATACGTACATTGATGAAGAAAGCTGTTAAGTTTCCTTATCATATTACGCTGCACATTGGCAATTATTAAAAAATATTCGTTATTTTATTTTTCATCTCCTCTTCCATCTCTAAACTTCTTATGCCAATAAAAGCACTTGAATTTTTTAGTATCCGCACGATATATCATTACTAACCAATGTTTCTCAGTTTTGCGCAAAATTTTATATTAATATCTTCTTTATCTTCTTCATCTTCTTTATCTTCTTCTTCTTCTTCTTTTTCTTCTTCTTTAAGAAGGTTGGCTATCATCATGTTAATTTTTATCTATGATGTTGCAGCTATAAACAACTCAATAGAACTGTTGTTGCACCATTTCCTCAAATTACTCAAGTTGTTTAACCAGGAAATACGTTTTCTTCCTCTACTTACTATACAGGGTGTTATAAGTTTTACCGCCGGTTACAAAATTGACCTTTCAAAATAGTTTGTAAATTTTCATAAATTTTATATTACCAAGGAACATAGAAACAACAAATTTTCTTTTTTAAAAATCAGGTAAAATTTTGTCTTTCTCTCCGTTACTAATTAATCAATTTATTAGGTTTTTTTGACGTACGAACATTATGGTATTTTCACACAATGTAGTGTAATTTAATTAATTTTGTCAACTTACGTTTCGTAAATAAAGGCATTTTCATATTACAAGGTATTTTTATATGATTTTCGAGAGAGTAACCAATTTATCCAACAATGAAATCAGTTAAGGGTACTTGACAGTTTTCGTAAACTAAAGAAGTTGAAGAGCACAAGATACATTTTATAGGTACGGAGCAAGGATTTTCAATATTTCTCCACAAATTTAGCAAGTAGAACTCACCGTAGTTTTCGAAGAGGCATCCGTACCTGCATCGAACAAGAAGGACATTGAGCATTTTTCCTAAAATAATAACCTTAATATTAAAAACTTCTTTTATTTTTTCTTTGAAAGGTAATTCAAGGAGACGGTTCTGGTGAAAACCGAAATGCTGTCCCGCTCCAGCTTGATGGGTCGACCATAAACTATTGTGCTGCCGTTCTTTTAAGTTGTAAATAATAGAGCTTTTTGCATTTGCAGCTTAGAATTGATCTAACTTAAAAAACTAATAATTTTTTGCAAATCAAGTTTGCAATATTAATGCTATGGATAATTTGCCACATCTTCAAATAAAAAACTAAACAACGAAATGTTTCCCAAGACTGAGTTTGTAACTTTATTGCTTAAAATAAAAATATTTTGGAAATTTTTTTACACTCATCGAAAGCTGATGTAACATATAAATTGCATAGTTTTCCACAAATTTTCAATTGGTATTATGACCCCGACGGTAAAACTTATAGCAACCTATACAATACCTTGTAGCAACTCTTATCGATCTATTTTAGTATTGTTGCAGGCATTCATTATTGCCCATATTCCCAGGTAATTTCTTTTATCTTTATTTTTCATGTGGTCTGTTACGTACCCGTTGATCGATCTAATTAACTTTTTGTTAGAATACAACTTTTCCATTCATAATAGCAACAACAGTACTAGCATTGTATTGTTTTTATTGTTACTCTACGTATTGGGTATTTTCCTTTGAAAGCCATTTCATTAATGACTCTTTACATGATATTTCGTTTTACTTCATCTTCTGACCTGGCAATTTTGATTTGATCATCAGCAGACAGAGCTAATAAACTTGGTTGCCTGTTGACAACTGCATTTACCACTCAATAAACATTTCACTTAAGCAGATGTTAATTGAAATAAACAGGGCATTACCCTGCAAAAAGAAGATATTTCACAACTATTATGTTCTCTTTCGTTGGTTTCTAGAATCGTGTTGGCAGTTTGTAAGTTGTAATTAGAAAAAAAAATGAGATTGCTTTATGATTGAATCTAAAGCAGAAATTTAATTACACGTACTTCCATCGGGATTAAGAGTCACGCACTGGTCTACAGGAAAAATCTTCCAGCAAAATAATTACTTGGACGTTCTATCATTAAATTCTAATTTTAAAATTTGCACAAACAAATAAAAAGAATGAAAATAAAATTTTGTGCACTTACCTTCTGTAATATGGGTACAAACTGAATAGAAGATTCTATGCTAAATTTCGGTAGTGCAACCTGCACTCGTTCTTGCTTATACGGTTGTGGAGCAAAGATGTCATTAATGCGTTGTTCCAGACGGTTGAGGCCGCCCCTAGTGTTTGGTAAAACAACGGTTAAGGAAACGTCTCCACCAACGTAGGGTAATTCCAAGAATTTAGCATCAAGTTCGGCATTTTCATAATAATTAAAAGTGTCAATAGTGTGCATCATCTTCACTTCCACCGAATTTTTCTCACTTGTGTAGAAAGGCTGCTTGACCGTCGAAAAGACTTCGAATTGGTTTTGCCATTTTGCCTTGAAGTACAACGCGTTCACCAAAACCATTTTGGTTTCATCGTCGAGGTCATTCGGTGACATCAGCCCTTGAATTTTATTATTGGTTTGGCCTTCGACCCAATTATTAATTACATCGGCGGCTTCGAGCTTTTGCCTGAAGTTTATATTTTCCACACTCGCTCCAAACACCCTGTTGGCAACCGATTGATAAATCGGGTCGATTTTAAAGTCTTTCTGGACGTAAATTTTATTGGCGGAACTTAAGGTGTAGCGGTCGCTTCTTTTCAGCGATTTCACTAATTGTAGGAACGATTGTTGGAGGGTTTCGTGGTCTCTAGGAAAGTCCAAGCCGTTGATGATTTCCTCGGCTGTTTTACCACGAGCTCCTAATTCGACGAGGGCGACTACTGTTTCTACCGAAACTGGACAAACCAAGAAATTTCCCGATTCGAAAGCGGCGAGTTCCTGAAAATCCATTTGGAATTAACACAAATTAAAAACTGTAGGTTGCAAGGTGTTTTATTTCAGAGCCTTGTCCAAACCTAAGGATGTTTCAAACAAAATAAATTCATAATACTGGGTGGCCCAAATGCCTGTTATATCGTTACTTTTGGAATGATGAATTCAACTACTTAACGTAAACGCTAAATTTCATTCATCAGGTAGTTGGATTTATCATTTTGTGTTTTCCAAAGGTAACGTGATCACAGTTATTTATGAGCACTCTGTATAAGTAGAAAGATAAATGTAAATTAATGAGACCGTCACTCAATGAATAGAATAACACCAAATGTTGATCATAAGAACATTAAGTTCATGTTTAGCTGTTTTAGACGTTGTCAATTCAAACTTTATTGTTATCACACGGTAACTGCATGGCGGTAAGGCATCTTACTTTTGTAGAATTTGATTTTTCATTTGATGACTTATTTAGTTTCTCCCCAAATTTTTCAAATAGTTTTCCAAATTAGACGTACCTAGAAAACTTTGACTTATAATTAAAGTTAACAAATTAATATGTTGTCGTTGCTTAGCCATAAAAGATCAAAAATACTTATGTGCTTTTACCGTTAAGGACATTAAGTATCTTGTAGCTCTTATACATTTTCCTTGTTGGATTTTATAGTAAAAGCTATCTATCATTAAAGCTATAAATTCATTCAATAATGTCGTGTAAACTGGTTACAAACTGCATGATTGAATGAAAATTGTTTTTTTTTATTAAGAACGAATTTTTCGATTCAGATTTTAAACTATTTTCAGGGACTAGGAAGTACAGCAGAATTTTTTTGTTACAATTTTTTAAATAAAATATGTTAAATAACTCATTATTGTAAATATTTCAATTTCCGAAACATGACCAGCAGTGACCATCACGCACCGGATATTCGTAAATAAGAAACTAGAATTCGAAATCCGTGAGATATTTTTCAATTTTTTTAAACGTTTTTAAAATCTTTTCATATAAAACGCAGATTGGCATACGCATGGAATGTGGTAATAATAAACATTTAAAATATCTTTTCGCACGAATATTTTTCACATATTTATCTATATCGTCGTCACCTGTTAGCTGATATAAAATACAGCGCTTCAATTAATATGCAATATTTATAACGAAATGATACTGAAACACTTTCTAATGAGCATTGCGTGGTACTCTGAAAGCTTTTTTTGTAAATATTTTTTAAATGCCTGGTATACCGCACGATCAAAACGTTTTTAAAAAGTTTAAATTTTGACACAATAACATAACTTTTACAAAATGTTTCACACTGAACACAAAGCTTCCCTTATCGAAAGTTACTTTCACAATCCAAAATATCATTCATAGAAGAATTTTGTCAGATATAAAATTGCAAATGTCAATTGTACTGCCATTATAAGTTTAAAAAATTCTAGAATATAGAACTTGTTGATCATACGATATTAACTTCACAGTGCCAATCTATGAGTAAATTGCTTTTAATGAACTATTTTGTAGGTGCAGAACTGTTGCTTAATTGCATATTTATCCGACAAATATTTCAGCTAACCAATTTGCCTTTTAATTAATCGAGATGCATTTTCTTCGCGAATTTAAATTTTAATATTGCTCAGTCACAAGAATGTTTAGAAAACTAGTTATCCAAGGAAAATTCACTTTCTAATAATGCGTTGAGCAGCAAATCCAAATTGTGGAGGGTATAAATATATTGCAATTAACTGATATTCCGTGATCATTACTTAACAAGTGATTACTTGTTCAAGTTTATGAACATGAAGTTCCACATCTTCGCACTCATATTAACAATTCCGCAAGCTTTAGCTTTATTCAAATTTCAAGAGCAGTTTCGATGGAAAATCCTTGATTTTGATTATCCAAACGAAGAGGCTAAGTTCGACGCCCTCACCAGTGGAAGTTTCATCCCCGAAAATAATTTACCGGTCGGAATTGAAGTGTGGAAAGAGAAATTATTTATTACAGTACCACGATGGAGGGCAGGTAACAACAATAATTTATTAAAAAACATATTTCATAAGGCGTGAGTGGAAAAGTGTGAGTTTAACAACGGATGAGTGGCACAAATGTCTTAGTTGCATCTTTTATATCAGTTTATTTTTCAAATCAAAATTTCTTTTTGCATTTTCAAAAAGTATTTTCAGCACAAACCATTACAAATTTCGTTTTTTTGCAGGTATTCCTTCAACCCTGAATTACATCTCGCTCGACGATAACACTTGGGGTTCACCGAAATTAAAACCTTACCCCGACTGGGCGTCCAATGAAGCAGGAAACTGTGAAAATGGTCTAACGACAGTTTACCGAATTAAAGCAGACGAATGTGATCGCTTATGGGTTTTGGACACGGGTACTTTTGGAATTGAGAACACCACGACCAATCCGTGCCCTTATGCGCTTAATGTTTTCGATCTGAATACAAACACGCGCCTACGGCGCTACGAATTAAGAGCAGAAGACATTAACGAAAACACCTTTGTAGCCAATATAGCCGTGGACATTGGCCATTCTTGTGAGGACGCGTTCGCTTACATGAGTGACGAATTGGGGTACGGATTAATTGTGTATTCCTGGAGCCAAAATGAATCTTGGAGATTTAAGCACAGTTTCTATCTCCCTGATCCACTAGCCGGAGATTTCAACATTGGCGGACTGAATTTCCAATGGGACGAAGAGGGAATTTTCGGCTTGGCGTTGTCCCCGATTCAGAAGGATGGCTATAGGATCTTATTTTTCAGCCCTTTAGCCAGCAATCGCGAATTTGCAGTTTCGACCGAAGTTCTGCGAAACCAATCGCGAACAAACAACAGTTATCGCAGTTTCATCGCTTTGGAAGACAGAGGCCCGAATTCGCACATCACAGCGAGAGTGATCGATGAAGAAACGGGCGTTCAGTTTTTTAATTTAATAGATCGAAACGCCGTGGGCTGTTGGAATTCCCAAACGCCGTATCATCCGATTTACTTGGCCGTGGTCGACCGTGATGATGTGGCGATGGTTTTCCCATCTGACGTTAAAATAGACGCGAACAGGAATGTCTGGGTGATGTCCGATAAAATGCCCAATTTTTTGCTGTCGAATTTAAATTATTTCGAGTACAACTTCAGGATTTTTTTCGCGCCCCTCGAAACGTTGATAAAAAACACGGTGTGCGAATTTAACAAATACATTTAGTGTTGTACCTTGTAAACTGCGGCCGAAAATAGTCGATTTCCAGCTGCGAATTCTTCTAATGTTGCGTCGTTCGCCTTCGCAATTCCCAGGAACAACAACACCACAATAGACTTCATTTTCTGTACTGTAAAAATTATTTATGCATCAACTTTTTGATAAACTACACACACTAATGTTTAACCTTTAAAGAATAAATAAAGAATACACCATAACAAGTTGAAGATGTTATAAAACCTGTTTGTTAGTCCTTGAAAGACGTGATTATCTACAAATAAACGATTCGTGTCCAAATAATAGAAACTAAAAATGGCAACAAAACTTTAATTTCTAATTATTTCTAATCAGAAAAAGATTGGTTGGTTTCCAAAAATAAAATTGAGTCACATTCCGATAAGGAATTTGTTTAAAAAAATCACATATTGTGAAATTGAAATCTAAAATTTTTGGAAATTTTTAGAATCTTAAACAGCACTTACAACAATTAATTTTTTTCGAGTACAAGGTCTTGCGGAAATCGTAGACACGTGAATTAAAGTTAACAAAGAAATCGTTTCAGGCCCTGATTATTTTATAAAAATAAAGTGAAAATACAAGATTTCCCACCAGAAAAAGCAAAGCAATTGGCTAAAACTAATTTATTAATGAAGGCTTTAGCGACGAAAAAATATACATACCTTATGTGCACAACCTTCCACACACCGCCTTAAACAGCAATGCGACCAGAACCACTTTATATGCAATTTTTTTTATTGTAAAACCAACAGTTATTTTCGAAACTTGACACTCAAAATTCCCCCCTGAAATTAATTTATTAGCGATTCTGTTTACCATAATATTGCAAACGTCGGAAAAACCCACATATTAGTTGACAAACTGGCACTTGAATTAAATTTACTTCATGCATGACCTCATTGTCACAATGGGTGATTTGCGGAGTTTGTTTACAAGGAAAAAATCACTTCACACCAGCTTTGCATGTAATACAGGTAATCATATTCACCGAAACTATCCACAAGTTTGTTTCGCCATAAATCATTCAATGAACAATTATTTATATTGCAATAAAGGTAATTAAATTAAAATTATAAAAACACGTTCTTTATTATATATTTATGCTAATCTTAATTACAGTTTATGCTAGGTGAAGGTCAAGTTTAGAATTAAAACTCGTTTATTTTATCCATTTTTTGATACAACAAAATATTTCGTCCTATTCTTCCTTGCGAAATACTTGAGTGAAAAATTGTTTCTACCAATTTATACTTACTGAAAACAAAAGTAATTATATATACAAACGTCTTAGTGTTTCAGAATATACAACATATGAGGAGCTATTATACATATATTATATAATATTATCCAAAAATTTCGCTTTTGTGTTAGACAAGTCCCCGATTAGTAATTTCCAATTTCTTTTAAAAGTACAATATGTATTCTGAAACACAATGGGGTAGTTTCTTGAATGTATTTGTTGTTTATGACTTATTAGTAGTATTGTTATTATTGATAAACCTCTGGTTTTTCCAATAAATTAAGTGGATATTATTCTTTGTGAATTTATGCTCCTCATATCTTGCGTGTCAAAGTTTAATGTGATTATGAAATTGCGGGAAATGACAATAGGTACATATTATTAATACAACATACTAAGATAACTGTAATTTGATGTTAATAAAAATGAAAAGTGATCTTTGGGATGGAATATGAGTTGCTTATTTTGACTCTACCGGGCGTTCAGATTTAAATTGGCCCTGTAGGATTTAAAAACTGGAGTTATCATACCTGTTAATTTCATTTTCTATTCTCGGCAGCAATGAGTCAAAAATGATCACATGAGAAGGCCAAGTGCTATTTGGCGGATATTGCTGTTTCAGCCACAAGCTTGGATTATTATAAAATTGGTCGGCTTCATCAATGTAATCTTTGTTGTTGGCAAAATTTGGTTCACAAGTTAAGAACCTAGTTTTTATATCACAATGAAGGTGACTGAAACAATCAATTAATTTCTTGTTGATGTAATTTTAAATTGTACCTGTACAGAGGGGTGGAATGGCAGGGCATTAAAAATAGCAGACTAGTATTTTGGTCATGTTTGGCTGCTTCCCTTAAAGGATGCATAACATCGAGAGCGCCTCGTTGATGAACAAAGCCTAAGTACCACATTGGAATCACATTAGCTGTTAAAATGGTTCCAGCCACTAACCACAGTAACAGACTGCTCGCTTTTCTGCTCCATTTTGATAAATAATTGGAGGAAATGAAAATGGCAATTGGAAGTACTGGTAATATGAACCGAAATTCTTTATGTGGTAGAAAACTTAAAAAATTAAAGTTCTTATGATAATACTTATTATTATTTGAACATATATATTTTTTTATTTTAAAAGCAACTTATTAATTGTAATCACAGAATTAGTCAAAAGCAATAAAGATCATCAAGAACCAAAAGACAATTTCAGAACAGAAAGTAACAAATTCAAACTTTTGTTTAAATATAGTAAATCCTCGATAAGACGAACTCGCTTAAGACAAACACCTCGTTAACGCGAACAAATCAGTGGTGGGGAGAGACATATTTATTTTCAGTGACACTTTAACTACGCAGTGTTTGACATTTGGACCCATACATCTGGGTCAGTGGGACACTACCTGACAGTGTCTCTTTTTTCAAGAACCACACAGCTTCAATAGAAACATTATCAGTTCAGTTTTACAAGTTAAACACATAACACAAGATCATAAAATCATTATAGTATTCAGTTATACCGTATTTTTTAATTTGAGAGGAAGATTCAAACAGACGCTAAAAGGTAGATCTATAATTGGCTGCCAGGAAACTGACGTGTGCTGGCAGCCAATCATAGATCTACCTTTTGGCGCGATCTGTTTGAATATTCTTCTCAAATTAAAAAATACGGTATAATTATGTAATTGTGTAGTTATTATCAATAAATAAATCTTATTATTTATCTTAAAATGATACATTACATATGTATGTATGTATGTATGTAATCAATTGGATATGACGAATTTCGTTACTACGGACATACAATATTTTCATCCCTTTGAGTTCGTCTTATCGAGGGTTTACTGTACTATAATACAACCAAATAAGCAACTTGGAAAAAAACAATATGTTCTTTAATGAAACTTGTGAAAGGTGGTATACCTATAAACTGCTACTGTGAACGTGATGCAAGTTAGCAATGCCAGCTCATTTGGATGTGAATGTTTGTCTTTTAAAATCTTCAGAGTTGCTAACACGAATGGAATTAAGTGAATTCCTAAAATTGCAGGAAATCCACAGGATAGATACCAATGCCAAGGTTGCACTCCATACCATTCACCCACACCGCTAATTACATTGAATTTAAAAAATTCATAAGAAGTTATCACGAATCTTCCATGTGCCCATGAGTCTAACACAACTGATAATATGAATGTAGTGGCACTAAAATACAAAATTAGAGAGGTTACAAAAATATATCAAAAGTAGTACCCAATTGATAAATAGTTTTTTAATATTAAATTAAAAACTTTATCGTTTGATGTCATTAAATGGTAGAAGACTAGGGGTATCCATGGAATTGCAGCTGTTGGTCTGATGGCACAAAGAAAAGCTAAGATCCAAATAAATCTGCTGTTATTCCCTAAAGAGAAAAATGTTATAAGGTGACAACGAGGTAATTTAAATTCCATACCACTTTCTTTTCCTATCCATGGGAAATGTGATAAAGCAATAACAGTTAAGCAGCTTTCTACAGTGTTGATGATAGTTCTTGAGCTATTATAAAACCAGAACCAAGCGCATGCTATATTGAAAACTGCCCACTTTTTAGTACCAGACCATCGATAGAAGCATAAATCTGCATAGGCACTTAGAAAGGCTTGCAATATTCTCGGGACGTAAATCTAGTGCAATAGAAGTTAATGTTAGTGACTAATGTAAGAACTAAATCTAGTGTAAATTGTGCTGATTGAAACAACTTTCATTTACTTTGACACGTTACAAATTTAAATGTTATTGCTTCACATAACGATACAATTCTTGCACCGTTAGTAATTGGTTTACATAATTTAACTAAATTTGAATATTTACCAGCGCTTGAGCACTATCTAGTGCAAATAATGATAGAATTTTGTAAACAACTGCAATAATTAAGGGATGTACATAACTTCTGAGCCCTATAACCCACTCCCAAGTTAAGTATCCATAACCAAAAGTCAATTTGTGAGCTACTTCCAGCGACTGCCAAAACTCGTCAGGTACGTAGAATGTTTGAATTAGAAAGACAGACGCTAATCTAATTAAAATGAACACTGTGAACACATCTAAATTCTTCATTCTCTTACTAATAAAATTTTTAAAATTACACTTTTGAACAAAATCACATGAAAATTTTTTTGCCAAATGAAATGGCAAAAGACACACACAGCCGAATGTTCTTTGGTGTAATTGATAGAAAAGATAAAAATACCGCAGACGTGCCTAAAATATCACAAAATCTGGGCTAAATATTTTTTTATTGCCTGCAATATTTAAAAGGTTATGTGCAAATGAACTACTACAAGTTATTTAAAAGCATCGAGGCGGTCCTCACCAATCAACCAATCAGAACATAATTTTCTGGGACAGCTACATCTAGTGATGATTTACAAAAACTCCTACAAATTTACTTTGAAATTTATTTTTTTTAAAATTTATTTAACAAATTAATTTTTTTAGTTATTTTTGTAAATTTATTAATTAAAATTGTGATTTATTCAGTGTTAATTTAAACGACTTGTAAAATAATTTATTTTCTTACTTTTCATACATTTGTATCCGTGTGACAAGTATTAATGTGTATTGGGAGATGTTTCACAATGAAACGTTAAAGTGATAACGGGGGTGTTGTAGTCTGGAGTCCACGGGAGCTGCACTCTGGAGTTTGCGGGAGCTGCACTCTGGAGTTGCTTGTATCTTGTCTTGAGGCCACGGATTAACCGGAGCTACACGGATGACTATGGACAGCACCAGTGGTTCGATGAGGTCGTCGACGATTTTAGTTTTTTATGCAAACAAAAAAACTTGTTTTTTTTGTGGTTGTCACAAATTGCGTTGTTGTTTAATTTCCAAAGTTTCTGTGATTATGGAACTTTGACAGTCATCACAGCCATTGAACATACGCAGGTATATTGAACAGGAGACAAAAACTATCTTGAATTTAAAATTGACGATAGTTGTTCAGGTCGTCCGCAGCTACTTTGAATTGGCCTGTACATAGATATTATGAAACATTCTAATTTTTGGATCCAGGTATATACAGGTTGTTATAAGTTTTACCGCCGGGGCCATAATACCTATAAAAGTATGCAATTTACATGTTACATCAGTTGAAATGTAGGTAAGGGAGAGTTGGGGAATGGTGCGCAGCGGGTAATGGTGCGCACCAAGATATTTCAAATTTCGAGGGTTATCCGAAGTGCTCAATCAGTGCTGGTCTCTGCCACGCGATTGCTAAATTGTTGGCGTCATCATTGGTGACGATAGTTTGCATACGAAAGCCGTGACATCAACTTATCGATTTTTTAACCGATTTTTATAAATTTTCGGCATCAGAAAATAAGGCGGTAAGTCCACAATTTTTATCCAAAGGTTTTAAATGAGATGTCTTCTTAAAACCTAATATTTTGTGAATGTTGTGGCACATTTCAATGATAAATATATAAATAGCTTTTTTGTCATATCATGAATTTATAAGACACAAACACAAAGGGGCAATTGTGCGCACAATTGCGCACGATTCCCCCTCATGTAATTAAATAGTAAGTAGTAATAGTAAGTTTATTTATTGTTTGAAGATGCCTAGAAATTACACACGTAAGACTGCCATCCTGTCTTACACGGCCGAAAGCTTGCAAAATGCGCTGGATGCCATAAGGAATAATGGAAGAAAAGTGAGGGAAGTAGGAAGATCGTTTAAAATACCAGAATCTACCCTCGGAAAAAAATTGTTAGAAAATGATCCAAAACCACCTCGATTGGGTCGCAAGACTGTATTCTCCACAGAAATAGAGTGCGAGTTAAAAGAATATGTTTTGCTACTTTCAAAATTATTTTTTGGGCTGACACCTGATGGGCTAAGAAGGCTAGCATTTAGGTATGCAGAATAACATAAAATTGTCCATAACTTTAATCGAGAAAAGGGAGTAGCCGGAAAGGCATGGCTTTATGGTTTCTTAAAAAGAGTTCCTGAGGTAAAACTAAGGCAGCCTGAGAGTACTAGTTTAAATCAGATTTCATCCTTTAATAAAGAAGCTGTAAAACTATTTTATTCCAATCTTGAAATGCTCATGCAGAAGTTTAAATTTAAACCAAGCAGAATATTCAACGTGGACGAAACCGGTATTACAACCGTTCAAGCTAAATGTCCAAAGGTTTACGGTGCCAAGGGAACAAAAAAAGTAGGCTCCGCTATATCCGCTGAAAGAGGAAGGACTATAACTGGCGTTTTCTGTATGAGTACTTCAGGGACTTACATCCCCCCTATGCTTATATATCTCCGAAAAAGAATGCCAACAACTCTTCAAAAAAACGAACCCTTGGGTGCTTTCTACAAATGTTCCAAAAATGGGTGGATTAATTCGGAGTTGCTTGTTGAGTGGTTGTCTCATTTCGCAGAACACGCGAAGCCTACTGCATCTGACGTCGTCCTTTTGGTTCTAGATAACCATTCAAGTCATATTTCGATTTCGGCTTATAATTTTTGCAAGGAAAATCATATTCATATGGTGTCTCTTCCACCCCACACCTCAGACCATCTTCAACCGTTAGATTTGACATTTTTTAGTCCACTTAAGAACGCTCTCTATAGAGAATACGATCTTTACTTAACCTCCTCTGGTCATCAAAAAATAACTGAATATGACGTCGCTGAATTATTAAACAGGGCATTTATGAAAGTCGCCACAATGGAGAAAGCCGTTTCAGGGTTTCGTACTTCAGGAATTTTTCCATTACATCCAGATAAATTTAATGATGATGATTTTGCGCCTTCCAATCAAGCAACAAATTATACTATACAAAATTCTGACGAAGATGATTCTACCTTGTCCATAACAAAAGCTAACGTTTCATTGTCTGATACTGGACCAAATTCTTTTGTTGATTACCAAAATCCTCAGCCAAGTACATCCAAAGAGAACTCTTTTCTTACTATGGCTCCTATACCAACAAGAAAGGTTACCAAAGGAGTTAAAAGGAATAGTCAAAGGAAACAATGTTCGAAAATCCTTACAAGCACACCTGTCAAGGAAGAATTAGAAATAGCTCAAGAAAAGAAAAGATTAAGAGAAGAAAACCTAAAGAAGAATGAAGAAGAAAAAACACTCAAAAAGAAAACTGTAAGAAGATGTTTAGATGAAGAAACTCAAAGTAGAAAAAATCTTAGGGGCAAAAAAAAGAAGAGGGAAACAACACCTGAGACATCGGACGACTCATTGGAGGAGGATTTGTCCGACATATGCGACGATGACAAGTTAGACGATATTGACTTAAGCTTAATATTACCACCTTCTTTAAAAATACCCTCTAAACCTAACGAGATATGTTTTATATGTGGAGAAAGTGGCAAGAATGGAGAGTTATGGTACCGCTGTGTGTTATGCTCTTCTTGGAACCATGCGGACTGCACAGGTGTAGACACTCCGGAAAATTATAAATGCGACTTCTGCTTACATTAAACTTAAGTATATTTTAGTTGTAACTAGTTTTGATATCAATTTTGAACAATAAATATTTTTTACAACAAAGATTTATTGCGCACCATTGCCCGCCGGGGTGGGTAATTGTGCGCAAATGCAATTTTTTACTTTTTTAAATGCCATGCCTATGTAGTAATATTTTCTTTAAATATTTTTGTACATATATAAAGTAGAATAAGTGGTGCATCTCATAGCGTTCTTGAAATTAATTTATCTATCATAGTCTCACCACAAATATAATTTCCGCTTAAGTGCGCACCATTCCCCAACTCTCCCTTACACTTTCGATGAGTTCAAAAAAAATTGAAAATATTTCTATTTGAAGCTAAGTATAAAGTAAAAGAGAGGGCTTTGAGGAAAATTTCGTTGTTTGGTTTTTTATTTCAGAATGTTGCAAATTATTATTCATAGTAAAAAATTTATTACTTTTTGTGTTAGAACAATTTTAAGGTGAAAATACGAAAAATTCTATTAGTTACGACTTGAAGTAGGGTTAACCGGTAGCACATCAAACTGGAGAGACACGGCATTTCGGTTTTCATCAGAGCAGTATTCTTGAATTACATTTGAAAGAAAAAATTAAAGTAGTTTTTAATATTAAGTTTATTATTTTAGGAGAGATGTTCAAAATGTTGCCCCTCTTGTTCTATGCAGCCCTCAGGTTATAAAAATATACTTTTCCACCTTTATTGTATAATATACTATCGAAGGACTATTTTGCCAACGGCGGTAAAACTTACAACATCCCGTATATTCTGTCACTTTTTCCAATTCTTTGTTTTCTAATGTTATTATGGTTTTATGGTGTTTTTTTGTGGTTGACTTACCGGGGTTCATTTTTCAGTCCTACTTTTCCAGACTCTACTTGTAATTCTTGAAAGATTAATTGCAGTACATGCTGATCAATTGTTATCAAGACCATGTCATCTGCATATCCTAGATTACTATATGATGTCCTACATTTATGTTCGCTTTTTGTTGGTCCAGTTTAGTTTTTTAACTGGGTATATTTTCTAATACCAGAGTAAAAAGTTTTGGTGATAGGGTGTCTTCTTGTTTAACTCCTCGTTTTAATTTAATAGGGTTGGTTTGTTCTTTCTCATTTAGATAGTACATTGTTGTGGCCTCATTCATGGATTCTGTTATTAGGTTTATGCATCGATGCTACAATTTTGTAGGGCTTGTATTACTGTTCTATATTCAATCGTGTCATATGCTTTTTTGTAATCTTAATGCTAATTGTAAGTATAATGGAAATTTGAATTTATTATAACTTTCTATTCGAATTCTTATAGTTAGCAGTGATCTGAAGTTGAGTATTTTCTTCTGAATCCTGTCTGTTTATATGCCCTTTATTCATTCAAAATTTCGTTAAAATTTTAAATAAATCGATAGCAAACTGTATGTAATTTTCCAGATTTAGATTGTCCCTTTTCTTAAACAGTAATAATATTATATATTGTTCTGGGTTTGTTCCAACTTTTTGATATTTATCCTTGTTTTATGCAGTTGTTTATAATGGTGCCTTTACATTGATCGATTTTTACATCCGATTTTTTTGTACGATTTTCTAGTCGAATTTGTCTCGAATGAAATATATATTTACCTTTACACTATCCGAGAAAATTACTTCTTTACACATGCGTCAACTTGAAAATGTGGCGCATTTCATAATATCAATGCGAATAGATTATACTCTAAACTTTTGTGCTGATTAGTGTTTGAAAGTTTACTGCTTAACTTGTTTTTTTTTTTAATTCGACGAGTTGAAAATGGTTTGATAATTTCATCGAGGGGCATGTTAAGGAGAGAACTTCTGGAAGCTTCTGGAAGAAACGACACGGAACAACAGTTACGAACTGAAAAACTGTACACTGCGCATGCATAACTTAACAAATAGTACGAAATCTCGTATTCTTGAAAAATCGAACGCTTTCTCGGATGCGCGCTCGAATGTTGGAACTCGGATAGTAAATCGAACAGTGTAAACACAAAAATATGCCGTTCGAGCTGCTCGGAACGAAAAATCGGATGCAAACTCGGACAATGTAAAGGTATACCATCATATTTTTTTTCTATGACCACTACTGAAAATTATGAATATTTGTGGTATAAAGTAAAATAGCACAGTTAGGGACTTTTATCAACATTATGTTGGTAGCATAACTGACAGTGGCAGTGACTGTGACAGTTCGGTTTAATACTGAGACCCCGGTCAAAAAAATTCTAATAGAATAATAAAATACGTACTTGTTTACCTACTTACTTTCTATGTGCAATTATCATTAATAATGTTGATAAATAAAGAATCAAAGACATTTTGATTTTTAGGATAGATAGTCCGATTCATCGTCTCTACATAAATACAATATTTTATTTCTATTCATCAACTCTCTTAACGTTACCAAACTAATAAAACGTTTAATTATTTTTTGAATTCCTAGGAATTAATGTGGTTAAAGAAAAAGGTACACAACTCTAGCTGTAAAATAATTACACCCTCGTAAAATTACGCACTCCGTGCGTAATATGTTTCTTACAACTCTCGGTATACAATATCTATGGTATACTATTACGATTTCTATTAGTTTCAATAAGGTGACCAAACGTACTCCTTTAGAGAGTTTTGTACTCCTTTTTTGTGAACCGTACTCCTTTTAAAACGAGTACTCCAAAAGTACTCCTTTGCATTCGTTTGTACTCCTTTGGTACCTCTAAAAACTTGACATTTAACTTTAACCTTTAACCTTTAAAAAAAGAGTTTTCATTTATTGTAGAAAACAAAGGAAATGATGATTCTATGGTTAAATGTACAATCTGCAAAGGAGAATTTTCTATTGCGATTGGTGGACGAAGTGCAATAACAAAGCACATTGATACTAATAAACATAAAACATCTCTTCATGCAACGGCTTCAACGTCTAAACTAAATACATTTTTGAAAACTGATAGTTTTGGACCAAATGAAAATTGAAATAAAAAGTATTTCAAAGAAAAATAATCACTTCTACTCTTGGTTGATGAAGTTTCCCATTTTCTTGTTTTTAAATGATTACAACAAGGGTTGACTTTTAAGAGTCGGTTTGCCTAGTTGAAATCATGCAACTTTTAAGATTCAATCCTTGCTGTAATCATTTGAAAACAAGAAAATGGAAAAAAAAATTACCGGAGCACACTTTATGAAAATGTGCACTGCAATTTGCATGGTTTTACCTCGGAAAACCGACTTTTAAAATTCAACCCTTCTTGTAATCATTTGAAAACAAGAAAAGGGAAAAAAATATTTAACTTTATGAAAATGTGGATCCTAACAATAGTCGAAAACAAAATTAACCTGAGCACACTTTATGAAAATGTGCACTGAAATTTGTATTGTTTTACCTACGAAAACCGACTTTTATGATTATGATTACAACAAGGGTTGACTCTTAAGAGTCGGTTTGACTAGGTGAAAGCAGGCAACTTGCAGTGTGTTTGTTTTAACGTGTTTATACATATAATTTTTGAACTAATGAATTTTGAAATTATTTAAAAAACATATAGTTGAATGGAGAAGACTCAGTGTTTTTATTCAAACCGAATCACCATATCCAATGAAAATTCATTTGTACTCCTTTTGTATAAAAAATAGTTGGTCACCTTAGTTTCAAGTATCATGTCAGTAGTAATACTATCTTCTCCTGGCGCATTGTTTCGTTTCATGCCTTTTGGTGCTCTTACTACTTCTTCCGTTGTTACTTTTGGCATAATTTAGAACCTTACGTTTCTTATTAATGTTCTTGATAATCTTCCACTATATTTCTAGTGTTATTTTTTGAATTGTAATTGCAGTTCCCTCATTACCTGTTAGTGATATTATTTGAGTTTTTCAGTTACAAAGAATAAATGTTTTCAGAATAAGATCTATTTAACTTTTTGGAGATTCAGATCAGGGTTTGGGATTGCCTCATAATGTACTATTGCGGCCTCTGAAATGTGCACGATGCCTGACACAAATTTCTCTATTTTTCCATAGATTAAATCTGGCTTTATCCAGTGAATTTCGTGAAATAATATTTGCCATAAACAAAATAATATTGACATTTGGCTGATTTTTTTAGGACGCCTATGAAATGAAGCAAAAATCAAATTGTTAAAAAAATCGTGTACATTTCGGTAGCCATAATAGCACCTACATCATCTCGTTTCAATACCAAAAGTTAACCATGCATTGATAACCTCTTAAAAATTGTTTTCCACTTTATTATTTTTAAAATTCCGACTTTGATTACTTACAAGCTTAGCACACTGTTGACATGTGATGTATTTCTAGTCCACATGAAGCGGCTTCAACCATTATCCTGTTGTTGAGAGGGCGTCCCTTCGACGATTTTTGCTTATGCCACTGGCGCTCCTGGGAAAAACAATCAATAATTAATGCAAATTATAATAAAATATTACCAAGGATGTAGACATGCGCGTGCAAATGAAGTAACCGGAAGTTCGATTGGCCCGCAGGGGGTCCGGTAGCGCCAATGACACGTAACCCCGCCTTCCGGTATTAAAAAAATACCAAGTTTATCCACTTTAAAAATTTATGCAAATCCAGAAAACCTTACCTTTCTGCATTACAAGTACATTCAACTGTCTCCGGTAAACTAAACAGAACGAAAATCAATTCCAAAGAAAACAACAAAAATCAAGATAAAAATGTTTTACTTCAAAAAATTAATTTCAAAGCTAATTTTCCTGCAATTAAATTTAAATAATTAATAAAATCTGTTTAGACCATATTGTTGCCAATCATACTCTAATAAACACTTCACAAACTGCTCGAGCGAAGGTGCTATCGACAACAAAAAAAAACAACCAGGTCAAACTTCGAAATAAAATTTTCATTATCCTTCGTCCTGAAATCTCGAGTGGGCGTGTTTGTGAAAAGGACTAGGGGCGTTTCGCTCTCCCCACCATAATTTCAGGTACCAGACGTCACTATCCTTGATGGGTACATCATATTTCCTGTTATCATCCTCTGGAAGTAGTCCGTCCTGACAGTGATTTCTGAAGTTGAAATTAAAACTGTAGGTGCCAATGGAACTTCAGTACATACAACACGGGCCTGAAAACTCCAAGCACCGCTTTTAATTATGGTGTTAAAGTTGTAACGGAAACTGAGTTATGAACCACGACCAGGAAGTGCCAGCGACGACTTCTTCAGAGTTAACGAGACTGGTAAGTGATTTTTTTCGATCTTTTTTATGTGTTCGATTCATAAATGGTTTGTGTTTGGAATGAGGCCGTGCGAAGGTGATGGGCCAATTAATCTAATGACACAATGACTTGTGCAAACATTGAACGTATGTGGTCTTTTGTTCACCACCCTCTAATTCATCGTTACAAAAACTACGGAAACAGGAACGGACAGTAAATCATTTTATCCTGAATTAAGGACTTTTTTTGAATCTGAATGGCTACAATTTTTCCCCAAATTTAAATTAAAAATTGACAATTGTAAGACTTCTTCGTACAATTCAATACAAACATAATTTAGTCCTTACTGGATTTGTAAATTTAGGCCCTTTAATGAACTTGATATCAATTTTGAATGTTGCATCAAACAATTTTAATGTTTAATAGTAACTTTTAAATTTTACTTGCCGTTGTACATCCAAATAAGTTTTAAAAGAATAAAGTTATCGCAGCGAAATTTGACACGACGGTGCACAACCCCAAATCTTGCTAAAATTTGGCTAATAGACAAAATCGATCTCCAAATAGTGCTCCAAGAGGGCCACATAAGAGTCAATAAAACGTTAAATTAATTATTACATAAAACCTGCTTGATAAGTGAAAAAATTCATAAGAAGAAAAATTGTAGAATTGTCAAATTTCTTTAGTAAAGGTTGCTTCATATTTTCTTGCCATCTTCAACTTCTTACCTTTTAGCTCTTGACGTGAAAACTAAAAAGAGTGAACCTAACTGTATTATAAATATTACTAACAATTCAATCGTTAACTATACAGCCTGTTCCTCAAATATACTGAAAAAGAAGGAAGAATGTCGTTCCTTATAAAAGTTTTTGCTTGTTCCAAAAACCAATAATATTCTAAACAAAATGCAGGAGAAAAAAAGAAACAATCTTGCAGCTTCACTTAACGCAAAGTTTTATGCATCATGTAATTAATTAAAATAATTAAATTGTAGTGAGCGAAACGTTGTGGGGCTCCAGAAGTGCCTTGCATCTACGCAATATAGAAATTTAACGAAAAATTTACAAATGAGCAGGTTTAAAAGGACAAGACAGGTCATAAGGAGGAAGAAGATGTTGCTGATTGGTTATTTATTTAAATTTGCATAGTGATGAACAACAAATCCCAAGAAAACGAAATTAAACCTAAAAATCTGATTCTTTAATTTGAATTAAGATATTGATTTTATATTGTGGATGATAGAAAATCAGTCAGAAAAACACAATTTCTTCGAGTGAGTTAAAACAAATGGATGTTTCAGCACAAAATTAATCAGAAGAAAATCCAAATTTCAAAGTTATAATAAGTTAATTTTGTAAAAAAGTTAATGTTTGGTGCAGTGTCGTGCGTCACACAATATTATTCACCACATGTATTCAATGAAAATGTTAATCAATATTCTTATTTAACTTTACTTCAAAAAAAGGTTCTGATCTTTAACAAGAGACCAAGCTGATATTGAAAATTATTGTTTTCAACAAGATGGATATCCTGTCCATTCTGCACGGATTTTTTAAGTAAAGATTTTGCAAACAAACAGATAGCTAGTTACAAACCAATAAACTGACTACCTGATGTCACCGGTTTTCAATTATTTAAATTAGTAAAAAATAAGGAAAGTTGTGTATTTTAACCTATTATAGTTATTTAACCAGCATGTGTGTTTACTGAAACGTTTTAACGAGTGAGCGGTGCGTGAAAATATAACTTTATTTTACGACAAAAGTTCCAATTCTAAATTAAATTTATCAACTAATATCAAAACTTCAAGTGTGACAAGTACACAGGTGTCCCAGAACTGCCGAAGGAGCTTGTAACTGTAATTTTTTCTTTTAAAATAAAATCGAATCATAGAAGAAAAATATTTCCACCTAAAGTAATATTTCAGTTCACCAATTACAGAAGAACTTCAACCTCCAATTAAGAAATCTTCTGTTACTGGTTAACTTCTTGTCACTGTAATTTAAAACCTATTGAATACATTTTTTTTCCTGGTGAAAAGGAATATATCAGATAGTCAAGATTTCTGCAGTAACTACTTTGTTGCACTGACAATGAGTGGACAAAAGCGCCACTTTTTGTACTTGAAATGAATCAATTCGTAGCAGTTTTCTTTTTAATAAGAAAATAATATTTTAGAAAATTATTAGTTAAAGAATAACATTTTCATGTAAAGTTGGAATTAAAAAAGTTTTTTCCTGAATATTTGGAGCCACACTGTATATCTGGAAAATTAAAATATCGCTTATTAAACGCTTATTAAATTATTAATTTTAATAGTTTTCCAAATCAATTTATTAATTTATTTTATTCAATTAAAACAGGAAAACTTGTACAGGAATTAAAATCATAAAATTTCAGTAGTTTTCAACCAAGATTCTACACAAGAATTTTTCAGTTACAAGCAGAAACCCCCAACCAATTAAATTAATTAACTTAAAAGTAAATAACAGTAATAATAGTAAAGGCCATTAAGGCTTTCACCGCGTCACAGCCCTGAAATGTTGTATCAAAGTGACAGCAAAGGTGTTGTTACTTGACTATTGTTCAAAACACCTTTGACACAATTTCATCTTTTGTATAGTGGTCTTAAACCAATTTCATTACGTGATTGAACATCCAAACACACACGCGTGCTCTTTTCACCAAAAAATGCTAAGCGAGAATTATAAATTGTACTTTTAAAGCCGCTTCCCATCATAAATCGGAAGTCAGACAATCGTCGCCGAATATTTTCTTAAGATTGAAACGTCGCCATTCAACCGAGCTGAAATTGATTAATTTCCTTATTACTGTTTCAAGTATTTTTTACAAAAATTTGATTACGTCGCGGTGTGATTGCTCATCTCGAGCGATGGAAATTCGGAATTTTACAATCATAAAAAGAACAAATTAAAATTAGCTATTTTCGGACGGATTTTGTGATAACGCAAATAAGTGCAAGGCGCGACCCTTTCTTACAAGTGATAATGTGTGTAACTGAATCCGTCGCCCCAGAGACTTGCCCCTTGTTGACACAGATAATTAAATGATGGACACAGCCCGACGATACCAGCTCTAAATTAGATTAAGGGTTACATGCGTCGGTTTCATTCATGCGTTTCCACTTTTAAGTAAAAAATCGAAATTAGTTATTAAATGAAACGTTAATTTTAGGGCAGTATTTTCGGAACCCCACTGGCTCCCCCTTGCTATCAACAACACACAGACCCCTACAAAACAGCACCCCCGACCGGTAAGTAATTGACATATCTCTGATGAAACTTTCGAGATTATCTTAAATGATTTTCGTCAAATTTATTTAATATAATCAGTTACAAAAAATTGAAACGAATCTGAAACGTTTCAGGCCCGTTCCCAACAGAGTGGAGAGAGCCCTGGCATCAAGAAGGTAAGTAATACCAACGTTTACATAATTAATACCGTAAATGCGAGCATTTAACCCCCTGTACCGTGCAAAACACGTAAAACATTACGTGGAGGTAATTGTGTTTCCATCTTTTACCGTTGCACGTCGAGCTGCGACCCAACGATAAAAGATGGAAACGTTGCAAGGGAATAAACTGAAATGATTTCACCTGTTGTTCGTGTTCATCAATGATGCAAAGTGTTAAATGATGGACCCTGCTCTGCAGGGAATACGATGTGCTTTTGAAAGCAGCAACTCCTATTAATAGATTTTTTGTTGGCAAAAACAACCATCCAGTGAACTTTTAGCCTTGCGTGTATTTATTTAGTAATTGTTTCGGCCTGAAATAATAATTTTTTTCTTCAATTTACTTTTAGGAAACAGCTGCGGGACTGATGATAATGAACAATACGTACCAGATACAGATTATCAGCATCACAATGCTAATGGTATTTAAATTTTATTTTATTTTCTTTGCTTTCCTGTTATAATACATGATTTTATATACAAGATGGTCCCTCGTGTAGCATTTTTGCGAAAAATCATCGTTCTAATCCCCCTAAAAAAATGTACAACCTGGGATCAATAATATCTACAATTACTGTACTATAAAATAGGCGTTTTATTTTTTTTTTAAATTTAATTATTCCAACAGCGTCAGGACTCTATAAAGCCAAATAAGTCAAAATAATTTGTTTTTGTTTTTCAGGTCATTACATTCAAAATGTCACACGCTGCAGAATTTTAAAATTTCAAATTAATGTGTCTAAAACTTTTCCCTTGAAAGATCGTAAATCTTAGTCGACAATGATCGTTTAGGCGCTAATTATTAACTGTAACCACAAACAGAAACCCTTCAAGTCAGATATTTTTCACTTCAGACTCGGATTTAAAAAGTTTAGTTTAGTCAAATTAATTCTTGTAAACACAATGAAAACCATTTATATTTTTATTGCCCCCAATGAAGAAATAAATTGCAGAACGTGCTGTGGTCAACATAACCTTGCCTAACGTAAAAAATGAAAAGTATTGGTTGGTTGTAAATTCCATAAAATACTTACCGTACAGATCTCGATATTCTTGCTTAACGATGAGACCCAGTTTTTACCAGATGTCCTTTTGTAAATGGTTTCACTGCTGACGCTTTTAAATACCTACACAAGTCTAACCATAATTTTTACGAGAGTGTCATTTAAGACTTTAAATAATGAAATTATACAACAGATTATACGACAATACGATCTATTCAGTGAGATTGCGAAAGCATATTCCCGATAGCTTAATAGTTTGATAATAAATCTCTATCAAAGTTAATTTTTATTTCACACTGATGTTATTTTGAAAAAATAATAATTCGGTCATTTTGTAGTTTGTCAATTGAGGAATATTGCTTTCAAACCGAAAATAGGTTTTATTTCAAAAATGCTATACAATGGACCACCTGTGTTTGATACGTTAGGCAATGTTTGACCATTATCCGAATTGGGCCCACACTGTCTGAATAGTTAACTTCAAATGTAAAAAAAAAATAAGCCAACAAAATCAGAAACAGTTTAAGATTCCTGAAAATAAATATTTTACTTCAGAAAGTTTTGTTAACAAGTTATAAATACATTAAGATAATTTATTGTGCATCTATTTTTTTTATGTATGAAACACCATAAAAATAACGCAAAATTGATTCTCATATCTGCATTTAAAAAAGCAGCAGGAAACGCAGCCTCAGGTTATAATTTTTAATCATTGAAGTTTCTCCCCTGCTGCCGTTGAAAAGTCAATACATAAGTATGTTTGCTTAATATTTAAAAAATTATCGTATCTAAAGTGCGACGAGTCACCCCACTTTATTCAATAATTAAACTTTTATTGCAATAAATAGGGGAAATATGTTTAAAATCAAACAGTCGGTCAAATGGCATATTCTGAATTTCTTGAGGTTTAAAAGGTCAGTTTGTTGTCGCATAGTGCCATTAGTTGACTTTCCAGTTACGACAATAAAATGATTTATTTTTAGTAATATTTGGTGACGGTGTGTGTAAAAAGAGCTCCATCCAAATTCTTGGAAAAGGAATTGAAGCTATTTGTTAACTCAATAACTCAAAACCATTTCCGTATAGTTTATCCAACGAAAAAATATAGTAATCATTTAATAACATGCGCTGTCTACGAGATCACTGGTATGCCATTTTACACACACATAGTTGCCAAAATGACACAACTTTCAAATTGTTTTGAAATTATAACCCTGCACTTTAAAAGAATAAAAATTTATTAGCAGCTTTTTACAATAATTGAATATTAGCGAGATAACCGTGAAGCTTTTTCCTTGATTGTTTTACGGTTTTCTCAGCACGAAAACCCAGCATGTGAGACGAACCCACTTTAACAGTAACTACGCTTCCGTTTCATCAAATCCGATTTCAAATTTTCTTGTTTAAAAAAATAGATATGGACGGGAGCAATCATATGTTTCTTTTGGGTAGTTACCGAAAAGACTTATTGAAAGTATACTTTCCCGAATATATTTTATGTAATTACAAAGCTACCGCGATTGACGGCCGTAATAGCGTTGCATGCTGCGATCAGAGATCACCTGTCAGAGCTTCTTTCAGAAGGCAAACATCCATTTAGTATTTGTATATTCCAAACTTATATCACGGTGGGGTTCGCCCATCCCCTCGTACAATCTCATTTACAACATACCACAAAACGTTCAAAAGTTCTGTCTCAATCTTCGCATCATTGCTATCAAATAGTAACATTCGATTCCCTCTGTAATCAAATCTGATTAAAGAGATTAAATATACCGTCTCTTTTTTCAACATTGAAAAAAATTTAAAAAAATAAATAATTTCAATCCTAGCAATCCTTGATAATACAAATTATTTGACAATATTTATGTCACTTTAGAAATAAAGAATTTGATTGTTGAAGTTTCAGTTTGGAATTCAGTTGTTAAAATGCATTTTAAAAAATAATTAATATTGTGAATTGGTCGGATATTTATTTTCCATCTGTCGAAATAGTTTATACCCTAAAATAAGTTGCATGGACTCTATTTGGTAAGGTTTTTAATAAAAATAACAGCGCTGCGATCAGTTAATAAGTGGTGTTATAATGAAAATTTGTATCAAAATGATATACGTTATGCGTATTTAATAAGCACACGACTTTCAGAACATCTGTATTTTATGACAAACAATATTTTCGCTTCTAATAAACCAACAAATTTGATTTACCAAAATCTCTTAATTATTACCAAAAATTTGAAGCAATTTCTAAGTACTGCAAGAAACTTGCTTTTTTAGAATGCAACTATACTTTTAATTAATAAATTAGATTAAAGAAATGTAGAAAAATAGGATGAAATCACACGATAAAAAATGAACTTGTTTCTAGAGGTAAAATCTCAAAATAATTCAGTAGAACTTCTTCACACTCTAACGAAAAGTCCAAACTACCCTTCCCAAGGACCTTATAACGCCGGAGAAAATTTCGACGGTCTATGCACGCCAACATATCAGCAGGGCGGGTGTTTTTACACAACTCCCATGTACAACAGGTAAACACCGACATACCGCAAAATAACTTTCCTACAATTTTCTATTTAATTCAGGACAAATGCGGGCCAGAGAATTACGGAAAACATTCATCACAATTCGATACACGCCGCAGAAAGTCCGCACATGGGCTGTCAGCTGCCGATCAAACAGGAACCCACCGATAGGGAATTTGAAGGTAATTCAACGAGCAAGTGTGCATTATTAATCACCGAGGTTTAGGGCTGTCGGCCTAATTTAAAATTTAAAAGTTTTTTTTCGTACAGGCCGTTATTAATATTGATTAGTTGTAATTTATATTATGTTCACTTGATATGTACTGAAAGCCTGGGGCTACCGCTAAAAGATAAAGTAAACAAGGCAATTTAATATTAACCCTTGTAACGAGCTCGCGGAGGTTCTCTTCACATAATTTGTTTGTGTTTTATGTTTAAATTTCGTTTGCTGTTGCGTGTGTAGTTGATAAACTCGGATTAAGTTTTTTGACTATTCCCCATATTAATTAAATTAACCTTCCAGCACTAAGGGGCAGACATATTGTCCGCATAAATACAGTTTACTTGATACAATAATTTTGAACATTCCTGTTTTGTATCTTTCCGTCAAAAACTAAAACATGTTTATGTGCATACCACACATGTGTACATACCACAAGAACGATCAAAACTTTGATAAAAGCACTGTATTTTATTTTTTTATAAAACTTAACAGTTTAAGATTTATCGAATTGTTGCGTTACTTTCGGCGTTACCTGTGTAGTATACGACAATGAGGACAAAGAAGATGGGTTTAGACATAAAGGTGTCGTAAAAAGACACTAAACAACAATTCAACAACAGTTCCGTAAATCTGAAAAGGTTGAGTTTTCACCAAAATCCAAAAACATAACATCTTTCAACATTAAATTTTTACATACAAAGTGTTTCTTGTCAAAGAAATGACGTCATCTACCATTTCTTTAAACAGCGATTAATATTTTTTTCCGGTGGTCGTTGATTTACGGGCCGATTTAATGAATAGAAAATCGTGCACTAATGACCCCTATAAATGAATGATTTCTTATAAATGCACGATATAGTTATATACCATAAAATTGATACTTTCTTTAAATATAATCTGACAAAATCAATACAAAACATAGCAATAAGAACTACAAATTTAATTAATTGCTTACGTTATGTTTATAGTAATACTATTTGCATAGAAGTTAGCAACAGTACAGCCAGTAAAATTGATGAAAAGTGCAGATGGATTGTCAAATTTTTGACATTATTTGTAAATCATGGCACCATTGGTTTGAATATCTATTGATTTAAAATGCATGGCATACTTGATTCGAATATCTATTTGAATTTTTGTCACGGAAAAAAATTATATTTTCTTTAATTTCGTAAGATTCGATCAACGAAAAAACATTGTAATCAACTTTTGCGTTAATCAGCGATTAACGTGCGTGTTGGTTAAATAACTATTTCCCGTAATGGTTTATATTTACGGGTCGGTTTAATGAATATGAAATTATACATTAATGGCCCTTGTTAATGAATGATTTATAATTAATGAACGATTTCAGTATATATGCAACGAAATATGTATACCATTAAATTGATATATCACTTTATTTAATTGCAATATGATATATTGAATATAAACTATACCAATAAGAACTACAAATTTAATTAATTACTTGCGGTGCGTTTATACTCCAATGAAATAAGAATTCAACCTCGGAATGAGAGTGAAAAGGCTGTATTTTTGCATAAACCTTTGTTTTGACGTTCTGAAGACTGGCTGAACAGTCTCATATAATCTCGTGTCTGCGTCAGAAGATATTGAAAGTCAAGGGTCACGATAATCGGTTTTTTGCACTTATCTTATTTTTTATGCGTCATATGTCACTTAAGATGATTATAAAACTTGTAGATCATAGAATTATCTACAATTGTTATTTCATGCATTTTTCCGAAATGAAAATTGTAGATAATTTTATAATTTACAAGTTTTATAATCACCTTAAGTAACGAATGACGCATAGGAAATCAGATATCAATATCAATATCTTCTGTCGCAGACACGAGATTATATAAGACTTTTCAGCCAGTCTTCAGAACGTCAAAACAAAGGTTTATGCAAAAATACAATTTTCTTACTTTCATTCCGAGCTTTACCCCTTATTTCAACTTAATATATGACTGTACTATTAATAATCATTGATTTGAATATCTATTAATTTAAAATTGTTTTTCTCTCATAGAAAAAATATATAGATTTTATTCAATTTCAACGGAAAAATATTGTAACCACACTTGTTAAAATGTCTCGATTATCAATCGCTCTCATTAACATTCAATCGTGTTGATTAAATAACTATAATTGCCAAAATGACAGTATAAGGATGTCAGCCGCTTACCTGCACTAATTTCTTTTTCAATATTGAAAAAGGAATTGTTGTAAGTCAGCGACGGTAAAAAAAATAGTACAAATATGATACAATTTCCGGTTATATAATCCTGTACCGAGACCGCGGTAAACGTGATCCAGTTTTTAATGCGTCCTTATACAAAATCAAAATTGATTCTTCTCCGATTAAAATCTGCATGCCACGTTTCCCGCGGATAAATATATTATATAAGGTCCCATGCAAATAACCTTTCAATTTTTCCGTCTACGAAACTCGGCCTATTGAGAGTGAATCACGGAGGGTGACGAAAGAAATTTATTTTCGCCCTGTCGAAATTTTATTGCGACCGCGAAAATATCGGCAAAATCGTAAGATTAAAATTTAGATTATTAGTGGTAGCGAAAACAATTAAAATCGCATCGGTGAATTCGGGTGATTTAAAATCGATGTAATTAATATAAATGATGCAAAACTTAATTAAATCGGCTTGCAGTACCTATTTGTAATGTGAGCCGCATAATGCTGCCAATGTCAATTTAACTTAATCCCCATAAAGAAAAAAAAAATGTTTGGATAATCAATTAATTGTATTTATTGAATTCAAAATTTAGTGTTGTACATCTAAAATTAATTTATGTCAATGTAACAAAGTTGATTAAAACTATTTAATTAATTGAATGTTTTTTTCAGGAAGTTATAGGTATATTTATGAACGAAATAAAGTTTCACCAAATTCAGAAAAAAATTGTTGGAGACATCAATCTACAAATATAGCTAACGGATGTACAGGTAAGAACTAATCACGAAATTTTTACACGTTATTTTTATACCATTTGTTTTTTAAATATCCCGATGTTCAATTTAAAAAAAATAATGTCAGTCAGTTAATGTATGCAACCAATCGCACTCTCACATCAACTTATTTATTACGTATTATTAAATTGTAATGGCAAGACGCTAGAACAGTTGGAACGATTGAATGAAAAAATTACCATAAATTTTCGAATTGCCCTTCTTCACATTCTATACAATATGCTAAACGATTAAAAAATCCCACGCAGCATTTCTTAAAGAAATAGGGTTTAATTCATTTAGTCCGGTAAAATAAGGATTCAAATTCGAAATGAAAGTGAGAAAGCTGTATTTTTGGATAAATCTTGGTTCGGACGTTCTGAAGACTGGCTGAAAAGTCTCATATAATTTCATGTCCGCGTCAGAAGATATTGAAGGTCAAAGGTCACGAAAATCGGTTTTTCGCAATTATCTCATTTTATAACTTATATATAACTTGTAAACCATAAAATGATCAGCCGTTTTGGAGATACAGCGCGGAGAGTGGTACACGCGCATCCGTATATAGGATTACGCTTATATAAACTGCGGAGCTAGGTATATAGTTCGTTATACAAAATTAGTTATTGAATATACAGTGGTTATCAAAAATTATAACGCATATTTTGTGTCCGTGTGTATTGGTAATATTTATAGCACACTGTAAACTGTGATCATATTACTCGCAGGAAAGTTAGACATGTTCCATTGTTAAGATTCCTCTTGTTCCTCGTCATCATCTTCCTTTAGTCACCCAAATTCAATTTGCGGATCATTATCATCATCCTCGTTGTCCGTCATATTTGACTCTAAAACCTCATGAATTTCGGGGATAAATTCACTTTCTCCATCGAAATCATTTGATGTTGATAGAACGTCCAGGCATGCTTGTCCGTTACACTAGCCACAAAGTGTAGAGCATTGCAACCATACTTTTTTGCACTCACAGTTGGTCCCACAGTCCTTCTCGCAATTGCAGAAGATTTACGTTTTGTTAGAAATAGAACGTCCGTCGTTGCCAAGAAACAAGTTTCTCCCGAAAGTAGGCACGGAATAGAGTAATGACGCCTTGAACATGAATAAAATAAAAATTGTAGATAATTTTATGACCTACAAGTTATAATCACCGTAAATGACACATGACGCATAGAAAATGAGATCATTCAATATCTTCTGACGCGGACACGAAATTATATGAGACTTTTCAGCCAGTCTTCAGAACGTCCAAACCAAGATATATGCAAAAATACAGCTTTCTCACTTTCATTCCAAAGTTTACCCCTTATTGCACCTTATTTTACTGAACTAATTACTGGTGCAACAGATGGTATCGATCTGTCAGGATAAACGATGGAAAATAAATATATGACTTATCTGAAGCTATTAGTATTTTTATACCAATTTACAATATCAATTTTTCCTTCTTTTGAATACATTTTAATAACTAAATTCCAAACTTAAACTTCAACAATCAAAGTTTTTATTTCTAAATTAACACGAATGTCAAATAACTTGTATTATCAAGAATTACTGGCATATACACTACTGATTGACAATATATTTTTTTTAAATTGAACGTTATAATATTTACATTATAAAAATTATGTTCAATTAAAAAAAAAGGGACGGTAGTCATTTTTATTATTTCTAACAGAAAAAGTTGCTGAAGACAAGTCTCGAGAAGTATCCGAAAACCGCTCCGGCAACGTCCAAAACGGCACAGGTCGTCGAGGGTCTCTGCAACTGTGGCAGTTTTTAGTGGCCCTTTTGGACGCGCCCGACGCCAGTGCCGGCTGCATCGCTTGGACAGGTCGCGGAATGGAATTCAAACTTATCGAACCGGAAGAAGTTTGTTAAAATTTGTTGCAGTTATAGAAAAATTTTCAAAAATTGTTTTGCAGGTCGCAAGGCGATGGGGAGCGCAGAAAAATCGCCCCGCGATGAACTACGACAAGCTGAGTCGGTCCTTGCGTTATTACTACGAGAAAGGAATTATGCAAAAAGTGGCTGGGGAAAGATACGTTTATAAATTCGTGTGCGATCCGGAAGCTTTATTCAATATGGCATACAACTCGCATTCGGAAGGGGCCGTGAGAAATCAACTTAGTACGAGACCAGAAAATCTTAGCACCAAATCGGACCCCCATCATTTAGCTTATACGGATATGCTCAATTTCTACAACTGTAGCATTGCCCATCCCTATCAACACTTACACCCTTACCTGCAGGAATCCAAACATACCAGGTATCCCTGAATTTCTTAACTCTCAAACTTCCGTTGAGTTTCTTCCAGCTTCATCCTGTTTTATGTGTATGGAGCATTTAACAAATACAACCATATTGTTCTACAGGGTATGTAATTAATTAATTAATTTAAAAATCTAAGGTATTTGTTAAATGTTGTTCAAATATATCTAGTCGTTTTATAGATGTAAATTCTAAATATTCTTACTTGTAGTTAAATGTAAATTTAGAATTTCAGTAAATTCAGTAATGGTAATTATTATTCTTTTCCCACACATAATTAACATCAAAACTAAAATTATTAAAAAATTAAATGGATTTATTCTCTTTAATTAACTTAAAAATTAAATTAAAACTAAAATATATTGAAGCTTAAATTTTCTTTTAATTAACTTAGCAACTTTTACCGCCTGTTTTCATATTGCATTCGATCATGCTGCCATCTCTTCAGTTCTCCGCAGCAGAAATGGTTGTTCTTTAATTCAAAGTTGTTGCAGCGGGAATTCAACTATGACAACCAAAAAGCGTTGTATTTTAAGAAAATACGAAGACCACCACCAACCAGAAATATCTTGGAGCAGCTCAAGTCCAGAGGATGACGAAAAGCACGTACAACATGTGAACAAAAAATTTAAGGTTAGAAACAATACTTCAATCAATTTTAAAACTAGCAGATGGTTTATAGACCAGTCTTTCGAAGATGCTAATACAACGAACAAAAAAGAAGGAGTACTTGTAGATACTACCAATATATGTAACAAATCATTTAGCACGAGTCGAAGCTTCCATCACAAGTTCCAGTTTCCAACTTCAAAAAAAGTTGCACGAAAATCTTTGGTAAAACTTTCTCCCAAATTGTCACAAACTGATTGTTCGCAACTATCACCTATATTGGGAAATCGTTCATTCAGAAAATTGCATCAACCTAAAAATAAAAGTGCAGCAAGTAGCAGCCTATCTACAGAAGTAAATTTATTTTCGACCATAAAACTTGTTTCTCAAACCACTCAAATTGAATCTGATGAATCTAATTCTTCTGATTTATTTCCTACCCAAACTGTTATAGAAATTGAATCGCCTGTATTAAAAACCAGCAAAGACCATTTACCAAAAATAGATAATTTGTCAAGTGAGGAAAGCGCTTCAGTTGTGATAAGCTCTTTATCAACCAGTCCATCTTTGAGATTAACCAATGAGTCCTTATACCATGAACCACCGAAACAACAGAAAAAAAGATTGAAAAAGGACGGCCTGGGGTATCAATTACAAAAGGCACTGCAAAATCAACGAAGTATCGCAGCAATCTGGAGGCATGAGTTGTATTTAAACAAATCAAGTGAATATCAGATACCAACAGCTGGCAATGATTTAATTTTAAAATTCAAAATAAAGACGTTCTGGAAGGAATTTGGGGTAATCGTGATCAAATGTGAGCTAATGAGTAGTAAAACTGAGATGAATAAACATATAAGTGATGGGTCCGTTCAACATGTAAATAATATTAATAAGTGGTTAGTTTTATTAGGTTTTAATGTCGCGTCCAATATTCAGGTAAAAACTGATAGTACATTTAAATTATATCCTCCATATAGCTTGAAGCAAGTGCAACACAAGGGTAGTACAAGAAATTGTTATTACAATGTTTCAAAAGCTGTATCATTTAAATTATAAAAGTACTGATATTGCCAAACAATGCTGAATCAATAGTAAGTCTATATTTTCTAATGACCAAAACACATCTCTGATAATACAAAAATTATGTGATACAGTTTTATTTCTTATATTATAGGAAGCCCATGAAATTTAAAATTATTGATATAAAGAAATTGTAATTTTGTATTTTATTCAACACTTTACACACTGCAATTATATCAATTATTTAAATAAGTATACAAGGTTTATGTTACAATTCCATTATTTGAAATTGACTAAATAAATATTTATTTAAAAATTTTTGTAATTTAGCAATGGAAAGTTTTTATGATTTGTGTTGCTTAAATTTGATAATTATAAAATTACATATCCAGATTACATTCAAGTGAAGGTTAAAATTTGCTACCTTCTCTACATTAAAAAATGAAGTTTAAGAAAAGTAATTTGAAGTGAAATTTTGTGGCAGTTTTCTAGTGTTCAGTTATTCAAACTAAACAACTTGCCTCTTTTAAGGCAATATTACTTGTTGGTTTTGTTCTTATTAAATTACATTTTTTTCATTATCTAACTTCAAAAATTCAACAATTTGTGAGAAGCGGCAACATTAAATTAACATTCTTTTGTGTGCAATCTGTATATTTAAAATTATTGTTTTATCAGAATGTTTGTTTATTTACATTTTAATATGTTCCATGATCTAATTGATATTTTAAACAAAATTTATTTACAGAAATTTTATCTCCATTGTGTTTTAAAAATATAGTTATCATTGAAGTTTAGAGAGTTTATTTTTTAAAATTCTGAGTTTTGAATAAATTTCATCCCAATCCACATAAGATCCTATTAACCGCCTTGAAAATGTCTTTGAATCCTGATAACTCCAGCGTCCGTGGACAAGCCTTGTGTTATCAAAGGCCAACATATCGCCTGAAACCAAAACTGAAAATTGTGCTACAATTTATTATTCGATAACTTACCAGGTTTCAGTTTGAATTCAGCCGCATGGGTATGTATTGAATCCACAAAAACTTTAAGGGCTCGATACCACGGTTTCACTTCTTTCAAATCGACTGTAAAATATGAATCACGCTGAGGAATGGAATGTCTAACATTCTCTATATTTCCATATCGGTCCAGACTGAAAAATAAAAATTCTGTACTGAAAATATTTTTGGTAAACACGGAATAATTTCAAATGGACACGTACGTCATCAGGAGGCGTGAGCTAATCGATGCGATTTAAACTCGATGCAGTGTTTTACGTAACTGACGTCACTGGTGGCGTATGTGTCTATCGCGATAATTCGGTGATTTCATCATTACCTGATCATAGGCGCACGAAAAAGTGTATGAAATTCTACTTCATTTTCAGTACCTATATCAGACCAATTAACTTCTGTCGTTGTGAGGATATCAAAAAGTTCCTTATTCTCCAATCGCAATTTGTCAGCCACGTAAAAAGCGTCTGTTAGAAGATTTTCACCTCCTGCATGTTCAGCTTGAACCAAACAGTGCAATATAGTCACCTGAAAAATTTTCTTCAATAAAAACATAAGTTCATATTAATATTTACCCCAGGGCAGTAGTGGTAATAAGGTAGATCGGTATGTAATTGTAAATGTCCTGATAAATAAGCAACGTTACTGGTTCCTACTTTAGCCTGCACAGTGAACTCTTCCCCATAGTGGGTCTTCCTTATAAAAGCAATTTTTTCCACCAATTTTCGATTTTCATCTTCATTAAGTGGCGAATTTTCGGTTAATACCACCCCAAATCGCGTTAAATCTCTTAACCAATCATACAAAATTTCATCGCTGCAAACGAATTGATTAATTTTGATTCTTGTCATTTCATCGAAAACTAACTTCGATAGGACTTGCTTATAATCATATTTTTTCATGACATTACAAAAATCTTCCCTATTCCATAATACTTTCGCAGGCCTGTAATCCTCGGTTAAAAACTTTTCTTGGGTGCTTTTTAAAAAACTTCTTTTACTCAACCAATCTGAGTCATAAACTGATTTATGATCGTCGCTCCAATGAATTTTAATTGCATCAGAATTTAATTTCTGAAATGATGAAATTTAAAACAGAAAAATTCTTGAATTTTTCTCACCTCCACAGATTTTGCCCTGATGTTAATATCGAAATTGCTCCACTCGACTATTCGCGACTGGGAATGCTGATGATAACAGCTTTCGCACGTGCAGTTATCCCTCAACCAAACAAGAGGAAATTGTTGTTTGGTATTTTTAATTACGACTTCTAAATTCTCCTCGTCTCTTGAAATGTTGGCCTTCATGCAATAAGGCCTCAAAAAATGTTTGAATTTCATTAAATCCGTTATTTTAAACGAATGGCGTATTATGTTCATCTTTTATCACTTTATAGATTAATCTTAATCGACGGTATAAAGTTGAACGTACGAAAAGTTCACAAAGTTTATATTAAATTTGCAATTGACTAATTTCTTATTCAGTTTTACGCATGGGCTGAAAAGGAGATGTATTTTAAACTCCACACTGAACAGCTAAGTGATATTACTATTCATTTTTGAAATTCTTGCTTTCGACTTTGATAACATTTCATAACGCAAATGTTATTGTTACAAGTAGATAAGCAAATGTGTTTAATTTTTAAAATTGACTTCACATACTTTATGTACCGTATGATCAATGTTTTATAGGCTGCAAGGCTATGAGAGCTTTTTTCAAATTTATGTTGGCAGTAAAATTAACTAGGGCATTTTATATCTGACAGTTTAAGGTTATGTTAGTAATGTCATTGTAAAATTCGAAAATGCAGTGTGAAATTTGTATATACTAATAGTATATCCTGTGTTTATTGTGGTTCGTAAATGTGAGACCAGGCTAATTTTACATTAGGTGCTCTTTCAGGCTAAACAACTTCAGCAAGTTTCAATCTAGTTTCGAGGATATTTGAAATGTTTTTAAGTTACGTTCTTGAATATTTAAAATGCAATTGCTGGAAAACAAAACGCAAATTGGCTTTAATATTACACCAGACGCTGCAAACTAGACTAACAAATTATCCTTTAGAAGGTTTTGTGTTACTCCTGAAACACCCCGTATATTTTCATAAAATTAACAAGCAAAAGGATTTGCGTTATAAAATGTCGCATCACTTAAGGTAAAAGTCCCAATTATCGACACTGTCCCAATTATCGACATATATGAACTAAGAATCCAAATATAAGAATATCTTGCTTGCTGCATCTATTATCATATCAGAATAAGAAACAAGTAGGTTTTCCCTATCCTACAGAAAAAGTTTCGGCCGGTAATGCAGAAAACGTTAATTCTGAAAATATTCCAATTTGCCCATTCTCCAATCAGACTTCTATTGATGCGGTTCATTGTGAGAAGTGCTAAGAAATATGTAAGTTGATTATGGTAATTACAATTTAAAATATTTAATTTACTTTATTGAGATAGTTGTATATATGCATGCTGAATATAAAATTTATGGTTTTTTTTACTAAAATTTGGAATAAAATGTGTGCAAATTTAAAATTCTGTAGTGTCGATAATGGGCACATCCATTTTTAGACCGTGTACCATATATCGACATGAATGGTACAACATAGCGTTCTCTTTTACTGCGAAGGTTTAAATGTCTAAAGAATTTAAAGGAAATTATATTAAACTAATGCTGTACCAGTTATCGACACCTAATTTTCCTCTTTGTAACAATGTTAGAGTTGATGTATTTTGTGTGACGATATTTGGTACCAAGCATATCAATAATAATTTTTTTCTGTAGAAACACAAGATGAATAAAGGCAAAAGATTCCAGTATTCGGTGGAAGCTATGGAGCAAGCGGGCAATGCTGTTAAAAATGAAATGCCTACTGCTCAAGCCAGTAAAGTTTTCAAAGTCCCACGAACAATCATAATAGAAAAGGTGAAAGAAAGAGTGCCAATTGAAAGGAAAATTGGTCCTGATACAATTCTAAGCAGTTATGAAGAAAAGTTATTGGTGAAATGGATGTTTCATATTGCCAGTTGTGGATTTCCTGCAACAAAACTGCAACTTATAGACAGTGTACAATTACTATTGAAAAAGTTAAATAGGGCAAAATAGGTCACTGTTACAAAGCTTTTATGAAACGGTATCCAGAGCTTTCGCAAATAGTGTCCCAAAATCTAACCCAATGCCAGAGCCACCGTAACTGAAGACAAAATCCGTCGTTGGTTTCAAGAAGTTAAAGATTATTTATGTGGCACAGGAAATTTTTATATAACATCTGATCCCACTCGAATATACAACTACGACGAAAGTGCTTTTTTTAAGCCCCAAAAATGATAAGGTTTTAGTTAAGAAGGGCGAAAAAGCGGTTTACTCGTTTATTAATAATGACGAGAAGGAGTGCCTCACAACGCTGGTCATATGCAGCGCATCAGGCAAAATTCCTCCACCCATGGTTGTTTATAGCTATAAAAGGATACCAAAAGCTGTCGTTGACAAGGTTCCACCACACTGGGGTTTTGGACGGTCTGAGAATGGATGGATGACTGGAGAAACGTTTTACGAAAATGTTGCCAATGTTTTCCATCCATGGTTGGTCGATAATAAGATAAAACTGCCTGTCATCCTTTTTGTTGACAGACACACGTCCCATTTACCAATACCCGTTAGCGAATTTTGCAGCAAGAATGGTATAGTATTAGTCTCCTTTATAGCCAATGCCACACATATCTTACAGCCACTTGATGTGGTTGTTTTCCGACCACTCAAAATGGGGTGGGAAAACTCTATTCACAATAGGAGAATGCAAAATAATGGAAAAAAATTAGCTAGGGATGATTTCACCCCTATTTTAAAAATAACAATGAATAAAATGAAAAACTTTCCGAATATAATTAAAAATGGATTCAGAACATGTGGTCTAGTACCATTTACACCTAACAATATTAACTACAAAAAATACTTTCCAAATACATCCAACACTTCTGAAATAGATAAAGAAAAACCTGACAAGAAGCTGTTTCTTAAACAATAAGGAAAATATATCTACCAATGTGGAAGAAAATATACCATCGCCTTTTAAAAAAACGCTATCCTGGCCGACACCAAAATCAAACACTCCGAAAAGAAAAATTTTGAGAAAGTTCCGGCGGTGGCATCTTCCAAAGAGTGGCAGGAATATTTTAAACGAAAAGAAGAGAAGAAAAACATCGAACTGCAGAAAAAAGAACAAAACAAACAAAAGCGGAAAGAGAGAGGCGGAAAAGAAAGAGCACATTAAAAAGAAATCAATCTCAAACAATGATAAAAATAAATTGGTGACAGAAAAAAATGATAATCTAGAGAAGCCAAACTCAAGCCAAAGCATCGGTGAAAATAATGAAGAGTTAAAAAATACAATAAATGGCACAAATTCAGAAAAGTTAAATGTTAACGATTATGTTATAGTGAATTATAACGAGCAAAAACTACCAGGAAAAATTATTGACACAAGTTGCAAAGAAAATGAAGAGTTCGAGTACAAAGTTTCGCATATGGAGAAAAAGGGGCTCAATTGGATATGGCCACAAAGAGTTGACATTCTGTGGTATAATAGAGACGAAATTATTAAAAAATTATTTACCTTATTTCCTTTATTATACTCATGGTCGAAATTCTTGAAAAAATTAAGGAACCAAAAATAAAAAATAAACGGGTGCTCTACTGTGTACCGGAGATTTCTGATTCAGTGTTCATTTGAGTACCTACTTGTACATACTTATATATTTATCAATATAGGTATATTTGAGCACTGTTTTGTTTATAATTTTATATTTTTAAATAAATATGAGTATAGTGAACTTATATGATAATAATCTTATTATTTTGTTTGTCACTTATTACTATTCCCATTACTGTTTAAGTCACTTGTAAGTTACTTCAAAACAACACATGTCGATATTTGGTACAAGACAAATTTTACTATGTCGATAATTCGGTCAAACAGTACTTCTCAACTAATTTATTTTTTGTAAATTAAGGGCGTCTTGCTATTTGAAATATAAACATTTTACAACAATTACGAAAGTTACAACTATCCACAGCAACATCTTGAAAACTATAACTTTAATATGCAATTTTTTGTTGGTATATTAATTAGCCAAAAACCCTTAAGGCGTCGATAATTGAGACACTTACCTAAAATATGATTGGTTACTTTAATAAAAATTGGCAACTTTTTATGTGCCATCTCAGATACTATCAACACAAAATAATTTAACAAATTTTGCATGGTATTTTAAAATTCATTAGCTGTTTTAATTAGATAAGTGTATTGTTCTTTTGTAAGCACAAGTTTTATTATCAGCAACACTCCAGCGTTTATTGTGTACTTGAAAATTCCCATTAATAAAACGGAGGTCATCACAGCCAGGACGGAAATAGAAATACTTTAATAAATAAAAGATAATCTCAATTTGAACATTTATTGTATTTATACACACTTTGCCTATGGTTTCAACATACATCCATTGATATCAACATGTACACACTTACTTCGAATAACAAGTAATTTTATCGCTTGATTTTTTTTTTAATGTGGTTTACCTATCACCTGCTCGATTCCCTAACAATGTTTCAGTACCAATTTTCTCAAAAATCACTTGTGCTTTTTGAATTTCCATTAAAAATTAATGTTTTAATTATATCATTGTTAAAACGTAATGCAGAAAGAGTCTTGATTGTCAACATTACTGCAATTTAATTGTCTTTTTGTCTTTTGTTGTTATTAATTAATTCCCCGATAATTCTACCGATACAAAATAGATATTGCTGATATTATTTTTTTGTATAAAATTTTTAATTACAACATCAAAAATTCAACAGCGCCCAAATTTGCTTAAAATAATATTTTACAACACGTTCACAGCAAAACAACATTTAAATTACCACTTATCGACATACAATATTATTACATATTTTAACGGTAATATCAATGTAACCAACCCGAGAACTGGACATTTCTGTATTTTCGCTATTCTTTGTTCCCCAATCAGCCTCGAGCAAACTTATGCCCAAAATACACAATCTTAAATACGTTTTCCTAATTGTTGAAATTCTTCAAGAAACCGATTTTTAAAAAAACTTGTTGCAAAAGCGTGCGAACGGCGCAATCTAAACACAATATAAATATAAAAATATCAATCGAAAATTCTCAGGAATTACCGAAGTCTTTGCGCTTAATTCCATCTAACAGTCTAGTTTTCCCATTTCTAGTGTCACAAGGTATAAAAGATGAATTATTTACAGGGCGATGTGAAATAAAACTCATATTTATTTCATCCCGTCGAAAAGTCCTCGAATGAGTAGTACGTGGGATGGGTTTCATGTGACAACTCATGCACTACAAGGACAGTTTTTTATCTAATTTACCTAACAATGTAAATGGACAATTAAAATCGCAATATTTTACCGTCAAGTTGTTGTGACATTTTTATATGTCTGTACTAAAGAATTCATGTTGTGTAAAATATAAAATTTTATAGATTTTATAAAAGCTCACAAAAGAAAATTTTTGAACGAAACAATTTCGATGGAGTAGAGAGCCATACTGGCAATGGTTGGATTCAATACGTCAGCGCGGAGAATGGGGGAAGAATTTTATAATAGTTTCTGCCAGAATTAAAAGGCAAAAACTCAATTTTCTGATGAAAAATTGATGACAACTACAGTAGAACCCCGTTTTTACGTCCCCGCATTTCAGGTTTTCCCCTTATTTGCGTCTAATTTTTGCAGTCTCATTTTATTTTAATGGAGATAATATCCGGTTTTACGTTTATTTTTCCCGCAATTTACGTTGAAAATATTCAAAATGCAGTTATTAAATTTATTAAATTTATTAAAATTAAAATTCAAAAATTAAATGCATGGCAATCATTGAAATGAATATGTTAGCAGTTTTTAAACACGTTTGCACTTTGCAAAGTTTTGTGATTGTGATTAAGTAGATAGTTTTTTATTTCATTCGGTATTGATTTTCGAAAAAGTGAAAGAACACGTGGGCTCTCGCGTTTCGCTCGCGCGTAATTTTGATATACCACTTTGGCTACAATAATAAAAAATCGTAAATCAAATTAAAAAAATGCCATACAACGTGGTCCCATGGCAAAAAAAAAACGCATGTACAAAATAATTTTAAAGTACGAAGAATTTGTAATATTGAAAGAAACCCATACGTACACAAGGATAAATTTACATAAACTAATTTGTATAATTTTTTAAAGAATAATTTTTATTGCTCTTAATTTACATTTTCCCTCCATTTACGTTTTTTTTTTGTCGGTCCCTTCAAAAACGTAAAAACGGGGTTTCATTGTATTTTTTGAAATGCCATAACTTTGGTGGGTTAAAATTATGCAGAAAGGAACATCTGTGGAAAATTAATTCAGAATTTAAAAAAAATCCTTAGAATAATAGTATATATTTCATTAGCATGCAAAAAAAGAAGTTTTTCCCGTGCGAGCATAACAATTTTCCATGAGAGACGAAGCCCACCGCTGGAAGTTATGCGACAACGGGAAAATCAGTTTCTGTCATGTTAATGAGCATTATTTTTCATTATTTTCTCTGAAAAACGGTAATAATAAGCATAAAAGTTAAAATAAATGATTTGCCACTCATTACATAATATGTTATCTAGAATGTTGTTGATTTTTTTCCTTATCCACGATTGTTTGACAGATAAATTCTGTACAAATGTAATTCATTTCTGAAATTTTCGATGATATAGCTCAACAATAATGCAAATTGTACTATAAAATTAGCTTTCGTTTATTTCTTTATATTCCTTTTGTTAAAATATGTAACTATAAATAATTGTTGGTGTAGTGGCATGGAAACTATTACCACAGGGAAAAGTTGCCTTTCGCGACATATAAACAAACATGAAAGCAACTGTTTTCAGGGAGGTATAATGAAAAAATTATTGCACTATTGAAAGCAAAAATTTGTTTTTGTGAGATAATTGGAGTTCACTAAATTTTATAGTAACCACACGAGATCACATGACTTCCTACGTGCTCCCACATAAAACTCGTAACGAGAATTTTCTATCGGGTGTGCAAATAATAAATAAAGGTTCATTGTTTCATTGGATTGCGCCTAACGTTTGAAAATCCAGAAACTGAATTTGTTTTTTTAAATCACCGAAAAGTTATCAATCACAGTTAACAATTCTAATTCTAACTATGCAAACATCACATTAATTAACATTTTTACATATCTGAAAGTTGGAAAAATATTTTAAATAAAAATTTGATTAAAAAATTGCACTGTACATATCAACAGTATTTACATAGTTTATCCCATTTAAATTTGCCTAATGACATCAATAAATATGTATTTACCCCTCCCATGTCCAGGAAACTTAAATTTACGTACGAGGAAGATACAAATGAACAATCTAGAGATGCGCTACGTAACATTAATTACGATTAATGGCAGCATTGGTGGCGGTACGCACGGAATTGGTGCAATTGCATATCGTAGTAAATACTCTCGTCGCAAATGTGCGTACGGAAGTGCGTGCTCTGTTCGACCACATCCCAATTTTTCTAGTTCCATCTGTGCGGCGACAAACAAAAATAAAATTACACTTTTAAACAAAAATTCTTAATATTCGTAAATTTAGAGCATGGCACGATTGCCTTAAAATCTTTCCTGTTTATCGATTTCAGAAATGGCGCGGTAGCGTGTATTTTAGTCGATAAAAGGTAAATGTACTTACTTTGAAAGCCGAACGTGTCCTGAAAAATGAATATTTTCATAATTAACCACTCATTTACGCTCTACCGTTTTCAGCCGATTTTTTAAACATACTTACGAATTTGTTTTTATATTTCGCGTTGCCCCTAACTTCGGCTTCGGCCTTAGCCTTTTCGAGAAGCTCATTTAAAAAATCATTAACATCCCTCATCTTTTCCGGGTCAGTTTTGAAATCGTCTATCCGCTGCTCCAGCGGCTGTTGCAGATCTAACCGAAATTCTGTCATTTTAATTGGGATTTTTTAAATTCGTGTTATCACTTAATATTAGTTAACATGGTAATTAATACTGCTTTAAGGTGACCACATCATATCGGTGACACTACGCACTATACCGGAAAGGAGCAAATAAAATTTACACTGATTGCATGCTACGCTTACGAATGAAACTAAATGCATGAGCACGGCGATATTTAGCGCAGCACCATTCCTCTATCGCTGTAGTCATACTAAAATCTCTTATTTGCCCCAGGCAACCCCAGACCTTTACAAAATGAAGATCGTTTGTAAATGCGTATAGGGGCGGCTCGGAAAGTTTTCTGAACGTTATCGGTTCCTCTTTGAATTGTTTTCGTAACCGAGTTAACTTTTTTCGTCAACAATACGATTGCTCTCAATTAAAGGTTCATTAATTTTGATTGCGTAAAGTGACAAACGTTTTTTCGGTTGAGAAGGTCTGTTAATACATGAAAAAGACTTTATTTGTAAATCCCGGCGCACTAATTTCACGTTATTATGTGCACGCCAACCAATAACTTGTAAAATGTCAATCAATACTGTTGCCTGCCCCATTTGATCAACTGACATCTGTGTGTATTCATTTTCACGAAATTGCGCCTTCTCATGCATAAGAATTATTGGAAGATGCTTCCTGAACCGAAAATTAATGTCGATACAGTGCGACCTCAAGTCACGGTGATCCGGATTAGTAAATAATTCGGATTACTGAAATGAATCAGTTTTTTTGTTGAAAATAGAAATACAGTCGAACTCCTCTATAGTGACCTCCTCTATAATGATTTTTTCTCTATAGTGATGTTTTTGTCAGGAACCTGCATTTTTGAACGTTTTCCATATAAAAATACCTCTATACTATGATGTTAAGCCTCTATACAGGGTCTTTCACAACTCGCGCCCTAGAGAAAACTGACATGTGCCGACGACAATTACGATTCTAAAAATGCAAACAAGTTATAAATGGGCACAATTAAATAATGTCAGAATGACATGCCCGCTAAAGTGTCAACATCAACATGTTAGGTTAAGGCAGATGTCATTCAAGGTGTCACACTCGCCATCATCTTAATCAAGTTTAGGTTTGTTAAATAAAACAACAAATGGCGGTTCTGAAAAGAACCTTTATTTTAACGCGTGAACTTATGTTAAAAAACAGGAGAAATGGTATAACATAATAATAACAACAGAACCAACATAGCAAAGAGGAATCACAAAACGAAAAATAAATACAATCAGAACAAGTGATCAAAGTGGCCCCCATTCATTTGCAAGCATAACCGTGCCCGCCACAACAGACTCCGTTTAGAAACAAGTCGTTAATACGGAAAACAAGTGGAATGTCTTCAAGCAAATTTGGAAGTTCTGTGTCCACCGAACTACTAGAAATACCCAATGGGCGAGCAATTTCGGCAAGGCTTCTGGTACCATCTTCTGCAACAGCATTTAGAATGGCTTCTTCATTCTGAACTGTATGCGCAGTCATGGAAGGACCACCAGACTCTTTTCGATTTGGTAGAACTTGACCTGTCTCGTGCGTCCTTGCAATCGCTCGCAGTATTACCTTGTGATCAGGGTGATTTCTGTCCGAAAAACGTTCGGAAAAGACCCTCGCTGCTTCCGTGGCGTTACGACCACATTCTCCAAAAATTATAATCATTTCGAGATAATCAGCGGATGAATACATGATTATGGGCAGATTAAAACGTTTTGACTTCACTTTATCAAATTTAATATGACAGTGACATTTTTCAAAAAACCCAGGCACCCGCATAATTTTAAAGATTTGCTTTTTTCTTATAACCTAGTAACGTAAAATTACGACACACACCTTGAGGGCGCCTGTCTCTGATTGGTTAACTTTAAGATGTTTTTTCTCTAATAGATACCTTTCAAGTTAGATTTTATTTTCTTTACACACATCTTAATGCCGTCTCGTGTTTCCTCATTTTCCCTAGGGCGCGAGTTGTGAAAGACCCTGTATAGTGATTATTCTTTATGAAAGGTTTACCAAAATTCTCGAGGAACGGAATTTTCGGTAATAGAAAACCTGAAAAATCCTTAAAAGAATTTCTTGCAAAATACTTACTTATGCAATCAACTTTGGACAGATTTTTTCATCAATAAGTACATGTTATGTAAATATTCAGATGAAAATTTGTATTGTTTATTAATAACTGTGTGTATTTCTATATACTTAAACAAATCTTTTTTCAAATATAATAAATTTTAATTTTTTGTTTTGAATATCAATTGGTTTTTAAAGTGACTGCCAAAATTGTAAAATTATACTTGAATTCTATATAGTGAAGTTTCTCTATAGTGATGTTTTTTTGTGGCTTTTCGAACATCACTGTAGAGGAGTTCGACTGTATTTAATACAAAATAACTACAGGAATACCATGTTAGGGCTCGTTTAGACAAATTGAGACTTCTGAAATGACGGAGACGTCTAAAAACCACGTCCGAATTACCGAGTACTACAAATCCGGATTGAACCTTGGCCGGATTATTGAAGAATCCGGTATAACGAAGTCCGGATTCAGTTATTCACTTTAAACAAAACCATCGACAGGATCAGACCTTTTCAAGTTTCAAGTTTTTTTGAAGGCTTCCAAAATCTGAATAACAAAAAAACTTCATTTATTCATCAATCATCAATTAAAACAATGCTACAGTCCATTCACGAGCTGCTTTCGACTTTGTCGTAACCGACTTGACAGTTTCCAGTATACAGACTGGTACTATTACGGCCACCGAAATGTGCACGATACCTGACACAAATTTCCCTATTTTTCCATAGACAACATAATATTGACATTTGGCTTATTTTTTTAGAACGCCTATGATATGAAGCAAAAATCAAGTTGCTAAAAAAAATCGTGCACATATCGGTGGCCGTAATAGTACATCGTATAGCATTTTTTTTTCGAAAAAGAATCTTTCTATTACCCCTAAAAATTGAAGACCCGCGGTTAATAATAATCAATTACCGCATTATAAAACAGGCTTTTAATTTTTTTAAATTTAATTATTCTAACAGCGTCAAGACGCTATATTTTGAAAGAGACGTCAATTTCAAATTAATAAGTACATATTTAAAACTTTTTCCTTTGATTATTGTTTAGTGATTTCATTCACCAATCGTTTAGCAGTATTTGGGCGCACGTGCTTAATTCTGTCCAATCACAACATTATTATAGTGAGAATTTTCTACTGTAGAAAATTCCCGAGAAAATTTTGCACCAGCCTGTTCATCCAATCAGAAGCCTTTCTTTTGAACCGCTACCAAGGCAACACAAGTATTTTTTCGGAAATTTTTTCCGATTGGGCAGGACCCTGGAGTGAATTTTAGTGGAAATTTTTTGACGTCATAATTACTGTCACTAATACTTACATTAAGTACATGTAACCAGAATAAACGATGCCATTTGACATTAAATGCCATTCAACGCTTTCCATAATCTTGCAATCAAAATATCGTATTATTTATAGCGTTGAGTGACGTTTATAGATAATATGTCAATACATAAATTAAATTGCAAAAAGGTGCAAAATTTTCTTACTGAATACCACTCGACGTTAAATTAAAATCCGGAAATTTTTTAACCTCTAGTGGTATTACAAGTGAGAATTATCTGACATCTGTCACCAGTTTTATTTTAAACTGTTAAACTGTATTTTTTATGCTGCATTTTTGATTCAAACATTAAAAAATAATCTTCCGAATACCACTCGAAAGTGCGAATTAATTAGAAAATAATTCTCCAGTTATTTTTTCAAACTTGTTGCCATTTGGAAATAAGTTTTCGAAAATCTGTCGAATTATTTTCAATTTATTCTCACTCTCTTGTGATATTACTTATGAAAATCGTAAATCATAGTCGACACGGCACATTTAAACTTTTACAAAATCAAGTTAGAACACACTATTGTTTGTATCCAGAAAAAAGATCTTCACTAAACTGAATTAAAAAAGGGTTGCTATTTAAAAAAAAGTTGACTATCACTTGACAAAAATGACGTACATATTAAACATTAGTATATTGTTCAATGAGTGAGAAAGTTGGTCATTTCCATGAGGATGAAATTTGCGACACGAGCCGAAGGCGAGTGGAGTAATTCATTCGAGTGGGAATGGCCATTTCTCACGAGTTTAACACTATACTTTTTCTAATCATATTAATTAATTAACTCATAATGAATACTGGTAATAATTATTGTAATTTATTTTTTTATATATCCTTTTAATTATTAACATTGTATACATTAACCGTACCATAGTTAACGATAGTAAATGGAGGCGATTTTACATCTACCCGAATATCCATGTTTAAGTTTCTGTTATTGGTTATGTAGTTTTCTGTTGTATTGTGCATGCTGCTGCTGGAAGCTTGGACTGCGTTGATAATTTTGTTGGCCGAGTCCATCTTGTTATTTATGGAAGTGTCTATATAACCTTCGGCTACTGATGTGGACTTCCATCCTCCGTGTCTTTTCAAAGCAGTTTCGCCAATTCATGAAAGTTTTATAACTTACTTCGTATTTCTTTCTCAATTTTAGTGGCAAAAGATTCATTGTTGCAAGTTTAGCAGTCTCTTGCACGTCTGGCGGGGTACAATTGTCATCCACAAGTTCCATCATTTCTTGGTACTTTGTAGACAGAGCAAACACAAATTCGACGACAGATGTCAAAATTAATTAATTTTCGAGAAAATAACAAACAATCGTATAATCGTCAAGGTAACGAAAAAAACTACCTGTGGAGAAAAGTCAACTGTCGTCGTTTCATTGGTCAGTACCCGTGGAGAAAGAGTTCAATAGTTGAAGACTGAACAGTTTTCTCAATGGAAAACGTATTAGAAATGTGCAAATTCTTAAATATGATTAGAAAAAAATTATTATCCTCTTTTGTAGTATTTATACACCTGTCTTATGCGGTTTTCGAATTACTGAAGTCAGATTATAAACAGCAGAGTTATAGCGTGGTGTGTTTTTCGTAAGACAACCTGTAAAATTTTAAAAATGTACAAATTCTTTAATCGTATAATCTCCATTTCATTCAGTAATTATCAGTTTCATATAAACTTTCATTATCCATGCGGAAAATATTAAACAATATGCAAAAAGTAAATAAAACTAGTATTTAGCAAAGAAATACTTTGCCATAAGGTTTTTGCAAAAAAAGATGACGTAAAATAATTCTTAAATATTAAAACTATGGAATTTGGAATTATTATTTAAAGTAAACGAAATTAATGCATATAACCAAAGTTGTAAACATTATTTACTTCTGAATTTCTGATTTCTCCATTTTTTCACTTTCCGAACGGTTCTTAAGTAATAATTACCTTAACGTCTTGTGGGGCCCTATTCTACTCATTATTAGTAAAAGTTCGGAAAATTTGGGCCAGGCACACACAGAGACGATAATATTAACTAAATGGTAAAAAGAGAAAAATAATTGTTGTTTAAAAGGTTTATGTATTTTTTACAGCACGTCTATAAAATTCCAAATATAGTAAATTAGAGATAAAAATAAGATATTTGCTGTTCGCGGTACGTACCACGCATTTATCCTGTTTAGTCAATAAACGTTTATATTCCAATTTTAGCAACACGAATTGACCTTTTAAATGGAGGAAATTTTTCGTCGATAATGTTACGTCCGCAGGAACGTAATTTGATTTTTAGCAACGCTTTCATGAACCCTAAATAAAGCGTTGCTCGATGAAGGCTAAAAATAGTTTTCCTCTCATTCTTTCACACATTATGTCCTCGTTTGAGGACATGTCATCACTTTTATTGATTTTATTTGGGTAAAACATTGAAGTTGGTTCATGCATAAGAAGGAATTATTACCATACCAGTTATTAATAAAAACCGATTTTTTTGTTAAAATTTAATTTTAAATATTATTGCAAAGAACTCACAAATAAGAATACACAAAAAAGTAAGGTCTGCACCAACCTTGTAACCCGTATGTGCGTCAAGTTGTGCATTTAAAGGACCAACATGAGATGAGATTAAAATTATTTTATATCAAAAAGGGCAGAAAAAACCTACAAAGTTCAACTGCATATTTTAGACACTTTCAATTGGAAGACTGAAACAATAACTGAAGGAACTTTAAGCATCCTTTATTAAAAAAATTCAAATAAATTCATAATAATTGTTCAATAAAATGGATCAACAAGAGTTAATCTAGCAAATTCAGGTTCCTTTCCTTCTTTAGCAATTATTTCTTTAACTCGGGGAGGTCTCCTAATTTTCCTTCCAAATCTACCAGTTTTTCTCTGCCACCAGCCTGACCTAGGTCTACCTCCTAATTCTCTCATTCGTTGTGCAGAACCAATCGGAATGTCCTGATGTTCTACATTGCTGACTCTTCCTACAGTGCACATGCAAGTTTGTAGCAAACTAAATTCCCTTTTACTAGGTGTTAAAATAATAACACGATTAGAAACTTTCCGAACAATAGTGACAAAAGTTCCAGCTGCATGTGCCAAAAATCCACCTTCGTTTGGAATCAATTCCACATTGTGAACGCGAGTACCGAGTGGTAAGGCACCTAAAGGGTATGCATCGCCCTCCTGGGCCCTTACTGCAAAAAAAGTAATGTAATTAAGTTGTTAGCACGAGTTTAAATCTCACCAGGAATTCTTGGTATAAAACAGGATGTCTTTAGTAAATCTCCTGCTTTCATATTTTCAGAGGCCAAGTAATACTTCAGCTGATCCCGGTCAGCAATTAGTGCGATATTGGCTGTTCTGCAGCCGTCCTTCATTATTTGTACAACCCGTTCAACTTTTGGGGGTTGGTCATCTTTGGGCCCTTCACGTTTAAACTGGACCCAGTGATATTTATGTTTTATACCACCTCCGATCCCTTTCACTACCACTCTTCCAGTCGCTGGATCCCTGCCTGCTAAATTTGTTACTTCCAGAGGTTTAACGGTGTAGTTTTCTGGATAGTGGACTATTCTTCGAAAGCTCTTTCCTCTCCCTATTTCAGGTAAATCTACATGCCGATATTTAAAACGAACACTAACTGCCGATAATGAAACCGTCCTCACTTCATTAATTACCAAATGTTTCATTAACTGAACTAAAGTGCTCATTTTAATTATTCGTTTCTGTTTAAATATTTTCCATACTGTCAAACCCGTCTAACCTAAAAACTGTTTCAAACTTGTGTTCCATCAGAATTATATAATAAATTCAAATATGACTAGATGAAATGGATTTTAATATAGAAGTGAGACGTAAACAGCTAGAGAATTTAGAACAATACATTTCATCGTCACGGGACAAAGTACAATCAATATTTGATTGTCTCAGATGGACCCCAGAAAGAACCCAAGAGGTATCATCATCTACATTGGTGAATTGATAGAATAACAGGTGTTTTGCAGGAGGAGGCTTTTGTACAGTGCTCGATAGACCCTGCTCACACAGTTCCAGCAAAATTTATTGAGCAGCATCGCAATAAATGTTTATTGCATAAAAATGGTTATTGCAAAAATGACGTGTTTTTATCGGAACCATTGCATGACCCTAGATCCTCTATAGTAATAGGTGGGTTAACTGTGAGTAATTGACATAAATTTATCTTATATTTTTTTCAGACGACCATAAAAAAATTGAAGTACTATCAACCGCGCATAAACAAAACCCAAATTTCAAATCAGGTTAGTTTTGCATTGCTTTCGCAAGATCCAAAAATCTTAAAATTTTTGCAGCATCTGTAATAATTGCTGCAATTTTTTTCAGACAAATATGTTATTGAATTAATAATTAAAAATAGATTCAGTTATCATTTTAAACATAATATCAGTACATATCCTTTTTACATATCCTTTTTTTATTTCAACTTAAACTAAAGGGTGTGTGATGCTGGAGATAGCAATTTGACTTTTTACACAAAACAACAAACACTTGCAAAAGGTAATTTATTGCCAATTATATGATTGTGTAGGTTGGAATGGGCAGGATGCAGACCCAAAAACATCTGAACGACTGTTAACAACATTTAGCCCTGATGAAAGACTGGCCTTGTATAATTACGTCGCAAATTCCACAACTGGACCTACCGAAGTTCCTGAATTCAATATGTAAAGTTAAATTTTCTAAAGGAATGCATTTTATTAATTAAATTACTTTCAGCACTCAACCAAAAAGAAGTGTTGATAAACAGTTAACTTATGAAGAAATACTTGCTCAAGAAAGAGATGCCAAAAGACGAAGAACCAAATACAAATCAGTTCACACTAATCATAAAACTCATATTGAGATCATGCGTGAGGTGATTGAAGGTCAAATGGAGCTTTATAGCGATTGGTTGCTTGAAAGTAGCGTAGTTCCAAACTGTTCACTGGATAATTTGCCCAGCAATGAAGTTGATGGAAATAGTGATCAGTCCAGTCATCAAAACGAAAAAACTGCGGAAATCAGTGAAGTTGAGAGTAAGGCAGATGAAAGGGAGCAGTCCGTAATCAGTAGAACCAGCAACCACTCTGGTAGCACAAAAAGTACAAATAAAAAAAGTGATTATCAAGATTATGATAAACACGATAGAAAGCCTTCTAGAAAACGTTACAGCGATCACAAAAGAAATGACTATAGAGATCGAAGTTACCACTCTACACGAGACCATCGTGATCGCAGCAGTTCTAGAAAATACTCGCACGATAGGGAAAGAAATGACCATTACAATAATAAATATCACAGAGATAAGTCGTCTTCCCGAGATGAAGATAACTATCATCGTGGTAGATACTCACCTTATGCTCATCATCAGAGCAATTCTCGCCACGGTGACTACAGTCATTATAGAGATAGATCACCTTCCCACAGAAATTCTAGGGCACAATGTAAGGATAGTTATCGTTCTTCCAGAAATCCTAATCGTAATGAAACCATTCAAAATGAAAGTCACAGTAAAGAGAGGATTGGACAAAATGATTATGGCAATAAGTTGTATGAAAATAATGAGAAACATTGAATCTGTCGAAACTATATTTAAGTGGTACTATCTACGAAAGTGTCCTTTAAAATATCCTTCAACCATGATGCCGATATAATGCTTCGGCATATTGGTATGTTAAACTATTTGTTGGTTTTTTATTAGCGTAAGTTTTTCTTGTTGTATCTATTTTTTTTATTTCAATGTTTTAATTAATTATATGGCATGATTCAAAATTTTTATTTGAAAAGTTAGTCCTACTAATAACGTCGTTGGGAATATTTAACATTAACAGATTATAAAAATTTAGATTTCATTTATTTAAATAAATTGAAAGAATATAAAGATTGTTAATATTTGCTTCCTTTTTTATAAATGTTTTCACGTTTGGGTAAAATGTTTCATATCTTTTTTAATTAATGTGGAGATCCTAAATCCAAGGGTAACGAACTCAAATATACAATTATGAAACTTTATCTTAGTTTTATTAAATTGACAAAATATTATTTATAAGCAATTTAGTGAAAAAACTTTCAGTAACCATTCATAAATTTAAGTCATTTTAGCACATTGATTTATTGCATAAAAATGGGATTAAGTAAAACTTAAATCGATTTACAAATACATGTTCTTATATTTTACAAATTTCAAATTAATATCAATTTATCTTTATTTGTATTACATTCAATTTAAAATACAAGTTACAAATTCAAGTGGCACCGAAACAAATACTTGACTAGATGTACACCAAATGTCTTTTGAAACAGCAAATCATTTTAAAATTTGTTTTAAGATGGCATTCTAAAAATAAAAGACTTATAATTATGAATATTTAACTTTTTAACTATTTAAGTACATTTATAATCGATCTTTTGGTAAAACATCTCTGAGATAAACAAAACAAATCTCGCCGGTATTTCTTTCTGGTGTTTTTTCAATTAATGGCAGTGGATTTGAGCTATAATATTCGATTATATCCTTGATACTACGAAATGGCGTATGGTCCTGTGCGTCCCCACATTTAAAAGTATGATTTGGACCATTTTCCACGCCAATATTATAAATTTTTTTCTTATACATAATTGTAATCGAGCAAAAGTATCCTTTTTGACGACTTGGCCTGATAACAAATGCACCATCTTCTAATCCTTGTAAAAGTCTTCTTGCCCCTTTCCTGTCTGTATCACGATAACTTCGTTCCTTTTGTAGATTGGCTACAATAACTTGCTATTAATAAATTTTATTCGTAATAATATTAAGATTTCCTTAAAAATTCTAATCCTGTAAATTATTTATAAAACTTACCTTCGGTATAATGAGTTGCAATTTCATCATAATCATCAAATTCTTCTTGAGGTAGTGGACTTTTGGTGATTGGAAATTTGATAGGAGGTGTGGGCAAGTTTCTCATTCCCAACACAGGTGATGTTGGAGAAGGTGTGAGTAAGTTTCTTATTTCCAACAGAGGCGATGTTGAAATTTGTTTTTCCAGGAAAGCCACATCTGGTGGAGGTGGTCTTCTAAATAACTTATCATTCCTTCCAGTTTTCGTCAGGTCTTCACTACGTTGCTGTTTTACATCTTTAGTAATTTGAATTGGGGGACGTAACGGAGTTTGATGCCTATCACTTGTATCTTTGTGTCTTATTTCTTTTTGAAATGATATAATAGGGTCATCAAGTTCAGCATATTCTGCAACTACTTCTTCTTCTTCTTCGTCTTTTGTTTGAATAGAAACGACCGGAACTGGCTGTTCCCTGCTGAATGCAAATTCAGTTGGCAATGGAGGTAAGGGTCGGTGGTGTGGATAATTGGAAAATTTTGGTAATGCTTTTTGTAGAAGAGGTTCAGCCTCATATTCATTTTCTTCCACGTCCTCAACCTTTTCTTGACTTAATCTTTGTTCAATCTTTATTGGAATTTTCCCCTGATGAACTTTAGAAACAAATTGTTGTGGTTTTGGTGGCAGTTTTGCTTCAATTGAACTCTGCGATGGTAATGCAGCTTTTGGTTTTCCTATCAGTGGAACACCTGCATTTCTTCTAGTTATAGTAGAGCTTTCATTTATCTGATTATTTTGTTTTTCTTGATATTTTCGTAAAAATGAGCTAGTATTCACAGTGCCTCGTTTGAAAATTGGGTCTGGGGTGTAAGTATTTTCGTTACTTTTATTATCATTTTTTGGTTTATTAAAGAAATGTTCTTTTGCTTCTTCTAAAAGTAAATCTTACATTGAATAACTGATAAAGGTAGTTTATAGTAAAAAAAAATAAATTGTAAGGTGTTTTTTTCCCTTGGAACTTGGCACCTTTCTTGTAAAACAATTATTATTGTTGAAAATGTAAATAAATTTAAATAAAGAAAAATTAATTACTTTACCTGTAGGTGTTAGGTAACCACCGTCATCTTCATCGCTTTGTAATTGTTCATTATATTGTTCAGACCTTTTTATGGAGTCAAAATTTTGACCAACAACCGTCTTGTGTTGATCCATGTCAACATATTCACCAAATTCATCATGGCCTCCTTCATCTTCCTGCGGTTTCTTCAATACTTGTTCTAGTTTGTTAGCAAAGTCGTTTTTGAATCTATTTTGCAATGCATTTGATAATTTATTCGCTAAACTATCAGGATTATTATTTCCAGGAGGTGGTAAACGTGGTTTCAGAGACACCGGAGGCTTTTTCAGATTCCCTGGATATGGTGCAGTTTTGATGATAAATTCATTTGGATAATCTTTTATTCTCTGAACAAACGACCATAATCTACGTAACTGTGTTGAATCTGTGTATTGCTTCCAAGAATTTAACTCAAATTCATTTAAATTCTAAACATTTTAATGTAATCAATTAAAATAAAATAACAAAGTTATACTAACCAGGAAACGTTTGCCATCAATGTTTTTATAAAGAATTGCGGTACCACATTCTCCATAGCCATTCTACAAGTTCAAATTAAATAAGGTAATTCAACCTTCAGTTAAAACTTACATCGTCTAATGCCTTAACCAATTCTTCAACACTTAAATTTTCAATGATTTTCAAAGAATGCAGTTTACTAGACATGTTAATGGCTACAAAAATAGTTGTACACGCATTCTGCAGTTATAAGTGGGCATGGCAGGATGCCGAAATGATTTCACAATCTTATCTCCAATTATTTCCTACATTTTCCTCATTCAGTATCTTTCACATAAAATAATAATTTTAAAAATTTCTGCAACAAATTGTAGAAAAATCAACATCATTAACTGACTTATTTGGAACATTTGAAGCAAGTGGCTAAATTAAAATTTATCTTAATGAACTGTTTAATCATCGCATTAATTGAATTAAATTTCCAGTTTTGAATTGTTAGTAACTTTTGCTTTGTAACTAAACATATCATCAGCTGATCAAAATGTCATTAGATAGGACTTGTTAATTGATTCGTCCTTTGCCAAAAAGTGCAAAATGATTAGAATATTGTCACTATTTCAGCTGCAGTAAAACTTGCAAAATGAATTTACATCAAATAGTTAGCGGTGCTTGTAACGCAGGTGACAAATGCTTTGCTGTTGGGAGTGTCGAAGGAGTTCCTTTTACAGTAAATTTCTCACCTACTTTGATTATTATTTTATCAATACTTTTGTAGGCTTATGCAGCTGGTTGCAACATAGTAATCCTTGCATCAACTTTTGAACGAGTTCAAATTATACCTGGAGCCGTCCATGATTATATACGAATAAGTTCAGTTGATTGCTCCAGTGACACCGGTAAAATTGCAGCTGCTTACGATACAACTGTCTGCATTTATGAGCCGACACCTTTAATTCAAAATAATTCTGGACATGTAAGATCCATTATTCCTGTAGCTTCACCAGTTTAATTCATATTTCTATTTAAGGGACTCGATTATCGTTGGGTTCAGACTGGAACTTTAAAGACAGAATCTCCCATAAGAGCCCTAAGTTGGAATCTTGAAGGTACCCGCTTACTAACAGCCGGTTCTCTAGTTCAACTGTGGCATCTGAATTCGCAGCCCTTAGAACCAGAACCTCCCGTTACTTTTACATTAGGAGGCGGAGAAAGCACGACAGATGTAGGTGGTGAGATAGGAGAAATTCAAGATGATCAAGATAAGCCACAAGGTAATTTGAAATTAATCATGTTTCACCGACTGAAATAGATTTTTGAAGAACAAGAACAAACTACCTGGCAATGTGTTTGGAAAGCTCATACGGCCACGCCCGTACAACATCTTGCATTCAGTCCTGATGGTACGTTATTTGCAACTTCAGGTGAAAATGATCGACTTGTCAAAATATGGTATGAAAATAAGCATTGTAAGTCATTTTACTATTTGTGCATCGAAAATTTTTTTAATGTTGTTTTTTAACAGTTCTGTTCACTTCAAAAAGTACTGAGTATCCTGTTGAATTGGAATACAGTTTCGTTTACATTGCTCATCCTCGTGCTGTTACCCATTTGTCATGGAGAACTACCAGTAAATATATGCCCAAGTAAGTGGTAATATTTTAAATGTATCATTTTAATGTTAATGTTTCTCAGAGGATCAGTTTCCAATATGCTTGTAACATCTTGCAAAGACAACATATGCAGATTATGGGTCGAAACTGTATTACCTGAAGATGGTTTGGTAAACCTCTCTCAATTGGATCCACAAGCCCATCACCCGAAATTTAGAACTCACAGACATAAACACCGTTTCATGCAACGTCTAAAACATATGAAGTAAATGACGTATTTTCTACACAATATTTATTTTACTTTGAATTGTAATTTTCAGAACTTGTTTTCACATTCGTCGGCATGCTAAACAGCAGACTCAGGGGATTGGTGGACCTTCAGCACCGATACCAACACTTCCATCAACTTACAGCGTTCATGATTTTCATTCTTATGGCTATCATGGAACTGGTAAATAAGTTTTAAAGTTTAGCTTGTTTAATTACAATTATATTTTTAGGTGTTACACCTGGTTTGCATTTCCATTTGGCAGCTTCTGTAAATGCAGAAACCGATATACCTCTTGTGCCCAGTATAACATATTGCAGCCCTAGACCAGCCTTTGTTTTGCACTGGCTAGATAATAAGGAAATGCATTTTAGTCTTCAGGCCGAATCACTCCTCCAGGAATTAACAAGAAGAGTTGTCGAACATCCGGAATCTGAAGAAGGTTCAGAAGAACCCTCTTTAGAATTGGGAAGTTCAGATGGTCTTGATGCTCGCATTGAATCACTTTTGAGGGACTGGCACCACAGTCCCGACTTGTTGTTTAGTATTCATCCTGTTGATGGAAGTTTTCTCATATGGTAAGGACATATCATTTAAAAACACTGAGGGAATAATTTCATTCTTGTTCATGATTTTTATTTGAACAGGGTTATTGAATGGTTAGATGAATTCCACCCTGGATCTTTCCGACAAGCACAAGTGTCATTTTCAACTCGAATACCGTTAGCATTCCCAATGGGTGACTCATTAAGCATGTCTACGACTGTAAGTTTGTACAGTACAACTCACAGTTTTAAACATTACTTGGTAAAAGAGGTTGGCAAAGAAAATGGTTCCAGTTTACCTAGTGTGAAAGAAGAAGATGAGCAAAAACTAATTACAGATGTAAGTGAATTGAAGTAAAAGCTGAAAGTTAAATGTTTTTTTTTGTTCAGATTCAAGCCCAACAAGTCGAAGATCAGAAGGAAGCATCTCCAGTAGTTTATCTTGTTACTAAACATGATAATGGAACTTTAAATCTGTGGCAACTTACTTTTGCAGACAAAAGTAAATTTAGTCAAGTTCTAAGTATTGGACATGACAGTCGAGCATGCGGACATCGTTTTCGAGTCAACGATATTACTTGTCACCCAGTTTTACCTTTATTACTAACAACAAGCCATCATAATATTGTCGAGCCAAATAATGCTTCTAGTCAGAGCAATACCGTAATTATTAATTATCAAATATAATTTTTATTCTACAAATTTTCAATTTTTCCAGGGGTTTTGCAGTGAACTAATTTTGTGGAGGGTAGATGCGGTGGGACCGTTATCAAAATCTGGTGGTGTGTGCGAATTAGCACGCATTAATTCTCCAGAACCATCAGCTTTTAGTGTTGTAGCTTGGATACCAACTCTACTTCCTTCAAGCACTCTTGGAAATTTATCCAATTCACCAAGTGCTTGTTTTGTTGCTTCTGATGGACATTGTCTGAGGGTGTATCAAGCTGTGATTGATGCTCGTACTTTGCTAGCAGATATATCGTGCAAAGAAAGCAGAATCCGAGATTCAACCGAAAGTATTCCATCTGATCTATCATCAATTAATGAGGAAAGTTTACTTGATAAGATTAATATTGTGTCACAACAGAGTACGGCACGGCCTGGTTGTATAATCCAGTTAGAAACTATATCTGAAGCTATAAAGTGGCAAAATACAACCTTCTTACATGTTTATCAAGAGCAATTAATCACGGGACAACGAAGTGTACCTACTACTTTAGTAGGGCACGATGCCATGGTTGATTTACAACAAAATTACGTTTTCGAACAACCATTCTATATTGTTCTCTTGGACTGTACTGACCAACACACCATAATACATATGTGGAAATTAACAATTGCTTCAAATGAGGCTGAATTATCTTTAACTGGTAGTCAAATGTATGTCCCTGATTGTAATTTAGTTCAAGATGAAAATGATATTTCGAGAAAAAATAGCATAGAATCGCTACATTTAAAACAGCTTAAAATCAGTCCACATATTACCATAAATACAAACAAGGAAATAAAACAAATTTTACCTTTACCAGATGGTGTTGAAGTTGTTCATGCAACACCTGCAGCTGGACATTTGAGTTCAGCATCTATTTATCCGGCTTGTTTAGCGCCTTATTGTTTTGCAACTGCATGCAGCGATGGCACTATCAGGTTTTGGACGGTCACAGATAATGTAAGTCAAGTTAAAGAAGCCAGACATCTCTTACTTGAAGAAGATGGTGAAATTATCAACACAGGTAAAATATGGACAGAATGGAACATGGTGAAAGAATCTGCAATTGAAATAGACGGACAGTTACTAAACATAAGTGTGGCTTACTCGGGAAGATTAGCATGTGCTTATAAATACGGAAAAAGTTTTACAAGACCCAGCAAAAATGATCATGACTCACGTTACATCAATCTTTGTGTTGCTATTTATGAATGTGAGTCAACAGGCGGAACAGAATGGGTGTTAGAGGATATAATTCATTTAAAGAATATTCATTTACCTCGTATCACAGTTGATAGACATCTTGATCTGAGCTATTTATATGATCCCAAAACTCTCAAAAAGAAGCAAAGAATTAATGAAGTCCTTCATACATTTTCCAATGATGAAAGACAATCGTTAACAACTGAACCCAATATTAAGCCGACTCTTCTGGCTGTTCCTAGTTTTTGTACTCTTCAATCATTAAGAAAATCAATTTCTGAAATTGGGAATATTTGCCCCATAACACAGAAGCATATTGTGCAGCTTGATTGGGTATCAAATGAAGACGGTTCTCATATTTTAACAGTTGCTTGTGGGAATAAAATAATGCTATACACACCATTATCGAGTGATTTGGCACAAGCCAATGTAAAAGCTATGAAAGAATCGATAAATATTAACAGACCCATATTACGTAAAGCAAGTTCTTTAGCCCAACCTTTATTTGTTGATGATTTCAAGTGGATGACATTAAGAAAGATTGAGTTACAAACTGCTGATGGTTTACCTGCTTTACCTATGCAAATAAGCTGGGTTCGTGATGGCATATTGGTAGTAGGAATGGATTCAGAAATGCATGTGTACACTCAATGGAAACCTGAAAATCAGACAATAAAAGCAGTTGACACTGTAGATGCAGATTATAGAAATGCACGTGAATTTGATATTCGTACTTTGACACAAGAGAACCAAAGAAAACTGGCCGCAATTCCAACTTTAGGTCGCATTAGTTCTGTTAATCTCCAAATTCTTGATAGAAAAAGGATAAACAAGGAAGTAACTCTTGATTACATGCCTGACTACGGTTTATTTGAAGCCTCTCGTATTGCTTGCCCTGTGTTGCCTCAATACCATCCTAAACAGTTAATGGAATTATTGAATTCTGGAAAAATACGTTGGGTTAAGGCTATTTTATCCCATTTGGTTACGTGCATTGGCGGTCAGGAGTTATCTGAAGAAATGCAAGGCTGGGCAAGGGCTCGTACTTTATCTGTGAGCTATCCAGCTGGCAGCCCAGAACATCGAGCTAGCATTGGTGAAGTTACTTTGGATTACGCCGAAATTACTAATATACCACCGCTTCCTCTTTGGACTCTATTAGCTGCTGATAAAGAAAGACCAGGTATTATCATGTTTTTGTTAAACTACAATTAATTTTACCATTTCTACAGTAACTCAGGAAGAAAAGAAAGATTACAATGAGTTGTTTGATGGTAATGTCGCTGTGGAGGAATCGTTAGATACATTATTAGAAGATCAGGATGCACCCAGGCATGAAAGAAGGCCATCTGAGCGAGCCTGTGGTCTTGCTCACTTCACACCCCGTCAAGGTAAAATTATATTATGTAAATTTCCCTTTTTGCCATGTTATATTTACAGGACGAATGTTGTCACGTTTGCTGACCCACACACATTTACCCGGTCTATCTAGTCTAGATCAAATGCATTTGTTGGCTTTAGCCGACACCGTTTCCACGTGTAACATAGATTTAGCGGAACGTTTCGCAATAGATGCGGCAAAATCAGCAATGGCAAAAGAAAATTTAGTTGGACAATCAGATGAAGTAATTTCTGATTCATTAGATGATTGTGGTTTAAGATTTTTACTGTCGATGAAACACTACACTTACTTACTTCGGTGAGTAAAATTAAATTAGCAACTCAAATTTTTATCAACTTTACTTGTAGGTGTTTACCTTTAGCTCAAAGAGCTCACTTTCAAAAGCAAGGAGTTGGTACAAATAATTTGACTTGGGCATATCATTCAGAAACCCAAGAAGAGCTTTTGAACCTAATTCCTAGTTACGCAAAAGGACAGCCTACATGGCCTGTATTACGTGAACTTGGAGTCGGTTGGTGGATTCGAAGCCTTACACTTTTAAAACTGTGTGTACAAGTATTGGCAAAAGCTGCTTATCAACATAAACAAGATCCTTTAGATGCTGCTTTATATTACCTCGCCTTAAACAAGAAGAGTTTATTGAAGGGATTATTTAAGTCGAAACGAGATGACAAGATGACCCAATTTTTTGCAAATGATTTCACACAAGAAAGGTGGCGCAAAGCTGCCCTAAAGAATGCTTATGCTTTGTTAGGTAAACAGAGATTTGATCATGCTGCCGCCTTCTTTTTGCTCGCTGGGAATCTCAGAGATGCTGTTGAGGTTGTTCTTAATAAATTAAACGATCTTCAGCTGGCCATAATTGTAGTGCGTGTGTATGAAGGAGATGGAAATAATTTGAAACGGTTATTGTATGAAGAAATTCTTGGATGCGATGCCGACGGTAGTAATCAGGATATGACTAGGGCTCATCCGGATCCATTTTTACGTTCGATGGCATTGTGGACTTTAAAAGAACACCAAGTAGCATTGAGCACTCTTTTGATAGGAAATGCAGGTACCCAACATCCTGACCATGATGATGATGCAAGAGAAACAAGTCAAGCTGATCCTAATGTATTTAATTTCTATGTATATTTGAGAACCCATCCATTACTTGTTAGGCAGCATATGGCTAATTCTGGAAAACGTAAAGATTGGTTTTCTAGTAGTAAAAAAGTTGTTATTGAAGATACAATTACACCATTAGAACGGCAACTGTATTTTGCAACAGCTCATGGTCATTGCAGGGCAGGATGTCCAGCATTGGCTTTAGAAGTTTTATCTAAGTTACCACTTGTTGTAACTGATCCAACTAAACAACCCACTCCAATCACATCCCCTAAAGCTCACAAATCTGAAGCTCAAATAACTACAGGAATTTTATCTTGGGACAGCAAACCCCACTTAACTGATGATGTCGATTGGTTAGCTCCAAAAACTGAATTTGCAACAAAAACAGATGATTTAGATTTAAAATGGAGTGATGATGAAGATGAAAAAGAATCTAATGGTTCAGATGATGGTATTAAAATGAAGATCGGGGGTAACGACAGTGAAGAGGACGAAGTAGATGCAGTTGAAGAAGCCGGAAGTGAACAGATCGATATCATGGCACAACAGCTAAAATTTGTTGCTTGTTTAAAAATTTTAATGGAAGAATTATCTACACTTGCTACTGGTTTTGAAGTAGATGGTGGCCAATTAAGATATCAACTGTATATTTGGCTTGAAAAGGAAGTTGAAGCTTTACGAGAATTATGTAATTATACTTCTTCAGATCAGGCAGATTCAGCAGAATTAGAACCTTCGCAAGATGCAGAAATTCCAGATTATGCTCACAGACCAACTTTACATGAAATTCTTGTACAAGAAAAATTAGATTTTGAAGCAAAAGTTCAAAGGGCAGTAAAACGAAAACGTTGGTTAAGAGCCAATGAAACTTTACTTCGCACTCTGCTCAGCTACTGTTCATTACATGGTGCAACAGGTGGTTTAGCATCAGTTCGTATGGAGCTGGTTCTTTTACTACAAGAACTTCAACAAGAAAAAACGCAGCAACAACTTTTAAGTCCTTTACCATTTCCTACAAGTCTTCCATTACTTGCTGCAAGTGTTGCTTCCAGTAAAACAGTGACTGCAGATCCTGTTCGTTACTTACAAAGTTTAACGCATGATATGTTGGAAACTATGGTAGAATTTACGCAACCAAGTACATGCCAAAGTGAACTCTATGTTTTAAGAGATTTAGCCATTGCACTTTCAGCTTGTATTTATCAATCATTATGTGATTCAGATACCTTCAAAAGTAATTTGGAAGATGTTCAGGAACTGTGCGTATCTTATTTGGTGGGTCGCAGGCGAAGAATATCATTGAATGAAAGTCATCAAATCACAACATTACCAGCAAAATGGCCCGGTGTAACGAGTTTAAGGGCGTTATTAGCTCGCGAAAAAGATGAAGATACACCTCGACTCACTGTTGTTCTTTGTGAAGCTTTTACAGCTACCTATCTTGCCCTGTTACTTTATGGAATGTGCACATTGGATTGTGTGATTCTGTTCCATGTCACAGGACATGTCTTTGATCAAGAAGTTTGGAGTCAGCTTTTCGGAGGAGGCACAAAAAAACTACTAAGGACTGCCAGTGTAATAACAGCTGCCCAGAATTATCATCAAAGTGCACACAGCACTCCAACTGAAGAACCAAGTGGGCCCGCTGTGTGGCTAAATAAACAGAGGGTGAAATTAAATTGCAAACTGCTGGGTCATCAACCATCAACTATGAAGGAAGACAAACCAACATACAGGGAACAGTTTGTGCCTCCTGCAATGAGCATGTTGGCATTTTTACTCACAAAACCTGATGCAGGTCCAGATTGTGATGAAGTATCTAGTGATTCTGAAAGTGAAGAAGAGGATGTATTTGACAGCAATGGTCCAATAGAAAAGGTTAATAACAATGAACATTCCGATCCAAATTCATATTCGTGGTGTGTTTTAAAATTGGCCACATTGAGAATTGTGCAGACTCGTCTCATGGATTTTTTGGCTGTTGGTGGATTGGAAATGTCCGAATTACCAGTGGCAAGTCCATTAATACATAGTGCATTGAGGAGACTCAGTAACTGGCAAGATTCTCTTCGAGTGGAACTAGAAAATCGACATGCTCCTCTTGAATACATTCCAGGATGTTTCATTGAAACTACCAGTGGACCTCCTCTGCAAAAATACAGGCAACTTTTAGAACCTCACAACACACCATTCTGTAATAAAGGTTCAGCAAGTGGCGTCCGTCGGTTGTGGACATACCTAGTTCACCAAGAATGTGTACAAGACATATTCATAAGAGCTGTATTCGGAAAACGTCGTTCTGTTACTGCTCTTGATGAAGTTCTCCCACACCCAGAACCTTCGTCTGAACCGGTTCGTATCATTCACAAAGAACAAGATTCGATAGCTGCATTTAGTCTAAATCAAGTAAATGGAGGTTTGATAGTTGTGGCAACTCCGCGAGAATTGCAAGAAATGGATATATCATTATTATTGGAGTTACCAGCTTGGCTGGAAGATGAATGTGAACTTGACATCCTCAGTATAAAACAAGACGTACCTGACAGTTCATACCCGCCATTTTTGGTCATACAAAGTGTAGGTGATAAAGGAAGAGATACCCAGCCAGGCAGTCCTCAGCCTGGTTTAGCTGGACAAAGTGGACGTGGAACCAGTGTGGTATGTATTACTGTTACTTAACTTTTTTAAGATTTGTTTCCACAAAATGTGATCACAATAACTTGTTTGATGGTGTTTGTTACTTCTTAAGCTTTCTTTTGTAAATTAAAAAGTAAAGTATAAAAAAATTGGTCCATATAGATGAAAGGAATAAGCTTCCCGGGCTGTCATGATCCGAATTTTGTCCACCTCGTACTCCAACGATCGGCTCACATGCTAAGGCCGGTTCGTTTCTAACATAGCTGTCTTTAATGCCTGTATTTGTTGTAACAATTTTTAATTAAAGTTTATCATTACTTGATTCAACATTTTTGAAAATGTATGCAGCTTGAATATTCCTATTATGATTATTTTACTACAAAGTTTTTATCCTCTCTTGAATGAAAGAAGATGACAATTTAAGTTTCATGATTTTCTTTCAGTCTCCTTTTTGTTTTATGTAGCAATTAAACTATTTAAATGTAGTGGGATTATTTTAGATTAGTATGTATATTTTTGCTATTTGAATTATCATGTAAAAATTTAGTGTCGGCATGTTAGCAAAACCCAAATTTCAATTATTTTGTGATAATTTTAAATAAATGATTCTTTTTCTTTAGGTCCTAAAACACAAAATAGATGGAATTCGTAGAATTTGTTCACATCCATTGTTACCTTTATGTAAGTTCTTCAACTGTTGCTCGACCAAAATAATTATTTTAATCAATTTATTTTTAGATCTCACAGGAGGACAAGATGGTTCAGTCCAGTTGTGGGAATGGGGTCATCAACAACCTATTGCTACACCAAGACCTCCCGGAACTTATGCAAAAGTAACCAGAGTGAGATTTTCACAACATGGTAACAAATTTGGCGTCGCCGATTCAGATGGCAATCTAAGTTTGTGGCAAGTGGGTCTTACGGCAAATGCCACTAGGCCTTTCTTTGTAAGTATTGAATTTTGTCAGGCTTTAACAAAAGAAAGATTGGTTACTTTCAGACCCATCAGTGTCACAACAAAGGCATTGCTGATTTTGTGTTTTTGGGATCCTGCAGTTTACTTGCAACTGGTAATTTTAACGAAATAAGGAAAAGATAAACTTCAATGACTTTTTTTAGCTGGACATAGTTCTGAAAGTAAAAATGTCTGCATTTGGGATTCAATTCTTCCGCATGGAAAAGCTTTGGTTGTGGCATTTACATGTCATGATCAAGGAGCCAGCAGTTTAGTCTATGCCCCTCAACATCAGGTGCTGGTTTCTTCTGGGAAAAAAGGGGATGTGTGTTTGATTGATGTTCGGACGCGTACAATTCGTCACCGTTTCCAAGCGCATGAAAGTGCTGTTAAATGTGTTGCAATCGATCCACATGAAGATTATTTTGCAACCGGATCTGCAGATGGAGACATTAAAGTACAGTACCGCACCACTTTAATAAAATCTTTATTATTAAAAGCAATTCTAGATATGGGGAGTTGGAGTGCCAACAGTATTATTATCATTACCAGCAGAACACGCCAGAAGCAGTTTCTTCAAGAATATTGGTCAAGGAGTTACTCAGTTACATATTGATGGTTACAACAGACTGTTTTCTTGTGGAGCGGATGGTAGCATGAAGGTTAGGCAGTTACCCGACAGAGAAAATTTGTTAAATCATTGAAATTTTACGTAAAAGTTTTAAAAATGCACCAATTTATTTATGTAAGTACAGCAATGTTCCTTTCCTTTTATTCTTAGCAATGCTTTAGACAAAATATATATAAAAATATTAAAAAGTTTGCTTAAAAATTGCAATTACTTTTAAGTTTACAATAATTCTGCAGGGTATTGAAACAATATATGCAATAACGGTGAATCCTGTGGTTTGTTGAGTAATGGTTACAAAAAAATTGTTGATTTTATTTATTAAAATTCACTTTTTAGCTTACCATTGAAATAAGCACATAAATGTTATTGCTATGTTTAGGTGAATTTCTCTTCTTTATATGTGATAGCTTTCAAAATATAATCAGGTTGTAGCAAAGTATTAAAAACATGTTAAAGTATACAATATATCTAATAAATGATTTTAAATCTAAAATTTATATTACTACCTTATTTTTATAATTTGTAAGCATTCCCTACAACTTGGACTTCACACCCAATGATTTCCATCTTTTCCTACACCTCCAGAAATTCCTACCGGTGAGGTGGAGATGGTTGTCACATACCAATTAAAAAATAAATAATTTGAGAATTCTTTATTCAATAGCTCAGAAAGACTTAGAATTAAATGTGTACAAAATTTGGTTGAAATCTGTTGAATGTGGTTCTCGAGAAAGTACCTATGTAATACATTGATCCTTATGGGAGCTGTTTAGTGTATCCGACAATATACAATATATCTAATAAATGATTTTATTTTAATAGTTAAACATATCTTCAAATAAGAATTGATTCAGTTCGTATTTTGAATATTATATTACATTGCATTCATGCAGATTTTCGCCCACGCAAAACTCCTTATTTGGCGATTACTTTAACTACCTCTACTCAGTTGAAAATCTTCTTTCCTATAAATTTTCAATTTATAAAAAACAAAAAAACAAAATCACAAAAAAATCGACAAATGTCAAAAATAATGTAATGGGACTTTTGTTCCTTCTAAGACCTAAACTATTTCAAAGATTTATTGTTTTTTTAAATTAATCTTTGATGGCAAATGATAGAAACGATGAACAAGCATTTTTAGAATAGAAATTATTATGGCCGTATTAAAAAAATTAATGTATAGAAGTATTAATTTACTAATTCAAAATGATGTCCGATTTATTAGTAATAAATGGTACGTTCATTCAATTTTCTTAAAATTTTGGTAATAAAAAAATGAACCATAAACTCTTACATTTGTCATTTTTTTTAATTTTATGTTTTCAAATTAATTATAAGTATTATCGTATTTATAAGTGTACATAGCAAATATTTCAGTAATGCCAACGTTGACTTTTAGTAAAATATAAGCAGTAGGTAGAATAGGTACAAAACTATCTTATTTTAATATTGTCGAAGCATGTCTGTATGTATTAAAAAAAAGAAATTAATAATCGCTGCCAGTGCGTTACTACTAGTACTACTAATATTAAAGAAAATGAAACGGGAAAAGCGGAGATGGTGGGTATAACTATCAACAAAGACAGAAAATATGTTAATTCAATCGTAAATTTAATTCAATAGTTATTAAATATAATTAAACATAGAATTGCAAAAGTAGACACAAATGTATGTAACTGAATTTTTTTTATATAACTTTTTACTTGTTACGAGCAATTTAGTTTTCTTATTGGGAAACTATATTTAGTCACAATAGGTCTTGAATTAATTAATGCAAATTAAAACGTTAACTAGAAATTAAAATTTTAATACAACATAAGTAATCATAATTTAGTTTATTATAGGTAGGTATAGTTCAGTGATTTACTGAACTTTTAGCTGTATTTACATTTTATTAATTCCCTACAGTTAATACTACTGTAAAATCCAGAAATATGCAATCAGTATCATAACAGGAAAAAAAATCAGAATCAAAAACATTATCTGCGGTTTCTACACTGGTAAATGTACATATTTTGAATGCTCTACAAGGTCACTTTCAGTTACTGTTGGTCATTGAGTGTGACACTTGACATGTAGGCAATCAATAATCTTGTACTATGCTTAATTCAATCCTGCTTTTTGTTAAAAAAACAAAAAATACTTTGAGAACCAGTCATTAAAGTTTATTATTAATTTAGAGAACAACTTTTTATTGCCAAAAGTAATATGTAATATCAAAATCTCCTTTTCTAAACTAATTGATAAAAAAATCTTGTTTAATGGAAGGGATAAGAGTTATATAAATCAAGCTGATTAAAGTAAATATTGGTTTAGCGACGGTTATTTTTAACTATAACAAGATATCATTTCATTTAGCTCATTACGATTTGTAAAGTATTCCAATCGCTGTAAAACCATGGCCACAAAGGACAACCTCACCGCTGTGTTATACGGAATCAATGATATACGACTGGTCAGTAGGTACCACATACCAATTATTCCTAAATTTTAGTGTATTTTATTCTTCAGGAACAACGAACCATTCCGAAGGCTAAAGATCATCGTAAGTGCACACTTAAAAATTTAATTAAGCAATTAATTGTGTAAATTGCAGAAGTACTTCTACGCATGGAAGTTGTAGGAATCTGTGGATCTGATGTGCATTATTTGGTCAATGGACGTATTGGGAAGTTTATTGTGGAAAAACCAATGGTCATAGGTAATACAAAAAATTAATAAAAAATCATTTGAATGTCATTTGATAATCTTATCTCTTTAGTTACTAAATTACATCAATTAAATTTATCATAAAATAACATTTTTGTTCTTTATCAGTTATGAAATTATTTCTAATCGTAGGTCATGAAGCATCTGGAACTGTTGTTGAGGTCGGAAAAAACGTAAAGAATTTAAAGCCTGGTATGAGATGGTAATGATTATAATTGTGGCCTAAATTAAATTTGTTTTTAGGTGACCGAGTGGCCATTGAGCCTGGAGAAGGATGTCGAACCTGCAATTTTTGCAAAGAGGGTCGTTACAACCTCTGTTTGGATATGGTATTCTGTGCTACTCCACCAATCGATGGAAATCTGTCACGTTTTTACGTCCATGCTGCAGATTTTTGTTTCAAGTATACTTTTCCACAATTTTTGCTATAACTTTTCGTTAATTAATGTTTTGAAGGCTTCCTGATAATGTTTCGTTCGAAGAAGGAGCTATCTTGGAGCCGTTATCAGTAGGAGTGCATGCATGCAAACGAGCTGGAGTCACTGTGGGTTCTGTGGTGCTCGTTTTAGGCGCAGGTCCTATTGGCCTAGTAACTTTACTTTCTGCAAAAGCATTTGGAGCATCAAAAGTAGTCGTAACAGGTAAATTAATGTCCAAAAAAATAAAACTTATTATAAGAAAAAAATTTAAGATCTGATGGAACACAGACTGAAAGTGGCAGAAGAATTGGGGGCAGATCACACTATAAAGATTGAGAAAACTGATGATACAAATGGTATTGTTCAAAAAGTTATTAATGCACTCGGCTCGCAACCTACAATAAGTATGGAATGCAGTGGTGCCGAGCAGTGTGTGAAGGTGGCGATGCTGGTATGCTTAAAATTTTAATGGCAATATATTTTTTAATGCTCATTTAACAGGTTACAAGATCTGGTGGTGTGGCTCTACTCATAGGAATGGGGAAACCTGAGATGACTGTGCCTTTAACGGATGCATTGATAAGGGAGGTGGACATTAGAGGAGTGTTTCGTTACGTTAATGAGTAGGCGTACTTTAATTTTGCATTCTATATCTAAAAGAAATTTTTTTAAAGCTATCAACAGGCACTGGAGATGGTTGCAACTGGCAAAATTAATGTGCAACCCTTGATAACTCATCACTTTAAAATGGAAGATACAGTTAAGGCATTTGATGTTGCCAAGAGTGGCGAAGGAAATCCAATCAAGATTTTAATTCATGCAAATCCAAACTGGAAGAGTAAATAATTATGAATGATAAGTTTTATTTTTTATATGGGAAATATAATGCATATACAAGCAAATGCTGTATGCCGATAGAAATACGAATAAAAGTTTTGTAAAAGAATAAGTAATTTTTAATTTGTTATAAACATCCAACTGGGCAATTTCAAATAAATTAGTCAATAAAAAACTTAATTTTAAGTTGGCAACCTCTTCTTAAATGGTTGAAAAATGTTTGCATGATACCAACTTAATATTAAAATCATATCTTACCCTAAGTGAGTTTTTATTGAAGGTAAGTACGATATATAAATAAGGAAAAATAGCTTTAACTATATCCAAAACTTGTTTACTGAACTTTAACTTTATTTTATTAATATAAAATTAACTTTCAAACATTGATTATGGATTGTTGGGTACTTGCGTATGTGCTGTGGTATTCGTGTAAAACTAATTTTTTGTGACAGATCTTGTAGAGGTTATGTTTTAAATATTTTGAGTTTTGAATAAACAACTTTGTGGGAATTAAATAGTTCTGCATTTTAAGAATCATGGACGAAATAAATCAAAAGAAGCCAATGGCTTTTAAAAAACCTGTATTAGTTGGGAAGGTTGGCCGTCTACCACATAAAGTCTTGGATAAAAAAACTCCAGAAGAAAATAAAGTAGCTGAAAATGCCATGGATCTCTCATATGATGAATTCATAAAAGCTAATGCTAATGTAAATGCAAATGGTAAAATTTAGGATAATTTCTACATCACATACATTCTTTTATAGTTACAGAAGTAGCACCTCCACAACATGCAACTGAAAGCGCTATTTCCTTGTCTTACAAAGAACCAGATTGGTCGGGATTACCACAGTCGAGTGTTGATTATGTATTTGAAGTATTAAAATCAGGAGTAATTGTAGAAAAAGTAAATCTTATGGAAAAACCATATTGGGTTTTTGGAAGATTAACGTCCAGCGATATATACATGGCTCATCCGACAATTTCACGGTAAACCCAATAATATCCAAATTGCATTGGTAATTCTGAAATTTGTTAGGTATCATGCGGTATTACAGTACAGAGCCCAAGCGATTGAAAACCAACCGATTGGATTTTATTTGTATGATTTAGGAAGCACTCACGGGACTTTTCTCAATAAAAACAGACTTATCTCAAAGGTTTATGCAAGAGTTCAGGTAAACTACAAATTTATTTAATTAACATTTAATTATTCTGCATTTTTTTCGTCGTAATTTCCCATTCCTAAACTTTCTAAAGTGTTACCAGCTTCGGCGAGAGTAGACTCAAAATTTTGCATATTAAAGTTAGTCTCCGTAAGTTTGTATTTGTCCTCCTCGAAACGTGTCTCAATGTCGTCCAATTTCTTCTGCATCTCCTCCATTTCTGCATCCAAGTCTTCGATGGTTTTATTTGAATCCTGCAAACAATCGCCAAAACTGAGCTCGTTGTTCAGCTTCAAAATGTCCGACTGAAATTTAAATTTAATATTTTCAATCTGGTTTTTGGTGGCTTTTAAAAACACGGCACTGTTATTCAGGCGATCTTTCAGACTTTTAAATTGCTCATCAACCTTTTCTCTTCTCTCTTTTGCTTCGACTTCCATTTGAGTGGTTTTTTCAATGAGTTTTTGAATCCTGCGTATCGCCTCATTATCCTCTTTATCGTGTTCCCTGGGGGAAATTTCTGCCGAGTTGGAAGCGCTCAGTTTTGAAGTTTTCACCACCAAAGTGGCGACTTCCGATTTAGTTGTGTTCACATCGGTAACTGGAATAAAAATCGCCACCTGTTTTCTGGGGGACTTTCCTGAACCTTCTGATTTCGTTTCATCTTTGATCGCAGCTAAATTTTCCATGCTGCCTTCATTTGACATTTCTATTGATATAATATTAATCAAAAAATTGCTGAAAGTCTTTTATTTTCATTCAGACTTGATTGTTTGATCAATAATTTACTAGGTTGGCCACATGATCAAACTGGGTTGCAGCACACGCAGTTTCTTATTGACCGGTCCAGAAGAAGATTCAGAGAATGAATCGGAATTAACCGTAACTGAATTAAAGCAGAAACGAACCGAAGATTTATTACAAAGGGAAGAAGCCAAAAAATTAGCTATTCAACAAGAAGAAGCAGAGAAAGAAAAACAGCAAAAGAAGGATGAAGAGCGGGGAATTGATTGGGGTATGGGAGAAGATGCAGATGAAGAGACTGATTTATCTGTTAACCCATTTGCACAAACTAATAACGAAGAATTGTACATCGATGATCCTAAGAAGGCTTTGAGAGGATTTATGGAGAGAGAAGGACATAATTTAGAATATGATTGTAAAGAAGAGGGATTTGGACAGTTTCTGTGTAAAGTGGAATTGCCTATAGACGACGAACGAGGAAGGTCAATAGTGGCTGAAGTTTTACACAAGGGAAAGAAAAAGGAGGCTGTTGTACAGTGTGCTCTGGAAGCTTGCAGAATACTAGACCGACATGGTTTACTTCGAGCAGCCATGCATGGTATATATTATTATTCAATTGATTTGTTTTGTAAGTTTGATTTTTTAGAATCGAGGAAAAGAAAAACTAAAAATTGGGAAGAAAATGATTATTATGACAGTGATGATGATACATTCCTTGATCGAACTGGGGCAATTGAAAAGAAAAGAGAAAAACGGATGAATGTGAAGGGATCTCAAGAACCAGAAACATACCAAAGTTTGGTAAGAACTTCTTTTATTGTTTTGTAAAATGTTTTATTACTACACATTTTTAATGTTATTAAATATTGCACACATATTCGCGATTTCGGGTACCGCTGAGGGCGCCACTGGAAATCAGCTGGAAGTCATACTGTTGTGTGTTCACCACGTGAGCTTCTGTGTTGTAATTTGGTTTTTGTGAAGACTTTTTTAAAGTTACATAAAATTTTAGCGTATGTGGAAGCTACAGCAGACAGTAGGTGTATTGAAGAATAATTGGTGTCTTACTTTGTAAAATTGACGCTAAAAAATTAATTAATTTAAAGCATGACTTGATATTTCAAAACATTTAACTTACAAATGTAGTCTTCCTTCTTAAAGTGTTTTCCACAGACCCTTATATAATTGATTGAAGGTTTCCCCATTAATAAAGCATTTTCCCACGCTTTTCTTCTCTCTACCTTGTCTTTAGATCCAAAAACATTTTTACTAAAAACATATTTCACTTTTGCACTACAATGCAGATTTAAGTGAAAAGATGCTTGTGGTTCATTTTGTCAGCATGTGTGACAACCAAAAACACAACAATTTGTCTTGTCAACCTTCGATATATTTTTGAATAAATTTCAAATAACTATCATTTTAAAAGCATATGATTCTAATGCAACGTGAACACCGGTATGACTTCCAATCGTACAAAAAAATACCATCAGATGTGTCACTGTTTTATGAATTTGTGAATTCAGTTAACATCATTTGTAAAATAAATATGTAACTAAAACATGTATTCTTGTTTAGTTGGACAAAGAAAGGTCAATTTATTTGCAAATAGTTTCCATTGAAAAGCAGTTAGCTGCTAAAAGAAGATACGATTCACGACAAAATTCATCGCAATCAGAGGAGGATCCTTTAGATTCGTATATGAAAGAACTCAAGGACTCAAAGCTAGATGGTCAAACTATTAGTAAATTGAAAACACAACTATTGCAATTGAAACAGGAACATATGAATGTAATAAAACTTGCAAACATTGCAAAGCCAGCAGATCTGCCACCGTTAATTCCACAATCTTATTCCAATACAGAAGAAGCAGGTCCTAGTGAACCGGCAAAGAAGGCTCTACCAGTTTTTGGAAAACGGAAAAAAATTAAGATACAGTTGCCCGAGAAGAGGAATGAACCTGAAAATCCTGAACAGGAAGATGAGGAACAAACTGAAATCAGTGAAGCTGCTTCAGAGAGTCCAGTGGAGGTCCCTGACAACACAAATATGGAAGATGAAGATATATCTGATTCGATGACGGTTAAGAGTTTTGAAAAATTGCTTGAAGAAAGACAGTTTCCACCTTATACTGGCAAACATCGAATCGCAATCAAAAAAATATTAAATAAACTGAAGAAACTGGCATCGCAGGAAGATAGGATGCACACTGATTGGAAAACATTATCGGCAAAGAAACATAAAGTCATGAAACAGATTCTTGATATTTCGAATGAAGAAAGCAGTAATCCATTGCTTGAACATAAAATCACAGCAGAATTGAACAGAATTTCAAATGAGCTAAATGTAATGACTTCACAGAAGTGTAAAGTGTTAGATGAAGTTAAAAAAATGGGTAAGGAGATAAATTCGATCTCCTTTGAAATCACACAAGAATTAGAGAATATCACTGAAAAGATAGAATCTGAAAAAGAAGAGCCAAGTGGTTCTAATCAGGAACAAGAGGAATCTGATGATTTGTCTCTGGAGGAAAAAGAGAGACGGAAAAGGAAAAATCAAAAACGAATTCAACACAGGCAGGAAAAAACCGAATTGGAAAAACAAAAGGGTTATGAAGAAGATGCAGCCAGAGAAGGATATACGATGTGGGTACCTCCAGAAAATCAAGCGGGCGATGGAAGGACTGAATTAAACGATAAATACGGTTATTGATCCAATTTACATTCAGTTTATAGATGTATTGAGAGTTTTAACAATATTACAATTTTAAATAAATTACAAAGTGAGATCACATCAATATTTTAAAATATGCTTCTTTTCTTATCAGCAATCCATTTAGGATTAGTGTGAATCATAATTTTTATTGCTTCTCCCTGTGCGGCTAATTCAACTGCATCACATATTTCCTCCAATTTAAAGTGATGGGTTACAATATGTTTTAAATCAACTCTGTTGTTCGCCATTAAATCCAAACAACTTTTGAAACTATAAAAAAGATTTTAAAAATTGTTCTAAGTTTGGAATGAAATTTACTTGTTGCAGTAGTTAAAGACCCCTCTGATATCAACTTCCCTTAACATATCTTCCATTGCAATCTTTACTTGCGATCTTCCAGTTCCTACTAATACAGTCACACCGCCAGAAACGGTAATCTAGGTTTAAATTAATACGTTGTTCCGTTTTATGAAAGTGTTGTTTACTTACATTGGCTGCAATTTTAATCGCTTGTTTGGCCCCGCTGCACTCGAGACAGATGTCAGGATCACTACCCAATGCCTCAATTATTTTGTCTCCAATATCGCAATCATCCTCTTCCTCTTCAATGCAGACTATGTTATCAACACCCAAAGTGTTTGCTCGTTGCAGGCGCCTTTGGTTTTTATCTATCGGCAAATATGTTAAAGTCTTTTAATCATAATTTTATATTTACCGATAATAACTGTTTTAGTTGCACCACATGCTTTTGCACATAGCATACTCAACAGCCCTATAGGTCCTGCTCCAAAAATGGCCACTTTAGAACCTGCTGTGACTCGGCCTCGTTTACAGGCATAATTTGCAACCGAAAGCGGTTCAAGTAAAGCTGCTTCTTCAAAGCTCATCGTGTGAGGAATTCTACAAACAGTTTTGCTAATTTGAATGATTTAAAAAAATATACGCACTTGTAACAAAATTCAGCCGGCCAGGCAAAGTATCGAGACAGCATTCCATTTAAAGGGGGCACTGAACAGAATAAAATTTTTGGGCACAAATTGTAACGTCCTTGACTACAGAAGCTGCATTTTCTGCACGGCATGCAAGGCTCTATTGCGATACGATCTCCTGGTTGAAATTGCTTCACTTTCTTACCCACTTTTGCAACTGTGCCAGATGCCTCGTGTCCTAATTAAAAACAGTATCAAGCCGAGTGTAAAATGAGATGCTGGATTACCTAAAACCAATGGTTCTCCAATTATTTCATCGTTGTGTCTTCCTTCTTGTATCAATTTAAGGTCTAAAGCACTCAATCCAACACATTCCAGGGATATGAGGATTTCTTGTAATTAGATAAAAGGATAACTGTTGGTTGTAATACATTTAAGGACTTACCATTGTCACGGATGGAAGGAATGGGCTGCTGTTCCTGCAATTATGTTCATTAGTCAAAGAAAAGTTAATAAATATTTATTGACGAACCAGTTTTATATTATTTCTCCCGTATAAAATGGCAGAGAGATTATCTTTGGTGAAACAAGGATCCATTTCGATCTTAGGACATGGTTTCACAGGTTTTTTGCGTTTAGCTGCTGGATATGTCGCATACAGTTGTGTTTTGATTGCGCAGCTTGAAGCAATTTTGAAATTTGCACAGAAATTTTGAACTAAATGTACATTTTTGGACATTAAAGGCACGGATTTATTTCTGAATATAAACATGACACTAAAAATTTGGATGCTAATGACAGCTTCAAAATTATTATTATGCATTGTTGATTTATTTAATTACTTACACTAATACCCCGGTTTACGTTGATTCGCTGTAACGCTTTTTTAAATCAATTGCCGCGCAAATTAATTTAATTTTTAAAAAATATTTTTACATAATACAAAATTAAAAAAGTATTTCACTGTTAAATACTGTTTTCAACTTTATGGTATTTGTATTCGTTTTTTATTAAAAATACTTCATATGACAATTTAACGTTTAACGTTTGATTCGCTTAACGTTTTTTTTTCACACATTAATAGCGTAAACCGGGGTATTACTGTATTAGAATAAAAAATTTAAATAAAAAAGAAAATTTTCGAAAATAACAAAAATTGCTTTTGCTTATAGTAACAGATTAATTTCGGTCAAGAAGTTTCTTCTGCATTTTGCACATTTTGCTCGGCAAATAATTATTTAATAAATTTAAATTATTGTCTTTTAATGTTTTATGGTTGGTAAATGATACAAGTTGTAAACCCACGTAACCAGAAAGTTGTAATTTATAATCTGTCAAGTCATTTGAAGTATTTTCAGGTAAATTGAAGTTGTAAATAGGTAATAATGGAAGACATTCCAGTAAGCAATACTTCATTTTTTTCCAGTAAGTGTTGTAATTACATAAAAATCATTTTTATCATATTTCTACCATTAATAACATAAATTTGTTATTTTAGTTTCCAGTGTATTAGAAAACTATGGATGGTATTTATTAGTCCTAGTTGTTGTTATTGCTTACCTGTATAATAAATTTTATTCACACATTGAAGATTTCTTTAAAAAACGAGCAGAGCAAGAATATGCAGCAAAATACCACAAAGGTATTATTAACAGTTAACACCAGTGTACAGAAAGTATTGAAAATTGTTTGCAGATCCAGAACTATTTGCGCAACGGATATCTGCACAGCAATCTTATGTGCAAAAATTGCAAGATAAATATCACAAGGAAGCGGAAGAATACAAGAAAAAAATGGATGAGGTACGCACTTGAACTTGAACCAAATCTAAATTATTAAACAGTTTAATATGTGAACAGAAAGACATTAAAAAGCGAGAAGCCTGGCTAGAGAAACAGGATGCAAATAAACCTCCAGGAAACAAATTGGGTACTAATTCTGAAACTTCCCACAGCAATGACAAATCAAAATCGCTGAGAACAGGTAAATGAGATTTATATTTAATTGTTTTTATGTCAATCTTTTATAGAGTATAATCCATTGATGGGTGGGGCCAGTGGTTCAACTTATAGAGCACAACGTAAAAAGCCTTGTTCTGGCGGTGGATGTGGGAAATAATTACACTTTCTACTTGAACCGAATGTAATATACTATTATAGTAACTTAATGCATTTATAAAAGCCATTCTTAAAAAACAAATTAAAAAATGTACACGGAAACTAATACAAATCTTTAATTTTATAAAATAAATTTTTATACAATGTTCAAAATTTTCTTACAATAATCCCTGTCTTTTTAAATCTTCATAAGTTTTGCGATTGACCACATTACCTTGAGAATCTTCGTATTCTTCTTCTGTTTCTGGTTGCCAACGTTCAGCTTGTTTCTGAACCTTCAACTTCTCCCACACTTGCAAAAGTAAAAAACAGGGGTCCCACTTGTCCTAAAATCCTAAAATTTCCTAAAATTTTGAGTGTGTCCTAAATTGTCCTAAAAAGTCCTAAAAATTTGTTTGATGTCCTAAAATTTTTTGTCAGCTACTGTGTAAGGTGTTATTTTGCAACCACGTTGAAATTGCTAACATGCTGATCTTATTTAATTTTTTCAATCATGAGATTATTTTTAATTTATTACCTTATATTTGTCCTTTTTCATCGTCATGGTATATCTTGCCCACGCTGCTAATATGCTGATACAGCTAATTATTAAACCTGCCACCGCAGCCACCGTCAAACATTGTTTTAATCGTATTTTACGTTCGCAATTTCTGTGGCTGTTGTGATTTGGTAACGTTCGGTTCGTTATTTTGTGTTAATTCAGTGTGAAGTAAATGATAAGGTAAGAGCTTCTAAATATCTCAGAAAAAAACAAAACAACAGAAGGAACCCAATTTTTTTTTTTTTTTAAGTTCCTTGATGTGAGCATTCATTTAAAATGGCCAGAAGAACAAAATATTGTAAATTATGGGAAGAAACATTTCCGTGGCTAAAGCAAACGAACGATCAATTCAAAGCAGAATGTTCGATTTGTCGAACGACATTTAAGATTGACGGTGGTGGCTCCAGTCAAGTAAGCAGTCACAGCAAAAGCAAGAAACATATTCACTTAGAATCGAACCGTAAGAAAAATTCGATTCAACAAATTTTTGCAAGTCAGTCTGTTGCAACTGTTAATGCAAATTTAAATATACTGAGTAAAGAGGAAGAAATATTATGATCGGAAATTTTGTGGTGTCTGAAATGTGTTGAATCGAATTTCTCATTCAACAGTAATGCAAATATCGGACAATTATTTAAGAATATGTTCCCGGATTCTGAAATTGCTAAGAATTTTTCCATGGGCTGTACAAAATTAAAATATGTGGCCCAATTTGGGATTGCTCCATACATCAACATCAAATTAAAGAAAAGTTGCGTGGAAACCCTTATACTTTTCTTTTTGATGAAACTACAACGTCTCAGGTAAAGAAGCAATTAGATGGGTATCTACAATATTTTTCATTAAAAGAAAACAAGAGGATTCCAGCCATGTATTGTGGATCAATGTTTTTGGGGCATTGTAATTCAGAAGATCTTAAAGCACACGTTATGAAATTCATAGAAGAATATCAACTTGATCATACACTTTTGATCCATGTGGGGAATGGACGGACCTAATGTAAATAAGAAATTTTACAGACTTTTAATTAATGAATTAGAGGAGGTGCATCATACTTCTTTGTTGAATATAGGAACATGTACTTTGCATCAGATACATACGGCGTTTAAGAAAGGTTTAGAGAAGCTGGATTTCGATTGTGACTTGTTTATCAATAATTTGAATTTTTTCTTTAAATATTCTAGCGTACGAAGAGCAGATTTCCTAGAGGTAGAAGAGATTACCAATGTGACAGTAGAGTATCTTCTCAAACATGTCAGTACAAGGTGGTTGAGTTTAAAAGTAGCTTTACAAAGAATCAAAAAACAGTATGTCAACATAAAAACATATTTCTTAGAAAACTTGCCTAAGTCCAAGAACTTCAAAGAAACTGATCGATATAAAAGTATTGCAAAATTTTTAAAGGACCCTGCCACCATAGTTTACATTAATTTTATTATTGATGCTGCGTTAATTTTTGATTTTTTTCTGGAAAAATACCAGTCGGATGCTTGTTTAATTCAGTGCTTATACGATGATGTTGCTTTATTGTTATATAAGTTGATGTCAAGATTTATCAATGATAATTTATTAAATTATGATATTAACGGGAAAAAAAGGCCCAAAGACGGCTCAGAATTGTTGGATGTAGATTTTAACGCAGTAAATAACCATTGTGAGATGGTTGAATTAAATGTGGATACAAAATTGGCACTTGATAAAATGCATAGCAAGTCGAGATTATATTTACATACTGAGTTTTTAAAATTTTTCATCAAAGCAACAGAATATATAACAACATTGGCTCCATTAACTAACAATTTCTACAAATTGGTTACACATGCGTCTCCATCAAAAATAAATGTCAATCAGATAGCAATTCTTGCTGGTTTAATTTTGGATGTTATCAAAAATACAAATGTTGTAAACAAGTTATTCAATGTAAGTGGTAAAACCAATGAAGATTTAGTAGAGATTATTAAACACCAAACTCAGTGCTTGATCTTGGAAAACGACATTTTAGGCAATGTATCGATGGAAGAATATTGGCGTCAAGTCAGTAATGTCACTGATGATCTGGGGAAATTGAAATATGAGCAACTTTGTATTTTGATAAAATGTGTGTGTATTGTGTCATGGCAATGCTGCTCCAGAACGAGGTTTCAGTATTAATAAATATATATTAACGGATAAACCCAGCATCAATGAAGATACTATTGTATCATTGAGACTTATTAAAGATACGATTAGACAGGCTGGGGGAAGTAATAATTTCATTATAAGCACAGAGTTAATTAAATATGTTAAGAATTCTAATTTCAAATATAAATCTTATTTACAAAATAAAAGAGAGAACGAGGAACAAGCAAAGAAGTCAAGACTGGCAGATTCAGAGAAGAGAAAACTGGAACTAAAACGAAAAGATTTGAAGGTTGAATTAGAAGAAATTGAAATTGAGTTAAAAGGGAAAAGAGCAAAGTTGGAAATTACGAATGATATTTTAAAGCAAGGTAATGAAAAACTAAAAGAAGTTTGCAAAAGCAAAATAAAAAGTGCAAACAAAATTAGTGAATCCCAAACTTTGCTAGAAATGGCCATAGAAGAAATAAGTACCATTACCAAAGAAATTGGGGAGTTAGAAGAAAAAAGAACCAAAGTTGTTTTACAGAAAGACAAATAAAGTATATTTTAGAAAATTGATAATTTTATTTTATAATTGTTGTTATTTTGTATTAAATCATAATAAAAAGGGGACGTGTATTTCTTCAAGCTTTTTTTTTGTTATGGGTGATCAAATGTCCTAAAATTTTAAGCAATTGTCCTAAAATTTATTAAAAAATGTCCTAAAATCCTAAAAAAAATTGGTAAATTATTGGTGGGACCCCTGAAAAAATTAATTTTATTCTTAAAACAATAAAATACTTACAAGCTAAAGCATCTTCAATTTGTGTAACATTGGCAAAATGAGCTGTATTTGGTATACCCAGACATCTCATTCCATGCGCATGTCTTGATTCAGCAAAATGTCTTTGACAAGCCTTTGGTTCTTTGTAAACATAGTTGCCACAAATTTCACAATTGTAACTAATGTTGAGACCATGCAATTTATATAACCAATATGAAATCGGCTGGAAAAAATGTTGCATTTAATTGAACAATTATGACCGTTAAATTTACCTTTCCATCCCAACCTTAGGATAAATTCTTTGGGTTATACGGAACATCATCATTATCATCATCAATACTTTCTTCTTCGCTCTCCTCATTTTCACTATCATCACGTTCCCCATCTGTTCTTGCTTGCTTGCATTATACATTTTCCTTTGTGCTATAACGTTGGGGCGACACCAAATCAGCTAATCTATACACTTAGGCTTCCAAACAAGCCAGTTCTCCTTGGTGAAATTGTTCCTTTTCCTTTGTTGCCTTACCAGCTTTATTCTTTGCCATCAATGATGGATCTAAGTTTGTTAGTCCTTTTGTGGACCATAATCTCTGGGCTTGTTCTTCCAATATCCTAAAAATCATCGCAGTTACAAGAATGTAAATTATAATCGCAAAACTTACCTGCCACGTTTTAAACCAAGGGCTTGCAACGCCGATTTTAATCTGTTGAGTCCTAATGAAGCCAATTCTTTCCAACTAGAAAATGCAGAAAGTTCTAAATGTGCACCAACATTAGCTAATGCAGAACCTGTTTCTTTCTGTAAAAAATAATTTATTAATGATTACAAAAGGGAAAAATAACATTGCCCAAGTCCCAATGAGTCAAGACCAACTCAACTTCTTTCCGTAACTCAGCATCCAAATCCATAAGAGGTTGGATACTTTGCACAAACCAAACATAATACAAAATTAAAACAGTATTTCACTGTTAAATACTGTTTTAACCTTATGGTATTTGTATTCTTTTTTTATTTAAAATACTTCATATGACAATTTAAAAAACGTAATTGACCCCGTTTTTACGTTTTATTCCCTTAACGTAACGTAACAAGAAAGTTGTAATTTATAATCTGTCAAGTCATTTGAAGTATTTTCAGGTAAATTGAAGTTATAAATAGGTACTAATGGAAGAAACAGGCGTTCTAGTAAGAAGTACTTATTTTTTTTGTTTTTGTTTGTTTTTATTTGTTCAAAATTTCTAGTTAAAATTGATAATAAATTATTCTTTTCATCTTTGAACATTTATAAAGTGTATTATTAAGTGCTTTGTCATAATCACATATAAAAAAAGAAAAACGTTGAGCAGAATAGAATTTCAAAAAACTTGAAGAAACTTTAATAAAAAATAAAATTTTCTGTATTACACATAAAACTAATAAAAAAAACTTCACTTATTCTTGAAAGTAAACAACACTTTCCAAATTTATTGGCATTCTCTGCAAAGAAATGGTGCATGTTCCAGACACATAAATTTGCCTCAACTATTGCAAAAATATTGAGTCTATTTTTTTTTCTATCACAGTAGACACAGCGACCATGTCTTTTTCTCAAATCCTCAGCAGACGGTTGAGGATCTTTAATTTCTAAAATCTCTTTAATTCTTGTGCTCATCGATCTTGGTAAATTTTGTACTCTAACTCGTACATGGAGATGATCTTCGAGCAGCTCAAAAGTAAGTCGGCGCAGAAATGTTCTTCTTGCAATAGTCTCCTCACGGTTATTTGCCAAAAACACTACCATGGAATTGATTGCACCAACATTTAACATGGCATAAAAAATTACCATTGGCCATCTGCGAGTATTCTGGGCAACATCATAAGCAGCGCATAGTTTGTCGACCGTATCGACTCCACCTTTTGTCATATTGTAATCTACAATTATGTCTGGTTTTCCTGTTCCCTGATCTATATTGCCATCATGATGTAGGCTGGACACCAGGAGCACGTTTTTATTTTTTTTTAGGGATGTAAGAAACCAAAGTAGCAATCTCATAGAAACCGAACGTACTCGATCCAATAGGATGTCTAGGATGAACAAACTTGTTTGGAAGTTCACGTTTGTTTTTCCGTATGGTACTGCCCAATAGAGTAAGTTTTTTATTAAGTAGATCTTTGAGAAGGTCCATACTGTTAAACCAGTTATCCACATTCACGTTTCTCCCGGATCCATTTATAGGTTGACAAAGACGCTGGACTACAGCGCTTGACAAATTACTGACAGCATATGGACCTTTGGGCTGTTTTCCAACGTATACTTCCATATTGGACGTGTAGTATGTTTTCAAATCAACTAAGGCAAAAATCTTTAAGCCATATTTATTTAGTTTATTTGGGATGTATTGTCTAAAGCCGCACTTCCCTCTGAATGCCTCTAATTTCTCGTCGATAGTAACATATTCGAAAGGTATATATGCTGTTTTGCAATTACTTACAAATGCATCAAAAACGTCTCTTATTGGTGCTAACCTATCTGTTTCTCATCGTATGTTACGAGTATTAATGTTATCAAACCTTAAATGAGCTAGCAGGAATCTAAATCTTTTGAGAGGCATTGTTAACCGAAAAATCTTGACGCCAGTACCATCTGATTGCCATAAGTCTTCAGCATTCAAACGAGCTGTTTTTAAAACTCCCGAAAAATACAGTAAACCTATTAGCGCTTGTATTTCTAATAAATCTGTTTCTCTGGCATCTCTTTCGCGCATATATTTATCTTGAACTGATTGAATATGTTTATTTGTACATTCAACAATAGTGTTTAAAATCCCTTCGGTAAAAAAATGTTTCCGAATATCTTTTGATTTTTTCAGATTTCTAACAACCGCCTTGACACCTGGTAAGTGTTTGATCAGATTTTCTGATCTTGTTCTGACGTTCTGGTTTGGTGCATGCTTATTCCATCGGGTCCTGTATCATCTACTATATCTTCTGCATCTCCTTCATGAAACCATCAGATCCACTTGGTCTAAGAAGTCTTCTTCGCCATCCTCTTCATCATCAAATTCAAATATTTTCATTCTCCTCACCTCCCACCACACACTCTTCCATCAACCTTTGAAGCCGTTGTTAATCATTCTCATACTCTCTCATCATGAACCGAAAAATATAAATTACATAAAAACATAAATGTCTATTTTCATATTGTCACGATTAAATTTCGGGGTGTATTTTAGCGAAAAGTTGTGACAGATTGAGATCATTCACAGATTATGATAAAAGAATATCTAAATTATTTAATTATAAATGTTTATAATAACTACAAATTAAGAAAAAATAAAATCAACTTACAAATCATCAGTCATTTTGGTGGATATGTTGTAGTCGTTATTGAATTACTTAGGGCTCTTGTAAAACAACAACTGCTTCTGGAGCCCCTTATTTGGGGCCTTTATAGGGAAATATGGGCCGTGTGAAATTAATTTGTCGGTATAATTCGCAATACGCGTGATTCGTATCTTTATAACAATTATCACGTATTCTGTACTATAAACAACTGAATAGATGAACAGGACGGCGCCCCATGTCACAATTTCCAATCACCTGAATTTCTTTATTGATGTCTGTATTCATGTTTGATAATAATTGTTCTTTCAGCAGCATCGCATATATGAAACTAAACATTTATAAGATAGCCCACTTAGTTACAGAAACCTCATGCAAGACTTTGAATTTGCTTCTATTTTCGATTAGACGCTTATTGCTCCTCGTGTGATACGTACACAAACCCGCAGTTGGTTTTGTCCGGACTAAACATAAATCGACTTCAATTATGTTCGACTGTAATTTAAATTAAGGAGGTTTTATTGTACGTGGTTATTATTAGGGTTATTCTTTTTACGTTTGGTAACCAACGGAACTCGATTTTAAACCGGCCAATAACGGCTTTCCATGCGTTACTTTCAAATTTTTAGGAAACGGTTAACGTCAGTTCATGTGCGTGGTTGAATGTGTTTAGATTTACTTGACGAAATGGCAGATAATAAGTAAGTACACTTATTATTTGTAATCAAGTTAATCAGATTTGCATTTAGATAATGTTTGTACTATCAATTTGCTATGCACCGAAATGTACATATTTTTAATAAAGGAATGTCGTTTTTTTGGTCAATTTTTTAGTTATTTATTATTTACAATTAAATAGTCGAATTTCAAGTTTAACATGTTACAAATGTAATGAGGTAATCTAACGTAATTTAAGGCTTGGAATTTTTTGTTTAACTGTTAACAAAAATTCAAATGTTATCTTTTTAAATGGTTTTTTTTAATAAGATATTTTTTCCCAACAGAGAGATAGTTTTAAAACGGAAATTTGAAGAATTGTCAGCAAGAATAGTAGAAATAGCTCGCATGGGTACAGAGGAATGGCAAAGTGTGGTAGAAGAAATAGGCATTAGCGGTGATTCTCTAAATCAGTGGACCGAAATATATGAAAGTCAAGTGTCGGAATTGTTCAGGGCTATGTCGGAGGAAGTAATCGGTATGAAGGCAGATATTCAGGAAGATCTGCAAGCTCTACTGCAAGAAGCACAGTCTTTGTGCGTTCGACTAAACAAACGAATGCCCCAATATGGATCGCATGGTTATTCTCTTAAGAAAGAGAAAGAAATACTAGAAAAGCAGATAGGAAGGTAATGGACAAAATAACATTTTCTTTATTCTCTTTCTTTCATGTCTTCTACCATTTTCCCTCTCTCCTTTCCTATCTCAGTTATTTGTTGGGCTCATTGTTTCCTCGGTCTACTTCTTCTCCTGTTCTTTCTTCTTCCTGTCTGTATTATTTTCTTTGATATTCTGTTGGGGTTCATCTGGACTGCGTGACCATACCAATTTAATTGTATTTTTCTTATGTTTCTGATTATTACTTCTTGTTGGATCCTTACTCTGATATGATCATTGCTTACCCTACCTAACCCATATTGTTTTCCTGCAATTTTCCTTAGGTTATATCATTTTAAAATTTAAATTGCTTAATACGTTTTATTTATAGGTATCAGTTAGAACTCAATGAAAAGTTGGAGGAAGTTGAAGCTCTTCGTAAAAAGCAAAGACATTTATGTACTAGTTTGGAGAAGAGTGAAAGACCTCTTCCCTCAAATCCTTTACCATCAAAAGAAATTTTAATGGACTTCAATAATTACTTAGAAAATTTGGAGCAAGAGAAATTCAACCGGGAAGAAAAATACTTCCAAATGAAGGTTAAAATGACTAATTTAGTTGAGGACATACGGTACAAACCTACACTTGACTTTGAAAAAGTTGTTTTGTGTGAAGACGAATCAAAGTTTATGGTAACCGACACTAATATGAAGCTGCTAGAAGCCATGCACCAGTCACTTCTTCAACGAAGCAATGATATTAAAGAGGGCATTATTGAACATCAAGAGAAAGTGAGGCAATATTGGTCTATAATAGAAGAAGACGTGCAGTATTGCAATACATTTTTCGAAACTCACTCAGGGTATAACATCGATACCTTGGAAGCATTAAAGCTTGAGGTACAACGTTGTGATGCTATTAAAAAAGCTAATATTAAGGTACTTAAGTTGCTTTATTATAGTGAAACTTTTTTATAAAAAATGTTACAGATATATATAGAAAAATACCGGGATGAACTGCAAGTCTTGTGGACAAAGGCGTTCTATTCAGAAGAAGATAAACGACACTTTCGCTACTTTGATTCAGATGTTTATACTGAAGACTTGTTATCAATTCACGATCTGGAATTGCAGAAGATTAAGAGTTATTTAGCTGAGAACAAGTGAGTATAATGTCGAAATTTATAATTTTGTAAACTTAAATTAACCATTTTAGAGAATTTTTTGCATTGGTTGAAATTAGAAATGATTTGTGGAAGAAGTTTCATAAACTTGAACAACGTGCAACTGCTCCTGACCGCTTTAAAAACAGAGGAGGACAACTGTTGAGAGAAGAAAAAGAACGCAACAGCGTGTTGAAACAAATTCCTTCTGTTGAGACACAACTAACGACGCTAGCCGAGAAATATTTTAACAAACACGGACACACAATTTGTATCATGGGCTATACAATTGATAAAATTATTTCGAAAGAACACCATGAACTTGAAGAGGTATTATAAAATTTTTGCATTTCAATATAACAATTTAATAATTTTAGGCGAGAAAACTTAAAATATCTACACGCAAACAGGAAGCGACACCAAAAGTCATAAAGTCGTTCATGGGGATATCTGGAGCTGCCAGTATGCTAAACTTACAGCGTATTACACCACAGGCCCCTCAAGCCACTCCAGTGGCCAAAAGAAAACCGGACACACCTCTCGTTCGCACTGAAAGCAAAATTCCGAAAAGGACTTTGCTTGGAGGTAAATTAAAATTACAGAGATTATGGATTTTTATTAATTTTTGGTTCCATCTGGGATCACAAACATTTATAGGACATCACCCTATGTGAGCACATAAATGGCATATTTTTGTGTGTTGTTATTTAAAAGTTCCATATTGTAATAATGAAAAATATATAAAAGATATGTGTCTGTTTCTCCTTGGATTAAAATTTCTTATCATGTAATTGAAATTATTCACTTGTCGATGTTTTAGTTGGATTAGGTTATTGATATTATTCATTGTTTACAGTTTCTCGCACAGCTCCAGTGAAACCAACTTTCAAGGCGGGACCTCGATACAGAATTTCAATGGAACGAAGAAAACGTCTGAAAAAGTGTCTTCGCAATTCCAAGGCACCAGAACAAAAAGAAAATCATTCTTCCGATTATGAAGAATTCAGAGTAAATATTTTTTTTATCTTTTTTTCAATCGCTACAGAGGCTTAGGGCTATTAATTTTTACAATTGTTATTTATTTATTAACAATCCATTTTGCTCTTCTTTATCTCTTGCTTTGTTCCTCCACATTTCGACTCCAATAGCTTTCAAGTCCTCTTGTACCTGTCCCAACTATCTTTTCCGTGGTCTTCCTTTTCTTTTTTCTCCTCATTTTTTGTGATTTACTGTATGTAGATATTCTAAACCCTTTATATAATTTATCTATTATCTTATTTATTTTTCTTCTTCAACCTTCTTCCACTGATCCCATCTTACAACTTCAATTTAATTTTTATATTGCTGAAAATATAAGAAGGCTTTACTATTTTTTGTTATGTAGAGAGACGTGTCCAACAAAGATGCCCGAAGTACAGGTGTCCGACCCATCGACAGTCCACTAGCTGTTCCACTAGCAGATGTAGAAAATGTAATGCAAAAAACACCGAGAAGAATCTGATATACTCGTATACTTTAATTTATTGTTCTACATTCGATAAACTGTCTTATTTATATTGCCACTTTTATAGCGTTTATAGTGACATTAAAAAAAAACTTATAAGTGTTGACTAATATTAAAAAAATGTATAGAAATGTGTAAAATGTGTCGAAATATGTTTAAATCTTTACAATTTTTTAATAGTCCAGTTAATTATATATTAATATTTTAAAATGTGTGATATTCTGACTTAACTATACAAATATTTTATTATATTACTTTATATTCTAACAAATATACCTACTACCTTGTACAACTTTTTTTTTTAAAACACTAGCTAAACGTACAAAATCAATGTTACATTTTGATGCATTATTTGGCAGTGCTTTTAAACGCTATTTATTTTTATTTTTCAATTACACAAGTCCCAAAATTAGTTCACAAAACTAATATATTGGTCTATAAATGTTAGAACAATGTTTAATTTCATTTTCTGCTTAAACTAACAACTTAATTTTGTTCATCCTTTGAATATAGTGCAGAAGTTGAAAAAAAATCGCGTTGTTTTTAGTTCCTTGCTTGTAAAATGGAAACTAATGAAGCAATCTTAATGATGTTAATAGGCGAATTGTAGAGAATTAAATTACGAAGGGAATGAGAGGTCGAATGTGCCCATCGAATAATTAGAACCGGAGAAAACCCGGAAAATTCAGTGTTTTCACAATTCCGCCATTTTTTAATTTTAAGAACTAAACTTTGCACACAGATAGCTATTTATATGTACTTTGTGTGTGCAAAACCCCGATTCTGTCGGATTAACGGTTATTGCACAATCGCCATTTCAATTTTTTTCTGCGATATTTTCACGGAGGGCTGAATGCTCCGATTTAAATTTTAAAAACAGAATTGAAAACTGGACGTGCACGGCAACAAATTGTTCATTCTCGTTTTCCATAAAATGCATCGAAATAGGTGAGAAACGGTCGTGAAAAAAGAAGTAAAAACGGTCGAGCACAAGAAAGTAGTTGAGTAGTGGGAGAAGACCTGCTGCTGAGGAGAAGCACTTTATATAGAAATAGAACCGGCCTGCGCTTCCCCTCACGGGTTGTCACCCCCCACTACTCGACCGCTTTCGCGGGTTGTTGTAAACCGAAAATGTAAAAATTTATACAAAGATGTGTCTATGACACCAATAGTCACTGCGGAGTCTCACTTCGCAATATGTAAAAAAATAAAAATAATGTATCTGCAGCGCTGATACTGCTCAATTAACATTTAAACAACAAACCAGGAAGGTACTGTAGGCTGCCGATCAAAAGAATGGGGAATATCTTGGAAAATCAAGAAAATATAGTCATGCAGAGTGAGACTCCGCAAGCAACTACTGGAAGGTTAATAACATAAATTTGTTATTTTAGTTTCCAGTGTATTAGAAAACTATGGATGGTATTTATTAGTCCTAGTTGTTGTCATTGCTTACCTGTGTAATAGATTTTATTCACACATTGAAAATTTCTTTAAAAAACGACCAGAGCAAAAATATGCAGCAAAATACCACAAAGGTATTATTAACAGTTAACACCAGTGTACAGAAAGTATTGAAAATTGTTTGCAGATCTAGAACTTTTTGCGTAACGGATATCTGCACAGCAATCTTACGTGCAAAAATTGCAAGATAAATATTACAAGGAAGCGCAAGAATACAAGAACCAAATCTAAATTATTAAACAGTTTAATATGTGAACAGAAAAACGTTGAAAGGCGTAAAGCCTGGTTAGAGAAACAGAATGCAAATAGACCTCCCACACTTCCCACAGCAATGAGGAATCAAAATCGCCGAGAACAGGTAAATGAGATTTATATGGGGGAGGGCCAGTGGTTCAACTTATACAGCACAACGTAAAAAGCCTTATTCTGGTGGTGGATGTGGGAAATAATTACACTTTCTACTTGAATCAAATGTAATATACTTTTATAGTAACTTAATGCATTTATAAAAGCCATTATTAAAAAATAAATTAAAAAATGGACACGGAAACTAATACAAAACTTTAATTTTATAAAATAAATTTTTATACAATCTACAAAGTTTTCTTATAATAATCCCTGTCTTTTTAAATCTTCGTAAGTTTTGCGATTAACCACATTACCTTGAGAATCTTCGTATTCTTCTTCTGTTTCTGGTTGCCAACGTTCAGCTTGTTTCTGAACCTTCAACTTCTCCCACACTTGCGAAAGTAAAAAATTAATTTTATTCTTAAAACAATAAAATACTTACAAGCTAAAGCGTCTTCAATTTGTGTAACATTGGCAAAATGAGCTGTATTTGGTATACCCAGACATCTCATTCCATGCGCATGTCTCCATTCAGCAAAATGTCTTTGAAAAGCCTTTGGTCCTTTGTAAACATAGTTGCCACAAATTTCACAATTGTAACTAATGTTGAGACCGTGCAATTTATATAACCAATATGGAATCGGCTGGAAAAAATGTTGCATTTAATTGAACAATCATGACTGTTAAATTTACCTTTCCATCCCAACCTAAGGGTAAATTCTTTGGGTTATACGGAACATCATCATTATCATCATCAATACTTTCTTCTTCGCTCTCCTCATTTTCACTATCATCACGTTCCCCATCTGTTCTTGCTTGCTTGCGTTGTACATTTTCCTTTGTGCCATAACGTTGAGGCGACACCAAATCGGCTAATCTATACACTTGAGCTTCCAGACAAGCCAGTTCTCTTTGGCGAAATTGTTCTTTTTCCTTTGTTGCCTTACCAGCTTTATTCTTTGCCATCAATGATGGATCTAAGTTTGTTAGTCCTTTTGTGGACCATAATCTCTGGGCTCGTTCTTCCAATGTCCTAAAAATCATCGCGGTTACAAGAATGTAAATTATAATCGCAAAACTTACCCGCCACATTTTAAACCAAGGGCTTGCAACGCCGATTTTAATCTGTCGAGTCCTAATGAAGCCAATTCTTCCCAGCTAGAAAATGCAGAAAGTTCTAAATGTGCACCAACATTAGCTAATGCAGAACCTGTTTCTTTCTGTAAAAAAATAATAATTTATTAATGATTACAAAAGGAAAAAATAACGTACGGGCCATCCAGGAACATTGCCCAAGTCCCAATGAGTCAAGACCAACTCAACTTCTTTCTGTAACTCAGCATCCAAATCCATAAGAGGACGGATACGTTGCACAAACCAAGTAAGATAGTCAATCAAATTCAAAAGGTAACGACGATATTCTCCAGTTTTACGTTCTTTAGGAATATCATAGACCTGATCAAATGCGCTCAAATAAGTGATGTAATCTACTTTCTAAAACAATGCCATGAGATAAAAAAATTAAAAAAAATAAAAATTACCTCAATTCCTTTTAAATTAATGTATTTTTCGTAGCATTCATGTAAATCTAGATATTTGCCGTATCCTTCTTCATCAGAAAATTCTACCAAATCTAAAATGAAAACAATGTTTATTTTTAACGCGAATGTGTAGAACAATCTTACTGGCTAATTCTTCAGTGGGATTTTCTCTTGCTTTGGCCCACTCGTCAAATTCAACAGACATGGGAACACTTATCTGCAAATAAAAACGTTTTCGTCAGTTTCTACATTTAGTCAACACTATTCAACAAAACTCTCAGCACAACAGGGGTACCGGAGGACTGGCAGAATAGTATAACTCATCTTTAAGGGCAAAAAACCTGCCCAGAAAATTACAGAAGAATAACTCTTAAATTCAGCAATGAAGTTATTTAGGGCTTGTTGAAGGACAAATTAAAAACATAAATAACAAATAGGGAAGAGCAACAAGGGTTTAGGAGAAACAGATCGACGACAGATGCGAAATCAAATAAAAATTTATAAAATTTAACACCCTGACATATACAGGATTTACAGTAATTCTGCATTTTCAAATTCTCTGACTTTTCAAGATTTTCCATGACCCTTTTTCTAGTAATTTGCGCCTTTAATTAAACCACTCAAAATTTTCAGTTCAAATTATATAGGATAGTTTCAATTGTTCTAATGATGCACAGAACATAATAGATATGGTGTTTCCACGGATGGAGTGGGCACACTCTTTTAAATTTTCTTATCTGCTTATCTCAGGAAATCATAAACAGTTGACAAATTTCTAATTTCTAGAAATTAGAAAGTACAAAATCGACCTTAAATAAAGTACCCTTATTTTTCATTTTTGTGAAAAATGCTATTTTACAAAGTTGTTTTAAAATGTAACAAAAGCTTCAATGCAAATTTTGGGTTAACGAACTAATAACAAAACTACAATTGCACTAAAAATGGCATTTTATTTATGTCAATAAGTCAATAGCATATCACGGAAGTGGTTTTAAGGAAAACATCGAGAAATTTAGATATTAGCAAATCTGTTATTTAGGAGATTTTGACGAACAATAAATTTCATGTATTCAAACCACAGTTTATTCACAAGTTTCAAATCGGAGATGATGTTCATCGTTTGGACTTTTGTTTAATAATAGGTGAAAAAATGTTGGTAATTCGATTCTATTCTCAAAACGTTTTTGTTCACCGTGAACCAGTGAACTTTTTGATGTTGGGGTGGTGAACAATTAAGAACTTGTTTAAAAAAATATACCACATCGACTTAATTGGCGTGACTACCATATTCTAGTAGTAATACAGTGGTTATTTATACTAAACTATTTGCTGATTAGTTACATTATCAGAGTTATATTAAAACTTTGAACTTGGTTTTTTAAATTAATGCTGCAATGTTACAATAAATTTATATGGTAAGCATAGGTTAATAAACTTAATTACATTGCAAATACTGATAGGCAAATCACTCACTTGCATTGCGAAATATTTGTTATAGTTACAAATTAAGCTCACTTACACGGAAAATCACTGACACCAAGAAATTAACAATAAAGACCCATGTTTGAGATTTCAAACAGTTTTATTCATGGACGAGTCATCTTTTACAACTAATAAGGTAGTTTCTTCACAAAACTGCAGGTACTGGGCTTGAGAAAATCCCAATTTTCAAATTGTAAATTACTAAGAGTCAAAAATTTAAAAAAGGGCCAGTACTCGGTGTGATATGCTGCATCACAAAATACTTAATAGGTTTTTATTTTTTGAATGGAAACCTGAATCAAAATTCTTATTTAGAAATTTTAAATGATTGTGTTCTGGCTGAACTGGACGATGAACAAAAATTATGTTTCAACAAGACAGATGTCCTGCACTCTGCATTACAAGTTCGGTGGTGGTTGGACATTTACTTTTCCCACAAGTAGATTTCTCGCTTTGGGCAAATAGCTTGAGGCCTGCATGGTCGCTTGATCTAACTCCATTAGATTACTTCTTATGGGGATATTTGAAGCAAAAAGTCTATGAAAATAAGTTGGATGATAACACTGATTTATTAAACAAAAAATCGTGGAAGCTGTTACCAACATAAATGAAGATATAATATCATCTGTTTATGAGGAATTTAGAAAGACTCGAAAAATGTGTGCAAGTTGAAGGTCTTCATGTTGAATTGTTCTTGACATAAATAAAATGTTATTTTAAGTGTAAATGTATTCTTGTTATTTGTTTTTAAGCTTTTGTTACAATAAGAAACAACTTTGTAAAATAACAATTTTCACAAAAATGAAAAATTAGGGAACTTGCTAATTATAAACTAAACTCTTTGTCAAGAATGATTTTTTGTCGTCAAATGGCAGATAAGAAAGTTTACAAAAGTGCACAACCCCATCCATGGACACACTGTATATTGTAAGAATTAACATAAGATCTTTCTATTTCTATGTAGTCGGATAATGCTTGGATGAGAATGAAACACCCGAAAATAATTCCAGTGGAAAATACCTACAAATAATGATAGAGATAGCAAAGAAATTTCTTTTTATTGAGCTTTAGTCATTTTTCCAGGCACATAAAATAAATTCCCTGATTTTTTGATAAAATACATCATTTCCCTGATTTTTCCCTGACATTTTGGTTTACTTTAAATTCCCTAACATTTTTTCCAGGTTTTCCAGGTTGCTGTGAACTCTAATATATGTTTCATAGACCTAACTAAAGCATTTGGCATGGTACAAACAAAGTACTTATAAGAAGAGAAGTAGAAACAGATCAACAACAGATGCGAAATCAAAGAAAAAGTTATAGAATTTAACACCCCGGCATATATGTATTGTAGACCTAACTTAAGCATTTGGCACAGTACAAACAAAGTATAAGAAGAGAAGTAGAAACAGATCGACAACAGATGTGAAATCAAAGAAAAGGTTATAGAATTTAACACCCCGGCAAATGTTTTGTAGCCTAACTAAAGCATTTGGCAAGATACAAACAAAGTATAAATAGAGAAATATTGAATTTATTACCTCATTAGGATGTTTTCGATAAAAGTCTTTGATCTGTTTTAATCGATTGTAAAATTCCTGAAATTCATTTGGACCAGTCAAGGAAGCAACCTCCGCCTTTCGATGACCATCTTTATCCTCGTACAAATCTACAAGACGTTCAGTACTTGTCAAGTATCGATCCAACAAGTATTTTAAACGGTGATCCGAATTTATGCTCTCACGATACTAAAATACAAACAAATTATTATCTAGAATTCATCTCTAATCAGACAGTTTTATTATACATACGCTGATTTTCTTCTGCAACATTTCTTTCACCATGGCATCAACTAAACGTTCCCTTTCTTCGTGGTAACGTCTCTGCTGCTCAAGTATAGTTTCCATTGTTTTATAATAAAAATTACACTGAAACTAGAAAAACGCTTACATCAATCACAACAAACTAATCAATATAGTAGTAGCATGGCAACACCATAATGTAAAATAAAGTTACTAGATCTAGTAAAAGTTGAGAAGAAGGGAATTTCTCGTTGGCAAGTCACTTCCGTGCGTGCGTGATGATAACCGGCTTGGTGATAGTCTAACGAATATTTTGTCTGAAATTCCATGTTCCTAAACACATTGAAAAACACTCTAAAATCAAATTTGGGATTGTTTCATTTCTGGGAATAGATTTTATAATGGAAAGTGCAAAGTAAGTATATTTCAAATAGGTTTAAAAATATTTCGTTAACTATGCCTTCAATCTGATCTCAAGTACACCCTAACTGATAAGATAAATTTAATAAAACAGGTGTGCTGACTAAATTACTCGATGGCTGAAATTCACATAACCCCGGGATTCAAATCCTGGTGATTTCTCCGATGTGACAATTTGTCATGACACCTGTTGGCCATATTGTTTTTCACTGAAAGAAAATTAAATATTTAAAATTTTAGGGTAAAGGAACCGATCGACACATGTCCGTTTGACCCCGTGCACCAAATCCTCCGGTCAAGAATGCAAACGCATCTCGTTAAATGTGCACGGAATTTTTCGGATATGAAAATGGTGCAGTGTATGTACAACAGTACCCATATAGTGCCAGAACCTGCTTTAAAGGTAGAATGTAAACTTTTATTATCGCAAGGAGTATCAGCGTTTTTGTTTTTAGTATCATCAAGATCATTGTGCAGATAGGATTAACTTGGACAAGTTTGCCTTGCGCACCACTGAAACTGAGGATAAATTTCCAATTCCAAAATTGGATGTACCAACAACATCAGAAAGTTGGGATGATGTTAGTAATTAAAGTTATTTAAATTTAAAAAAAAAATTAGTTATATTTATTGTTAAATATCAAAGTAATATTTAATTTTGAAGTTAAATCGTCGATTTTCATAATAGTAACCATTTTGTAGAAGTTATCAAAAACCAATTATTTTCCAGGATGTGACTCCTAGCTATGCACCAAATGCGTATTGTGAACAAAACTCAATTCTTCGAACTGTAAACGTACAGTCGCAAGCAAAGCGCCGACAATTTCGAATGGAAGAAAGACAACGCATGCAACGGGTGCAGAGTGAAGATGAACGAAGGGCTAAAATTTCTGAAGACGTTCCTGCGCCACCCCAACAAAAACCCCTGCACCCTCAGACATCAGCAGTAGCTGCCACCGTTGAAGTCCCACCCGAAGATGTACAAGAAAAAATTACAGAATATATGACTGGAATCAACGATGGTGCAGATGTTGTTATCGACCCGCCTCCAGTTCCAGAATCTCCCATGAGTTCTGAAGATGATTGGTAAGTTTTATAATTTTGGTAACCATTGAGGATATTTTATTAATGGTTTCATCTTGTAGGAATGCAACTGGCGATTGGTCCACAGTAAGATCTAGAGGAAGAGGGCGGCCAGGACTTGGTCAAGGACGCGGACGAAGTGCATCTAATCGTAATTAAAATTTTTCAATTATAAATGTTCTTTATGTAAATACCGTCTACTTAAAATTTAATTTGAAAATTTGTGAAGTCTAAAAAAAATTACTTTTATACTATAACATTGTTTTTGGGAAGTAAAAAATACAAGTTTTGTTAAAGAAGTGCCTTCAGTGAAAATGTCAATATAAATGAATTATTTGTTAATTATATATTCAATCAAATCCTGTTAAATAAGTTGTTCTTGTAAAATAAAAACTTAACGGTTTTTTATTTTTTATATTACATACTATTAAAGGAGCACAATATAAAAAAAAAATAAGTTGGTTTAATTTAAAAATACGTTTAATTCTAAAAAAATGGTATGAGTTTTGTTTCTACTCAGGTCATTTGATGAGTTATAATAAATTTAAAATAGACGCATGACGTCACTGGTCCCTGCTCATCGCTGCGGCCTACCTTACACATGTAAAAAATGCCCTCTTCACATGATAATTTACCTACCTTTAAATTATATTTTCGAAATTTTGTTACGAGTATTTAGACTGTTTTTTTGTACTGAAGATGATAATGCAACCAAAATCTTAATATATATACAGGGTGTTCACGAAAAAACGCCCCAGCTCCTAGCGCTATTATTAGGAGTCCAATTGTAACAAACGATACGTCAAATTAAATGGTTCAAAAAGTACTACAATGTGTAGCTCAAACATAATTTTTACCTGTTTCTCCATTCAAAGGTCAAAGGTCAACTTCATTTTTTCAAATTACAACCTTATATTTTTTTTTGACAATTTGATAGAGATTTTTTTTCTGAATTCAACGATGTATCACAATCAACAGCGTCCACACTCGGTACATATTCTCATATTTAGTACATATTTTTTGAAGAAGATCATAAAACATCATAAATTTAGGGAAATTTCATAAAAGTACATATTTACGTATTCTTGAGCCCGGTCTTACAATGATTATACCGCCGCCCACGCCTACGCGCGCTTTGTATCGGTCACGTCTCAGCATCCCTTAGCCCGGTAGAACAAATTGTTCATTGTACACAAGTGCGACACTCTATTTTTGTTGAGAATTCTAAGAATCGTATTTTCTTAGTCACTTCTGTTCAAAAGCGGTGTGGTGGGGGTGATGCAGTTTTAAACTTTCGTTGCTTCAGTAGAAGAAAAACCACGTGTTTGATCCAGTGTTTCGAAAGTGACAAATTGCGATGGCTCCGTGCAAGTTCAATTCTTCTTGGCTGAGCCAAAAGGATAAAAACCATAATTTAATTGGATCCTACCTGAAAAAAGTAAATGATTCCACAGCCATGTGCACAGCATGCGATAGGAAATTTACTGTAGTTCGTGGGATTTTTTCGGTACATCTACATTCCAGTGGGGAAAAGCATAAAGAAAACTTTCAGTTGAAATATGGTGCGTCTCAAACGCATTTGCATAAAGTAAGGAGGAAGGTTGATTATTTTTTCTAATAAGTAGAATTATCATAAGGTCGTTGCTAAATGGCGAACCAAATTCCTGTTCACTGTTGTCAAAACCCAAGTAACACCGTATATGCATAATACATTTCTCTAATATGCAGCAAACATTGGAATATTTCCTGCATATTAGAGAAATGTATTATGCATATACGGTGTTACTTGGGAAGTACTTAAAAATTTTTGAGTTTATTTACCACATCAACTTAAAATTTTTAAAATTTTGTTTAGATATTTATGAGCGATATTGTTGTCATAGTTAATTAAAATTTTGTAGGACGATACGCATAATGATGTGAAAGTGCACAATTCAAAATACCAGGCTACAAGAGCAGAAATTTTATTTTTATTGCGAATAATAATACACAATCAATCACTAGAGTCATTAGATGACTGAAAACAGTTTTTGGTAGTTACGTTTCCCGATTGCTCGTTTCTATCCTAATTTACCATGTCCCCTTCAAAAGCACGGTACATATTATCTGGGGCATTGGCACCCTACACAAAGCCACTGTTAGTAGAGGATATACAAGGTAGGTACCAACAGATGAAATAAAAGAATTGCAATTATTATTAATTAATTAAACGACGAAAAATTGTGAAATAAATTCGAATCTAACCACTGATCCGAATTAATGTATTTGCACAAAAAAGCTACAATATTGAATCATGAAAGTTTTAGGACCCTTTTCCATACTATATGACGAGACAACTAACAAAGGTTCAAATAAAGAACTTCAAATAAAAATTAAGTTCTGGTCTAAGACAAAAAATCAAGTGGTAACATCACACATGCATACTTTTTATTTGGAGCATGCAAAAGCAGAAGATATCATTTCGAAAATACATGAGGCCTTTCTTGATTTCAATTTGCCACAAAACCAGCTACTGACTCTTGGAAGTGATGGACCAAATATAAATTAAAAAATTTTTCGTCTTCTAAATGAAGAAGTTACAACCTCAAGAAAATCTTCATTATTGGATATAGATGCAATATCCATATCATACACAATGCATTTTTGAAAGGTTTACAGGCGTTTGGTGAAGACGTGAGTGAGCTGTTTGTATCTGTGAAATATTTTTTCAAGGATCGACCGAGTAGGTGGGCAGATTATGAATTAATATAAAAGAAAACTGGTGTGCCAAAAAATCACTTTCTGAAGCATGTGTCCACTAGGTGGTTTACTGTAGGTGCAGCTTCAGAACGGCTGATGGAACAGTGGCCTGTCATAATTGATTATTTTATGGATTATATTCCTACAAAATGTGGCTCAATTGAAAAAACAAACACCTACATGACTATAAAAAGATATCTTTCAAAATCTAATATGAAACTTCAAATCATGTTTGTCATATCCAGTTCTCAGATATTTACAAAATTTACGTTATTTTTTCAAAGAAACGAACCTCTCATACATGTCCTGTATGATGAACTAGAAATATTACTTACAATCATTATTAAAAGAGTATATAACGATAAAATTTCTATACCGGAAATCTTCACGGATATATCCTCTGAAAGGATATTCCATATAAACCATCAAAAAAAATCCGAGGAGTACCTACAAGTTTTAGGAATAGAAATATGCCATGAATTTCAACTATTAAATATGCCAGAAGCGGAACGTCTAATTTTCTGCCACAATGCTAAAAAACATTTAATTGCGGCTGAGAGCCATATCATCAAAAAATATTTTCTTCTTCCTCTATTAATTTATTGCGGGCAATATCTTGCATTAATCCGAAAAACATAAAAAGCAATAGTGCCAAGGACATTATGTTTTTATCAAAACAATTGCCATTAGCTTTGAACCCCACTACTGTTTTGAATGAGTGGCTTCTTCTGACATGTGACATTAATTTATTTGAATATCATGCCGGACAAAAAATTGATCAATATTGGTCACAGCTTTTTGAATTAAAAAATAATGATGACACGCCCAAGTATTGCCAAATATCAATTATTGTCAAATGTATACTATGCCTTCCACACGGCAATGCTGATGTTGAGAGAGGATTTTCCAATTCTGGAAGGATAGTTAGTTGACCGAAATAAATTATCCGAAAATATGCTTAACGCCATTTTGACTGTTTTGGATTATATGGCGGTGTACTGCCTGCAATAAAAATGTCGCAAATTTCAGTATAACTAGAAAACTCATTAACTTAACGCGAATGGCACACAATAGCTATATGCTTAAAAAAGAGCGAGAAGAAGAGGAAAAAAGAAAAGTCCGCGAAGAAGACGAAAGAAAGGAACAAGAAAGACTGCGGTGTACTAGAGAGTCTGATCAACGCAAAAAACTCAAGGAGTTGGAAAGTAAACTTATTGAAGTTACTAAAGTGAAATCGGAAAAAACCAAAGCAGCTACAACCTTGCTTGAAGAAGCCCAAAATAAACTAAAGGAAGCTATTGGAAAATCTAATATTGTAACGAAGCAGATTTTTCTAAATGCACAAACAAAGTAATGCGCAGACTTCTTAGAATAATAATTAAATCACCTCGAAAATGATTGATTAATAGGGTAATAATTTATAGTATTGACTTTGCAAATATCCGATACGTGCTCAGCTCCGGATTGTTTTTATAAGCGGCCGAATACAAAGTACTGTACCGGGAACACAGGAGCTGAACTTTGTTAATTCTTCTAATTGTTTATTATAAATATACGAATCAAGGGCACTACCAAATATGGTCATGAATTCGGATCATGCGATCATGTCAATCCGGTATAAATACCCCAAACAAAGAGCTCTGGGGACAGTTGTTGTAAAGCAGAGTCCAGAGCCCTCCAGAATCGACTACTACATACCAGCCAAAGATGAATAATTCGTAAGTCAATTATAATTATATTTTACTATGTAGTTTTTGTAACATTTTACTTTATCATGCTATAATTTTATTCAATAAATTAGATTTGTTTATAATGCTCTTTAATCGTAAATGGGTTAAAATAATCGATCCTTATGTCACAAATACCTCTCGCAGCGCACCCCATGAATTTTACCGTGACAATATGGTTGATGCAAATGTGGCGGAAGGCTTGTTAGAGGGAGTGCATAAACTGCAAGAGGAAAGCAACAAATGTGAAATGGAAATATGTGGGTTAACGAAGAAAATAAACAAAAGAAAAAGTGATCTTCTAAGTTATTTCAGTAAGACAAGAAAAACCGAATAAAAATTTTAAATATTATATTCTTGTTATTCTCATTGAATATTTTTTATCACAATTTAAAATCGTTAGATATAGCAGAATCAATAAAGCTTTTAACTTTGTGATCCCTAGAAACAGCACCAATTTTAATGATTTTTTCTTATACCCTATTATCTGAAATCAGAAACATTTAACCGGTCGGACTTAATTATTTGTATTGTTTTATTTCCATTGATATTCAATAAAAGGTGAGTTTCATAATTTTTAAAATTTAGTGCATAAAAAGTTCATAATTTCGAAAATTTAGTACATAAAAAGTTCATAATTTTGAAAATTTAGGTACATAAATACATAATGCCAACGTCAAATTTGGCTGTGGACGCTGAATCAATATTTCTGATTTATTTTAGGGTAATAAAGAAATTAAAATAATAATTAATATTATTAGCAGTAGGCTTTGAAAAATAACTGAGACGTAGCGGTGGCTATGGAAACGATGTGTCAGTACGGAAACAACGTATTTTAAAGAATTAATTTATGAACAACAACAGATAACATTTAATAACTAAACAATTAAATAAAGAAATGGCAAATTAACAAAAATGTTCAAATTGGGCATCGTTTCTTTCCAGACATTTTCGTCGACATCTAGATCCTACACTTTGTGTAGCATTAATTAAAATTTCTGCTGGTGTTTCCCGACAAGCGTTGACTATTCTCTCTCTCAAAATTTCCTCCGTTTCCGGGCGCGTAGCATAAACAATATCTTGGATGTATCCCCAAAAGAAAAACTCTAGAGGTCACAAGACCGGGCGGGCCATGGTATAGGTACATATGCTCCAATCCATTTGTCTTCATTATTCTATATTTAAATAGTCCCTAATCATAAGAGCGTTTTGTGCGGTGCAGCGCCATCTTGTTGAAATACTAGTTCATTCCATTCAATGGCAACGGCAAGTCATCTAAAATTTCTTCTAAGTCTTCAGGCAAAATTTGAAGATATTTTTCTTGGTTGAGATTTCCATCAATGAAAATTGGTCCTATTAGGTATCCTGGCGCCTAATATTCCGCACCAAACGTTCACCGAAAATTTTATCTGAGGATTTTGTTCGATGGTAATATGTGGGTTTTCTACACTCCAATAGCGGTGATTGAAACGATTAAAATGTCTGTTGTTTGTAAATTGACACTCATCAGACCACAAATTTTTTGTATAAAATGATTGATCTCGCCTTAACTCGCTTAAAAAGAAATTACACAAATTTATTCTACGCCAGTGGATCGTTTAGTTCACTATTTCACTAGTTCACTATTATTCATTTTTATTACAAAAAATAGGTAAACAAACTAATAGCCAGTTTCTGACGGCGATGTTAACGTATTTCTCCAGTTAAATGTCCCGGTTACCATGGTTATTACCATTGTTGCAACAATAGTAATAGTAATTTTTATTTGTGAGACGTCGTTTCCATAGCCACCGCTACGTCTCAGTTATTTTTCAAAGCCTACTGCTAATAATATTAGTTATTATTCTAATTTCTTTATTACCCTAAAATAAATCAGAAATATTGATTGTGATACATCGTTGAATTCAGAAAAAAAATCTCTATCAAATTGTCAAAGAAAAATATAAGGTTGTAATTTGAAAAAATGAAGTTGACCTTTGACCTTTGAATGGAGAAACAGGTAAAAATTATGTTTGAGCTACACATTGTAGTACTTTTTGAACCATTTAATTTGACGTATCGTTTGTTACAATTGGACTCCTAATAATAGCGCTAGGAGCTGGGGCGTTTTTTCGTGAACACCCTGTATATAATATATTAAATGTGATGACGCGTCGCGGTGGTTTGTACCATTTTTACGCGCTTCTAAAGGTTATTTCTACCGCATTAGATAGTTTTTTTGAATTACGTAAATGAACGACACTTTTCTTATGTACACGTTTATTAAGTTACCGAATGTAAATTAATGTACTGATGGTACAGCACTTTTTTTTCAAACAAGGTTCTTTTGAATTTGGTAGAAATTTTTTTCTTAGAACAAACGATTCGTCGAAATCACTTTCTAAAAAATGTTTATTGCAAATTCTTGCACTTTGTCCTGGTTGAAATGATTTCCTTTTACAAAATCCTGACCAAGATACAAATCGCTTTGACGATTTTTCTCTATTGGTTTACTGCACTTCTGAATTTTCGACACTGGTTGGCGATGTTCTTGTGGCTACTGTTGCAAATAACTCTGAGTTACGACGTTTTATAAAGTTTGACGATATTCTACGTTTACGACTTTAAATCACAATCAACTTTTACTGATGATAATGAGGGTTCACTGCAGGGTGCCACAAACCTCGTTGCTTCAAAAAATATTTTCGAAGACACTTCAGGACCGTACGACGCTTAATAAGTCATAGAAAATGCACTTGTACAGAATTCATCAAGTACTATTACGGCCACCGAAATGTGCACGATTTCTTTTAGCAACTTGATTTTTGCTTCACATCATCGGCGTCCTAAAAAAATTAGCCGAATGTCAATATTATTTTGTTTATGACAAATATTATTCCACGAAAGTCACTGGATAAAGCCAACTATAATCTATGGAAAAATAGGGAAATTTGAAGTATCGTACATATTTCGGTGGACTGATAAGAATCAAAAGGTTTTCATAGCAATTAGATTTTTATCAGATTTTAATGAGAACAAATGAATTTTTCAACTTCTACACTATATTCAAAGGATGAACAAACTTGAACAAAATTAAGGTGTTAGTTGAAGCAGAAAATGAAATTAAACATTGTGCAATTACAAAATAAAAATAAATAGCGTTTAAAAGCACTGCCAAATAATGCATCAAAATGTAACATTGATTTTGTACGTTTAGCTAGTGTTTTTAAAAAAAAAAGTTGTACAAGGTAGTAGGTATATTTGTTAGAATATAAAGTAATATAATAAAATATTTGTATAGTTAAGTCAGAATATCACACATTTTAAAATATTAATATATAATTATAATTAACTGGACTGTCAAAAAATTGTAAAGATTTAAACATATTTTGACACATTTTCAATTTTTTTTTAAATATTAGTTAACACTTATAAGTTTTTTTTTTATGTCACTATAAACACTATAAAAGTGGCAATATAAATAAGACAGTTTATCGAATGTAGAACAATAAATTAAAGTATATGAGTATATCAGATTCTTCTCGGTGTTTTTTGCATTACATTTTCTACATCTGCTAGTGGAACAGCTAGTGGACTGTCGATGGGTGGGACACCTGTACTTCGGGCATCTTTGTTGGACACGTCTCTCTACATAACAAAAAATAGTAAAGCCTACTTATATTTTCAGCAGTATAAAAATTAAATTAAAGTTGTAAGATGGGATCAGTGGAGGAAGGTTGAAGAAGAAAAATAAATAAGATAATAGATAAATTATATAAAGGGTTTAGAATATCTACATACAGTAAATCACAAAAAATGAGGAGAAAAAAGAAAAGGAAGACCACGGAAAAGATAGTTGGGACAGGTACAAGAGGACTTGAAAGCTATTGGAATCGAAAAGTGGAGGAACAAAGCAAAAGATAAGGAAGAGCAAAATGGATTGTGAATAAATAAATAACTATTGTAAAAATTAATAGCCCTAAGCCTCTGTAGCCATTGAAAAAAAGATTAAAAAAATATTTACTCTGAATTCTTCATAATCGGAAGAATGATTTTCTTTTTGTTCTGGTGCCTTGGAATTGCGAAGACACTTTTTCAGACGTTTTCTTCGTTCCATCGAAATCCTGTATCGAGGTCCCGCCTTGAAAGTTGGTTTTACCGGAGCTGTGCGGGAAACTGTAAACAATGAATAATATCAATAACCAAATCCAATTAAAACATCGACAAGTGAATATATATTTTCCATTATTACAATATGCAACTTTTAAATAACAACACACAAAAATATGCCATTTATGCGCTCACATAGGGTGATGTCCTATAAATGTCTGTGATCCCAGATGGAACCAAAAATTAATAAAAACCCATAATCTCTGTAATTTTAACTTACCTCCAAGCAAAGTCCTTTTCGGAATTTTGCTTTCAGTGCGAACGAGAGGTGTGTCCGGTTTTCTTTTGGCCACTGGAGTGGCTTGAAGGGCCTGTGGTGTAATACGCTGCAAGTTTAGCACACTGGCAGCTCCAGATATCCCCATGAACGACTTTATGACTTTTGGTGTCGCTTCCTGTTTGCGTGTAGATATTTTAAGTTTTCTCACCTAAAATTATTAAATTGTTATATTGAAATGCAGAAATTTTATAATACCTCTTCGAGTTCATGGTACTCTTTCGAAATAATTTTATCAATTGTTTCGCCCATGATACAAATTGGGTGTCCGTGTTTGTTACAATATTTCTCGGCTAGCGTCGTTAGTTGTGTCTCAACAGAGGGAATTTGTTTCAACACACCGTTGCGCTCCTTTTCTTCTTTCAGCAGTTGTCCTCTTCTGTTCTTATAGCGTTCAGGAGCAGTTGCACGGTGTTCAAGTTCATGAAACTTCTTCCACAAATCATTTCTAATTTCAACCAAAGCAAAAAATTCTCTAAAATGGTTAATTTAAGTTTACAAAATTATAAATTTTGACATTAAACTCACTTGTTCTCAGCTAAATAACTCTTAATCTTCTGCAATTCCAGATCGTGAATTGATAACAAATCTTCAGTATATACATCTGAATCAAAATAGCGAAAGTGTCGTTTATCTTCTTCTGAATAGAACGCCTTTGTCCACAAGACTTGCAGTTCATCCCGGTATTTTTCTATATATATCTGTAACATTTTTTATAAAAAAGTTTCACTATAATAAAGCAACTTAAGTACCTTAATATTAGCTTTTTTAATAGCATCACAACGTTGTACCTCAAGCTTTAATGCTTCCAAGGTATCGATGTTATACCCTGAGTGAGTTTCGAAAAATGTATTGCAATACTGCACGTCTTCTTCTATTATAGACCAATATTGCCTCACTTTCTCTTGATGTTCAATAATGCCCTCTTTAATATCATTGCTTCGTTGAAGAAGTGACTGGTGCATGGCTTCTAGCAGCTTCATATTAGTGTCGGTTACCATAAACTTTGATTCGTCTTCACACAAAACAACTTTTTCAAAGTCAAGTGCAGGTTTGTACCGTATGTCCTCAACTAAATTAGTCATTTTAACCTTCATTTGGAAGTATTTTTCTTCCCGATTGAACTTCTCTTGCTCCAAATTTTCTAAGTAATTATTGAAGTCCATTAAAATTTCTTTTGATGGTAAAGGATTTGTGGGAAGAGGTCTTTCACTCTTCTCCAAAGTAGTACATAAATGTCTTTGTTTTTTGCGAAGAGCTTCAACTTCCTCCAACTTTTCATTGAGTTCTAACTGATACCTATAAATAAACCGTATTAAGCAATTTAAATTTTATTTTTGAACAAAAAACGGGATATGATATAGTCTAAGGAAAGTTGCAGGAAAACAATATGGGTTAGGTAGGGTAAGCAATGATCATATCAGAGTAATGATCCAACAAGAAGCAATAATCAAAAACATAAGAAAAAGACAATTAAATTGGTATGGTCACGCAGTCCAGATGAACCCCAACAGAATATCAAAGAAAATAATAGAGACAGGTAGAAGAATGAAAAGGAGAAGAAGTAGACCGAGGAAACAATGAGCCCAACAAATAACTGACATACGAAAGGAGAGAGGGAAAACGGTAGAAGACATGAAAGAAAGAGAATAAAGAAAATGTTATTTTGTCCATTACATTTCTATCTGCTTTTCTAGTATTTCTTTCTCTTTCTTAAGAGAATAACCATGCGATCCATATTGGGGCATTCGTTTGTTTAGTTGAACGCACAAAGACTGTGCTTCTTGCAGTAGAGCTTGCAGATCTTCCTGAATATCTGCCTTCATACCGATTACTTCCTCCGACATAGCCCTGAACAATTCCGACACTTGACTTTCATATATTTCAGTCCACTGACTTAGAGAATCACCGCCAATGCCTATTTCTTCTACCACACTTTGCCATTCCTCTGTACCCATGCGAGCTATTTCTACTATTCTTGCTGACAATTCTTCAAATTTCCGTTTTAAAACTGTCTCTCTGTTGGAAAAAAAACCATTTAAAAAGATAACATTTAAATTTTTCTTAACAGTTAAACAAAAAATTCCAAGCCTTAAATTACGTTAGATTACCTCATTACATTGCGAATTTGTAACATGTTAAACTTGAAATTCGACCATTGAAAAAATTGACCAAAAAAACGACATTCCTTTATTAAAAATATGTACATTTCGGTGCATAGCAAATTGATAGTACAAACATTATCTAAATGCAAATCTGATTAACTTGATTACAAATAATAAGTGTACTTACTTATTATCTGCCATTTCGTCAAGTAAATCTAAACACATTCAACCACGCACATGAACTGACGTTAACCGTTTCCTAAAAATTTGAAAGTAACGCATGGAAAGCCGTTATTGGCCGGTTTAAAATCGAGTTCCGTTGGTTACCAAACGTAAAAAGAATAACCCTAATAATAACCACGTACAATAAAACCTCCTTAATTTAAATTACAGTCGAACATAATTGAAGTCGATTTATGTTTAGTCCGGACAAAACCAACTGCGGGTTTGTGCACGTATCACACGAAGCGCAATAAACGTCTAATCGAAAATAGTAGCAAATTCAAAGTCTTGCATGAGGTTTCTGTAACTAAGTGGGTTATCTTATAAATGTTTAGTTTCATATATGCGATGCTGCTGAAAGAACAATTATTATCAAACATGAATATAGACATCAATAAAGAAATTCAGGTGATTGGAAATTTATCGAGTGGAAAGAGCTGACATCGACTAAAACCTACTAATTAAGTATTTCGTCAATTCTTTAATTCAGTACCTTTTCATGAAGTGAAAGAAAGACATGCTTAATAGCCCACTTAGTTACAGAAACCTCATGCAAGACTTTTTATTTGAATTTGCTACTATTTTCGATTAGACGTTTATTGCGCTTTGTGTGATACGTGCACAAACCCGCAGTTGGTTTTGTCCGGACTAAACATAAATCGACTTCAATTATGTTCGACTGTAATTTAAATTAAGGAGGTTTTACTGTACGTGGTTATTATTAGGGTTATTCTTTTTACGTTTGGTAACCAACGGAACTCGATTTTAAACCGGCCAATAACGGCTTTCCATGCGTTACTTTCAAATTTTTAGGAAACGGTTAACGTCAGTTCATGTGCGTGGTTGAATGTGTTTAGATTTACTTGACGAAATGGCAGATAATAAGTAAGTACACTTATTATTTGTAATCAAGTTAATCAGATTTGCATTTAGATAATGTTTGTACTATCAATTTGCTATGCACCGAAATGTACATATTTTTAATAAAGGAATGTCGTTTTTTTGGTCAATTTTTTCAATGGTCGAATTTCAAGTTTAACATGTTACAAATTCGCAATGTAATGAGGTAATCTAACGTAATTTAAGGCTTGGAATTTTTTGTTTAACTGTTAAGAAAAATTTAAATGTTATCTTTTTAAATGGTTTTTTTTCCAACAGAGAGACAGTTTTAAAACGGAAATTTGAAGAATTGTCAGCAAGAATAGTAGAAATAGCTCGCATGGGTACAGAGGAATGGCAAAGTGTGGTAGAAGAAATAGGCATTGGCGGTGATTCTCTAAATCAGTGGACTGAAATATATGAAAGTCAAGTGTCGGAATTGTTCAGGGCTATGTCGGAGGAAGTAATCGGTATGAAGGCAGATATTCAGGAAGATCTGCAAGCTCTACTGCAAGAAGCACAGTCTTTGTGCGTTCAACTAAACAAACGAATGCCCCAATATGGATCGCATGGTTATTCTCTTAAGAAAGAGAAAGAAATACTAGAAAAGCAGATAGAAATGTAATGGACAAAATAACATTTTCTTTATTCTCTTTCTTTCATGTCTTCTACCGTTTTCCCTCTCTCCTTTCGTATGTCAGTTATTTGTTGGGCTCATTGTTTCCTCGGTCTACTTCTTCTCCTTTTCATTCTTCTACCTGTCTCTATTATTTTCTTTGATATTCTGTTGGGGTTCATCTGGACTGCGTGACCATACCAATTTAATTGTCTTTTTCTTATGTTTTTGATTATTGCTTCTTGTTGGATCATTACTCTGATATGATCATTGCTTACCCTACCTAACCCATATTGTTTTCCTGCAACTTTCCTTAGACTATATCATATCCCGTTTTTTGTTCAAAAATAAAATTTAAATTGCTTAATACGGTTTATTTATAGGTATCAGTTAGAACTCAATGAAAAGTTGGAGGAAGTTGAAGCTCTTCGCAAAAAACAAAGACATTTATGTACTACTTTGGAGAAGAGTGAAAGACCTCTTCCCACAAATCCTTTACCATCAAAAGAAATTTTAATGGACTTCAATAATTACTTAGAAAATTTGGAGCAAGAGAAGTTCAATCGGGAAGAAAAATACTTCCAAATGAAGGTTAAAATGACTAATTTAGTTGAGGACATACGGTACAAACCTGCACTTGACTTTGAAAAAGTTGTTTTGTGTGAAGACGAATCAAAGTTTATGGTAACCGACACTAATATGAAGCTGCTAGAAGCCATGCACCAGTCACTTCTTCAACGAAGCAATGATATTAAAGAGGGCATTATTGAACATCAAGAGAAAGTGAGGCAATATTGGTCTATAATAGAAGAAGACGTGCAGTATTGCAATACATTTTTCGAAACTCACTCAGGGTATAACATCGATACCTTGGAAGCATTAAAGCTTGAGGTACAACGTTGTGATGCTATTAAAAAAGCTAATATTAAGGTACTTAAGTTGCTTTATTATAGTGAAACTTTTTTATAAAAAATGTTACAGATATATATAGAAAAATACCGGGATGAACTGCAAGTCTTGTGGACAAAGGCGTTCTATTCAGAAGAAGATAAACGACACTTTCGCTATTTTGATTCAGATGTATATACTGAAGATTTGTTATCAATTCACGATCTGGAATTGCAGAAGATTAAGAGTTATTTAGCTGAGAACAAGTGAGTTTAATGTCAAAATTTATAATTTTGTAAACTTAAATTAACCATTTTAGAGAATTTTTTGCTTTGGTTGAAATTAGAAATGATTTGTGGAAGAAGTTTCATGAACTTGAACACCGTGCAACTGCTCCTGAACGCTATAAGAACAGAAGAGGACAACTGCTGAAAGAAGAAAAGGAGCGCAACGGTGTGTTGAAACAAATTCCCTCTGTTGAGACACAACTAACGACGCTAGCCGAGAAATATTGTAACAAACACGGACACCCAATTTGTATCATGGGCGAAACAATTGATAAAATTATTTCGAAAGAGTACCATGAACTCGAAGAGGTATTATAAAATTTCTGCATTTCAATATAACAATTTAATAATTTTAGGTGAGAAAACTTAAAATATCTACACGCAAACAGGAAGCGACACCAAAAGTCATAAAGTCGTTCATGGGGATATCTGGAGCTGCCAGTGTGCTAAACTTGCAGCGTATTACACCACAGGCCCTTCAAGCCACTCCAGTGGCCAAAAGAAAACCGGACACACCTCTCGTTCGCACTGAAAGCAAAATTCCGAAAAGGACTTTGCTTGGAGGTAAGTTAAAATTACAGAGATTATGGGTTTTTATTAATTTTTGGTTCCATCTGGGATCACAGACATTTATAGGACATCACCCTATGTGAGCGCATAAATGGCATATTTTTGTGTGTTGTTATTTAAAAGTTGCATATTGTAATAATGGAAAATATATATTCACTTGTCGATGTTTTAATTGGATTTGGTTATTGATATTATTCATTGTTTACAGTTTCCCGCACAGCTCCGGTAAAACCAACTTTCAAGGCGGGACCTCGATACAGGATTTCGATGGAACGAAGAAAACGTCTGAAAAAGTGTCTTCGCAATTCCAAGGCACCAGAACAAAAAGAAAATCATTCTTCCGATTATGAAGAATTCAGAGTAAATATTTTTTTAATCTTTTTTTCAATGGCTACAGAGGCTTAGGGCTATTAATTTTTACAATAGTTATTTATTTATTCACAATCCATTTTGCTCTTCCTTATCTTTTGCTTTGTTCCTCCACTTTTCGATTCCAATAGCTTTCAAGTCCTCTTGTACACTCTGCCGCACTTTAAATGCGACACGATGTTCGGCGCTTGCAGGCCTTTTTACAAGGATGTTTGGATGGTTGTATACAAATTATCAGGTCCGTATGCAAGATTGGATATTGAGGATTAGTGTTATGAAGTCAAAAATCCAAATAAGTAAGTGAAACGACAGATACAACGAATAAAATACGTTCGTGTAATAGTCGAACAGTTTCAAGAAAACAAGCTCAAATTTGTTACTAAACAGTATTTATTATTAACAAAAGTAACAAATCATTAATTTGTTGTTATTAAATAGATAAGAAATATACACGCATTTAATAAAACGTTATTGTAACGCATCAAAAACCTTAATTGACATTCTTAGTGCTTCGTTTACGAGAATATGGAAGATTTTGCCAATTTTTTTTTTAACGGCGTTAATCGATACTTAAATGTTTAATCTGATACGAAACAAATGCAATTAATTAATTTACTGGAATAATTAGTAGATATCAAATGAGGAGTGACCATTCAAAACGAAACGTCCGTTTTCTTTTGAAATTGAGATTTTATGCGTTTTAGATTCTTTTCCAAAGTTTACCTCGGTTTTCGTGTCTAGATTTAAACAAAACAAAATATAGACATATCCATTGTGATAGATTTAAAATTCATTTTCATTCAAAAATGAATATTTACGAAAAACATTTATTGTTCTATTATTATTATTATTATTACAAACAAGGCATATCCAAAATGTTTTATTTCTTTAGCGTAAGTTTTCTTATTTTTTTTCGCAATACACTCATTCTCGTCGAGTAAAGACATTGCCTGTTTCCTGCACTTCCTTGAACCGAAATATTGGTTTCACTTTCAATAAGTAACGCTCGGCAGGTATAATTCTCAGTTTAAAATTTTTGCAGCTGACCGAAAATGAATTTATTCAGTTGAATAATTAGTATATAAAATATGCACCTAATTTTACGTAAAGAAAAGGCAATTGGATATCTCGAAATTTTCAATTGGGCTGTTTGTTGTTAGATTATTCAATCTTCCAGGTAATCGGAATTTCTCTTTGCAACAAATTGAGACGAATTTAAATTTAACAAACAAAATTTTAAAATCTTCATTAACAGCAGTTTATTGACTGCACTCATAATTAATAATAATGCACTGGTCACTTAATAATTAGAGTATTATTGAGATTCTAAATAACTGTCGCTTTACGAAATAATAATAAATAAAAGTAATTTTATTAAGTGATTTATTTTACATTTTTTCTATTCCATCCCCTAATAAATATAGACTAGGAAATGGCATAATACTCGTTTTTACAATTAGAAACATTTAACGAATGGGGGGTGTCATAAATGTCGGTACTTCTGAAATTAGTTTTAAAATGGTGATCCCTGTTGTAAATAGATTTGGTTATGTAAACTGCTGTTAATGCCCTTAAATGGAGCTTATTTTTATTGTTTTTGAATGTTGAATTAACGTAATTTTATTCTCTTATGGGGGTTCTAATGTAACGTATCGGCAAAATAACTCCGTTATTCAACAAGCGATCAGACCGATTCAAAAATTAATCGAATTCTACAAATAGAATCTACAAATTGGCTTTAACAAAAAGTTAAAAAAGTTACTATAAAACGAATTGTAGACAAACAAATAAATAGGTTTTTGTACAAAATGTTTCAACCACTGTAAAATCTTTACAAAAAATTGAATTTAGAAAACTCCAAAGCCGTTTTGTACTTTTTTTTTTTTGAAGAAGTACATATGTTTACTTTTTTTATAGACTTGATAATAATAAAGATATTTTGACTATACGATTATTAAAATTGCGATAAACTTACAGAAATATTTAGCTGGTGATTTACAACAGATCATAAAAGTGAAACCGCAAACTATTTATGGCATGGGTACGAACCGGCCTTTTTTAACCTTCTTCGAACAAAACACGTTGGGAAAAATTTCTTAAAGACACTTCGTCGTGTTCGTGTGAGGATTGTGCTGTGCAATTTACGTTTTGACAATTTTAAAAGTGAAATGGCAAAAAGAAACGCAGAAGGTAGAACGAAAAAGAAAAATAAGGGAAAAGCTGTTTTTCTTCGCAAGTATCGACAGGTTAGTACACATTATTCAACCTTTTGTTTATTAAATAGCAAAAGGTATGCATTTAATCTATATTTGAATCCAAAAATAGTGCTACTTGGTTGACATTATACTAATTTTTAGAATTTATTGAAAAATCAATCAGCGGGATTACAGTCGATATCAACTAGTAGTGAATTACCTGAAGATGCAGTTTCGATAAATCCAATAGAAACCGATTTAAATGTTGATTTTTCTGATACCGTGACAACTTCCCATAATGATATCGGTATGTATCACCACTGTACCGTACTACCTACATAAGTACTTTAATATTTTAAATCTAAAAAGTTGGTTTTGATTTTTTGTTTTCTTTTAGGATCAATTGAAGAAGCTGTTGATTCCAAAAAAGCCACTTTTTGGAAATATGAAAAACGGACAGGTATTATGACAATAAACCATAATCATGATTGGTACTATCAAATTCAAGGACAGTTGCAAAGAGCTGACAAAGAATCATGTTTACTGTGTGTTTGGTTAGGGGATCATTGTCCACCGAAAACACAGTGGATATTGAGAGACAATAAATTTTGGAGCGAAAAAATGCTGCCGAAATTACAACGATTTTATTTTAATTGTGTACTTCCCGAATTAGTTGATCCGCGACACACTAGAAACATGCCACTACGCAAAAATAGGTAGATGAAATGTTTCTGCCCCTCAACATGACTAATTTTTGTTTTTATTATATTAATTAAAAAATACTTCTGCTTGTAAGTTAAAATTCAGATTATACAAATATAAATTTATATTTTTTAATTTGTTTTATTTTCATTACCTTCCATTTTTAAATTTTTCTAAAACATAGTAGCAAATCATACGGAGCAATGATACGAGTGCTTTTTCAAAACTTGAAATCGTTGACACACTAAAATAAAATTCTGTCACAAAACACTGCAATTTTTGGCATAACAAGAAAACAGAAATGCAGGTTGAGAATGACTATTAGGCAAGTAATAAAGCCAGAACTACTGTATTGTGACCTAGCAAGGGACCGTCTCAGCAGCTGGTCCGCACTGGCAGTTTTATGACGAGTCTTCGAATTCGGTCCGCGAAAATTCTTTAACCTGGCCTTAAGAATGCCATTGCATTGGCCCTTTTCAAGGCCATTGGTGATTGGAAGAACATTGTTTGACCGGACACGGAAAGAAGAATTTAAAATATTAAATCTATTTACAAAAGGGATCACTATAAATTAACATTCAATACCAGTAAAACAGAAACCACACTATTTACTAGAAAACTAAAATATGAATTACCATTAATTAAATTTAATGAAATTATTTTGGAAATTTCACCCAAATTTAAGTATTTAGAAATAATATTCGACTCTAAATTACGATTCCATGAACATTTTAAAAATTAAAATCAAGAATCAATCCTTTTACACAGGAAAAAAAAGAAGAAAACACTAAAAAAAATAAACCATTTTGGATGTCTTGTTTGTAATAATAATAATAATAATAATAATAATAATAATATTAATAATAATAATAATAATAATAGAACAATAAATGTTTTTCGTAAATATTCATTTTTGAATGAAAATGAATTTTAAATCTATCACAATGGATATGTCTATATTTTGTTTTGTTTAAATCTAGACACGAAAACCGATGTAAACTTTGGAAAAGAATCTAAAACGCATAAAATCTCAATTTCACTCCTCATTTGATATCTACTAATTATTCCAGTAAATTAATTAATTGTATTTGTTTCGTATCAGATTAAACATATAAGTATCGATTAACGCCGTAAAAAAAAAAATTGGCAAAATCTTCCATATTCTCGTAAACGAAGCACTAAGAATGTCAATTAAGGTTTTTGATGCGTTACAATAACATTTTATTAAATGCGTGTATATTTCTTATCTATTTAATAACAACAAATTAATGATTTGTTACTTTTATTAATAATAAATACTGTTTAGCAACAAATTTGAGCTTGTTTTCTTGAAACTGTTCGACTATTACACGAACGTATTTTATTCGTTGTATCTGTCGTTTCACTTACTTATTTGGATTTTTGACTTCATAACACTAATCCTCAATATCAAATCTTGCATACGGACCTGATAATTTGTATACAACCATCCAAACATCCCTGTAAAAAGGCCTGCAAGCGCCGAACATCGTGTCGCATTTAAAGTGCGGCAGAGTGTACCTGTCCCAACTATCTTTTCCGTGGTCTTCCTTTTCTTTTTTCTCCTCATTTTTTGTGATTTACTGTATGTAGATATTCTAAACCCTTTATATAATTTATCTATTATCTTATTTATTTTTCTTCTTCAACCTTCCTCCACTGATCCCATCTTACAACTTTAATTTAATTTTTATACTGCTGCAAATATAAGTAGGCTTTACTATTTTTTGTTATGTAGAGAGACGTGTCCAACAAAGATGCCCGAAGTACAGGTGTCCCACCCATCGACAGTCCACTAGCTGTTCCATTAGCAGATGTAGAAAATGTAATGCAAAAAACACCGAGAAGAATCTGATATACTCATATACTTTAATTTATTGTTCTATATTCGATAAACTGTCTTATTTATATTGCCACTTTTATAGTGTTTATAGTGACATAAAAAAAAACTTATAAGTGTTAACTAATATTTAAAAAAAAATTGAAAATGTGTCAAAATATGTTTAAATCTTTACAATTTTTTGACAGTCCAGTTAATTATAATTATATATTAATATTTTAAAATGTGTGATATTCTGACTTAACTATACAAATATTTTATTATATTACTTTATATTCTAACAAATATACCTACTACCTTGTACAACTTTTTTTTTTTAAAACACTAGCTAAACGTACAAAATCAATGTTACATTTTGATGCATTATTTGGCAGTGCTTTTAAACGCTATTTATTTTTATTTTGTAATTACACAAGTCCCAAAATTAGTTCACATAACTAATATATTGGTCTATAAATGTTGGAACAATGTTTAATTACATTTTCTGCTTAAACTAACAATTTGATTTTGTTCAAGTTTGTTCATCCTTTGAATATAGTGCAGAAGTTGAAAAAAAATGTAATCGCTATGAAAACCTTTTGATTCTTATCAGTTCACCTCCGATTGAAAAAGTAAATGACTACTATCTGATCGACTGTTGTACAATTATACAATTTCAGGATTGTTTGGAGTGAAAATGGAAGAGGATGTTTTGGAGGTTGAAAATCCCATGGTTCATTTTCCTGTTCTTGCTGAAGATGTCAGATTTAGTTGCTTGGAACTGGCTTTCAGTTATTAAACAGTCTCCAGGCAAGAGTAAGATTTATTCTCCTGGTCAATTTCAATTTAATGTTTCAATAGCTTTGACGTGGAGTGATTTGCCGAATTGATCACCTTGTATGAAAAAGAAGATGTTAAAGGAGGACGATACACAAAAAAAAATCTTTTTAAATTATTATTTAATGTTAAATTATTGTAGTCAGAACTATTAAAAGCTGTTTGGTGTAAATCTAATGTAAAAAAAATAATGTTAGAATTGCCGTGTGACGTCACTGGTCCCCACGTAAGCAACGGGCCTATCTTTTACATGTAAAAGCTGCTCGCTTTGCGCATTGATTTGTTTACCTAAAAATAACATCTTTAATGCTTAATTTATTTGAAACTGTGTGAATGTTTGCTTTAAAGACGATAAAAGAATCAGAATTTCGATAGTGTTTAGTTTTTTTTTTAATATTAAACAAGAACAGCGCAGACTGTGCGTTCCGTTCCTATTTTAACTAATTGTGTGTAAAGTTTGGCTAAAGATATTCTACGTTTATGACTGTGCCTTTTACAATACTATAAGTAATCTGTCCATAAAAGTAGGTAAGCCGTATAATAATCAACATGGGCAAAAATGGCCAGGGCTGTATTTGGTAAATTTTTATAAATTTCTTGGTGCTTAGATGTAAATATGATATAAACGATGAAACATTAAACCTCTTCTAATAATTAGGTATGTGGGGTTATTGATTAACTTAGGTACAAGTTAATCAATAACTAAATAAATAATCAAGATGAGTTCTGTATAAGTGCATTTTCTATGATTTTTATTCGCGTCGTACGGTCCTGAAGTATCTACGAAAATATTTTTTAAAGCAACGAGGTTTGTGGCACCAGTGAATCCTCATTATCATCAGTAAAATTTGATTGCGATTTAAAGTCGTTACTTTAAAGTCAAACTTTATAAAACGTGTCGAAAATGCCGAAGTGCAGTGTTTTTGGGTGCAGTAAACCAACGGGACATCGTTTTCCTAATAGAGAAAAATCGCTGAAACGATTTGCATCTTGGCCAGGATTTTGTAAAAGGAAATCATTTCAACCAGGACAAAGTACAAGAATTTGCAATAAACATTTTTAAAAAAGTGATTTCGACGAATCGTTTGTTCTAAGAAAAAAATTTCTACCAAATTCAAAAGAACCTTGTTTGAAAAAAGTGCTGTACCATCAGTACATTACATTCGGTAACTTAATAAACGTGTACATAAGAAAAGTGTCGTTCATTTACGTAACTCAAAAAAACTATCTAATGCGGTAGAAATAACCTTTAGAAGCGCGTAAAAATGGTACGAACCACCGCGACGCATCATCACTTTTAATATATTTAAAAAAAACTAGTTAAAATTTTGGTTGTACAGTACAAAAAAAAAACAGTCTAAATACTCGTAACAAAATTTCGAAGATATAATTTAAAGGTAGGTAAATTATCATGTGAAGGGGGCATTTTTTACATCTGTAATATAGGCCGCTGCGATGAGCAGGGACCAGTGACGTCACGCGTCTATTTTAAATTTATTATAACTCATTAAATAACCTGAGTAGAAACATAACACATATCTACCATTTTTCTTAGAATTAAACCTACTTTAAAATTAAACCAACTTTTTTTTTTGTATTGTTCTTCTTTAATAGTATGTAATATAAAAAATAAAGATGCGAAATTGCTTTTGTGAACCAATTGTCAATAAATTAATATAAATATATACAAGTATGTGAAACCTTTTTAAAATGAAAAACACATCAGAAAATAAAAAATCACTAAACCTTTGAGTTAAATTTTTGGAAAAAGAGGCATAATATAAATGTTATAGAATTTTTCGAAAGTTTAGAATTTAATTAAAATGGATTAATTATTTAATTAACAATAAGTAATTAACGTCTTGCAAAATTACCGATGTTTTAAATGCAACTATTTGAGAAAATATTTAGCATTGCGTTTAAAAGTCCTTGAATATTACCTGTTTGCCCATTCTAGTACATAATGGTGTGCAAACTTTCAATTTCTTTTTTAAATTTCTCTTTTGAAATAACCTTTAGTCCAGAGAAAAAAAAATTCCATTTATACTCGAAATAACGTTGGGTTATTAGTGATTCTTAATTTGTTTGAACTGTTTCTTAATCGAAAAAATTTTCGACTAATTAAAGAATAAAATTATAACGAAAATAGAAATCTGTTCAGAAAATTATGTATAGTTGAATATCGCGATATATACCTACCATATCGACGTGCGAATCTAATAACATCGTATCTCAAAATTCACAACTTTAGAGGAGAGACCAAATAAGTTGTTCGTTTTTGCAATTCCGTATAACTTTATAACTTTCTATAATAAGGTTACTATGTAATTTATTGGGAATACAAAAAAAGAATTGGGACTATCCCATTTCTAGAGTCATGTCGCTTCTGAAATTAAGCATGTCTTTCTTTCACATCATGAAAAGGTACTGAATTAAAGAATTGACGAAATACTTAATTAGTAGGTTTTAGTCGATGTCAGCTCATTTCACTCGATAAATTTCCAATCACCTGAATTTCTTTATTGGTGTCTGTTGATAATAGTTGTTCTTTCAGCAGTATCGAATATATGAAACTAAACATTTATAAGATAGCCCACTTAGTTACAGAACCCTCATGCAAGACTTTGAATTTGCTACTATTTTCGATTAGACGCTTATTGCTCTTCGTGTGATACGTACACAAACCAGCAGTGCGTTTTGTCCGGACTAAACATAAATCGACTTCAATTATGTTCGACTGTAATTTAAATTAAGGAGGTTTTATTGTCCTTTGTTATTACTAGGGTTATTCTTTTTACGTTTGGTAACCAACGGAGCACAATTTTAAACTGGAATTTTTTGTTTAACTGTTAACAAAAATTCAAATGGTACCTTTTTAAATCGTTTTTTTAATAATATATTTTTTTCCCAACAGAGAGACAGTTTTAAAACGGAAATTTGAAGAATTGTCAGCAAGAATAGTGGAAATAGCTCGCGTGGGTACAGAGGAATGGCTAAAAAGAAATAAGCATTGGCGGTGATTCTCTCAATCAGTGGACTGAAATATATGAAAGTCAAGTGTCGGAATTGTTCAGGGCCATGTCGGAATGGGGGCAGATATTCTGGAAGATCTGCAAAATCTACTGCAAGAAGCACAAACAACTCTCAATTTTCTGCAATTCCAGATCGTGAATTGATAACAAATCTTCAGTATAAACATCCGAATCAAAGTAGCGAAAGTATTCTTTATCTTCTTCTGAATAGAAAGCCTTTGTCCACAAGACTTGCAGTTCATCCCGGTATTTTTCTATATATATCTGTAACATTTTTTATAAAAAAGTTTCACCATAATAAAGCAACTTACCTTAATGTTAGCTTTTTTTATAGCATCACAACGTTGTACCTCAGGCTTTAATGCTTCCATGTACACTCTGCCGCACTTTAAATGCGACACGATGTTCGGCGCTTGCAGGCCACTTTACAAGGATGTTTGGATGGTTGTATACAAATTATCAGGTCCGTATACAAGATTTGTTATTGAGGATCAGTGTTATGAAGTCAAAAATCCAAATAAGTAAGTGAAACGACAGATACAACGAATAAAATACGTTCGTGTAATAGTCGAACAGTTTCAAGAAAACAAGCTCAAATTTGTTACTAAACAGTATTTATTATTAACAAAAGTAACAAATCATTAATTTGTTGTTATTAAATAGATAAGAAATATACACGCATTTAATAAAATGTTATTGTAACACATCAAAAACCTTAATTGACATTCTTAGTGCTTCGTTTACGAGAATATGGAAGATTTTGACAATTTTTTTTTTAACGGCGTTAATCGATACTTAAATGTTTAATCTGATACGAAACAAATGCAATTAATTAATTTACTGGAATAATTAGTAGATATCAAATGAGGAGTGATCATTCAAAACAAAACGTCTGTTTTCTTTTGAAATTTAGATTTTATGCGTTTTAGATTCTTTTCCAAAGTTTACATCGGTTTTTGTGTCTAGATTTAAACAAAACAAAATATAGACGTATCCATTGTGATAGATTTAAAATTCATTTTAATTCAAAAATGAATATTGAATTTAGAACACTCCAAAGCCGTTTTGTACTTTTTTTTTTGAAGAAGTAGATATGTTTACTTTTTTTATAGACTTGATAATAATAAAGATATTTTGACTATACGATTATTAAAATTGCGATAGACTTCCAGAAATATTTCGCTGGTGATTTACAATAGATCATAAAAGTGAAACCGCAAACTATTTATGGCATGGGTACGAACCGGCCTTTTTAACCTTCTTCGAACAAAATACGTTGGGAAAAATTTCTTAAAAACATCAGTTATAAGACACTTCGTCGTGTTCGTGTGAGGATTGTGCTGTGCAATTTACGTTTTGACAATTTTAAAAGTGAAATGGCAAAAAGAAACGCAGAAGGTAGAGCCAAAGAATAGATACATAAATGAACAAGAAGCGAAACGGGACGTTTTAAAGGTGCTATTATTTGAATGCGCAGGTCTGGCGAACCTTTCAAAGGCACATGGAAGTTTAAATACCGAACTTGTCAGCGGGACTTTAAAATTTGAAAAATTTCAGAGAAATTTAAATAAAATCAGATAAATTTATTGAAAATTATGGAATTTTGGATTTTACAGTTTGTTTTGTATTGTTTTTAAATAGCTGTTAGAAGTTTGTTGGGAGTGTTTATAAATTATTACTCGTCCTGTGTAGGTGGTTAATTACGTAAATAACAGATAAGTACACATTTCAGAAAACCAAAGAACCAAAGAATAAATAAATTAGGAAACAAATTTATGCATGCATTACAAAGACGTGATTGATATTTTTTTTTTGTAGCAGTGTTAATATTTTTCGCGATCTACGTGGTGCGTTAAATTTAATTAGTTCGCGCTTTTTTACACATTTGGTTCTTCGAGAACAAAAAAATTAAGTGAAACTGTGCAGTGTTTTAACATGAAAAAAATGCAAAAACTAATTTCTTATTGTGCAGTTGCAAACTGTGGCACGAGAGATGATGGCAGCTAAAGGCTCATTTACAACGACTTTCGTGCAGATGTACTGCAAACGCCGCAATAGTGTGAAAGTTTGCGGTGGACGTTTCAAGCTGACCATTTACAATGACTTAATGCGTGTGCAGATGGTGACTTTAGTGCCTGGAAACTCCAAACATTTACAACGGTTTGAATGCACCAGAACACCAGCCAATGAAAAACCCGAATTCACAGCGCTTACGATTAGCTTAAAAATACGAATCGAAAGTCGCGTGTAATTTAAATTTTCAAAATAATTTTGTTGATGTTATTAATACAAGCCTAATCAAGATACCAAATTAACTAAATTGATCGGTGACATAATGATGTCGAGATGCGTAAAAAAATAATAAAAATTGCCGCGTTAAATATCGTGGGTATTTTTTACCAAGTAAAAAATAATTTTATTTATTGTTTTAAATACACACACACACACACACACAGAGAAATTCCAATCGATATTTAAAATTTTCGCAATTGACAAAACCTTTGCGGATAATAATAAGATTTATGTGATAAGTAATATAAATTTGAAAATTAGTTTTTAGTTGAAATTTGCAAATGGAGAATGTTTACATAAAAAAAATTTACAACTTATTTATTAATATAAAATTTTGAAGGAATGACTAAAGGGTCAGGTCAGTCCTGGTTGAGAAATTTTTATCAGCTGCCTTTGAAAATGGTTTTAAAAGCAATTATCGGGACAACTTCGCAAAGGAACGGGTGAATTTTATGACTTTTGTTGGAAAGGTTCGAAACAAAATAGGATCCGACAAAATATTTTTACAATAGCTATTGACTTTTTACTGTTGAGGGTTTTTTTTTAAGGGAACATAATAGATTCGTCAAGCACACGATAAACATACAACTGTTTATGTAAATAAAATATGTAACATGCCTAATTGAAAAAATTACAAATAGGTATATTTTAACAATAATATGGTTCTCGGTACTTAAATTTGAAAGATCCTCGCATCTAGAAGATCTTTGTATAATTATTATTTATAATTATTTATTACAAGAAGTAATAACGTAATAAAAATAGCTCTCAAATTTCAGGTTAACAAAAAACACTTACATACTTAATTATTATAATAGTTATTTATTTTATCCAGAACAGAAAATGCGTGCTAAACACACATATTTGCTACTAAGAAAAAAAAGTAAATATAATCACTTTTCATGCTTTTGAATGAGTATATAAAATACATCTTTAACCGTAAGAATTGAATAGAATATCTTTAGATATCACGTCTAATAATAACAATCGGTCAAGTTTAATAATATTTTTATGAAAAACAAATATAATGTACAAGATTATAATGTAAATACAGAATAGAGATGAAATGACAAAAATGTTCTTCAATGAACGTGGATTGCAAGATTGTGCGCATGACCGCTCTCTTGCGTTAATCTCATTGTAAACAGGAAAATATTCCTTTAACGCCAGTTTACCCTTACCAACGCCAAAGCAAATGCACGAAAGTCGTTGTAAATAAGCCTTAAGTTTTTATAAATTTCCTCGAGCGGATTTAAACAGGTAAATAAAATAAATAAATAAAGTTTACTAACAAAAACTTTTTCTAATTTTTAAATTTGCTATTATTACAGATGCATTGAATGGTTAAGTCAGTGTGGACGATTAGAGCTCCTTAATAAAAACTGTGATTATTTTCAAAAATTAAAAGTATGTGCCAAACACTTTGAAGCAACAATGTTTTTAAATATTCACAGGCGTAGATTACTTCCCCATGCTAAACCGACACTTTATCTCCCCGAAATGTAAGTTAAAAATTAATTGTGATTTTATAATGTTGAAATGTCCTTCATGTTACTTTTTTTTAATATTAGTACTTATTCCTCAACAACAAATTGGTACTGTCCAAGAACCAGTCTCAGTGCAGGCTATTCTTCAATCGTCTCCGAAGTCGTCTTCTTCCGCAACTCAAACACCCCAGGTTTGCACCGCAAATACGCCGCGAAAGAACAAACTGCGGCGAAATATATTAAAATTACAACGAAAGAAGAATATTCTAGAATCCAAAACTTTGACAGTGAAAGAGAATGTAATATCAGTAGAAGAATTCAAAAAGCTATGTGAAAATTTTTTTTATTTGTAAATAAATATTCGCGGCGTTGTTTGAAAATAACCTGTATCTTACATTCCTGTTATTGGTCGTGAGCAGATTTTGACAGGTTGGCCAGACCTGCGCATTCAAAATCCATGACATCAAATAACAAAAGATTTCCATCTCGTTTCGCTTCTTGTTCATTTATGTATCTATTCTTTGGTAGAACTTTATCAACGAAAAAGAAAAATAAGGGAAAAGCTGTTTTTTTTCGCAAGTATTGACAGGTTAGTACACATTATTCAACCTTTTGTTTATTTAAATAGTGCTACTTGGTTGACATTATACTAATTTTTAGAATTTATTGAAAAATGAATCAGCGGGATCACAGTCGATATAAACTAGTAGTGAATTACCTGAAGATGCAGTTTCGATAAATCCAATAGAAACCGATTTAAATGTTGATTTTTCTGATACCGTGACAACTTCCCATAATGATATCGGTATGTATCACCACTGTACCTTACTACCTACATAAGTACTTCAATATTTTAAATTTAAAAAGGTGGTTTTGATTTTTTGTTTTCTTTTAGGATCAATTGAAGAAGCTGTTGATTCCAAAAAAGCCACTTTTTGGAAATATGAAAAACGGACAGGTATTATGACAATAAACCATAATCATGATTGGTACTATCAAATTCAAGGACAGTTGCAAATAGCTGACAAAGAATCATGTTTACTGTGTGTTTGGTTAGGGGATCATTGTCCACCGAAAACACAGTGGATATTGAGAGACAATAAATTTTGGAGCGAAAAAATGCTGCCGAAATTACAACGATTTTATTTTAATTGTGTACTTCCCGAATTAGTTGATCCGCGACACACTAGAAACATGCCACTACGCAAAAATACGTAGATGAAATGTTTCTGCCACTCAACATGACTAATTTTTGTTTTTATTATATTAATTAAAAAATACTTCTGCTTGTAAGTTAAAATTCAGATTATACAAATATAAATTTATATTTTTTAATTTGTTTTATTTTCATTACCTTCCATTTTTAAATTTTTCTAAAACATAGTAGCAAATCATACGGAGCAATGATACGGGTGCTTTTTCAAAACTTGAACTCGTTGACACTAAAATAAAATTCTGTCACAAAACACTGCAATTTTTGGCATAACAAGAAAACAGAAATGCAGGTTGAGAATGACTATTAGGCAAGTAATAAAGCCAGAACTACTGTATTGTGACCTAGCAAGGGACCGTCTCAGCAGCTGGTCCGCACTGGCAGTTTTATGACGAGTCTTCGAATTCAGTCCGCGAAAATTCTTTAACCTGGCCTTAAGAATGCCATTGCATCGGTCCTTTTCAAGGCCATTGGTGATTGGAAGAACATTGTTTGACCGGACACGGATAGAAGAATTTAAAATATTAAATCTATTTACAAAAGGGATCACTATAAATTAACATTCAATACCAGTAAAACAGAAACCACACTATTTACTAGAAAACTAAAATATGAATTACCATTAATTAAATTTAATGAAATTATTTTGGAAATTTCACCCAAATTTAAGTATTTATGAATAATAATAATAGAACAATAAATGTTTTTCGTAAATATTCATTTTTGAATTAAAATGAATTTTAAATCTATTACAATGGATATGTCTATATTTTGTTTTGTTTAAATCTAGACACGAAAACCGATGTAAACTTTGGAAAAGAATCTAAAACGCATAAAATCTAAATTTCAAAAGAAAACAGACGTTTCGTTTTGAATGATCACTCCTCATTTGATATCTACTAATTATTCCAGTAAATTAATTAATTGCATTTGTTTCGTATCAGATTAAACATTTAAGTATCGATTAACGCCGTTAAAAAAAAAATTGGCAAAATCTTCCATATTCTCGTAAACGAAGCACTAAGAATGTCAATTAAGGTTTTTGATGCGTTACAATAACATTTTATTAAATGCGTGTATATTTCTTATCTATTTAATAACAACAAATTAATGATTTGTTATTTTTATTAATAATAAATACTGTTTAGTAACAAATTTGAGCTTGTTTTCTTGAAACTGTTCGACTGTTACACGAACGTATTTTATTCGTTGTATCTGTCGTTTCACTTACTTATTTGGATTTTTGACTTCGTAACACTGATCCTCAATATCAAATCTTGCATACGGACCTGATAATTTGTATACAACCATCCAAACATCCTTGTAAAAAGGCCTGCAAGCGCCGAACATCGTGTCGCATTTAAAGTGCGGCAGAGTGTACATACATACGTTAAACGTTATTGTATGTACACTATTGGACAAATTAAATGAGACACGGCGTTCGAGCGCTCGCAGGCGGTTTTGCAAGGGTGTTTGGATGGTTGTCTACAAATTTGAAGGCAGTACTCAGTAAAATTGTCAGGGCCACATCAAAAATAAAAAAATTAAGGAAACAATTCAAACTTTGGGCGCGTTCAGGAAAGTTGACGTATATTGGAGAAAATCGTTCGTCTCCGAAATAAAAGTTTGGAAATTTGTTAAAATGTTTACGGAAACGACTTTATATAATTAGTTCGTATGCATAGTTTATGAATAAAAATGTTTTAAACAAATTTTCATCAACTTTAAAAAATAATTTTTAACTTTTAACTAGAAACATTATATTTATATTCTAAGCATTTTTTTCTAATTCTGTAAAATTTAATGAAAAGATGTGCCTCTGTTTTTATTAGTATAGCAAACACACTGTTTCAAACAGATATCACTGGCGTTAATAATGTTTTCATTTGTTGGGAGAATATTTTGGAACCGGTCCGAATTTGAATACGAAATATCTTGAATTCAAATTTATTAAATTCGAAAATTAATTCGCCGTTCAACGAAATTATTTAATTTAATTATTTCATTTAATTTAATTATTTAATTAGTAAAATGCAATTAAAAAGTTCATTGAAATTTAATTGCCACACAAACCTAAATTTTGCTTTCCGTGAAAATAAAAATCAAACTTTACAAAATTTTGGGGACAACTCTAAAAATTAACAATTTTGTAAAATCCGGCGCTACAAATAAATAATCAAAATACACGTTATTAATCTGAAAATATTTGACGGCAACATTTGCTAAAAATGAATATCTAAGTACTTGAAAACCGGTTGTTTTGCAGGTAGGGCGGGCGATACACCCTTGGCAGTTACGAGGAAATGGATTTGTGTGACAAATACATAGTTCTGACCGGTTGAAAATACTACGTTGAAATGAAAAATTGTTGAGTTTTGAAAAAAATCCAAAAACGGGTTAATTTCTAAATTTAATTTCACATCTTTATTTTGTAGACAATTTCTATGTATGAAGATAAATGAACAACGCAAGATTTCTTATAATTTAGTAACAGGTTTTTTTAGATTTTGCAGAAAAAATTGTAGGTATTGATGACTTTTGAAAACAATTGATGCTTTTAAATTTTAACTGACGTTTTCAAAACTGCAATTAACTAATTTGAATTACAATTGATGATTTTAAAAAACAATTGTAATTCAGAAAATGTCAATTTTAAATAAATGGAAAATTAGATTCTTGCGGTTTCTTTAGAAAACCGGTATTTGAGGGCGCTTCAATTGTTTGGTTCGTGGAAGTGAAATGTTTCCTTTCAAAGAACGACCAAAATACCATTTGAAAACAATTTGCTGTTTGATTAAAGATGACAAATTACAATTATTAGGTACTTTTAAATTTAATGGCCAGTAAATATTTTAAAAAGAAATTTGTATGATCTGGTTTTATGTAGATACTGATGTTGATTTGGAAGTAATAAGAATTCAAAAAAATAAAGAATTTTCGGATAATTGCATATTGCTGGTACTTTTTAATAAATTATTTATCATAGCCAAATAGATGTGTATGAACTAACTAAGTCGGTTAGCTGCGTTTAGGGTTTTCTTGCTATTTTGGAGAGTTCGCAATTTTATTTATGTTAAACGGTTATAAATTTACTTCAAGACAAATTTTTTTCACATGTTACAAAATGAAAGCCGACCAAACGTTTTTTTAGATTTCGTAAAAAAAATTCTTTCGTTTTGTTTATAAAATTTATTTTTGAACATTTATTTACGTAAAGGTTAACAACAAAGTTTTGAGAAAAATAAATACAAATAAAATTAGATTTTATTAAGATTTTAACATTGTTTTTAAAGTAACTTCTGACTCACTCTAAGGTAAATTAAGATCAAGCATTTTTAATTAACAAAAACACAATAAAATGTACTTAATTCTTTTCGTGTAAATACAACTTGAAACAAACGTGATTTTCCTTATGCACGTAAACAATCCGCTATTAAACCAAAAGGGCCCAAAACATACTAGAAAATTGATATTTTTTTAAAATATTCTAATTGATACTTAAAACAGAAAACACACTAACCTATACCCGGTTGCATTAACGCCTGTTAAATTTAATTCTATAGATTAAAGCCATGGTAACAATTGTTGGAGTTATAGCAACGATTGTTTTTAGCTATTCGTTAAATCTAACTGACGTTGGTGCAACCGGGCACTAAACACTTTCAGAAAACACGTTATCAAACTGCAAATATTTGAGGCCAACATTTGCCAAAAATTAATATCGAGTCCAGAATCCGTTGTTTGCAATTGTATCTTGCAAACGTGTAGGCATGGACCCTACTAAATTTTGACAAATGTTGCGTCCCTGAAAGCGTCCCCATACCCTTTGAGCATGGAGAAATAAGGCATCTGCTGTTCGCACATGATTGCCATCCCCATCGCCATTCCATTCACGAACAACAGCGGCCCACAAATTTTCGATTGGGTTTAGATCGGGTGATTTGGCAGGCCAATCAATTAAATCAATTAATTCTTGGTTGGCAAACCACTCGCGCACCAATCGAGATTTGTGGACCGAGCTGTTATCTTGCACGAATGCAATACGATGAGGTTCTGGATAACGTATTCTCACACTAGGAAGCATTACCTCTTCCAAAATGCGAATATACTGGCCGGCATTCATGCGAGGTGCGAACAAGTTCGCCAGGTCCCTCAGACGACATCCATCCCCACATGCTCATGGTTATCCGTCCACTATCTCGTGACCTCGCAACATTTGCAGGTTGATAACGTGTTCCTACTGAACGCCAAAGAGGTTTGTGTGCCCCCACGTTGGTCTTAAAAACCTTCTCATCAGAGAAAATAACTTCGCTCCAATCTCTGTTAAGATTTTGTTGAGCAAAAGTTAATCTCTGACGAGCATGATCATTTGTAAGATCTACTTTTCTAGCAGGGCGCCGACAATGCAAGCCGCTACGGTTTAAGCAACGAGCAACTGTACGGCTACTGCAATTTAAATTTAGGTCATCTCGGACGCTGCGGGAAGACCCAAACGGCTCTTCCCCTTTCATTGCAACTATCTGCCCTTCTTCTGCTGCAGATAATTGTTTCTTGCGCCCGCACCTCCCGAGTCGGCGTACTGTTAACGGCTCCTCTTGATTTTCCGCTTCTATTCTTCTCAGCCATTTATATACCTGGCTTCGCTTTAATAAACACCATTAGGTTTAGTTACATTTTATTTAAATAATCGTCAGTTACGTAATTTAAAATAATATATCCTTGTGTAGGGACTTAAAATTAAACGCAAATAACGGGATCACTTGAAATACGGGGACGTAAAAACGGGATTCTACTATAATGCCTAAATGAAAATCAAAGTTAGAAATGCCAATAACATTTTTAAAGCATTAAATAACAAAGTCAAAGAAGCTGGGCCACGCAATTTCGATTCGCTATTAAACGACTTCCCAATAGATAAAATTCAACTTGGTAATTGTCTTGTATACTAAATAACTATTACATTCGTTAGATATTGAGAATTACTAAAAATTTTAAACTTACAGATAAATTCACCTCCAACGCAATTTCATTTACCGGGACATTGCGATTACTTAAAGCAATTAGCTTTCCAAGGGTTTGCTGCGACACATCTCTTTGGGATTTTCCTCTACCCATCTTGTCCAAATAATATTTGAAGACTGGCAATTTAAACATTGCAAAATTCTCAACACCCACCCTTGAAGGGGCCTAATAAAACTACGGTTGTAAAATATTCTCGTCTGGTAATGGAATGATGCAATTTACATTTATTGGGTGGCCTCTTACTACTAGTGCAATTCCTATTGTCAAACTACCACCTTTTAGCTAAATGGGTATTTGTAAATTGTCGGTTTCGCTGGCTTCAAAGTGAAGTCCCGATCAGTTCATCTTTGGTCGGTTTTTATTTTATAACATGTGAAAAATTGCGAACTCTCCAAAATAGCAAGAAAACCCTAAACGCAGCTAACCGACTTAGTTAGTTCATACACATCTATTTGGCTATGATAAATAATTTATTAAAAAGTACCAGCAATATGCAATTATCCGAAAATTCTTTATTTTTTTGAATTCTTATTACTTCCAAATCAACATCAGTATCTACATAAAACCAGATCATACAAATTTCTTTTTAAAATATTTACTGGCCATTAAATTTAAAAGTACCTAATAATTGTAATTTGTCATCTTTAATCAAACAGCAAATTGTTTTCAAATGGTATTTTGGTCGTTCTTTGAAAGGAAACATTTCACTTCCACGAACCAAACAATTGAAGCGCCCTCAAATACCGGTTTTCTAAAGAAACCGCAAGAATCTAATTTTCCATTTATTTAAAATTGACATTTTCTGAATTACAATTGTTTTTTAAAATCATCAATTGTAATTCAAATTAGTTAATTGCAGTTTTGAAAACGTCAGTTAAAATTTAAAAGCATCAATTGTTTTCAAAAGTCATCAATACCTACAATTTTTTCTGCAAAATCTAAAAAAACCTGTTACTAAATTATAAGAAATCTTGCGTTGTTCATTTATCTTCATACATAGAAATTGTCTACAAAATAAAGATGTGAAATTAAATTTAGAAATTAACCCGTTTTTGGATTTTTTTCAAAACTCAACAATTTTTCATTTCAACGTAGTATTTTCAACCGGTCAGAACTATGTATTTGTCACACAAATCCATTTCCTCGTAACTGCCAAGGGTGTATCGCCCGCCCTACCTGCAAAACAACCGGTTTTCAAGTACTTAGATATTCATTTTTAGCAAATGTTGCCGTCAAATATTTTCAGATTAATAACGTGTATTTTGATTATTTATTTGTAGCGCCGGATTTTACAAAATTGTTAATTTTTAGAGTTGTCCCCAAAATTTTGTAAAGTTTGATTTTTATTTTCACGGAAAGCAAAATTTAGGTTTGTGTGGCAATTAAATTTCAATGAACTTTTTAATTGCATTTTACTAATTAAATAATTAAATTAAATGAAATAATTAAATTAAATAATTTCGTTGAACGGCGAATTAATTTTCGAATTTAATAAATTTGAATTCAAGATATTTCGTATTCAAATTCGGACCGGTTCCAAAATATTCTCCCAACAAATGAAAACATTATTAACGCCAGTGATATCTGTTTGAAACAGTGTGTTTGCTATACTAATAAAAACAGAGGCACATCTTTTCATTAAATTTTACAGAATTAGAAAAAAATGCTTAGAATATAAATATAATGTTTCTAGTTAAAAGTTAAAAATTATTTTTTAAAGTTGATGAAAATTTGTTTAAAACATTTTTATTCATAAACTATGCATACGAACTAATTATATAAAGTCGTTTCCGTAAACATTTTAACAAATTTCCAAACTTTTATTTCGGAGACGAACGATTTTCTCCAATATACGTCAACTTTCCTGAACGCGCCCAAAGTTTGAATTGTTTCCTTAATTTTTTTATTTTTGATGTGGCCCTGACAATTTTACTGAGTACTGCCTTCAAATTTGTAGACAACCATCCAAACACCCTTGCAAAACCGCCTGCGAGCGCTCGAACGCCGTGTCTCATTTAATTTGTCCAATAGTGTACCATGGGTGTAAATAAATCCCGAGGCGGAACTATAGGCAACACATTATACGACAGTATTTATTGTGTATTTATGCATTTTATTTATCTATTTTATTTATTATTTATCTACCATTTTATTTATATACATTTGCATTGCAATATAATGTATTTTGCTTTACTTACCTTTAACCTCCGTAAATTGACGATATAATAGTTATTTATGTACCAAGTCAGTAAAGTGATTCTTTATCGAACTAGTCTGAGATTATGAGCCGAGCGAGCGAAGCGAGCTAGGCGAGTAACAGACGAGTTCGATAAAGGCACTTTACTGCAGTGGTGCATACAAAATTTTATCGCCAACCGTAAAAATTTATAATTAGTCAATTTTTGACACTCAGCTTCGTCGCCTACTCTGATCCGTTCAAATAAATGCGAAATAGACAATCGGGAATTATATTTAGAGATAAAACGGCTGGTCTCCCCCCACTATTCGAGCACTTTCGTGTGCTCAACCGTTTTTACTCATATTCCCGACCGCTTTTCAGATATTTCGCTGCATTTTATGGAAAAACCAAAATAGGCATTTTGTTGCTGTGTGCGCCTAGTTTTCTGTTCTGTTTCTGTTTTTAAAATTTAAATCGGACAATCACCGGACCATCCAGCCCTCTGCGAAAATATCGCAAAAACATATTGAAATGGCGATTATGCAAAAACTGATAGTCCGACAGAGTCGGTATTTTGCACGCATAAAGTACATATAAATAGCTGTTTTTGTGCAAAGTATCAATTTTTAAAATTAAAAAATGACAGAATTGTGAATTTTTTAAAAAAAACACTAAATTTTCCGGCTTTTCTCCGGTTCTAATTATTCGATCAGGTCATTCAGCCTCTCGTTCTCTTCGTAATTTAGTTCTCTACAATTTGTCTATTGATATTATTAAGGCTGCGCCACCCAAAAGATTGTTGACAAATTCAATTTGCTTTAATTGCTTTAGCGTACGCCTAAATATAGGCAAGACCCAGACTTTTTTATAACCCAGATAGCACCATAAGTAGCCTTTAAGTGCAGTGGACAATAGTCTATGTGTAACAATGAAACTGTTTTCGAACGAATGCATTCCAATATGCCTGTTCACCAGATGCGAAATGTTTCTTTAGAGCGATATTTTGTGAAGTAAAATCATAATGTGCGAGAAGAATTCGTTAAATTTAACAATTTTATTTACTTGGTAAAGAAGTTTTGTTATTAACAAAATTAGTTTCCTAATTTTCAATTAATAAGTAGGCATGAAAAATGTAAATTTTTATAAAGAATACTTTACGGGTCCAAAAATCTTATTATAAAAACGAATTTAATTGAAACTTTCGCTCACACTTTGGCATTACAAGCTTGCAACTGTCACAATAGGTATATAAAGAATCTACATACACACTGTGGCGTGTTCAAAAGTGTTTTAGCGGCAAAGAACAGCCACCCTGAAGACCTATTTTTAAATTTTAAATTATCTGAAATAACATTTTACCAAATAAAATAAAATATAAAAAATATAAAATAAAATAATACTTCTAACATATTATGCGATGTGGTTACCAATCTTTGCAGAGAATATTTCGAATGACTTTATTTTTTTTTAACTCTTGAATCTACTATTTCAATGCATTCATATAATTTTTTTCTAAACTACCGATCATGCTGTTTTTCCAAAAATCATCATCCCGTTTTATTATTTTGCATGCTATATATATTTTTCATTTTCAATACCGTGTTCTAAAGCCTTTGACGATTTTCCACCTATTTGATAGTTAGACTATAATAAAGATTTAACTGTATTAGCGATGTTAGTATTTAACTTCATCTTACAAAACGTACCAAAATTACTGCCTGTTAGTTTGCAATGTCTTAATTTACGCCAAAACGGGTTAGTATGTTGATCGCGGGTATTTTTTTCAACGTCATTTATATTTATATCGTAAATCGCTTTTAAAAATTCATTTTTAGCCGTTTGACATTCTATTAATGACATATCCGGAGTATCATCTATCTCCACATCACCATAATCATAATCTTTATTTTGAAATGCACGCGTTTAATAATTTTGCGGTTACTGTATTTTTTGACAATTTGTTAGATATTCGAACAAACAGATAATGGAATGCAGCTGACTGTAGTTAAAATTTTAAATCAAATTACCGGTCTGAAGAAAGGTTGTATTGTCAAACGTCATAAAATTTTATTACTTATTCTAGAAAATTCTGTTCAGAACTCAGAAGAGATGTTGAATTTCTTATTCGAAACACAATGGGTAAAAGATTAACCCCTTAAGACACAGTTTATGTTTACAGAAAATTGGACCGCGTTTGCCTTAGAATTTTATGTATACCTGGCATATACAATAAAGTTATATACATTTCTTCGAAAAAATACCGTTGAGATTCCGGAACACTAATAATTGTTAGTAATTTAAAACACGACGAGTAAAAGATTAACCCCTTAATACACAGTGTTTTTTTTTACAGAAAATTGTAGTTTTAGCTTATTATAAGTTATTACCACTACAGCTTATTTTTTTTAATTAATGAGGGATAAAAAAGCCAATATGACCTTAGAGTTGAATTTATATCTTATTAAGTTAATGTAGATAATAAATATTAAAATTGTCCAAGACTAAAAAATAATTTATAGTAAAATAACTTTTTGAATAAAACAAGCTTTTATTAAAATGTACGCTTTTATTTTTAATCAATATCAAAGTTGATTTTAAAGTTTTTAAAAAAGTCTTCTTGCTATAACTTATTTCAAATATGCTATTTGAAAACGAAACCTGGCTTTAAAAGCATTTCGGATATTATTGCTGTTAAATTATCTTTACGGGGAAACGTTTATCGCCTGCTGGTAGTCGTAAATCTTTTTGACGCAGCTTGAAAATCGGCAAAAATTAGCTATTTCAATTTCGGTTCTTGATCTAAAGAACATTGAATAAATCAAAAACTATTGCGTTGTTTAAAACAGCTAGGGGTCAGCTCAAAAGAAAAAAGTCTAATCTACGAGTCCACAAAATTTTAATACAAAATTTTGATAACTGAAGGCAAAAAGAGGAACATCGGAATTTGATGTTTTAATTAATAACTTGGTTAATTATGATTATTTAATTATGGCTTGGGGTCAGCTCAAAGTAGATTGGTATTCTCTGTAAGATGAAGTATCGACCTCCTTTTCAAAATTAAAAATGAAGGTATAAAAAGGAATTGAATTTTACGTGTATTGAAAATCTACGGGTGGAATGCCGTTAAGTTGCTTCATTAGTTTCCATTTTACAAGCAAAGAACTAAAAAAAACGCGATTTTTTCTTGAAAATTGTTTATAACATATCAAAAAATTATGATTCTCGAGTTGGAAATTATGCAGAATTCATCTACTAACTGTCCTTGACGTAATCGCACAGTCGGTTTCCGGGCAGTATTTTTGTTAAATTATGACACTTATGACACTCTGTTGCTTGGCTGAATTAGTGTCAAATATTAGTGATCGTTTTATTTTAACAACTTAAATTTTGAATTTTGTACCTAACATTTTTGAAACTTTGCGATGCAAAATGTGTTGCCGGAAACATTAAGGCGTCCGCTTTTACAATGTGCACACTGTACATTCAAGAAAGTTTATTGAAAAATATGCAAGTACAAGTATTTATACTAAGGTGACCAACTTTTTAAAAATGGAAAGGAGGGCACAAATAAATTGAGGAGAAGCAAAACCTTAAATAAAAGAAATATGCTTCATATGGAATTTATGGCAAGTATGAATTTTCAATCTCGGTTTCTCATTTGTCCAAAAATCATTAGAAAAAGAAAAAAGTTTCTCAACTGTTGCATCAGTTCCAGGGCAGCAGTAAATTGAACAAGAATAAAGAATACAAGAATTCGTTACATCACGAGCAATGGATCGTTCGAATACGTAGATTTACAGATTAGTCTTCAAATATTGAAAAGGAGGACATTTAGGAGGACACTTTTCGAGGAAGGACAGAACTTGCAAAAGAAGGACTGTCCTCTCTAAAGGAAGACGATTGGTCACCTTATTTATACTCATTGTATTTTAATCGCATGAAAGGCGCTCTGTTGTAAATTTAGCGTTAGCAGGAGATAGCATTTTTGAGGAACATGAGAGCACTCAATTTATGAAGGGTAGCGAAGTTTAAATAAATGTGTTCGGAGTATTGCATTGTTTATTTTCGTATTCTATTATTAAACCTGGGAGGCTCGGCTTTGGCCCAGTGAATGGCATTAACTTTATAAGCTAAAAATACAAATTATGTGACGTTAAAACGTTCGTCCGTCAGTCACAAGGGTCTGTGTCATTTCTAACATATTTGTGAAAGCAAATATTTTTCTCCGAAACACAACCGTTCATTTCACTTCCGATAAAATCGAGTGAATCTCAATCAGTATTTGTATGGATTCAGTTCTGCCCATCAGCTCAGCTTAACAATAGCAGATAACGAAAACACGATAATGCTGGTCGATTTTTTTAATACCGCGAGTTTTTTACTGCTGCTAGTGCAGTGCATCACGAACGCGCCTCTGCAGCCCGATCAAAGTGATACCGTGAGCGGTGAAATCATCCAGGAAGTTCCTTTCGGAAAAACGGTCGCCATTCACTGCCACAGCAACGACGCCAATCACAACTTCCTCTTCTGGCAACTGCCAAAGGAGAATCACGTCGTCGGTCCTGGAAATAAATTTGATGATAGCAAATACAATTACCAAGTATTAACAGGAGATTTAATCATAAACGTGAGTACTACCTCAAGTATCCACCGGCTAATTATTGATCTCTTAAAATTAAACAGCTGGTAAGTGTTGAAGAAGAAGGAATATATAATTGTGTGTCCAGAGGAGTTAGAAAGGATGACTATAATATTCGATCGGTGCGGATGGTCGTCCAAAAGGATTGGGAAGAAGTCTTCGAAAGTGATGCAACTGTGAATACTTTTCGAGTCATCATTGTGATAGGAGCAGCGTTTATTGTGATGGCTGGATTATACATGGCTTACAAAATTAGGAAAAGCAGACCTAGATTAGAAACTCTGCTAGGTATTATCTTGCATTTTTTTTATTATAAAATTAATACTTGATAACGATTTTAGAGTCGGACGATGAAGATAACGAGGAAATATTTAGGGCCCCTGGAACGTCCAAAAGTACTGGAAACATAGTTTTAGATAGTTCTAAAAGCAACTTCGACAAGGACGGATTTGATACCGATTTTGGACATATGCTGAGCAATTCGCAAAATTAATATTGCTTTCCTTTTAAAGTTATTTATAAAAGTATTTCTATAGGCAGTTGACAAGCTTAGCTGGTATTGTTCGACCAGAGATTTAGTGCATTTATGACTTCACGCTTTAAGTAGTTTACAATGGGCCCTTAACATACAATGAAAATTTGCTTACCTGCAGATCGTTAAATAAGGTAGAGCGCATACAATCAACTCCTTTGCGATTCAATAGTTTAGTAGAGTTGTGTAGGTGCCGCGATTTTACCTGGACGAAACTCTTTAGTTGTGAAGAGTGCCCATAGAAGCAAATAGTGCGACTGTTTTGTCAAAAAGCGATTCATGCAATTTTTTTTTTTTTTTGTCGAACAACTATTGAATCGATAGTATGTGCATCCCCATTGGGGTCCATAACCTTTTGGCAAGCAACTAAATAATCAAACAACTAAAAATTGATTGTATATGCTAGGACCCATTTTAAGCTACTTAAAGCGTGGAGTCATAAACGCACTAAATGACTGGTCGAACAGAAGCATTACGCCCTCGGCGGTCATGGATTGTACAAAATTTGACTTTTGTCATAATAATTATAGTAAAGTACAATTCATGGGGGCCAAGAACTCGATATTATTAATTTAATGTTTGTACAGGTTGGCCATAAACATGTGGACATTTAGAATGTGTATATGTAATTCGATGCCTAGGAATTCTTTGTTGTAATACTCTGTGGATTGAGAATGATTAGAAAACAATGATCTCACATATACTATCTAGAATACCTGGGCATTTTATAAAGCGTCGAATGTTTGTTAGGAAAAGTGGAAGTATAAAAGGAAAACTTTAATAAGAATCAAAATATTTTCAATCTATCAAAAATGGGGCACATGAGAACACAGTTCAAAAATCGTGGAAAAGCCTTAAAATTTTATAAAAAAGCTTAATTTCTGGACAGTTTATTGATACAGCTTTGTTTGAGGCCCGAACCTACCAGGTAAGTTCCTCAACAGCTGGAACGCTGTACAGTAAAACCTCGATATAACGGACCAATTGGGGGGAAGCGGTGTCCGTTATAGCCGAAAGTCCGTTATATAAAAATAGGTTTAAAATAAATCAAAAAACTTTTTTTTTGAAATATACTGTATTTAGATGTAAATAAAAAATACAAAACACAAACAAAATTCTATTTAATTGTCTTCGGACACTCGTCGTGAAGTGACGTTGCTGCAGTCTACGAGCATTATGTCTCAAATTCTAGTCCTAGACGTATGACGTGATTATCAGAGCCGCTAAAAATTGTTTACCTGTGGCGACACTTGAATTTAAGCATGTATAATATTAATAGGACATTTTAATTTTTTTTACATTTGACCGGATTTTTTGTCCGTTATATCCGAAGTCCGTTAAATAGAGGTCCGTTATATCGAGGTTTTACTGTAAAAACAAACTTTTTGACCGACTATTATTTAAATAAATACATAAAATTATTATCAGGAATTGTTTCAAATTGTTTATTTTTTTAATTAAGGTGGCGCTATCGAGCACTGTCTTAGTTGTTAAAAGATGGCGTTGCTTTTTCTTCAAAACACCAAAATTTGTTTTTTTTTTGGATACTTATCGCAATCATTACTTGGCGGTCTTTAATAAAAATTTTATTACTTTATACTTAATTTATGGTGCAAGTCGGAGTATGAAACTCCATAAACCTTTACCAACGCGAGGTAATCGGTTCTTCGATAGCGGAGTCTATAACGAAAATAAAACCGTAATGGTAATTTGTTTGTCTAACATAGTGCTTATGAAATATCGTACAAAAGTAGATTAACTTGAAACAGATGGTTTCATAAAATCCAGCAGAGCTGTCTGACAAGACAAAAACTTTTTTTCTCTCTTATAACAAGTAACCAAGTTTTTACGTCTTGCCTCTTTCATAACATATCTGAAATGTAGAACGCCACTGAACAACACAAAATGCGAGTGACCGAAACAACAACGATTTGCGGCGTGCGTTGGTATGTTAACCATGGGCGAGTACACGTTTTGATAGTTAGCACATCCCAAAAGTTAAATGTTTACCAAACTTTAAAAAAAAAATTTCACTAGAAAATATTTAACTTCGTATTAAAATTAACACACCCATTTCTAGAATACCTTGTATACAAATAATTATGAACCAAATTTTAAGTTGAGATCAAGAAATGCTTATCATAGAAAAATATTTTTTCACATTATTGTTATTACTACAAATGTATTTATTACAGTAAAATAAATAATTAAATTATAGCTCATAAATGCACTAAATAACATGGTAAAATTGTATACTCTATAAATGTTACGTTTCAAATCTTCTATTATTTGTTCTCGCTTTCTTTCTTAAACGCACTTTTATAAAAATGATTGTCATAATTAGAATAGCACTAACTGACACTGCTATGCCCACATACATTCCAATAGTTTGTGCAAGATTTGTTGTTCTTGTATCCAGACTGTTGACAGCAGTTTCATTAGTTGCTGATATATTACCTAAAGGTACTTGATCATTTTGAATTAAGGGTGCAATAGTGGTGAAACTTTCCGAAGTTGCTTCTAATGCTTTGGGTGTGGTTATAATTCGCTGTTTTATAACCGTTTGTTTCAATGGGGCCTCATTAAAGTATTCATCCAGCGGCCTAAAGTATTCCAGCAGTGATTCAGCCGAAATTTCGTATATGCCGTAATAATTGCCGACTAATGCCAGCCAATCTTTGGAAGACCGTTCGTGGACAACCATTCTAAAAGAAAATTTTCAGTTAAACTGATCTTGAATTATTTTAAAAGTAAATTACGGGAAGGCGGAATCTTCTCCGAAGAGGGTGGCCAAGTGATTATCTTGAGCGTACAATCTTGCCAGGAATTGAAACTGCAGCACCGTTCCTAGAAATTTGCTGCAAACACATTTGTTTTTCAGTTGAAAGTTCAAAATCGCCCGCTAAAAGCTCGTATTAGGATTGGCTATAAAAGTATCACATGCAAAGCGAACCAATTAGGTTAGAGCTTTAAAAGCGAAATTTTTAACTTATTTGCTTCATGAAAAAATATAGTAACCAAGAAAAATTTAAAATTTGGTTACTTACAATCGTTCATTTGATTAATTTTACATAATTACCATTCATGGCATTATATGCAAATTTAATGACTAATGGTTTTGCATCGTAAATTCTGTTTTTCACAGCATAGAAGTTTGAATTTTCTTTTACACAACTCTAGACAATAGTTACCTTAGATATGGTTTATTGCTAATGATGTAAGGGTCATCCAAAAAATCAGATTCCAAATTGGTAAATCCCTTTACTCCTTGAATACTTTGCCTGCAAACAGTAAATTGCACAATACATAATTACAATTATTTGTAATAACTCTGACCTCAATTCCCACCAGGATTTTGTATAATTTTCAGATGGATTTTCTAATTCTCCTAATCTCCAAGTATCAGCCACTAAATAATAAGGTAACTTCGGTAATACCCTCAAGGCTACTAATAATAATTTTGTCATTTTATTGTCGCGAATTAAATTATCATCAGCTGAGTGATTATCTTCAATAAGATTATAGTAAAGTAGGTTATCAATGGCCATTAGTGAACCCAAATTTATGACGGCTTCATCAAAAGCGGAATATCTCAAATTTCTCCGAACCAGTGATTCATAATCTTGTTTGGCTAATATAATTTCCATGGCTTTTTCGTGAACATCTAAATACGACGACCAATCCAAATCATCACAGGACAACACCCTAAAAGAGAAGCATTATTTTACACACCCAATAATACAAAGTGATCTTTTAAAGTTGACGTCCAGAAAGCTAAGACAAACGTGGGGCTTGACGACACGAAAAATAACGTAACTTTCCAATCAACGTCAGATTAAAAAATCACACGGTACAACAATACTCACTCTGAATATTTAATTGAACAATAATTTAAAACTAGATTGTCGCAGTTGGTAAAATTAAACAAACTGTTGGACCAAAATCCTTTGCCAAAATGACCCATATTCATTGTGACCGTCATGTTTTCAGCCATGCGGTATATTTGTTTTACTGTCTAAAAAAAAAATAATTCAAATATTGTGGCGACGGTTTTATTAATGACCATACTTTGGTTTTCAACATCACTTCAACGTCGTGCAACATTTGTGGATGTGGTAAGATAATGTTGGCAATGTTGCTCCAATCACTACCGAAATTGGAACCTAAAAATAAAATCGAGTCAAACTAAAATTTACTTTTATTTAAATCTAAATACCTAACAAATAAACGGGCACTTCTGTGGAATTGTCCTGAATACCGTAAAACTTAAAAAGCCTAACTTTAATAAAATCGAACAATCTTTTGTAAAGCGGTTCGATTTCTTCCCAAATTGATTTTATTTTCGAATATCCTTCAGGATATTCCGTTAACATTTCCCAATAATTCTGGGCGTTGCTTTCATCATTTTTTGAAGCGGCCTTATTAGTTAATTGTAAAATCGATGAAAATTGATTTTTACTGGATAAGAACACCTCCTGCCAAGAAGACCACGTTTCTTGGGTGACGTTTGGATTTTTTGTACTTTTTAGTGTACCCGAAAGACCTTTTAAAATTATTTTACTCAACATGTAATTAAAAGTTTACTCAGCAAAAAATTCTCATATGAATTCCAAGTGTGTCTCATATTCGTCTCATGTGAGCTCATTCATATGAGTCTCAAACGAATTTACGTGAGAATCATAATATATGGGGTCATATGGGTTCCAGGTGGATTCCTGTGTGGATATGAGTCCCAAGTGCATTTATATAAATTCCATGTGGGTTTCATTACAATCGCATGTGGCTCCATATGCGCCTCGTGTGGAATCATATGAGTTCCAAGTGAATTTATGTGGATTCATATGGATCCCATGTGGCCTCATTCACTGGAGGTCCATATGAGAAATTTCTGCCGCATAAGAAAAAATTACCTCGTTTTTTAAAGTAACAATCTTGGGCATCATTTACACAGGGCACTTTAACAACGGAAGCCAATTCCTCATTGGAATTGTAGAATGATGTTAACTGTAAAACATTAACAAATTACTGGATGAAATTTAGCGCAACGGCATATTCACTGTGTTCCAATCATCTTCAGGCAATAAGCTATCGCCAGGTTTTGATAAAACTGTCCAATTGTACTGTATTTCCTCGGGAATATTTGTAAGATTTTTCAGAGAAGCTGCTTGTAAACGCAAATACCTCCCAAATTCTCGTTCTGCATTGACCTAAATTTACAAGAGGTTGAATTTCTTCGAATGATAAAACGGGTAAATATTCACCTTATCTTGGAAGCCTTCTTGTTTGCCTAGTAACGCATTTTTCAAACTGACTGACATATCGGTGCACTGTTCCTCCAGATCAATGCCTACCAGCTCCAAGTCGGCTGCTAATTTTCTATCCATAAAATTGTAATCGAAATCATCGTCCGCATATATCAGCAAGATAAACGACGTAAAAATTAATTTTAAATATGTTAACTTCATTTTATTTCTGAAATAAA